>JAZGTL010000006.1:6257500-7507500 GCA_037349345.1 Oemleria cerasiformis
TAACACACTACTGCATTAACTTTTACACGTCTACCCCCCTTTCCCCTCATAAATATGATAATTATTATTATTATCATAATAAATCAATTATTCACAATTGAAAAAAAAGGAGAAATTAAAGGTCCCCATAGCCGTTGCAAATAATGATGAACACTTTTTCTGATCACCACCCCTGAAAGGCAGAGAAAAAACCCTCAACATTGAAGAGTATATATATCCTTAATTTCTGACGCATTAATTTATACGTACCTATGCTTCTTGAGTCGCCAGCCTACCGACCTAACTATATATTCATGTGTATATATATATATAGCTCGTGTAGTATTAGGTTTCTCTCGTAGAATCCGATATATCAACAATTATCAATCATTCATGTAGTATTATAGTTTAATGTGTTTTTATTTGATAAAATGTACTTAAAAGTTTATACTATATATATATATATATATAATGTTTATGATCGATCAAATAAAATACTGATTAATTTTATGTGTTCTCAAAATACTTTCAAGTGGTGTTTTCATTACTTTACAGCGGGGAGAAATATATATATATATATACCATCGATTGTAGTTATAGTGCCATATTTTATTACTATATCTAGAAGTGCAGTAAATACATTTTTTTAATTAGGTTGATGAGACATATCAACATGTAGTCGGTTCGTATTATAATAGGTGAAATGAAAATATAATATAACAGTATTTCGAGTACACTTAAATTTTTTTATAATATAATATTGGTTTGTAGAAATTCGGTGGTAAGATTTAGGGTTTAGGAACATAGTTTTGGACATAAGTGAAAAAAGAATACAAGTGACTTAATTAATTGATTGGGGAGTGAGTGTGATTTGTATATATATAAGGTCACATTTAGTGAGGGAGATTGTAGGATAAAATAAAAAACAAGTGTCATCCTATTTCTATTCGCATCTAATCTTCTTACATACAATGTAAAAATATTTTCTTTTTAACTTATTTTTAAAATTTGATGATCGAGTTATTTAATTCAAATCAATTTTTTCCTACACTAAATGTAGCATAAGAGTTGCTGATGCGGTTGCTGCGAAAAGAAAAAAAAAGAGTTGATGTTGTTGTGTATTTTTACTACAAGGTACGTAATACATTTGCACCACCTTTCAACTATTTCGACTTATATGGCAGAAAGAAGGGAAAAAAAAAGGAGATTACAATTTTGACACTTTGAGCCATTTTCAGTGCCAAAAATTGGCTAAGCTTCTAATTAATTGATTACTCGATGATCTTGACTAGACATTCAACCATTTTATACCAGACTTATGTTAGTTCAAAATTGAAAATTATAAACTTTTAGTTGAAGAAGGGTACTCAAAATGGGCCATCTGATAAAACTCACTCATATTCGAGTCATATTTTGTGTTGTTGCTGCATATAAAAGCAAAAGACAAAAGCTCATCAACTGCTCTCCCTTGTTTTTTTCCGTCTCCTTTGAATTTAGCATTGTGTCATGATTAGTTTTAATCGGATTTTAAAAGTGTGACGTCATATGAATTATGTATATATTTTATATTATCAAAATAGCACATTGGGATCTTCAAAAACGGTTATGTTATACTTAAATATACTACTTTCGAGATTCAATAAATCTTCAATAATATGAAAAAACATATACATGACTTAATTGGATTTACCAAAAGTGTACTTTGTGGATATGAAGTGGAAGTACATCAAGATTAGATATAAGACTAAGACAAGTCAGAAAAAGACATAGGGAATCAAGTGACATTTCGAAATTATTTGCAAATTAACAATTTCCTTTTGGGTTTTCTCAAGTTATGAACCAAAAAAATCCCTAGCTACGTACTACTTGTCTGGCTGACAAGTAACCAAACAAGTACCGCATTAATGCACCCCTTAATTTAACAGCTCTAGCCTCCAGCTTTTGGCCTGCATTATTGGCCGATTTTTCAGGTTTGTGATGTGCCCAATAATCAATTACATATATATGAATATGAGTATGAACATGAAAAAGAAAAGAGTAGTTATAATATACTAAAAAAGTTCAAGAATGGCATGTGGGTGGGGTGTAATTGTGACCATCATGCTATAATCCCATGAGCTATCTCTATTCTCCATAGGCGACTTGATCGTGAGAGTGAGACTCCCTGGATTTCAAACATTTGGTTTGATATATGTAGACAACACCCCATATTCTTGGCCTCGAACCACACTTGTTGGAATTCAATTCTCTTTGTTAATTAGCCTCTCTTTTGTTACAACGTTACACAAAATCAAGCGAAAATTCTGTTTTGGATCATGTGTCATGCTTCAGTTGAGTTTTTCACTGTTGAATTTTGATCTTTTTGGCATGGGAAATGAAAGATCAAAATCTTTGTATCTGTTAAAAGTTTAATGCACTGTAGAAAATTCCTATAGAATAAGTGGTTCTTTTAAAGTCACATGCATGTACTGATATCACGTTGTTAAGTGACATTTTTTTCTTTTCCTTTTATTATTATAATGATATTGAATAAATGGATTTGGGATAACTTACACGTCAGGTTATAGATATCGAACTCCATATAAAATATTGTCACTATACACAAAAATCAAAGTGTTATTGGCTTAAGTGCACTTATAATAGTGAAGAAACGCTTCGCTAAGTCACCATGATAGAGTTATTGGCTTCAGTGCACTTATTGTAGTGAAGAAATTCTTCGCTAAGTCACCGTGATAGCGTTTGGCCTATGTGATTCCCTTGTCGAAGAATTTCTTCTAAGAAGGTCTTAAAATCGGGTTTGCGCATGTCCGACAAGGTGTAATTTACTAGGTGCGTGGTAATTTACAAAATCTTCATATTTAATTATAAATCGTTAAATGCAATATAATTTTCATATTTATTTCTTATGCTGCGTGATATATTTTTTTTAATTAAATTTAAATACTTTTAAAAAATTTAAATAATGCCACAAGTTATTTGTTGGACTGATGGGAATTATCCTGCTTTTTTTATGCCAACGAAAATCTGTACCATACTCTTTCTCATGGAAAAGATCTTTCTTTTCACGTCAGAAATTTGGTATTCAATGGCTAAGTACACATTCATAAATATTTTCCATCAATGAATACTGCTCCTTTCAGAAAGTACAAAATAAAGTAGTATTGTTATAAAAATCACATTAAACAGATTGTCCAATTTCCTTCCAGTGAAATAAAAACCTTATGGTCAATTATTATGATAATAATTTCCGTTAATGGCTTATGAAAATAAGTAACGAATTTGGTCTGCTGGACCCGGTCCAGAGTCCGGACTGACCCACAATCTCGATTCAGAGAGCATGGAGCCCACAATTTCAGACTGGGCTCTTTCTCCCGGCAGAACCTGAGCCCAACCATGCAGCGTTGAAAGCACTGATCCACTGACTTCTCAAAGTTCTCAGAATCGCTGAACACTCCAATCGACATTGATCTGACTCTGAGCACGCCATGGCAATGGAGAAGGGAGCGACTGAAACGAGCCGTAAGGCCTACAAGCTTTTGCTCTCCTGCCCATCTGGTCTTTCACCATCACAGGTGCTCTACATTTCCATTTCATGCACTTGATTTGATGATTTATGGACGACAAAGTCAATCTATAATTGTAAGGTTTCCAAACGATTTACAATCCGATGCATTCGTGTTTTTATGTGAATTTGAAGGTTTCTGTGGTTTTTGATGGAGTTTATGACCGAATTTCTCATCCAGACATCAACTTGGAGAATTCTATTTCTGAGGTGACCTTTTAGTTTTGTAATTGTCCATTTCTGAGATCAATTTTATATATCTATGTTTACTTGTTTATTTATTAATTTCCATTTTTTGGTACCTCTTTATATTTGTTTCTAGAGATATTTGTTGTCATTCAATCAGCCAATTACGGGGAAATTGAAACAGTCCAATGTGTCATGCATTGTATTTGAGGGAGGTCATCTTGTTTCTGATAGAAATTAGATGATCTTGTTTGGTTTGTAATTACATCAACTTGGAGCAACTAGATGTTAGGATTCTGGCTTGAGTTTGTTTTGTTGAATAGGCAAGCTCTGTTGGTGGTTTTTTCATCACAAGCTTTGATTTTTAAGTTGTTTTTATCTACAAACACATTTCTGTATTTCATGGCTAAGATTTTTCGTTTTGTTTTTTTATAGATTTGGGACCAGAGGGTTCAGAAAACTCCATCATTATACAATGGGACGAAGTTCAGGGTATGTGGATCTTCTTTGGAAATCAAACTTATTCAAATTAGTATAGATGATGTTGACCAGATTGTTTAGTTTCCTTTCAAGTATAAGCTGTTGAAAACATATAGTCTACTAATATAGTGTATATCGTTTATAATTATACAGTATGGACAACACATATGGCACGGTGGAGGTCGATCTAACCAGGAGCCTCATGTATGCCTCCACCTTGGTCTGACAGATTATAGGTCTCTATCTCTCTCTCTCTCTAAGTTTTATTCGAACAAGATGATGCATAATATGTGCGTGTTTATATCTACATATATATATATATATATATTTGGTTTGGTAAATCTGATTTTCTGGTCTAGCATTCTTAGATCTATATGCCTATTGACAATTAATAGCCCTTCTAAAAAAGAAAATAAAAAGATAGTCAATTGTATTCGAAGGAATATAAGCTAGCTTTGAGATTATCTGTATAGATGGCTTCTTGAACAAAGTGGTGATCTTTTGTGTCCGTTGTTGTCTTGGAAGATTCCAATTCAATGTTACTTGGTCTAAAAATTTAGTCCGTAATGGTTTCTTCCTCCCGCCTATGTAAATATAAAAAAAATCAAATTGGTGCCAGCTTTTAAATGATATGCAGTCATCCTTCTTCTGGTTTTATATCTGTCACCTACTGTCTTTGCAGGACTTTTGTGGGCACAAACTTAAATCCTTTGTGGGATAGATTCCTGGTTCCATCAGAAGGTATAGCTGCATGGATTAGTATATTTATCTTCAATGAGCTGCTTTGACCTATTTTTGCTTTCACAAACCCACAAATTCAGTCCCTGATAATCTTTGCTCTTTGTCCTGTTGGAATTGTAAGCAATTGACAAACATGTTTTGATGGTGATTTTATATTGAAAAATAAAAGGGTGGTTTTATATTGAAAAATAAAATTTGAATCCAGTTGTTGAATTTACAGATTCTTCACAAATTTATGAAGGCTGATGAGGAAGAAACTATATTAACAACTACTTTGAACGCCCACTTTCTACAATTTTAATGATAAATTTATGGGAGGCAAATTCAACTTGGCATATGGAGATTGGCATGGTTCTTAAATTTCTTTAACATAAGTAGAATTTTATTATCATCTACTGCTTTGTGTTTCTGTAGATGACGATATACGTTGTCAACACACCTCAAGTCCATTGGGTAATGGTGCCATTGTGGAGACATCTGACATGAAAATACTTGTGTTGCAAAGAAGTAACAATGTTGGGGAATTTCCCGGGCACTTCGTTTTCCCAGGTGGCCATCCGGAGGTATCTTATCTCAAACATGAAAAGTTTGCAACCTCATTTTTGTAGTTCCATAGAGCAATTTCTGTACTGCCATGTATGCATGCTTGTATGCATTGATAGAATATATACATAGACAGATACCCATGTGCAAGGGGGGAGCCATCTCTATATCTCTCTAGGGGTACAGGTTGGAATAGGTGGGGGGTTCCGTTCGCCCCTGTCTTACATGCACACATACGTGAATATATATTACGGGCAGGAGTTCAGTTCATAGTTGGTTATGGAGATTCATTGTTTTCGTTCATATTAATGCATTCTTTACATTAGCTTCAAACTTTTTTTCACCCTTTTAGTGACTATAAGAAGCCTTTTCTATTGCTTTATGCTTTTGTAGGGTTGGCCTGGACCTAACGCCGTAGTATTTGATGATTAACAGCCCCAAGAAGTTGGAATAGTATCTCATCATCACGAGGACTTGACAGACTCCAAACTTATTAACAAAAAGGTTTCTCAGGAGATGTTTGACAGCATTGTCCGCGAGGTAGTTGAAGAAATTGGAGTACCTTCAGTTTCCCTTGTAAGTACATCTGCATTCTTGTTTCCCAACTTCCATGATACACGTGGCCTCTCTTTCCTGCTTACAATTTATTTAACTATGGTCAATTTGTTAACCGTTGATAATAAAATTCTTCAGATAAAACTTGAAACTGCAAAATCTTCTCCTTGCTGACTAAAAAGTATCTAATGTTGCTCATTTGGTTATATTACAGTACGAGCAAGTTTTCCTTGGTATATCCCGCAGGGAGTTGAATGTGAGACCAGCTGCATTTTTCTTCATGAAATGCAATCTCAGCTCAGACGAAATTCAGCTTTTGTATTCTAGTGCTCAAGACAGCTTTGAGTCAACCCATCTCTTCACAGTTTCAATGGTTAGTTCAAATACAATATCTAACACTGCGGGGTCAACATGTGGTTTGTGTTTTCATAACAGTTATCTTCATTTGAACCTTTGTCTACATATTTTTAAGGAATCATGTGCACTCACAGCTGATGATGATAGAATGTACGATTGGACTGTAGAGTTTTGATGATGGTGTTGTAATAGTGATAGAAACTTTTTTCTTAAAAGAGATAGTCATAGAAACATGTCTCAATAGCAACAGTTTTAGCTGATTCTTTTTTTTGGCGGGTCACGAGAAGTTCAAACCAGATAATGATGTGTGATTCACTGCTATATGGAAAGTTGTTGTGCTATTCTAAATTTTAATTTTAACCAGTTCTACAAGCTGGACTGCTCTCTTGAGGAGACGCTGAAAGAATGGTAGCAGTGATGAGGGGACATTAGTATTTTGTTGTGGTTGAAGTATCATTCAGGTTTACTAGATTTTCAGAGCTTGTAATGCATTATTAACGAAAAAATTTACTATTTAAACTAATCATTATTGTCCTTACAATATATTGAGATAGAGGACTGATTATAGTGCTGCCCCTATTAAGGTATAAGATGAACAACAATCACTTGTTTTATGTGAGACAACAGACTATCCATGATTTTCAAATTTTGGTTTAACTTTTAGTGCATGTTCTGATGAATTTTTCCTTATATCAGGTTGACTTGGAGAACATGGCATCTAAAATGCCAGGCTGCCACGAAGGTGGATTGGCTTTATATAAGTTGATGGTTGAAGCCGCGAAGAATGTTTGATGAACGATCATACCAAATGCTCAAAGTTTTCAGCATGTAGTGTCAGCAGCTTTCAGGAGCAGTTCTAAGGCTTGGACTCCATTTCTTCATGATACAAAAAGATATAACTTGTTACTAGTTATATTCCTCAGTTCCACACACACGCGCACATATATATATATATATATATATATATGCTTGTAAAAACATAAAAACTTATTTAGTCACAATTATCTATTTTTATAATCCTTTTCGTAGATTTGATTGAATTTGAATACTACGGGGAAACATCTGAATTCAGGCTTCCATAGTTATGTAGTTTTGATTATGGACCTGTAATTGATCCTTTTCCTCAAATGCTATCCTTCCTTCTCTTGGCCAGTAACTGCTCTTCAATGGCTAAATGAACGTGGGCACATGGTCTTCATTGGAATAATAAAGGGAAATTGATAGAAATATAACACTTTGCACAAATTTATTCAAAAATAGAACACTCAAAAATCTGTTTATAAAAATTGAACTTATATATAGTTTATGGTAGTTGTGTAGTAACCAGCTGAGAAAAACTCCTCTCATCTTCTATCTTCCTCTCATCTTCTCTCTTCCTCTCCCACTATCTATTTCTGTTTAAATCTTTAATCTTTCTGCAACTTTTTTCAGAAAGCTTCCATTTTTTCGTCTGGGTATTTGCAATCTTTGTATCATGGGTTCAGGTTCATGTTATGTTCTTCTTCCAGGAATGGTAGATTTGGGGGTTTAGAAGGTCCACATTTGTTAGGTAAGTTTCAAATCTGGCTTAACTCAACCTCGTATACTTGAAGGATCTTGTGGGTTCTGGAGTTTCTGGTTAGATTTGCTCCGAATTTTGACTGAGTATGCTGTGATGCTTGGTTTTTCTGTTTTTTCTTTTTGGGTTTTGGAAAAGGAACAATAATTGTTTGTTTTGAAGTTTCTCATCTTGTTTGAAGTTTCTCATCTTCTCTCATCTTTCTCCCATCTTTCTCTCATCTTTCTCTCATCTTTCTCTCATCTTCCTAAATCCTATGTTTGATTTTTGTTAAGGTGGATGAACCACAAGTGTTGTAGATCTAGTATGATAGTGTCCCACTGGTTTAGATCTAGTCTTATAGTCCGGTAGTGTCCTCATAGTCAGGATAATGAGAATTTCATAACGAAACATCTAATTCTCACTGCACTGACTATGAGGACAGAAAAACTCACACTTGTGTGAAAATCAAAATCAAAATCAAACACTACCTGACTATGAGGACAAAAAGACTCACACTTGTGTGAAAATCAAAATCAAAATCAAAATATAAAACTACCTGATTATGAGGACAGAAAAAATACCTGGTTCTCATTACCCTGATTATGATGACACTACCGGACTATAAGACTATATCTAAACCAGTGGGACACTATCATACTAGATCTACAAATTCGTGTGGGTTTTTATGGCCTTCAACCCAGCATCATCTTCTCGATCTCACAACTGCAAATTCATCTTCCTCACTCCCCAATTGGTTATTTGCTTTAATTTTTTGAATGCCAATACTTGTGGTTCATCCACCTTAACCAAAATCAAACATAGGATTGAGGGAGATGACAGGAAGATGAGAAGAAGATGAAAGAAGATGAGAGGAAGATGAGAAGAAGATGAGAGAAGGTGATAGGAAGATGAGAGAAGATGAAAGGAAGATAGAAGATGAGAGGAAGATAGAATGCAAAAATGAGACCACCTCCTTGAAGATGAGGAATATGAGAGGAAGATAAAAGATGCTATGAATTTTTCAAATGCAGAGAGGAATTTTCGCCAGCTCCTCCATCCCAATGACATCTCTTCTAATTTCTCTCAGATGGTTACTATAAGGTTACCATAAACTATATATAGGTTCTATTTTTGTAAACAGAATTTTGAGTGTTCTATTTTTGAATAAATTTGTAAAGAGTGTTCTATTTCCATCAATTTCCCAATAAAAATGGTTTCAATTAGGGTCTGCTTCGACTTGTATTTCTATATTTTGTTTTTTGCGTAACTGGTGTGTTTGAAACTATAATTTATTTCAATGAGTTTGTTCTGGAACTAAAACTTGTATGTGAACTATAAGAATTTTATTAACAGGTTATAGTTTCGTGACAGTGACTACAAGGTTTGGGGATTTTTTCATAACGAACCGCGACATTTCAATGTTTCACACATTATATCTTAAGATTTTGAAATGGTCTCAATTTAAAGCTTCCATCAGTTTGTTATGAAGCTTGATTTCAGTTTATTTGTCTCTTTATTGTTAGTTACCCTGAGACTTTACTGTTCATGAATGTAGAAAAAAGAAGTATATTTTCACTACTTAGCTGCAGGGTAAGCAAGATTCCTATCTAGTGACCCAAGTCAGAAGTGCCCCATCTCTGGAAGAAAAGTTAAGACGTAAGACCTTTGTCTTACAATTGTCATATCACTTTGTTGTTCCCCCCCTTTACCAGATTCATTGTTATGAACACCGTTATTATGTTTGCTGCTCTTCCTCCTTCCTCCTTCCTCTTTCCTCTTTAATAGATTTCTGTGGTCCACTGTAGAAGATAGGGCTGTTGAACTTAAGGCACAATGAGTTTTGCTTAACTAGTGGTGGTTTGACGTTGCTTTCATAAGAGCTAAAATCTTAAAGCGCTTTTAATTACACTTGAAGGTCGTAAAAATAAAGAGAAGTATTTATTTCACATATTTTTTAGTGCGTTTATAACAAAAACGCCTCCAATAGAAACACCGAAGGGATTATTTCTACAGAAATACTCCAAAACAGGAAGAAAAAAGATTGCTGGTCCATTTATTATTGCTAAACCTGGAAGATTTCCAAGCTGCATTGCTTTGACTAGAAAAATTGTCACAAATCAGTTGAGCAGTCAACACCCTGCGTGTATGAAACATGCTGATAGTGACAATGAAAGCAATCTGCATTAGGTGAGTCGAAGGTGAAAGGGAAAGCCCAGTCGATTAAAATTTTAAATGAAGAATATATTAAGTATATTATTTTACTAGATAAGTATGATATTTTACACGCTACAAAATCTACCAAAATGAGAAAGAATGACAGCAGCATCTAGGCGGCACCATGTAGTGCCCAGGTCCCCATATGGGCACCAATTAGACTTCCAGGCAGGAGAATGGCCCGCCACAGTGTCTGGAACAGCACGTGCAAGCCGCACGTGCGATAGATTAGTATTCCATTATTCCCCCTGTGTGTTGCAGAACATGCATGCTTTGTTTATTTGCTCCTTAATCGCGCTCCCATGTGAGCTTATTATATGTATAAATGTATTTTACCAAGTGGCCAAAAACATTGCTTTTAGCCATAATCTAACACAAAACTACATGATTTTGAAACTTGGTATTTTCTTTTGGCCTTTTTGTGACAAATAAAAAACTGCATCATTGTGTGATTTACCAGCAATAATGCGGCTTTTCGTGCTTCCTTCGATATGAAGTACTTGTATTTTGAGTTTTTTAATTTCTTAGTTTATTTTTTATATTTGGAAAAGGTGCGAGTTTATGATTTATGCTAGCCATCATTTGATTTGCAGTGTTGTAGATTATTCAGTTCTTTTGTCTATTTTATTAGTGTCGACATAAATTTTTCCACTAATTCGTAAATAAATTACAATTTGGCATGAATGCAGAAACTTTATATTTTGTGCTTTTGATCAGTCTACTAGTGATTTCAAGTGAGGAGGAATGGTAAAGGCTAACATTTTGGTACACACGTATCTATTTTCATCTTTTTCTATATTGAGATTAGGAAATTTTATAACAAATAGCCGTACAGAAAATTTCAAGTAAGGATGATTACTTTCTTTAACCAAATTGAAAATTTCCACAAGATTTTGATTAGAAAAAGCTTTTTTTAATAGTATTAGTTGGGTGTGAATGGGATAACAAAAAAGTAATAATTTTTTTCATATAATTGTATAACTTTTTAGTATTATTGACTTCAAATTGGTTGATTTTCACCTCCTTTTGGACTTGAACAGTCTCATCGATGATTTTGTTTTGGACCTTTGCATCGATGGTTACACAAAATTAAGATTTGTTAGTCTATAATATTGTTCTATTAGGTCATAATCAGGATTAGTGGGTTAGAAATTGATTGACTTTCTATTATATTTGTAATTCAATGTTTACTGTAGCTCCCATTTATTTCTAAATCACAAAGTCAAATCATACATCACTGCTGACTCATGTAAGTCTAGAAGATTTCATTATTTGACTATCAGGATAAACCCAAAAACTTATGCACTAATTATGACAATAAACAACGTAAGTTAGAACAAACATTGCCACATGGCTCATTGTTTTGTGAGAGCGGATTAGTAATTTGAGAATAGTTTAACATGTTGTATAATTGTAAATCTAGATTATTGGTGAATTAAAATGGTAGATTGAACTACACTGTTATTTTCATAATTTAATTCATAAATAAAGAGAAATGTTGTTGATAATCACCTATATACTTGTGAGTAACGTTTAGCTGGTGATGTAATGTGAGACTCATTCATTCAATTATCATCAATCACTTACACTAACGTTGGAAGACAAATACGTTGGACGACAAATATGATGAAATTCTCAAATAATATGAATATAATTTTTATTGTCAGAGTGCCGTAAGTTGCTATCTTTGATCTCTCTTATAATAAATGAAGAATCCTTCCTTGCATTAATGAAATACTTGACACAGAGGAGATGAAAATATCGGGTCCTCCAATCGAATAATGGAGATAGGAAGACAAGAATTATATGAGCCGTTCATCCAATTTTTGTTGGGATCTTCCTATGAATTTCTAATTCTAATTATAAAAATAGTTGTACAAGTAATACCATCCACTAAACCTATTATGTACCTTACCTTCTCGAATACCTGGCTAGATAACATTATCCCGGGTGCATGTTGAGTGTTAAAAATTAACATAATTAATGAGTAATCGACCATAATCAGAGGGATATTCTGAGGAAAAAATAATAAAAATAATTTAGGGAATAATAAGTGAGCTGAGAAATAGGCAATCTTGCTTGTTTTGGTCGTTGGGTTGGTGTACTACGATGGTTGGGATTTCTCTCGTTATCTATTAATCTGGATATAAATCTAATCTTCTGAGCTTATCAGCATCTGTCGGCTCAATCTCCTGTACGCATATTTCACGCCGCGTGTCCTCCACGCTCCTTCAGAGGGCTGTGGCTGCGTGAGGTGTCGTCCATACGTTGAGTGTGGGGCTTGTGCGGTTTGACAAATGTGCGTGGGGTCCACCCTCCTCTGGAAAAACTATAACAAAATGTGGGTCCCGTTTTGTCTTGTCTCGGACTGCCGTGGCAACGTGGGCGTTCTCGCCTCCGTCCAAAACCAGTCGCGGCCCAACTCCCGCTTAGCCGACTACGGCCCACCTCAGCAATTTGATGACGCAGCACTAAAGTACTCAATCATTGTACCCTTGAATAAATTTCTTTACAACCTTCCTAGTCTCCGACCATGATGAACTTGTAAAACAATCGTCGTAGTAACACGAAATTTTGTTACAAAATGATGCGGTGATATTTAATCTATTTGTCAAATATGAACACATATTGCTCTCTTATTCACAATGAAAGCAATAAGAATTTTGATATTTAAAATTTGATATAAAAAATAAAATATAAATTAATTTTTTGTATAAAATTTTGCAAGATGAGAAAATTGAAAAAATCTTATAATTCAAAGTCAAAACGGATGAAAACTGATAATCGAAAATGTCATATTTGAAGGCATCAATTGCAATTTACATCAGCAACCATTCATTTTCTATCAATTTATTTTTAATACATGCTTATCCACTAGTAAATCAAATTGTTTATTTATTTATTTTTGAGCCATTTTTATTTTTCCATTTTCTTCTTGAAATGTAATAATGCATAACCCTTAATATAACAGTTGGTTAAAATACATCTATTTCAATTTTTCGAATCTTCTTTTTTCAAAGTTTCAAGAAAACAGAAAAGATTGGTGCACTGAATTGTACTCAATGTGCCTCCAACAAGTTGAAAACTCAAACAAAGATATTAATTATAAATTTAAAAGAATCTTTTATGAATATTGATCCAAAGGCTATTGTCAACTTTAAGATGTGATGTGTGTGATAATCCGAGTCTAGGATTTTCATGGGCAGTAGTAGTCTATGGTCACCTCAAGCTGTGACCCACTTATATTCATGGTGCTTTTTCCACCATAAATTAATTTATTTAAAAAAAAATTAAATCCAAACAATCATTTTAATTAGTAACGTTCTAGGTTTTATTTTTATGTACTAAAAAAGTAACACGTTTGTATATGATAAATGCTTATTACGTGCGACAAAATATCTATAATTGAGAAATTCGATATTAAGTTGTTAATATTTATATCGATACAAAATTAACAGTAAATTAAAATTTTTTAATATAATATGACATATTGATATTTAATTCCCACTATTTAACCAAAAACAAAATTAAATGAACTCTATTAATCCAAAAAAAACCTAATTAGTTTCAACATCAAAAACTTTTAATGGTCTATCCTGTCAAATTTAAATTATTTTTGAAGGAATATAAATTCTAATTCAATCAATCTTCAACCCTAAAATTCAATTGTATTTGTGAAACTAAAAACAAATAAAAAAATTACCATAAAACCCAGTCCCTTACACGTGTACCACTCCATTTGAAAGGGCGCGTGGTTTTGTTGTTTCCGTTATTTTATTTTTTTGGTGTTAGGATGTTTCCATTATTCATAGTTTTGCAATTCTAATTATGTTTTTATCCCTCTCGTATTTTTGATCCCCAAGCCCCCCTCCTATTTTATTCTCTCTTTTCTTTAATAAATTGTTTTTAAATTTTTGTCATCAACACAACCTTATATAAAGGGCCACCCTTATTGGTCACAGATTTATTTTTTCTGGGTCTGATTTAGATTCACCTAAAGTTGTTGTGGATGCAGACATGATCCATTTGCCTTTGTTGCTTTAAATTATGAGAGATTATGTAATACAGTAATAGAAGTATAATTATTTTTTTAATTGTTTATTGAGTTTAATTATTTGTGTTCTTTACAAAATTTGGGATTAAGTATGTTTGTTAGATGTTACATGAATTACTTACATTAAATAATTGTTTTGCAGCAAAACAATAATCAACCGTTTAATTAGTGTTTTATTAATGCACACACCATTTGGATAGACAGACCATGATGTTTTAAATAAGATAATACTTGTATTCCACCCCGTGCTACTTTCTCGTACTATTTTTTTAATATATGAAATAATTCGTATACATATATTATAATAAGAACTGTTCTTCTCCTAAATAATTATTTCAAGACCATCTCCACACAAAAATTAATAATTTTGGAGGTCATTTAGTCATTCATACGTATCAAACAATTCAAAAGTATTGGAAACAAATAAGATCCTTATGGTGAACCGTCCATTTATTTTACACATATGAAAGGCTAAATCTCCAATTTAGTTGATTTTCCATATAAATGATATTGAAATGATGATTTATGAGTTGAACAGTTCCGATTATGATATATGTATACGAATGATTCGATAAATCGAAAATGTGGTATAAGGATGTACCACCAAGGGTGGTATGTAAGTATTATCCTTTTAAATATAATTAGAAAAATACGAGACAAATATAATACATGAAAAGTATGTATATGTATTCTTTAATATATTTCTTTAATGAGTAACGCTATTTGAACACACTTTGTTAACCACATTATTTGATACAATTGATGTACTAGTTTATGTGGCTTGTCCACAAAAAGTAAATACAATTAAACTAACATCCATATAAGGTGATTTAATTTATTTATATGGCATCCCATTAATCGCCACAGCAGAGCCAATTAATACGATCAATGATGTGTGTTCAAATATTATTACTCTTCTCTTCTCTCTCTCTTAAATTTGCTTTGCCTTTTCTCTAAAAAACCAAAATCCCAACCCTAGCCGTCGATCCCCTTTGGGGTCGGCGTCATCCCCTCTTTCCTTTCCTTTCCCTTCTTCCTTTCCTTTATCTTCCCCTTTTCTTTCTCTCTCCCCCTCGATTCGATCCGCCTAGCCGCCTATGCGTTGGACCAGCTTCTGCTGTGCTCCTATGGCGGATGGTTGGTGGTGCGGCGGTCGGTTTTCCACTGAGGTGGCTCATCCGGGCAGCTTGACGATGGACTCATGCCATGAGTCCCGTTGTTGGGTCAGATGCGATGGAAGCCCATATCTGTATGTGGGCTTTGTGGACGGCGAGATCGAGCTGCGACGGCGGTGGTTGGGCACAGGCTTGCTGCTTTGATGTGGTGTTTGCAGTGGCGTTGCACTGGAGGCGATGACTGTCTGTGACGGCGACGGTACGAGGAGTTGCTGCGGCTACAACGACGCTTGGGAGGCGGCGTTGTTGAGGCTGCGGCGAGGCGTGGGTGTTGCACTGCTACAGCTGCGACGACGCTTGGGGCGGCATTTTAGCGGCTGTGGCGGCGCTTCTTTGCTTGCTGCGACTGTTGTATGGGCTCCGACGGCGGTCTTTCTCAGATCTGCCAGCTCCTTGTGTTGCGACCGTGGCTGCTTAGGTGATTGCATCTGCGGCGGCGACGGCTGCGGCAGTGACCACGACGGTGGCTCCGACGGAGGTTGCGACAGTGACAAGGGTGCAAGTGTGGTTTGGTTCTACGGTGTGTTGGTGCAGGTGGTGGATGCCTTGTCGTCTTTCTCAAGTCTTTGGGCTGTCTGGTTCTTGGGTCGTGTGTTGGTCCAACCCCTGTTGGGATGGGCCTTGGTTATGTTCATTCTCTAGTTTAGTTTTGGGCAGGGGTTTGAATTAGTTTAGTCTAGCTATTGGGCTGGGCTTTAGTTTAGTTTAGGGTTTGTTTGAGCTTTGAATTAATGTTTTGAATCAATATTTTTTTTGATTCAGGTTAAACCTAGGTTTGTATTTTATGAGTTTATCTGTAAATGTAAATTAGGATTCTTGATTTTTCTGGGGAATGCCCTTTGTAAATTTGTAGTGTTAATTTTTTTTGAATGATACTTTTTGACATATCAAAAAAAAATATTACTCTTCTTAATTGATATACTAAAAAGTTCAATCGTTATATCAATTTTAAAATTATATATACAATTCATTTAATATAAATATTTTCTTCGATAATATGTTACAAATACATATATTTTACTTGTATTATTTAAAATTATGCAAAATTACATGTATTAAACGTATAAACATGTATAGTACTTTTAATTTTTAAAAACGTTATTTTAATAAATCATTATAAAGTGTGCAAAAACATAAGTGTTTTCCGAAGACATATATATGTACAATGAAAATTTTCCAAGTACTTAAAATTGGAAATTATTATTTTCCCAACTAATTTCTCACAAAAACAAATATAAAAGTAAGTTTATAAAATATATATATATATATAAGGTTTTTTTTTTGTTAAAGTATTATGATATAAGCTGAGAGTGCGCCTCTCACTATAACTTAGTCATAAATTTCATTTATATTTTGTTGGCGTATGTTAAAACCTTCAATTATGGTTATGCAACTTGCTTATATTACATGAGCTATTCCTTCCTACCTCCGAAATAAAATGGCCTCTCAAAAATAATTTCTGTTTCCTCTTGATGTGTTTCCTCAATATCTTTTCCATCGTGTTTCTTTGATCTCATGGTTCTCTAGAAACTGCTCCGAAATTATATTCCTCGTTTTCTGTTTCATGGAGGACACCATAGAAGAAGCTCCTTTCTTCAGACCCAGGTACTTCTAATCTTATCATCTTCATCTCATGTTCTTAAATTTTCTTTTTCTTTTGGATTTTAATGCAATATTTCGAATTTTATGTGTTATATAGTGAACGAGAAATTGTAGTTTGTTGAGAAAATTGAAACCAAAATAAAAGAACCCATTTTTTTTTCTGTTTGTTGTCATTGTTCGCTGTTTTTTTTTCTGGTGAAGTATTGAAAATGGTTTTTGATTTAAAGTCAGATTTTGTTTTTGTCTTTATTTTTGGAGCAGTGCATTAATTTGGGATGCAGGAGACACCAGAACCAAAAGTGGGAGATAGAAACCGAATTTTAAGGCCTGGCCTGAATTTCAGGATATTTTAGAAGATTTTTCTTTTTCTTTTTCGTTTCTTTGACTTATTTTGAAGAAATGATGACTGTTGTGGATCGAAAATGCAAATTTTGATCTGGGTTTTTGCTGGAAAAAAGAGAAATTTCTTCAATCATTGAGATAGATATATATAGATAGATACAGAGAAAAAGGAGAGATTTTTAGAAGTGATTACAATGGAGGCAGAGGCACCAGCAGCAGCTGAGCAGCCGCAGGCGGCGGCGTCAGCGGCAGCGCAGCCAAGCTTACCCCGGAAAAAGATGACGAAACAGTTAACGGGAAAGCGGGAAGATACGCCTTTGCATTCTGCGGCGAGATCAGGAAACATGGCGGTGGTGCTTGACATTCTTCAAAATACAGAGGAAAATGAATTGAAAGAATTATTAGCAAAGCAAAATTCATCTGACGAAACTTCCCTTTATGTTGCTTCAGAATATGGGTATGTTGATTTGGTCAGGGAGATGATCAAATACTATGATCTCGCCGACGCCGGAATCAAAGCCCGAAACGGGTTTGATGCCTTCCACATTGCCGCCAAACAAGGAGATATGGGTATGCCTCATCGCCGCCTCTCTGTTTCTTAGATGGCAGAGGATATGTTTTTGATTGCATAAATTTTTGCAGATGTGTTGAATGTGCTTATGGAGGCGCATCAAGAATTGACGATGACGGTGGATCTATCGAACACCACGGCGTTGCACACGGCGGCGACGCAGGGGCATACGGAGGTGGTGAACTTTCTATTGGAAGCCGGAAGCAGCCTGGCAACGATTGCGAGAAGCAATGGGAAGACGGCGCTGCACTCTGCAGCAAGAAATGGTCATCTGGTGGTTGTGAAGGCGCTTCTGGAAAGGGAGCCTGGTATTGCGACACGTGTGGATAAGAAGGGGCAGACGGCGCTTCACATGGCGGCGAAGGGCCAGAATCTTGAGGTGGTGGAGGAGCTGATGAGGGCAGATCCTTCGTTGATAAACATGGCGGATAATAAAGACAACACCGCATTGCATATAGCTACTCGAAAGGGTCGATCTGAGGTAAAAATTACAGCTTTACCTCGCCTTACATGAATTTGTTACTTGAGTTGATGCATCATAGAAAAACAAAGACATGCCATGGTTGAGGTAGAATTAAATGTTATTTTTTATGCCAAAAGCACCAACCAACGAGATCATAAAAACTCACATTCACGTTAAGAACAAATGTATGTACTCAAATTGAGCTAATGTCTGAAATTGGTTAACTCTCATTATAGTTGAGTTACATTGTACATTAATTAGGTATAGAGAGCCTTAGAGAGAATAAGTGAGAGCTCCACCCAACCAAAAGGAAGGGATTCCCAAATGAATGGATTGCCTCCCTTTAATTTATAAGTGAAGGTCTAGGTCTCGGCCTTGGTGATGGGTCTCGATAGTGAGCTTAGGTTTGGCCAAGTAGTCTCCCGACTCTTTCATTGAGTCTGTCTCTTGTAAAAAAACACTTCTTAGTCAGGGACTTGTAATAAAGGTGCACTTGACCAGCAACTTCTTCCTTTCTATCCTTTAGCTCGTACGATACCTTACAGATTCTAGATTGTTTTGATTTTACCTATTATTGGTCTATGCATGCAGATTGTAAAGATGCTACTCGAACACAGCGAAACCGACACAAAAGCAGTGAACAAATCCGCAGAAACAGCCCTTGACACCGCTGAGAAAACTGGGAACCCAGACATCAAAGCTTTTCTCCAAGAGCGCGGTGTCCAGAGCGCCAAAGAGATCAAGCCACAAGCCACAAACCCAGCTCGAGAGCTCAAACAAACCGTGAGCGACATAAAACACGAAGTCCACCACCAGTTAGAACACACGCGCCAGACCCGAAGGCGCGTCCAAGGCATTGCCAAGCGCCTCCATAAAATGCACTCCGAAGGCCTCAACAACGCAATCAACTCCAACACCGTGGTTGCCGTGCTCATTGCCACCGTCACATTCGCAGCCATATACCAAATCCCGGGGCAATACGTGGACGACCCCAAAGATGTCCCTCCCGGACAATCCCTCGGCGAAGCCAACATTGCCCCGAAACTAGCCTTTATGATCTTCTTCATATTCGACTCAATTGCTCTCTTCATTTCTCTGGCTGTTGTAGTGGTGCAAACTTCAGTTGTCGTGATTGAGAGCAAAGCAAAGAAGCAGATGATGGCGATCATCAACAAGCTCATGTGGCTGGCGTGTGTGCTTGTTTCCGTGGCATTTTTGGCACTCTCTTTTGTTGTTGTGGGTGGACAGAAGTGGTTAGCAATTGGTGTCACAATTATAGGGACTGTCATAATGGCTGCAACACTAGGGACTATGTGTTTCTGGGTAGTTAGGCATCGGATTGAGGCGAAGAACATGAGGAGCATTCGGAGATCGTCGTTGGGAAGCAGATCGCGATCGTTGTCATTGTCTGCTGTGATGTCTGAATCTGAGCTCTTGAACAATGACTATAAGAAGATGTATGCAATTTGATCATCACACTCTTTGCTTCCACATATATCACAGGTTTCTATAATTATTACAAATTCACTTCCAAAATGTATATTCATTCTATAAGGAGTTCATCACTTCAGATCATTGCTTTTTTTCTCCTTTTGAAATTTTTGGGTTTTGGGTTTTGGGTTTTGAGTTATACTTATGCCAGATGAGAATTAGGAAGGAACAAAAAAGTGTTCAAGTAACCAAACACCACCATTGACAATTTGACATTGAAGACTCACATGAGCACTAACTAAAGAGGTTGACAATTGAGATTATTTTTTTTACGGCCAATCATGAAGTAGACAAGAGGGGTCGACTAATCATAGTGAGATCTTCCACATTGTTGATTCTAGACATGACTCATGACATGCGATAATATCATCAACAATGTGATCACACAAATTAAGTGGCAACATTTGACCAAATTGCAAAACGTTAATTACTTTGAATTTTGATTTTAGACACAATCCTATTATAGGTCAATTTATCAACCATTCATGAATTCAAACTGTATTTACTAATCATATATCGCATATACGTGAGATTCTGCGAAATCGAATTATATAACTAATTTTAATTTCTATAAAAAAAATGTAATTAACAATGTGGGCAATAATAATTGTTGTTGAGTCAAGCGAGCGAGAAGCACAACATAGATGAAATAATACGGAATTATAGATGGGGAATGCTAAAGCATAAGGGACCCATCAGATGATGCATATAGTCATTGTCGAGGCGGCTGCCGAGGAGGAATGATGATGGTTTCAACTCTCAAATTATACAAGTATATGCACATGTCCCTAATTTCTTCTATTTCTTCTAATGTATGTACTCTCTCCAATTTCTTTCAAAAGGAAAAAAAAAAAACTGAAATCTATCTGAATTTTATTTTTTTATTGATACAATGATATAAAGGAATAAAGATTGCATAACTTGTGGAGATGAATACTACTAGACCATAGTAGTCCACATAATGTGTGGGGATGAATACTACTAGACCATAGTAGTAAGTGACAAATCTCTCTAAAGTATTAGGTCATTTTCGATTCACTTGTTAAATTTTCTTTTTAAAATATAATTCCTTATAAAGCTATTAAAATTATTCAATTTAATTTCCAACAAATTTATTCCTATTTCATTTATTTTTTTCATTAACATGAGTTAATATTCTCTTTAATTGTGTTGTTTTTTAACAGAAATATTTATGAAATGGAAAATCTTAAACGTTAGGGAGGAGATTGACTAATTTAATAGTTGAAGATAAATAATAATATTTGGGGGAATCACTTAGTACTACTATCTAGTGGTATTTTCTCTTCACAAGTTATGTAGGTAGTCTTGAGTTCAATTCTCGTAAAAAGTGAGGTCGTTACTAAATATGCATAATGTAATCTCCCTCCCCGAGCAAGTCTTAAGTGTCCTATAATAAGTGGCCTAATAGGATTTCTCTCCACATATTATGTAGGAGGTTTCAAGTTCGGCCCTCGAGAAGGACAATATGAATAACAAATGTGTATAATGTAATATACTCCCCCAATATCATTGTATCAAAAACTTGTTTTACAAGTTTAGGGTGATTTCGGCTTGATAATGGGCCTTGTAATGGGCTTTGATAACCCACTTTAAAGCCCAACTTATAATGAAGCCCGAAGAACCCCTTTTTCTGAACCCGCAACGAAGCGGCCGAAGCCCAATAAAAACCCGTTTTGTAGAAACGGCTATATGTCATTCGGGTCGAAACGTCTAGCAAGTATTGGAGACTAACAGACTCAGAGAGACTCAGAGTGATCCGAAAATGGACGACGAATTGCTGGAATTGCAGAGACAATTCGAGTGCGCACAGCAGGCGAAATCGAGCATCAGATTATCCGATCGAAACGTCGTCGAATTGGTCCAGAAGCTTCATGAGCTCAACATCATCGACTTTGAGCTACTCCACACCGTCTCCGGCAAAGAATACATTACTCCGGTAAAGCACTATCTCTGACTGCTTTGTAAGAAACTACACAAAATAAATTACTAGTGAAAATTATTTCCCGTTTTCGTTTATTTTTGGTGACCAAACAAGGCACTTTGGTTTGAATTTCGTCTCTAGACAAATTAATAATGTGTTTGAAGGTGGCAACTGATTAAGTTTTGGCATTGTTTTTGTTATTTTAATTGATGAGATATTTGTCAGTTTAGTACTGTGTATGTGAGTGTGATTGTTGCTTGGAATAATTTGAATTTGATAATGGTGTGGCATAATAGGATCAATTGAAGCATGAAATATTGGCAGAGGTCAATAAATTAGGGCGTGTTTCGTTGATTGACCTTGCGGATACTACCGGGGTTGATTTGTATCATGTTGAGAAGCAAGCTCAACATGTTGTTTCGGATGATCCAGGGCTTATGTTGGTTCAAGGGGAAATAATATCACAGTCTTACTGGGACACTGTCGCCGAAGATATCAATGACAGGCTTCAAGAATGTAGCCAAATTGCTTTGGCAGAACTTGCTGCACAGTTACATGTCAGTTCAGAAATGGTGACATCTGTGTTGGAGCCCCGCCTTGGGACTGTGGTAACTTCTTTTTTCCTGGTTTTGAGTGATTTTGGAATGAGGGAAGGAAAATTGTCATATTGATTTTCTCTTGATATAGGTGAAAGGTAGGCTTGAAGGTGGGCAGTTGTATACTCCTGCATATGTCGCACGAGTTACTGCCATGGTCCGTGGTTCTGCCAGAGGTATCACAGTTCCCACACACTTATCACTGTTGTGGAGTTCTTTACAGCAGTTGCGGCAAGAAATGGATGGAGCTAGTGCTGTGGCTGTAGAAGGTTCATTTTTCCAATCCCTGTTTAACGGGCTTTTAAAGGAAGGGGAGATTCTTGGATCACTTCGAGCAGGAGTTCATTGGACCCCCAACGTATGTGTCATAATCTGGTTCCCTTTGGTTTTGTGGTGCTTTCATTCATTGTTTAGTATGACTGAATTGAGATGTCCATAATCTGATTAAGACCAGATTCCAAAACGTTCGAGCACAAACTTGCAGAACAAGCTGTTTAGCTTTTGTTATTACAGAATCACTTTAATACAAAGACTGTTTGGCTTTTATCCAAGAAAAATATTTTGTTTGAAGCTGACTATTACCTTTACAATATTTGTAACTTTGGTACAGGTCTTTGCCATTGCTCAAAAGGAATCAATTGATTATTTCTTTTCACAGGTATGAAGCTCTTTCTCCTATCTATTTGTAGATGGTGTCCAGAAACCTCGATATATGTATTCTGAACTTCAACATGGCTGCCTAATTGTATGTTCAGTTATATGTTTTAGTTTCAACCTCCGAATTGACCTTTTAATTCTATTTCCTTTTTGAGACCTCTAATCAATCACCAGCAGGAATAGTGTAACTCAACGGGTATAGAGTGTAAACATGGCCTGTAGTGTTAAGCCAATATTTAGGACTATTTGATGAACTTGGAGAGTTCCGAAATTATTTGTTGCTACTCAGTTCAAGGTTTGGACCTTTTCCAAGAAGTTTTAATTTTGTGGTGACATAATTTTCTTGGAAACCAAAGTTTAAGACATTTTATGTTCTTTCTACCATTTTTCTTTTAATGGAAGGGAAAGAACATTCGGAAATTTTGATGAGTCAATCTTCTGACTTGTTCTTCAATATGCTACAGAATTCTTTCATTGGCTATGAAGTTCTGCACAAACTTAGAATCCCTCAGCCTATTCAGTTCTTGCAGGTATCTAATTGCTTTAATGTTGATGCTTTTGTGAAGCTCATAGGATTTATATATGAACAGATTTTCTCTTCTCGTGTTTTTCCATGTAATTAAAATTTTGGTTATGCACTCCAATTTAGTCCAGATATCCTGAAGGCATACCTTTGGTTACTACATTTGTTCACCCCTCGATGATTGAGATGCTTGATTCTGCTACTGAAGATGCTCTTGAACGTGGTAGCTGGTAAGGAAACATTTGTACTTTTGTTTATGAATACCTTACTTTTCTGTCCGTGTGAATTTTATCCCTGTTGTAACTTACATCCGATATAATATTAATGTGGAACTTTACACTGATACTGGCTTTCTTG
Organism: Oemleria cerasiformis; assembly: GCA_037349345.1. Lineage (NCBI taxonomy): Eukaryota > Viridiplantae > Streptophyta > Magnoliopsida > Rosales > Rosaceae > Oemleria > Oemleria cerasiformis. Next base: position 6,281,431 of record JAZGTL010000006.1, read on the forward strand.
TTCCCTTACTTACTCTTTGGGCCTCTAATTAGATTTGTTTAATGGTTAGACAAAGTGGGCATCTTACTATAATCATCATGCTTTTCTTTTGGGTGTCGAATTTTTATGTTGGAGAACATTTAGTATGTTGTTCCACTGTTCTTAAAGAAAAATGTACGTTGTTTCACTGGTTTTCTATACTTGAAACAGCTCTTAAACTCGTCAAGATGCTTTTCGTGGATGTATTTCAATTATACTGTTATGTTAAGGTAACATTGCTATTACTTTTCTATTTCCTGGTAATGATTTGATGGTGCAATGCAGGATTGATTCTCTTTCTATACTGCCAATGTCGTTTGGGTCTCAAGATGCATCTAAACTTTTATCCCTTTGTCCTTCCATTCAGCAGGGTCTCAAGGTGCCTTTCTGATATCATGTTTGCTTTTTTAATCACAAAACTTGATTTGTTCACTTTTATCTGAATCGTCTTCTGCAGTCTGATAAAGCGGTAATCTTTGGGGAGTCATATGTATTTAGCAGTGGCTTTATTAAGGTATGTCCACTACAATATATTATTAAACTAATTAAGTCGAATGGATTTTCAGATTCAGGTCCTTGCAAGAAATGTTCAATGAATCTTACTTTTCGATTTTTGGTTTTGGTTGTACCTGAAACCAAGGAACTAGGACATCTTTTGAAGCCTTTCTACATCTTTTTGGTCATGAAATCTAATGCTTAAAGTATGTGTTCATGGCAGGATGTGTATGATCGCCTGGAGAAAGAAGTGGAAACCTTTAGTGTTTCATGTTCTTCTGGTGCTGCCATGTCAGATGAAATGCGTGAAGGTCATGACACAAGCAAGGTGACTGAGTCAAAAGAAACTGTTAGTGACAGCAGCAGTAATAAACAACCCACGGAGAAAGGATCAAAAAAGAAAAAGGATAAAGTGGCTGGGAATATGATAACAGGTGCAACTGAGACGGAACTTGATAACCAGGACCATGTTCCTATGAAATCTAAGAAAAACCAAAGGAAGGGCAAGAATACCTCTTCGGGACAAGTTGCAGAGTCAAAAGCAGCTGCTAAGTTGGTAAAAGTCAAAGAGGAAAATCTAAACATTCCTTCAGAAGATTGGGTAATGAAGAAGATTGCAACACTGGTACCTGATTTTGAAGAACAAGGTCTGTTAATTCTGACTTAAGCTACTTTGTTTGTTTTAATTATTGATACCTTTAGACATGAATTTTTGTACTGAGCTTTGACAGGCAGTGAACTAATTTGGTAGGCCTTGATGATCCCCAAATAATTCTTGGACCTTTGGCAAACTATTTGAGGCCTAAGCTAATCAACTCCTGGAAGGAGAAAAGAAAGGCTTTGTTGACAGAAAATGCAGAGAGAATGAAGAATTTGCTTGATAATTTACAAAAGAAACTTGATGAGGTCAGTGTTCTTAATTTGAATGTTTTGACAACATCTACTTCTTTTGTCCATTCCTTAGCTCTGCACTGGGTACACTCTTGTGATTTAAGTAGCATTTGTTTGTAGGGTGCCTTTTGGGAACCTTGATTTAGAGTTTGTCATCTAAACAACGCGTTCTTTCCTGCAGTCTTTCTTAAATATGCAGCTTTACGAAAAGGCTTTAGATTTGTTCGATGATGACCAATCAACTTCAGTAAGTTTTTCCTCTAGTAATGTGTATTAAGTAAGTGGTTTCAGTTGGTAATAAATTGAAAGAAGGCTCATTTATGATCCACAGGTCATTTTTCACCGGCATTTGTTAAGAACAACAGCTACTACTATTGTGGATATGCTTCTTCAAAATTTGGTATCTTTTCTGACTTTTAATGTTCTCATATTAAAATGGTCACCATTTGCATGTAGCTGAGCTGGTTCATAGATATTAAATGATGGATACATATGATGTAGGACGCTCACAACAAACTGAAGAATGGAGATGAAGTTGCAGACCCTCAAATTTCAGATTCTATTTCCCTCGACCCAGGAGAAAGAATTTCCATTGTAGGAAATAATCCACAAACTTGTATTACTTTTTATGTCATTCAGAAGAGTAGTTTGTCAGTGTCTCTCATAATAATGAAACTGCTCTAGCTTATCCAAAAAAAAAAATCTTAAGGTAGTCAAACTTATATTTCCTTTGGGTGTTGCAGGCCAAGAATTTTCCTAGATCTCTTTCGAATAAGGCACTTGCTGTAGTTGAAGCTTTGGAAGGAAAGGTCAGTTGTTTGTTCCGGCGCTTTTCTGTTTATTGGATCTATCTGGATTGACCTCAGATCTTGCGCTGATTTTTCAATTTAATGTTTGGTTTTTAGTTCTATTTTATTGGTGGTTCTTCCTGTTTTATACAGTGAATATTGTTTTCTTAATGTTGAATGTTCTACATGGCAGCGGGTGGAAACGTTCATGACTGCTCTGAGAGACATTGCAGAAGAAAGGTAAGGGCATGCTTATTTGTCTTTGTGATGGATTCGTTCTTGAAAGGTAAGGGCGTATCTTTTTCTTGAAGCTAATGTATGTGTTTGGTTTTCATTTTCTAGTGGCTTGCTCTTGAAAAAGCTTGACAAGAAATTGGAAAGAACACTTCTGCACTCTTATCAAAAGGTTTTCTTCTTGTATCAGGATTGTCAAAAGTTATTCACCAGTAGCTAGATTCTTAACTTGAGTATATGGAGATGCAAATTTCCTTTTCGGAATGTTTTTGGCAGTTGTCTCATATGTTTTCTTTCTATGTTATTTTCAGGATTTGGTCTCTCAAGTTTCGGCGGAGACAGATCCAGTCTCTCTTTTGCCAAAAGTCGTCTCCCTCTTTTACGTACAGGTTAGTTCATTTTTATTGCTATGAGCTTGAATATAGTACATGCATTCATGATTTGTGTTTCTTGCCCAATTCCTTAACATGAATTTTCTGAGTAGGTTTACCATAAAGCTCTTCAAGCACCTGGAAGGGCCATAGCTGTTGCTGTTTCACGGCTGAAGGTACGCTTTACAAAAAAAAGAGAAGTTGAACATATCTGCTGTATGTCTAGTATAGACGAATATTTTAGCCAAGTATAGTTTGGCAACATGTAACTCTATGGCTCTGTTGTTTTCCTAACTTGATACAAAATTTCAGCTGTAAACAAGATCCATTTTACACAAACCTCTCAGAATTTAAATATACAAAAGTCAGCTTTTTCACTAAATCATATGCCCTTTTAATTTTTTATCCATTTAGAAGCTTGGAAAATAAGAAACTGACAATATTATGGGTGTCTTTTTTGGGAGGTCAAGCATGTTGTTTCTTTGTTTCTCTAATAACTACACGGTACCTTCAGGAGAAACTAGACGAATCAGCCTACCAGATCTTGACAGATTATCAAACTACGACAGTGACCCTCTTAACACTAATATCCGCTGCAAGTGGAGAGGTGAGTAGAAATTTGTATATTTCTTGTTAGATTCTTGGCCTAGGACACAAGCCATAACTACCAGATCTTGGGCTTCGATTCATAATGTTTTTTCTTAATTTAAGCAATCTTCGTTTTCATCAGGAAGAAGATTGTTCATCTGACAGAATTTTGAGCAAAAGGGAGCTTCTGGAGGATCAAATGCCTGCACTCAAAGGCCTGGTTTTAGGCACCTCAAAATCTTGACTATGAATGGGATCAAATCGTCCTTTGAAAGAATCCATACTTGAGAGATTTCAGACTCTGGACTGCTTTCTTTTCCTTGAAGATGTTTATGGAGCTGTTATACATCACAACTGTTGGGAATAGAGCCGTCCACGAACCTAGAAATGCTTATTAGTTTGTTTGAGCTGTGCTCTAAGTACAGTATTTTCTGTGTCAGCTTGTTCAAAAATTCAAATTACAGATTACGTTCAAATATTCCGGGAAAAAAATAGAGCTTGGCGTTGAAATATGATCAATACATTTACACATTGTAGAAGATGTTGAAAACAGAAGGCCCCTGTTGGTTGACTCTCTGCGACTTTAAAGATTCATTATTCGGTAATGGTGTGCTTAGATGAGGAAAAAAAAACATGCAATTTCGCTATAATACAGAACTTTGAAATTTTCATGCACAATCTATTATAAGTTTCATGTTTACCAATTGAAATTTTTTTGAAACATAATAGATTTTGGTTACAACATGATATTGGAGTTTCAAAATTAAATTTTTTTTTTTCAAAATTTCAAGTTTGGATTTTGGAATTATAAGGCTCATATGAACTCTAGCGTTTGATCATGCAAATTGAAGAATGAATTGTGACTTTTAAGTGTTTTTAGATTGGTTTTACCATATCAATATTTGTCAGGACCCGTCCCGAATTTCCCCTCGAAACCCGGGAAGAACCCTGATCCCGTCTGACAACCTAAGAAAAGGTTCCCAAAATACTCTACAATCCTTACAAATTATAATAACAATAATAAATACTTCATCTTGTCAGACAAGGGACTTAAGCACTCAATAATTCCCGTAATTAACGACCAATCAAATACATTTCTTCCCCTCCATTTATAAAATCATGCATGCGTCACATAAACAATTTATCATATAAAAACATCATATGTAAAACACTAAAATTCACATTTCTCTTTAGAACCACTTAGTTGAACTCACATAAAATCTGTATAAAAATACCTCGTAATCCACAATTTGTTTTGAAAATCTCATCAAAGGAGTTTTAAATCATTTGGTTCAATCTGGACACAAATTATCTCAAATTCAAATCATTTGGTTCCAACTGCCACATAATATCTCAATTTCACTGTCCCGACATATTCATAACACACCAGTCAAACATTGCTGACATCTCTACTGGAAAACCACAAGACAACAAACTAGTCAGATACTAGTGAACCAATAATAATTCGTCCATCTGGGTCACCGCCCACACCAACCCACGGACCCGAATGACGTCGTATTTTCATATGTTGATTAGGCCCATAACAATTGTCGTCTGGTTCATATTAGAGCCGAAAATATCCTCGACTATCATATTGTATCATCAGCCGGTATAACCTTCGGCTATTATAACATATCAGTCGGCATCTCTCGAATATCATATCATATCAGTCGGCATCTCTCTACTATCATATCATATCAGTCGGCATATATCTCGCTATCATATTCCTAGTCACCAGGGTATCCCTTGGGGTGTACTAGAATATGTACTACTTGGACTCGACCACAATCTCTGCAAAATCACCTTTTATATTGGGGTTCACCGGGAGTCCGCCAACACGGAACCAAGGCCCGGCTCCTAGGCCCCATTAAATCAGTTTTGTTTATATTAGGGGTTCATCGGGAGTCCGCCAACACGGAACCAAGGCCCGGCTCCTAGGCCCCTTCAAATCAGTTTTGTTTATAGTGGGGTTCACCGGGAGTCCGCCAACACGGAACCAAGGTCCGGCTCCTAGGCCCCTTCAAAACGGTTTTGTATCCAAAATCAAGTATAAATTTGTTTATCATTTACCACAAATACGCTTTCAACTCAAAATCATGTACCTCAATAATTACCACGTCCAAATACTATCAAAACCGAATCCAACAACCATATCGTTTCTCACAACACACTTCCACTGAAATATTGGAACAACCATTATCCAGCAATCATTGCATCCATACACAACAATATTTACATATCGAGGATATTAATACATGCGTTACAATTTGTAAATACCACCATACACAACAGTAATTAAATCGAAGATAATTATACATACATTACAATTTATAACTCAAAGTCCGCTTACCATCACCATCCAACCCAAAATTCATGTACGTTCTAGCCTCAGAACACATACACCATAATGACCCAACTACCTTGACTTTCCAAACTCAAAACCCTCTCCACGGTCAATCCCTACCGCTGGGATTGCCCAAACGAGCTCTAAATGAACTCCTATGGCCTCGAAACCAACAAAATCTGATTCGGAACGTCCCAAAACTTTGGTCACGCGCCGCCGTGACTTCGGGAACAGTCCCACGCGCCGCCACGCGCCACCAGAAGGTCAGAACACGCGCCCACGCGCTGCCACGCGCCGGTCACGCGCATGCTACAGTGTTCACGCGCCTGGACCGGTCCAACCCGGCCCGGCTCGACCTGACCCGGTCCAACTCGACCGGTTCACTCGAATCGACCGGCTCACTAGACTCGACCGGTTCACTCGACTCGACCGGTTACCGGTGACTCGCCGGAGAAGACGACCGGACGGCCCTCGCCGTCGCCGGAGGCTGGCCGGAGAAGATGACCGGACCGCCACCTCCGCCGCCATCTGGTTCGCCGGAAACTGCCATTTCCGGCCGATTTTCAAGGTTTTCTAACTTCCTCATTTCTTAACCGTTTTTCACGATCTACACATGTAAATTCATCTACTTTTCACCAGGAATCCAAATATGAGGTCAAAGTTCCGAGATCATACCTGGTTTGGCCGGAAAACGGCCGAGAAGGTTCGGTGAACCTCCCTCCTCCGTCCGTCGCCCACGGAGGTGCTCCCACTCCGATAATCACACCAAAAGACTCGTGGGGTCGCGGGGAAGGTCCTCCCGACCTCGGTTTTGTTCGAATCAGACCGAAACCCCTCCGATGAATATGGCCTTCGGTGATTGCACGGGGAGGGCTCGGATAGGACCGAGACTGCATCGACCAATCTCTCGAGGAGAGAGAAAAATACCTGTTATATAATTCCAACATTTCCAAAATTACCAAACTGCCCCTGCAGCTTGTAGACCCGGAACGAACGCATCGGATCTCCGTTTTCAGCGTGCCGCCTGTCTACGAACTCGTGAGTTCGAGACCTACGCAACAACCCAAGAAAAATTCCCAAAAGTTTTACCAGTCAAAAAGTGACTCCCAAACCCATCCAAAACTGAGGGTAAAATTGTCCAATTCTCAAAATAATTTAATTTCTGGTACGGGTCGTTACAATATTGATGTGAACTACAAAAGATACAATGAGATCGAGATTCAAAGTTCAATTTTTTCTTCAAAAGTTTGAGTTTAGATCTTGGAATTATGAGTTTTAATGAACTAGAGTGTTTGATATTATAGATTGAAGAATGAATTTTGAATTTTAGTTTGGTTATACTATAGTAAGGTTGATGCAAACACTCACAATATGAGATTGGAGTTTGTAGTTCAATTTTTTTTTCTTTCAAAATTTCAAGTTTGGATTTTGGAGTTATAAGGTTCATATGAATCCAAGCGCTTGATATTACGGATTAGAGAAAGAGTTTTGAATTTTTTCTATTTTTAGTTTGGTTTTTTATGGTAAGGTTAATGTGAACTCTTACAATATGAGATTAAGGTTTTGAAGTTCAATTTTTTTTTCTTCATAATTTCGAGGTTTGATTTTGGAATTATAAGGTTCATATGAACTTTAGCGTTTGATATTACAAGTTGGAAAATAAATTTTAAATTTTCTTTGTTTTGAGTTTGGTTTTTCTATGATAAGGTTGATGTGAACCATCACAATATGCAATTAGGGTTTCAAAGTTTTTTTTTTCTTCAAAATTTCGAGTTTGGATTTTGAAGTTATAAGGTTCATATAAACTCTAGGGTAATATTACGAATTTGAGAAACAATTAATTTTTTTATTTCCATTTTGAGTTTGATTTTTCTATGTTAAGTTTGATGTGGACTCTCACAATATGAGATTAGGGTTTCAAAGTTCAATTTTATTTATTCAAAATTTCGAGGTTTGAGTTTGGAATTATAAGGTTCATATGAACTCTAACGTTTGATATTACATATTGGAGAAAGAAATTTAAATCTTCTCCTTTTTGAGTTTGGTATTTCTATAAGAAGGTTGATGTGAACTCTCACAAAATGAGATTGGGGTTTCGAAGTTTTTTTTTTTTTTTTTTGCAAAATTATGAGTTTGAATTTTAGAATTATAAGGTTCATATGAACTATATCGTTTGATATTATGGGTTGGATAACTTTTTTTAAATTTTCTATGTTTAGAGTTTGGTTTTTCTATGATAAGGTTGATGCGAACTCACATAATATGAGATTGAGATTTCGAAATTCAATTTTTTTTTCTTCAAAATTTCTAGTTTGGATTTTGGAGTTATGAGGTTCATATGAACTTTAGCGCTTCATATTACAGATTGGAAAAAAAGTTTTGAATTTTTTCCGTTTTGAGTTTGGTTTTTCTATGGGAAGGTTAATGTGAACTTTCACAATATGAGATTGGGGTTTTGAAGTTCAAATTTATTTTCAAAATTTCGAGTTTTGATTTTTGAATTATAAGTTTCATATGAACTCTAGTGTTTGATATTACATACTGGACACTTGTGTTTGGTTTTTCTGTAGTAAATAAGTTGGTGTGAACTTCTCACAATAAGATATTAGGGTTTCTAAGTTCAAATTTATTATTTCTCTCTAAATAGGAGATTGGGGTTTCAAAATTCATTCTCCAATCTACAATATCAAACATCAAAATTCATATAAACTTCATAATTCGAAAATTCAAATAGGAAATGTTTAGGAAAAAAAAATTGAACTTCGAAACCTTAATCTCATATTGTGAGAGTTCAAAAACCTTATCATACAAAAACCAAACTCAAATTGAGAAAATTCACAATTCTTTCTCCAACCTGTAATATCAAACGCTAGAGTTCATATAAACCTTATAACTCCAAAATCCAAACTCGAAATTTTGAAAGAAAAAAAAAATGAACTTCGAAACCCTAATCTCATATTGTGAGAGTTCACATCAACCTTATCATAGAAAAACCAAACTCAAAAGGAAGAAATTCAAAATTATTTCTCCAACCAGTGATATCAAACTATAGAGTTCCTATGAACCTTATAATTCCAAAATCAAACTCCAAAATTTTGAAAAAACTTCGAAACCCTAATCTCATATGGTGAGAGTTCACATCAACTTTACCGTAAAAAAACTAAACTCAAAATGGAGAAAATTCAAAATTCTTTTTCCAACCTGTAATAATTAAGGCCTAGAGTTCATATGAAACTTATAACTCGAAAATCCAAACTCAAAATTTTGAAAAAAAAAATGAACTTTGAAACCCCAATCTCATATTGTGAGAGTTCACAGGGTTTAGGGTCGCTAGAGTTCATATGAACCTTATAATTCCAAAATCAAACTTTGAAATTTTGAAAAATAAAATTGAACTTCAAAACCCTAATCACATATTGTAAGACCTTACATCAACCTCAGCACAGAAAAAACAAATTGAAAATGGAAAAAAAATTAAAAATTCTTTCTCCAATCCGTAATATTAAATACAAGAGTTCATATGAACCTTATAATTCAAAAATTCAAACTCGAAATTTTGAAGAAAAAAAATTGAACTTGGAAACCCGAATCACATCCGTAATATCAAATGTTAGAGTTCATATGAACCTTATAATTCAAAAATTCGTACTCAAAATTAATTGAACTTCGAAACCCTAATCTCAAACTGTGAGAGTTTACATCATTCTTACATAGAAAAACCAAACTAAAAAGGGAGAAAGTTCAAAATTCTTTCTTTAACCCGTAATATCAAACGGTGTAATTCATATTAACATTATAATTCCAAAATAAAACCTAGAAATTTTGAAAAATTAAAATTGAACTTCGAAACCCTAATTTCATATGATGAGAGTTCACATCAATCTTACCATAGAAAAACCAAATTGAAAATAGAAAAAATTCAAGATTCTTTCTCCGATCTGTAATATCAAACGCTAGAGTTCATAAAAACCTTATAATTCCAAAATTCAAACTCGAAATTTTGAAGAAAATATTGAACTTCGAAACTCTAATATCATATTATGAAAGTTCACATCAACCTCACTAAAGAGGTGTAATTTTTTTTTTTTCAAACTCAGTTTAGAGGTCTAATTTATTTTCTATTTCTCTAAGTCGGAGGCGAAAATACTACATGCAGTGGCAGCTAAATTAACTAATTAAGACCCCATTTGATACCCATTCCAGTTCAATTTTCAATTCACTTAGGTTGCATTTGGATGAGGAACTTCAAAGTTCCATGGAATTTGAGTAAAATTAGTTAAAAATAAGGAACTTGAAAGTACTATGAAATTTGCAAATGATACAATGCAAGACATATAGATGAAATTTGTAAATTACACCTATGAATGTATTACTTTAGAAATTCCCTTATTTAATGGTTTATTATGCTTACCATGTTTATATTTTTATTTTTTAGTGCTTAACCGCCTATTCAATTTTTTTTTAATACATATCTTAATAATATAATATATAAATTTCATGAAACTTTGAAGCTTCCCATCCAAACGCACTATGAGAAAAATAAAAAACAAGAAACTTGTTTGGTAACTCTATAGTCTCTCGCACATACAAAAATGACATACCACGTGTCTTATCATCGTCACCTAACTTCGATCTGAGTTTCACGGTTGAAAACAAACATCAAAAGATTGTCACATCTCTCGAGAAACTACAACCTATGAAATAGCGAGGTGCCTTCGGATGAATTCATGAAAGTAAGGCAATGCCAAAAAAAAAAAGAACATTAGGAACATCCTCAGAGAACTTCTAAAACTCCTCTACATCAATCAATGGTTACATTTCCTAGAGATGGCGTGGGCTACCTCTACAGCAACTAGAATGTCAAAGCTTTCCATCAAATAATTAACCCTTTTAAATAGTCTATATTTGATTTTGAGCCCAATATTAAAGTGGGAGGGAGACAGCTATGTTAAACAACAGTTGCCATTCTGGCGGTTTGATTGGTTGCTATTATCCCAAATTTTAGTAGAGGAAAAGGGTAAGAGAAACAGAATGGCGCGACAAGATTTATAGGCAATGCTTACAATTTACCAAATTGAAGAAGGAACATTGATGCGCCAAACAGATTTACGTTCTAAATTGAAGAATAAAATCCTTTAGCTGAAACTTTACATTCTAAATGGAAAATGACTGTTAATGCTGCGGTAATGCCGGTCTCTTTTCCAACGACTCATAATACACAACACAATTATCCTGCAACCAAAATGGAGGTTAGGTCAGGGAACTAAAATTTATCAAATTAGGATACAATATTATATGGAACATTACTCAAATCAGTTCAAACCTTTCGGGTTGTTTCAAACGTGTTTGGATCAAAGCAGTGATAAGATCCTCTCTCGTATGTGTTTGTCTTGACAAGTGGCTCCAAGTTGGCTACCCGTATGAACCACAGATGGATTTCCTTGTGATAAAACCACCCTCTATTATAGCTGCCCACAACAGATATGTCTCATTAGTACACACAATCCACGCATAAAACATACTATATCTTCAAACAAAGGGCACACGGGACTTTTAAACATGATTCCACAATACAGTGGAAGATGTAAATACTGCACTACAATATCGTAAATGGATTAACGGAATTTGTGTTCTTTTGAACGAGAGGAAATTGAGGTGATTCCTATCAGGAGGACAATAAAACAATATTATAACAAAATGAAAGCTTACAGTTCATTGGCGGCATATAGTTGGGCTTCGTCTTTGGGCATGCTGCAAAACACAATAATTATGGCGTGAGTTCAATACTTTTTAGACGTGAAAATAATATGAAAGAGGTCCAACAAGAATCACCTGTAAAAGATATAAAACAATGTTTCCACCGAAAACTTTGAGAAATATCCTTGCTGCGGCCACCAAAAATGAGATTAGAGCAGAGGAACAATAAGAAAGAAAGTCGAATTTAAAAACCGATTGAAAAAAAGCATCTCACATGTAGTGCAGGCGGTTGTTTAGCATAATAACATTGTGGAACACTAAACTCTGGATCACCCTTAGCTGGCTCGTCAGACCATGGGGAACCAAAAGTCTTGTGCAGATTTTCTGTTGAATTCAAGTTCAACCCAAGCGTTGTCAAATCAATCCCAAGTGCAAGGGATGTCAGATCAGGATCACTCATCCTTATGACACTTAACAATCCAAGCAAACCAAATGGGTCTGGAGCTTGTGCTGTCTGCATTGATTTCATTCCCTGGTCCCTAAACGATTGATTGACAGCCGACATCTGCTGCAGGCGAAACTGAGATTGATTTTGGTGTTGCTGATACTGCTGGATAAGTTGATCATATGAACCCATACCAGATACTGTATTTGCAGAGTTTAAAGGTCTTAATCCAATGCCCGGAGGTCCACTAGTCTGAACCAAAAATGTTTTTATATTAGGTCATAGAATCAAGAATTTGAATAATTATAACTCAAGCCTTTCCCACCGTGAGGATGTAAAAACATTCACATTTCCAGCTATATGAGATTCAACTTATTTGGACCAAGATATCATTTTGAATCAGTTCAACTCATGGAAACAACAAAAGCAAATTAATTTAAAAAGCAATTTCAATAACTGAAACCTTTCAATATAAATGATCGTCAGATGTAACATCTTCGACCAAAACAGTATGTTTTCCTACCCAAGTTAAATGACAACAATAGAAAAAATATCCGCTACAATCTAGCGCATAGAGAAATCACATTATAACATTAACAGTTGGTAGAAAAAACTACCACACCTGTGAGTGATAGGTTGAATGTGATGATGGGAATATGTCTGAACCATGCAAATGAAGAAGATCCTGACTGTTTACTTGTGAAAAGGAGACGCCACTGCTGCTGACTGATGGAGCATGTTGTTGTTGCTGTTGCGGTCGATGAGCAGAATAAGCCCCCCCTAAGTTAAATCCAGCTGACCTTCCCATCTGCAATATAACATATGGAGACAAGAGGGCTAAATTATGACGCAACTTGCACAAGTTTTCATAAAACAGAAAATGAAAAAAAAAAAGGGACACTTCTTTTATTTAAAGCTTAGAACCCACTGAGAAGTGCTGAGATTGCATCATCGACACAGCATTGTCATGAAGTTGTTCTTTCTGGTGCATATCCATCCCATATCCATCATTACCACCTGCACAAGATCTAATACTAAGCTCAAAGAAATGCACAAGTAGGCAAGCAGACTCGCCTACAGGACTTTTTTTTTATCAATCAAGCAATATGCATGTATAGTGAAAACAACAGAAATTTAAGCCCGGGATATCACGAGTGGTGAGGGCGGATGGGGAAATTGGTTAGGAGTATGATATGCCAAGGGTTCGATCCTTTCCTATGAAACCAAATAAAATGAATGCTAGGCGAAATTGACACCTATAAACGACCAGAAGAAGACTAAGCTTTAAGTCCTGCAATGATTAGGATAAGCACAGAATCCTAGATAATTAATGTGACACTGCCTAGTTCCATGGGTCAATGGAAGCCAAACTATCAATCCACCAGACTTCTCCATTAAACATTTACCTCAAACTCGACCACACCAGCCCTCCAAATAGGAAAAAGAAAAAGCCCCAAACCCAAGTCAAAGAAAAACCGAACTCCATCACAATTTGTCTACCTCTTCAGGCCCATCACCATCTACAAATTTTAACGCACTTTCTTCATGCAGAACTAAAGAAGATGTAGGGAGAGGGATAGCAGGATTTAGATATAAATTAATCATAATAAGTATAACTGGAGAGTAATTTAGAATTCTCTGTCAACAATATTTATTAGATTGGAATTCATTTTTTCTCTAAAATACAAAAGAAGGCATTCTATTTGAAGATAATACAATAGAGACTGGAATAATTGACCAGAAGAAAAATCATTTCCAACAGTTTTGGGAGCATCTTATCCATACTTGGGGTGTATATATATATATATATACACACACACACATATAGAGAGAGAGAGAGAGAGAGAGAATTTGGAATGCCTCTAATTTTAATAAATTATTTGGGGAATAAACAGGAAATAATCCAAAAAGGACGGGACAAAGAATATTCACCTCTGAAAAGCATCTTACTGGAAAAAATTTAGTCAAAGGCACACAATTCTAACTCTCAAGTAAATCAAGTTCTTAATTACCCTAGCATTTAATATAACTAACTGCAAATCATTTCAATGCAGGTGCAGACACTTAGTCGAAAGCAGGACTAACAATTACCATAAAACATTTTACATTATAATGAAAGCAAACATGAATATATCGCACCTTTAAATCCAGGTAAAGCAGATCCTGGTAAAGCTGGAAAATCTTCATTTTGGATGCTGAACTCTTGGTTCTGTTGAACAATAGGACTAACACCAAGGCCTTGTTTCCGTAGTGAACCTGAAAATCAGCTTATATTATATTCCAATTACCAGAGCAAGAGGATACATGCAAAACCGAATCATCTTTCTTTACTAACCCAATTGCCCTTGAGGCCCACCAGCAGAACTAGGACGACTTGTTAATTGAGGGAAGTCATTGATGTCAAAAGGAGAACTGTCATTAGAATTCACATCATTCAACATTCCCATAGAGCTCAAATTATTCACTTGGACATGGCTTTGAGAAAGTGGACCTCCAGCATTAGGATAAGAATTTCCTAGCATTGAAATTACTTGCGGAGAACCTGGAATCAGAAGATTTCAACTATTTGGTAAGTGAAATATGATGAGATAAAAAATACATTTCCAGCATCAAGTAGCACCAGACATGTATATGCCATACTAAACAATACATCTCCATATGATAATTTTTGGACTGATGTAAGAAGCCAAAAGAGTATGGCACTTTAGCCACATCTAGTTAAACAGTTTGACGGAGTATTAAAAATCTTTAATAGTATTTGAAAGTATTACCAAATAGATAAGTAAACCAGGATCACCAAATCTTACTACAACCAAAATCGTATTAGTTTCAAAAACCAAATCTTACTCAAACCCAAGTGACATCAGTTTCATTGAAGGTATCGAAATTTCAGAACCTTTTGATATCTAACATTAAGTACACAATACGTTTACTTGATTCACCAGGCACAAGACAATTCCATATAGACATTAATATACCTTGTGGTAGCACACCACTCATCAAGCGATTTTGCCCTTGGACAGTTAAACTTCCAGACCCACTATTTCCACTTAAATTTAGACGAGAAGCAAGACCAGGCACTGACAAGCCTCCACCAGAACTGATACTCCTGCCAATGTTGCCCCCACCAACCATGTTTCCCATAGAACTTGTAATCCGAGGACCTGCATTTCCCAAAATTGGGGACACACCCAATCCTGGAACAGCATTCCGGTTACCAATTGCAGCAGATGTAGGGAGAATCCCAGGAATAGAACCGCCAATTCCATTTGTGCTACTACTAAATCCAGGGTTTCCTACTACACTTATACCTCCTCTACTAGTGACTCCTGAATGTCCATGAGAGCTTCCATGAGATAACTGCAAAACAGAATTTCTTTAAGGAAAAAATAGAGAGAGAGAGAGAGAGAGAGAAGAGGATGGTTCATTGATTTTGTCAATATTCTCAAACTACAGTTCGAGTGTGATATACATATCACATGTACCTGAGACAAAGCAACAGGAAGATTATTCGATGTGAATCGTCCACCAGAAAGGCTTCCAGTTGGTTGTTGGACTCCGCCAGAAGGAACATTATTTAATGTTGTGTTTCTTGATGTTAATGTACCTTGCATATTGGGAACATTGAAGCTCCCATGAATATTATGTAATCCCTGAATACTTCCTGCAGAAAGAAAAATGTGATTTCACCAACTTTGAATCTAAGTTCTAATACAAGAAACCTCCAACAATAACAACTCACCTGAGTGATGATAAACAGGAGAAGCGGCACCAGACTGACCAGAGAAAGATGTAGCAAATCGCCCACTACTGTCTGGAAGATTTGAGGCTGATCCGTTTAGAGAAGACTGCAACCATGAACAAATTATTCATCCATACAAAAATTGATTACATAAGACCACTGGAGATTTTTATATTCATCTTAAACCCTGGAGGTCACAGCTGCAACAATAACAATACAGAATACAACATTTGGCAATAAAAAAATTCATTCCCAACATTAAAAATTTGAACGTAAAGAGTTTGTCACTTACTGCAGAAAAAATTACAGTCCATCATGCAAAACATATCAAATCTACAAAAGAAACATACATGAAATGACCACAAATTTAGAAAGAAAAACAATCATTGTCTGCCCCTAAACTAAATGCCAAGAACATGCAAATCCAAAAGAGCATGTCACTGAATTATTAAAATTTAGAAAAATATATAAATAATATAAAACTATGTATAAGTGCTCTTTATTATTAAATTCAAACACTAGCTACTTCAAACAGGTTGTGTGGACAAAAACTGTACATTAAGTAACCCCGACATTGCATGAGCTTCAAAAGATCATGCAAAATATCATTCCCTTGGGGAGAAAAACCCTTCCTTGTACAAACGACTTGATAAAGCTTTTCTCTGTGAGCAATTAACCTATAGCCTGAAAAGGACAACATGATCGTAAGAGATAATACTAATGATGAGAAAGATAAATCCATTATTAAAAGATTTCAAGAAGCGGAAGCCAGTATAAATGAATTAACCCAAATACTACAACAGTGTGCAAATGCACAATTCCAAACTATCAAGCAAGCATAACAGATACATCCATAAAAACTGCCTACTCTTTAACTTGAGAAACGTGGCATCAACTTTAGTAAGAAAAATTGCTAAAAGATACCACAACCAACACACACACAATTAATACATTGATACAACAATTGTAATAAAAATTGCACCAGGTTTTAGGTTATTTCATTACATTATAGCTCCAACAACCTACTTAATTTTTAAAAACCGTTTTATAGAAACCCAAACCCTTCTTCTTTTAACCTTCTTGCAAGACCTATATGTTACTAATGCAAAATTTCCAGCAGCAAAAAGTGTCAAAAAATTTAATAAAATCTCCACTTCATATTTCAAATTAAATTATCATTAAGATGAGGGGTGTGCCAGATAGACAACTAAAACATTTTTGACAAGTCTATACATACACAGATATATACTTATACAATATTTGTAAGTATATATGCAAACACAGATGGTCTTTTCAGTTGCTGCATCAAGTTCAATAACATGATGCCCAGAGACTTAACCAGCAGCTTAACCAGCAGACTTAACCATCAAGTTCAATATCAAGATGGTCTTTCCAAAGCTGAAAATAACAAAGTTCTAAAGAAACTTTCTAAGATACCCAGAGACTAACCAGCAGCTTCCTATTTTCAAATGCAATTACTCACTACAAACAGAATGTGTAAAACACCATCACCATATATCAAAGCACAACATAAATTCATCCCATTTTCAGTCACTTAAAAGAGTTCATACACAACCAGTAACTTAGGAGTTGAATTTTCTTTTTCCGGGACTAAAACAAATTGTTTTTAAAGAAAAAGAGAACTCCACGCCACAGTAAGTCTTGGTCGAAGTAAGGAATAAGTTTTAAGGATTTTAAAACTAGCGTAGAGCATAAATTCAGAAACTTCATTTATCCAGATTTTCTCAGCAGCCAAACAAAATGTGCAGCGCACAGTCGTCTCAGTCATTTTGATGTAAAAATCTTATAAATCGAAAACCGCTCTCGAAAACCCCTAGGAGAAAGAACGATATTAAAATGGCACCAAAACCAAAATTGCTCACAGTCACAGGGACGATGATCCACAAAAGAATAATGAACTCAGAGCGATTGGAGAACGAACTTGGAACGAATCGGGATCGTGTCCGACTCGGTAAGAGAGTGAGAGACGCTGAGATATAGAGAGAGATAGAGAGAGGGAGAGAGTACCTGAAGCGCAGATCAGCGATAGCAAGGGTTTGGGTCTGAGTCAAACAGCGAGTTTGATTGCCCTAGAGAGAGAGAAGAGAACGTCAGAAACGAAGGAAAAGAAAGATTTCGATGATAAGTTAGTGATGGGTGAGGGAGAAAATTGTATGTGGCGGCGTGTAAGGGTTGTTAGAGTGGGCCGCTCTTTGTGACCTGTGGATTGGTTGACCTGTTGGATCTGGTGGTTTTGGTGGGCCTTCGTGGAGGAACTAAACGAGAGTTGTAATTTATTGAGAAAAAGAAATCCCTTCAAGTTAGCTCAAGTGATGAAGGAAAAATGATTTAGGATAACTTTAAGTTTTACATTCCAATCCAATATAACAAAACATAAGATAAATTTAGATTGGAATTAGAGGCGTTAAATGGGTTATGTCGTGTTGGGTTTGGTCCATTTAAGTTAGATATTTATATATAGTGTCCATCTTGTGTCGGTATATATAAAATAATAGATAAATTACATAAAAGTATAGGGTTCATTTCAAATTCGTAACCTAATTATGAAATTGTGCAAAAGAGTACCCAAACTATATTGCCACTAACATAAGGGTACCTCCGTTATATTTTCCGTCCCAAAAAACGTTAAAAGTACACGTGGCACAAATTTTGTCCACTCAGCTCATGATGTGGCGCAATTTAAAGGGGCATTTTCGGATTATCACAAAATAACTCCCTATTTCCTATTCTACCCAGTCGTGAAACCCAGCCTTCAATAAGAACTGCTTCGAGGGGAGGCTGAGACCCAAATCTCTAGCACGACCAACACCACCATCTTGAATAAACCCAGCCCCAAATCTGTATCACGA
Source organism: Oemleria cerasiformis (assembly GCA_037349345.1). Taxonomy (NCBI): domain Eukaryota; kingdom Viridiplantae; phylum Streptophyta; class Magnoliopsida; order Rosales; family Rosaceae; genus Oemleria; species Oemleria cerasiformis. The sequence continues at coordinate 6,299,914 of JAZGTL010000006.1, forward strand.
CAAACCCGAAGAGAGTGAAGAAACCCAACCCCAAATCTCGAAGAAACCCAACCCCAAATCTCGAAGAAACCCAACCCCAAATCTCGAAGAAATCCAACCCCAAATCTCGAAGAAACCCACCCAACGGCTACAACCTTATTCTTGTAGAACAGACGTGCGACAACCCTCTTGGTCCAACGGCGACGACGTAAGCGGCTTCGTCTTCTTCCTCCAACTGCGCATTGCAGAGTAATCTTATCCCTCTCCGTCGAAGGTGTGAAGGCTTTTTGTTAAAGGTTTGAACGAATTTCCGCCTGTTCTTCTTCTCATCTGAAATTCCCAGTCGCAAAGCGAGGATGTCGGAGATGGAAAAAGGGATGATGGAATTTGAAGCCCCCATTTGTCAGTGTAGTAAACAAGCAAAGTTGATGACAAGTTTCACAGATGAAAATCCAGGGAGAAGATTCTGGGGTTGTGATGGTGATGGGGTAAGTTTATGTTTGATCTTAATTGGTATTTAGTTTTACATATGTAGTATAGATTTCAAATTGTGATTATAATTTCAAACTCGATTTGGGATTCAGAGAAATCGGAGAGGAGTAGGAGGTGGTGAGTGCAATTTTTTTCAATGGTGCGGCCCAAAGCTCAACAAGAAGTCACCCGGTCCAATTCCAGGTCTATTAAAGAAATTGAAATTGAAAGATGAAGAAATCGTGGGTTTGAAGAAGCAGATTAAAGCTAGTGTGAAGAGGCAGAGGTGTTTGCTGGTTTTGGTTACTATTTCCTGGATGTTGGTGGTTTTGTTTGTGGGAATGATTATCGGTGGAGCAGGGGGAACTGATAGGGCTCTGTCCAGTAAGAATGTGAATCTAGCTCTTGAGTTTTGATTGTATTATGCAATTGGGTCTTCATGGTCATTGTAATATGAATGGTGAATTTGCAATGTAATTTTCTACTTTGTTTAATTATGAGTGTTTTGGAGGTTTTACAAGAGTGGAGCATGGTTAATTATGAGTGCATTTTGGTTACATAATGAAACAATGCAATAACCAAAGTGTGCCTTTGAGGTTTCGCCACTTTACAGCATACAATGCAAGAAAGAGTGCCTTTGAGGGTTTTCCACTTTAGAGAATGGTTACAGAAGATAGCGGGTTTGGTTACCTAATGAAACAATGCAAGAAGGAAAGATAGCTAGAGAGAAATAATGAAGGTCAGACACATCCATAACACCCTATAACACATCCAAACCAATTAAAAGCATAACAATGCAAAGCATTTCAAATCATAAAATGCAAAGATTCAACTTCATTTTCAAACATAATAAACAAAGCTTCACCTTCATGATCATAATACAAATCTGTCAAAAGATGTCATACAACTCCACAACAATAATCATTAACATGACAAAGCCATTCAAGCATAACATCTTCAATTGAACCTGTCAATAACCTAGCTAATTTACCAAAACAAATTGAGGTTCAACCATTCAAGTATCAGAATTACATACATTAGAACCTCAGTTTCAAAATAGCAAAACTACATGACTTGAAATCAACTCTGCTCCTTAGCTATTTCACCACTGTCAATGACTTGAAATCAAGTTTGTTTTCTCCTTTTTCTTCTTCTCAAATCACTATCATTGGCTCCAACACTTGTGGATTGTTGACTTGGATCCTACATATGAAGAATTTGGCATTATAAGCTGACTTATGGAATTGAATTGTGACAACTGTTTCAGATTAACACAACAATAACAACCATGAGAAAGGGTAAGAATGGCATATACCTTATTTGAAGCATGTCTCTTAGGGCGGTTGTTTGTCTTGGATGTCTTTCTAGAAGATGTGCTTGATCCTTGAGTCTACATGAAACAAAATCTAATTAGGACTATATAGTCGATGACTTTAATAAAAAAAACAAACTTAAAATGGTACTGACATTTGGAGCAGAAGTATCTGCAACATTCTTCTTTGCTCTGCCTCGTGGCCTTGGTCTTAGTTTCTCCTTGGGAGGCAAGTGTCGATGGTGGGTTCTTTCATTTTGAGTTTGTGATGAACAAATAACGCATAGGAATGCCCTATTTTCCCAATTTTTTCTTCCCACTTTGATATACTGTTTCATGTGGATCCTTTGTTCTAACTTTTCTAGGCCTTCCGGGTTGCCTCTTATTTGCTAGTGGCTTAATAGTTTGATGGCCAATTCTCTCCCACATTTTTGGGCCATTTATAGCCTCAATTAGGTTGTTGTAGTACTTCATGTAGGTCTCTTTAGAACATATTGGATCAATATATTCCTCCACCGAGGGGCCACCTTTGTAATGTATGGCTGCTATCCCATGCACACATGGGATTCCCATGAGGTCCCACTTTTTGCAAGAACACCTGTGGGCCTCCAAATTGACCACAAACTGCTCTCCTCTACGGCCGTGAACCTCGCAGTTTGGTCTACCATGCCATCTAACACTACAATGCCCCGAATCCACTTTCAACTTTTGCACATGGTTGAATACATTCTAACATATATTATGAGGCCAAGTAGCCATCTTATCTCTTCTCCATTGTATCCTCTTCAACAACAAATACCTAATCATCTCAAACATCGTGATGATTGGTTTATCTCTGGCAGGCATTATGGTATTGTTGAAGGTTTCACAGTAGTTGTTTTGTAGCATGTCTGTCTTCGATCATGTTTTAAAATGGGACATGGACCACTAATGAGCTGGTTTGTCTACCAACCATTTCCAAGCTACTTCATCTAATCCTTTTATGATGTGGTAGTACCTGGATTAGTTCGCTTCAACTCATGTCAGTAATCCCACAACATACCATATTGCTTTGCTAGGGATCCATCTATTAACTCCATAGCCTTGTGCTTGGCTCTATATGCCTTCATAGGGCTGATCCCAATGGAAAATTCAGCAGATGCAGCTTCCATAATTGCATATATGGGCATCTTGGGGTTTGCCTGGATTCTTTGCAGGAAGTGTTGAGAAAGCTAAAAAGCTATGGCTTGTTGATTTTTATACACCCTTGTACATATGTACAGAGGGTTATAGTGCTTGACAACCAATGTGTTGTCAGTTGTGCTCACCCTAGACACATATATTTCCCATTGACAACCCTCTGCTCTGTATTCACACTTCAACTTGTACCTTGCATTCCTCTTGTACCTCACATCTTTACCAGTGTATAGGAAATAGTCCCTAATAGCTTGCCTAAAGACACCAGAGTCACTGAACATCAAATCAGTATCAAAGCTTGGCCTGACTCTATCAGTTTCTGGATTGTACTCTGTAAAATTCTTGCCACTTCCCCCTTTCACAACATTTTCATCATCACCATCCACAACTAGTCTCAAGTCTTCTTGATGTGTTTGATCCCCCTCTTCAAGTTGGTCATCATCTATATCTTCCACTCTTAATTCATCACCAGGAGTGAATTTGGCCCTCCAAAAATTTCCATCAGGTGGAGCAGCAGTTGAAGTTGCAGCTGCTTCTGCTAGAGCAGCATCTGAATTTGCAGCTGATGTTGGAGCTGGTTCTGGTTGAGCATAAGCTTCTAGTGGAGCAGCAATTGAAGTTCCAGCCTGTTCAGGTGCAGCAGCTTCTAAGGATCCAGAGGCTTCATCTGCAGCAGGTTCTGAAGTTCCCCCAACATCAGTGAAAAACTCATCCAAGTTTGAAGCTTCTTGCAACCAACCCTCTAGAATATACCTATCTAACCTCTTCTCCTTAGCAGGAATAACCTCATCACCACTATCGGCAAATCCAGAACATGTTGATGCTTTAGAGTCCTCATACTCCTCCATTAACCCATCTTCAAACTCATCCTCTTCAGTAGAAAGTTTACCCTTACATTTGTCTGTTTTTTGCACTGCTTCTTCACCAAGATTGGCAGCTTCTGGCTCTGGCCTCTAATGTGGAAATTCTCTTACAACCACTCATGCCTTACCCTTATAGGGTCTTATACTCACTTCAAGTTTTGCTACCGTGGTCCCCACCACTTCAGTCTCCTTATCTAACTCCTCAATCACAACCTGGCTTTTCTTGGTCACCACCAATTCTTTACTTGTCTTCTCCTTTTCCCTTTTTTTTAACATCTTTTAAAAATGCCCTCGGGTTCTTCACATTAATGTGTGATAAGAACAATTCTATCTCTATGACACTTGGAACCGCCTCACACATTTTAAGCACATCAGAGTCTTGTAGCAGCTTACCACCAACTCCTTCTTCAATCTCATATTGGTATAAGATGATACCATCTTTGTAGCCCAATTCCTTAACCATTATGTCAATTTCAAACAGAGACATCATGTCCTTCTCACAAAAATCAAAGTAGTCAACTTGTCCATCTTCATACCTATCATCAGCCAACTTCCCACCATGAATACCTTTAATGTAAAGTAACCCGATGGACCTACAATTAAGCAAAATTTAAAATCTTAAGTCACCACAAGCAACATTGACTCCAAAAACAACCCCAGAATTTTGTTTAATTACATACCTACCCAACTTTCAACTTCAATATCCTACCCAAACCTTATTATCGAACCTACTTTTGTACAACAATCATACAACAACAATGTGGCCGGTCCCCTTCAATAAAGATTCCACCCAACAACAAAGCACATGGACATGGTCCCCTTCAATAAAGATTCCAGCCAACAAACTCAGCACATGCATGCAAGCTTTTCACCCTTCAATATATTCCCTATTCCGTATACACACAAACCACCCATCATTTTCCCAACATTAACATCAAGCCACGCACAAAACACAAGGACCCCAAAACGACCAATACATTCATCTTCCTATAAAAACTATAATTTAAATTCAAAAAGATAAAGACAAAGACAAATTACCAGATCCAATTATTAAAGTAAGGAGCACTTACCGTATTTAGGCTGCCTTCTTCCTCGCGACCTCAACCGCCACTCATTCATTTCCCTTCAAATTTTGAAGCTCAAACGCGACAGAGAAACTTCACGATTTGGGGGTGGGTTTCTTCACGATGTCCGGTCACTCCCTCCCGTTCACTTTCTGGGTTTGTCCTGCTACAGTTTTCTATCGTGAAGTGGTTCGAAGTTGTTCGCAGCTATCTCGCCCGGTGGCCATTTACGGTCGAGGGGGGATTCGACCCACGAAATTTCTAGGTTTCGCGGCTATCTGGGGTGGGGAGTTGTTTCAAAATCGATTTAGGGTTTAAAGGCTGGGTTTCGCGATGGTGTAGAATAGGAAATAAGGAGTTATTTTGTGATAATCCGAAAATGCCCCTTCAAATTGCGCCACATCACGAGCTGAGTGGACAAAATTTGTGCCACGCGTACTTTTAACGCTCTTTTGGATGGAAAATATAACGGAGGTACCCTTCTGTTAGTGGCAATATAGTTTGGGTACTCTTTTGCAAAATTTCATAGTTGGGGTACGAACTTGAAATGACCCCTATAGTTTGGGTATTTTTATGTAGTTTATCCAAAAAAAAGTACCTTACTATGTTATGTGTATTTTTATATGTTATTTCTTTTATATGTTCCCTATTTATTGATTTATATATACTATATGTCCAAAAGGATTTGTGTTACAACCCGTTTTGGAATATGAAATGTAATTTTAAAATTTAACCATAAAATCCGGTAAGTATTGGATTGAACTAAAAGAGTTCTGGACCATTACACACCCTGACCCAGAAAGTCCACGTGGACACCGAAATCGAGATATGCTGGCCGACAACTTAACAGTGACGTCCAGATGACGAAAGACAAAAGTAAAAACAGGGAGTTTTAGGCGGTGGTGTGAAAGGTAATTGGTAAAAAGCCAACTAGCAATTCACCGCGACAGCGGAAGTACAGAGCATAGTACACTACTTGATGATCATAAGGTTAAGCAATTACCTGAGTTACCTCGATATCCCATCACACTCGAACAGCCGGTGTGAATGTCAGAGCAACAACCACAAACTCCTAGATAAGCTTGTAGTACCACAAATACCGAAGGGTACGAAAACAAAATGGTGAATGGACCTAACAGTTTATTTCAGTGTAAAACAGTAAGTTGAAAACATAACTTAACCCCTCAGTTTTGAAATAAATTCAAGATACCAACAACGCACAAACAACAAACAATCTCGTTCTACGATAAATAATATTAAAATAATATGCAGTCTCAAAATTATCCCAAAGTACCGTATAGAACGTATAACCCACTAATTATGCCCTTGAGTCGCTCAAGTCATGCGCACATGATAGGCTGAGTATCTATGGTTTGCTCGTGTACCTCGACCACGTGAAGGCTGGGTGCTATGCATCGTCACCTCATGTCCCCTAGAGCTCGGGGACAAGCTGGTGCTATTTAACTAATTTTCAAGCGAGCGTGAATGATCAATCACGTGGAGGCTAGTCTGTGGACAACAAATGGGTACTAAGATATCGACGACTCCTATGTGAGTAATACACATCTCATGTGTAACGCACGTACAACACTACTATTATAGTGGCACACAACCACCATAGACAAACAAGGCATGCTCGGGAAAATAATAATAAATAATCAATAAGGCATGCTTGGGAATCTAATAATAAAATAATCAACAAGACATGCTCGGGAATCTAATAATAAAATAATCAAGAAGGCATGCTCGGAAATCTAATAATAACCAAGCAATAGAGTAAGTCAACGCTCTAAATACCATGATTTAACAACACAAGCTAACCATGCTTTCGAATATCGTAAAGTCGTAAAACGTGCAAGTAAAAGGTAATGGTAAAACGAAGTTTGAGAAAGAGGTCCACTCACAGATTAGTCGGAGGTCAAAGTCACTCGACAATACCAAGCCACGAAAGTTCCACACTTGTCAAAACCCTAACAAAACTATCCACAAAGGTTACTAACAACTTCCAAGGTTAAACACTAAAGGAAACCCCTCTTGGGTTGTCCAAAATGGGACTAAAACCACTCTAACGAACTAAATACGTGTTTAAAATATCTGAAACGTCCCGAAATTAGGCCTACGCGCCGCCGTATATAAGGAAACAGCCCCACGAGCCGCCACGCGCCGGCTGGAAGTTGGGAAGTGACCTCATGCGCTGTATAGCGCCTTCACACACCGCCACGTGCCTGCTGAGTGTTCTACCCATGCGGCTGCCACGTGGCACCCACGTGGCTGCCACGTGGCTACCATGTGGCATCCATGCAACTCCACATATCCGTCACGTGTTCAACATGTGCTTAATGACCAGAGGTCGGCACCACCGCGACCGGTAGTCAGATTCTGGTAATCTAAACTAATTTTGACAAGTCACATGTCTAAACTACTCTACTCAACATATGGATCCTAAAAACCTAAGTTTCAGTTTGAGATTCTACCTCTCTTGCTCAGAAACGCATCGGAAAAAGAGGCGGTTCTGTAACTTCCGGCGACATCGTCCACCGTCAATCCTCACACCAAAAAAACATGCAACATGTTAGAAACGAAGCCTAGAACTAGGTGATCCTAGTGGTGGAAACTTTAGAACACGAGCTTACCTCGTTAACTCAGAAATCTCCTTGAAAGTTTAGCCATCATCGGAAATCCCGAACTCCTCCCGTCGCGAGACTGAGAAACCACAAGCAAGCACAAGGTTAACAAGTCCTCAACCAGACGAATCGAATGATATAGGTTTGGGCGCAAGAGGTTACCTGCCAAGCTCGAAATCCACCGTGAAATTCAAATACTCCGGCAATGCTAAGTTTTCCGGCTACTACCACCGTCGTCGTACTTAGTTAGAAATTGATATGCAAGTACTGGATTAGCACGATCTCAACTACCTCTATGCTGATCTCCACCTCCGGCTCAACTCCGCTGACCTCCACGCCTCTGGGCTCGATTCATGGGGTTCGCAGAGCTCATGCGAGGTAGGTGGTGGTGCTGGGATCCCCTGGTTCGAAGCTTGGAGCTGATGGGTTTGGTGGTTCTTGGACGGAGTCCGCGAAGAAGATGACAAAAGGGAAGAGATAAGGTGGTTTCTTGGTTTCAGTACAACGTGGGTGCGGTGAAGGTGGTTGTATGTGGTGGTGTTGCTATCTCTCAGACGAGAGGTGGAGGAGATGGGAGTGGGAGGTAGATGGGTTCACTGAGGGAAAAAGAGAGAGTCAAGAGGTGTTTGTTTGTCTCAGCGAAGGAGAGAATTGTCACGAGGGAGAGAGTGAGGTAGACGAGAAGTCAACAAAGACCAAAATAACTAGATGTGGGCTTGGGCTGAGAATGTGTATTTGGGTTAGTAGCCAATCATATGGGTTCAAGTTCAATTTTTGGGCTCAAGATGCATCCACAAATATCGCAACACTTCAAGCCCACACAACACTCGTAAGGGCATTTTGGTAAATTGTAAATTCCATTTTTGAGTTTACGAGATGAATCGTAACAGTCTACCCCCTTTAAAGAAATTTTATCCTCGAAATTTTACTTAACGTAGGTCAAAGGTACAATTTCCTACGGTTTCTCGAGTCTCCTCGCACCACCACTGGTACAAGACTCAACTTTCTTTACACAAGTCCAACGGTTCACCGGATCTCTCTAATAGATCGTCAACTTCTAATTTCAAACTTCTGAAGTGACTCTCCAATTGAAACTCTACAAACTAATTGTATGTTGACCCCAAATGATACAACAAATCAGAACCTTCCTAAATAGTTTTATGAATGTCTTGTATGGAATCCTCGGGATAACGAATTAAAAACTTCCAAAACAACACTAAACCTTTCTGAAAGTGAGTTCTCCACTACTAACAATTCAGGTGGTTCAACGACTAACAAAACTTCACGTCCCCAACAGTCTTGCATTGTACCATGTGTCAAGATCTCTAAATTTCTCATTTTATTAACTCAAGCACTAGCATCGAGGTATCTATTACTAAAACCACGCTCGTCGGTTTCGAACACTAGGCCTTACGAAGTGCCCTATAATCTTGTAGGTAATTTTTACACTCCTCGTGATAGCATTTTCTAACTCTGTCACCACATGTCACCTTTGGTTCTCTCTAACCTGAACAACAACTAACAACCCACGAACAAGTTCCCTCCGATGACGTTCTATACACACTTCAGGTAGTATAATAGTTAATTAGGCTCACTAGATTCTCAACTGAAGTATAATCGAGAATGCAACTCTCTTGCAAGTTCTTCGGGTTCCTTAGGTAACTAATGCAATTAGATGGTTCTCCCATGTAAGAAGTACAAAATCGTGCAAAAAAATTTCTTAACCCTTAAGTCCGGAACTAGATGTAAAGAAAAACTTCCACCAACTACTTTCTTAAGTCAAAACAACCTTCGGAAGAATATACCTGACGTAAAAACTCGCCAGTTCTACTCTCACAGTCCAGCAAACTCCCCAATGTGAGCATTCCCATTAATTATGTTCAATCCCCTTCAATCCCTGTCACACATTCACATTCCTCAGGGTATGATTAATGAAATTATCATAGACAGTAACTTCGATTTCCTCTATACTAAAGTCTTCCTAACCAAGAATCTACCCTAACTAGTAGACCCAAATTTTCTTTTTCACCTTACAGTGAACCTACTCTGTCAACACCCAACAACCCAACGTAAAACTTGCAATCTTCTCTCAATGTCTCAGCTAAAATCGTTAATTATCCACGATGGTAATAACACCAGAAACATCTAGTTTGTTAAACAAGTTTAAAAGTTCTGGCCATGTGATCAAAATTTGGCACCAATGATTTGGCTGACCAATGTCAACCACTCGCCTCAACAAAAAGCCACTCAAGCGAATAGTCACTATCGACTAGGAGACCTGGTTAGTACATCGGTTTGTAGGTGTAAAGTGGTGTCAACAAACAATTAGATAGCTAGGGGACAATTCTTCCCCAAAGTTGAAGGTGACTCAAGATCCTCAATCGAAGTGATTAAGATCTTGTCTCAAGGTAAGGTATGGTTTCGTACTCGACGACTAAGCAAGTTCACACAGAAATAAAATTCAATGTACTGGTAAAAAGCGAATTGGGTTGGCACTCGGTCAAAGATCAACCGGAGGACGTCAAGTACGAGGTTGGTGTGAAGTTGCTTGGCACAACTACGGGGTAAAACATTCCTATTTCCACTCAAGATCAGAAGGTGATTGAGGTTTTTGCGAGACTTCCAACTCGATCACAGACAAGGGGGGGTCGGATAGCTTGACATATCTCCACACTCCCGGGATGAAAAGCACACATCTAGGTGCAAGCTTAACCCAAAGTAGCCTGTTTCAACAATGCTAATTCCCTGGTTTATTTTTTTTTTTTAACATAAACGCTTACTCCAAAACTTCTAATACTTGTTCAGCCAGACATACCGGTTCTAAAAAATGCACTCTAACCTTCTTCGGAATAAACAAACACCAAGGCACTAGTCTCCAACAAGTTAAAACACAAGGTCTGTGTAAAAGTTCAGAGAGAGTATACGCGTACGCATTCCTACAGTTCTCGTTTAAACTCGTCTGCCACAGGTTACACGACTAGATGTGACACTCATTCGTACAATACAAGTCGTTAACCATAATCTGCACCGACTAAGTCTTAAAGTCAGAAAATGGGGATGAATTATGGCCAGGGGTGAAAGGCCAACAAAGATCGAACATAATTGTGGTTATCTAACTCTAAGTCAATAGGCACTTCAAACTCTAAGCTCAACGTAGATTTGTCACACTGAACCATAAGGGCAAAGTCACCGGATAACAATTGTGAACCCAACAACTGCCACCGGAAACACTGGGTAACAATTGTGAATCCAACAACTGCTACCCGAGATGGAGTAAGAAAAACTGTCAAAACTTCAACTGCCGTAAATAAACGTGATCGACTACCCACAAAATCTTCGCCAACGCATGAACTCAAGTTGTCACAAGTAATACCTCTCTGAGGTCCAAGTAAACTCAGCTTAACGCTCTAATCAATGAATCTAGGGGATGGTGAACAAGTCAATTTAAGGTAAGGGTACAAAACATGACCAATGGTACTCATCTGAATCATAATCAAACCAAAACATAAAGGGTACATGATTGTTTCCAAAACCAATGAAATACCCTAACCCTAAATGCATTTGGGGTTACAAGAGAACTTGCACAAAGCATAGCATTCAGAAATCAAACTTAATCTACCTACAATTTCAGACACAGACAGACACAAATGACCCCAAAATGAACAATGCCGTCAGTTTGAAAAAAAAATCATTTTATTTGCATGAATAATACCCCAATGCAACATGATAGGGATTAGAATTGTCTATGAAAAACCAAAACCCAACAATTCCAAGGACTTCATTGAAACATTTAATCAAAAAGAAAACGCAAGTAACATCGGTAACATCCAAACGAATTTTGCCAAGCACCAAAAGAGAAAGGAAAGGGTTGCAAAAATAGGTTAAGCGTGCTTGATATGATAAATACAAAGTCATTAACTGGTAAATACTTTGAGTGAAAATGGTTAAGTAAAATACATGTAACAACCAGGATACCACTTAACCAGTATTATTTCAATCAGAAAAATTTACCAAACACACTAAGATAGCAAAGCAGACTTATTTGCAAGATTGGATAATAAAACTATAAAGCAGGCATGCCAGAGTATACACCAAACATAAGAACTACATCCAAGCATTTGAGCCAAATACACAAAACATGCCACCAAAACAAGTAGACTACACGACTCAACTGGCTTCTTTGGTACATGTATGAAAGGTTAAAGCAAAATGAAGCAACAATATAAATGGTGGTGGTAAAACCTCACTCTGAAGGAATGAATGACTACACACCCCACTTAACAACCAAAAGAAAAGTTCCCTAGACTGCTTCCTAGACTAACTTAAAGTTTACTTCGGTAAAGCGGGACAGAAACCCATGATACGTTCAGTAACCACAGTTCCAAAAATTCCAATCCTCCCAAAAATCCTGAGTCTTAGGGTAAAAAGTTCCCAAAGAGTTTGCCAAAACCTAACGGAGTGATTTTCTGGGTCTTCGATTAAGTTGGGCTCAACTTAAACTTCCAGAGCAATTTCTGAGGTACCACACCTCACGGTAAGCTTCCAACCGAACCAAACATGTAACGACTAAATCGTTAACTTCACTGCTGAATAACTTGTTCACACCACCCAGACGAGTCCCAAGCTCATGAACACTGCCCGAACGCAAAATTCGACGGGTAAATCTGGCTAACATGCAACTGAAAAAAAGTTAGGCTATACTTGAAACCTCAACTCTACTCGTTGACTACTTGAGTCATGTCGGAAGTGGGTAAAGTCATGTCGGAAGTGGGTAAAGTCATGTCGCAAGTGGGTAAAGTCATGTCGCAAGTGGGTAAAGTCATGTGTCAACTAATGACACTAACCATTTGAGGAGATACTCTGACATGTGAAATCGGGATTTATGATCATCAAGTGTATGCAACTAGCGACACATCCTACTACTATGCTCTAATACCAAATTGACACACCTAGACCCAGAAAGTCCACGTGGACACCGAAATCGAGGTATGATGTCTGAAAACTGAACAGTGACGTCTAGATGACGAAAGCCAAAAGTAAAAACGAGGCTTTTTAGGAGGTTGTGTGAAAGGTAATTAGTAAAAGGCCAACTAGGAATTCACCGCGACAGCGGAAGTAAAGAGCATAATACACTACTTGATGATCATAAGGTTAAGTAACTACCTGAGTTACCCTGATATCCCATCACACCCGAATAGCCGGTGTGAATGTCAGAGCAGCAACTACAAACTCCTCGATAAGCATGTAGTACAACAAATACTTGAAGGGTACAAAAACAAAAGGGTGAGTGGACCTAACAATTTATTTCAGTGTAAAGCAGTAAGTTGAAAACATAACTTAACCCCTCAGTTTTGAAATAAATTCAAGATACCAACAACGCACAAACGACAAACAAGTTCGTTCTACGAGAAATAATATTAAAATAATATGCAGTCTCAAAATCATCCTCGAAGTGTCGTATAAAACGTATAACCCACTAATTATGCTCTTGAGTCGCTCGAGTCATACGCACATGACATGCTGGGTATCTATGGTTTGCTCGTGTACCTCGATCACGTGAAGACTGGGTGCTAAGCACCATCACCTCATGTACCCTAGAGCTCGGGGATAAGCTGGCGCTATTTAACTAATATTCGAGCGATCACGGGTGATCGATCACATGGAGGCTGGTATGTTGACAACAGACGGGTACTAAGATACCGACGACTCCTATGTGGGTACTACACATCTCATATGTTACGCGCGTACAACACTGCTCTTATAGTGGCACACAATCACCATAGACAAACAAGGCATGCTCGAGAAAATAATAATAAAATAATCAATATGACATGCTCGGGAATCTAATAATAAAATAATCAACAAGACATGCTCGGGAATCTAATAATAAAATAATCAACAAGGCATGCTTGGGAATTTAATAATATCCAAGCAATAGAGTAAGTCAACACTCTAAATACCATGACTTAACAACACAAGCTAACCATGCTTTCGAATAACGTAAAGTGTAACGACCCGGACCAGAAATTAACGTAATTTGATAATTTAATTAGAGAAATGACGATTTTACCCTCGATTTTGGAGAGGTTCGAAAGTCACTTTTCGTTCGGAGATACTTTTGAAAACTTTTCTTGAACTTTTATGTAGGTCTTGAACTCACGAGTTCGTAGATAGGCGGCACGCGAAAAATGGAAACCCGATGAGAAAGTTGTGGGTCTTGAAGCTTCAGGGGTAGTTTGGTAATTTCTCAGAAGTCCAAATTTCAGTGAGATATTTTTCTCTCTTACACGGATTTCGAGTCGAAATTTGAGAAGGGTCTTGTCATAAAGTCGTAAAATGTGCAAGTAAAAGGTAATGGTAAAACAACGTTTGAGAAAAAGGTACACTCATAGATTAGTCGGGGGTCAAAGTCACTCGACAATAACAAGCCACGAAAGCTCCAAACTTGTTAAAACTCTAACAAATTGTCCACAAAGGTTACTGACAACTTCCAAGGTTAAACACTGAACGAAACCCCACTTGGGTTGTCCAAAACGAGACTAAAACAACCCTAACGAACTAAATACGTGTTTAAAATATCTTAAACATCCCGAAACTAGGCCCACGCGTCCCCGTAGGCCAGGAAACATCCCATGGCGCCGCCACACGCAGGCCAAAGTCAGAAAGTGACCTCACACATCGTCACGGGCTTTTACGCACCGTCACGTGCCGGCTGAGTGTTTTGCCCACACGGCTGCCACGTGGTTGCCAGATGGCTAACAGTTGGCGTTCATCTGGCTGCTAGGTGGCTACCACGTGGCTGACAGGTGGCATCCACATGGCTCCACGTGGCACCCACATTGCTGCTAGGTGGATACCACATGGCATCTATGAACCTCCACGTGTCTGCAACGTGTTCAACTTGTGCTTAATGACTAGAGGCCGGCGCCGCCGCGATCGGCAATTGGATTATGGTAATCTCAACCAATTTCGACAAGCCACAAGTCTAAACTATTATACTCAACACGAGGATCCTAAAACCTAAGTTTTAGCTTGAGATTCTACCTCTCTTGCTCAGAAATGGGGCGGCTCTGTAACTTCCGGCGACGTCATCTGCCGTCAATCCTCGCACCAAAGCAACATGCAACGGGTTAGAAACGACGCCTAGAACTAGGTGATCCTAGTGGTGGAAACTTAAAACACGAGCTTACTTCGTTAACTCATAAATCTCCTCGAAAGTTCAACCGTCACTGGAAATCCCGAGCTTCTCCTATCGCGAGACTGAAAAACCACATGCAAACACAAGGTTAACAAGTCCTCAATGAGACGAATCGAATGGCATAGGTTTAGGTTTAAGAGGTTACCTGCTAAGCTCAGAATTCACCGTGAAATCAAAATACTTCGGCGGCGCTGCATTTTCCGGTGACTACCTCCGCCGTCATACCTAGTCATAAATCGACATGCAAGAACTAGATAGCACATTCTCGACGAGACAAATCAATGATGTGGGTTTGAGCTCGAGATGATACCTGGTTAGCTCAAGGGCTTTTCGGGAAGTTTGGGTCCTCTACGCTGATCTCCACCTCTAGCTCAACTTCGCTGACCTCCACACCTCTGGGCTTGGTTAACAGGGTTCGCAGAGCTCAGGTGAGGTCAGTGGTAGCGGTGGGAGCCCCTAGTTCGAAGCTTGGAGCCGCTGGGTTTGGCGATTCTTGGATGGAGTCCGCGAAGAAGATGACGTGAGGAAAGAGATAGGGTGGTTCCATGGTTTCAGTACAACGTGGGTGCGATGAAGGTGGTTGTATGTGGTGGTTTTTCTATCTCTCAGACGAGAGGTGGGGGAGATGAGAATGAGAGGCGGATGGGTTTGCTGAGGGAAAAAATGAGAGTCGAGAGGTGTTTGTTTGTCTCAGCGAAGGAGAGAATTGTCGCGAAGAAGAGAGTGAGGTAGACTAGAAGTCAACAAAGACCAAAATAAATGGATGTGGGCTTGGGCTGAGAATGTGGATTTGGGCTTAGTAGCCAATCATTTGGGTTCAAGTTCAGTTTTTGGGCTCAAGATGCATCCACAAATATCACAACACTCAAAGCCTACACAACACTCATAAGGGCATTTAGGTAAATTGTAAATTCCATTTTCGAGTTTATGAGACGGGTTGTAATACAATGTGTTGTTGGCAGTAAATTAAAACTCGGCTCGCAAGGTGACTACTCTAACCCTGTTTTATCAATGGGCCCGACAGTCACTTTTTGATCAGAAACACTTTTGGGTACTTTTCTCATACAATTACGTACGTCTCGAACTCTTGAATAAGTAGACATGCGGCACTCGAGAATCCGAGTTCATACGAGGAATTTACGGGTCTAAAATGATGAGGACATAATAGTAATTTTTTAAAGTACAAATTATAAATAGAGGACTTTCTTTCTCCTCACGACATTGGTCCATCTGCCCCATCTCTCTCTTCTCTCGATCTCTCTCTCTCTCTCCATGTGCGATCACCGCACCCAACTACCCTCATCGACCCACTTCTGGGTCGTTTCGAACCAAACCAAGGCTAGAGATGGAATCCGCTAGAATTCACGAGCCGTATGGTGCCAGTCTCGAGGCACGAACACCACTAGAGACGGCGGATCGAAGGGCGAAAGTGGGCTGAATCTTCTTCGGTGGATTTCGGCCAAACGAGGTAAGTTTTTCCACTTTTGAGCTCGAATTTGGAATCATGGGAAGGAATAAATGAATTTACATGTGTAGATCGTGAAAATTGGTGAAGAAATGGTTGAGTTAGGAGCTCGTCAAAAATGGCAGATTCCGGTGAGAATTTCCCAGAATCCGACCACCTTCGATGGCGGCGATGGTGACGATTTGGTGTTCTTCTCCAGTGAGTTTCGGCGGATTGGTGCGACATGTTTGGCTGACGTGGCATGCCACCTGGCAACCATGTGACAGCACAGTCACCAGTCTAGTCAACTGTTAAGTCAACTGACGCCGTCAACAGTTGACGGAATAGGCTAACAATGTTAGCATATTCTGTTAAAAGCTAACGACGTCATAACAGATTATTAACGCCGTTATTATGGACGGAATATTTCTATTCCGTCATAATATTTCTATTCCGTCAGAATATTCCGTCAAAATTGACGAAATATTCCGTCAAACTTGACGAAATATTCCGTCAGATCAACGAAATATTTTGTCGTGACTGTGCAGACGTGTGAGGGGCGCGTGGCGCGTGCCTCGGCTCTCTGCTGGCACGTGACAGCTCGTGGGGTGGCCGACGGCCTTCTGCTGGCGCGTGGCGGTGCATGGAGCCGTTTCCCGACCCACGACAGCGCGTGTCTGGGGTTTTGAGGCATTCCGGATCTGTTTTTGACAGCTTTGAGGCTATTAAGATCCGTTTAGAGCCCCCTTGAGTATTTTAAATATGAATATGAGTTGTTTAAGGTGCGTGTGTAAACTCTAGGGCTAGGGACCCCATGTAATGAGTTAACTAAGAGTTTATTAATACTAATACTCCCTTTTTATTGGTATCTTGGACGAGGTGACGATGGAGGGTCGCACCACTAAGGCGGAAATCGTGGGAAAATGCGGAAGCAAGTAAACTAACGAGGTGATCGATTCCCTTTCCCTAAACTTATGATTTTACAGTTATTTTATCATCGAATGCTTGATCAATGTGATACTTAGGGAGGTTTGATAGAATTAATTATGCAATAGTGACCTTAGACTATCTCATGGGTTACCCTTAGGGCCCGGCATTATGGAACACAACATGTTAGGGTTGGGAAACATCGTGAACAGTAAAATACTCCAAAATGAGTATACACTAATAGTGTAGGGAATATCTCGAGGGTGGCTTCCGAGATACGAGTTAAGATACTTTAACCCCGAGTAAGGGGGAATATCGATGCAGAATGACGAATATGATAATTGATGAAGAACAACTAATTGATTGAGGTGCTAGTGCCGAGGAGTCATGTCGGCATAGCACATGAATCAGTGATGAGATACTATGGATGAGGCATGCCAGCCAAGTACATATGTCATGTGTCTGAGTCGGGAGTCAAGTCAAGTCAGGTCGGGTCGTATGTCTATATCAAGTCATGGTATATCTATATGGTGGTCGCTGGTGTCGTACCTGTCTGTAGGCCACAAACCAGTCCTCCACGTGATCGTTTACATGCGCTCACTTTATGCTAGTTAAACAGCTCCAGTTCTGTCCCCGAGCTCTTATAAGTCTATGTGGTCCCAGAGCTCCTAGGGGGACTCGTGGTGATGGTATTTGCACCCAGTCCTTCACGTGGTCGTGGTACAAGTGAAGACACCCAGTCTTGTCACGTGCGCGTGACTCGTGCGACTACAATGCCATTGTGATACCTATTATGATGATTGAGTCATGATACTAGCCGAGGTGACATGCTGACTTATATGATATACCAACCGAGGATTATGCCGGCTGATGATATGATATGATAACCGAGGGTTATGCCGGCTTATGTATATACCATCCGAGGGTTATGCCGGCTGATGATGTGATGACAGCTGAGGTGACATGCCGACTTATATGATATGTCAGTCGAGGGATATGCCGACTGATGTGATATGATAGCCGAGGGTATTACTGGCTTATATGATATACCAGTCGAGGGTTATGCCGGCTGATGATATGATATCATAGCCGAGGTTATGCCGGCTTATGTGTATACTAGCTAAGGGTTATGCCGACTCTGATGATATGATATGATAGTTATGATACATGTCGACTTATGTGATATGATAGGCGAGGATATTACCAGCTCTAATATGATTTGACGACGATTGTCACGAGCTGAGTCGGCTTATGAAAATGCTTGTTATCGTGGTCAATGGGTTTGGTGTGGACGGATACCCGAGTAGACGAGTTATGTTTTGGTTGGGCATGATTTGCCATCCCTATAAGGGATTACATGATATCAGCGTGCTAGTCACTGATGTTTTACTTGTTGAGATGGAAAGGTCAAAATCGACATTAGTCTCTAGGACCTTAATTATGATCATAATGATAAATCCTAAGCTTCGCTATGGTGGAGTTTATTTATTGGCTTTCGTCACCGAGACTTAGCGTCCAGGTGTCGATCAGCACCCGAGATTGCCAGTATCTAGGTGGATATTCGAGGGCGGGGTGTAACAATTTGTTTGAAAAAAACTACATATTAATTTTTATGTGTTATTCTTTTATATGATCCCCTAGCTAGTTATTGATTTATGTATACGAAAGGCCCAAAAGGATTTTTTAGAAAGAAAAAATTATTATCTTACGCAATTAGAGAGGTAATTATTTTAGTACATTAGCCCAAATTAAAAGGCGAAAATTTTTATTGTTTAATCGAAGTAATTAATTTATCGAACGTTTATTTACCAATATTTCACCGTATATACATAAATTCGGTGACATTATGCACCTTCCAGGCATTGTGTAAGCCAGGAGCTACAAGGACAAGTTATTCAGTGAAGAAAAAAATGGCTGACAATCTATATACCTTCAAAATAAAAGTTTGTGCTTACATTTTCTCTTATATTGTATGAAGTGTCTTCGTAGACATTAATATGAGATTAATTTCAATTTTCATAGCCCTTCAATGTTCATATGAGATCGATATTAAACCGGAATACTTCTTGCGACTTCTAATGACCACAAAAGAGAATCAGTGAAATTTTTGGCCTTAGCAGTTTTGTGAAATGAATTTTTATTTGATAGTTTTATTATTGATGAGAGGCAAACATATTTAAGAAATTTCAAAAAAAAAAAAATTGACTACAATTTTCTTTTCACAAGTATAAACAAAAACGTGATGGATCAATAATCAATAATTTAGTGGCCTTTCTTCAACGTTTTGGTTTCTGAGATGATCGGGCGTCGCTTGCAGATCTGGTGTTCCTTGCTCTTCAATATTCACCGTGGTTGATTGCTGTTGAACGTTGATCTCGAATTGATTCATCATCACTTCTCCAAATTTACCCACCATCTGGGGATTCATTGCCATTGGTGCTCCTTGTTGCATGTTATTGGCTCCACCATTTTGCCCTAAAATCACAATAAACATTGTGTTATAGAACCCGTTCGACTTATAATAGTATACTCATCTGATGTCTTAACATACGTGAGCCAAGTCTTAATTATTCAAAAGCCGTCACAGTCACGAATCTAGGATGAAATTAGAAGTGCGCTAATTTTTCTTAGTAAATTAGTTTTTTATCAAAATTCAGCAAAAATTCTTTTGATTTGATGATATTTTCTATATTTTATAGAACTTCTTAATACATCTAATAATATGCATACACAAAAAATTTATATAAAATATATATTGAATTATAACGCGATAAAGAAATCAAATATAAATACCTCCATAATTTGCTGCTGTGGCTGCTTTTCTCTTATTAGCACTGGTTATAACACAGATAACGATCACTACGATAACCCAGAAAACAAAGAAAGCTGGAATTGCTATTCCAAGAATCAATGGTAGCTTGCTGCTTTTCTTCTTCACGCCGCCACCGCCACCCCCACCCCCGCTAGAAGGGCTCTTTTCGGCGTTAAGTGTCTTACATGACTCCCCGGAGGCACACACATTAGGATTTCCTGTCACCCTATATTCAAAAAACAGAAAGTTAGAGGATGCACATTGCAGATATATGATTTTTTTTTAAATTATTTGAAAGGCACCGTGGCCGGTACGTTAATCTCAATACTTTTAAAGCGTAATCAATCATGAATTCTTTAAAACGAAACTTACAAACAACGTGATTAGACACTCTATTTAAGATTTTTTTTTAAATTTGTGTACATAAAAACGCGCAAACGAGGATAAGTATAGCATATACTTACACTAATTTGAGCTTTGTATTCTTTGAAACTGTGGTGGGAATGGGTCCACTGAGTTTATTATCTGCTAAATTCCTTTAACATGGAACAAAATTCATAGTTAATTATATATAAATTAGCTAGAATATTATCTGGTAGGGAGACATTTTCTGGGAAGTTCTTACAATTGTTTTAGATTAGGTAAGGTGCCAAGAAAATCAGGAATGCCTCCACTCAAGCTGTTGTTGTGGAAGTCTCTACAATTCAAAAAATAATTTAACTGTAACACGTTAGATCGTTAAATTTTTATTTATACACAGTAAATAAAAAATTATCACTTTAATTTTAGTATTTAAAACTACGTGTAATAAATTGGTTTTATATTTTTCTTTTCTTAATGCAACTTACATTGTCTGAAGAGCATTTAGGGAACTGAAGTCCGGTAGGTTGCCAGAAAGACCAAAACCATTCAAATACCTGAAAATTCAAAATGAGTTACAAATTCATAAATATATAATCAAAACAAATCAATATGAAAAAAAATAAAGGCTGAATTTGAATTTAAAATAAAATAAAATTACAGTGATGTGACGCGCGGTATATCCTCGGATGTACAATTGACCCAATCCCATGTAAACGGGGAGGGGAGGCATGGGTCACCGGTCCATTCCTGTAATATACTGAATTTTTCTTGCAATATAGCTAACCCTGCCACTGATATAGCAAAAGTAATAATGTAATAAATAAACACATTCCGTACGAAATCCTCTAAAAGTATTTATTCTATAAGATTATTAATCGATTATATGAGCTTTTATCGAAAAGTAGTGTTTCTAAGTTGTGCAAAATCAAAAATCAATTGAGCCGAATCGAATCAAATCGAAAAAAAAAAAATCAAACTAACCCGTTAAAGAGGTTCGGTTCACATTCAAATTTTTTTTTTTTTTTGAAAAGGCCAACAAAAATTGAATAAATTGTATGTAAGTCTCTCCTAAAAACCAAACTGAAAAGAAAAAAATATTAAAAGATTCTGAAAATAACCGAACCGGTTGGTTTAATCCAATTTCAAGTTTTGAACTCAAAAAATATATAATTAAACCAAATTAAATTTTCCAATTCAATTTTGGTTTAGCTATATTCAAAATTTGTCTTGAAATGAAACAAAAATGACCACAATTTAATAAAAATTGACATAACTAATAATTCATTTTCACAAACAACGTAACAATACTAATAAAGACTAAATTACCGACCATCATAGCTATCGGTTCCATCCGTTGTTGGTCCGTCGACGAAATAAACCTCGATGGCATTGATCAAGGGAGGAAGCGTCGAGTCGGAAGTAGCCACGAGAGCAAATGAAGTGTTTGAAGAAACGGTTATATTGGTGACGGACATTTCAGTGACAGTTCCATAGACAGGGACAATGGGGTCCGAAATAGACTTGTCGTCGAGGTAAATCTCGAAGGACCGGATTTGGGTCGAGTCGAGCTGGGTCATTTCGGAGAAGTACATTGTAACGTAAACCGGAATGGCAATGTCGGGAAGATCGGTGATAAGAACGATTGCTTGGGAGGTTTTTGAGGTTGTTATTCCGTATTGGAAGGCGGTTACCGGAGGTTGGTCAGGGACAGAAGTGTCAATAATTGTTGCATCGGTTGTGACTTTTGTTATGCCACTGCCTATCTCCACTGGGTCCCAAATTCGATCATAAGCATCACTTGGGTACCTGGAAAATTATTGAACTAAAAAATTAATATACAATTTTAATTGGTTAAAATTTTCATATAAATTAAATGAATTAATTAAGGTCAAGTTGGTCAACCTTAAAAGAAATTAAAGAAGAACGTGACGTCCATTGTCAAGCAAGCTTAATTATTGAGATAAAGTTGACTTCAAATTTGGTCAAGTTAATTGTTTAAAGCATATCTAGTGGTAAAGGCAATGGCAATGGCAATGAGCTAGAGGTAAAGTTTAGCCCTTCTATGTGATATTGTTCATGCATTTTACCTAAGTCTATTTTTTGTTGTTCTAATGGGGAGGAACAAGGACAAGAATTCAAAATTTTATGAATTATTTTCTTAAAGATAATAATGTAAAAATCTTATATAATATATTCGTAATACTATTTAATTCAACTTTATCTTGATTATAAAAAAAATAATTAAATATTATGACAACGAAGAAGCTTTATTTTATCAAATTTAATTTATATTAAAAATAGTGCAAGTCTAATAAAAAGTACAACCATTAATTTAAATTGATAAATAAAAATTAAAAAAAAATTCCTAATCTAGTTTAGAGTTTTTTTTTTTAAAAGCTATTTTTTTTAATTATAGCGCCACGTGGCACCATTTGATTGGAGCTACCAAAATAGTCGTTGGAGCTGCTTTGAACAAACAAGTGGGCTGCAGCTTTGCTTGGTGGGCCACCAGCCCAGCCCGGGCATGCAGAGGGGCCACTCTTGCCCAGTCCAAAATTCTTTGGGCTAGAAACTCAAACCCAAGAACTTGAGGCCAAAACATGCCTAGTCCAAGCCAGATTGGCCTCATTAGAACTGCTCTTATGTCAACTTCATTTGATATACAATTTGAATGCCATGTACACAAAATATCATCTAACTCCACCAATAATTCTTTTCTTTTTGAAAGAAGTGGAGAAGCAAGCGATGGCTAAGGTGAGAAAAAAATTTCAGGCTATTTAAAACCGCTTTTAACTACTGATTTATAAAATTAGAAAAAAATTATTTAAATTAAGTGAGGGATTTTTGTCAATGTGATGATGAAAAAGAGTATTAATTATGTAATACATAATATCTGTAAAAGAAAAACAAAGGATGGGGATGTTCCAAATTTACGTCGCACCGTTTGTTTTGGTCAATCCATGTAGATCGAAAAGTTGCATTTTGACACTCAACATAACAAGTCGTTTGTTTGAGCTATTTGAAATCGTTTTTAGCTACTGCTCTTAAACCCTAATACAATCTTTTCCAAGGCAAAATTATATATAGCTAGAGTTAATAAATAAGAAAGAACACACTTTACACATAGTTTTTAACATACAATTATTACCAAAATTATCAATAAACGATGTACAAATAACCTTATCCTATGCAAACAGGTCAAATTTGTACATGAACCAACAACATACATACCTTATAGCTTCAGTTGCACCATACGCAACCCTCTTGGCCAGAAACATGACGTAGTCGGCGTCGACATGGCTGTACATTTCGGTGTCCAACCCCCGAATCTCGATCGCCGATATAAACGGAAGCTGGTTAGGCTTCGTTTGAGCAAGGCAAACCTCAATATAGTCGCCTTTGGGGACATATATAACTTCTTTAAACACGACATCAGCTGAAGTTTCAACTGTGCCCCAATCGTTGCCATCCAACTGAAGATCAAACGTTGGAGGTGCCGATTTCTTGTCGTAGTTTCCATAAAAGAAACTTGCACGCACAAGAACTTGTGACCCCTTTACCACTTTGATGGAGTAGCAATTTTTCTTCCTAGTTGAAAACTCTCTCAGTGTGCTCATCGCACGCGCCGCCCCGTTGGCGGTATTCACGGTTTGTGACTTGCCGTTTTGAACATACTCGGCGTCTCCGACCCATGAGATCGTGTTCTCGTCGGTGTAGGAGACGGATGACCCGCAGTCGATGCTAACAACTGAAAATATAGAGAAGTGATTGATGTATTCAGTACAATTATCGATTTGAAGAAATTTATATTTGATGGAAGCATTTAGAATGTAAATTATAAGCCATGGCAACAAAGGTTTTAAAAAGTGCGTGAATTAAAAGTTCGTTCTTTTGATGCATAGGATAAATCCAAGAGTAACGGAAAAAATAGTGTTATCAGTAATTTTTTCCTCAAAAATTAGAGAAAGGGTAGAAAACAACATTATGATTATTAATTTATTATTATGTCTAAACAATTTGTCCTTTGAACATGTATGGCCTTGTGTTTTATTTCAGCTAATTAATTTCACAGTGATAGCCAATTTTTCCTCATTTGATCTAATTTTTCATTAAATTTCTCACATTTCAAGAAAAAATAAGTATCAAATATTGTATTAATAGTCGCATCAAATCATATCTAATGACCATCATATCATTTTGTAGAACAAATATTTTGATCAATTGTGAGTAAATACGTCGATTAGGAGTGGGGCGCGGAGGAATAATAATAATTTAGTAGGTAAATTGGCTGAAATAAAATTTAAGAAAAAATTGACAAGGATGTACAAATTCAAGTAACAAATTTACAAATGACTCTATTATTATTGAAATAGGAAAGTCAAGTGAATTTGCTAAGGAGTAGAAGTTATAGTTTGATATCATGCAACATACTCAAAAATACAATGAAATACGAAAGAAGAGAGTAGTGTTATGCTAATCACATTTTCTTAATTAGTAAATGTAATATAAGTCAGGTACGTTAACTCACAATTGGCGGATGCCGAAAAGAGAGCGAGAGCTAGAGCTAGGGGGAGCACCAATAGGAAGATGGAGCTGGCCATGGTGAGCTGAGGACTGAGGAAGAAGAATATTGGATTAAGAATTTGAGAGGCCTCACATATAAGTAACTAGGATGAGCTCTTCCCATAAACAGTGGGGGGTGGGTTCTCAGCTCTGACCCTTAGGTTAAGTCTTCGACTTGTGGAGTCTCTGACCAATAATGCCACTGCATGTGGCACGTGTTAAGAAAGTAGCCAAGTTGAGAGGATCTGGTGGGTTTCTTGTCTGTTTTAGTTGCGATCAGCAGTGCTCGAGCTCATGTGAAATTGAAGAAGTATCAACTGAAAAATAGATGAGAAACAATGGACCTGAGGATTTTGTTGGCTGAGGAGGAATAGATTTGAAGAGCATAGGTGAAGACACTGGACCTGAGCGCACTAGATCATTAGTCTGGTTGACTTGACTTCGTTACAGCTCTTGTAAGTTATCACAATCAACGGTTGGTGGCGATTATCAGACAAAGCAAGGAG
This sequence comes from Oemleria cerasiformis, assembly GCA_037349345.1. NCBI lineage: Eukaryota > Viridiplantae > Streptophyta > Magnoliopsida > Rosales > Rosaceae > Oemleria > Oemleria cerasiformis. The sequence continues at coordinate 6,325,216 of JAZGTL010000006.1, forward strand.
CTGACTTTTTGTACTCCAAGTTAAAGAGTGCAGACCCAGCTAGGTCGACGACATTTTGTTTTGGAAGATCGACGGCTCACGGGTATGATATTCTTCGACGAAATAATTGATATACATGCTCATATATGAAAACTAAAACTTGATAATGCATTCACATGAAGAGAATTTTCAGAAATAATAATTAAGAATTGCATGTGATATTTTGTAGAAATTCTTCGTTAAGCAAGTCTACGACTCAAGTCGAGTTTGAATTCCCTCACGGTTGATTCTAGTTTATTACATTTAAGTCCTTACTAGTCTATCAACTGGTTCTATCCAGAAGTGTGGATTAATAAATGGAAAAGGAAAGGAACTATTAACTTTCTTTTGATCTTTGTATCAGTGTCAACAAAGCAGGATCTACTTCATCTCTACACAATAAATCCACTATCAATTCTGTAGTTGATGCATCTGCAGAAAAACCCTTCCGAACCATTTCATCGATATATCTCATCACCTTAGACGTCTCATTGTTATTGATAAACCCTCGGATAATAGTGTTATAAGTCCAATCATTTGGAGAACAACCTTTCTCATCCATTTGCCGAAGCAACTTTTCAGCTTCATCCATTTTCCGAAGCAACTTTTCTGCTTCGTCCATTAGGCCGCTGATACAGAGTCCATTGATCATTATAGTATATGTCCTCACATTGGGTTGAAGTCCTTTTGATGATAAACCACAAAAGAGATCCCTTGCAGATTCAATTTCTCCATCCATGCACAAACCTTCAATAAGAATATTGTAGATCACAATATCAAGATACAAGTTCTTACCTTGCATCTCTCGAAACACTTCCATTGCCATAGGAAGTTGCTGGTTTTTGCATAGGCGATGGAGTAAAACTCCATAGGTTTGAGCATTGGGATTGGTGGATGTAAGAATCCACATCTGATCATGTCCTTCAAGTCGCACGTTGCTTTCTACCACATCGTTTTAAATGAAGTTTTACCATAACATTTCTTCGGTTTGGAAGTTGTCCACAAGCTTTCATCTCCCAGAACAACTTTTGTGCATCATCTATTCTCCCCATTTTGAAAAAACCATCCATAAGACAGGTATACGTAATTGTATCTTGAACCGCTCCCCTATGAGACATTTCCTGAAAAATCCGCACGGCCTCATCCATGTTTTTATGCTCACAATATCCGCCTATCAAAATATTATAACTCCAAGTATCAGCTACCAAACCCTTGCTAAGCATTAGTTCAAAAACCTGTTTCGCTTTGCTCATTTCTCCTCGCAAGCAGTAACCATTCATAAGTGAATTGTATGTGACGATAACAGGTTCAATATTGCTCTCAATCATCATTTCAAACACGGTTTGTGCTTCCGCAACCCTCCCCTCTTTGCAAAGTGTGTCTACCAAGACACTGAAGGTGTGCACATCTGGAAAGATGTTCTTACTCGCCATTTCATTCAACAGCTTGGTAGCTTCTTTCCAACCGCCTAATCTGCTAACACCGTGAATCAAGGAGGTATAGGTAATGACGTTTGGGGCAATACCTTTACTAATCATTTCCGAGAAGAGATTCAATGCATCAACAATTAGTGTATCCTTACAAAGACCGTCGATGATCGTGTTATAGGCAACTACATCAGGCTTGCAAGCCCTTTCTTCCATCTTCCTAAGCAACTGGATAGCAGCAGTGTTGTTACCCTCCATGCAAAATCCCTTTATCAGTGTGCCGAAAGTAACCACATCGGGCTTACAATTATCGGCCCCCATCATTTTGTTAAAAATCCCTGCTGCCTCAGCCACTCTATTCTTAAGAAGAAAGCCCTTGATTAGAGTGGTGAAGGTTTTGACATCAGGTTCAAAGCCAAATTTGAAGAATTTCCCAAAGATAGACAAACCAAATCCCATTTGATTCAGATGACAATAGCAATTAATGACAATGTTTAGAGTATAAACATCAGGAGTAATCCCTGCTGCCTCCATCATTTTGTTGAAAAGTCCTACTGCCTCAGACACTCTATTTTGAAGAAGAAAGCCCTTGATTAGAGTGTTGAAGGTGGTGACATCTGGTTGAATACCCAATTTGAAAAAATTTCCCAACATTGATAAACTAAACCCCATTTGGTTACAGTATTGACAAAAGCAATTAAGGACAATATTTAGAGTATAAATATCAGGATCAATTCCAGACACACCCATTTGGTTATACAAAGAGATGACTTGAGAATAATGTTTTAACTTAGCAACTTGACCCAATATTTGATTGAAACGGTCAGCAGAAGGCAGAGGTCGCCTTAGAAGCATTTTATCGAACACACTGAGAGCATCTTCCAGATTAGTGACTAGGGTTTGTTCTCTATCCCTCGCAATCACAAGCTGCCCTAACTGGGTGTTTCTAGATTGTCTTGGTGTTGAGGGTTGAGAATGAAATAAAGTTTGCAAGTAATTGTTGAAGAAGAAAACAACAGAAGAAGAAAGAAAAGGCATACCTTTGAAGCAGCAGCTGCTGCTACAATGAGAATGAGAAGAAGAAGAAGTTAATGCCCGCATCATCTTCAAAATCTGAGTATTCAGACCAAAATCTCTGAGTATTGAGAATGAAAAAGTCTCGGGGGCTTATTTGGGTTTTGTTATTATGTGGGCTGTTTTTTATTTTTGGGCTTGTTTATTTTTTAGATTAAATCTTTTAGTTCTGTATTATTGGACTCTTTTATTTAATAACTATCGATCCATTTAACAAAAAAAAATTCAGACCAAACCTCCAACGAATTTCCTGAAAAAATCCTGAGTCCGTGTTATCATCAATTTTACCAAAATCTCTGCTTCTTTTCGGCTTCCACAAAATGAAGTAGCTTTCGTTTGGAAAATTAGAACTTGATACTGAGAAAAGCGTGGCCCAATGGATCTCTCTTTTATTCTTTTTTAGGAATTTATACGTAAGTGGCAAGCGTCATTTTTATCTCTAAAATAAGTTATTGCATTTTGAAATCCTCAAATTCTACTAAACATGCCAAATCTAGAAAAGAGCAAATTGGCACTTTGTTAAGCGAGTGCTAGGAGGCGCAATGACATTGGTACGTGAACAAAATTTCCCATTCCCTTAGATTGAAATTAGAGTATATACAGTTGTATAAAAAAAAAGGAGTGCTACGAGGCTTGTGATTATCACGGGAGGACAATACTTGTATCTATTATGGGGATGTTCTCTTCCATTTATTTCTAATGCACTTATTATAATCAAAATCGTTCATTTTGTATAATTGACATGAATTATTTCGCAAAAAAAAATCAATTAAATTGGACATCGTCTAATCATCCATATCTATCAATTTATTTGACGGTTCATCATAATGATCTTATAAAAATTGTTAATTTTTTTTATATATACAATTAATTTTTTGTAAAAATAATTTTTTTAGCTGATGATTTAAAAAACGGTTCTAATTATTATGACATGTGTATTGAGAAATTTGTTAATTACAAAGGAGGATGAGCACATCCCCCAAGTGTGGATGCAATTGCTTGTCCATTATAAACTGTCTAAAACATCTCCCTTAATTGATATCCAACACAATCAACGAGTACAATGTCACTTCTTCTCTTAGAAAAAAAAGAAAATTCATCAACCTCTTATGTATCAAAAGCAAAAAGTAAAGAGAAGTATTTTTATGGGGTAAATATATCAATAATGTTAGTTGTTGACTATGTCCTTGTCAACTTGATCGACTGAAATTTTTGATTGTGCAAAATACAAATTTCTGCATGAATGTTTTTATCACGTTATTTATAAAACTTATAATTAAAATAATTTTATTTCTTAAGAATAACTTACAAATAAACATTCATAATTATAAAAATATAATACGATATCCAAAACATAAAGCTTGAGCCAATTCCTCACTAACTTAGATAACTACCTCTCGTAAAGACAGAGTGTTGGTATCATATGCTGGCAATTGCCAATTGGCATATATATAGTTTTTTTTTTTTTGAAAAAAAGTGTGAAAGGGGGTAACTTTAAATGGATTTATCTCTTGGGCGTGATCATAGGGGCTCCCACACGCTTGAAGAATGTCTGCATGAGGGGCTCCCACACGCTTGAAGAATGTCCGTATTGAGCTCACACACTCTTGAGGAATGTCTGTATTGAGCCATAACTACTCGCCACAATAGGTGTGGCACGTCACCTCAGCCCCACCGAAAGACTAGCAAATAAGAGTTGGCCCCACCGAATGACTAACAAACAAGAGCCGGTGGGAGTTGATCACAGGACCTCCACCTACCAAACTGCATGGTAATAAGCCCTTGCCATTAGGTCATCACTCTCAGTGGTAATAATTAAATAATTTAGTTTTGTAAATTGTGTGTGCCTATTGAGTGTTGCCGCGTCCCTTTATTAAATCGTAGTTAATTTTGTGGTTTGGTTTTATGTGTAACGCACTTTGTTTGTTATGGCCTGGATCGGTAGACTTTGCCTTTGCCTTTGCCAACCAAGAGAGGCACCATCCACTACTGGTCCACTGGAGCTTGGTAATGGCCCCACAATTCTCCATCTATTTTGTACGCAATGGCATACACGATACACCATAGTTGCAAATTGCCCCAACAAAGACTTTCTTTCCCAGTTCCCACGCACAATCAGCTCACATGGTACTGATTAAGGTAGAAGAATTTTGTAACCGTCAGTGGACACCTTTATAAGATGCACATGCCTGAATGATGTATTATAATAACTCATATTTTAAGGTTTCAATTTTTCATATTGTGTAACTATGGTTTTCGAAGTTTGCTTGATAATGGCCCAGGATTATAATTTATATTATAAAAGGGCTAAAATTTAAAGACGATTCCACATAGTTTACTAATATTTAAATGGGTGTAGTTGAAAAGATATTGATTAATTGTACTATTATTACGGGTTATATTTTACATGAATCATAACAAGTTGTTAAAATAATGGAAGGACCGAGACCACCCTAAGCCTTGTTGTTCATCTCTCTAAATTTGTAGGTTCTTTTTCTAAATTTGTCCCATAATGTATCCTTTTCTTTTAAATTTGTCTCATAATGTATTATTTAGAATAATTACGTCCTAAACTATTGAAATTAGTCTATCTCTCCTTTAAAGTTAAATTTATTCCATTTGATCCATTATTCTATTAAAAACAACATTTTCAAAGGGTATATTGATTATTTTGAACAAAAAAATGAATAATTATGAAGAAATTTAACGATAATAAAAAATCACTTAGATGTTAGAAGCATTTTATGATCAGGAGCAAGTTGCACCTTGAATGAGAATTAGACTCATCAAATATGGAGGAACCTCGTAAAATTCACCCAAAAAAATATCACTTATTTCATTTTGATTAAGAGGTGTACACGTTCTTTCATTTTCTTTCTTCCTTTCTTTTTAGGAGGCCTACACGTTATTTCATGTTTTTGCTAATTGTTTTATGTCATCCAAGAAAGAGGCTTGCATTACTATATCAAAATGTGAGGGAGATATTTTTCTATTACATTATGTGTGCATGATAATTTAAAAATAAAGTAAAACAAAACGGTGAGCCGTTCATATTTGGTGATCTATAATTTGACATTTGCATGTGTACAGTTAGCATCTCTAACGGATCCACACAACTCCGGGAGTAGCTATTGTGCCTTTTTTTCTTTTCTAATTTTCTATTTTTTTTAGAAGAAATTCTTTCCAATTCTAGCAGAGTTTGTCAATTTTTTCCCTCAAAGGGCTTGTCAATTTGATGACATAAAGTTGCTGTTTTTTTTTTCTTTCAAAAAAGATATAATAATGTTCAAAGTTTATTAACGAGTGATCTGATCATGCAAGTGATATCAAACATATTCACATTATACGACTCAAACTCAATTTAGTATTTTTAATTGTCGAATTTAACAAACTTAAGATTCTATTTTTGAAATATGAAACTCGAGTTAATTACCCTGATATTAAGAGTGATTTTTTCAATTTAATACTAAAAATATTAGTATATAATTAGGGTGATTGCTTTAGTTGCCAAAAAATTGTGTCATAATCTGGGCAATGGATAGATCAACTAGAAAGTCATATGTGAAAGTAGGGCAATAACGAAAGTAAATTATTAAAAAGATAAATAATATACCACGTCCACACTAGTCGATGGAAAAAAAAAACTGATTTCAATTGCTCTTTCACACTATGTTGTAACTTATGTTTGGTTCTAAACTGAAATTTTTTTTAATTATTTTCTTTATTTTAAAAAAAAAAAGTTTTAATTGATTACAAATCTAATTTTCTAACTTATTTATGTGTTTTTTCAGAAAACAAAACAGTCTGAGTAAATTATCCATCTGTTATGAACTTATGACTCATTGCAAAAAATAAAATAAAAAAGTTATAATAAATATATAAAAATGAAAAAACTTATTTTATTTTTATTCCAGGAGAGATATTTTAGTTTTGAGTTGCATCTGCAGTGGACCTGTCTTTTTATCTGTGTAATTTACCCTCTCACCAAGCGGACAGACTGTTTCGCTGTACCCTCTACCAAAGCTATCAGAAATTTTGCCCTTTTTTCCTTTTTTCTTTTTCAAATAAAATATAAAAAAATTATCACTAATATCACTCTCTCACAAAAAAAATTCTTATAACCACTTCCAATGTACTTCACCGTCTAAGGTAATTCAGATAAAAAAAAAAATCATAAAAGGTAATTGACTTTTGATATTTGTAATTTTGACCCAAGAATAAATATATGGGGAGAACTAATTTGTAAATTTTCATTTCTATCACTCTCTCATCTCTTCTTTCTTTTCTCTCTCTTCTCTTTTTTCTCTCAAGAAACATGGATGAAGATGAAGAATAAAGATTTTCAGATGAAGATGAATGGGAATGTTGTGTCCTCTTCCTCTTCTTTTGCATCCTCTTTTTTCTTTTCTCTCTTCATCTTCATATTTATGGGTTTCTGGTTATGTAACTAAGTGGTTAATAACTGGTAAATAAGTGGAAACTAATCGTTAACTAACTGCGAAATCCAGAAACTCAAATGAAGATGAAGATCTCCATATGAAAATGAAGATGTAGATGAAGATTATGGGGAAGGTTGCGTCCTACTTCTCTTCGACTTCTTCCTCTTCCTATGTATCCTTTTTTTCTCTTTTCTCTTCATCTTCATGGGTTTATGGTTATGTAATTAAGTGGTTATCAACTGGTATATAAGTGGGAACTAATCGATAACTAATTGCAAAACCTAGAAACTCAGATGAAGATGAAGATCTCCAGATGGAGATGATGGGGAATGTTGCTTCCTCTTCCTCTGCATCATTTTTTTTCTCTTCTCTCTTCATTTTCATGTTCATGAGTTTCTGGTTATGTAATTAAGTGGTTACCAACTGGTATATAAGTGAAAACTAATCGGTAACTAACTGCGAAACCCAGATAAAAATGAAGATGAAGGGGGAGACTACTTCCTCTTCGTCTTCGTCTTCCTCCGAAGGTGGGATGAATGTGGTTTTTTGGATTTTTTTTCTAGGTTGAAGATGAAGGTGGGATGGATGAGGATGAAGGTTGAAGAGGATTGAGGAAAAATAATGGGAAGTAACTAAGTGAGAGTTGAGATAATTTTGTTTTGTTTATATACATGAGTCAAAATTACAAATATAAAAAATTAATTACCTTATATGATTAAGTATATAAAAAGTAATTATTAAGAATTTTTTTTTATGAGAAAAGGACATTAGTGCCAATTTATTTAAAATAAAATTCATTTTTCTATTTTCACTCTCATTTCGCCGTTCATTTGACTCCATTTGTATTTGTTTGGTTAATTTAATTCATAAAAGAATCTTTGAACCTGTCAGTATCTATCAAAAGTTGTCATCTAGCTCAAACCAGCTTGTTGTTTGCCAGATTTGCTCACAATTAACTGGTTTCTTGTCATTTCCAAATTTCCATTACAGAGCAAAAAGAAAAAAAGCTGTTCTTGGACTCCAAAAGGGTGCATCAGATTTGCTTTGCTTTCATAGCAGCTCACTTGATCTCAAAGGTGACAGTTTCACTTCCTCAGTCAATTCCCTTTCTGGGTTTTCGTTTAAATTCTGTTTCTGGTTGAATTTGTAAAATTCCTGTGTTGATTTAGGGTTTTAGAACCCAGAATTAATTCATTCCAGATAAGCTCAGAAAAACCAAAGCTTTTGGTTCTTTACTAAATTTCCCAAATTTTTTATGATGGGGTGTAGAAAGTTTGATTTGTTGATCTGGGTTTTGTCAATCTTGTGTTTGGGATGGTTTGGTTGTGGATTTACCCCTCCAGACAGTTACCTTATAGACTGTGGATCACTTGCCAATACTTCTGTGGGTAACCGTGTTTATCTAGCAGATAACTTGGCTTCAAAATTTCTTTCAGCCCCTAAAGAAGTTCTTGCCAATGTTTCTTTGAGATCAATCACTTCCTTTGATGATTCGCAGCTGTATCAGACAGCCCGAATCTTTACTGAATCATCAAAATACACCTTTTCCATGAGTCATAGTGGCAGGTACTGGATCCGCCTTTACTTCTATCCATTTGTTTTCGGTACTTATGATTTGAGCAAGTCCAAATTCTCTGTTTCCACCCAAAACCATGTTCTCCTTAGTGATTTCAGTGTCCCAAATGGTTCTGTTGTCAAAGAGTTTTCATTGAATGTAACTTCGGATACCCTTGTGATCACCTTTACCCCTTCGGGCGGTTCATTTGCTTTCATAAATGCCATTGAAGTTGTTTCTGCCCCGGACCAACTCATTACCGAAGATGCCAACTCCGGGTCAGAGAAATTCCAGGGTTTGATGAATCAGGCTTTGGCGACAGTTTGGAGGGTGAATATGGGTGGACCTTTGGTATCCTTTGAGAATGATACCCTGTGGCGAACTTGGGTTCCTGACCGAAGTTTTTTAGTAAGCAAGAACGTTGCAAAGGATTTCTCAAATATCGGTGCTGTTAAGTATGATGCAGGTTTGGCAACCCGAGATATTGCTCCAGAAACTGTTTATGGAACTCTCACTGAGATGAACTCGCAGGATGATCCCAACAGCCTTTTTAATGTGACCTGGGAGTTCACAGTGGATACAGGGTTTCAATACCTTGTTCGGTTTCACTTTTGTGATGTAGTAAGTAAAGCTCTCAACGAGCTCTACTTCAATGTATATGTTGACTCTTCAAATGTTGCTACAGATCTTGATCTGAGTTCTTTAGCAATTAATAAGTTGGCTGTGCCGTATTATCTGGACTATGTTACAGCAACTGCTGTCAGCACTAAGCTTCATATTAGTATTGGCCCTTCCGCTGTAAATAATGCTTATCCCAATGCCATTCTAAATGGGCTTGAGATAATGAAAGTGAACAATTCAGCAGGCAGCCTCAGTGGACGCAATTCTGTGGTTGCTTCTAAAAGTTCAAGTAAGAAAGGTAATGTTGGAGTAATAGTGGGTGCCAGTGCTGGGTCATTTGCTGCAGTGATATTTGCAGGGGTTCTCTTTCTTCTGTGCAGAAGAAGGAGAAGACTGGCGGACCAGGGGCATTCTAAGACATGGATTCCGTTTTCCACTAATGGAACCATTTCTCATACCATGGGGAGTAAATACTCATATGGAACAACTGCTAGTGCTGCTTCTAACTATAGCTATCGTTTTCCTTTTGGGGTTGTACAAGAGGCTACGAATAACTTTGATGAGAGTTGGGTTATTGGAATCGGTGGTTTTGGGAAGGTGTACAAAGGAGTCTTGAATGATGGAACTAAAGTGGCGGTCAAGAGGGGAAATCCCCGGTCTTCACAGGGACTTGCAGAGTTCAGGACTGAAATTGAGATGCTTTCTCAATTCCGACACCGCCATCTTGTCTCATTGATTGGGTATTGTGATGACAAGAGTGAGATGATCTTGATATATGAGTACATGGAGAACGGGACTCTGAAGAGTCATCTCTATGGCTCAGGTCACCCCAGCTTAAGTTGGAAGGAAAGGCTTGAGGTATGCATTGGCTCAGCTCGAGGACTTCATTACCTTCACACTGGCTATGCAAAAGCAGTTATTCATCGTGATGTGAAATCTGCGAATATCTTGCTTGATGAGAACCTCATGGCCAAGGTTGCTGATTTTGGGCTTTCCAAGACAGGGCCTGAAATTGACCAAACCCATGTGAGTACGGCCGTGAAAGGAAGCTTTGGATACCTTGATCCTGAATATTTTAGAAGGCAACAATTGACAGAGAAATCAGATGTGTATTCATTTGGGGTGGTTTTGTTTGAAGTTCTTTGTGCAAGACCTGTTATAGATCCATCCCTCACGAGGGAAATGGTGAACTTGGCTGAATGGGCAATGAAATGGCAGAAGAAGGGGCAGTTGGATCAAATCATAGACTCTAATCTTGCAGGGAAAATCAGACCGGATTCTCTGAGGAAATTTGGAGAAACCGCAGAGAAATGCTTGGCTGACTACGGTGTTGACAGGCCCTCCATGGGGGATGTGTTGTGGAATCTAGAGTATGCCCTGCAACTTCAAGAGGCAGCAATTGCGGGTGATGCTGAAGAAAACAGTACCAATATGATTGGGGAGCTGTCTCCGCAGGTCAACAACTTCAATCACGTGGAAGCACACGATTCTTCTGCTGCACAGTTTGAAGTCTCAAGTGTTGATGATCTCTCCGGTGTTTCTATGAGTAGAGTATTCTCACAGCTGGTGAAATCCGAGGGCAGGTGATTGATCAATTGTTCTAAAGCAGCGTAAATTCGTTGTATTTAGCTTCTCTTTTGACAACACTTTGTTTTGTGGAGTTTGCTGATTTAAACTTGATGAAAGCAATCTGTCTGAGTTCTCCTTTTGTACAGAAGGGGTGTTGGTGGTTTGAGTGTGTTTTAGATTATTCATAAGGATTTTATGTAACCTGTTTATTTCTTATTGATATTTTACACATATGAAGCAACAGTTGTAAGGTGGGATGGTTGAAAGGAAGGTGTATTCGCGTCCCACTCAAGACTTTCTCCATATCAAAAACTGCTTGAAATTTCATTTGCTCTTCCTTTGATGGTATTTTAATGCCATGAGTGTTTTAATGATTTGATTGGTTCTTCAACCTAAATGGAAAATCAGACCAAACCAAAACCGCAAACATATGAACAGTTGTGACGTGTGAGCTTCCATTTCCATCGCCATGCTTCTTCACCTTCTGCTCTAGGCTCTGGCAGTATTTACAATCTCAAGATTTGAGGTCTTCTTAGAAATGAAGCTTGTGTTAGAGGAAGAGTATTTATAAGTTCTTTACAAAGCAGTCATTAGTCAAATAAGAAAAAAGAAGTTGATATATAATTATGATTCATAAGAACAAAAAGGAACACCAACCAAAAGTCATACAAGATTTTATTTATGGCTACACTGACCATTCTAAAACCCCCAAGCCCCTTTGCTTTCTCTCCAGGTCCAACGGCTCTCCTGAAGTGACATTTTTTTCCTAGTAGTCTAGTACACCCAATTTTTTGACATTTTCTCTTAGTAAACCCAATTTTTTCGAGGTATATGATTTCTCTACAGACACCAAACTTGTATTAGCTCCTCTCTTTCTCTTGATTTCTCCTGAAGTGATATTTTGTTTATGATGTTGGTGGAATTTTCTCTACAAAAGAAATTGGCTTGTATTAGCTCCTCTCTTTCTCTTGATTTCTCCTGAAGTGATATTTTGTTTATGATGTTGGTGGAATTTTCTCTACCAAAGAAATTGGCTGGTGGAATTTTCTCTACAAAAGAAATTGGGTACTAAAAAAATGTTTGGTAAAACTGAATGCCAAAAGGACAGCAGACGCAACTTTTCAAATGGTAAAACTGAATGGCAAATGGTGGAATTTTCTCTTGCTTTAATATACAGCTACTTGTTAAGAAAACACAGCAGACACAACTTTTCAAAAAAGGACATCAATGCCAAACTGGCCCTAAATGGTTTATGATGTTGGTGGAATAAGAGAAATTGGCTACTAAATGGCAAAAAATAAAGAAAAATGGCCCATGCAGGTTTCGAACCTGCGACCTTCGCGTTATTAGCACGACGCTCTAACCAACTGAGCTAATAGGCCAATTGATTTTCAAATTTGTTGAGACCTCTATTTTACCATTTAATATTGAAAAGAAATAATTGCAGCAGATTCACTTAGAATAAATTATTAAATTTTCAATTTTTTTTTATTGCACGAGGTGTCCTCACATACATTGGTGTGAGACTAATACTCGTCACCATGTAACTCCAACCCCGACATAAGGTCGATATAAGCCAGTACCCATGAGACTAAACCTCATCGTTATGGAACACCCTTGCACCCACATAAGGTGTAACGATCCGGACCAGAAATTAAATTATTTTGAGAATTGGACGATTTTACCCTCGATTTTGGACGGGTTCGAGAGTCCCTTTTTGACTGGCAGTACTTTTGGGAATTTTTCTTGGGTCGTTGCGTAGGTCTCGAACTCACGAGTTCGTAGATAGGCGACACACAGAAAACGGAGTTCGTGTACGACAGTTATGGGTCTAGATGTGCAAGGGAATTTTGGTAATTTTGGTTTGGGAGAAGATATTTTAACCCCAATCATTTTACATCTTCATTTACATCTTCACTTCATTTTTTCATCTTCATCGCATTATCACTCATCTCTTTGCAAAACACACCCCGAACCCGTGAGAAAACACCCAAAACCCACAAAGTCAACTTTTGATTCAAGGCTTTAACTTCCATTTTTGATCCACTAATCGTATTCTACTCCTTCCCACGATCACAACCGTACCAACCATCGAAGGAGAGGACCACGGGGGAAGCCGAACCGAGTATAGGAAGTTTCGGATCTTCCGATCAATTTTTCGGCTTACACAGGTACATGTTTGTGGTTCTGAGGTCATACTTGGATTCTTGGGTTTGAGTAGATAGATTTAGACATAAAATTTGTGGAAAATGGTTGAGTTTTGAGGAAGTTGTAAAAGCTTGAAGTTTCGGCCGGAAATGGGGGATTTCGATGAAACCAGACGGCGATCGGTCATCTTCTCCGACCAGACTTTGGCGACGGCATCGGCAGTCGATCATCTTCTCCGGCGAGTCACCGGCGACCGGTCGAGTCGGGTCAGACTGGGTCGGGTCGAGTTGAACCGGTCGGGTAAAGTTGGACCGGGTCAAGTCGAGCTGGGTTGGGTTGGACCGATCCAGGCGCGTGAACACTATAGCAGCGCGTGACCGACGAGTGAGGGCGCATGTTCTGACCTTCCGGTGGCGCGTGGCGGCGCGTGGGACTGTTCCCGATGTCACGGCGGCGCGTGACTAGGTTTTTGGGACGTTCTGGATCAGATTTTGTTGGTTTCGAGGCCATAGGAGTTCGTTTAGGGCCCGATTGGGCAATCCTAGTGGTAATGGTTGACCGTGGAGCGGGTTTTGAGCTCAGAAAGTCAAGGTAGTTGAGTCATTATTGTGCATGTGTTCCTTGGGCTAGAGCGTCCATGAATTTTGGATTGGATGATATATGTGAGTGGACTTTTGATTTATAAATTGAAATTTATGTATCAATGTATCTTTGTTTAAATACTGTTATGTATTGTTGCATTGAATTTCCGGAATTTAGAAATGATTGTTGGACACATGTTTTCCACTATTTCAGTTAGAGTGTGCTTTGGGAAATGTCATGGTTTTTGGACTTGGTTTTGATATCGTTTTGACGTGGAAATTATTGAGTCCATGATTTGGGTTTTGACCCGTATGTATGAGTTTATCGGATTTGGCTATATTTGAGGGAGGCCAGGACCCGGGGCTAGGATCCGCTGTTGGCGGTGAACCCGGTGAACCTCCAAGATAAATATATTTGAGGAGGACCAGGATATGGGACTAGGATCTGCTGTTGGCGGTGAACCTCCAATATAATTGGTTACTTTTCTCCGACTAGCGTGGAGAGTTTTGCTCCGCTGGTTTGTTGAGTGCTCCGACTCTGGCATCGAGGAGTTTTGGCTCTGCCGGGTCACGAGGCTGTCTATGCATAGTACAGAGAGTTGTGATACAGGACTAGCACACCCCAAGGGATACCCTGGTGGCTAGGGATATGCCAGTCGAGGGATATGCCGACTGATGTGATATGATAGCCGAATGTTATACTAGCTGATGATATGATATGTCAGTCGGGGGATATGCCGACTGATGTGATATGATAGCCGAATGTTATACCGACTGATGATATGATATGATAGTCGAGGGATATACCGACTGATGTGATATGATAGCCGAATGTTATACCGGTTGATGATATGATATGCCAGTCGAGGGATATGCTGACTAATGTGATATGATAGCCGAATGTTATACTGACTGAAGATATGATATGTCAGTCGAGGGATATGCCGACTGATGTGATATGATAGCCGAATGTTATACCGGCTGATGATATGATATGATAGTCGAGGGATATGCCGACTGATGTGATATGATAGCCAAATGTTATACCGGCTGATGATACGATATGATAGTCGAGGAAACTTACCGACTGATGTGATATGATAGCCGAATGTTATACCGGCTGATGATATGATATGCCAGTTGAGGGATATGTCGACTGATGTGATATGATAGCCGAATGTTATATCAGCTGATGATATGATATGATAGTCGAGGGATATGCCGACTGATGTGATATGATAGCCGAATGTTATACCGGCTGATGATATGATATGCTAGTCGAGGGATATACCGACTGATGTGATATGATAGCCGAATGTTATACCGACTGATGATATGATATGATAGTCGAGGGATATGCCGACTGATGTGATATGATAGCCGAATGTTATACCGGTTGATGATATGATATGCCAGTCGAGGGATATGCTGACTAATGTGATATGATAGCCGAATGTTATACTGACTGAAGATATGATATGTCAGTCGAGGGATATGCCGACTGATGTGATATGATAGCCGAATGTTATACCGGCTGATGATATGATATGATAGTCGAGGGATATGCCTACTGATGTGATATGATAGCCGAATGTTATACCGGCTGATGATATGATATGATAGTCGAGGGATATGCCGACTAATGTGATATGATAGCCGAATTGTAACAACCTGAAATTTCAATTATTGGATTTACGTAAATTATTTATGTAAAATGACGATTTTACCCTTGCTTGTTAGGGGCGTGAAAGTCAAATTTTGTTTCGGAACATTTTAGGTGGTGTTTTGGATACCGTTGCGTAGGTCTCGAACTCACGAGTTCGTAGACAGGCGGCACGCAGAAAACAGAGTTCATGTACGAAAGTTACGGGTCTATATTGTTAGGGGCATTTTTGGTAATTTTTGACTTGGGGTAGATATTTTTAACCCCAAATCATTGTTTCATCTTCAAATCATCATCTCATTCTCATCTTTCTCTCTGAATCACACAGACCACCCCAAACCTGTGTGCGACTTTCACACCCAAAACCCACAAATTCCAAGTTTGATTCAAGGTTAAGACTTCCATTTCTATTCTACTAATCGTATTCTACTCCTTCCCACTATCACAACCGTACCAACCATCGAAGGAGAGGACCACGGGGGAAGTCGAACCGAGTATAGGAAGTTTCGGATCTTCCGATCGATTTTTCGGCTTACACAGGTACGCGTTTGATGTTTTAAGGTCATATTTGGATTCCTGGGTTCGAGTAGATAGATTTAGACGTAAAATTTGTGAAAAATGGTTGAGTTTTGAGGAAGTTATAAAGCTTGAAGTTTCGGCCGGAAAACGGGAGATTCCGGCGGAAACCAGACGGCGGCGCCGGCAACCGGTCGTCTTCTCCGGCGAGTCACCGGTGATCGGTCGGGTCGAGTTGAACCGGTCGGGTTGAGTGAACCGGTTGGGTCGAGTTGAACCGATCGGGTTAAGTGAACCGATCGGGTTGAGTGAATCGATCGGGTCAAGCCTAGTTGGGCCGGGTTGGACCGGTCCAGGCGCGTGGGCACTGTAGCAGGCGCGTGACCGGCGCGTGTTCTGACCTTCCGTCGGTATGTGGGGCCGAGTCCGAGGTCACAGTGGCGCGTGACAGCTAGTTTTTGACGTTTCGGATCTGTTGGCACAGGTTTTGGGTCGATCGGACATCGTTTAGGGGTTGTTTTGGGCGTTTGAAGTTGTTGCGTTTTCTAGGCCAGCATAGGTAGACTCCCGGGGTTTAGGGGGTTTATATTTAAGGTTCTTATTATTAGCTGGTAATCCCGATTATTAATTTGGACATGCGATACTGCTCCAGGAACTTCAGGGGAGCGTACATTTCAGGATTGAGCTTGCTTGGATAGGTTTGTGAGTGGACTTTTGGTTTATAAACTATAATGCATGCATAAATGTATCTTTGATATAAATACTGTTATGTATGGGTGCAATGAATTTCTGGATTTTAGAAATGATGCTGAACACATGTTTTCCAATATTTCAGTGAAAGTGTGTTTTGAGAAATGACCTGGTTTTTTGTACTTGATTTTGATATCGTTTTGACATGGTAACTATTTGAGCCTGTGATTTGGGTTTCGACCCGAAATTATGATTTTACCGATTTTGGCCGTAAATGATATTTCAAAGAATTTCGCTTAGGCCAAGAAACAAAGATTTCAAAACACGGATTTGGTTCACTGGTTTTCTGTCCCGATGATTACAGTTGTTCTGACTGGTGTTGAGGGGTTTTGCTCCGCTGGTTGTTGAGGGCTCGGACTTTGGTGTTGAGGGGTTTTGCTCGGCCGGGTCGCGAGGCTGTGAGTCCAACTAAGTGGTTTTAAAGAGAAATGGAATTCTGATGGTTTCAAATGATGTTTTTATATCATAAACTGTTTTATGTGATGCATGCATGGTTTTATAAATGGAGGGGGAAAAAGGTAAGATTTCCTCGAAAAAGGATTTATAAATGATTATTTTTGTTCACTCACAACTTTTGTGTTTAAACCCCTTTCAGGCAGTTGAGTTGACGCGGACACTTATCTCGAGGCAGAGGTATTAGTACTTTCAGCTGCACTGTGTAGATATACTTGAGTAGGATATCTAAATTATACTCTTGATCCTACTTAGACGCTCTGATATTATATTGTATTTGATTGATCATTAATTACGGGAATTATTGAGTGCTTGAATCCCTTGTCTGACAAGTGAAAGTATTTATTATTATTATAATTTGTAAGGATTGAAGGGTATTTTGGGAACCTTTCCTTAGGTTGTCAGACGGGATCAGGGTTCTTCCCGGGTTTCCAGGGGAAATTCGGGACGGGTCCTGACACGAATGTTATAACGGCTGATGATATGATATGCCAGTCGAGGGATATGCCGACTGATGTGATATAATAGCCCAATGTTATACCGGCTGATGATATGATATGTCAGTCGAGGGATACGCCGACTGATGTGATATGATAGCCGAATGTTATTCCAGCTGAGGATACGATATGATAGTCGAGGATACTTGCCGACTTATATGATATGATAACCGAGGATATTTCCGGCTCTAATATGATTTGACGACGATTGTCATATGCTTAATCAGCCTATGAAAATACTTCGTCATCCGAGTCTGTGGGTTGGTGTGGGCGGTGACCCAGAGTGACGAATTATTGTTGGTTCACAAGCATCTGACTAGTCGGTTGTCTTGTGCTATTCCAGTAGAGGTGTCAGCAGTGTCTGACCTACTGACTTTTGGTGTCAGAGGGTATTCCTATTTGGACCACCACTATTCCGAGGTCTTGACTTTGACCTGTATGCTATCCTACGTTTGACAGGTAGGAGTGGTCAGTAAGTACATAGGTTCTGTCGGGAACCTTGTAAGGTTTACTAAAAATTATTTAAAGATAAAGGGTATTCATGGTATTTAATTTTTGAGGTAAAAGAGCTGTCAGACGAGATAAGGGTTCTCTCCGGGTTTCGAGGGGAAATTCGGGAAGGGTCCTTACATAAGGTCGTTATCAAACCATTTTTTTGGACATTGCACTAGGTGTCCCTATATACATTGGTGTACCACTAATCATCGTCGCTATGTAACCTCGAGGCGCATATAAGGTAGATATCAAGCCAATGGCACCCCTAAGACTAATCATCCCTACCATGGAACCCCAACGCCCACATTACACTTGGGAGCAAGCCAGTCTATTGCTTACACCACTAGACCACTCCTTATCAATTGCCCTCCTGAACTTGCACCTCTTTGCCAATTTCCCCCATGAACTTTTATTTCAGCTAGTTTCCCCTCTGAACTACTATTAATGGCGAATTTCCACCCTAGACCGTTATATTTAACACTTCCATCCAATTTTGCATCCAAAATTTTCAATTTAACGAACCCGATTTTGACATTGTGTCTTGTTGATACATCATCCGAATAACGCGTATGAGGTATTGTTGGAATGCTCTCATGACAAGCAATATAACCCAGCAAAGAAACACTGCAAACCAACATTAGAAGTGCGTAAAAATGACCCCCAAAAAAAGAAAACTTTTTTCGACGAATTTGTTTCTTCAGAATTTCAAGTTTTATGAATCCAACTTTGTGGTCTTGTAGCTTACTCATATTTCATCCGAATAACGAGTATGAGGTACCGTTGGAAAGCTCTCATGACAAACAACATAACCCAGCAAAAGAATAATGCAAACTAACATTAGAACTGCCTACAAAAGAATTCCAATTTTTTTAAACAAAAAATTCTTTTCAGCCCAAAGTCGAGTTTTTTTGGTTCAATTTTGGGATACTTTTTATGCAGTTCTAAATTTTTTTTTGCATTACTTATCCACTAGGTTACGTTTTTTTTTTATCATGAGAGCTTTCCAAAAGTACCTCATACGTGTTATTTAGATGAAATATGAGCAAGATACGAGATCACAAAATTGGGTTCGTGAAACTCAAAATTCTGAAAAAATTTTGCCAAAAATTTTTGGGGTGGGCGGGGGTCATTTTTTATGCATTTCTAATGTTGATTTGCAGTGTTTCTTTGCTGGGTTATGTTGCTTGTCATGGGGCTTTCCAACTGTACCTCATACGCATTATTCATATGACGTATGAGCGAGATAAGTCGGGTCAAGAAACTGAAAATTTTAGATGCAAAATTTGATGGAAGTGTTAAAGATAACGGTCACAGAAAAATTAGCCATAAATAATAGTTCATGGGGAAATTGGCTAAAATAAAATATCCGGGCGAAATTTGCTAAAGAAGTTTTTCATATTTTTTTTATACAATAACATAAGGATGAGATTACACTGTACACATTGAATATCGACCTCGGCCTCGTCCTTTATGAAAGTCAAACCTGAGACCTCCCAAATAAACGAACAGAGAGGAATACTTAATACTAAGTGGCAAATTTTTTACGTATTAATTAGTTCTATCGTAATAGAAATATGGAAAAGAAATAAATAGATTTTATTGGAGATTATCCTTTTCCCATACATACCCGTTTTCTTCAATGGAGAGCGGATTATCCCTTGTGTGGATGCGAGTTCAAAACGAGCCGTGATCTAATGTTCGTTGGGAATAAAAATGAATTTTAAAAGAAAAATAAATTACAAATTCTAATACACGTGTCATTCCAAAAGAACAATCACCTCCCACTCCAATACACTGGCCCCACCATCCGCTGACGTGGAGCAACCTGGTCGGCTGCAAAAGTGGAATCTCGTTGCCCCCGCCAACACTGAAACTGAATTTCTCTCTCTCGGCGCCATCAAAAAACCACCACTTGAATCGCTCTTCAAGATTTGAAGACTGAGTGAAAACTAACAAACAAACCAAATCTTCTGCTAAATCCAAATTCCAAATTTTCAGTTACTCACACTCCCCAAACAGAATCTCCACTTTTTCTTACTTGTAAAATTCTTGCAATTCTCTTTCCCCTGTTTTTCTCTCCCATTTTCTCAGTCCCCATACACAAGCAAATGAAACCGTGATCGCACTCAAAAGGGGGAAAAAAAGTAAGAAACGAAAAGGAAAATTGGATTCCATGGGAAGAGGAGGACAGGACTACGGGAAAGGTGAGAATCCGATTCCGAAAGCGGACACATTTCCGGCGTGGTCGAAAGACGCGAAGGAATGCGAGGACGAATTCTAAGTAAGTCGCGAATCGGGGTTGTCTTCTGAAGAGGTTGAGAAAAGGCGAAATCTGTACGGATGGAACGAGCTGGAGAAGCACGAGGATCAATCGATCCTGAAGCTCATACTGGACCAGCTGAGCGACACGCTGGTACGGATTCTGTTATTCGCGGTGCTCGCTTTGTTCGACAAGAACGAGCAGGAGATGAGGGCGTTTGTGGAGCAGTTGGTGATTTTTCTGAACTTGATCGTCAACGCGGTTGTCGGGATTTGGCAGGAGAGCAACGCGGAGAAGGCGTTGGAGGCGTTGAAGGAGATTCAATCGGAGCAAGCCACGGTAATAAGGGATGGGAACAAGGTGTCGAATTTGGTGGCCAAGGAACTCGTGCCGGGCGATATTGTGGAGCTGAGGGTTGGGGATAAGGTACCGGCCGATATGAGGGTTTTGAATCTGGTGAACTCGACGTTTAGGGTTGAGCAGGGGTCGTTAACCGGAGAGAGTGAGGAGGTGAGCAAGAGTGTGAAGGCGGTTTCGGAGAATTCGGATATTCAGGGAAAGAAATGTATGGTGTTTGCAGGGACGACTGTGGTCAATGGGAATTGTGTTTGTGTGGTGACTCAAATTGGGATGAGGACTGAGATTGGGCAAGTGCATTCTCAGATTCAAGAAGCTTCGCAAAGCGAGGAAGATACGCCTTTGAAGAAGAAGTTGAATGAGTTTCGGGAGGCTTTAACAATGATTATTGGTGTGATTTGTGTAATTGTTTGGCTGATTAATGTTAAATACTTCCTTAGTTGGGAGATTGTTGATGGATTCCCCACGAATTTCCAATTCTCGTTTGAGAAATTACTTATTACTTTAAGATTGCTGTGGCATTGGCTGTGGCTGCCATTCCTGAAGGCTTGCCTGCAGTGATCACCACTTGCTTGGCACTTGGAACACAAAAAATGGCTCAGAAGAATGCACTTGTTAGAAAATTGCCTAGTTTTGAGACTCTGGGTTGTACTACTATGATTTGTTCTGATAAGACTGGTATTTTGACTACAAATCAGATGTCAGTGGCTAAGCTTGTGGCTATTGGTTCTAGGCCTGGTACTCTCCGGGCCTTCGATGTGGAAGGAACAACATACAATCCTTCTGATGGGAAGATACAGGACTGGCCACCAGCTGGTAATATGGATGCCAATGTTCAAATGATTGCGAAGATCGCTGCTGTGTGTAATGATGCTGGTGTTGAGTTATCTGGGACTCATTATGTTGCCAATGGGATGCCCACTGAGGCAGCTTTGAAGGTAAATTGCAATGTGCAGTATATTTCCGGTTTTTATTTGTTCTGAAATTTGAACTGTTCTAGTTTGCGTAGAGTACATTATGTGTGTTGTGTTACTATATGAAAAGAAGTAGCCACTGCCAGCCCGAAGTTGCTAATGAATATATGTGTGTTCTTGTTGTTGTTATTGAACTTTCTGGTTTGTTTCAGGTTCTGGTTGAGAAGATGGGAGTTCCTGAAGAATTAAAAACTTGTTTCTCCTCAGTTTCGGAAGATGTCCTACGTATGTAACTGATTCTTAAAGCGTTTAATGCCTCATAATTTTTCTTGGCTTAGAGTTTGATGTCTTTTCCTCGTGTCATTATCACATTTAAGGATGCTCCGAACTATGGAATGAAATTGAGCGTCGAATTGCAACACTTGAGTTTGACCAGGACCGAAAATCCATGGGTGTTATTGTGAATTCTGGCTCGGGAAAAAACTACCTATTTGTTGAGGTACATTTTCCTGATATGCCTCATGTTGTTTGGTGTTTCTCTTTCTCTTGTTCTGGAAGCAGATAAAAAATGAAGCTGTAATTGTAGTAGAAATCTTATACATAGCAGAACAATTTGTTTCCGATATCTAATTATTGTAGAAATATGAGTGCAATCACATCTTATTTTGTCTTCAATAGCTCATTTACAGACCTGATGTTAAGTGTTCATAACTTTCTGGGTGCATTGTTACTACCAGTTTCTTTTCCTTTGTAAACATGCTCATCTTCTTACTTTTCTCTCATGAGAAAATAGTAGTTCTCTCCAAAACTCTGCCACTTCTATTGTTGATTAAGAATCTCATTAAATATATTACATGTAGGTGGTTCTTTTTTCTGTTGCATGTAGGTGGTTCTTTTTTCTGTTGCATTTAGGTGGTTCTTTTTTCTGTTGCATGTAGGTGGTTCTTCTTCATTCATCTTCATTTTTATCTGGCATTTTGAAGTGTTGATAATTTTTTTCCCTTGCTCTGTGTTTCATGTATCAAATTCCCCATTCAAGATTTGGCGAGTTTTACTTATATTTCCCCTTTTTTATGCAATTTTTACGAATGAAATCTTCAATGACTTGACACCTGTGTAGGGTGCAGCAGAAAACATTCTGGACCGAAGCTCATTCATTCAGCTGGTTGATGGTTCCATTGTAGAATTGGACCAAAATTTGAGGCATCTTATCTTAGGCAGCCTTCATGAAATGTCAACTAGTGCATTAAGGTGTTTAGGTTTCGCATACAAGGAGGCACCATCAGAGTTTGAAACGTATAATGGTGATGAAGACCATCCAGCTCAGCAGCTTTTACTTAATCCTTCCAATTATTCTTCAATTGAGAGTAAACTTGTTTTTGTTGGCTTGGTCGGGCTAAAGGTGAGTATACTGTCTTTAGTCTTTTCAAGCAATTCTGCAAAATTTTGTTGCCCCCTTTTCCATTGAACTTTGCTCCTAAAGATCTTGAACTTAATTTGTGAATTGAAGGATCCTCCGCGAAAAGAGGTTCGTCTAGCTGGAATCCGAGTCATGGTTATTACAGGAGACAACAAGAATACGGCTGAAGCTATTTGCCGTGAAATAGGTGTATTTGGACCTTCAGAAAACATTAGTTTGAAAAGCTTAACGGGAAAAAGAATTCATAGAACACAGTGATCAAAAGAATCATTTAAGGCAAAGTGGTGGCCTGTTGTTCTCTAGGGCTGAGCCCAGGCATAAACAAGAGATAGTGAGGCTGCTCAAAGAAGATGGTGAAGTAGTCGCAATGACTGGTGATGGAGTGAATGATGCACCTGCCCTAAAGTTGGCTGATATTGGGGTTGCAATGGGCATCACTGGGACAGAGGTACAGTAATCACATTTCCTCTTTGTTTTTTGTATTTTCATAATCTTCATCGACAACAGTTTTGGTTGATTTGTCTACACCCGGTGTCCTAATGCACATCTTGGAAGTTCATTATAATTTGATTGTTTTATCTGGAATTCATATGTTTGTTTTCATTTATTGTTTCATCACTCCCGGTCCACTGATTCCAGGTTGCAAAGGAAGGCTCTGATATGGTATTAGCAGACGACAATTTCAGCACTATAGTTTCTGCAGTTGGAGAAGGCAGATCAATTTACAATAACATGAAAGGCTTTTATCAGGTTTGTTTCTTCTCCATCTAAGCATGCCTATCCATGACGCCTCAGATATTCAAAAGGCCTTATTTTCAGACTTAAGGTTACATTTGGTATGCCGTATAAGGGATCAGATAAGATAATATAGTACGAAACCGGTGTTTGGTACCACTCGTATTAATTAGCCACCGGATAAGTTAATACGTTTGAGTATCTTTATACGGTCCACACCTGCTAAAATAATATCATCGAAATTATCCGTATTAAATAGCCGGATGACCAGCAAAATCTTGAAAAGTAATAATAATAATAATAATAAATTAATAATTAATAATAAATAAATAATAATATCAATAATATACATAATATCAATAATTAATTAAAATGAAATAAAATAACTAATAATAATAATATACATAATTAATATTTATGATATATATATATTTATTATCAATTAGTATAATACAATCCGGCCAGTATAATATAGTCGGTATTTTAATCCGATAGAGCACCAAATGTCCGACTAAATAGTCATTCTATCCGACTGAAATAGTCAGTACAATACGGCGTACCAAACAAGGCCTAAATGCATATCTTGCTGTCCCATCTTTTAAACCTTGCACTTGATCAGTTGTTCCCTCATTCTCAGAAATTGGAGTTACTCGTCTTCCATAATCCCTACCTCCCCCAATTGCAGGTACATGATTTCGTCAAATATTGGCGAAGTTGCATCCATTTTTCTGACAGCTGCCTTGGGCATTCCCGAAGGGATGAT
The DNA here is from genome assembly GCA_037349345.1 of Oemleria cerasiformis. Taxonomy (NCBI): domain Eukaryota; kingdom Viridiplantae; phylum Streptophyta; class Magnoliopsida; order Rosales; family Rosaceae; genus Oemleria; species Oemleria cerasiformis. The sequence goes on from JAZGTL010000006.1 coordinate 6,349,471, forward strand.
CCCGGTTCAGCTTCTCTGGGTCAACCTGGTTACCGATGGACCACCAGCAACAGCTTTGGGATTCAATCCTCCGGACAAAGACATAATGCACAAGCCCCCTAGAAGAAGCAATGACTCATTAATCACTCCTTGGATCTTATTTCGTTATCTGGTACGAAAGATTTCAGATTACATAGTAACATCTTGAAGTTCTAATTTTGAAGTCCTTTCTGTAATCTACTCAAGTTTCTCATCAGACAATGCTATACCCTTTTGATATGTTGTAGGTAATTGGTTTCTACGTTGGGATAGCTACAGTTGGTGTGTTTATCATTTGGTACACTCATTTCTCATTTCTGGGCATTGACCTTAGCCAAGATGGTCATAGTCTTGTGACCTACTCTCAACTTGCAAACTGGGAAAAGTGCCATTCTTGGAAGGGGTTTTCAGCATCTAACTTCACCGCCGGAGATCAGGTCTTCAACTTTGACACAAATCCATGTGAATATTTCCGGTTGGGAAAAATCAAAGCCTCAACTCTCTCCCTCTCTGTCTTGGTTGCCATTGAGATGTTCAACTCCCTTAATGCCCTATCCGAGGACGGTAGCCTCCTGACCATGCCCCCCTGGGTTAACCCATGGCTCCTTCTAGCCATGTCCGTCTCCTTTGGCTTGCACTTTTTGATCCTCTACGTGTCATTCCTTGCTCAAGTGTTTGGCATTGTCCCTCTCAGCGTGAATGAATGGCTCTTGGTGTTGGCGGTGGCTTTACCGGTGATCTTAATCGATGAGATTCTCAAGCTTGTGGGAAGATGTACAAGTAGGGTGCCAGATTCTACTGTGCAGAAATCTAAGCAGAAAGCAGAGTGAGCGCGCACCAAGTCATGTAATTGGAGAAGCAATTATTTTTTTTGATACAATTGGACAAGCAATTATTCAGAGAGCCTTAGGGTTGGTTTTGGCATTAGTGCAATTTTACAAAACAAATTTGCTAATACAAATTTAGACTCCATTCCACTTTACTTTTGGGTCATTCATTCTTCGCTCTTTGCTTGTTTAATTCAAACCCCTTTCGAATTTTCAAACTTGCACATATATGACCTTCCTCTATCAAAAGGCTCTTCCTTTACACACAAAGTACAAAATCAGACAACTTGCAAGCATACATGGTTAAAAACCCTACTAAAATCTACAACTTGGAGACTTAATATTTATCAGAAAATAAATTCCAAATTGTTGATGCCAAATATGGACCAATTTAGGTGTGTCCCGTCAGGCTCGCTTTACTCACTCCTTGGACGAAGGGAGACCTGCAGTAAGAGAAGATAGAAGTAAATGAACACCGGTGGGGTGCCGACCAAATAGTCTCTGATGCTTAAGTTAGTCAAGTGTTTGGAGGGATTTGACAGTATAAGGGTAAAGATGTCATTACCTTTTCTGAGGGGAGGTACCCTTGTATTTATAGTGACATTGAATGTTATTGGTGGAGTATTTCAATGTGGGATAAATGTCCTTGCTCCTGGTGCTGCCACGTGTCCTGATGGTTCTGAATCCATGGGCCGTATCGACACGGTCGGCCTAGGAGAATGTAGGCCGAGAGGAGTGTATACCGAGGGAGGGTGTAGGCCGAGGAGGGTATATCAAAGAGGATAAGCCGAGGAGGGTGTAGGCCGAGGGAGAGTGTAGGCCGAGGCGATAGGTCGATGAGGGTGTAGGCCGAGGGAGAGTGTAGGCCGTGAATGTTGTCTCTGTTTAGGGCTGTACATCTTGCTGAGCTGAGGTTAAGTATGGTTCTGGAGAGCTTTGACCAAGTTGATCAAATTAGGTGTAAACACAAATAATCAATCTTTTCCAGCAAACATCAACAAAATGCATGTGATTAACAGAACCCACTAATCAAAATCATCAAACTAAAATCAAAGATCAAGAAATAGTTGCTGAAGATGGGAAAAATACAGAGAGACATAAAAGGTGATTCAATGAAGTAGCTTCCATTCAAAGTGTTAATGTTGAATTAATGGTACAAAGAATGAAAAATCATCCAGACATTTACAAATTGATGATCATGAAAACAAAGAAATTTGAATCCAATTAACTATCTCATCATCCACCGATCCGAGCAACCAATGTTCTTCAAAAAGCAATTGTCTTGAGTTGCATACTCTTCTGAGCTGCCATAGAAGCTAAATTCCTGACTTCAAGACAGTTGATGTATTCTTTCCTGGCTTTCTTCATGATCGAGCTGCTACCCTTTTGCTTTTTGCTGCTATCAGCGGCCGAGAAGGAGGAGCATGACGAAAATTTTCTTCTGTTGTTGCTACTCTGTTATGATGATGATAGCGGCTGTGGGAGTGGAACCTCTGCCTTTGCCAAAATTTTCATCAAATTCCACTTTTTTTGATGATTTTGGTGGGACGGCCACTGGTATTGGCGCTGTGATCGGAGTCGGAGTCGACTCAGTAAGAACAGTGATCAAGCTACCATTACCCTTTTGGTTTTTGACTGCAAGTTAGGTGTTGCCGATGGCTGAGGAGGAGGATATTCTTGTTTCGGTGCTTGATGGAGGCAGCGGCGGAAGCTCTTCCAAAATTTGAATTTGGCGACTCACTGGGACTGGAATTGGCAGAGCAGTGATCGGAGACCCAGCAACGATCAGAACAGGATTCAGTTGTTGGTTTGATGATTTTAGTAGGTGTTAGAATTCCTAGATTAATTGTATTTACCTTAATTTTAGCATAGAGATTTCCTGTATTATTCTTGTAATATTTCTTACCTAGTTAGGTCCCTTTGTATCTCTTTATATTCACCACTTGTACAATGTTTATTAAGTAATCGAATTTATTCAAACATTAATCCCTTTTCCATATTTTAAGATGGTATCAAAGCAATTTAGCTTATGAATCATCCTCTATCCGTCTTAGCTTCGATTCACGAGACTGGATCCCTTTTTCGATTTTTCAGAAGCGTTTCATCTCCTATATCAATCCACCATGGGCGATGATACTAGCTCCAAACCTCAGAATGGTCTTGATATGTCAAACCGTTATTATTTCCATCATTCAGACAGTTCCTCCACGTCACTTTGCTCACAACCATTGACCAGCGACAACTGGGCTACTTGGAGCAAATAAGTGGAGATTGCCCTATTTGTGAAAAACAAATTAGGGTTTATCAATGGCTCGTTCAAAAAACCCAACAAAGCTACCAATCCCGATGAGTATGCGCAGTGGGAGAGAGCCAATTATATGTTGATCTCATGGTTTTCTCATTCTGTCACCCAAGACCTTGTCAACAACGTCCTTTTTGCTTCTTCCGCTCAACAAATTTAGCAGGACTTTCGAGCCCGCTTTGCTCAAGGTAATTTACCTCGTATCTTCCAAATTAAAAGTTTTATCGCTTCTCATGTTCAGGGCACATCATCGGTTGCGCAATATTTCACCAAGCTACGTGGAGATTGAGACGAATTAGACTCTTTCCGTCCACGTCCACATGTGATTGTTGCCAATGCGATGAGGGCAAAAATAGACAGTCATACCAACATGAGGATCGCTTTATGCAATTTCTCATGGGACTTAATGAGTCCTACAATTCTATTCGGAGCCAAATTTTGATGATGAAACCGGCACCGGATATCCGAGAAGCCTATAATCTTGTGAGTCAGGAGGAGAAGCAGCAAGAAATTAGCAAAGCTTCCACATATAATTTCTCCATTGCAGCAACCATATCAAGTAACAAGAATTTTTCTGGGAAATCTCATGGTAAGCCACCATCTTCTTCCCAAAAAAATTTGGATGGACTATTTTGTAATTATTGTAAGAAAGATACACACACAATTACTAGTTGCCCAAAATTGCATGGATACCCACCTGGGCATCCGCAACATGACCCAAACTTCAAATCTAAGTTCAAACTGCATGGTGGACAAAGTGGGAATTTAGGAAATACTTTAGCTGCAGCTCATGCCGTGACTTTCTCCCAAAATAATGGACAAGTCAATTCGGCTTCTACTCCTGATGTTAGTAGACATGGACAAGGACAAGGACAAGTCCATTCGGCTTCCAATGGTCCAAAGGGTGGACCATTCAATTCGGCTTTTACCCCTACAGTTACCGCCGGTCCCCATCAGTCCAATCAACTTCTTTTTTCAGGGTTCACACTTGATCAGCTCCACCAATTGACCACCGCTCTAGCCAGTATGTCCAAGGGTAATTCTGACAGTTTTGCAAATGCAGCAGGTAACTCTGATTTTTCTTCTCTTTTCTCGGATTGTTGGATTTTAGATAGTGGGGTCACTGACCATATTACTTCAGATTCTTCATTATTTTCTCAAACACATACACCCACCATTCCATTTGTTAATTTACCTACTGGGTCCTCTGTTCCTATCGATTCTACTGGCACCATATTTTTTAATAAAGATATTATTTTAAAGGATGTTCTTCATGTGCCTTCTTTTCGATTAAATCTTTTGTCTGCCAGTAAAATCACCAAGACATTGCATTGTTGCGTGATCTTGTTTCTTGACTTTTGTGTTTTACAGGACTTGGCTACGGGGAAGATGATTGGTTGGGGTAAGCAAAGTGGTGGATTATACTTCATGTCACTGGTTCGCAAATCTCCTCATTCCTGTCATGTGTCCGTTTCCACCTCCATATGGCACCACCGTCTTGGTCATCTGTCTTCCGCGCGTCTCCATTTACTTTCTAACCTTGTTCCGTCCGTTAGTCATCAATTTTCCAATAAATGTGATATTTGTCCATTAGCAAAACAAACTCGCTTGCCTTTTCCATCTAGCAATCTTAATACTACAATTCCTTTTCAATTACTTCATTGCGATATTTGGGGCCCACATAAAAATCCTACTCATTCGGGTGCTCGTTATTTGTTTACCATTGTGGATGATTACACTCGATGTACTTGGGTATTTCTCATGTCTCACAAGTCTGATGTTTCACAGTTAATTATGTCATTTTTTAATTTTGTTCACACCCAATTTAATTCTATCATTAAAACTTTTTGTAGTGATAATGGGGCAGAATTTCTTTCTTTAAAAATATTTTTCCTAGATCAGGGCACAAAATTTCAGAGTTCTTGCGTTCACACTCCACAACAAAATGGGGTTATTGAACGTAAGCACCGTCATATTTTACAAGTTGCCCATGCCTTGCTCTTTCAAAAGGGGTGACGCTGTATATTTAATTAATCGTTTGTCTACCCCATTTCTGTCCAACGTCACCCCTTTTGAACGTTTGTATAACCATCCACCTACGTACGATCACCTTCGAGTTTTTGGTTGTCTATGTCATGCCACTGTCAATCACCACATTCCCAAATTTGCCCCTCGTGCTCGTCGTTGTGTTTTCCTTGGTTATCCGACCGGTCAAAAGGGATATCGTTTATTTGATTTAGAAAAACATCAATTTTTTGTTAGTAGGGATGTTCGTTTTCATGAGGATTTCTTTCCTTTTCAATCTGGGTCTTCCTATGAGTCCAATATTTCTCTTCCCTCCTCTACTTCTGCGCCTACCAAAGATAGCCCAACACTTCCCTTTTTCATTCTTCATCCGTTCCTTCCTTTTCAACAGATGACATCTCTCTACCTCTCTCCTCATTAAACACACAAAATTTCCCATCAAATCCCATTCCTTCTCTCTCCACATTAAACGCCCCATCCCTCACCACAATTGCCGAAAATCCCAATTCTTCTCCTACTGAATCATCCTCCAATTCCCCTTCCAACTCCGATTCATCTCCTCTACGTGTTTCCATCCGTCCCCGTAACCGGCCTGCTTGGCATGCAGATTATTCCATGAGTTTTGCTCACACTAGACCTCAACCATCATCAACTCCGCTGACAGGTCTAACCCGGGATCTCGCCCCATTTCTTTCCCGATGGAGGATCATTTAAAATTAAATTCGGATGATGGTGATTTATTACATGTTCCTACCAAATATCGCCGATTGGTAAGACGATTGATTTACCTGACAGTGACAAGGCCTGATATAGTATATTCTGTGCATATCTTGAGTCAATTTATGCAGAATCCTCGAAAACCTCATTGGGAAGCTGCTTTGAGGATTCTTCGCTTCATTAAAGGCAATCCCGGTCAAGGTTTATTTTTTCCTTCCTCCAATGATCTCACCTTAAAGGCATATTGTAATTCAGATTGGGCACGTTGTGCAACAACTCGGCGATCCATTTCCGGATTCTGTGTTTTCTTAGGAAAGTCTCTTATTTCTTGGAAATCTAAGAAGCAAGCAAATGTGGCACGATCTTCCGCTGAAGCAGAATATCGCGCAATGGCCGCGACCTGTTTGGAAATTACATGGATGTGTTATATTCTGCAAGATCTCAAGGTTCCACAAAATCAGCCAGCCACTTTATTTTGCGACAACCACGTGGCCATTCACATCGCAAAAAATCCGGTCTTCCATGAATGCACGAAACACATTGAGATTGACTGCCACATAGTGCTAGAAAAATTACAAGCTGGCGTGATTACTCCGTCATGTGCACCCTCACGTTTACAACTTGCGGACATCTTCACCAAACCTTTGGGACATGAACAATTTCATCAATTGAGTAGCAAGTTGGGACTTCATAATATTCACTCTCCAACTTGAAGGGGAGTGTTAGAATTCCTAGATTAATTGTAATTACCTTAATTTTAGCATAGGTATTTCCAGTATTATTCTTGTAATATTTCTTACCTAGTTAGGTCCCTTTGTATCTCTTTATATTCACCACTTGTACAATGTTTATTAAGTAATCGAATTTATTCAAACATTAATCCCTTTTCCATATTTTAAGAGTAGGCGAAGGATAAATTTCGTCGGTGAAGTTCTCACAGATTTCCTCCCTTCCGTAACCGCACCCATGGCTATGACCGGCGAATCAACAGTCATCGGAGTCAGAGCTGGAGGAGGATTCACTCCTTTTGATTTTGGTGGTAGGCGGATGATTAATTTGGTTCGTGAAATTAGCACGGATGTAAATCCCTTCCACACCCATGAATGTGATCGGAAAATGGATTATTGACGGGAATGAATGGGAAGATTTTGAATTGAAGAAGAAGAAGAAACGGAAACTCAGAAAGCTAGAGAGTGCGACTGGGGTTTTGTGAATTGATCACAATGAGTCTAGGATATATTTATAGTTTGAATTGGGTCTCCTTTTCCTACAGGGATTTGGTATATATCCTTAATTCCTACTGCTATAGGGATTACATCTCTGTCTGCGCTTGTTTTTGTAGTTTTTGTTCGACTGGGTCGGTGACTGGGATTTACAAATCCTACAGAAAGTTGGATTTGCAGATCCTAATGGAAGCGGGAAAGTCTTAATTGGAATTACAATATTACCCTCTTTATTTCTGTGTCTTAGTAAGGTCGTAATTGAAGTTTCATACACTTCTCTTTATTTCTTTATTTTATTTACCGAAAACAAAAAAGAAAAAAAATCCCAATCCCTCCTAAATTCATCTCTTAAACCCTAAACCACGGAGTTCAAGTCTCTCCCTCTCTTGCTTCTCCAGTCATGGCCTTCTTCGACCTCAGCATTCCCTACACGGACCCCTCCCCACCGGACCGATCATCAATAACACGTGCAAAGCTCGTGACGAAGGCCATGGAGCTTGGCTACTCCGGAGTCGCTTACAACCGTACGATCAAGGGCCTGATGTCCGATCACGACCGTTGCTCCATCCCACTCCTCACTCTCCCAACTCTCCTCAAACAGTCCCCTCACCTCCTCTTCTCCGTCAACTTCCACCGCGACCTCCTCGGCCTTCCACGAACATCCCCTTTCCGCCAGTACACGCGCCTCACCGTCTGCACCGAGACCCCGGCCCAGTCCCAGGCCCTTAATTCCGGTAACCCAATTTTAAAAACTTACGATTTGGTCGCTGTCAAGCCCTTGAACCAGACTGCCTTCGACCTCGCTTGTGAGAGATTGGAGGTTGGTGGTTCTAAAATTTGTGACTTGTTAACGATGTGTTTGGTTGCTCGGAAACCTGAGGAAGAAATTTTGAGTCTTTTTCTTTGGTATGGTGTAGGTGGATGTAATTGCAATCGATTTCTCGGAGAAGTTACCTTTTCGATTGAGGATGCCCACGATTAAAGCTGCAATTGAGGTTTGATCTCTCAGAATTGGTTTGCTTCCTAAATTCAGTTTAGTTTGATGAAGTTTTTTAATTAGGTGATAAGAATTTATATTATTGGCAATGCAGCGGGGAGTGTATTTTGAGATAACATATGCAAATCTCATTGCTGATGTTCAAGCTAGAAAGCAAATAATAGCCAATGCTAAGGTGAGAATGTTCAAATTTGATTGGAAAATATTTTGTTGGTATTGCATATAGCTAAAGCAGTAGGCATTCAGTGATTTTTGTTTTCTTCCAAATACTATTCTAATATGGCTTCAAGATTAATCTTGAATATTGTGATATGATGAATTTTACTTTCCACTACACATTGTTGTTGGGTTATATACTCCATGACAGTACAAAACTTTGATATTTGTTCCATATCTTGTAGAAGGATTCCGACTGTCATATCTTGTAGTGCCCTCTCTCTTTTCATGTGGTTTGTATATTCATTTCTTGAGATTACCTTGGATAAAGCTACCTATGATCAACTTACCCGGGTGTCCATGTTATGGAGGTTTTATAATGGCAAAATTTATGATGGTGCCGCTTAATGGGAAAAAAGAGCTCAAGATGCTTGTATAAAACCACATTAGTCTTTGAATGCATCCCTAGCTCTAGCTAGGTGACAACATTCAATTATTTTCAGAATTCAAAATGATCTTCATAATGATGTTTTGTATTTCTAAATCTGTTCTCAGAAATACATGGATAATCCCATGTTTGTTTGAATGTTGAAAGCTCTTCTCATGGAAATAAATGTAGAGTATGTCTTGATTCTAAGATATTATAAATGGAATGAATATATTGCAAGGTGTTTTCCCTTGGTCAGTAATACGCTTGCATAAACACCTTCATGTATTTTTGTGCACGTGTGTGTCTTTACAGGCAGGAAAGAGTATTCACTGTAACATGATTATTGAGTAATTGTTTATGAATTTTTTAGTTTCTGATAGATACAACTAATCAGAATCTTCCGTATTGTTCTTTAGTTGCTGTTAGATTGGACTCGAGGAAGGAATCTAATAATTTCAAGTGCTGCCCCAACTTCAACTGAATTTAGGGGCCCATATGATGTTGCAAACTTATTCTCATTGCTTGGGCTTTCTATGGAGCGAGCTAAAGCGGCTCTTTCAAGAAATTGTAGGTATGGTAACTTTCATAAATCTCAGTCTGGAAGATTCGATGTTTCACTCATCCAAACCTATTTTGTCTTGCAGGAATCTAATATCTAATGCTGTAAGAAAAAAACGTTTTTTCAAGGAAGCGATAAGAATTGAAGTGCTATCGTCAAGTGAAGAAATTGACACGAACAAACCTTGGTCTAGTGACTTGTTTAAATGGGATCCCATCTCTAGTGGTGAAGGTGATTTGCTATTAGAAGATTTGACCAAGTCTTTTAATACATCCACCAATAAAGCATCCAAAGCAGCCAAAGCCATTGATTTTGCATCGGTCATGAACAGCATGCCGTCACTTGGATTTCAAGTCACGGATCTGATATCTGGAAATGATGTGATTAGGTCCCAATCAATGACTACTGGTAAAAAGACCACTTCTGCTTCTGAGCAATCAGTTGGGACTACTAGAGTGCCAGAACAAGCTGGCGGGCTTTGTTGTCCTCAATCAGGTCAAAATTTTCTCTGTGATGGTCTGTTGGAGCAACAAATATTGGACTGTGGAAATCCAAAGAAATTATATTCATCTTGTGATACTCTGAAAGATCTTATTGATGTTGTGGAAATTGGATCTCCTAGAATAACTACTGAAGCAAAACCAAAGAATCTGGATGGTACAGATGAGAGTTTTGACTTGATTATGACAGAAATTAATGATCTGCAATCACAGAAGTGTGTGACTAATCGCGAATTGGATGTTGTGCTACCTAATGACAATGTAGCATTTCATGCACCGAACATTGGGTTAAATGCTTGTACTGCTAAGTCTGAAGGCGAAGCTTGCACCAATTACCAGGATACAGATATTCCTGCTACTCATAAGGAAGAGGCTAAGTGTGCTAATGGTTCTGATACACGAAGTGACCCGATGCTGATGGATGAAATTTTGACAGTGGTAGATTTTGAAAATGAAGAAGAAAAGCCTTTATTTTCGAATTCGGCATCATTGCATATTTCAGAATCGGAACAATTTAGGGAGTCTGGTGATGATGCAGCTGTGCTTGCTATTCAGGTTCCTGTTCTGGAGTCTAATGAGGTTATGAAGGCAATTGATGATTCAGTTGCAACTCAGGGGGGTGTGGAGATGACGATGGAGGAGGAAAAAGAACACGGGAAAGCCGATACTGAAATGAACTATCCGGCCTTGGTTGAGTCTATATCAGGTACGACTTCTTTTGTTTGAGTGTCTTATGCTCAACGTTTTCCTTAACTATATTTGGCATTTACATGTTCTAATCTACCTGGATAGGCGTTTCTTTGTTATGAAGTTGGATTTGTGAGAATTACTATTCTGTTTCAAGTTTTTTTTTTTTTTTTTTGAAAGAGTTCAACTCATCCTGAGTACATGTCTAAAAACATAAATTTAAATTACAAGATTCAAACTCAATGCTTGAGTTTAGCTGAAAAGCGTTGACTGTTAGGCTCCGTTTGTTTTAGGAGGAATTTGGATTTGATAATAAGGCAAAATTTGCTACAAAAATTAGAAAATACTAGATTGAATGGATTTGAAATAACTAGATATAGTACCAATAAAAGAGATTTGAAATGACTAGTTTGTCCATTTGAAATCCATTTGCTTTCTTCACTTTTCTTATTATTCAAATCTTAGAATACATGCATTGTAATACCCTCACCAACAAAGTTAGCCTTAATATGAAATCCAAATCCGAATTTGTCCTAAAACAAACGGAGCTTTAAAGGTTTATTTGCTCTGTGGATCTTCTGGATGATTTTATCTCATTAGCTATCTATCAAATACGAACAATTATTTTTGCCAAGTTAGTTCTTAATAAAGATGCATCAGTTTCACCTCTTATGTCTTCCACCCCAACTTTTACGGGTTTACCTTGTGGTGCATTTGAAACCTTCTTATCCATCCTTGACTTATACATGTCTATTAGATGCAGGGAAATCCAGACCGAAAAGGAAGACACCTCCTCAAGCGAAGTTTGTTCCTCTCAAGCGATTGTTGCATACACCACCTTTCAAGAAGGTTCGGAAAAGTAAAAGAAAAACTGAAATGTCATCTGTGCAGTAATTTTTCTGTAATATTGATCGGCATATGTGAAATAGGTGAGTAAAGATTGTTGCATATTTATCTTTCTTGATTTTTTGGTATGCATTTTAGATTTGCCAACAGCCCTCACTGAAAGTCTCTTCTAAATTTTGATCTTAATATCAATTTTGCCCATGTTTGTATCCAGTCTTCTATGGACAGAATTCTGTTTTCAATCATTATTTATGAAATGCCAAATTCACCCCTGTGCAATATACCCTTATTTATGTATTGATAGTTGTCTTTCTTTTATCCAATCTACTCCTTGTCCTACGTGTAAGTACTTATCCGGACTGCACGTTTGGTGGATTGTACTGTATTGGATTAGATAAGTTTTCTAGCATGTATTGGATTGAACTTAACCTTTTTTAATCTTTAGAGGATTGTATTGGATAAGTTTTCTTCCATGTCTCATTCTCACTAATTCCTTGCAATGAAAAAATATTCACTTTTACATTCAAAATATAAAGAATTTGATAATTTATCCAATTCAATACGACCTATCAAACGTGAAGTATAATTGTTACACTTGCTCCTATCAGGATAATTCTGACCCCGTTGCCCTATTCTTGTCATGATAATGAGAAAAATATCACCAACCCAACATGCTCTTCCATTTAGATTTATAAACTGCGTCATTGTAGTGACTTTTGTAACTTCAACTATCCAAGTTAGAAATATCATAAAAATTATGAGTATAACTGTGTTATTTAGTGCAAATCACAGGATAGTAAAGTGTAATTTGCTCTAAAATTTATATACAATCTAGATGACTACCTCAATTTTGCCTTTTTCAGTCCAGCCAAGCCAAAGCTATACGCAAACACAACTACTGTAACGGCAATCCACACACACCCTCATAAACTAGCTTGCTTCCCACGTAGCCCACCTCCATATTCACATTCTGCACTTCACTATATAACTGCCACCTAACTTGATGTTCAAAATCACTCAGTTAGCCACACAAAAACATCTTCTACTTACTAGCAATGGCACTTCCAAAGCTTAAGTTCTTCATCACCATTTTCTTCCTCCAATCCCTCATCCTCGCCTCCCACGTGTCGATCGAAGCTGCCCCGGAAAACTCTGATATCTTCAGAGAATACATAGGAGCTGAATTCAACAATGTCAAGTTTTCCGACGTCCCCATAAACCCTAATGTTGAATTCCACTTCCTTCTGTCCTTTGCCATTGACTATGACACCTCAGGCTCCTCCCCCACCGATGGAAAATTCAATGTGTTTTGGGACTCTGACAACCTCAGCCCCTCCCAAGTCTCCTCCATCAAAACCCAACATTCAAATGTCAAAGTGGGCTTGAGTTTAGGAGGTGACAGTGTCAATAGCGGCTCTTGTTACTTCAACCCTTCCTCCATTGACTCATGGGTCTCTAATGCTGTTTCTTCACTCACAAGCATCATCCAACAATACAATTTAGATGGAATCGACATCGATTATGAGCACTTCAAGGCAGACCCCGATACCTTCTCTGAGTGCATTGGAAGGCTCATAACAACCCTTAAGAACAATGGAGTCATCTCATTTGCCTCCATTGCTCCATTTGACGATGACCAAGTTCAGAGCCATTACTTGGCCTTGTGGAAGAGCTATGGCCATTTGATTGACTATGTCAACTTCCAGTTTTATGCATATGATCAGGGCACCACGGTTTCTCAGTTCATCGATTATTTCAAGACTCAAAGCTCGAATTACAACGGCGGGAAAGTGCTGGCGAGTTTTACGAGCGACGGGAGTGGGGGATTGTCCCCTGAAAATGGGTTCTTCACTGCTTGCCATAGGCTAAAGAGTGAGCAGCTTCTTCATGGTATCTTTGTTTGGTCTGCAGATGATTCCAAGAAAAATGGCTTCCGATATGAAAAGCAATCACAAGCTCTTTTGGCAATTCCCCACAATTAGTATACTATACTATCATCTCATCCGAATATTATGATTAAGAAGTAGTCAGGCTCTGGAATTGGATATTCCATTTTATTGTACTACTTGATGTATCTCCTAGAGTTTATACATATTTCATTTCGTCTTTTATGATATTTGAGATCGATCCATAAATGGTTTGTCTTACAAGCCAGCTACTCTATTGCCTCCCTTTGCATAACTCAACTTTGCTCTTTCGTAAACTCTAAACCCTAAAAAATCGTAACATGTCGGTAGATGATTGAGCTAAGTACGCACGAGCGGTAGATATCAACCGAATATAAGGTGTAATAGAAACCGTCGAATAGGAACCACATAAGCTTAAGTTTGGGCAGGGAGGTTCCAGCCGAAGAGGTAATAACTAATAAAAAGAAGTCTATAGGAGGCCACCACATAGGTTTATTTGTATAATTTTCTATTATTTCAATACATTTAACATAATCATAATTTACTCTTAATGCTATGATCTAATGACCATTTCTCTCCACACGTTATGTAAAAAGTTTCAAGTTCGACTCATCTAAAGGATGAGATCAATAATCAATATGTATTAATATATATTTTGTAATATCTCCCTAAAAAATATAATAATATTCTTTTCAATATTACTAGACGAACCAAAAACCAAATCAAACTTTACACGCATTTGAGATAATAATACAAATTCTAAGACAGATTCTCACTAATCTTAAATATCAACGGATATTTTGATGGGGTGGTGCAAAAGGGAACTTTTTGGAGGCATTGGATTGATATTGTGTTACTGTGGTCTTCATGTGCAAGCCATTGCACTTGTTTCTTTGAATATTTTTTTTTGCCAAGTTCTTTGAATAGTATTTGGGGTTTATTTTTTTATTAAAAAAAATAAAAATAAAAAGTGTACAGCAGTGACAAGACTCCTCTTGTCTTTGAGCTGAATCATCCCACCATGATCGCCATCATTAGGCTTTGCCTTTTCCGTTTTCCAAACCAGTCGGGTCCGTCGGGAGGCACTTCAGAATCCTCTTTTCTTTTTTCTTTTTTCTTTTAATTTCTTGTTCTTTTTTTGTTTAATTTCAAGTTGTTGAGGAACATTTTAGAATAGTTTTCTCCATCCCATTTGCAATTAAAATGCAATTTAACCACAGTTGTAGTTAGTTCAGCTCACAAAATGTTAAAAGTTAACTTAACGATTGCCGGCTAAATATTTTTGTTGATAGATTGTAAATTTAGATAGTAATAATTAAGGTATTTCGTACGATTTTTTATATTTTAATTATATAAGTGTTCGGTAAAATTCGATTCTTAATGAAAGTCAACATGATATATTGTCCACCCTCAATTAAAAATTAATGAGCATCCCAAAAAAGAAATTAAAAATTAATGAGAACTTAGATTGTCCTCTCGAATTTTTTAACCACATCATTTCTCAAAAACATCATCTACTAATTGTTCTCTCAAAAAAATCTGAAATAATTTTCTTATACAAAACTTCCAAAAAATGCAGCCTCAATAAGATCAATGACTAGGATTTACACAATAATACTGCTTACAAATATATTTTACTATAAAAAAAAAAAAATTACTGTTAATGTATACAAGTATTTAACCTCTAAAAATATTGCCGAGAGGATTCAGTGTTGACTGTTGAGTGAACTTTTGGAGCTACACACTTGTACACAGGTGCAGCATTTCTTTTACCAGGCAATGATTAGCAATTCCTATATTGGCGGTAATGAGATATTATTTTAAAATTAATGTGTGTTTTTGTCCATGTTTAACTTTAACGTAATGGCTTACCCACCGCCGGCCCGACAAAAAATGAAGACCGCCGTCCTAGGGTTTGCCCCAAGAACCATAGCCTTTGCTTAATTAAAACAAAAAAGTGGGATAATTGAGATTCTAATCATGCCTTCTCAATTTGTTTAAACGCAGCATCAGCAGTAACATGAACCACCAAAATGATTAGCATAAACATTAATTATTAATTGTGGGTTTCAAATTTATATACAAATTAAGTGGTTTCTGGCTTGTAAAGAGGATGGAGAATTGGAAAGTGAATCAAGGAGCGTGCTTGAGATTTGACCATCCGCGGCCTATGCCCTTGTATTAATATTAATACATGAGTGGAATCATTTTGTAAATTTGGCCCTTATATGTTATGACGTGTTATTGTGAAAGTTATTTGAAAAAATTCAAATGCAAATCCAAACAAAACTAAACAATATTAACAAATTTAAATGAAAATCCAACCAATATAATGATATTGCAAAGTTATATTTCAATTTTCACTATTTTTTTGTCACTTTCAAACAAAAATCCTCGTAATTATTAAATATTAATTATAAAACCCAGCAAGAAAAGAGCAAGGAAAGTTAAAATATTGTAGAAGCCTAAGAAAAAGTATTTGAAAAAAAAAGGGACCACGACACGAAATATTCTACGATAAAACTTGTAATTCTCTCCTGCGATGTTCGTTATTTAAAAACTAATACGAAGCGTGGGTGTTATATACATAATTTTTGAATCTCTACACAATAAAATAAAATCCGTAATATACTCCATAATGAAACTATACTATTTACTCAAAACAATGATGAGTGTAACAGCTAGTAGCAGTGTGTGTATATATATAATGATAATGCGGTATATATCTATATCCTACGTACGTACATATGTTATGAGGTTGAGTAGTAGTGAGATGACAATTGACAAGTAGTTATCGTATTTGCCCATTTTCCCTCTTTGTTGCTGGATCATGACTCCTTATCTTATGTAATGAGACACCACAGCACCAATTGTAACAGATGAACTGATCTATCGATCGATCACCAAATTCCAACTACCAATTAAGACGCTTGCATGTGGTGAAGTAACTGATTTATCCTCTCCTCAAATTACAAAGATAATGACTGATTGATTTGCTACCAAGGCGCATATATTTGTTGCCCTGATGCCTGTCCAAATCTCCAACTAATGCTAAAGCAATGACAATAGTTTGTTCCAATTGACCCGAGTATTAATTATAGGTGCCAGAATACTCTTTTTCTTATGATTATATATATATATATATAGTCAGTTTATGAGGAGAAAAAAATGATGGAAAATATAAATCAAATCAGTCAATAATAACCACGTGAAATCATTATAATAAATGATTGAAATAATGTAATTTTAGACAGACACAATAACCTATAAATTAATATGTACCTTAAGGATGAAAAAATAAAGCACATTTCTCTTTTGCTACTTTGAATATATACATGCATATATAACTCCTGTTTAATTATCGTAAATAAATTTTTTTATAATTAATGCAGCGAATATTTCAACAATAAAAGAATTCGATATTTGAACAATTAATTAGCTTGCTGCAAAATTTTCGTTGTCCTATATATATTCACACTCATTGAGATGGTGACTCTCACAATATGCCCATTTAATCAGCTCTTTTTTCTGTTCTTTTTCAACGATAAAGACATTGTTTTCATCTCTCACAAAGCAGCTGCTGTCACTGTGTTATCCTGGAAACAATAAAGCTTGAATATGACCTAATAATTAATTAAAACCAAATTACAATTTAAATTTGTAATAATAATAATTAGACAAATATTATTAATTCAACATTTTTATTAATTCTAACAATACAATATCACTTATATTTACATGACCTGTACTTCATCAGCTCAATAACGCTTGAAATTAAATACTGCATACATAATTAATAATAAAAGTTCAAATTAAATCAAGCAGCCTAGAATCTGCCTACTTGCTAAAACACTGGGCACATTAGAGTGGTCCTACGTTTCTCTCTAGATTATGGAATTCGATTCGATCGACGAGAATGCATCGAGAAGGTTGATCCAAGTATCGTCCTCCTCCTCATCTTCCTCCCCACTTATCTGGCTCCACTGAGCATGAGAGTTCTTCTCAATTTCATCATTCTTTGCAAACCGTCCTCGGATCCGCGGCCGGCTGTCCGCCAACGTCTTCCTACAAGCATACTGAGTACATACAGGATTGATCTGTTAGAAGCTTTTGAACAAAATGGAGAAGAAAAGGGAGAAAAGGAAGAAAAGAAAATTATAGGTTCAGGTTTAAATGTACATATATACAAGAGTAAACATGGTGCATGGTACGTAGATCGATAAATTAATTATTACAACGTCTGACAATAAAAAGTTAGATAAATTTTGTATAAGGGCGTATAAGAAGATGAATTACTTATTCTCTTACCGATAATTAATTTGAATAAAATCGCTATTTTTTTATTATATCAAAGCGGATTAGTTAATGTGTAAATATAGTTGAAAGTGATTACTTTGTGGCTTCTGAGCTAATATTTTCAAGTAAAATAACTCGATGATCAAGTGGGAAAAAAAAAACTACTAAAAATAAAATGTACCACTCTCTTGTGAAAGTTTAGAATTTCAAACAGACGTCCAAGAGTAAGACAATAGAGGGTTGAACGTCTGTTAATAGGACCTGCATACACATAAACATGGAATGAAAGTTGATCTCGACCCCTGCATGATTAATTAAGCATTAATATTTATATATACATAATTAATTAAAAAGGCATTGCCCAGCAGAAAGCTAAAAAGGCATTGCCTAGCAGAAAACTAAAGCTTCTTGGAATCAAGTGCAGAAAGTTAGAACATGATAGAAGTTCCAATAGCTCGAATTTTTTTTTTTTTGCGTAAATGTTTTTTTCTTCTTGTCGTCGAGTCATACAATAAAAGACACATATACGTGACATTAAATCAGTTACGTGATAAATTTCCTCTGAATAAATCTTATTAATTAATTAAGACATTTGATTTGACTACTATAGTCTATAGGCCTAACAATTTTCCTTGCACAAATCATTCGACTTTTTTATTTTTCAAACATGCACTTCTATCTCCTCTCCACTATTTGAAATGAAATAGAAACAATGCAGGATGTGACAGCCACCAATCCTACAAAAATCAATGGTCGTTAGGAGTAATAATTCCATAAATTAAAGTAAGCCAAAATTTTAAATGATGAGAGAATATATGTGAGCAATCGTGTGCCAAAAAGCAACAAGGAGGAGGCCATAAAGCTTAAAGTAGGTGTAGCCAGTGGGTCAAGCTGACAATGCTAACCAGAGTTCATACATGAATAGTTGCTATCAGTTTATAATTTTAATAAAGTACCGTAATCAATTACCTTAATGGTCTTGTTGAAATTCCTGAGATTACGCTTGTTTCGATACCTCTCAATTCGCTCTTTCTTCTCTTCGGGACTACATCGACATGCTTTGCTCATTCCTTCTATGATCAAGCTGCTCTCGCTGGACAAAGGGCTACTTTCTGAGGATCTATAACTGTTATATTGACTGTGTTGCTGCTGTCCTGCACTCCCAATCCTCTGCATGCATCCCCACCAAATCCAAATTAAATTTAACTAAAACCCCACAACCGATGGATGCAGCCTCCGTCCAACTTATGAAGCAGACGAGAATACTTGTATTGTCAAACAGTAAATATGAATTATATGCATTCTTGAACGGATAATAATATAAAATGTTTATGTTTTTTTACTCTAATATTTTGAACTATTATCTTAATTTGTTTTGGGTATAAATTTTGAAACTAGCTACAAATTTTTGCATTGTGGGTCTGTGACTTGGTATTTTTTAGTCATTTTAATTGAAGTGAGTAACTAACTGACTGACTAACCAACTCGATATTATAGCCGAACCTGCAAATCGAGGTCTCCAGTGCTGTAAACCCGGCGGACGGGGCTGGCTTCCGACTCAACCAAGTCGGAGACCAGCCTGTGCGTCCCGCATGTAGTCTTGTGAAGCGAATGGCTGCTGACGCTGCGCTGAATGAGACTGCTGATGGGCAGTCCATAGTCGTGAGAGGCGGCTCCGTTGCTGACGGGGGAAGCGCCGTAGCTGCTGGAGCCGCTGCTGCAGCTGTTGCTGAACTCGGCCGCCGCGGAGCCGAGCTGGTCGTGTTGATAAGGCAGCAACAGAGGCGAGCCCTGAAACTGAAGAAAATCAGGGGCGCGTGGGAATGCGTTACTGTTGTGTCCGTACATTGGCGCGTGTGGTAGTAGTAGTAGTAACTGGTAAGTAGGGTTTTAGGAAGGTTTTGGAGAGGGAGAGGGAGAGGGAGAGGGAGAGAGGCCGGGAAGAGAGATTATGATTTATGAAAGTGGCTGGAAAAGGCTTGGACTCTGCGGGGTACTTAAAAGGGAAAAAGAGTGGGGTGGGGCCCAGACAGCAGTGGGAGATTGGACAGGACTGTATGATGACGTGGACCATGACGTCATCCTCTTGAGCAAACCTAGCGTTGACGTTCTCACTTACTTGCTCAACTTCTTTGCTGCGACCGGTGATGGGGGATTGATTGTTTTGGCGTTTGGGATTAGGAGATGATGATGAGACATTAGCCGACCCGACACTTGAGACGACGCCCCCACAGACACACAAATGATATCTCTTCTGAATGAGTGCCCTTTACTAGCAAGGACGTGTCATAGGGTATTGTTGAACTCTGAATTTGTTCGTGTTAGTAAATTTTTCTGTTTGTCAAAATAACACATTAATTTTGACCCCATAAAGTGCATTACTAGACCGATCAAACTGTTTCTTTTATTATGATGATCGATTTTAGTAAAACATGAACCAACCATTTTGTTTGACAGTTTTCTAATATTGGGAGTATTGGAAAATGCTAGAGAATGCTCTACTCAATCAAGAACTTGAGTTGAGCGATATTTAGGGACAAGTAAAGGGATAATGAAACCAGGGCGGGCAAAGAAGAGAAAAATAGGAAAAATATGAATCTACCACCAAATTACTCTACTGTTCCAATCTATACGACACCCTCCAAACACATAATTTAGTACTAAGTACACATAATTTAGTACTAGGTACAAACGTATGTGCCCCCCCACACAAAACAAATTGTACCAATATATGTTCATAGAAGGACATGCATGCACTAGCAGCTACTTAATCAGTATGCAAACTTAATTAGATTTCAAATGTCAAACCCTCTCTTTCTCTCTAATATATATATGATGTGGATTTTTCTGGACTTACTAAATATTTGATTCTCCCTCTCTCTCTCTCTCTCTCTCTCTTTCTTTAGCTCTTTATTCCTTTTCATTTTTGTATATTCATACCATATATTTTTGGATTATTAATTAAGATATTGTTCACTTTAGAGGTCTGTCCATTTAATTAGATTTCATGGACCTCAACTTTGGAAACAAGCTAGGTTACTTTCGGGAAATATTTTGCAATATTAGTCCTCACCCTTCTCCCATTTTGTGAAGTGTGTGGAACCAATTGAGGAAGCTCCACTACGCCAACACATTCGGTCAAACAATGAATTGTAGCTAATAAGCAAGTAGCAAGAGTTGGGTACTACTTTTTTCATAGTGGTCCTATTTATATATTTTTATCTATTATATATACCCAATAATATACCCAGTAATGAGTGAAAATTTTGTAGTGTATCCAACTTTTCAAAATAAAATTTGAATATTTGAATTTTCTTAATTTTATAAAATCTTAAAAAGCTGAAACCCAAAAATAAAAAAATTGATTTTTTATTCTTGGTTTTCAGTTTATATATTTTTTCTTTTACAATTGTTTTGTATCTATCCCACCATAATTTCCCTTACTCTTCTTTATTTTTCATTTACATGTCTAAAGCATAAAAAATAACAACTAAAACCTAAAACCGAAATAATTATCAGAACTCGTTAAAAATTTTAAACATTTAGGCCTCGTTTCGTACGTACACCGTATTATACTGATTATTTCGGTCGGATAGACTAATCTGTCCATCGTATAGATTGACCATTTAATCAGGCGTTTGTGACTTTACCAGTTAAAAATGTCAATTATATTATAATGGCCAAATTATTTTGTACAAGTTTATCATAAATATTTATATATCAATATTAATTATGTATATTATTATCATTATCAAAATTATTTATTTTAATTAATTATTGATGCTATTATTATTGTTTTATTATTATTATTAATTAATTATTTTTATTATCTTTTATTATTATTATTATTATTACTTTTCAAAATTGCTCGTCATCAGACTATTTAATATGGATAATTTTGGAGGTATTATTTTAACGAGTGTGGACCGTATAAAAATATTCTACTGTATTAACTTATTAAATAACTAATTAATATAAGTGATATCAAATATCGATTTCGTATTATATTATCTTATCTAATTTTTTGTTCGACGTACCAAACGTTGCAACAAAATATTCTGCCAACAAGACCAATATATATCTCAAAAATCTTACCCAATTCAATTGCATTTGACAAGAAGTATAAATTGCCCCACCACCACTTAGATCCACATGAGAGCTACAGAGAGTTAATTATTTAAAACATCTAGCTCCATGTGAGTCCCAATCATATATGAAAGGAGTATATTCTCACAATATTATATTATATTAGGGTTTGTGACAAAAAATCTTCTGACTTGTTAGCTAGGAAGAATATTATAGTTAGGATCTTAATTATGATATTATCGAAGTGTCATTGTCTTATTTGCTTTTAATCATCCTAATTAGAGTAGCATACAGAAAGTTTAAAATTGAAACTTATTTAATTAATTTTATGTAGTTTAATGGTTAGGACGAATTTGTATCTTCATGTTATTTTACAGATTGTAAGTTCGATTTTCCTTAGGATTAGACCAACATTTGAATTAAAAATTTATGACAGTGGATTGCTACACTAGTCTTCCCAAATTTACCTAACAATGATGAGTCTATTAAGCTCTATCTTGAGAAAATCCCTTAACAAAAAAAAAATAAACTTTTTGATTGTCTACCGAGGAGTACATTCAATTCAATCCATTTGTACATCCCACTCGGACTAGAACCACTTGGTTTAATTTTTTATTTATTGAATTGTCCTTATACATATATCATAATCATAACCATTCATTCTCTAGATTATCATTTCGAGATCATTTATACAAAAAATCAACTTAATTAGAGTTTGATTGGAGGTAAGGATAAGATTTTTTTTTTTAAAACCAGCAGCCATACTTATACTTCTATACTTCTATGTCACATTTTAACAGTTTGAAAGTTGAGTTTGATATTTGAGATTTGTATTGAGCAAATAATTATTCTCAATATGTGCCTACCCAAAGAACACTAAGTAATAGATTCAAATTGACTTTCGTTTGAAAGGTTTAAAAGAGTCTCCACTTAATTACACAATCAAATCATGCATCATCTATCTAAAATATTCTTAACGATATTTCTAAAAACACTTCCAAACCGAATTTACAATTTCGATCGTCCGGCCAACGAATGTTCTTGGAATCTAGGACGCAGAGATATTGCATGCTTGACTCATCAAAACCTCTTGTGAATTGTGATGATTCAAAGATTGAAAACTTTGACAAGGTAATCAATTAAGATGTACATTGACCATGCGAGAGGGAGAGGGAGAGGGAGAGGGAGAGAGAGAGAGGGGGGACCTCCACAGCATCTTGTCCACAGAACAGAAATAGTAGGTCCGTGAGAATCATGTATATCACTTCCAAAATGAGTATCTTTGTGTCGACGTTTAGAAAACTCAGTCAATGACACCAAACATCCAAATTGCACTATAAGAAAAGCACGCTTGCCCGGTGAAACCGATTCATCGAGTAACGTTCACAATTCGTTGGACCACATTAAACTCGGCAAACATTCGTCAGGCAACATTCATCGGGCAACGTTCGTCGGGCCACTGTCGTCGAGCTTGATGTTAGTCGACGAACACAGTGAATTCGTCGAGCAATTGCAAGCTTGCCCGATAGATCCATTCGTCGCCTATCATTTGTCGAGCAATCCAAAAGTCAACAACTTTTGTCCGACGAACGCCTTTCGCCGGGCAAAGGTACATAAATTCGACAGGTGTGCACCGAATTGTCTTACTTTGCCCGACGACAGTGCTTGTTCGTCGGGCTAAATCTTAATATTAAAAAAATAATTTTAATAATTTATTTAATTAAATAAAAAAATATATAATTAAAATAAAAATATTTTAAAAAAATACAATTAAAATAATAAAACGAATCAAATGAAAAAAAAAAAAATATTTATAAAAATTAATATTATATATTTACATAATTAAAACTAAAGTAATGTTTTAAATATTAAGTTTTAACTACTCTGCGACGGGTCGGGGTGGTTGGGGTCCTAGGTGGGCTGTTGGGCGGGGGACTGAGGCTGTGACAGAAGCTCATCTAGCCCACGCTCACCCAAGCAGTCAAGCACCTTGGCGAGGGCGGCCTTGATTTGATCGTTTTGGGCCTTGATCTCCGCGTTTTCGGCCTGGAGGGTCTCAAAGTTTCTCTTAAGCTCCGACATCTCCTCGGGATTAGCTCCCCGGGAAGAACTCCAAGAGCGACTGGAGACATCCCGAACTATCCCGTCGCCCGCCCCCCATACGATCTTCCTAGGACGCCTACTAAGTCGTCGCTATAGTATGGCGATCGACCTCTTGGGATCCGGTAGCCGCTGCTCCAACGACATGTCGGGATGTTGTTGCGTCAGCTCAGCCTGTGTCTGCTGGACGTCTTGCTCCATCGCTGCCTACAAATTTGAATGAATATTAATTAGAAATATAATTATCAAATTAAAAATTAATGTTTAATCTGCAAAAAATAAACTTACGTGAATATTGTCAGCCTCCTGGTTGCCCCGGCCAACATACACTTGCCCCCAGGCATCCACCTCTGGGAACATCGACCGATCCTCCTATCGGGCCGATAAGGATCGCGACCCCCCGTGGTGGTTGAATTTCTTCGCTCCTCGGTTTGATGTGTTGGCAATCGATTTTCGCTATTCATTAGTAAAAATAATAATTATATTTTCAAATGAAAAAAAACATAAAAATAAATAAATAAATAATTTAACTAGGTGGACAGTACCACATAGCTGGGGGACACCAAATGGTCGCACAACCACAGCCACCCTTCCAGTTTCGACCCGTCCAACTCATCTGGAGGATTTGCCCGAGCTTCCTCCAAGGAAAGTCAACTTTGTAGTACATGTGGAGCTCGTACTTCCAATCGGCGTACCGTAACTGCTAATGGTTTCTCAGGTATTTACTGACGTCGGTGTCCTCTAGGTTGAACTCAAAATTGATCTGCAATAAATTATTAAAGTTAGTAAAATAATTAAAAATAATGAAAATAATGTAAAAAAAGGGAGAAACACGTATTAATAACACTCCCCAACAACGCGTGATCTCCTCCGGGGGTTGGTTCCTGAAAGTATCCCCCATCATCAGGGACTTGGTGCGAAGAATCGCGCCCATATCATGCACCACCAAGCTGCAGATTTTTACGACCATTTTCCGGAGGCAAGGTACGTACACCACCGGGATCTTTGCATTCGTTGTCCGAAAAATCCGCTGGGATGTCAAACTCCGTTTGATACCGCGCACGTTCACTGACTTCCCTGTAAATTCGATAAACATTAGTACAAAATATGAGTAACAAATAAAAACGGTTGTTTAAATAAAAAAAATAATCAACTTACCCTTAGGGAGTGTTCCGACAACAGTCTCCGGTTCGTCTGCTCCGGCGTCGTCCTGTGAGGGCTGGGGGTCGGTGTGGGGTTCCCCCCGTTTCTTACTGTGTTGTCGACGAGCCGATTGCACACCAGGTCGCTGATGATCTGAGATCGGTGCATGAACGGACGCCGCTGTGGAGGCTACCGATGCGACATCTAAAATAAGAAATTTAAAATAATTAATATAAAATTAACCAACATATTTTTAATTTAATAATATAAAAAAAAACCAAATATTTTTAATATTAAATATTAAATTAAAAAAATAAAAACAAAACCACATATAAAATTAACCAACATTTTTTAATTTGAATAATAAATAAATAAATAAAATGAAAATTTTTAATTGAAAATTAGTAAATTGGCCAATAAAAAATAAAACCACCAAAATCTAATTTTTTTTAAATAAAACCAACACAAACCAAAATTAAACCTAAAATACTAATTAAACCAAACAAACTTAAACTAAATTACTAAACTCAAAATTCACAACATTATACCTAAATTTCTAAATCCAAATTTCAGGAATAATACCAAACTTACAAATTAATCCAAACATACAATAATAATATCCAAAATCATAAAATTCACATATCCAAAATTTATAAAACTCACATATCCAAAATTTACATATCCTACATCATATAAAAAATTCACATAAATTTTTTTAAATTCACATATCCAAAATTCACTTTAAATTCATATCCAAAATCATAACAAAAATCATATGCAAAATTCATAACATTATACCAATTTCAATATTTTACCAAACATCACAATTTCAACAAATCATCAACATTAACCCTAAATTACTAAATCCAAACAAACTTAGTAAACCAAATATTTATATTCCAATCGAATCCAAATTCACAATATTCAAGTTAAAACCCTAAATTCACAATCTGCAATTTTGAGAAAAATTCACAATCTGCCAAAATCCAATCCAAATTTCAATTCCAATTTCAATACAATTTCATAATATCCAAACCAAATTTCAATTCAAACTAAAATTAAAATATAAACAATCAAAATTGACAATAACCAATCCACATTAACAATAGAGAGAATCGGCGAGAGAGAGCTGCGGCGGCGAGAGAGAGAGATGCGGCGGCGAGAGAGAGAGCTGCGGCGGCGAGTTTGAGAGAGGATGAGTCAGAGTGAGAGAGAGCGAGAGAGGGAGGGAGTGGTTTTCTTCGCCGGCGACCTTGAGAGAGGAGTCTGGTGTGTTTGCAGAGATGTGAAGGTGGGGAGATAACTAGGAAAATGAAGAAGAAGGAAGAAGAAGAAGAGTTAATCGCGACTTATCTGTGTCTGAATATCCTTGCCCGACGAAGCCTTCCTCAGGCATATTTTAATGAATTTGTAGGGTAAAAGAAGCGGTGGATATTCGTCG
Organism: Oemleria cerasiformis; assembly: GCA_037349345.1. Lineage (NCBI taxonomy): Eukaryota > Viridiplantae > Streptophyta > Magnoliopsida > Rosales > Rosaceae > Oemleria > Oemleria cerasiformis. Next base: position 6,375,731 of record JAZGTL010000006.1, read on the forward strand.
GGTAAGGAGTTACACTTCCGTTGGGCAAATATATGCGGCAAGTTTGAGTTTTTGCAAAACTTTTGGCGGAATTTATGAATTTTTTCGAAAAAAAAATTGCGCGTTTCTTAAACGTTACCCGAAGAATTTAGTATATTTGCCTGACGAATCCTGACAAATTGCCCGGCGAATGCGAATGATTAAATCCGTCAGGCAAAAGGCTTATGTTGTTGAGTTTATGACTGATCTAAAAACCAGGTCCGACGATAGAATTTTCAAGATTGGGACCGTTCACTTTTTGGTTTTACGTGCCTAAAGCCCCATCGATCGTTATCGTAATGTTTTACGGAGCTTATGTGCCTCGATCGTTAAGTTTGTGAATTTCAATGGGTTTTTCGTAGTTTCGGTTCAATTGATATTCAAACGATGGAATTTCAAAAAATTGACCGTGCAATTTTTACTTTTAAGTCTGTAGACCTCACCCGTCTAAAATCTTGATGTTTTTAGGATTTAAAGCCGTCGGATCACCAAAAAACGTTTTGTTACCGTCGAATCGTCGCGCACCGTTACCTAATCCCGAAAATTCCAAATTGGCTAATTTTTTGCGTAGGAGATCTATGAGTACGTGCAATAAATGTGGACGATTAGATCGGTCAATTTAATTTTGTAAATTATTAAAAATCGTAAAATAAGCATATTTATCAAGGAATTTAAACACTTCAAGGAAACTTCATTACATTTTTCAAAGTTTTGGTTCTATTGATATTCAAACGAATGAATTTAACCGAACCAACCGTTCATTTTGTAGTTTTACGTGCCTAGATCTCTCCCGTCGAAAATTGTGAGGTTTCGAGGATTTAAAATCGTCGGATCGTGAAAAAACATTGTGTAATCGTTGAAACGTCGCGCACCGTTACCTAATCCCGGAATTTCCAAATTGGGTAATTTTTCACGTAGGCGATCTATGAGTATGTGAAATAAAGATGGACGGTTATATCGTTCCATTTCATTTTCTAAATTATTGAAAATCGTAAAATAAGCATATTTATTAAGGAGTTTAAACACTTCAAGGAAACTTCATTACATTTTTCGAAGTTTTGGTTCCATTGATATTCAAACGATTGAATTTGACCGATCCAACCGTTCATTTTGTGGTTTTACGTGCCTAGATCTCTCCCGTCGAAAATCGTGAGGTTTCGAGGATTTAAAACTGTCAGATTGTGAAAAAATGTTGTGTAACTATTGAAATGTCACGCACTGTTACCTAATTTTGGGATTTCCAAATTGGTTAATTTTGCGCGTATGCGATCTATGAGTACGTGCAATAAAGGTGGACGGTTAGATCGTTCCATTTCATTTTAAAAACGTTGGTTAATAATTAAATGTAAATTGAATCTGGTATATATTGTACAAAGAAGGTACATGAATATTCGTCGGGCAAACAATTTGATAAATTGTTTAATAATTTTAAAACGTTGTTTAATAATTAGACATTGGACAACTTTACCCGACGAATGGTACATGAATATTCGTCGGGCAAATTGTCTGACCCATTTTTTGGTCAAAATTTTATAAATGTAAATGAATGAATTTGGTAAGGGATTTGTTTTGCCACTCAACAATAGCACGTTATCACACAGTCATACTCATTTGATGTGTTGCAGATCGCAGAAGACGAGGATGCATGCATATGTTAATTACCATATGAAATATATATATATATATATATATATATATATATATATATATATATATATATATATGGTGAGAGACTTCTCTTCTGCTGCCAGGTGTATAACATGCATTAGTCACTTGTAATCTAGCTCGTCATTACCAACTTTTCACTTCGCGATGTTGTTATTTCCTATGATGTCACAACTCCTTCAATTCTATTATGTTCTATAATAAAGGAAGAAAAATTGGTAGACTTGGTAATTTCAATGCCAAAGTTACCATCCGGAATGGAGATGGAAATAGCAGCAAGTGCATGAAAGTTACCAAACCGACTATGCTTATGGAAGCATTCATAAAAATTGACATTTTGATTCCAAATATCCTATAGCCATGGCATTTTCTGTCAATTAACCTTTTTAATTGATAAAATAGTGTATAGAATTTAGGAAAAAATGGGTCAGAACCTTTGCCCGACGAATAAGCAAAGATATTCATCGGGCCAAGTTAAAATAACTTGCCCGACAAAGTTTCTTTGCTTGATTGTCGGGCAAATATTTTGACCCATTTTCCCCTAAATTCTATACACTATTTTATCAAGTAAAAAATGTCAAAACCGACTATGCTTATTGAAGCCTTCATAAAAAGTGACATTTTGATTGTTCATGAGAAAATCTTCATGACTGCATTTCGGAAACTGACTAGTGTAAGTATCAGGGACATGCTTATAGGTAATTCCAGGGCAGGACCTAAGATGAACTGTTGGGAAGCCGAATCAGGGATGAGGACATCAAAGTTTGTGGCTTTAGTACATAAAAGATTAATTGAAACTTTTATGAATGAAATCATAAAACATACATATAAATTGATTTGAAGATGGATATTACATATATAAATTAAATTATTTATTTACAACTTTCATTCGGTGTCGGATTTGCTCTCCCCCTCCTAATCACGCTCGTCATCCGAGATATACACAGTACTTGACTCCTCAAAATCACTTTCAATTTGTTCTAATTCCCCAAGATCAATAAAAATATCATCAATCGCAATTGGTGGGATGATGTCGTTGGTCCGTACTTCATCCACGTTTAAGGTGGATGCCGAGAAATCCACCTGGTAAACAATTTGGCCATCGTCTGTTTTCCCCATCTTCTTCATGGTATCGGTCATCCAAGTTTGGGTTATTTATTGTGTTTAGACTTTTGCCCTCACGAAGCATATTCTCAAGGCGAAGTTTAATGATTCGTCGGGAAAACTTTAGTCAATGCCAAATTTTGCCTGATGAACAATATTCGTCGTTAGGCCTAATCTTGCATGACAGATAAAACAGATCGTCGGGTCAACCATTGCTATTTTACGCGCCTACAACTTGTTCTTCCCACCAACACTTTACCCGGCGAGCCTTCATTTTCGTCGAGCAAAATGTACTTAGGCGGCGAAAACTACTTTGTCGGGCAAAAATTTGTCAGGCAACCTCAAATTTCTTGTAGTGTTAATTGCCTTGGAGACTCAACGAATGCAAACACTAAGTAACTAACTGGACACCCCTATTACCAACAAACGTTTCGCCTCTCGGTTGGTCAATATATAACTAGCTCCAACCCAATCCCACCCAAGTGCCTCCAACTAATTTTGTGCACACTGTTCCATCCACTCGTGATCACATTGAGAAATGCTAACAGACTGATTCTTTTGAAAGAGTGAGGAGGAATTTTTGAATTTGTTTTTTCAAAATTCATTCGTTGTTTGCTATTTACCCGTTATGGATAGGATGTGTCCTCTGAGTCCAAGTTTTAGTCCACTAATAATCACTTTAATGTCCCATGATATTACTTAAATAACTCATCAATTATATCAAAAAAGAAAAATAGACCCAATGCCAAACGTATATAGAAAGACATGATTCCTTACGTTTATAAAAAAAACCTAAGTTAGTATACACCATACCTGTTACTTATCATAACCGAACTTAATTTGTCAACTCTGTGATTTTATTGTTTTCCCTAAGAAGAAATCAATAAGGCTTAAGGTTTACAATTTTGGAAAGAAAAATAATTGGAAATTTTTAGTTGTATACCAAGGTATGGACAAATTAAGAGTCCATATATGAAATCACGTATGAGGATCAATATTAACGAGTACTCTCTTAAGAGTAAATCTTTATATGAAATTATTGTCATTTTATGATTTCACTTAATTTATTATTAGCGTGATTTAGTTTGAATAAAAGATTAACCATAAAACAATAAATTAATTTATAGGATAAATATATTGTGTTGTGGTGCTGACACGTGTCCAAGTGGGCCCATATGATATGCTGTCAAAATGGTGATCGGTCGAGAAGGTTGTCGGCCGACCTTACATGTGGCTCGGCCGGATGGTTGACGGTTGAGGTACGTTTTTGGGCTAGGGTGTATGTGGAGATCGGTCCAAAATGCTTGGCCGAGAATGACTTGATCTTGAGAGGTTGTTGTACGATGCTGATACAAATTGATCAAATGAGGTACGAACACATGTTAATATTCCTCGACTAAAAAATCACCACTTGTGCAATGCCATATTGCCGTTACGTAACGCTAATTAATAACGTAACGTTACAATGATATTATTCTACCAACTTGGTTGTATGTAGGTTGTCCCCAATCCCCATATGTGGATCCTTTCTTTTATTTTCCTTGTGACATTATTACTTGCACTCCATACACATGTGAGTATGGAGTACGTACAATATACTTAAACTATAAACTATATGATGACTACATAATAATGCATTCATTGCATGATCCGCAGCTCTCCATGTTTTTGGATTCATTGTTGACTAATGAATTTCTTTTATGCACATCTCGTAATTTGAATTGTAAATTTCTTAAAGCATTATATATATAAAAATAGTCGTATATTTGTATTAAAATGACTGACGATTTTGATGATAATAAATCTTTATAATGAATTATCAATTTAATTTATAAATACGAATAGTTAAATGATCTCTAATTTAATTCACTTTTTATAAATGTGATATTTCAATGATATAAGAAATTATCAATTTGAATTATGACATGCATGTGTATATGATATTTTTTGTTAATAATAAAAAAAAATAAAACGAACACATCCGCTTAAACAAAGGAAAAACAAACACATCCGCTTAACCATAAATGAAAGTATAGTCCTATATATCTATATACATGCAGTAAAACCTCCATAAAAAAACAAAATAATACTTGCATCCCACCCCGATGGTACCTACTCATACCATCATTTCGATATATGGAACAATCCTTATACATAAATCATAATTAGAACTGTTCAACTCCTAAATAATAATCTCAAGATCATCTCCACAGAATTAAAATCAACATTTGGAGATTCTTTAGTCATTCATATGTATAAAAAAACTCAACGATATTGGTAACAATAAAGATCCTCATAGTGAACCTTACAATTAATTTACACATATAAATGACTAAATGATCTCAAATTTGGTTAATTTTTTGTATAAATGGTCTTGAATTGTTGATTGAGAAGTTGAAATGTTCCGATTTTAATAGATGTATATGGATTATTCTATACAGTTAAAGGGTGGTACGAGGAAGTATCACCAAATGTGAAATGTAATTATTATCTAAAAGTGAGCTAATTTTTACATTCAATTTTTTACTTGCTGCACTCTAATTCTAATTTTAATCTTTATATTTTAAAAAAAGTAATAAAGTGTATCAAGTAAAAAATAAAGTGCGGAAATCAACTCTTATCTAAAAAGATACTCCGCAACTAAATACCTTCCTTAAATTGTAAAAAGCTCCGGCCCCAATTCATGATTAGTTATAAACCTAATAATCTATTAAGTTATAAATTTTTCTGGCCTCGTCTTACCAAATTTGACCTCCATTATTGTAGAATAATTGTCACTTAAGACAAAAAATATAAAAAGTGATAAATACAAATTTAAGATGCAATAAAATATTTTCTCTATATATAGCTGTCTTGCTATTTGAAATAAAATTAAAGACTTCTTGGCTACTAAATACATGATACATGCATGCAGTAGCTATTTGAGACTAGGTGCAGTGTTTTTTTTTTTTTTTTAAATAAATATGGTACTTGTGTTAGTGTTAGCTATTTGAAACTAGGTATATGCATTAGTTTAATTTTACTTTGGATTGAGCGTTCATTTAAAATTACTAAGTAAAACTTTAACTATTTGTAATTATACATCTATTAAAGAATAACCTCTATATAAATAAAAGAAAAATAATATATTTATTCAGTAAGGCCGGGTTGGGGTGGTAGCTAGGGTAGCTATAGGTATGAGATGGAAACTGATAATGCATGGCTGTAAGGAAGTAGGCAATTGTGTGTGTGGGCAAATCATTCGGATGGATTAAGCGGTAAGGATACAAGTTTGAGATGTTTCAAGTTTTGGATTCGATTTTTCTTAGGTTATTTTTGTGCGATCCCCTTTTAAGGACCTAGAGAAGTTGGTTTGAGGGGAGGACTATGACATGTAACTATAAACGCAAGTACGGTCAGTTGTTTGATCCCTCATCTGTTGCTTCGTGAGTTCTTAATTAACAGAGCCTTATGAAGTCAGGATACAAAGCCAGATTTTTATACTTAAGGTGCATCCAATATGGTATATATGAAATCAGATTTTCTAATTAACAAAAAAAAATTGTGTTTGTGGGTCCGGTGTGGGTGGAGCTTTGTACGTGGTGGGGTGACCTTTCTTTCTTTTCTTTCTTCTCATATCCTTCTAGATAACAAAATTGTGGGTTTGTGATCCAAATGGGGTCAACCAACAAATTAGAATAGTTTCCCCACTACCTAGCTAGCTAGGTACTATCACTGATTCCATCTGCCACCATGTGATTAACTTTATCTTCTTCATCTAAACCTAGCCCACAAGTCATCGATTTGGTCATGTAATGTAACGGAAGAAAATTGAGGTTTCACTTTGTTCATACCTAATTTGGTCAATCTGATCAGGGCCAGTAAGTTCCTCCAAAAATCGTATTAGGTCATCGGCTCAACAAGAATACATCTCTACATCGGGTGTATCCCACCAAAAGCAACCTTTAAACAAAAGACACCAAAAAGCCACTAGGTCGACCAGATCCTTTCGGCCTACCCTCCTCGGCCGATCATGTCAACATAACCATTGGATTCGGAACCACCGGGACACGCGTCAGCACCAGGAATAGGAACATTTATCCCATATCGAAATGTCTCACCAATAACATTTAATGCCACTATAAATACAAGGGCACCTCCCCTCAAAAAAGGTAATGACATATTTGCCCTTACACTGCCTAAATCCCTCCACACTTAACTAACCTAAGCATCGGAGACTATTAGGCCGCACCCCACCAGTGCTCCTTTGCTCTTACCTTCCCCCTGCAGGTCTTCCTACTCCCGAGGAGTAAGCAAAGCGAGTTCAGTGAGACAACTCTAAGTTGGTCCAAATTTGGCATCAACACATTTTAAAATTAATTGGCAATAAGGGAAAAGGCTTAATTTTTTTATAAATTCTTGCAAGGTTGTGTAATTTTCTAATGTGAGACTTTTGTACATTTACATTCTCACACGTTTCCTCACGTGTGGTGAATTTTCAAGCATAACACTTAAACAACTTATATTCGGTATTGTAGAGCACATGTGATGGTTAAGCCTTACACATGGGATAACTCTCTCTGATATTATGAAGGAAGTTTATGTGCCACTCCAAAACCATTTAGCAATAGAGAGAGAGAGAGAGAGAGAGAGAGAGAGAGAGAGAGAGAGAGAGAGAGAGAGAGAGAGAGAGAGAGAGAGAGAGAGAGAGAGATCTAATCCCTTATAAGCGTTTGTAAGATTGTGCAACTTTCGAATATGGGACTTCTGTTCCTTCACATTCTCACAGGTAGCTGTGATGGATCCAGTTTCTATGTTTTAAGGAGTCAATGAAATATATTTGTATTTTAGGAGATTAAAATTTAAGATTATACTTGTATCCCACCCTAGTGGTACCTCATCGGACCACCATTTTGATTTATCGAATAATCCTTATAAATATTACATAATCTTAATCGTTCAATTCTTAAATTATCATTTCAATATCATCTTAGCATAATTAACAACATTGGAGGTTATTTAGCCATTTTCATGTATAATCTAAATAGACGATTAATTATAAGTATATAATTGTTACCAATACCGTTGATTTTTTTTATACATATAAATGACTACACGACTTCCAATGTTGTTGATTTTTAGCAGAGAGATCTTCAAGTTATGATTTAAGAATTGAACGGTTATAATTATAATATTTGTACAAAGATTATTCGATAAATCAAAAGGGTACTGGTACAAGGAGCTACCCCCTAAATGAGGAGCAAGTATGGTCCTAAAATTTATAAAGTGCATTATTTTCCTAACGATCGTCAAAATTTTACATAATCTTTGATTTTAAATGTTAGAATTTTAAGAGAGTTATGGTGATTTTTAGGCCGAAGTATAGCTGATTTCCTAACATCTAGCTAGCTACTACTTAAATAAATGATTTTTTTTTCTTTAAAAGAACATTTGTTAGGTTTTTGTATGTTTATAGGGAAAATTAATGAGACGCATGTTGTTGGGTTGTTATGTTTAATCAAAATTGAACATAACTTGATTAAGATATTTTACAGCCCTATATGCAGACACTACAAGAAAAGCAAGCTTGTCCGGCGAAATGCGTTCATCGAGAAAGTTCACTATTCATCGGGCAACATTAAACTTGGTGATTCTTCGTCGGGCAACATTCATCAGGCCACCGCCGTCGGGCTTCAAGTTAGTCGATGAAAACAGTAAAATCGTCAAGCAATTTAAATCTTGCCCGGCAGATCCATTCGTATGAGTTGTCGAGCAATCCAAAAGTCAACACCGGTTGCTTGACGAGCACGTTTCGCCGGGCGATGTTTATTCTTTGCCCGACGAAATGAGTATGAGTCAGACAAAATCTTAATATTTTAAAAAATTTTCAAATTTATTTAATTAAATAAATATATATAATTAAAATAATTTTTTTTTTAAATACAATTAAAAGAATAAAAAGAATCAAATGAGAATAAAAAAGATATTTATGAAAATTCATGTTATGTTTTTACATAATTAAAACTAAAGCAATGTTTTACATATTAAGTTCTAACTACTCGGCGACGGGTCGGGGTGGTCGGGGTCCTGGGTGGGCTGTTGGGCCGGGGGCTGAGGTTGTGACAGAAGCTCATCCAGCCCACGCTCACCCAAGCGATCAAGCACCTTGGCAAGGGCGGTTTTGATTTGATCATTTTGGGCCTGGATCTGCGCGTTTTAAGCCTTGATCTCAGCATTTTCGACCTGGAGGATCTCGAAGTTTCTCTTGAGATACGACATCTCCTCGGGATTGGCTCCCCGAGAAGAACTCGAAGAGTGACTGGAGACATCCCGAACTATCACGTCGGCCGCCCCCCGGACGATCTTCCCAGGACGCCTACCAAGTCGTCGCTCTAGGATGACGATCGACCTCTAGGGATCCGGTAGCTGTTACTCCAACGGCACGTCGAAATGCTATTGTGTTAGCTTAGCCTGTGTCTACTGGACGTCTTGCTCCATCGCCGCCTACAAATTTGAATAAATATTAATTAGAAATATAATTATTAAATTAAAAATTAATGTTTAATCTGTAAAAAATAAACTTACGTGAATATTGTTACACTCTTGGTTGCCCCGGCCAGCGTACACTTGCCCCCAGGCATCCACCTCCGGGAACATCGACCTGGTGATGCGCCGATCCTCCTGTCGGGCCGATAAGGATCGCGACCCCCCCATGGTGGTTGAATTTCTTCGCTCCCCAGTTTGATGTGTTGGCAATCGATTTTCGCTATTCATTAGTAAAAACAAAAATTATATTTTCAAATGGAAAATAACATTAAAAAAAAAATAAATAATCTAACTAGGTGGATAGTACGTACCACATAGGTGGGGGACACGAAATGGTCGCACAACCACAACCACCCTTCTAGTTTCGGCCCGTCCAACTCCTCTGGAGGATTTGCCCGAGCTTCCTTCGGGGAAGGCCAACTCGTGTAGTACTTGTGGAGCTCGTACTTCCAATCGGCGTACCATAACTGCGAGTGGTTTCTCAAGTATTTACTGACGTCGGTGTCCTCCAGGTTGAACTCAAAATTGATATGCAATAAATTATTAAAGTTCGTAAAATAATTATAAAAAAATGAAATTAATGTATAAAAAAGGAGAAACACGTACTGATAACTCTCCCCAACAACACGTGATCTCCTCCTAGGGTTGGTTCCTAAAAGTTTCTCACATCATCAGGGACTTGGTGCGAAAAATCGTGCCAATGTCTTGCACCACCAAGTTTGGATTTTTACTGGCGCTGACTGGAGGCGAGGCACGTACACCACCAGGATCTTTGCATTCATTGCCCTGTAAATCCGCTGGGATGTCAAACCATGGTTGATCCTGCGCATATTCACCGACTTCCCTGCAAATTCGATGAACATTCGTACATAATATGAGTAACAAATAAAAACGGTTGTTTAAATAAACAAAATAATCAACTTACCCTTAGGGAGTGCTTCGACAACAGTCTCTGGTTCGTCTGCTCCGGCGTCATCCTGTGGGGGCTGGGGGTCGGTATGGGGTTCCCCCTGTTTCTTGTTGTGTTGTCGACAAGCCGATCGCGCACCGGGTCGCTAATGATCCGAAATCGGTGCTTGTACGGACGCCGCTGTAGAGGCTACCGAGATAGGGGATGCCTCATCCGCCGCATGATCAACGGGATCAGGGCGGGGGCGGGTCCTAGATGTGATCAAGGTGCGATGCGACATCTACAATAAGAAATTTAAAATAATTAATATGAAATTAACCAACATATTTTTAATTTAATAAAAAAACAAATATTTTTAATATTAAATATTAAATTCACAAAATAAAAACAAAATCACATATAAAATTAACCAACATTTTTTAATTCGAATAATAAATAAATATGAAAATTTGTAAATTGGTATCTAAAAACTAAAACCACCAAATTCTATTTTTTTTTAATAAAAGCAACACAAACAAAAATTAAACCTAAAATACTAATTAATCCAAACAGACTTAAACCTAAATTACTAAACTCAAAATTCACAACATTAAACCTAAATTTCTAAATCCAAATTTCGGGAATAAAGTCAAACTTACAAATTAATCCAAACATGCAATAATATTATCCAAAATCATAAAATTCACATATCCAAAATTTATAAAACTTACATATCCAAAATTCACATATCCTACACCATATCAAAAATTCACATAAATGTTTTAAAATTCAAATATCCAAAATTCATAAAATTTACATATCCAAAATTCACATAAATTCATATCCAAAATCATATGCAAAATTCATAACATTATACCAATTTCAACATTATACCAAACATCAAAATTTCAACAAATCATCAACATTAACCCTAAATTAAAAAATCCAAACAAACTTAGTAAACCAAATATTTCTATTCCAATCCAATCCAAATTCACAATATTCAAGTAAAATCCCTAAATTCCCAATCTGCAAATTTGAGAAAAATGCACAATATGCCAAAATCCAATCCAAATTTCAATTCCAATTTCAATACAATTTCATAATATCCAAACCAAATTTCAATTGAAATTTCAATCCAAAATAAAATTAAAATATAAACAATCAAAATTAACAATAACCATTCCACATTAACAATAGAGAGAGAGGGAGAATGAGTTTGACCTTGAGATGACTGCCAGCGAGAGATGGGTGCGGCGGCGAGACAGAACCGGCGACAGAGAGGCGGCGCAAGAGAGAGTTGCTGCTTCCGAGTGAGAGAGAGCGAGAAAGAGAGGGAGTGGTATTGGACGTCAGCGACCTCCACAAACGAGCTCTAGCCAACTTTTTTTTGTCTGAATAGCCTTTCCCGATGAACCCTACGTTGGGCCAACTTTTAATGAATTCGTTGGGTAACAAAATGCGGTGGATATTCATCGGGTAACAAGTTCATAGTTCGTCGGGCCAATATACACGGTAAGTTTGAGTTTTCGCGAAAAGTTTAACGGAATTTTTGAAATTTTCGCGAAAAAAAACGTGCGCATTTTTTTAAGTTGCCCGACGACGTTTGTAAAAGTTGCCCGATGCCTCATTACATATTGCCCGGCGAATACTTAATTTCGTCGGGCTAAATTATTATGTTGTTGAGTTTATGACTGATCTAAAAACCATGTCTGACGATAGAATTTTCAAGATCGGGACTGTTCAATTTTTGGTTTTACATGCCTAAAGCCCCATCGATCGTTATCGTCATGTTTTTCGAAGGTTATGTGCCTCGATCGTTAAGTTTACGAACTTCAATGGGTTTTTTCGTAGTTTTGGTTCAATTGATATTCAAACGATGAAATTTCAAAAAATTGACCGTTCAATGGTTACTTTCAAGTCTGTAGACCTCACCCGTCGAAAATCTTGATGTTTTGAGGATTTCAAGCCGTCCGATCGTGAAGAAACGTTATGTAACCGTTGAATCGTCGCGCACCGTTACCTAATCCCGGGATTTCAAAATTGGGTAATTTTTCGCGTAGGCGATTTATGAGTACCTACAATAAATGTGGACGGTTAGATCGGTCCATTTCAATTTGTAAATTATTGAAAATCATAAAATAAGCATATTCATCAAGGAGTTTAAACACTTGAAGGAAGTTCAATACATTTTTTGAATTTTTGGTTCTATTGATATTCAAACAATTGAATTTGACCGATCTAACCGTTCATTTTGTGGTTTTACGTGCCTAGATCTCACCCGTCGAAATTCTTGATGTTTTGAGGATTTTAAGTCGTCCGATAGTGAAGAAACGTTGTGTAACCGTTGAAACGTCACGCACCGTTACCTAATCCCGGGATTTCCAAATTGGGTAATTTTTTGCGTAGGGGATCTATGAGCGCCTACAATAAATGTGGATGGTTAGATCGGTCCATTTCAAATTTTAAATTATTGAAAATCTTAAAACAAGCATATTCATCAAGAAGTTTAAACACTTGATGGAAACTTCAATACATTTTTCAAAGTTTAGGTTCTATTGATATTCAAACGATTGAATTTGACCGATCTAACCGTTCATTTTGTGGTTTTACGTGCCTAGATCTCACTCGTCGAAAATCTTGATGTTTTGGGGATTTCAAGCCGTCCGATTGTGAAGAAACATTGTGTAACCGTTGAATCGTCGCACACCGTTACCTAATCCCGGGATTTCAAAATTGGGTAATTTTTCGCGTAGGTGATCTATGAATACGTGCAATAAATGTGGACGGTTAGATCAGTGCATTTCATTTCGTAAGTAATTTAAAAAAGTTGTTTAATAATTAAATGTAAATTGAATCTGGTATATATTGTCCGACGAAGATAAATGAATATTCGTCTGGCATACAATTCCATTTTTGGAAACCGACCACCAAACTGAGAAACACGTGATGATATTTGAAGCATTTGCCCGACGAATGTACAAGTATATTCGTCAGGCAAATGTTATTACCCATTTTCCCAGAATTCTATACATTATTTTATGAAGTAAGATGAAATGTTGGGAAGCCGAATCAAGGATGAAGACATCAAAGTTTGTGGCTTCAGTACATAAAAGATTAATTGAAACTTTTGTGAATGAAATCATAAAACATACATATGAATCACATTTATTGATTTGAAGATGGATATTACATATATAAATGAAATCATTTATTTACAACTTTCATTCGGTATTGGATTCGCTCTCCCCCTCCCAATCACGCTCGTCATCCGAGATGTGCACAATACTTGATTCCTCATAATCACTTTCAATTTGTTCTAAGTTCCCGAGATCAATAAAAATGTCATCAATCACAATTGGTGAGATGATGTCGTTGGTCCGTACTCCATCCACATTTACGGTGGATGCCGAGGAATCCACCTGGTAAACGATTTGGTCATCGTCTGTTTTCCCATCTTCTTTATAGTATCGGTCATCGAAGTCCCAAATATTTATATGATTTCACCATCTCAGCTACTCTCGAACCAGCACCAGTTTTCTGATCATCCACATAGAATACTTGTTTCGCCGTACTAGTGAGGATGTAGGGATCACTCTCAAATCACCGGGTGTTTGTGTTGATAGAGGTACATAACTGATCTTTAATGACACTGCCTGGGATACTTGGGTTCGTACCAAACCAATGACACTTGAACAAGACGACTTCCTTGTGGTATGCGTATAACACCTTAATCACACTTAACAATCTGCCGTAGAACCTCGTATCAGCATTTTCTCCATCTCCACGCACGAAGACCTCGCTGTTTTGCATAGATAATTTTTCATCTTGTTCTTTGCACACGAACTTAACTCCGTTAACATGACAACCATCATACGTTTCTCCTCGAAATGGCCAATGGCCAGCTGTATTAATTCTTTATTGAAATTTGGTGAGTTGTCATCTTTCAGCTGTGTCATCTGGTAAGATACACACAAGAAATGAAATTGGTAAACTTAAAAACAATTTAAGAAATTGAGACATTAAAATTTGTGACTTACTTGCTCCGAAAATCAACGTGGAAACAGTTGTTTGTCCATTTCTTCCCAATTCGAAGGAAATTGGGCCTTCATTAACGCCTCGTGCTGCACGAGGAATCTTGTTCGGAATCTTGTTCTTTTGAAACCCAGGCACATTGCACACGGGACATTTGTCAAGCTACCCGAATTCACCGTAAAACAATGCATAGTTATTCTTGCATGCATGGATCTTGATATACCATAAACTGAGGCCCTTCAATAGCTTCTTCGAGCTATAATAATCTTTAGGCAGACGGTTGTCTTTAGGGAGCATTCAGATGATGATGTCCATCATGTGATCAAAATGATTGTTCGTTTGATTATACTCAACTTTCATGTGCATAAACTCCACAACTGCCCCTAGAATTGAAAAGGATTTACAGCCGGGGTACAATTCGCGTTGAGCTTCTTTCAACAATGTCTCGTAATGGAGCTCAGAGTCTTCGGGTTGAAACCTAGGCACCTCATCGTCCATATCATCCATATCATCCGATGCGGGAGGAAAAACATCGATTAATAACTCAACGACTAGATCATTATCATATCGCCCATCCAAAGCACTTTCGTCCCGACGCGTCCTGGGAACTAAAGATGTCGATGTAGAAAATATTTCTTCACCGTGATAAATCCAATTAGTGTAGCTGTGTACGATCTCATTCCATTCCATATGAGTTTGGACCTCACTCAACGGCATCCAACTGCAGTTGTTATATTTACGGCACGGACACCTGATACGTCTTTCATCATTGCAATGACTACGTGCAAAGGCAATGAAGTTGTCGATCTCATCCAAATACTGATAAGAATATCTATCCAACATTTGCATCCAGCCTCTGTCCATTGTGTCTGCTTTCACAACATAGAGTCAACGTAAGCAATTGAGTTAACATTGTCCTGTAATTAGAACAAGTTAAAATAAAAAATAGCTTATCTCCTTATGCCTCCGGTGATATGGCCATATCTCATTCGAGAGTGCACGTTCTGTGCTGTGTAGTTTGCGACCTACGAGGCTAAGTTTTGATCGAGGGAAATTTAGGCAGCATCTCCCTACAATTCCCCAAATGCACGACGTAGATATTATAAACAAATATCTAGTATGCATTCGGAGAACATTGAGGGGATACAAACCGAATTTCCCACAATCGAAACCTAACCTCGCAGATCACCAACTACACAACACATAGTTGCGCACCCCCAAACTGTCCGAATAAATGGACAATTCAAGAGTCAGTCAATCAACTCGATTCACTGACTCTCAAACGGGTCTAAGGTTTTTCATTGAATTTCATTATATGACGTTAATCAACTCGATTAACTTCGCATAAACGGTTATGAAATATGAACATATTTCACTCCGTCGGAACTACATAAAGCGTTTTACAAAAAATATCACAATAAATTCACAAATACAAACATATATTAATTATGCATAAAACAGAGTTTACAATTTTCTAATTTCCGTACATATTTTCTAATTTCAATAATTTCATTA
Organism: Oemleria cerasiformis; assembly: GCA_037349345.1. Classification (NCBI taxonomy): domain Eukaryota; kingdom Viridiplantae; phylum Streptophyta; class Magnoliopsida; order Rosales; family Rosaceae; genus Oemleria; species Oemleria cerasiformis. Next base: position 6,391,482 of record JAZGTL010000006.1, read on the forward strand.
CATATTTTTTAATTTCCTATTTTCCTAAAATATTTTCTAATTTCCTAATTTCCTATCATATTTTCTATTTCCCTAATTTCATAACATATTTTCTATTTTCATATTTTCCTAACAAATTTTCAAATTTCCTACACAAATTTTCACAAATTCTAAACAAATTCTACACATTTTCCACAATAAATACACAATTTCCTAACATAATTATATCCAAAATTCTTAACAAAATTAAATTGAGAGGCAAACACACATACTTTTTTATAAGTATTCCTTCAAATCAACCACAAATTTCCTAAAATACAAACCATAATTAGTTTCTAATCAAAAATCAAAATTTCAAATCTAAAAAAATTTAATTTCTCAAACCTTCAAATTTTATATTGGTGATTGAGAGAGAAAGGAATTTGATTGGTACTGAAAATGGTGATGAAATGATGATTGTAGCTAGAGAGAGAGAGAGTCAGTGAGTGAGAGAGAGAGAGAGAGAGAGAGAGAGAGTGAGTGAGAGTCTGTTAGTTGAAGGCAGAGAGGAAGAAGAAGAAATGAGCGTCTCGGTTATCTAGTGTGTTTAGACTTTTGCCCGACGAAGCATATTCGCAGGGCAAAGTTTAATGATTCGTCGGGCAACATTTAGTCAACGTCAAGTGTTACCCGACGACCAATATTCGTCGTTGGATATAATCTTGTCAGACGGACATAACAAATCGTCGGGCGAACCCTTCCTATTTTACGCCCCAACAGCTTGTTCTTCCCGCCAACAGCTTACCCGACGAGTCTTCGTTTTCATCGGGCAAAATAAATTTACGCGGCGAAAAATACTTCGTCGAACAAAATCTTATCGGACAACCTCAATTTTCTTATAGTGAGACTAGTTAATTATAAACCTCATTGCATATTTCGACAAAAATAACAAAACAAAACAAAACCTCGTTGCATACGTACATTTTAGCCTAATTAATCACATCGATCTCCACTTCCCTGCATTACTCCTATTAAACAAAGGCCTAATCAAACAAGTTTCCTCTCTCATTATCAACTTTTTTTCCTCTATATTCGACTTGATGAAACTACATTATCTACAAAAGTTAACAAAATTTAGAGGCTAAATTTACCTCCACATTTGAAATATGAAACACTAATGGGGATATCAATTTGTCTTTTGACTACTTGGAAAAGAAAAGAATATCATTATTATAGCTTTTACACCAAGTTCAAGCACTTTCAAACCAAGTTCAAGCACTTTCAACTGCTAATTATGCGGCGTCGAGTTTCTACATCAATGTCATTTCCAATTATCAAAATCACTTATCACTTAATGCCAAGTTGCCCATATTGCTCGGTAAATAAGAGAAAGAGAATGTTAAGATAAGGCATAGCAAGCAGTACTATATATCCTTTTCATATTTTTTTTACCAATATATCATTTTCATATTTGGTAGATGAACAATTTCGCGGGTGGATGCGATAGTTATATTTGATTAGAATCAATGTTTTATTTTATATGTATTTTAATACTTCCAAATTATTTAACGTATTGCTTAAATAAAAACAAAAGCACAAAACAAAGAGGTTGTAATGAATCAGATATACAGTATACTGACTTATTGCTTAGCATGACAATTTCTTGGCGTTGAAAATAAAGAGGCAAGGTCCATTCAGAGATGACTTTTGTTATCATAGTTGGTTAGGTCTTTAATCATGGAAAATTGAGCGAGGATATGACTTTATCTACATTTCACCGCCCATAAAGGAGGCTTGGCACTTCGGAAGAAGACTAGTTCATCATTTCTTCCTTCTGCGGAACAAATCCTAACCCCCTTTCACTATGATTTGATGCGGCTTCGATTATGACCATATATGTTTCTTTTTTAATACAAATTGAAATTCTTTCGAGCTAGCTAAATTTCGAGAAGATTTGTGCAGAAATTCACCGTTATATTCTCCAAAGTAAATTTTGGTCTAATTTTTCAGTTAGTGCTATGACTTAATGATATTTCTCTCCACACGTTATATTGGAGGTAATGATATTTCTCTCCACACGTTATTTCGTACTATGATGACTTAATAAAGTTGCTAGCTATTTTGTGGAGTGGATTCACAAGCACTCATTACTTTTTACTCCTTGCATGTTTAAGTATCTTATATATATTTCTGTGGAATCATAACTTTGAGTACCATACAGAGTTGTTCAATTGAAACCTATTTAATTAAATACAAGGGGAACATTTCCAACTTTCAATTCTGAACCACATCTAATCGACTGAAACCATTTTGGTTTGGCATTGCAGAATGCGATCGATGATAGGGCAAATACCTCTTTAGCAACCATTTTACGCCCGATTTGGATTTTGGGATCCTTGGGGATGGTCTAATGGCTAATTCCATTGACCTGTTTCTTTGTCTTGGGCTTAGGGAATAATTTCTGTTTTGGTGGAATCCAGATATATATATATATATATATATATATATATATAAAATAATAATTTATTTTCCATTTCATAAGTTATTGTGCATCAGTAAATTATAGAAAAGAAAAAGGAGCTAGTAGTTGACCGGATTCAATTTCATCTAAAAAGAATTTTTTTTTTTTTTTTTTATGGAATCTAAAAAGTGGGATTTAGAATTAAGACTTATTTGGTTATATTTTTATTCTAAGAAGGGGATTCGAACTCTGCTATTGGTCTAAGGTACACCAAAGAAGAAAGCTTGTAAAACAAGAAAGCTAAAAAACACAATCAGCTTAAATATGTATTAACCCCTAGGATATATAGAAGTACACAGCCAGTAGCAAATGATAACCCTAGAATCCAATTCCAGAGCCTGACTGCTTCTTAATCATAATATTCATATATGCATGAGATGAGATGATAGTATAGTAAACTAATTAATAGTGGGGAATTGCCAAAAGTGCTTGTGAATGCTTTTCATATCGGAAGCCATTTTTCTTGGAATCATCTGCAGACCAAACAAAGATGCCACAAAGAAGCTGCTCACTCTTGAGCCTATGGCAAGCAGTGAAGAACCCATTTTCAGGGGACAATCCCCCACTCCCGTCGCTGATAAAGCTCGCCAACACCTTCCCGCCATTGTAATTCGAGCTTTGAGTCTTGAAATAATCGATGAAATGAGAAACCGTGGTGCCTTGATCATACGCGTAAAACTGGAAATTGACATAGTCAATCAAATGGCCATAGCTCTTCCACAAGGCCAAGTAATGGCTCTGAACTTGGTCATCGTCAAATGGAGCAATGGAGGCAAATGAGATGACTCCATTGTTCTTAAGGGTTGTTATGAGCCTTCCAATGCACTCAGAGAAGGTATCGGGGTCCGCCTTGAAGTGCTCATAATCGATGTCGATTCCATCTAAATTGTATTGTTGGATGATGCTTGTGAGTGAAGAAACAGCATTAGAGACCCATGAGTCAATGGAGGAAGGGTTGAAGTAACAAGGGCCACTACTGACACTGTCCCCTCCTAAACTCAAGCCCACTTTGACATTTGAATGTTGAGTTTTGATGGAGGAGACTTGGGAGGGGCTGAGATTGTCAGAGTCCCAAAACACATTGAATTTTCCAGCGGTGGGGGAGGAGCCTGAGGTGTCATAGTCAATGGCAAAGGACAGAAGGAAGTGGAATTCAACATTAGGGTTTATGGGGACGTCGGAAAACTTGACATTGTTGAATTCAGCTCCTATGTATTCTCATAAGATATCGGAGTTTGCCGGGGCAGCTTGGACCGACACGTGGCAGGCGAGGATGAGGGATTGAAGGAAGAAAATGGTGATTATGAACTTAAGCTTTGGAAGTGCCATTGCTAGCGAATGTTGAAGAGTGTGAAAGCTAGAAGATTGAGGTTTTTGTGTGTGGTTAATACTTAATTGTGAGTGATATTGAACATTTTAAGTTTGGTGCCAGTTATATAGTGAACACTACAAGAAATTCGAAGTTGCCCTGCGAAAACAGTTCGTCGAGTAACATATACAACGGCGAATCTCTGTCGGGCAATAGGCGTCGGGCTACCTCTGTCGGGCTTTGGGTTTACTTGACGAGCACAGTGATCTCGTCGAGCAATTAAATAATGCCCGGCGGTAAAGTTCGTCGCTGGCATTTTCGTCGAGCAACATAAAGTCAACATCATAAGACCGTCGGGTAAGATCTTCCTTATCCGTCGGGTAATCTATTAAATATACGTCGGGGGAGGTTTATAGACCGTCGGGTAAGGTCATATATACCCGTCGGGTAATGTTAAGAAACACCGTCGGGTAAGGTCATATATAGTCGTCGGGCACTGTTATATACACGTGTCGGGTAACATGATAAACAACCGTCGGGTAACGTGTTACACATCCGTCGGGTAACATGTCACTCAATCGTCGGGTATAGTGTGAATATCTGTCTGGTAACATTTAACTCATTCGTCGGTAATAGTTTTATATGTCGTCGGGTAACATGTCCCTCATTCGTCGCGCTTATTGTTACAATTCATCGGGTAACATGTACAGAATTCTTGGGGCAACCTCCTCTTTATATTGAAAATAAAATATTAAATTAAATAATAAACAATAAAAAATTTAATTAAAATTTTTAATATAAAGAATAAAAATTAAATTAAATTAATATTAAAAAAATAATGTAATTTTTGGACATCATTAAGAGTATAAAAATACTTTATATATACTCTAAGAATTAGTGGAGTTGTCAAAATAGACGGGATCCTGAGGGGGCGGTTGGTTGGGCGGTGAGAAAATATCATCCAATTCACGATCACCCAAACGTTGAAGGATGTTGTCAAGGGCGCTCTTGATATGTTGGTTTTGGGCTTGAATCTCCGCGTATTGGGCTTTGATCATAGCATTTTCGGCCTCGAGATTTCTCATATGATCCGACGTCTCCTGGGAGCCTACCCGAGATGAAGACGACGATTGGGTCGAGACATCCCGCACAATCCCGTCGCCCGCTCCCCGAACGACCCTCCCTGGGCGCCTCCCTAGTCGTCGCTCTAGAATAGCGATCGACATGTCGACATTATGGAGCTGTTGATGCAAAGGCACATCTGGATGCTATTGGGTGAGCTCAGCTTGTGTCTGTTGGACGTCTTGCACCATCGCATCCTACAAATTTGAATAAATATTAATTAGAAAAATAATTATGAAATTAAGAAAAAATGTTTAATTAGAAGGAAATAAACTTACGTGAATTCGATCAGCCTCTTCATCCCCCCGTCCAGCATACACCTGCCCCCAAGCATCCACCTCTGGGAACATCGACCCGGCGATGCGCCGATCCTCCTACCGGGTCGATAAGGATCGCGACCCCCCGTGGTGGTTGAATTTCTTTGCCCCCCGGTTCGATGTGTTGGCAATCGATTTCCGCTGTTCATTCGTAAAACCAAAAATTAGATTTGAAAATGGAAAATAACATAAAAATTAAATAATTTAATTAATTAGATAGATAATACGTACCAGATAAGTGGGTGACATGAAATGGTCGCACAACCACAACCACCCTGGCAGTTTCGGCCCGTCTAACTCCTCCGGAGGATTTGCCCGAGCTTCCTCCGGAGAAGGCCAAGTCAAGAAGTACTTGTGGATCTCGTACTTCCAGTCGGCGTACCGTAACTGCTAGTGTTGGGACAAGTACCTATTGAGCTCCACGTTCTCCAAGTCGAACTCAAAATTGATCTGCAATCAAATATTAAAATTAAAAAAATAATTAAAAAATATGAAATTAATGTTAAAAATGGGAAAAAAACATACTGATAACTCTCCCCAACAACGCGAGATCTCCTCTGCGGTTTGGGTTCGGAAAGTCTCCCCCATCATTAGTGACTTGGTGCGAAGAATCGCACCAATGTCATGAACTAGGAGGCTGTGAATTTTGACCGGTGCGGACCGGAGGCGTGGCACGTATACCACCAGTATCTTTGCATTTGTCGTCCTACAAATACGCTGGGATGTCAAACCTCGGTTGATCCCGCACACATTCACTGACCTACCTGCAAATTCGATGAACATTGATAAATAAAATGAGTAGCAAATAAAAACGATTGGTTAAATAAACAAAATAATAAACTTACCCTTAGGGAGTGCTCCGATATTAGGCCCCATTTCGTCTCCTCCGACGTCGTCCTGTGAGGGCTGGGGGTCGGTACGGGGTTCCCCCCGTTTCTTGCTATACTGTCTACGAGCCGATCGGACACCCAGTCGCTGATAGACTGACAGGGGTGCATGAACTGACGCCGCTGTTGAGGCAACTGAGTCAGGGGCTGCCTCCTCCGGCTCATGACCATCAACAAGATCCGGGCAAGGGCGAGTCCTAGATGTGATTAAGGTGCGATACGACATCTACAATAACACATATAAATTAATTAATTTAAAATTAAAGAACATACTTTTAATTAAATAAAAAAGAAAGTAAACATTTTTAATATTAAATATTAAATATTAATTTCAAAAAATAAAAACAAAATCACATTTAAAATTAACCAACATTTTATAAATCCAATAAACATAAATAAATAAAGCATCAATTTTTTTTAGTAATAATTAGTAAATTGGTATCTAAAAACTAAAACCATCAAATTCTAATTTTTTAAAATAAATCCAACACAAACGAAAATTAAACTTAAACAACTAATTAATTCAAGCGTACTAAACTCAAAATTCACAACATTATACCTAAATTCCTAAATCCAAATTTTGGGACCAAAATCAAACTTACATATTAATCCAAACATATACTAATAATATCCAAATCCAAAAATTCACAAATTAAAAATTTATAAAACACATATTTCCAAAATCACTTATACTACACCATATCAAAATTTCCCATAATTGTTTTTAAAATTCAAATACCCAAAATTCATACATTTCACATAAATACCATATAAAAAATCATACCATTATATCAATTTCAACATTATACCAAACATCAAAATTTCAACAAATCTTCAACTATTATATATACCTTAACAAATATATATATATCCAAACATAAATATATACATAATCATTAACAATAACAATATCCAATTTCATAAATTCATTTTTCAAATCAAAATTAACAATAAACCAATATATCCAATATAAACCAATAAACAATAAACCAATAAACCAATATATCCAAATTAACAATAAACAATAAACCAATATATCCAAATTAACAATAAACAATAAACCAATAAACCAATATATCCAAATTAACAATAAACAATAAACCAATAAACCAATATATCCAAATTAACAATAAACAATATATCAAAATTAACATTAACATTAACAAGGAGAGCGGCGGCGACGGCAAACCTCGGTGAGGGGAGCGGCGGTGACGGTAAACCTCCGTGGACAAAAACAGTGTCCTTGACTGTTTGGGAGAGCAGAGCCGATAGGAAATGCAAGTGGAAGATGCAAGGCGTCCTTGACTGCTTGAGGGAGAGGAAGATGCAAGTGGCCCTTCAAGCAAAACTTAAGAAAAACCAAAGAAGAACGAAATCCAGAAAATGAAGAAGAAGGATGAAGAAGAAGAATCGGTCTGATTTATGTATCTGATTGGTATTGTCCGACGGATACGCCCGTCGGTTAACACTTTAATAACCTGTCGGGCATAATAAAAATGGATCATGCGTCGGGTAACGTTTCAGAACCCGTCGGGTAATAATTAAATAACCTCGTCGGGTAACGTTTAACACCCCGTCGGGCAATAGCAACATCGAAATTCGGAATATAGGGTCTGACGTCCGTCGGGTAACCGCAATTCTACCCGTCGGGTAAGTTTGATTGTCGAATATCCCTCGGGTTATACCTTTATACTCCCTCGGGCAACAAAACGCGGGACTCTTAAGAATCCGCGAAAATTAAGTCGGTCGGACCCGTCGGGCAAACTGTAACCATTCGTCGGGGCAACCAACGCGGCAAATTTGAGATTTCGCAGAAAATTAGGCGGAAAATTGAAATTTTCAAAAAACTGGACGATATTTTGTGGTTACCCGACAGACACGTTAATAATTAGTCGGGTAACACCAAGCGGCAAATTTGAGATTTCGCGAAAAATTAGGCGAAAATTGAAATTTTCAAAAACTGGACGATTAATTGAAGTTACCCAACGGAAATGTTGAAATATATGTCGGGCATGACCTTTCTGATACCGTTTTTGGAATAAATCTGAAAACCAAGTCCGGCGAAAATATATGCAACATCAGGACTGTTTAAATTTTGGTTTTATATGCCTAAAACTCCATCTATCATTATTGTGATGTTTTGGGGATTTCAAAACGTCCGATCGTGAAGAAATGTTGTGTAACCGTTGAATCGTCGCACACCATTACCTAATCCCGAGATTTCCAATTGGGGGAATTTTTCTCGCAGATGATCTATGGGTACCGACCATAAATGTGGACGGTTAGATCGGTCAGTTTCAATTTTGAAGTTTTTGAAAATCGGAAAACAAGCATATCGCCCAAGGAGGTTAAACTCTTGAAGGAAACTTCAATACATTTTTTGAATTTTTGGTTCTATTGATATTCAAACGAATGAATTTGAGCGATCCAACCGTTCACTCTGTGGTTTTACGTGCCTAGATGTCGGCCGTCGAAAATCTTGAGGTTTTGAGGATTTCAAGCCTTCCATTCGTGATGAAACGTTATGTAACCGTTGAATCGTCGCACACCGTTACCTAATCCCGGGATTTCCAATTGGGGAAATTTTTCTCGCAAATGATCTTTGGGTACCGACCATAAATGTGGACGGTTAGATCGGTCAGTTTCATTTTTTAAGTTTTTGAAAATCGAAAAACAAGCATATTGCCCAAGGAGGTTAAACTCTTGAAGGAAACTTCAATACATTTTTTGATTTTTTGGTTCTATTGATATTCGAACGAATGAATTTGAGCGATCTAACCGTTCACTCTGTGGTTTTACGTGCCTAGATGTCGGCCGTCGAAAATCTTGAGGTTTTGAGGATTTCAAGCCTTCCATTCGTGATGAAACGTTGTGTAACCGTTGAATCGTCGCACACCGTTATCTAATCCCGGGATTTTCAATTGGGGAAAATTTTCTCGCAGATGATCTTTCGGTACCGACCATAAATGTGGACGGTTAGATCGGTCAGTTTCAATTTTTAAGTATTTGAAAATTTTTGTAAAAAAAAAATGTAAAGTTTTTAATATGGTAAATACATGTGTAATAAAAATTGTAAATTTAATCAACTAAATCTGACCCGACGAAGCTTCATATATCTCCGTCGGGTATGTATACGGAGTTAGTCGTCGGGTAACCCATAAATTAGCCGTCGGGTAACAGGTACAATAAAATTGTAAATTTAATACTCTAAATCCAACCCGATGAATCTTAAAATATCTCCATCGGGTATTTATACGGAGCTTGCCGTCGGATATTTGATATATAAATGAAATTTGAAATTACAACGCTTCATTCGGATTCGCTTTCCCCTTCCCAATCACGCACGTCATCCGACATGTGTACAGTACTTGATTCCTCCGAATCACTTTCAATTTGTTCTAATTCCCCCAAATCAATAAAAATGTCATCAATCACAATTGGTGTTATGATGTCATTGGTCCGAACTCCATCCACGTTTTGGGTGGATGCCGATGATTCTACCTGATAAATGATTTGGTCATCGTTTATTTCCCCATCTTCTTCATGGTATTGATCATCCAAGTCCCAAATGTTTATGTGATTCACCATCTCGGCTACTCTCCATCCACCACCAGCTTTTGGATTATCCACATAGAATACTTGTTTCGCCGTACTAGCGAGGATGTAGGGATCACTCTCAAACCACCGGGTGTTTGTGTTTATAGAAGTATATAACTGATCTTTGATGACACTTCCTGGGATACTTGGGTTCGTATTAAACCATTGACACTTGAACAAGATAACTTCCTTGCGATCGGCGTATAACACCTTAACCACAGTTAACAATTTGCCGTAGAAACCCGTCTCAGTATTTTCCCCATCCCCCGGCACGAAGACCCCGCTATTTTGCATAGACAACTTGTCATCTCGTTCTGTGCACACGAACTTAACTCTGTTAACGTGACAACCAGCGTACGTTTCTCCGCGAAATGGGCCAATGGCAAGGTGCATTAATTCTTTATTGAAATTTGGCGAGTTGACATCTTTCAGCTGTGCCATCTGGTAAGATACACACAAGAAACGAAATAGGTAAGCTTAAAATAATTTAAGAACTTTGGGAATAATATATTTGACTTACATGCTGGGAAAACCAACGTGGAAATAGTTGTTTGTCCATTTCTTCCCAATTAGAAGGAAATTGGGCCTTCATAAATGACTCGTGATGCTCGTGGAAGGGCCAGACTTCATCACAGTTGTTGAGAATAAACCAATGAGCCACCTCCATATCAGTATTGATGAACGACTCCGAGATTGGACCAGTGCCGAATGGTCGTGCGAGTTGGGCAAATACGGATAGGGTCTTGGGACGTTGACCACCATCGTCGTTGCGATACGCCCTATTGAAGGCAGTTTCAACATTTGGAAGGTACATTGCACAAAATGTGAGTGCCTCATTTGCAATGTACGCCTCGACTATGGAGCCTTCGGGATGTGTCTTGTTTCGCACGTACCGCTTATACGTACCTAACATTCTGCAAGGAAATTTACATTAAGACTCACAGATTATACATGATAGTAAGGAAATATTATCAAATAGCAGGGATAAGTTATACCTCTCGATTGGGTACATCCAACGATAATGCACCGAGCTAGCTAGCTTTGCCTCATCCGGCAGATGTATTAGTAGGTGCACCATTACATCAAAGAATGCAGGTGGATATATTTGCTCAAGCCGACACATGATGTACACAATATCCTCGTTAATTGCTTTAAGGTCCGCCTTAACCAACGACCTAGCACATAATATCTGGAAGAATTGAGACAAATAAACTATCGTCTCAACAACACCAGCCTCCAATAAGGGTCGAATACCAATCGGAATGAGTCGTTGTAGCAAAACATGATAGTCATGGCTCTTCATACCAGAAATGGTCCCACCGTCCGTGCTAACACTCCGGGATATGTTGACGGTGTACCTGTCGGGAAACTTCACACCCTGCAACCACTTTAGGAATTTTTTCTTATTGTTCGGCGTAAATGTATAACTTGGATGAGCCATGATGTATTTTCCATTGACGACTTTTGGCCACAAATTAGGCCGAATCCCCATTTCTTTCATGCCCAAACGTGTTTTTTGTGTCCTTTGACTTTCCTTCAATGGGTAAAGTCGTTCCCAGAACACTCTCAGCAACATTCTTCTCGATGTGCATAGGATCGGCGATGTGTCTGATTTTCAATTTCGACCAATATGGCAACCGGAAGAATATGCTTTTTTTCGTCCAATTTTCCTGTTCGACTGGTTTCGATCCTCTTGTCACGAACTCATGTATACTGTTGAGTTTGGATAATATCTCATCACCGCACCTCTCCCTTGGTCGACCTCTTAACTCTGATTTACCATCAAATGAGTCAGATTGCATTCGCCATCGGTGATCCCAGGGCAGAAACCTTCTCGAACCCAAGTAGCATACCTTAGATGCGTGCCAAAAGGACGTTGTGTCTGGTCCACATGTCGGGCAAGCAAGATAGCCCTTGGTGCTCCATCCCGATAACATACCATAAGCAGGAAAATCATTAATTGTCCACATTATGGCCGCTCGTAGGGTGAACATTTCTCCACTGCACTTGTCGTATGTTCGGACACCATTTTCCCACAAATCCACGAGCTCGTCAATCAAATACCGCAAATACACATCGATGGAATTACTCGGCGATTTGGGCCTCGGTATCAAAGTACTGAGGATTGTGAATTCTTTCTTCATGCATCTCCAATGAGGCAAGTTATACGGAACCATAACAACCGGCCAAGTGCTATAGGGCTTTGCAAAACTCCCAAATGGATTAAACCCGTCAGTAGCGAGCCCTAATCTGACATTTCTTGGCTCTGCAATAAACTCGGGATACATATTATCAAATTCCTTCCAAGCCTCTCCATCCACCAGATGCCTCAGTACATCATCATCAATGCGTTCATCCTTGTGCCACTTCATATCACGGGCAATGTGAGACGACATGTAGAATCTTTGTCACCTTGGCTTCAGTGGAAAATAATGCAACACTGTAACAACCCGGAATTTTAATTATTGGGTTTATGCATTTATTTTTGTAAAATGACGATTTTACCCTTGGTCGGTAAAGGGCTTGGAAATCAAGTTTTGTTTCGAGACACTTTTTGTGGTGTTTTAGGTACCATTGCGTAGGTCTCGAACTCACGAGTTCGTAGACAGGCGGCACGCGGAAAACGGAGTTCGTGGACGGAAGTTATGGGTCTAGATGTGCAAGGGCATTTTGGTAATTTTCCATGGAGGGGAGATATTTTGTTATCCAAATCAGACTTATCTGATCCATCTCATTTTACATCTTCATTTCATCTTCATCTCCTTCTCTCTCTCTATGAAACACACCCGAAACCATTGAAACCGTGCGAAAAACTCACCCGAAAAACCATAAATTCAACTTTGATTTCAAGGCTTTAGCTTCCCGTTTTGATCAACTAATCGTGTTCTACTCCTTCCCACGATCACAACCGTACCAACCATCGAAGGAGAGGATCACGGTGGAAGCCGAACCGATTAAAGGAAGTTTCAGATCTTTGGATCGATTTTCCGGCTTACACAGGTACGTGTTTGATGTTTTAAGGTTATATTTGGATTCCGGGGTTCGAGTAGATAGATTTAGACGTAAAATTTGTGTAAAACGGTTGAGTTTTGAGGAAGTTGTAAAGCTTGGAGTTTCGGTCGGAAATGGGGGATTCCGGCGAACCAGACGGCGGCGGAGGTGGCGGTCCAGTCATCTTCTCCGGCCAGCTTCCGGTGACGGTGACGACAGTCCGGTCGTCTTCTCCGGCGAGTCACCGATGACCGGTCGGGTCGAGTTGAACCGGTCGAGTCGAGTTGAACCGGTCGGGTTGAGTGAATCGGTCTGGTCGAGTTGGATCGGGTCAGGTCGAGCCGAATCGGGTTGGACCGGTCCAGGCGCGTGAACACTGTAGCAGGCACGTGGCCGGCGCGTGAGGGCGCGTGGGCGCGTGTGCCGACCTTCCGGCGGTGCGTGGCGGCGCTTGGGGCCGAGTTTGACGTCACGGCGGCGCGTGGTAACTAGTTTACGACGTTCTGAATCTGTTGGTACAGGTTTCAGGTTGATCGGACATCGTTTAGAGGTCGTTTTGAGTGTCCGAAGCTGCTGTGTTTTCTAGAAACAGCATGGGTAGACTTCCCGAGGTTATGAAGTTATTATATAAGAGTCTTATTACTAGCCGGTAATCCCGATTGTTGTTTTTGACAGGCGATATTGTTCCGGGAACCTCAGAGGAACGAGCAAGACGGGATTGAGCTAGCTTGAACAGGTTTGTGAGTGGACTTTGGTTTTATAAACTGAAATGCATGCATCAAAATATCTTTGTGTAAATACTGTTATGTATTGTGGCATTGAATTTCTGGATTTTAGAAATGATTACTAGACACATGTTTTCCACTACTTCGATTAAAGTGTGATTTGAGAAATATCATGGTTTTTGGACTCAGTTTTGATATCGTTTTGACGAGGAAATTATTGAGTCAATGATTTGGGTTTTGACCCTGTTGTATGAGTTTATCGGATTTGGTTATATGTGAGGGAGGCCAGGACTCGGGACGAGGATCCGTTGTTAGCGGTGAACCCGGTGAACCTCCAAGATAAACTCTGATTTGAGGGAGGCCAGGACTCGGGACGAGGATCCGTTATTAGCGGTGAACCCGGTGAACCTCCAATATAATTGATATGATATGCCAGTCGAGAGATATGCTGACTGATGCGATATGATAGCCGAAGGTTATACCGGCTAATGATATGATATGCCAGTTGAGAGATATGCCGACTGATGCGATATGATAGCCGAAGGTTATACCGGCTGATGATATGATATGATAGTCGAGGATACTTGCCGACTGATGAGATATCATAGTACAGGGAGTTGTGATACATGACTAGTACACCCCAAGGGATACCCTGGTGGCTAGTGGATGTGTCGGGAACAGTGGATTTGAGATATTATGTGTCTAGGTTGAATTAAATGATTTTGAATTCCTTTGAGGATGATTTTCAAACCAGATTGTGGATCACAATGTGTTTTCCTTATATGGATTTTCTGTGAGTCCTACTGAGTGGTTTTAAAGAGAAAGGGAAATGCCGGTGATTTAAAGATGATGTTTTTATAACATGAACTGTTTATGTGATGCATGCATAGTTTTATAAATGGAGGGGGAAAAAGGTAATATTCCTTGGAAAATGATTTATAAACGATTATTTTTGTCCACTCATAACTTTTGTGTTTAAACCCCCTTCAGGCAGTAGAGTTGACGCATACATTATCTCGAGGCAGAGGCATTAGCACTCTCGGCTGCGCTGTGTAGTTGTACTTGAGTAGGATATCTAATTTGTATCTTGATCCTACTTAGACGCTCTGATATTATGTTGTATTTGGTTGGTAATTACTTACGGGAATTTTAAGTGCTTAAATCCCTTGTCTGACAAGTGAAAGTATTTATTATTATTATAATTTGTAAGGATTGAAGGGTATTTGGGAACCTTTCCTTAGGTTGTCAGACGGGATCAGGGTTCTTCCCGAGTTTCGAGGGGAAATTCGGGACGGGTCCTGACAAACACCTTGTTAGGAATCTTGTTCTTTTGAAATCTAGGCTCATTGCACACGGGACATTTGTCAAGCTACTCGAATTCACCGTAAAACAAAACACAGTTGTTCTTGCATGCATGGATCTTGATATACCCTAAACCAAGCCCCTTCAACAACTTCTTCGAGCTATAATGATCTTTTGGCGGACAGTTGTCTTCAGGGAGCATTCGGATGATAATGTCCAACATGTGATCAAAATGCTTGTTCGTTTGATTATACTCAACTTTCATGTGCATCAACTCCACAACTTCCCCTAGAACTGAAAATGATTTACAACCGGGGTACAATTCGCACTGAGCTTCTTTCAACAATCTCTCATAATGGAGATCTGAGTCTTCAGGTTGTAACCTTGGTGCATCATCTTCCATATCATCTGATGCCGGAGGAAAAACATCGGTTAATAACTCAACGACTGGATCATTATCACATCGCCCATCCAAACCACTTTCGTCCCTACTGGTCCCGGGAACCGAAGATGTCGATGCAGAAAATATTTTTTCACCGTGATAGATCCAATTAGTGTAGTTGTGTACAATCCCATTCCATTCCAGATGAGTTTGGACCTCATTCAATGACATCCAAACGCAATTATTACATCACCTGATACGTCTTGTATCACTGCAATGACTACGTGCAAAGGCAATGAAATTGTCGATCTCATCCAAATATTGATAAGAAGATCTATCAAACATTTGCATCCACCCTCTGTCCATTGTGCCTGCTTTCACAACATAGAGTCAACATAAGTAATTCAGTTAACATTGCCTAGTAAATAGAACAAGTTAAAATCAAAATCAACTCTTCTCCTTATGCCTCATGTTTTTTGGCCCTATCCCATTCGAGAGTGCGCGTTCTGTGCTGTGTAGTTTGCGACCTACGTGGCTAAGTTCATATCGAGGGAAATTTCCGCAGCATCTCCCTACAGTTCCCCAAATGCACGACGTAGATATTATAAACAAATATCTAGTATGCATTCGAAGAACATTGAGGGGATACAAACCGAATTTCCCACAATCGAAACCTAACCACGTAGACCGCCAACTACACAACACATAGTTGCGCACCCCCAAACTGTCCGAATATATGGACAATTCAACAGTCAGTCAATCAATCGGATTTACTGACTCTCAAACGGGTCTAAGGTTTTTCATTGAATTTCATTATACGAAGTTAATCAACTCGATTAACTTCGCATAAACGGTTATGAAATATGAATGTATTTCACTCCGTCGGAACTAAATAAAGCGTTTTAAAAACAATATCACTACAAATTCAAAAATACAAACATATATAAATTATGCATAAAACACAGTTTTAAATTTTATAATTTCTGTACATATTTTCTATTTCCCTAATGATACATCCCGATTTCGAATTGTGATAATATTTAACACTAACATTTAGCCCACCATATTTTCAAATCCTAGGTTTGTGCCTGTATATGGGTATATATTTTGATAAACATGAATGAATATTTGACATGCAGGCATATTATGTACATTTTAATAGGATTTGTAATGGAAAGAACAAATCTTAGGAGGAAATTGTGGTAGGTATTACTTATTATTTAGTTGACACAAATCTCTATAGCTACTAACATTAGTGTTTAATAATATTTATTTTTTTCATTTGTGAGTGATAACTTTCAAGTTCATGGTTAATAAATTATCATAATTCATAATGTATATATTTACATATTAATATATAAGCAATGATGGGGGATTCTTTTGGGGAGATATAGAAAGATTTAATAATTCATAATGTATATATTTACATATTAATAAATAACCTCTTTGCTTACATAATGTATATATTTACATATTAATTCAAGTTATTTAATAGTTATCATTATGTGACTTAACTTAAATTTATCATTTTTCTAAGAAAAAGCTGAAACTAAAACAAAGTAAAAATGTATTTGAGGCTAGAGGTGCGATGTAACGCGTGTGTGAGTCTTTCCGACCCCTGACGCAAATTAGTTCTTGATTGTCAACTTTGGAATACTGCGTGTCAATCGACAAAAAAAAAAACAAAGTAAAAATGCATTTGAGAAAAAGAAAAAACAGAGTATTAATCTGGGCCAGAACATTCACAAGGCCCAAAATACACATGAATTGAAATTGAAACAAGGCTTGCTAGCTAGCAGAAAAGGTAAGCGATGAAATGATGGATTCTTTCAGCTGTAAGTCAGCAAGGCTGGAAGCCACCTTTGGCATGTGGAGAGGATAAAGGGAAATTTGCATGGCAGAAACTGCACATGCATTGCAGCCTTCCATTAATTACATGCCGCATAGACGCTTAATTTATTCTTCTAAATAATATTATGATAAAAAAAATAACCACAGACGAAATCTGACCAAAAAAAAATTGAAACACCATATATATCAGAATTGAAATTAGGAGTGTACATTAATCCAAGAACAATTTTTTAATGAATGACAATTGCTATATGAAGATTCGCTTTCGCTATGGCTCCGGTGGATTCTCTTAACCAAGCCCTTGCCTATGAGTCGCCGGCTCATTCTTCAAGAGGCACGCGGTCAGAGCCCTGGGCTCCTTCCTTCCACAGCTTGATTTTTTTTCTAATCAAATTTATAGCAGAAGTTCATTTTATGATGTTTCTTATATTTTATGAAATTTCTTAATTACTTGAATGATTTATTTTATTCTCAACTACAGTACAATTATAAGTAAATAGGATCATATGAAAGATATATTATGTTTACAATAAAGTAATAAGAACCAATTAGCGGAAACCAAAAAAATACGAAAGTGAATTGAAACGATGAAAAAAAATGCTAGAATTGAAATAGAATAAGTAGGCTAGTGGATCGATGAAGAAATAATACCTATATTTTCTTCTCTGTTTCAAATTTGAGGTGGACTGCATACTAGCTCATATTAGCCATGGGCTAGGTCAGGGAAATTCGTCCCCTTATTAAACAAATCAAGCTTATAATCAAGTACGGAATGGATCAAGTTTGTGTCGATCTAAACTGTAAATAAGATCATGAATTAGAGAAATTCTTAAGTATATTTGAAATAGCGTTACTTGGTATTTTGAATGGACCAACCTTTGAGTGAATGATGTGCAAACCTTGCAAGTCAATGCAACACTTTCCCAACACTAATTGCAGAAGGACCTATTTGGGGTTGGACTGTTGGAGTGCCAAAGTCGGTGGTTTCATAGTGGAGAGAATCTATCAAAACCAACCTCCCTTGCATTTTGCAAAGTAATTGTCAGTGAAAGGTTTATCACATCACTCCACTCACTTTGAAAACCCTTCTTTTGCATTATATTTCTTTCAATATAATCGATATTACAGAAAACTAAATATCAATATAATTTTTATGAGAATTGAATTAAAATTATCCACATACTACATATTTAAAAGAAATGCTACTATAATACTAATTAAGCTGTATACTACAACTTAGAGGCACGTAAAATTTTCTAAAGGTGAACTGTAATGCTATAAAAAAAAATTAAAGTTCGATCAGCCATAAGATTATCATATTTTCATGATATATCACCCTTAAGGAGTCGACACATAGATTTTGAAAGTAGAATGAGAGCAGAAGGGTGAGTAGGTGGCTCAGTCGATCCGTGGACACTTTGTAGAGAGGGATGGATAAGAGTGTGAAGTAAAGGCCACGCAGAATCAAAAGACATGGAGTATGTCCCAAGTCATCACTCGCTACTGCCAATATTCATATTGAGCTACAAATAGCGCAAGATGTGTTGCAGTTGTTAAATTGCCATCTTCAGAAGACGAATTTTCTAGTGTCTAACTGACTGAAATTTGAAACTTGCTGAGTGCACTTTGTGGTCAGAGACAAACCACACTCCGAGCGAGAATTAAGTCTATCCGACTTTCAGATGTGTGAATATCTCGTAGTATTTACCGAAGAAAAAAAAAAGCTACCACAAGTTGGTGGTGGTGGTGATCAAATAGGCTTAAGCCCACATGGGCTAGCGTGCAGGTCCAACATTATAGGATGGATTTGCAGTGATCAATCAAGAATAAGATGGTTATCCTAGAAGTTATTATAATTACTTAGTCTAATAATTTTTTTTAATTATTTATAAATGAGAGATTTTAGTTTCGATTTTATGAATTGGGGATGAAAATATTGTATATTTGTGTAGATTTAGTACTTAATAACTGATTCATTGTTTAACTTATGTTTTTTTTTTTTTGAAAGAAGGAGCTATCAAATACAAAATTGACATGGAATGCCAACTGAGCCTAATTTTCAAATCTATTGTATAGCTTAAGTTAAATTCACTTGTTCTTAAGAGTATAATATAATATTATATAATTAACTATAAAGAAATAATGAGATTGCTCTTAATTAAAAAAAATTCAGTAGGGAATGAAGTAAGCACATGCTTAACCACGACTAAGTGGTCTAGTGGAAATCCAGATTCCAAGTCAGGTTTGCTCTTTGATCTTGGTTTCGAGACACGAAACTGACATTTGATTTGTGGCCAGGAGGAGGCTGAAATGTCTCTGTGAGTCTTCCCGGCCCCTAGCGCATATTAATCCTTTGTTGAAAACTTTAAGATACTGTGTGTCACTGACAAGAAGTAAGCATATGCTTGAGCAGCTGGCTTAATTAAGAAAATGTCACTGACAAAAAGTAAGCACATGCTTGAGCAGTTGGCTTAATTAAGAGAATGTTAAGTGCTGAATTTGGATTTTGTTATGTTTTGATTGGATAAAGATTAGAGTAGACTAAGCAGCAGGTCCAAAGATCCAACATAAAGAAGATTTAATAAATATACATGTATATATATATATATATATATATATATATATATCTCCACTCATATATAATTAGCTTAATAAATTATAAATATGCATGCACAATGGCCGTCCTTGTTGAACATGATATGTAACTATGTATTATGCATGTGTGGTTTAGAGTTTAGAGGCTGATTGGGCTAAGTCATGCAATTAGAGGAGCTTATCGACTTGAAGAGAGGGAGATGGTGTTTTGCTTTTTGTATCTCTTAGGCTCTCGATTGCTTTAGGTTCAGATGGATTACAATAGAATTTGACTAAGCTAAATTTTAAATATTATATATATATATATATATATATATTAGATAATTATTAAAAGAAAATTTCGCATGTGCTATAACCTAAGCTGTTATTTTTAAGTTCGTTATTATTTAAAAAAATATGTATTATGTATCTATAATTTCGATTAAATCACACAATGATCCAATTATATAAAATTGATTATCATAATAAATACAAATATAAATCGTCACTATATAGGAGCATATGTCTTTGTGAGGTCTGGGGTCAACGGTAATATGTCACTCTCCTCGTCATTCATTCGAATTGAACTTAAAAATGACTACTTACAAAATTTTTAAAATAATCCTACTAAATAGGCATATATCACCAAACATATATATTATAATCATAACAAGTTGGCTCAGTGGGGGGTGTACTCAGGCATGGTATGTTCTCAGTTCGTCTTGGGTTCAATTCTCTTAAGTTTTGAATCTTCTGACTATGGCCGTATTTAAGTCTTCCCAGTCCGAGGAAGAGTGGTTCCTTTTTAAGAAAAACAAAATCAATCATATATATTATTAGTTACACTTACACCCTTTGATGATAATTCAAGTAACAAGTTCATGTCGAAAACAACTAAATTCCAACCTTACCCCAAAGGAGAAAATAACAACTAATTCCAATATACGTGTCATTATTCTACCAGTCAATCACAAATCAACAACCATTGCACCAACCAATTCCCCAAGGACACAAAATGTAGGTCACCCTTGGGGGGTGACAATAACCCAAGTATCCATACAAACAAGGACAAATATTCGTCGTACACTACATACAACTTCTACTGGTGAGCTTTTAACATAAAAAGTGGGAAGAATTAGGGCAATAATTAGGGTTTGGAAGAAGGCTTTATTTGAAGTCACAAGGCACGCATTTGGCAATTGGCACCAACACCATGTGCCCTCCTCACATCACTCCTTATCACGTGGGGTAACTTTGCCACCACACACAAACCCACTTTGTCTTCACTTTTCAGTTTTCATCATCTTCAAAATTCATTTTTCCCTTCTTGCCCCCAATCTTTTGGCATTTTTACCAAGTATTCCACTTCATTAATCACTAATCACTAATCACTATGCTAGTAATTTGTTTAGTAGTTGTACTTCTACTAACCGCTATGCCTATATGAGTTGCATACAATCTAGATCAATTGGTTGTTGAAAATAATTGATAACAAATATGTTTGTTGTTACATTTTGGTCCAGACTTTCAATTGGTTTGAGGTGCCCCTCATCTAATCATTTTTTATATTTGAGTATAGTTTTTAAATTTTTTTATAATTAAGTGCATGATACTTGTTTTGCTTTGATCTGAATTGAAATTCTCAACAAAATTTGTTCTGAATTAATACTTTTTTTTTTATAATTGTTCTGAATTAATTAGGGTATTAGCAAGTTCATACATTAATACTTTGTTCTCTAAACTAGTCATAAGGTCACAATTTGAAATCTGGAAGTCATCGCACTATTAAATTATTCCATACCTTTCAAGTCTCAATTGTATTCTTGTTTTCAATTATCATTTAGTAATCAAAGGATTTTACTATCAGACACAATATTGTTCATCTAAACTTTAGAATCCAAACATACACTATCTCAATTAGTGTACTAAAAAAAAATTGATTTAAATTTCAAACGGTTAAGTCTTAATTTGAGAATTCCCCAACTACTTTAACTGGTTTAATTTTCAATTTGATTTTAGAATTGAATCAACCTAAATTGTGCCTGCCCTAGATTATCACATTGCTCATGTTATCGTAGAAAATTTTAAAATCATTAATTTTGAGAATAAATTCGGTTTGTGGGCTAGCAATTTAGATAGAATTACACATGATCCTTCCATTTATATGTTGATGTTAACCCAATTTAATTTGTTAAACAACTCGTGGATACAACTACACCAATCTAACTTTTGAACATCTCACATTTCTAATGTCTCCATCAAGCTTTAAGCAACTTTCATACATACACACCACAGATTAGTTGTCTCTAGAATTCAAATTTTTTCAAAATTAAACAACTAAATCAAAATCCTTTTTGTCTCATTTTCTTGTTGATTAGGGAGCAAACCCAAAATTATAGAGCGACAAATATTTAAATGGCCCCACTTAGATTGAATTGAGTGGACCCCAGCTTTTAGTCATTAACAAGAAACCCACTCCTTAGTTTAAATGCACAATTAATTCAAAATAAACACCAATTAAAACAAAAACAGGTTGGAAAACCAAGGGGGACGCATCCGTAATATCTGGTAAAGTAAAGGGTAGTAATTTAAACCGATGGGTTCCGTTTCAAAATGATTTCAAAAGATCAGTGAGGTGAGGTCTCCTTGTCGATTTATAACGGTCGAGAATTACTATCTCTGCAAACGGAATCCTTTTTTTGTTTGACGGCGTTAGCTGGACGCGTCAATGCGGTCCTAAGATTTTCAAACACCCCGTAACGTCTCAAAGAAATTACTAATATTTTCAATTTATTAATTTATTGTGCGCTCTCTTAAATCCTCAACACACAGTCCCTCGTTAGTCTTTCTTCTTTCTCACACCTCACTCTATCTCTCTCTCATCTCACAGATTAAAATACAATTCAATTGAGACAGAGACGCAGTCTCACTCTCTCCCTATACTCTACGACTTTCTCTCCCTACGAAAACCGCCGTCGCCGTCGCTTGAAGAATCTCTCTGTACTTGCAGGCCGGCCGGCGAACCGATTTGACTGTAAGTTTCTTTTTTTGGTTTTTAATTTTTACTGAATCTGCTATGTTCTTTTTGGTTTTGTTTTTAACATTTGTTCGGTTTGAACCGCCTACATTTTATTTCGATTTGGATTTGGATTGTTAATTTTTGATCCATTTCCAGCATTTCTGGGATATCATTGTTTCTGTTTTGTAAATTTGTTTTCTTTAGTTTTGGCACCAAGTGGATTCACAATTGCATTGCTCAAATTTGGGTGTGGGATCGTTCTTTTGATCAAATTTGTGTGTCCAATCGTGCTTGTTGCTGGAAATTTTTGTGGCTCGATCGTTGTCTCACGGATGATTGATTTCCTTATCTACATGTACTAATCTTGAATGTCTATATATATATATATATTCATATAAACTATTGATTTCCTTATCTACATGTACTAATCTTGAATATCTATATATATTCATATAAACTGTTACTGATGAGTTAAGGTTTTTTTAAGATTCAGAGAACAATAGAGCAATGGATTCATCACAGTCCCAACAGAGAAGAGGAGGATTGGTGTCGCTTTCACCATCACAGACACCAAGGTCCACTGACAAGTCGGTGCGAGATCTGCGATCCTCAGATTCGAATTCATCAAGCCGGCATGACAAGGAAAAGGGAGTCAATGTGCAGGTGCTTGTGCGTTGTAGGTGAGTCAGAATCCGAGTTGGGTTGCCCACGAATTGAGTTCAGTGAGATGTTATGGAGGCATGAGCTAATGAATTGATTTCCATTTGTAGGCCTTTGAGTGAAGATGAAATGAGGGTGCATACGCCTGTGGTGATTTCTTGTAATGAGAATAGAAGGGAAGTGTCTGCAATTCAGAATATAGCTAACAAGCAGATTGATAGAACCTTTGCATTTGACAAGGTTTGTGAATTAACATAGCAGAATTTAAATACATTTGTTGCATCTTATTCTACTTTAAAACGTTGCTGTATGGTCTTAATAGATAAAAGGGATTCATGGATTTTAATCTATTTTGGTTCCTTAGGTCTCTAAATTTAAATAATGGTTTTTCCTAAATTATAGTGGAATAAAATTGAAATATGTTGATTGGTGTTCCTACTTGTTTCTTTCTTCACACTGGGAGATGATCAGAAAGTTGGATAATGTTGTTCAGGTCTTTGGTCCAGCATCCCAACAGAAGGAATTGTATGAACAGGCTGTGTCTCCTATTGTAAATGAAGTACTTGAGGGATATAACTGTACTATCTTTGCCTATGGTCAGACAGGGACGGGAAAAACATACACAATGGAAGGAGGAGCAAGAAAGAAGGTTTTGTGTTTGGACTTGTACATAGAAACCAGTCTATATTCTATTCTTTGATTTCCCTAAACGGATTTCTAATTGTGTTTTGTTTATTTTTGTAGAATGGGGAGTTTCCTAGTGATGCCGGTGTTATCCCAAGAGCTGTTAAACAAATTTTTGACATATTAGAAGCTCAGGTTGCTGAGTATAGCATGAAAGTCACGTTTTTAGAGCTGTACAACGAGGAGATAAGTGATCTTTTGGCCCCGGACGAAAGCACAAAATTTATAGATGACAAATCTAAGAAACCCATAGCTCTCATGGAAGATGGAAAGGGGGGTGTTTTTGTAAGAGGCTTGGAAGAAGAGATAGTGTGCACAGCAAATGAAATTTATAAAATCTTGGAGAAGGGGTCTGCAAAAAGGCGTACTGCTGAGACTCTTCTCAATAAACAAAGCAGTCGTTCACACTCTATATTTTCCATCACAATCCACATTAAGGAATGCACTCCAGAGGGTGAAGAAATGATCAAGTGTGGGAAGCTAAATCTTGTTGACCTCGCTGGTTCTGAGAACATTTCACGCTCTGGTGCAAGAGAAGTAAGGGACAGAAGTAGTTTTCTATAATCTATATAATGAACTGTAGCACTTACAGGGAATAGCTCGTGATGTTAATTTACTACAAGTTCCTATTACCACATTTCCATGAAAGTTTCTCTTTGAGTTTATCTAATAAAAGAGAACAATTGCAATTCTTATAATGCATTGTTGCAGGAAGTTCTCTTATTTACATCTGATTGAAAAGAAATTTTCACTTGCAGAGCAGAGCAAGGGAAGCTGGAGAGATAAATAAAAGCTTACTTACTCTTGGTCGTGTCATTAACGCTCTAGTTGAGCACTCTGGTCATGTTCCATATAGGTATTATTATACATATAAATATTATTTATGTGTGTGTGTATATATATATATATATGTGAGTGTGTATAGTTCCATATATATCCTTTGGTGTTTTTACTGTACTTGAAAAGCCGGAATGTAAATTTAATTACAAAAATATTGTTTGGAATATCAGGGATAGTAAACTAACGAGATTACTGAGGGACTCCTTAGGAGGGAAAACAAAGACATGCATAATTGCTACAGTATCACCCTCCATCCATTGCTTGGAAGAAACACTCAGCACCCTAGACTATGCGCACCGTGCCAAAAATATAAAGAATAAACCAGAGGTCAGAAGTTTTCTCACTCCCAGTTCTTGCAAATTATAAAGCTGAATTATCCTCCATCCTGATCCTTGTTATGGTTTATTGTTGCTTATTGTTTCAGGTCAATCAAAAAATGATGAAATCTGCTTTGATCAAGGATTTGTATTCTGAGATTGATCGGCTCAAGCAAGGTTGTTAACTGATTCCACCATTGCTGTTCTCTCTCTCTCTCAAAAGTTTTTTTCTTTATTGGATACACATTATTTAATGATTTTTTGGATAATTTTCTGCAAGCTAAATGCATGACTTGTTTCTAATGTTGTTCACTCAGAGGTATATGCTGCAAGAGAGAAGAATGGAATCTATATACCACGAGATCGTTATCTTAATGAAGAAGCAGAGAAGAAGGTCTGGTTCTTGCCATCTAACTGGTGATGGAATTCTTTTCTTAGATAAGTTCACGGCGAACAAATTATTTACCTCATTAACTTCTTTACCCTAGGCAATGGCTGAAAAGATAGAGAGGATGGATCTTGATTCTGAATCCAAAGACAAGGTATTTCCATCAAGGTTTAGTTCCTATATATGTTTAAATAGAATAGCACACTTTAGTGTGGGAACTAATATATTTGTTATGTGGTGACCTAAGAGCAGCAATTGATGGAGCTTCAGGAGCTTTACAGTTCTCAGCAACTTTTGACTGTAGAGTTGAGTGAAAAACTTGAGAAAACTGAGGTAATGCATCTGGGATATCAACTTATAGACTATAGAGTCTCCAATTTTTTCTTTATGCTCTCATCCTGAGAAAAATCAACACTAAATACTCCAGAAAAAGCTTGAGGAAACTGGACATGCACTGTTCGATCTGGAGGAAAAACATCGACAGGCAAATGCGACCATTAAAGAGAAGGAGTTTCTCATATTAAATCTCCTCAAATCTGGTGAGCAAATTGCCATATTTTGCTTGAGAAAATTTTGTTGCCTTACCCCTTCTACATTATCCTACTCCTTCCAGATATTGACACCCAACAGTTTCTTTTTGTCACACTTTTCTAAGGACTATAATTTATATAAGTGACATTTGATTGTCCAGATGGCTGCCAAGCACTTCAAATTTACATTTACATTTGATCAAATCGACTAGCATATAACATATGTTAGTTTATCCACATATTCATCTCTTAATGCATGGTACAATATAATGGTTCTATATGACTCTTACTGTAATATTCACTGTTAACTTTCAGAGAAATCACTCGTTGAGCATGCCTTTGAGCTTCGAGCAGAGCTAGAGAATGCTGCATCAGATGTGTCCAGTTTATTTGCAAAAATTGGTTTGTATCATTATTTTGGATTTCTTTTCTCAGTTCTTCCTAAAAATTTGTGGTGATTTATTCCTAACCATGGCTGGCTTGCCAGAGCGAAAGGATAAAATTGAAGATGGAAATCGGATACTTGTTCAGAAATTCCAGTCCCAATTAACTCAACAGCTTGAAACCTTGCATAAGATAGTTGCAGTTGCAGTGACCCAGCAGGAGCAGCAATTGAAAGATATGGAGGAGGATATGCAGTCCTTTGTATCAACGAAGGCTGAGGTAAGATCTCTAGAGAGGAAGCTTATTATCTTTGCATGCATTCCAGTTATCCAATTTTCAGTCTAGACTGTATACAACTTCATTAATTGGTTTGTTTTAAAAGGCTACTGAAGAACTTCGAGGAAGATTAGGAAAGCTTAAAAATATGTATGGTTCTGGTATAAAAACTCTGGATGGTATAGCTGGGGACCTTGAAGGAAATTCTCAGTCAACTTTTTGTCATCTTAATTCTGAAGTTTCTAACCACTCATCTGCTCTGGAAGATGTAAGTTTATATTTACCTCTTTTTTTTCATCAGTTCCCTTTCTATTTCCGTGATTGACTTTGTTTAAATGATTCAGCTTTTCAAAGGAATTGCTTCAGAAGCTGAAGCATTACTCAATGATCTTCAAGGTAATCTTCACAACCAAGAGGAGAAGCTAAGTGCATATGCGCAACAACAGCGTGAGGTTCGTAATATATTGGTGCACAATTCTGAAAGTAGAATTCAATCATCACTTTTCTGAGTAAACATCTGGTCTGTGATTGAATACAGGCTCATGCCAGAGCAGTTGAAACTGCCCGGTCTGTTTCGAAAGTTACTGTAGACTTCTTTAAGACTCTGGACGTGCATGCATCCAATTTGACCCAAATCGTGGGTGAAGCACAGACTGTCAACAATAAGAAACTGTCTGAACTTGAAGAGAAGTTTGAGGTGGTTGCTATGCACTTATTAAACTAAATATTCCCGTATAACAACCTTATTAATAAAAATTTAAACTGTTGTTCTTTTATTTATCTGCAGGAGTGTGCTGCTAATGAAGAAAGGCAGTTGCTAGAAAAAGTGGCCGAGCTACTAGCAAGTTCGAATGCAAGGAAGAAAAAACTTGTACGTTCCTGATGTTGTATGTGAGTCACAACGTTTTGTTTATTTGGATTTAATTAGTAACATTCGTTATCTATATTTAGGTTCAAACAGCAGTGAATGATCTTCGAGAGAGTGCAACAAGCAGAACCAACAAACTACAGCAAGAAATGTCTACCATGCAAGATTCAACTTGTTCTATCAAAGCGAAATGGACGGTGCAAATGGAAAAAACAGAATCCCATTACCTTGAAGATACATCTGCTGTTGAATGTGGAAAGAAAGACATGGAGGAGGTTCTACAGAATTGGTACATATACTGGATATATAACGATTTAAACTTTGATGTGGGCATCTGCTTGAGTTTTCTAGGTGGCCACTACTCACCCTAAACAAAATTGTGCAGTTTAACGCAGGCTACAATGGGTGCACAACAATGGAAGAATGCTCAGGAGTCCTTGCTCAGTCTAGAAAAGAGAAATGTTGCCTCTGTGGACTCCATTGTTAGGTATGCTCAATGTTTATAAAAGAGAAATAATGCAGGTTTTAATTTAAATAAAAGTAGTTATTTATTTATTTATGTTTTTTCTCTTCAACTAGGAGGGGAACGGAAGCCAATCAAGTCCTACGTGAGAGGTTTTCTTCAGCTGTGTCTGCTGCACTTGGAGATGCAGACGTGGCTGACAAGAATCTCCTTTCTTCTATAGATGGTCAGTATTTAGTTTCACATAGTTATTTCACATTTGTGTTGGTTGTTAAGTGTTAACTGATTGAGAATATATATATGTACTTGCAGATTCATTACAACTTGATCATGAAGCATGTGGAAATCTAACCTCAATGATTGGTCCATGTTGCGGAGATTTGAGGGAACTAAAGGGAGGCCACTACCATAATATTGTGGAAATAACCGAAAATGCAGGAAAATCTCTTCTGGATGAATACGTGGTAAGACTCTATTCTGGACTTCAAACTTATGAGTTACTTTGTTGTGTATAGTGTACACCATGAGCATGTTGTTTTAACGAGTTGTTGGATTTGTGCAACAAGCAGGTAGACGAACCGTCATGTTCCACACCAAGAAAGAGGTCGTTCAATCTTCCAAGCGTTGAATCAATCGAAGAGCTCAGAACTCCTGCTTTTGAAGAATTGGTGAGATCATTCTGGGATGGAAGATCTGCAAAGCAGCAGGCAAATGGAGATATGAAACACATTGCGGCGGGTGCATATGAGGCTGCACAATCCATTAGAGACTCCAGAGTTCCTCTCACAGCTATTAATTGAGGAGTGGAACATGAAGATGGTTTAGAGGTCAGAGTGTGTACATAACATACATATATGGCGTATACATATGTACTATTTAGTCTCCGCGTTACACTATCTTATTCGTTAATTGTTTTGGATGGACAGATTTATATATTAGGGTCCTGGAAATTATCTTATTCGTCAATCAATTTCCCACTTTGTAACAAACTGCATTGATGAGTTGTTGAGTGCTTTTTTGAGTGTTTTCCACGCTACTTCTTTGCCGCCATTATTTATTTATTTTTTTCTCTTTTTGTCAAGTAAAAAACAATTTATTGTTTCATTCCGTTTTAAAGTTAAAGAGTCCTGGTAATGCGTAATTATGAACATGCGCTCGGTAATGTAAAATTATCAAAATGCCCTTGGTGTTGTCGCGTTCAAAAATGTCGATTTCACTTTCTTAAAACATACATTCTTCTCTAAAAACCAACTTTCCATCATCGTTACACTCTTTCTCTCTCTCCATATCTCTCTATTTTTCTTTCACTTTCTACCTAATTCAATGTCACCCAGCACACCATCGAAATCCGGTGACCCAAAGGTCACCACCACCACAATCCTCTTCGTATCGACGT
This sequence comes from Oemleria cerasiformis, assembly GCA_037349345.1. NCBI lineage: Eukaryota > Viridiplantae > Streptophyta > Magnoliopsida > Rosales > Rosaceae > Oemleria > Oemleria cerasiformis. The sequence continues at coordinate 6,420,843 of JAZGTL010000006.1, forward strand.
GACCAAGTAAACCGTACCAACCAAAATCATCAACGACCACCGTAGCGCGAGAAACAAGGCAAAAACAGCGGCGAATCAAAAATTTTCCAGCTATTTTTCGTCCAGATCCGGTATTTACCCTGAAACTTGTACCATTGGATTTCTTTTGAAGAGTAGATGAAGACTGATATCAGCCTTGCATGCGTGTTTTGGTCAAGGATTGAAGGAGATCAAATCTTGGCCGGAAATCGACGAACCCGAGAGTTTTCCGGCCAATTTCAAGCCTTCCGCCGCGAATCGAATGTCAAGAGATAGTTTTCTAAACTCCTTCTTGAATTCCAAACCCATTGGAGTAAAAATGGCCGAATCGAAGCTCGGGGATGAAATTTCGACGAAGATTTTTAGTTTTTGGCCGACCGCCGTTAGATTTAACTAAATATGCCAACAGTGTTACCATCTTCCTTTAAATCGAAGGCGGTCTGGGGTGATGCCGTTAACCCTCTGATATCGTCGTCCACTCGACAAAATAAGCCAAAGTCATCAGCATATTCCGTTAAGTCAACGACGATGCTATTATGGGCTGTTACCTCACTATCAACGTTGTCCACGATGGAGCTCACGACACCACCGATCACTGACACGTGCCAAGTGATGTTGTTACGAGCTGTTACCTCACTATCAACGTTGTCCACGATGGAGCTCACGACACCACCGATCACTGACACGTGCCAAGTGGTAGCGCCTGAGCCTACTTTCGACCCATTTCAAAAAAAATTTACACGTTTAGCACAGGGTTAAACACGTTTTAATCTCGTTTTCGAGCAAATAGGGGGGAAATTCTACTTTAAGGAATTGTTCGTTAGTTTTGAGCTTTATGTACCGTTTAGTTTAGGGAACTAACAATACGAAGTTTCTAGCAGCTTAGCACCATCAGCTGACTATTTCCCCGACTATCTATGAGTAGACATTTTTCTTTAAACTTGTGTTTTCATACTATTATATATATATTATGATTTGATCTTTTGATTCATTTTCGTATTATGATTTGATCTTTTGATTCATTTTCGCTATCTTATACCATTTGAAGAGATGACACGTTCTAAAACTATTGTGTTGTAAGTAAGTTATTTATATACTAACATGTACGAGTGTGGTACTTATGTTTTGTTACCGTACGCTGATTTACGTATCGGTACGAGGCCCACCAAGATTTAGGACCACTTTGCGGTTTTTAAGTTACCTTTAGGGTATTGTTTTGAGATTTGACTTTATAGCTTGGTTTTGGTATGTTTTGCTATACCTACTTAGTTAAGTCGTCGGTATCTTTAGTACCGGCTACCAACCTCCACGTGACAATTCACCTCCACACTTCGCTCCAATACTAGTTATGTAGTGTCATCTTGTCCCAAAGCTCCGACATATGCTATCAATTGTTTCTTTTTATAATCATCGTGCAAAGTGTTTTAACTATGCTTTAAAGTTCCATTGTCCCACTTTTGCACTTTTTACCTTCATTACTAGTAATTTTGAGTCACACGATTTCCAAAAACGAATTGTTTCACTTTTGATTTTCGTCACTTGAACCCTACATCCAAGTGTCGGCCAACATACCTTGATTTCAATATACTCGTGGACTATCCAGGTCGGAGTGTATCGATTATAAATAGGATCCTGTGGTTAAATAAAGAGCCGCTTCCACTAAATCTACAATCGAGAACAACAAAACAATATATTAGCAATAAGTTATCGAGGAAGGATTTGAAATGAAAAAATAACAAAATAAAAGCAATAAGCGATAAGTACTTATATATAAGCATGAATTCGACTAAATCACTTCTATGAATTCTTATTACTAACCAAAATTAAAATGTTTAGTAGAGGAAAGTAAGCGATAAGTACTTATATATAAGCATGAATTCGACTAAATCACTTCTATGAATTCTTATTACTAACCAAAATTAAAATGTTTAGTAGAGGAAAGGAAGAATAAAGAAGATTTTAAGTACTTTTAGAATTCTTGATTGAAAATTCAACTGGATTATATGTTTTCAATTTTAATCATATTGTTTTCGAAATGAATATTTCAAATTCATTATTCATGTGCTAAAAATTGGAAATCTAAAAATAAAGGATAAATTTCAATATGAAACACAAAAAATGGTAAAGTTTTTTTTTTTGGTTAGAAAAAAATGGGCGTGGTTGAGGCCTAATCCCGTAAAAGGCTAAAAGCATTTAAAATTAGAAAAAATGGTGAAGTTTTTTTTTGGTCAGCAGTGGTGGATCCATAAATTTTTTTGGTACGGTCAGCATAAACGTCACAAAAATTTCTATATAAAAAATACGCTACAAAAATAAAATAAATGCCACTATATTCACATTCTTGAAACTTACTAGATACAATTCCTCACAATATTTACATATTATGAAATCACAATATTATAGTTTTGTTATTTATACCATTAAATTTTTCTATTACTCTAAAGAATACCGTTGGTTTCTCTTTATGTTAGGAATTATAATTAAAGAATTACCATTCTAATGATTAAATTAAAGTTCCAACCACATAAAAAAATGACTGAATTAAAGATTCATAATAAATCCACACATTTTTTTTTTTGATATTTGCATTATCATTTTATATTAGAAACGAAACAAAAATGAAAATATCATCAATGATATTTGCATTTGGCCAAAAAAAAATCAATGATATTTGCATTATCATTTTTTCATAATAAAACGAACCCAAAACAAAACGAGTTGTTTTAAAATAACAAATTGTGCTCTAAAATGTGGCACAGTTTTCATTAAAAACAAAATTGGGCAGATCTTTCTCTCCTTCACGAGTTGTCTCAGGTTCTCAGTCTCAGGCGCCATCGGAGTTCTGCAACTACAGAGTACAACCAACGCCATACAACTAGCTAAGGTAGTAGTCTCTCCCAAAATCAGTCTTGCTATAGCCCCTGGTTAGACAAGGGAAGGTATGCCGTTGTTTAGGGGCAATTTCTCGGGCCAGTGGAGAGTCAATTTCTGACCTTTATTGGTTATTTTCTGGCGAAGGTGTGGTCAAGTCACCCTCCTTGCCCCTTTGTCCATCCGCCAGTGAGTGTCAGTTTAGTCTGTCTTTGAACGAAGGAGAGAAACGGTAAAAACTAGAGAAAAGGAAAGTTGTTTGCACTCAGGGACGCTGAAGATGATGATGAGGTTTAGGGCTACTTCTTCTTCTTCTGCTTCTTGTTGGAGCAGCAGCGGCATAGGTATGTCTCATCTTTACTCTTCTGGTTCTATTTTCATCAATAATTACTCTCAACCTTCAAAACAAATCAAACCTAGAAAAACCCAAATAAGGCAGCTCGTGAGAGATACACCCAAAATCAATAATCTTGAAGATGCCTTAATTGTGTTAGATGAAATGCTTCAAATGCGTGCTATGCCTTCCGTTACCCGTTTCAATAAACTCTTGGGTCAAGTTTCTAAATTGAAACATTATAACCAAGTCATCTCTTTGTATGACCAAATGGATGTCTCCGGAATTGATCCTGATATTTATACTTTAAGCATTGTCCTTCATAGCTTTTGCCACGTAACCAAATGGGGTTTAGTTTTGCTATGTTGGGAAATTTTTTTCAAATTGGGTATCCAACCAGATGTCACCACCTTCACCATTCTAATCAAGGGCTTTCTTCTTCAAAATAGAATGGCTGAGACGGCAGGGCTTTTCAATAAAATGATTGAGAGTAGAAATTGTAAGCCCGATGCGGTTACTTTCGGGACACTCATAAAGGCCTTGTACCTGAAGGGAAACTATAATGCAATTATTCAACTACTTAGGGAGATGGAACAAGTAGCTTGCAAGCCTACTGTAGTTACCTATAACACCATCATTGACAGTCTGTGTAAGGATACACTAATTGCCGATGCATTGAACCTCTTCTCAGAAATGATAAGTAAAGATATTGCCCCAAACGTAATTACCTACAACTCTTTGATCCTTAGAGTTTGCAAATTAGGGGAGTGGAAAGAAGCTACGAGTTTTTACAATGAAATGGTGAGCAAAAATATCTTTCCAAATGTTTGCACCTTCAATGTCTTGGTTGATACACTTTGCAAGGAGGGGGAGGTTGAGGAAGCGAAAAGTGTGGTTGAAATGTGATTCGAAGGGATATTGAACCTAATTTGATCACATACAATTCGCTTATGGATGGTTACTGTTTGAGAGGAGAAATGGGTAAGGCATAAGAGGTTTTTAAACAAATGCTTAACAAGGGCTTTATTGCTGATGCTCGTAGTTATAACATATTGATAAATGGATACTATAAGCACAAAAACATCGATGAGGCCAAGACTATTTTCAAAGAAATGTCTTATAGGGGAGTGGCTCCAAATACCATTACTTATAATACTCTTATGAATGGGTTTTTAAAATTTGGGAGAATACAAGTTGCACATAAGTTGTTCTCTGATATGAAAGCTTGTGGCCAACTTCTAGATGTTAGAACTTATGCTATTTTAATGGATGGCCTTCGTAAAAACGGACAACTCTCTGCGGCAATGGAATTGTTTAGGGATATGGAGAGTAAGAAGTTGGATATAGATATTGTGACTTTCAGTATTCTTATTGAAGCATCTATGTACAGATACTTCGTAAAAACATTATAGAAAGATTATAATGATGTTAATTGGTATGTTTAAGAGTTGGAATAGATGCTTCTCATCAAGTTTGATACTGCCATGGATGCATTAGGTATGTTTTTGTATCTGTACATGGAAAATATTATGGAAACAATTGCATCCTAATGCTTATATTGAAAAGACTTGACATGTTTTTGTTCTCTGTGATTGCATAGGTTATCGTTGATTAGTGATGAGATGTAGAAGATAATCATATTACTCTTTCAAGACTGAAATTCGCTAGGTTGCGATCTTTACTTCTTTGGGTAGGTTGTTATTTCTTATTTATGAAGAATGGAGATTTTGATTTTGGCTGAACAAATGAGATCTTTTATGCTTTTTGTGAGATTTGAAAAAATTTTATCGAATAGAAATTTTAAGTTGGGTTTTTTTAAGTTCATTTCTTGGTGTTGACACCATATTGCACCAGGCTCAATGGGCCATATATCTAAAGCCCAAAGCCTACTATATAAGGCTCAAATACCATATGGGCCTAAGGCCACACAACAAACAAACGCTCACAAGGGCCAACAACTCACTGACACGTGGACACATCTCCACTACCCATCTGGAAGCCACGTGTCAGCACCACAGTAGAAGTGCATTTATCCCACATCGAAACTATTCAGCAAGCCTCCTTCAAACATCAATACAAAAGGGAGGCACATTCCCAAAAAGGTAACTAATATTTACTATTTATTTTTACTCTGTCAAAATTATCATTTACCTCTTACATACTAAACACTGACTTGGGCGTCGAAGACCCTTTAGGTCGGCACCACATCGGTGCCGATCTCTGACCGACAACCAACTGCTCTTCTTATTTACAGGTTTTTCGAAGAGCACGTTGTCGATGCCAAAAATGGACCAACTTAGAATTGCCTCTTCGTGTTCACTTCGCTCGCTCTCCTTGGGGGCAGGACGACTTGCAAAGGGAAGGTAGAAGCAAAGGAGCACCGGTGGGGTGCCGGCCTAGTAGTCTCTGATGCTTAAGTTAGTTAAGTGTGGAGGGATTTAGGTAGTGTAAGGGCAAAGATGTCATTACCATTTTTGAGGGGAGGTGCCCCTGTATTTATAGTGGCATTAATGTTGGTGGAATATTTCGATGTGGGGTAAATGTCCCTGTCCCTGGAGCTAATGCGTGTCCTAATGGTTCCGAGCTCCGTGGCCGTGTTGACACGGTCGGCCGAAGGGTAGGCTGACCATATTTGGTTGGCCTAGTGGATTTTGTCTTTTACCCAAGGCTGTGTTGATGGGGTGCACTGCACTTGGTGTTTGTGGATTTGCCTCCTTGTGCTTTTTGTTGAGCCGAGGCCAAGTACGGTTTTGGAGGGCTTTGGTCGGCCTTGAACAGGTTGATCAAATTAGGTACAAACAGGAGTCCCCCAAGTCATTGACTGAGGTGGATTTCCTTGGTTGAGGGCTTGTTCTTCATTTGTCAACCTGTGGGGATTCGTCCTATACTAGTCCCCAGTCACCCAAGCCCTTGGCCGAGGCGATAAGCCTTGTGTTAACCTTCCAAAAAGGGTTTAGCGAGGGAGAATGGTCGGCCTTAAATTTTGGTTGTGGCCGAATGGATTCTTGGTCCGCCTGCTTGCGCGGAACCTCGCATGATCATGTGGCCGATTGATTTGGAGGATGTTTGTGGCTGATCGAGTGCTCCAAGGAGATTGTATGTCACCTTGGTCGGCCTGCTTGCGTGGAACCTTACACGATCATGTGGCTAATCGGCCTGGAGGATGTCCGTGGCCGATCAAGTGCCACTCCAAGGAGATTGTATGTCACCTTGGTCGACCTGTTTGCGCGGAACCACGCACGATCATGTGGTTTATCAGCCTGGAGGATGTCCGTGGCCGATTGAGTGCCATTCCAAGGAGATTGTATGTCACCTTGGTCTGCCCACTTGCGCGGAACCTCGCACAATCACGTGGCCGATCGGCCTGAAGGATGTTCGTGGCCGATCGAGTGCCACTCCGAGATGATTATATGTCACCTTGGTTGGCCCTCTTACGTGGAACCTCGCACGATCATGTAGCTGATCGGCCTGGAGGATGTCCGTGGCCGATCGAGTGCCACTCCAAGGAGATTGTATGTCACCTTGGTATGCTCGCTTGTGCGGAATCTCGCACGATCACGTGGCCGATCGGCTTGGAGGATGTCCGTGGCCAATCGAGTGCCACTCCGAGATGATTGTATGTCACCTTAGTCGGCCCACTTACATGGACCCTCGCACGATCATGTGGCCGATCGACCTGGAGGATGTCCGCGGCCGATCGAGTGCCACTTCAAGGAGATTATATGTCACCTTGGTCGGACCGCTTGCGGGGAACCTCGCACAATCACGTGGCCGATCGGGTTGGAGGATGTCCGTGGCCGATCGAGTGCCACTCCAAGATGAATGTATGTCACCTTGGTCGGCCCGCTTGTGCGGAACCTCGCACGATCATGTGGCTGATCGGCTTGGAGGATGTCCTTGGTCGACCGAGTGCCACTTGCCAGACTTCAAGATGAACCTATGATATGCGTTAAGTGGCATGGTATGATTGTTGTGCCACGCGTCATGTAATAAATGCCTTGAGATTTGTGTGCGACCCTTCAACTAGCCGAATGGGTTCTTATATGAGCTCGAGAGAGCTTTTCAAATTTTTGAGGCAATTTTTGACGATCCTTGACCCCTATTTAGGCTATTCCCGGTGTAAGGACCCTTCCCGAATTTCACCTCGAAATCCGCAAAAAGCCCTTATCTCGTATGATAGCTCTTTTTTCTCAAAATTTAATACCAGGAATACCCTTTATCCTTAAATATATTTAATAAACCTTACAGAGTTCCCGACAAAACCTCTGTACTTATTGACCACACTTACCTGTCAGACGCAGGATAGCTTACAGGTCATAGCCAAGACCTCGGAATAGTGGTGGTTCAAAAAGTAACACGCTCTGACACCAAATGTCAATAGGTCAGACACTGCTGAAACCTCTACTGGAATAACACAAGACAACTAACTGGTCAACCACTTGTGAACCGTCAATAACTCGTCACTCTGGATCACCGCCCACACCAACCCACGGACCCGGATGACGAAGGAACCAGACTTGGTTGAATTGAGTCTTACTGACTCACCCCGAGTTGAACTCGATATCTCTGCTCCTCTAGAGCACCCCTAGTGGAAACTCGATATCCCGGCTCGTCCTGAGCCCCGAGTGATAACTCGATATCCCGGTTCGTCCTGAGCCACTGAGTGGTAACTCGATATTCCTGCTCATCCTGAGCTATCTTAGACATCAACGATATGGCGGAGAAAGATCCCTCGAATGCCAACATTGGAGAACCCCTCGACGATCTGGCGGAGACATATCCTCTAACGCCAATCGGAGAACCCTCAATAATGTAGCGGAGAAAAGCACCCTCCACACCAATCATCGGAGAATCCCATGGTATAACCCAATACCTAGAAGTATGCATACCCATGCAATCCCGGAACCCTAGTCCGTTCACAGCGCGAATAAAATACCAAATCATGGACGCCCTAGCCCCAAGGAACTCTTGACACATTATTGACCCAACTACCTTGACCTCCCGAGCTCAAAACCCACTCCATGGTCAACCGTTACCGTTGGGATTGCCCAACTGGGGCTCTAAATGAACTCCTATGGCCACAAAACCATCAAAATCCAGTCCGAAACATCCCAAAACCTTAGTCACGCGTCGCCGTGACCTCAGAATCAGTCCCACGCACTGGTAAAAGGCCGGATGACGTGCCACCCACCGATAACGCGCCTGCTACAGGTCCCACGCACTGACTCGGTCCGACTCGTCCTAACTCAGCCTGACCCTATCCACTGAACTCGACCCAGTCAACTCGACCTGACCCAGTCCACTCGGCCTGACCCAGTCCACTCGACCCGACCGGTCACCGGTGACTAGCTGAAGAAGACGACTGCACCGCCGCGCCGTCGTCTGAAATTGGAATTTCTCGCCGGAAATTTTCATTTGAGAAATTCCAATTTCCGGTGAGCTTCCAACTCCTTCATTTCTTGATCGATTTTCACGAACCACCCATGTAAATTCAACTACTTTTCACCAGGATTCCGAATATGAGATCAAAGTTCTGAGATTGTACCTAGTTTGGCCAAAAAATGACCGAGAAGTTTCGGTCCACCTCCTTCCTCCGTTTGTTGTCTACGGCGGTGCTCCCACCTCGATGGTGACCCCAAAATGCTCGTGGAGTCACGAGGAAGACCTTCCCTGCCTTGGTTTCAATCGAATCGAACCGGAATTAATCCGATGAGGATGGGGGTTTCGGTGTTCGCACGGAGGGGGTGGGGCAAGAGAGAGAGAGAAAGACACTGACCAATCCCCCGAAGAGAGAGAAAAAAATCTAATTTATAGTTTAAACTTTTCCAAAATTACCAAACTACCCCTGAAGCTTCTAGACCCGTAACGATCTCACCGGGTTTCCATTTTTCACGTGTCGCCTATCTACGAACTTGTGAATTCGAGACCTACGTAACGACCTAAGAAAAATTCTCAAAAGCACTGCCAGTCAAAAAGTGACTCCCGAACTTGTCGAAAATCGAGCGTAAATCTTCAAATTTTCAAATTCATTTAATTTCTGGTCCGGATCGTTACAATGAGGCCGACTAACATCGTCATATAATGGTTGAGGAGAGGAGGAAGAAGGGGAAGAAGAGGAAGGGGTTAGCCGTAGACGCAGAAGATGTGCTTCAGCAGAAGAAGCAAGGTCAGATTGAAGTCTTTGAGACCGTGCGCCAGATAATCTGTCCTAATACCAGCTCCGACTTGAAGGGCCGAAGGGTTCCCAAGAAGATGAGGAAGCCGTATCTTGACGCTTCCCTCCGGTCGTATTTTTTGAAGACCGATGGGGAGCCGGATATGGTGAGGACTCAGGAGGCTGACGAGACTTGGGGCAGTTATCGACAGCCTTCCATCCTTCTCAGCTAGATTTCATGAACACCGTTGTTCATGGGTCTCAGTACGAGTTGGATGAGATCGCGGCCTTGAAGGCGAAGGACTTCGCTGATCGGTGCGATAAGACCATGCGGGCCGGGGCATATGCAAGTACCCTTCGTTGTAACTAGTGTTGTTTTTGTTTGTTGTTATTGTTATTCAGCCGTCCAACATCGTTTGTGTTGTGTTGTTTGTAGATTCTTGGTGAGGTCTTTACCAGCCTCCGGTATGCCATCCAGGCTAAGGAAAAGGTAACCGAGGAGCATCAGGCGTTGAAGGCGAAGATGGACACCATGGTCGAGAAAGAGAGAATGGCCGAGAGGTCAATACTGGCCAAGGTTGATGCGGAGCTGAAGGTGAAGGAGTTGGAGAGGCAGCTGGTTGCTCAATGTGATGTTGCCGAAGCAAGGATGGCCGATCTGAAGGCCAGAGTCCAGCAAGCAGAGTCGGCTAATGTTATGATGGCCGACCAGCTTGTCTCGGCCAAGAAGGTGGGTGCGGAAGAGTACAAGGCCTCCCCGGCGCATCATCATGATCTGCAACGGTTTGGGGCCAGACTGGAGGATGGGTTGTTCAAGCGAATCCTTCTGGCTAACACCGATGTTGTTATCCAATTCCCCTGGTTGAAGCATCCCCTCCCCCCCCCCCCCCCCCCCCCCCCCCCCCCCACCCCAGCTGGAAGATTACGTGGACGAAGATGGGAATGCGCTGCCGGAGGATGATGATGCCGACGGGTAAGCCGAGGTGCCGGGAGATGGTGGAGATGTCTCTGAAGACCAGGGGAATGCCCCATAGTTTTTGTAATTAACTTTGTATTTATTCATTGGCCGAATGGCCTTGTATTGAACGAGTATCGTTAGTTTTTGGTATTGGTTACCTATGGAATTATGTTATTGTTTTTTTTTTGCATCTGTGTTTGACTGTGGCTTGTGAATGGTAAGTTTGCTTTAGCTCAAAATAGGATGAAAACGATATGTTGAGTGAGGTGCCGTTTGAAATAAAGTTGATCGTAGGGTGGTCAAAATGTGAAAGGTTGTTCTAAGAGAAGCCAATGCCGTTTAGAAATGAGGTTGGCCTTATAGTGAATTTAGGCTTGATTGCCTTTTCAAACTGAAAGATTGTTGGGGATAAAAAGTAAGAGGGATTGCCTCCTTGTAAATTCATTCATTGATAATGTCATTGGGTGTGCCAGGAATGTTTACAAAAAAGTCGGCCAGGGGCCAAACATGTTTGTGGCCGTGGACCTATTTTACTTGTAGTAGAATTTTAGATGGTCCACATTCCATGGTTGTGGGAGTGTCTTGCCGTTCGAATCTTTTAGTTCATAGGTCCCTTCTCTGCATATTCTGGAGATTGTGTAGGGTCCTTAACAAGTAGGGGCGAAGGTGCCGGAAGATCTCTCCTTGGTTGCAAGGCTGACCTTCCTTAGGACTAGATCGTCTATCCTGAAGCTCCTGTGGCGGACTCTCGAGTCGTAATATCGTGCAACTCGTTGCTTGTATGCGATGTGCTTGAGGTTGGCCTTTTCCCTGCGTTCCTCCAGCAGGTTGGCCTTTTCCCTGCGTTCCTCCAGCAGGTCCAAACTGAGAGCTATTTGGTGATTGTTTTGTTCTGGGTTGTAGGGGATTACTCGATATGATGTTTCGTCGATCTCTACTGGTACGATCGCCTCGGTGCCGAAAGCCAAGGTGAAATGAGTCTCATTGGTGGTCGTCTTGAAGGAGGTTTTGTGGGACCATAGCACGTCATTGATAATGTTGGACCATTTGCAATTGTCCTCATCGAGTCTCTTCTTCAAGTTGTATTTGATGTTCTTATTGACTGTTTCGACCTGTCTGTTGGACTGTGGGTGTGATGGTGAAACAAAAAGGAGCTTGATGTCGTAGGTCTCACAGAAAGCCCTGAAGCGATTGCAATCAAATTGTCATCCATTATCAGTGATGATGGTGTGTGGGATCCCAAAGCGACAGATGATGTGTTGGTAGACGAAATGCTCGATCTGGGCTACTGTGATGGTTGCCAATGGTTTCGCTTCGGCCCATTTTGTGAAGTAGTCCACTACTACGACTGCGTAGTTGACTTTTCCCTTCCCCTAGGGTATTTGGCCGATCAAATCGAGTTCCCATTGGGAGAATGGCCATGGACTAAGCATAAAAGTGAGGGGCTCAGTTGGGAGGTGAGGGATTTGCGCATGTCGTTGGCACTTGTCGCATTTTTGTGTGAGTTCAATGGCGTCTGAAAGCATGGTGGGCCAATAGTATCCCTGTCTGAAGGTTTTCTGTGCCAAGGTGTGCGCTCCAGAGTGATCTCCGCAAATGCCCTCGTGCATTTCCCTGAGGACGTAATCGTCCATGTCTGGTGTATGGTACTTTAATAGTGGGTTAGTGAAATCGCGCTTGTAGAGATGGTCATGCTGGATGGTGTACCGGGCGAATTGTCTCTTGATTTTCTTAGCCTCCGTCATGTCTCCCGGGAGGGTTCCATCTTTGAGGTATGCTTTGATGGGATCCATCCAGGTCGGACTGGTGTTGATGGTGTATATCCGCCGTGGTCTCATGCTAGGTACGTGTTGGACTTCCACGAGTACCCTTCGTTGCTCATTCTCATCCAGGGAGGATGCAAGTCGTGCTAGGGCATCGACATAGTCGTTCTCTGATATAGGGATTTTGTTGATTTCGTAGGCAGAGAAGCTTTGGAGGAGTTGTTTTGCTAGGGCCAAGTATAGTGACATGGACACGTCTTTGGCCTCAAAGTCATTGTTGATTTGGCTTACCACTAATTACGAATCGCTATAGATTCTCTTCTGGTTGGCCTCCAGGTCTTTGGCTAAGCGTAGGCCGGCCAACAGTGCTTCGTATTCGACCTCGTTGTTGGAAGCTTTGAAGCTTAAGCGTAGGGCGTATTCTAGCTTGACTAGTTCTGGGGAAGTGAGAACTAGTCCTGCTCCTGATCCGTTGTGGCAAGTGAATCCATCCACGTACAGTGTCCAGCATGGGCGCTGCAGATCAATCGGGGTTGCCTTGGTGGATTCCTGGCCTTCTTTGGTGGTTGGTGCTTGCGGAGGGGCTACCTCCGATGGTATGTATTGTGTAGGTTGATAAGAGTACTCGATAATGAAGTCCGCCATCGCTTGTCCTTTCTCGGCCGTCCTGGCTACGTAGGAGATGTCGAACTCGCTCAGCTCGATTGCCCATTTGGTGAGACGGCCGGAGATGTCTGCCTTCTGCAAAACTTGTCACAAGGGTTTTTTGGTGATGACCTTGATCTCATGTGCTTGGAAGTATGGTCGGAGCCTACGTGTTGTGACTACAAGGGCCAAGGCAAGTTTTTCTAAGTCAGGGTACCGTCTCTCCGCATCCTGAAATGCTTTGATGGCATAATATACAGGATGCTCTACCCCGTCCCGTCGTGTGATAAGGACAGAGCTGACAATCGAGATTGATACTGATAAGTAGACAAAAAAAGGCTCGCCATTTTCTAGTCTGGCTAGCAATGGTGCTCTGCCCATGTATTGCTTGAGCGCAACGAATGCCTTGGTACATTCCTCCGTCCAATCGATGTGTTTGCCTTTGCTTTTGAGAGCTTTGAAGAATGGGGCGCATCTGTCGGTTGCTTTGGATATGAAGCGTGTGAGAGCTGCCACTCGTCCTATCAGGCGTTGGATGTCTTTATGATTTTGTGGAGCCTGCATGTCAAGGATTGCCTTTATCTTTTCGGGATTTGCCTCGATCCCCCTCTAGCTGATCATGTAGCCCAAAAATTTGCCTGATCCCACCTCGAAGACAAATTTTGTGGGATTGAGGCGCATCTTGTACTTCTTGAGGACGTTGAACATTTTATCCAGGTTGGGGATATGCTCGTCGACCGTTTTGCTCTTGACGAGCATGTCGTCCACATATAATTCTATCGTTTTGCCTATATGATTGACGAACATGAAGTTTACCAGTCTCTGTTATGTAGCCCCTACATTCTTTAGGCCGAAAGGCATAACATTGTAGCAGTAGATACCCAAGTTAGTTCTAAAGCTTGTATGGATTTGATCACCTGGATTCATGAGGATCTGGTTGTAGCCGGAGTATGCATCCATGAAGCTGAGTAATTCGTGTCCTGCGGTGGCATCTATGAGCATGTCGATCTTAGGCAGTGGAAAGCTGTCCTTGGGACATGCCTTGTTGAGATCGGTGAAGTCGATGCACATGCGCTAGGATCTAGATGGTTTCTTGACAAGTACCACATTTGCTACCCAAGCGGCATAAATGGCCTTCCGGATAAAGTGTATGGTGCTCAGCTTTGTTATTTCAGCTTGCATGGCCAACTGCCTTTCGGTGTCATGGCTACGCTGCTTCTGGGTGACCGGTTGAAATGATGGGTCGATGGTAAGCCGATGGCAGATCACATCCGTGGAGATGTCGGACATGTCCGTACAAGACCATGCGAAGACTTCGGCATTTGCCTTTAAGAATTAAACGAGGGCTGCTCGTATGGAGGGCTTGAGCTTCTACCCTATCCGGATCGTGTGATCCTTGTGTAAATCGGAAAGAGGTATTACCTCTGTCTCTTCCACAAGTTTTGCCTGTGGCATATTCGCAAGGTCGTGTGGATCTTCCGGAGGGCTATCCCGGAATTCTTGCATGAGGTTAGGGTTGATGGGGTCGTCCCCTAGGGTAGTTTCGGCGACGGATAGGGTTTCTGTGTGATCCGGCATATCTTGCCTGCTTGTCTTGGTTAGGGTCGTGGCGTAGCATGTTCTCCTGGAGAGTTGGTCTCCTCTAACCTGTCCCGTTCCCATGGGAGTTGGGAATTTCATTAAAAGTAGGTGGGTTGCCACGATAGCTTTCATCTTATTGAGCAATCATCTTCCAATTATGGCATTGTAGGTCGTGGGGCAATCGACCACTAGGAAGGTTGTGATAGCTGTAGTTACCGTTGGGATGGTACCTATAGACACTGGTAGAGAAACGATGCCCTTGGGTAAGACCGAGTCCCTAGAGAAGCCGAGGAGGGGTGTGACCTTTCGGTCGAGCTCCTTTTCGTCGATGCCCATCTGTTTGAAAGCGTCCCAGAAGAGTACATTGACCGAGCTCCCAGTGTCAATGAGTATTCTCCCTATGTCATACTCAGAGATTTGGGCTCGGATGATGAACGGGTCGTCGTGCGGGAACATAATGCCTTTCTCCTCTTCCTCTAAGAATGTGATCCATTCTTGGTCACCTTGGTTGCTCTCCCGGAGTCGATGCTGAGGATTTGGTGGCTGGCCTGGGTCGCATAGAGGAAGCTCTTCTTGCTCGGTTGGAGGTGATGGAGGAGGATAGGGAGGGTCCGCTGTTGATGGTATTGATCTGCATATGTGCTATCGGTAAGGGGGATGCTGTAGAAACTGATTGAGTCTGCCTTCACGGATCATTTGCTCGATAATGTCCTTGAATGCAATGCATTCTTCGATCGTGTGGCCATTTTACTTGTGGTATTGGTAAAATGCCTCTTTGTTGTGGGTGGGGCGATAGCTGGGGTTCCTTGGCTTGGCTTTAGGGATCATGCTTTCCATATTTAGTAGAACATGGTCCAAGGATGTGTTCAATATTGTGTATGTTTCAAACCGACTTCGTGGTCCGGAGTTGTCACCTACCAAGTTGTGCCCCCTGGTGATGTCTGTCACTCTGCTTGAATCCCCCGCTATTGTAATTTGATCGACCCCTCTTACCCTGATGATGTCCATCATAGGTACTTTTCCTCTTTCTTTGGTGTGATTGGTGGGAGTCGTGATTGTAGCCGTCGGGGGCATGGCTAGTTCTACCTTAGCTGTTGTTCCCCGAGGGTGTTGAGTATGAGGATGTCCTGGTTTCCTTGGTGGGGGTGTGGAAGAATTCTGCCTTTGCATGGATTGCCGCCCTTCACATGATTTCATTGTAATCCTTCCAGTCCTCCGTGTGGGCTACATACTTGAAGGGTGACTCCTTAAGGCCGCTTCGGAAAGCGTTGAATGCAGCCTTGTCATCGGTGTCCCGGCAGCGGGAGTATTCGAGGTTGAACCTGGCGGCATATTTCTGAAGTGTTTCCTCCTCTTCCTGCCTAAGGGAGAAGAGATCTTCTGTGGAGACCAGTCTATCTGTCTGGATCATGAACAAATTGAGAAAGGTTGTCTAAAGCTCATCGAATGAGTCAATGGTATTGGGGGCCAGGTGGTAGAACCAATTGAGAGCCGCGTCGGTGAGAGTGGAGCTGAAGATCAGGCATTGAACCTCGTATGTCACATTTTTATATGTCAGGGCGGAGACATAGTTGTTTAGGTGGGTGACCGAGTCCCTATTTCCCGTGTAGGGAGCTATCTTTAAAGGTTTGACCTCGGACCTCCGTCTTGACCGAAGGATTCGGTTGGTAAAAGGACCGGTGCTAGCTTTCCCCCAAGCCGGTGCCTTGCCCTTTTCTTTCTTTGTCTCAAGGTTGTGCACCAGACGTAGGAGGCTTTCTGCCAGGGAATTGCCTTGTTGAGGTGGGGGCGGGTTCGGTTGGTGTTTATCTTGATTGTCACCACTCACTTGGCGATCTCGATTTCGGCCGTGGGAGTAACTCCCTGCGGTTGAGTCGGTCTCGTCTTGAGTTTCCCGGTCGTTTGCCCTTGGTTTCTATTCAGGACCTCTAGTCCTATGATCCCCTTGGTCATGAACCATACCAGAGGTGTGTCCCGCGATTTGCTGGCCTGCCACGGTTAGGATGGGCAGGGGGGTATCCCATTTCCCTGGGGTCCGATGTAGCGTAAGTCAGACAAAGGGGTTCTATCTCTATTTGCCGATCGTCTAGCAGTTGTCGAGTGTCCCGGTAGATTCTCAGTTGAGAGGGTCCGACGCCGCTTTATGGCTGGATGAGTAATCGACTTTCGGATAAGCTAGGGCAAACCCTAGCCTGCGGCTTCTTGTGTTTGTCCGAGGGAATTTGCTCGAGGACTGGTTGATCGATCGGGATCCAATCGGTTGCAATCTGGTAGGCATGTACAGGGTCAACTGGTCCTCTATCTCGTGGTTCGTTACGTTGGGACAACCTTACAAGGGCGAGTGTGCTCTCATATTGCTCTGACAGGACCTGATTCTTGGCATCCATCTTGGCGTTGTGAGCCCTGAGCTCAGCCACTTCTCGTTTGAGATCGTCCAACGTCTGTCTCAGCATATCCGGGATGTTGTCCCTGAAGCTCCTTTATATGAAAGAGGTGTTGTTGAGTTCTCCTTCGTCTTGATCGCCCAACATGATTCCGGAGGGTGTTGGGACGGCCTTTGTGGTAAGTGAGTTCGTGGGAGGTTGTTTCAGAATTCCCACAGACGGCACCAAACTATTGATGCCAAAAATGGACCAACTTATAATTGCCTCTTCGAGTTCGCTTCGCTCACTCTCCTTGGGGGCAGGACGACCTGCAAAGGGAAGGTAGGAGCCAAGGAGCACCGGTGGGGTGCCGACCTAGTAGTCACTGATGCTTAAGTTAGTTAAGTGTGGAGGGATTTAGGCAGTGTAAGGGCAAATATGTCATTATCATTTTTTAGGGGAGGTGCCCCTATATTTATAGTGGCATTAAATGTTGTTGGTGGAATATTTCGATGTGGAATAAATGTCCCTATCCCTGGAGCTGACGCGTGTCATGGTGGTTCCAAGTTCCGTGGCCGTGTTGACACGGTCGGCCGAAGGTAGGCCGACCAGATCTGGTCGGCCTAGTGGCTTTGGTCTTTTGCCCAAGGCTGTGTTGGTGGGGCGCACTTGGTGTTTGTGGATTTGCCTCCTTGTGCTTTTTGTTGAGCCGAGGTCAAGTACGGTTTTGGAGGGCTTTGGTCGGCCTTGACCAGGTTGATCAAATTAGGTACAAACACACGTGACATACAGTGATTGGACAGAATACAAACCCTAAGTTGGCACATTTCGTGCACCAACACTTGGTATACTTGAAAGCCTGTATCATTAAGAGGACTTAAACATGGATATTTAGAGGGGGGGACTTGAAAGTCTGTATCATTGCATTTCACGCTCTGGTGCAAGAGAAGTAAGGGACAGAAGTCGTTTTCTATAATCAATATAATGAAGTAAAGCCCTTACAGGGAATGGCTCGTGATGTTAATTTACTACAAGTTCCTATTGCCACATTTCCAAGAAAGCTTCTCTTTGAATTTATCTAATAAAAGAGAACAATTGCAATTCTTATAATGCATTGTTGCAGGAAGTTCTCTTATTTGCATCTGCTTGAAAAGAAATTTTCACTTGCAGGGCAGAGCAAGGGAACCTGGAGAGATAAATAAAAGCTTACTTACTCTTGGCCGTGTCAATAACGCTCTAGTAGAGCACTCTTGGTCGTGCCATATTTTGCATCAGAAAATTTTGTTGTCTTACCTTCTACATTGTCCTACCAGATATTGATACCTTCAGTTTCTTTTTCTCACACTTTTCGAAGGACTATAATTTATATAAATGACATTTGATAGTCCAGATGGCTACCAAGGACTTCAATTTTACATTTACATTTGATCAAATCGACTAGCATATAACTTACGTTAGTTTATCCACATATTTATCTCATATTGCATGGTACAATATAATGGTTCTATATGACTCTTACTGTAACATTCACAGATGATTGATTTCCTTATCTACATATACTAATCTTGAATGTCTATATATATTCATATAAACTGTTACTAATGAGTCAAGGTATTTTCATGATTCAGAGAACAATAGAGCAATGGATTCATCACAGTCCCAACAGGGAAGAGGAGGATTGGTATCGCTTTCACCATCACAGACACCAAGGTCCACTGACAAGTCGGTGCGAGATCTGCGATCCTCAGATTCGAATTCATCAAGCCGGCATGACAAGGAAAGGGGAGTCAATGAGCAGGTGCTTGTGCGTTGCAGGTGAGTCAGAATCCTAGCTGGGTTTGCCCACGAATTGAGTTCAGTGAGATGTTATGGAGGCATGAGCTAATGAATTGATTTCCGTTTGCAGGAGTTTGAGTGAAGATGAAATGAGGGTGCATACGCCCGTGGTGATTTCTTGTAATGAGAATAGAAGGGAAGTGTCTGCAATTCAGAATATAGCTAACAAGCAGATTGATAGAACCTTTGCATTTGACAAGGTTTGTGAATTAACATAGCAGAATTCATATACTTTTCTTTCATCTTATTCTACTTTAAACGTTGCACTATGGTCTTATTCGATAAAAGGGATTCGTGGATTATAATCTATTTTGGTTCCTAAAATCTCTAAATTTAAATAATGGTTTTTCCTAAATTATAGAGAAATAAAATTGAAATATGTTGATTGGTGTTCCTACTTGTTTCTTTCTTCACACTGGGAGATGATCAGAAAGTTGGATAATGTCGTTCAGGTCTTTGGTCCAGCATCCCAACAGAAGGAATTGTATGAACAGGCCGTGTTTCCTATTGTAAATGAAGTACTTGAGGGATATAACCGTACTATCTTTGCCTATAATCAGACAGGGACGGGAAAACATACACAATGGAAGGAGGAGCAAGAAAGAAGGTTTTGTGTTTGGACTTGTACATAGACACCAGTCTATTTCTATTCTTTGATTTCCCTAAATGGATTTCTAATTGTGTTTTGTTTATTTTTGTAGAATGGGGAGTTTCCTAGTGATGCGGGTGTTATCCCAAGAGCTGTGAAACAAATTATTGGCATATTAGAAGCTCAGGTTGTCGAGTATAGCATGAAAGTCACCTTTTTAGAGCTGTACAATGAGGAGGTAAGTGATCTTTTAGCCCATGACGAAAGCACGAAATTTATAGATGACAAATCTAAGAAACCCATAGCTCTCATGGATGATGGAAAGAGGGTGGTTTTGTAAGAGGCTTGGAAGAAGGGCTAGTGTGCACAGCAAATGAAATTTATAAAATCTTGGAGAAGGGATCTGCAAAACGGCGTACAGCTGAGACTCTTCTCAATAAACAAAGCAGTCATTCACACTCTATATTTTCCATCACAACCCACATTAAGGAATGCACTCCAGAGGGTGAAGAAATGATCAAGCGTGGGAAGCTAAATCTTGTTGACCTCGCTGGTTCTGAGAACATTTCACGCTCTGGTGCAAGAGAAGTAAGGGACAGAAGTAGTTTTCTATAATCTATATAATGAACTGTAGCACTTACAGGGAATAGCTGGTGATGTTAATTTACTACAAGTTCCTATTACCACATTTCCATGAAAGTTTCTCTTTGAGTATATCTAATAAAAGAGAACAATTGCAATTCTTATAATGCATCGTTGCAGGAAGTTCTCTTATTTGCTTCTGATTGAAAAGAAATTTTCAGTTGCAGGGCAGAGGCAGGGAAGCTGGAGAGATAAATAAAAGCTTACTTTCTCTTGGTCGTGTCATTAACGCTCTAGTTGAACACTCTGGTCATGTTCCATATAGGTATTATTATATATATAAATATTATTTATGTGTGTGTGTATATATATATATATATATATATATGTGAGTGTGTATTTAAAAGCCCGGAAAGTAAATTTAATTACAAAAATATTGTTTGGAATATCAGGGATAGCAAACTAACAAGATTACTGAGGGACTCCTTAGGATGGAAAACAAAGACGTGCATGATTGCTACGGGGTATCACACTCCATCATTGCTTGGAAGAAACACTCAGCACTGTGCCAAAAATTTAAAGAATAAACCGGAGGTCAGAAGTTTTCTCACTCCCAGTTCTTGCAAATTATAAAGCTGAATTATCCTCCTTCCTGATCCTTGTTATGGTTTATTGTTGCTTATTGTTTCGGGTCAATCAAAAAATGATGAAATCTGCTTTGATCAAGGATTTGTATTCTGAGATTGATTGGCTCAAGCAAGGTTGTTAACTGATTCCACCGTTGCTGTTCTCTCTCTTTCTCTCAAAATTTTTTTGTATTGGATGCACATTCTTTAATGATTTTTTGGGTAATTTTCTGCAAGCTAAATTGTATAACATATTTGTAATATTCACTCAGAGGTATATGCTGCAAGAGAGAAGAAAGGAATCTATATACCATGGGATCGTTATCTTAATGAAGAAGCAGAGAAGAAGGTCTGGTTCTTGCCATCTAACTGGTGATGGAATTCTTTTCTTAGATAAGTTCATGGCGAACAGATTATTGACCTCATTAACTCTTTCTTTACCCTAGGTAATGGCTGAAAAGATAGAGCAGATGGATCTTGATTCTGAATCCAAAGACAAGGTATTTCCATCAAGATTTAGTTCCTATATATGTTTAAATAGAATCTCACAGTTTAGTGAGGGAACTAATATATTTGTTATGTGGTGACCTAAGAGCAGTAATTGATGGAGCTTTACAGTTCTCAGCAACTTTTGACTGTAGAGTTGAGTGAAAAACTTGAGAAAACTGAGGTAATGCATCTGGGATATCAACTTTATAGACTAGAGTCTCCAATTTTTTCTTTATGCTCTTGAGAAAAATCAACACGTTATACTCCAGAAAAAGCTTGAGGAAACTGGACATGCACCGTTCGATCTGGAGGAAAAATATCGACAGGCAAATGCGACCATTAAAGAGAAGGAGTTACACCAAGAATCAATAATCTTAAAGATGCATTCAATGTGTTGGATGAAATGCTTCAAAAGCATCTTCTGCCTTCCATTATCCGTTTCAAGCAACTCTTGGGTCGAGTTGCGAAATTGAAACATTATAACCAAGTCATCTCTTTGTATATCCAAATGGTTGTCCCTGGAATTGATCCTGATGTTTATACTCTAAGCATTGTTCTTAATTGCTTTTATCTGTGTAAGGATATTTTTTCAAATTGGGGTTTGAACCAACTGTCATAACCTTCACCACTCTAATCAAGGGCTTTCTTCTTCAAAATAGAGTGGCTGAAGCGGCAAGGCTTTTCAATAAAATGATTGAGAGTAGAAATTGTAAGCCTAATGCGGTTACTTTCGGGACACTCATAAAGGCCTTATGCATGAAGGGAAAGTACAATGCATCTATCCAACTACTTAGGAAGATGGAACAAGTAGCTTGCAAGCCTACCGTAGTTAATCTATAACTCGATTATTGACAATCTCTGTAAGCATACACTAATTGTTGATGCATTGAACCTCTTCTTAGAAGTTAGAAATGATAAATAAAGATATTGACCCAAACGTAATTTCCTACAACTCTTTGATTCATGGAGTTTGCAGATTAGGAGAGTGGAAAGAAGCTACGAGATTTTTCAAAGAAATGCTGAGCAAAAATATCTTGCCAGATGCTCGCACCTTCATTGTCTGGTTGATACACTTTGCAAGGAGGGAAACGTTGAGGAGGCAAAAAGTGTGATTGAAATGATGATTCAAAGAGATATTGAGCCTGATTTGATCACATACAATTTGCTAAAGGATGGTTACTGGTTGAGAGGAAAAATGGGTAAGGCAAAAGAGGTTTTAAACTAATGCTTAGCAAGGGCTTTATGGCTAATGCTCATAGTTATAACATATTGATACATGGATACTCTAAGCACAAAAACATCGACAAGGCCAGGACTTTTTTCAAAGAAATGTCTCATAGGGGAGTGGCTCCAGGTATTGTTACTTATAATACTCTTATGGGTGGGTTTTGTAAATTTGGGAGAATACAAGATGCACACAAGTTGTTCTCTAAGATGAAAGCTTGTGGCTATCAAATTGATACTCCACAACAAACAAACAAAGTATAAGAGATGGATCAAACCCGCTCTTATACAATGTTAAACAAACAAATACACAAAAAACAAATGCAACAAAACATCTCAATATGCGAATTCGTAGCCCATGGTGGCACGGAGAAACTAAGCTCCGCATACTCATAGGGGATGCAAGTACTTTAGGAACCAACTAGTATATTTCAGTATGCTAAATGGTTACAAAGGTTTTTGAAGGGTTAACAATTACAAGCCGAAGCCAAGCCTTATATAGGCAACAAATCCAATATCCAAAAGGATAATAAAACCTAACTTTTCCAATACTACGCAAACTAATCCTTATTCAACAAGAAATCAACTTAAACAAGTAAATCAAAACAGCTAAAAAGAAAATTCCTAATTCTAAACAATATTTGCCAACACCCCGCCAAACTCATGATGTTGCATCGTGACTTTGCCAAGAAGTCTTGTCAGTGTCGTCGACACAACGCCGCCACGATACCAATGCGGTGATGATGCCAATGCCAATGAAATGCCGATGTGCTACGCTGCCGATGCGATGTTGATGCGATGCCAATGTGATGCTGATGCGCACGCCAATGTTGATGTTGATGCCAATGTGAAGGCCCATTGTGGAAGCCCAACGAACAAATTATAAAGAATAGTGAAAAACACAATATAATTTGTTCCATTTCTCTAAAAAAAAATTTTGCTTCACTTGTTAGGCTGGCGGAACAAAGTCCATTAATCAAAACATTATATGTCCTCACATTAGGTTGAAGTCCTGTTGATGATAAACCAGAGAAGACTTCCTTTGCATGCTCTAATTTCCCACCAATGAGCAAGCCTTCTCTGGTTGATCATTGGTGGGAAATTAGAGCGCGCAAAGGAAGCCTTCTCTGGTTGATCATTGGTGGGAAATTAGAGCGTGCAAAGGAAGTCTTCTCTGGTTTATCATCAAGAGGACTTCAACCTAATGTGAGGACATATAATGTTTTGATTAATGGACTTTGTTACGCTAGCCTAACAAGTGAAGCATAAAAGTTGTTTAGAGAAATGGAAGAGAAAGGATGTCCTCCAGATGATTTCAGCTACAATATGATTATCCAAGGGTTTATCAGTAACAACAAGAGATGAAGGGCAATCGAACTTACTGAAGAAATGGTGACTAGGGATTTTTCTGAAGATGGATCAACGACGGAAAGGATAGTTGATTTGTTATCTAGAGGTGAAGTAGATCCTACATTGTTGCCATTGATAGGAATATTTTAATGATGGTATGGTACGTTTACTTATAAGAAATGAAAGAAGTAGGTAATCGGAGAAGTAGGCAATCGGAGAAGTGGGTAATCGGAGAAGTAGGTAATCATTCCCATTGAGATGTTTACTAACCATGTAGAATTAGGACATTAATGAGATTGATTTTCATTGTTATTATTTACTAGTTTCTATTAATCAGAATAAAAACTAACTTGATTACTAAAATGCCCTTACGTAGACACTAGCGTCCCTCAACACAAGACTTTCATTATAGATTGTATTACTGAATTTTTATGATTAAAGATAACTTTTTTTTTTTTGCCCAAATATCATCAAAGATGCTTATTTAGCAAACAAGATTCGGAAGTATGGTGCACATACTTTGCATCATTAAAAAAAATTATTTAGCCATTTAATAACAAGTCCAAAATGTCATATATCTTCTAGTGATTATTCACTAATAAAATCAGAGAAAATATGCAAGATTTTTTTTTGTACTACAAATCTCATTGATAAATATTGTAAACCATATTTTTAATTGTTGATGGAGGTGACTCTGAAAATAAGGATGGATTCAGATGAGAAAATTATTACTTAGAATTATTGTAGTTAATACTTAGACTATGCTTTAGTTTTTTTTTTTAAATATTATTTTGGGTTATTTGGAATTATTTTAAAATTGTAGGGCATTTTAGTAAATAAATATCATGAAATGAGGTAATAGGAATCATTAACACTTCCCCTAGTTAATCCCATTATCCAAAAATGGATACTGGGATTACCTATTTTGAATGGGTCTCACGTACTTATTAATTACTTATTTGCAAGCAAATGTATGTGAAGTAGGTAATAGGAATCATTACGTTTAATTTCATTCCCATTACAAATAAGTAAACACGCCCTTGATTGATATGTTTAAGAGGTAGAATAGATGCTTCTCATCAAGTTTGAAACTGACAGGGATGCATTAGGTATGTTTTTTGTATCTGAACATGGCAAATATTATGGAAGCAATTGCACCCTAATGATTATGTTGAAAACACTCGACATTTTTTGTTCTTTGTGATTGCATAGGCTATCGTTGATTAGTGATGTGATTTTTACTTCTTTGGGTGAGTTGTTATTTCTTATCTGTGAAGAATGGAGATTTTTACTTCTTTGGGTGAATTGTCATTTCTGATCTGCGAAGAAAGGAGATTTTGATTTCGACTGAAGTGCTGAACAAATGAGCTCTTTTCTGCTTTTTGTGAGATTTGAAAAAAACATTATCTAATAGAAATTTTGGCTTTTAACTTTATTTGGTTTTTCATTTTGAGGGTAGTTGGGTCGTTTTAAGTTCATTTCTTGATATACTTGAAAGTCTTAACATTAAGAGGACTTCAACATCGACATTTAGAGGGGGGCTTAAAATTGGTACCAAATTTGAGATACCACGTAGACATGGAGATGGAGATGGACATATAATCTAAACCCATATGTACAAGCAGCAGCAACCCAAATATTGGAATTGCCCAATTTGCTCAATAATATACACCATGGATATGAACCACATTTCTCTTTTTCAAGATCTAAATATAAAAACAAAAATTTATTTATGGAAGGCAGAACTTGTTATGTAGATATATTATATCATCCACCCGTATCAACCCCATGAGCCTCAAACGGCACTAAAATTCTACTCTACTTTCTCTTGATAGAATCAACATATTTGCAAAAATACTGCACCTTCAATGTATTATAACACACAGTATGACCCGAAAACAACCATGCCATCAGATGGGAGGGGAGGCAGAGTACTGTGCCTGCAAAATGTATCATCAATGGTCAGAACCCCCGCAAAGAAATACACTTACTATCCTTTTGTAAAAGCTATAACAAGGCGCCACAAGGAAAGGAAAAGAAAATGCGTTATATAACTACAACAATGTATCATCAATGGTCATCAATGGTCAGAACCCCCGCACAGAAATACACCTACTATCCTTTTGTAAAAGCTATAACAAGGCACCACAAGGAAAGGAAAAGAAAATGAGTTTTATAACTACAACAACTTTTGATCATAGTAATCACTAAACTGCAAACCTTGAATTAGTATTTTACCAATTACAACATATGAATGGCAAATTTCAAGGTTGAAGGGTGTCATCAAGTTTCAGAATTTAAAGTTATCTCGCTCATGTTTCTTGACTGTAAAGATTTGAGTTAAAAAGTATCCGATGCAAGTCTTCCACTCTTCTCCATCTACCATAGCCACGTATAAGTTCTGTTTTATTTTTTCCGCTACAGACTTACAGAGCATGAGAGAGACATAATAACATGGAAAGACGAAAGTTATATACTCCTAGAACGGTATCTTCTATATAATCATATTTCAAAATGATAGCAAGTCAAAAGAAAGTTTTACATCCTCTATTGATGTAACTGTTGAAATACTTATAATAGACTCTGGTCAAGGAAATAGATGATTATTTAATTTAAAAAACCATAAAGACATGTCAGTAAAGAGAAGTAAAGGGTAAACGCTAAAATCAATGGAAGTTTGACCACAAATATGTGGGGGGAATATAACATGACTACAAGTGCACCATTAGCGGACTTTTGTACTACTACCAGAAACCCACGGTTTCATTATCAAACAGCCTTCATAAATCAATTTAAGAGAGGAACTTTCAGACACCAAGGCAGACACAATAGAGAGCAATGACATTTGGGATAATGTATATGCTATTGAAAACTAACCTGAAGGAGGCCTCACAATAAGCTTGCACTCACAAGCCCAACTGTCCTTTCTCTCCCAAAAGTTTCATCATCAAAATCTTCATTTGTGGAATTTTCCTGACACAGCAACTTGTTTTCTCCCATTGGATTTAAGCCAAGACCATCCCATAACATTGGATCAACTTGGCGCATTTCATCTTGTTCGGACCCATTAGTGGTATCAACATTATCCTCCACATCTTGTCTCTCATCATCCAAACATGATGGCTCAACATTGAGATCAGAGCACAAATCATATCCAGGTTGCTCCCCAGTCCCCTGATAAGCCACAGTCACTGCTCCTTGGTCAGGTTGCTCGGCAGCATCCTTCTTCTGCCTCTTCCATTTCTTTGTAGATGAAGTACCGTCGTCCTCAAAATCTTCTTCTTCTCTTTCTCTATGTAAATATACCCACAATTTTCTTTCCCCGTCAAATTGCACACAAGGATCGCGTTCATAATGCAAGCGGTCCAAGGCTCCACTAACAACTTGATTAACTTGTGCATCAGAAACATCTTCAACAATGTACTGAGAATCTCTTATCAAAGTACAGACATCTGATCTGGTCCCAATACTTCCAGGCAATCTTGCAGCTGCATCTCTCACAAGACAAAGAATTGTAACATGTGGTGGTCGATCGCGCTTCAGCATAAAATGATCTCGGGCTTTTGATGTTGGCTTACCACCACACCTTCTCAAAGGGGCAACAATGGATTTTTTACCATCAGCTGCTGTGTAACAGAAGGCCCTGTCTGGAATTGAATACCTAAGAACTTCCTCCTTACGAAAATAAGCCCTCACTTCTTCAGAACTTGGGGTAATGGTGTTAAGACTCTTTTGAGCTCTTAGGTCCCTGAACCTTTCTTTCTCATCCAGGTTGAGCTGCATCAACTCCAAGGGTGGTGCCGGAAGACTTCCTATTTGCTGAAGGGTCTCTTGCCCACATTTAAGCCAATTAGCAAATGAATCCACCAACTTGACAAGCATTTTGTGAGGAATACCCCATGCTTCAGGAGATGTCACCTCCTCGTTGGTTTCATGTTCTGATGAACTATGAGAAATCGGGCCAGTCCATGACCAGCTTTTTGTAGCTTTTTCAAAAGCTGCCAGTGTCTTCCACCCCTTAGCTCCTAAAGGAGCTGTTTTTGATGAAAATATCTTCAGCACTCCTCTCACCAGATCCTGAAGTGGCTCTTGTGTCTCAAGAACGCAAGGATCTCCTGGATTTGATCTAACACGGTTCACAATCTCCTCAACTGTTAGAGAAGGTATATTTGCTTCTCCAGAAGGCTCTGAGTTATTGACATCAACCTTTTGACAAGAAAGAACCCCATTGGCACCACCCTCAAGATTTTTGTTCTGCTCATCCATAGGTTCACCACCATCAACAGTATCTGCTGAAAGTGGAGTGATCATTGCTAAGCGAACAGCTGAAAGAAGATGTACAACTGAGAATGAGAAGCCAGTATGAACTGTAGGCTTAATTGGAGTAGATGGCTTTTTTTGGGGCTTGGTTTCCGGCTCCACATCTGCTGCTCCCAATTCTGTAATTGGTAGCTCAGAAATTTCTACATCTGAACTAACAGTGTCATTCTCCAGCTTCCTCTTTGCCTTCTTTTTCAAGGAATTGGAATCAACAATAAGCTGCAAATGGTTAGACTGGAGGTTGTCATCATCTTCATCCCCTTTACTATCCAACACATCTTCTTTCCCTTTCCGCTTCTTCGTCATCAAGTTGCAGCCTAGTAATGGGACCTCAATTCTTTCATGGCGATCACTGACATATGCTTCAATGTTCTGACCTTTCTTTCTGATTCTACCCTGTCCACTACCATTAACTAGTAATCGCATTTCAAGTGGATCATCCTCCTCTTCAACAAAATAACGAGACGGTGGAGAAGAATGATCATTGCCAACTTCTCTTTTCTGCTTTCCAGTAGCAGAATAGGTTTTCCATGAGGGTATGTTCAACCTTTCACCAGCTTCCCCTTGGAATTGGGTGTTCTTGCCCAATTTGTAGATTTGTTTTTGTTCATTATAGTCATCACCCTCGTCATTAAATCTAGCCAAACGAGGGATATAGCGCTCCTCCAAAACTCTGGTGGAAGACTTATGCAAGGGGCTGCTGTCCCGCTTCTTTCCCTTTTGTTTTGCTCTGGAAGAAGAGTTTTCTTGACCATGCATATGCCCATGTTCAACAAAACCACCCATCTTATTGGAGGAGTAATTGATCCCATCAAGGGCCCGTAAACTATCATTCATCTCCTTCTTTGCATACTTGGCCCTTTTTGGATCTAGAGCAGGCAACAAAGAAGATGGAGACGCTTCCATAACACCACTGGGATAAGCCAGCTTGCTCCTCAACAAAGGGTTGCTATCCTCATCATCATCAAATTGCTCGGATGAGTCTGATTCTGTATCTTCATTTTTAATAAACATTCTATTACCTTTCAATGCCACAATGTCTGATCCTCCATTTTGCAATCTATTTCCTCTTGTTTTCTCTAGCTTTGCTCTAAATTCAGAGGATAAAAATCTATCATTCATCTGTGGTGGGGAACCTCTATACGATTTGTAATTTAGATCAGGGGACTCCCTCCCTATCTTCCATTTCTTGCTCCTAACATTCCAATCATCAGCTCTTAAGGGAGAATCCATAGAAAAAGTCTCCCCCTCAGTCCTGTTATGCCAGAATAGATCTGCACGATCTCCTCCAAGAAGTTGCTGTGGAAGTCTGCCTTTCAAGGACTTAATGTGATCCCCAACTGCAAATTGCTGAATAGTTTCTGTATACTTAGCCTTTTTACCAAAATCATAGGGAGCCCTCAAGTTAGGAGGCTTTGCTGTCAACACCTTTGCCTCTGACAAGAGGCTTGTATTGCGGTTCCTGCCATAGGCATGCACATCACTCTTTGAGGAGAGAGGCACGCCAATCAAAATATCATTGGTTAATTCATCACCTCTTAAAAGGTCATGTTTTTTGCCTGTTTTTAAAACACCGGGCTTGTCCATCATGCTACCACGAGACACATTTCTATCTCGCTGGACACCAATTCCATATGTTGTGTCTTCAACATCATCACCACTTATCAACTGATCCCTCATTCTGAGTGCTGCTCCAGAATCATACCCTCCTGCCTTATTCTGTCGTGGAAGAGCTACTGCTGAACTGTATGGACCAGAATGGCTTGCTAGCTCTTTTGCTGAAGGAGTCTTTGACCCAGCCAACTTTAGTATACCTTTCGGATTCTGCTTCCCATATTTTGGCAGTTCAATAGCAGACGACTGCCCTCTTAAATCCACATTTGTGCCAACCCCGTATGGAGAATAACGAGCCATTTTTTGTGCAATTTTCCTGTCCTTGATCTTGTTGCTCCGTAAACCTTCACCCGACTCTCTCTCTGACGAGTCGGTCTCCAAATCTTCCATCTTCTCACCCATCAAACTCTTCTGAATTCTCAGTATATTCAGCACCCGGAGCCTCTCCTCAATACTATATCCCTTGCAATTAAGCCAAGCATCCCTTATCTGACAGAGATTACTAACCATATTGTTCTGATGCTTCCTCAATAGATTGTAGTGCTGCCGCTTCTGAAAGAAATTCAAACCCTCACGGTAAAGAGCAACTCTTGGCTCGCACAAACCTCCCTTCAACATATCGAACAACTTCTTAACCGGGCTCCCAAAATGGAAATTACAACCTGTAAAAAGCTCTTTCAAGGTAATCATAAAGGTCTCCTGGTCCATATCAGGAAGATACTTAGTGAGGCCAAACTGCTCTTCCTCACTCAGGCACTCATTCCATACATCCACTGACAATATATTTTCAAGGCTTGGAAGATCATACAGCTCAAAGGGAATGCTACAGGTCTGATTCCCAACTTGGCAAAATTCCACTCCAGTTTCCCCCAACTCCAACAAATCAAAGTCATCAGACCCCGCCCCAGAGTCTGCATCATCAAATTCATCATCATCATCAGACTCAGCAGCAGAGCTGCGCTGTTGTCGCTCATCCTCATCACTAGACATACTCTTCCTACTACCGGGAGAAAACTCCGAATCAAACCTGGAAACCTTGAAGTTGTTCTTCTCAATAGCCATGAATCTTAACACAACCAAAACCCGACCCGCCCAAAGTAAATGAACTCCCAAATTTTACACCACGCCAACTCCAAATTTTCACCGAATTCCCAAATTCAAACCATCACCAAATCAAAACCCTAATTCAAAAACAAAAACGGAAAGCCTCAAAACTTGCAGGCTACCAAAACGAAATATTCACAATTCGAAGGAAGACCATCAAGATTCACTAAAAACCTAAACTTATTCTAATATAACAATTTACAAATTAAAAGAACTAGGATTTGAACGAGGAGTACCTGCGACGAGCTTCAATGGCGAAATTGAACGGCAGAGCACAAACTCCGAGACATCGAAGGTACGAGAATTTGAAGGTTCGCAGAGAGAGAAGAGAGACGGAGAGGAAAGAGAATATTGCGTTTGGGTGAAGATGAGAAACCCTAAACGCTGAAGCTAAAAGACGAAGCGGTTATTTTATGTATGTATAGGAATTATATAATTTTAATAATAATAAATGTGTGTGTGTAGGAGAGGTCGCAGTGGGGATGAAGAAGACGATGGTGACGTGGAGATAGGTGCGCCGTCTGATGTTGCGAGGAAGAAGATGGGTAGCGAAAAGACGAAAAGGGGCACCGAGCGGGAAAGAGAAAAGCGTGTGCGTGTGCAGCGCAGAGGTAGAGGAAACAAAGAGATGAGAAAGCAACAGCAGCCAACAGAGAGAAGGCGAGTTGACTCAGTGAGTCGAGTGACCGTTGGGAATTCCGAGTCATGATCTTGTTGCCTGGCTCGGCTTGGGAGGGCTGGCCCAAGTTAGATAAACCCCGGCCGGCCCGGTTTTTCGCAACCCTCACTACTGTGACCCCACTTAACTCGTACGACGTGGTATGGTTACCGTTTTTCCTTCTTAATTTGCCGGATTGGATTTGTAGATTTTTTTTTTGGGAAGATATGAAGCATCAAGACGGAAACGGAAATAGTGATACGATATGATATGAAACGAAAAAATTAAAATTTTTAGAAATTCAGGTTACGGATACGTTTAGTATACCCCAATTAAAAAATATTAAAAAAAAATTAATTAAAATACTCTACTTCTATCCTAGCATATTAATTCTAAGGCAAGCAGAAATTCAAGTTACGGATACGTTTAATATACCCCAATTTAAAATCAAAATAAGTTTGCAGGTTGGAAAAGCAATACTTTATCAAGGGCGGGAAAAATAACTTTGCTGCATTCAAGTGTCTCCGGTATATGCCTAACCATATACTCTCTTATTTTCCTTGTCCTTCGAAACTAGCAAAAAATATTAACAAGGCAAGCAGAAACTTCTTTTGGGGCTCCTCTGCGACTTACCCTCCTGTTGCTTGGAAAGATATTTTCAAATCCAAAGATAAGGGAGGGCTAGGTCTCATAACTTCTCAAGATTTTAATAAAGCAGTTATGGCCAAACTTGATTGGAAGATTCTAACGGATCATGATAATTGGTAGGTTCAACTTGTGCGTGCTAAATACTTAAGAAACACCAATTTATGTTTATGTCCTAAGAAATCGTCTAGCTCCCATGCTTTGAAGGGAATTCTTGATAGTCTAATTCTCCTTTTTAAAGGAATTAGATGGATTGTTGGTAATAGAAGAAATATAAACTTTTGGGGTTATAACTGGGCTTTGCCCTATCCTCTTGGAAGGCTTATGGACCAACAACGTCTTGAGGAGCTTGATTGGTCTCTAACTGTAGATAAAGTTATTGTTAATGGATGCTGGAACGTTTCCTTATTGAATAATCTTTTGCCTAATAACATTGTGAAAACTATTGTGGCTATGCCTTTGCCTATGCTTAATTCTATGCAGGAGGACAAACTTGTATGGGGCTCTAGCCCCAATGGAAAATTCTTAATAAAGTCTGCTTCACATCTCCTGGGGGAAAATCAGATTGCTCACCCTTGCTCCAAGTTAATGAACAAAGTTTGGAAGCTCACCATACCTCACAAAGCGAAGTTCTTTGCTTGGTTACTTATTCAAGGAAGGCTGAACACTAGAAATCGCCTTCATCGGCACCTTAACAGTGAAGATATTGGGTGCCCTTTTTGTGATCATGATGATGAAACTGCCAACAATGTTTTCCCGGAGTGCCATTTTTCTCTTGAGGTCTGGAATGCTACTAATCCTGACATCCAGCCCACTGGACATAATGATATCGTTTCTTGGCTCTCAACTCTTAGTCACCTTGACAACCAGAATTGCCTGTCTAATCTGAGTGTGGTTGTTCTCTTCTGCTGGCAACTGTGGATGGAAAGAAATAAGTGGATCTTTGACTAGCGACGACCTTCCCACTTTCGTGTAATTTTCTCTACTAATGCTATTGGCCAGAATTTTCTTGTTGCAAATTGGAGGAAGAAGAGCAGTGATGACCATCACCAAAATCTAATTAAATGGACGCCCCCCTAACCAACACTTCTTCAAAATGAATTTTGATGGCTCCGTCCGCACGGATGGGAAAGCTGTTGCTGGTTTTGTAATTATGGATGATCAAGGAATCCCCATGTATGATGGTACTAAAAATGTTGGTTTCACAAGTGTACTCATTGCGGAGGGTCTTGCTTTCCTAGAAGGCATGCATAAAGCGAAAGATCTTGGCTTAACCATGCTGGAGGTGGAGGGCGACTCTAAAAACTTAATTGAGGCCATCCATCAACCTAATAGTGCAGCCTGGAGTCCTACCACCATCCTAAACAACGTCAAGGAGCTCCTCAATTCTTTCCAAGCTATTTCTTTCAAACACACATTTCGAGAAGCAAACTTTGTTGCTGGTGCACTAGTAAATTTGGGACACTCCATTGAAGATTCTTCGGAATGGAGTAGATCTTTGCCTAACTATGCTATTGCCGCTTGGAAGTTCGACCTCTTATCTTGGGGTTGTCTTAGAGGCTTTGCCCTCTAGTGTTGTCTTTCTTTTCTTTCGTAGCAAAAAAAATATATATTAACTCTAAACTTTCAAGTCCAAATAAACATAAAATATGTTATATTCAAATTAAAGTACATAAAACACTATGAAAGTCTACCTTAACTTATGGTCCAACCAACTTTACTAAACATCAATCTTTCACAAGCATCACCAATTCCCTTATTAGTATCATCACCCGTTAATAATGTGGACTCTAATGATAGTACATCTACAGTTACGTTTGCAATATCAAATAAACCAATATTTTTTATTTACATAGAATCAAATCACCTCTTATTTTAGATTTACAAAATAACTCACTAACTTTAAAAATCTTAAAATTTACCCTATTTTCTTGAATATATATATATATATTTATAAAATAGTTATGAATATCCTATAAGTATTTGAAACTTCCTTCCAAGTTTTGAAACATTTAAATTTTTTTTTTCCAAAATGCATATTCGATCGGAAGTTTTTGAGGAATTTTATATTAGTATCAGTTTCCGAAACGTTATATGCTATCCAAATGGAATTTCGGTGCTTCATAGGTTAGAAGAGAAGATTTGTAGTTAATTTTCCACAATAAAATGTGATAAGAAAAAAAAAACCATCTTTGTAACTTGTAAGGAGTGGATCCTTTCAATTCGAGAATTATCATCAATATTGTATTTAGTAATATTTGTATTCTTCTTGTAAATTTAAGGTTTCAAATTTGATGTCTAATATTTAATTATAATTTATAATTGCTCATTATGTAACACAATATAAAGTCCACGTCACTCCCATAAATGTTCTGTGTTATGGCCATGTGATATATAGTTAATTTATATATTATAATATGAGTGAACGTCATGTAATATGAAATATGTACGTGAATTGAATGTACAATGTGATTATGATACAGTACCATCAAATATATATATATATAACATAAATGTATAAGAAAAGGTATACTAAATTATCTATACTAAAGCTGAGTTTTGGTACTGTGCTTATG
Source organism: Oemleria cerasiformis (assembly GCA_037349345.1). Taxonomy (NCBI): domain Eukaryota; kingdom Viridiplantae; phylum Streptophyta; class Magnoliopsida; order Rosales; family Rosaceae; genus Oemleria; species Oemleria cerasiformis. The sequence continues at coordinate 6,455,143 of JAZGTL010000006.1, forward strand.
AACAGTGCAGTGCCTTTTTTGCCCCTTTTCTTTTTTGTTTTCCTTTGTTGTGTACAAGGCAAGGACGTTATGCCCTTGGTCAACATTTGTCTTTTCTGTTCACAATTCTCTCTCGACCTCACTCTACCCTCAAATCTCAATCGCAGTCTCTCTTCTCTCTCCGGTATTTCATCTTTGCTTTGTTGCTGCCCTTTGAGGCTCTCTCTTTGCCTACGACCTTGCTGTTTCAGGTCAGTGTTTTCACTGCTTTATAATTTGAAATTTTTTTACCTGGGTTTTGATTTAAAATGTTAAAAGATTGAATTTATTTCATCTGGGTTATCTAATTCATCCATATCAGTTGTAGGACCAATACATACAGTTTAATGAATCATGATTATTATCGCCATTTTTTAAAGAGGTGATTTGAGTGAGATAAAAAATTTTGTTTTTCAATTTAATTTTCCTCAAACAGATTGAAATTTTGGTTAGGGTTTTTTGAATCCTCCAAGCGAAGCCTTCAATATCCCAAAGCCTCAAAGCTAGCTCCTTTGAGGGTCTTGGGTTCTTTGCCTATTAGCCCAATTGAGGATGGTTCGGCTGAGCAGTTTCTACAGCGCAATTTGATTGCGGATTTCATGAGGTTCAAAAGGGGTGTTGATAGAGGCACTGGGGAGTTGCAGGCGGTGGTTGTTAGCTACAAAAAGAGGTTCCCTTGGTCTTTTCTGCGACCTTTTCTTTCATGTATAGTCTGTAGAATTGGCTTTTTGATGTGGGTTCTTTTGCTTCCTTATGAATTTTCTTTCTAATTTTAGGGTTTCTTCTTATTTGATGGTGCAGGTTGATTTGGTTTCAACCATTCACATCGCGGATAAAGAGTATGTATCTCCGGAATCATTCTTATTCTTGAAATTGATTTTTTTTATTATTTTTATAAGTTAAGATGCAGTTGCTATTGAAAGACTTCTTTGAATTTTGTATTTCAGCTTACTCACATCTTTGTAGAATCTATCATCTTTCACTCAATGTATATACTTGACTAGACCATTAGAATATAACTTATATATAACAGTTACCCTTTAAAACTTCGTCTCTCAAACCACTAGCATTGCATTTCCTTAGCTAATGAAATATCATGAAGATAAACCTCTGTCAATGCTGGATGTGATTATGAGTCTCCAATGCATGCCAAGAGTGCAAGACACTTGCAGAAATGGTGCTACAGAACTGCTTAAGTTGAATTTAAAGGCATTTGTCAAAACTTATTTTCAAGGATATGTAGAACATTTCATTTTGGGTTCAGTCTGAGAGTAGTGACGGAAGTTATTATTAACTTTTGGAGGTGGTCATAAGTTGATGTTTCTTAATCCATATGAGTAAGATTGATTGTCCTGGATAATACAATGTTGACGATGTTGATGATGATCTCAAATACCATGTCCAGGTACTTTGAGACCCTCTAAAAGGAACTTGAGAATAGACTGGAAGAGGCCGAATCTTTGAGATCAAACATACGTCAAATTTCTTCCTTTATGATTGGGCATCTTATTTATTGGGGCCAATTGAAGTTAATTATTCTATCAGACTGGATCACTAAGATGCTTTTGGTAGGTTTATGCATGCTGGAAAAAAATTTGGACAATTGATTCAGAATTGAAAAACGCAAATTAAGGCATTTTGGTCAGCCATGACGCCACCATTTAGAGACAAAAGTTGTAATTTGAGCTATGTTGGGCTGCTTTGGTCCAGAGGATAATAGAGTTCAATTACAATAGTTTGGTTCTATTATTTCTTTATTATAAAAGAACTAGCTTGGTTAACATGTTAAATGGGAGCCATTACAAATTTTGCATAACTGAATTCTCTGAAAGACCTGTAAGGATATCTGTATAAATATGTTAAAGATGTAGGTTGGAGCAAGGAGTAATAGTCATTGTCTATGACTACTGGGGTCTGGTTCTGTAGGAATTGCTTCTGCATTAGAGTGAATTATTCAGTTACACAAAATATTTGTGTGTTTGGCAGATATTAAACAGAAATGTTTTCTTTGAGAAGTCCAGAATAGCTGGCTTTCGTATTCGGAGTTTATCTGGATTTCCATGAAGGTTATTCGGACCCGGAATTGGGTCTCCGGTTTGCCAAGTCGCTTGACGAAATTGGGTTTGTTATTGTCCTTGGAAATTGAGTATGTGTGTTTTGGATACTATATTTTTAGTGTTTTGAATATTGTGTTTTGAGTGTTTTAAATATTTGAATTTTGAATGCCTATTTTCAGAGTCATGAAATTGTGGTTGGAGATGTATCATGGCATTCCGAGAACGAGAATTTTGTTCAGGTCCATCGGGGATGACTATCAATTGAGGATATGGGAGTTGCGTACAAAGCAAACCCAGCTTTGTGTTAAAGCTCATGAGTTGGTGACACTAATTTGAACAATCTCACTTTCATAATAGTGGCTTTTCACTCTATTTGTAGGATTTTGCATTCACAAATCACATACCTTTTGAACCACACATGTGCTTGAGAACCCATAAAAATATTTTCCATGCTTAAACCTCTATGTGATATTAATTGGTGATTGAGTTAGGTTATTGAGATGGATTTTGTGGGCTGATTTTAAAATCTTGCATTTTGGTTTTTAAGAAGGATTGAGGAAGAAATTGTTGGGAGTTCAGAGAAATTTTGAGGTAAACCTTTGTTTTTTAATTTATTTAAAATTGGATAAAATTAGTTAAGAGTTGTGTTAGTTAACTGATTTTAAATGTATTTTTTGTTGTTTTGGTTCAATGCTTGATGAAGGTATCTTGCTCTCGGATGCGTGCAATCACTACTTCCCCTTCACAGCGCCATGGCGGCAACGAGATTGATGTCGTCGGTGAGCACAACATCGAGGAGTTGCCTAGTGCTCTCACAGTGTACTCTCAGCTGCACCTCTAATATAATTGCTTACTTTCTTTACTGTGAGTCACTTTTTGCTTCTACCACCGTTGTAATAATTGTAACTCTCTCAATCCTGTGTCTTCATTTTTCTGTTTGCCCACTTGGGTTCTCTATAAACTTTTGAGTTTACCCTCAAACGACTCTTTTTAAACTTTGTTCTAAATTTTTTGCCACTCAAGCTATCTATTATTCCTGATGACTTAATCTTTAATCAATTAATACCCAAATAAATGTTCACTAGACATCATCATTCGTACTATGTCCATTTTAGGTTGGTAATCATTTAGACGTCTTTGTATATATTGTAAGTATTGTAACTAAACCCAAGTAGTATCCAACTTTTTTGTATCTCATATTTAACAATCATTGCTATATTCTATAAAAGTTTAGCCTACTTCGAATTAATTTGTTAACTTCTAACATTTTTCAGACCCGCAACATCACGTCGGCAAACTTACTAGTAAAAACTACAACCAAAAAACAAAACATTTAGTTCAAAATTATTTTCACTTTCAATATTTAGTCATTCATCTTTATTTTTTCTCATCCCTACTACCACTGTTTTATTCCTTTTCCTACATATTTTCTCTTATATTTGAAGCATGTACAACAAATAAAAATAAATACTAAAACTAAAAACTATATGATATAAAATAACTCGTAAACAAAATAAAAAAATCATGGAAAATTGATATAATATAATACGGATAATATTGCATCCCAGCCTAGCGGTGTCTTTTCGTATCACCATTTCGATTTATCGAATAATCTTTATATATACATATATTATAATCGGAGCTGTTTATTTTTTAAACTATCATTTCAATATTATTTAAATAAAAAGTCAACCAAATTGGAGATCATTTAGCCATTTATATGTATAAATTAAATAGATGGTTCACTATGAGAATCTTAATTGTTACCAATACCGGTGATATGTTTGATACATATGAATAACTAAACGACCTCCAATAGTGTTGATTTTCTACAAAGATGATCTTGAAATAATGATTTAGAAGTTGAACGATTCTGATTATGATAGATGTATAATGATTATTCGATAAATTGAAAGAGTGGTATAAAAAGGTACCCCGAAGGTTGGAATATGCAAATATTATCCATATAATAATAGTCTTGTAGAACTTAAAATGCGAACTTGACATGCAATTTCTAAAATATCAATAATATATATTGAAATACAAAAGAAAATTCTCTTTGTAACAAGAAAACTATATCATAGAAATAGAAAAGATTTATGCACCATCAATCAAACAATTGTTAGGCATGTCCTCATTGATCATCAACTCTTGCTGTGATTTATCATTATCATCACCGGTAGGCATAGCAAACCGGCACAGCGGGCAAAACCTACTTTGTTCCAGCCACTCCACGATGCAGTCTTCATGATAAAGATGTGAACATGGCATTCGAGTTGCTTCCGAACCCACCACAATCTCCTCCAAACAAATCGAACACGACGGGGATAGTCTCGTTACCATTTCTTCCTCCATTCTCACCTTCTCCAACTTCTCAATCGACGACTTACTTGCCCCAACAAATTGAATCTCAGTACCAAAAAAATCCTCCACCGATGTTTCATACACAACATAAATATTAATCGTCACAGCCATACGTAGATACATGCGTTCGAAACCCATAAGTTGCTTTCTCCATGCCACATCGGCGGCTTTGTCAACTAGTTTATCGGCTAGGGCTTCACAAAGCGAGGGTGGGACATGCAGCTGGGGCAAAACCTTGCGAGCCAAGGCAGAGGTGGCAGAATCGTCTACACCCGTCATCACCACTGGCCGGGAGAGCTTGACGTTGTTCTTACGATGAACGGAAGAGGTTTGAAGCGTTTGATCATCATCGTATACAATATAATAATGAACATGATCGTCATCATCATATAGTTTGATGGCTTTCTTGTTGATAATCTTGACCGTGAAATCCATCAGGTAGTGTGTGGAGAACGACTCAATGTCAGTGTGAGGTTGAACAATGTCAGTTGGCGTTACATTGAAAAAGCCCCCATGAAATAAAATTGGAATAGTGTCCATTGATGAGGTGATATGCCAAAACTTGTGCGCATTAAAATCATTAACAAAGATGAAGTCGCGGAGTAGTACGTTTTATAGACAATTTTTTGCCTGTTTCCTTGTAAGGGTAGGAGTAGGAATAATATTCGTCCTTTTCCAAATTTAACTAGGATGTATAATGATTAATGAATAAATATAAATAAAAGCTAGTTAGGATTTCCTTACTCACTAATCAACATAGAACAATCCAGAATGCAAAGTAGCATGAAATTTTAAGGTTTACGTATATAATACGAGTGAAATATTAATATTACGTGACAGTATTTCAAGTACACCTAAAATTAGTAACGCGTTTTTTCCTACTACCTACTATACTAGTAAAATGCCGGGTTTCGCCCACATTATTTGAGGGTGATCTGATTAGAAGTTATTACAATTTAAGTAACATAACAAATCATTGGAAATTTACTTTGGTGTATATTCACTTTGTAATATGTTGTTTGTTGTCCTATTATTAGACTGAGAAGTAACCAAACTAATTGATCCTTCCATTGCTCTTCCCTCCTTTCCCACCCATTTGACCCTTTCATCTCTCTCTCTTTTCTCCCCAACGCCCACCTTTCTCCCTTGTTTCTCTATCTACATCACAAGGGACCTGTAAATTTCAAGCTAATACCAATGGTGGTTGTTTCATGGTGGCAATGAATATGTCAGAAAACGATGATCAAAACGAGCCAAACAAATGGAATCTTGAAAGAATTGACGTTGACCCCATGGTCGATGTGCCTTTAAATCCCATCGACACAGAATCCAATGTGACCAAAAATTCCAATAAAGAGCCAACATTGAACAGGAATACCAGCAGCATAAGGAAGAGAAATGGGCTTCAGGGAAGCAATCACGGCGGCGGCCGCGGGGGAAGGGATTCCGCCGGGAAAGAAGGGATGAAGAGCTTGCGTTTTCTTGATAGGACCGTCACCGGAAAAGAAGCAGAGGCATGGAAGCATATTGAGAAGCGGTTTCATCAATACGCCGAGGATGGTAGGCTACTTAGGGACAAATTTGGGATTTGCATTGGTAAGAAACCTTGCCCTTTTTGTAATTATGTAACATGATAGCAATGTGTCTAAGATTGTCAAAGATTTTGTTTTGTAGGGATGGGAGGAGATTCGAAGGAATTTGCAGGCAAGCTGTACGATGCATTGTCTAGGAGAAGAGCAGTATCTGCAAAAGCTGGGATAACTCTTGAAGAATTGAGGTTGTTTTGGGAAGACATGACCAATGATGACATGGAAGCCCGGCTTCAGATATTTTTCGACATGTAAGAAAGAAAACTCTCCATTGTTAAATTTGTTACAGTTGAACAACAAAAAAAAGAACAAGTGAAGTTGATGATTTTGTTAGGTGTGACAAGAATGGCGATGGGATGCTCTCAGAGGAAGAGGTAACAGAGGTGAGAGATGCTAGCTCATGTCATTTGCTTTCCTTAATTCCATGTTATTGTGAATCAGATTTCTAAATTTGTTAAGAAAAGGTTATAGTTTTGAGTGCCTCGACGAACAAGCTGGGGAAGCTTAAGCAGCAAGCTTCGTCGTATGCATCTTTGATCATGGAAGAGCTTGACCCAGACCACAATGGATACATAGAGATGTGGCAGCTAGAAACCCTACTGAGAGAAATGGTCGTGTCCCGAGAAAATGAAAAGAGTGGAATGAGAAGGCAATCCCTCACAAGAACCATGATCCCAAAAAGATACAGGACTCCTATCAGCAGATTGTTATCCACAACCGCAGAACTTGTGCATGAAAACTGGAAGAAAATATGGATCGTGACACTGTGGTTAGCAGTAAACATAGGCCTTTTTACTTGGAAATACAAGCAATACCAGCAGAGAGGATTATACAAACTCATGGGTGTCTGCATTTGCGTTGCCAAAGGTGCTGCTGAGACGCTCAAGTTCAACATGGCCCTCATTCTTATCCCAGTTTGTCGGGGAACTCTCACTGCGCTTCGATCAACATTTCTCACCAACTTAATCCCTTTCGATCACAATATCAATTTCCACAAGTTGATTGCGCTGGGAATCACAATCGGAACTGGTCTGCATGCTATCTTGCACCTAACTTGCGATTTTCCAAGGTTGGCAACATGTCCAAATGATGAGTTCATAGAAGTTGTAGGGTCTTACTTCTACTACAAGCAGCCCACGTACATGGACTTGGTTAACACAATTCCAGGGTACACCGGGATTCTCATGACGATTCTCATGGCCTTTTCCTTCACTCTGGCACTGAACTCAATGCGAACAAATGCCAACATACCGTGGCCACTCAACTGTTTGTCAGGGTTCAATTCCTTCTGGTATTCACATCATCTGCTGGCTCTAGCTTATGCTCTTTTTGTCGCACATGGTTACTTCCTAGTTTTCGCAAAAGAATGGTACAAGAAAACGGTATGATATCTGCTGTTTCTTATTTAGTCATTTTTAATGTCGAATTCCAGGTTGAAATTCATCGTGCTGAATCTATGTTGTGTGTTTCTTGCAGACATGGATGTATGTTCTTTTTCCTATCTTTCTATATGCAATCGAGAGTTTTATCATAGTCATCAAAGAGATTAATCACCCTGTACATGTCAAAAAGGTCAGTACTGGAAGTTGTACCACATATTAACTGAAAATCTATAAAACTCGATCTAATCCATCCATCATCATCTTCTTCTTTGATGAATATTGCAGGCGGTAATCTATACAGGAAATGTTCTGGCTTTGTACATGAGCAAACCTCAAGGATTCAAGTACAAAAGTGGAATGTACCTCTTTCTCAAGTGTCCTGACATTTCAAGTTTTGAATGGTAATAATTTGTAAAATTACTTGGCCATGGTCAGAAAACCATAATGTCTTTATACTCAAATACTTGATGTAACAATGCAGGCATCCCTTCACCATCACCTCTGCCCCGGGGGACGATTACTTGAGTGTCCACATACGAAGCGTGGGAGACTGGACTTCAGAGCTTAGACAAAGGTTTGAAAAGGTAATATACACTATCATTTCCTCTACGTATCGAAACATGCCCTTAAATGTTTCCTAAAACATTTCTGCAGGTCTCGGGTCAGCAACAAAGTACACAAACTAGAAGGGGAAGTCTTGTTAGAATAGAAACGAAAGCGCATTCAAACTACACTTATGGAAATGGAGGGTGAGCAGATCATCTTGGCCAAGCCAAGTGTGTTTTTACTGCGATTTTTATATTTATCAGCAACTTCTAACTTGTATATTTGTATGACAGATATCCAAAGATTGTCATTAAGGGTCCATATGGAGCACCTGCTCAAAAATACACAAACTTTGACATCTTGTTGCTAGTAGGTCTGGGAATTGGAGCAACTCCCTTCATCAGCATCATAAAAGACATCATAAATCGAATAAACAACAATGCTTATAGTTCTGTAAGTCAAGAAGCAAAAGACTTCTTAACACTTTGTGGGTATGGGGACTTTTTTTATGTAAATTGTAACTAACAATTGAAGTTGGTTAACTCATGATGCAGGAATCGGTAAGGAGCAACCGGAGCTACAAGAGCAACAATGAAACGTCCTCAGAAACCGAAGTAAACCTTTCCAATGGCGGTGCTCAAAAAAAGGGTCCAGAAAGAGCGTACTTTTATTGGGTAACAAGAGAACAGGCTTCTTTTGAATGGTTCAAAGGCGTGATGGATGACATTGCAGAATGTGATCAAAATGTGAGTTTTAAAAATTGAAATTCCGACCACCATCCACACTGTCTCACTTGTTTTTTCACTAATATCCGTTGTTTTGCAGCACATGATAGAAATGCACAACTACCTGACAAGCGTCTACGAGGAAGGAGACGCGCGGTCTGCTCTTATTGCCATGGTGCAGAGGCTGCAGCATGCTAAGAATGGAGTTGATGTCGTCTCAGAAAGTCGGGTATGAATCTCACTTGGAAACATTGCGTACCACACAAGTATTGCTCATGCCATGGATATCATTTCTGAAATGTATCTGTGTGACAGATAAAAACACATTTTGCAAGGCCGAATTGGAGAAAGGTGTTCACTGACTTGGCTGCCGCCCATGAATCATCTCGAATAGGTACGTTAAATCATCACTTTAATGTCCTGTTTCGTTACAAGCTCACGCCTACTACTAGGCTCGGAGTCTTCAAGCTACTTGTATTTTAAGGTTTACTACCACTTGTCTTCATTGTTTTAGGTGTCTTCTATTGTGGAAGTCCAACACTTGTCAAAACGCTAAAGCAACTGTGCCTAGAATTTAGCCTACATTCATCAACCCGTTTCCAGTTCTACAAGGAGAACTTCTAAAGAATAGCCAGCTATCCACATTGTAGTGATATTCTTTGTACAGTCAGAAGAAAACGGATAATTATATTGTAGTAAGTACGTATTACGGTCACAGTTAATATAAAATATGTCATCCATCCAACCTTAATATGAGTGATGAGTATCTATAAATCGCATGGTCGTAATACAATATTATTTTATAATCAAATGTTGATCTAACTAGGCGATAATACTTGTATTTAGAGTGTTTAGCTCATGTAATTAATGTAGTTATTACCTTTGTAAATGCCTATATATAAGGTTATGTACATCATGATGAACGTTTCAATGTATAGTAGAAATACAACACTCCTTTAGTTTTCTTCATCTAGTCGTTGTTGACTCTCTAAAAAAATATTCATTCACTCATTTATAGACAGAATTAAAATAAAATAAAATAAATAAAAGGGAATATTGAACTTCAAAGAGCAAAGTATGAATTTTAGAAGTGAGATTAATAGTTTCATTTTTCTTTGAACAAACTATATGTAAAATAGATTATAGGGTATTTTTCAATTTCATACTCATTTAGTTACACATTTACAATCGTATACTCAAACTATCATAAACCCTAAAAATACCCCTTCTATTAGCCAATTCGTTAACAAAGGTGTTAAATGCTTATGTAGCATGCTGCCCCCTCTGTTACCCTGTACACCATCCCCCACATCATGTAGAAAATATAGGTTAGTTTTAATTTTAAGGTTTTCTTTAACTTTACATAAAAATTTGATCTAACAACGTCACATAAGCATTTAACACTTTTATTCACGAATGGTTAACATATAGGGAAATTTGTAAGAATTTTGGCAATATGGGTATTCGGTTATAAATGTCTAATAAAATAGTATAAAATTTTAAAAATAGCCAATAATTTGGAAAATTTTATGTAGTTTGAAGTTTTATGTAGTTTGTTTTATGTATAATGGTGAAATGAAAAGTCTTAAGATTGACAGGGAGGTATCCTCTCGTCAGAGTGAGACTCACGAGGTGCAGCCCTCGACATGTCGTTTGGGGCCATTCTTTCCATCACATAATAAATTGTCTATTTGCACTGTCTGTACGATTTGTCGTTGATTGGATTCATTAGACGTATCATTTTGTAGGGTCGTTTGGTCTATTATCAACCACGCCCACGCCCACGCCCCCGCCCTTGTTTGAACGTCATTATAGTAGATGTCGTTTTCTAATCTGACACAACAATATTGGAAGACAGTAACCTAACAAAACTACAAATTAAACTACAAAACAACCAAGGATATATATTGTCTTGGACTTCAAATTACCCCACTCACAACATACCTACGTACGTACTCCATCCATGTGATGATGAAAATGGTATATAGTATGGTTAAAATCTTGTCTAAATATATTTTAAATTCGGTTTAAGAAAAAAAAATTACAATACATCATAAATACAATCGAAATTTACATATATATGTTTAGGGATACAATTAGAGGCCATTTGTTAATCTTTTGGCTTTTTCTTTTTTTTTAACTTTTCGTATTTGAGATAGAAGAAAATATATATATATATATATATACACGTGAGATATTATAAGGAAGAAGTGCGTATATACGAAAACGAAAGAGAGGGGAAGAAAAGTCGTAAATCGTAGTAGGAATTGAAATGTTGGAATTTTAGAGTTTTTATTATATATATACCGTCATTTTCTAATTCAATCAATATCATTCATATACTCTTTAACGTCAATTTTATTCTGAACATGAATATATATACCGTCCAATATTATATTACAATTGAGAATAAAATGATCACATTAATAAAAGAAAGTGTTGATGATAATTAAAAAACCGAAATATATATATATATATATATATTTAAATAAAACAGACAAAATATATTGCATTGACTTGTTCAAAAGGTCCAAGAGCAAGTGAAAACTGAAAAGCTGAGTTGTACATGACTACAATATTATATGCACTCATGGATGGGATCATCAGTCGTTGAAGTAACAAGTACTGGGTTTGCAACATGTCAGCTTTAAAGCTACACACAAGAGACAAGCTAAGAATTCCAACAAAGAAAAATAATACAACCACAACACCCTTTTTAAGCCCCACCCGCTGCATGCAATATTTCAGAACCACTGCAAATACAACAGTAGTCACTTTGTCTCCAAGTTTATAATTAAGCCATATATTTTTTGAGTACGTATATATATAGCTAGCTAGAACATTATTTACCGATTACTTCTCAAATACATATGAATATAAGGTACACCGTACACGGACCGGATCGACAGCTATACGACCCACAACCCTACTATTACTCATTATACAAACGAGATCTTTCATATCACATGCATAACAGAAACCACGACACTAAACCATTAATCTCACAAATGGTTTAATTTCCGACGAACCACAGAATTTTCGATGATGAAGTTGAGTTTGTTTACTGAGGGGAAGAGATGAGAGGGTTGGATGTGGATGATTCTTCTTTGAGATTAGTGATAGGGAAGAGTTGAAGGGTCTTGAGGGGTGGTCTTGTAGTAGCCGTTGTTGTAGCAGAAGTTGCACTACTTCTACTATTAGTACAGCATGGGGAGGGTGGCCCCACATCCATCATCATCATCATCCAATCACGGCCGTACATACTCATCACGGACTTCTCCATCTCCACCCTTTCTGGGATCTCCATCTTCCACGTGTAGTTCATCACTGCATCTTCAACTCCCACCTATATGTAAGTGCCCCAAATCAAAGAGAACTCGATCGTCAATGCCAACACATAGCCTTATATTCCGAAGAAAGAAAAAGAAAAAAAAATCAATCAGCAGCAAAATTAGAGGATTTTAAAGAAATTTACAAATCAATATATGATATCAACAAGTTACGCGATGAAATAAGAATCCTTAGAGCATCTCTAATAGAGTCCCTAAAATACTTTTTATAGTTAGTTTAGGGATTTTTCCAGAAAAAAATATTCCAACAAAGTCCCTACTTCAGAATTTTGTTATTTCGACGATTTTGCATCCCTGAATTTAACAAAAATGAGAGAGAAAGTAGGAATTCCCAATCTCCTTACAATTGAATGAATTTTATTAAAAAAAAAATTAAAAGAGTAGTAACTTAAGGATATTCAAATGTTTATTAACTTGAAATAAATAATTAAATATTTTAGATTTGTTAAAATAGAAAAGATTGCTATAATAAATTTTTTTAAAGTAATTTGTTAAAATAATTTTCTAATTATTTTAACTTAAATTTAAAGATACTGTTGAAGATGCTCTTATATATTATTATTAATTAGTTGTGGAAAAGAATAGTTTTGCCCTTTCCGGTTCTTTGCTTTTCATAGATGTTTTTGTCATTTACGACAATTATATATTAATTGTTTAAAAAAAAATTGAAATGGCGATGAGGAGACTTGCATTGCTTACTGTAAGAGAGTTAAGGTGAAATAATACTCAAACCCTAACAAAGTCGCTCGCTAAATTTAAAATGAATGATAATCTTTGAGAGAGATAGTCCGTTAACATTTCTCTCGTAAAAACGAAAAATTAGATGTATAAATATCATCTATATTACCTGAGGAGGAAGAGAGAGAGTTGATGAGTAGTTGTTTGGATGAGAAGAAAGTTGGTGGTGAAGAGAAGATGAAGAAGGAGGAGGGGTATCAAGGTAGCCAAGAAGGGTTTGGTGCTGATGATGATGGTGATAAGGGTAATTATGGTAATGATGAGAATTGTGATGGTGATGATGATGATAGAGGAGTTGTTGTTGGTGGAGTTGCTTGCAGAGCTTTCTCCTGAGCTTCTGTCTGTCTCTTGCCTTGTGGTTTTGGAACCAGTAAAATACATTTTTGCCCTCAATCTTGCCATAGAGAGAGAGCTGGGCAGTGATGTGTTGGATTTGAGAGGCATTTGGGGTTCTGATCCCAGCCCTATACATCTCCTCAAGGATCATCAGCTGCTCTGGGGTTGGGCACCATCTTGATGATGATGAAGAAGAATTAGGTGGTGGAGCCATTTGATTGGTTGATGATGAGTTGTTGATGAAATTGGTGGTGGGTCTAAATAGGAAAAAGCTGGGTCGTTTTGATGTATGGAGGGTGGAGGGGGTGAAAGCCTGAAAGGCAAGGTGAGGTATAAATACATAGACAAAGAGAAAGATACAGTGGGTAGAGGGAAGAGAGGGCCGGGGGACAAAAAGAAGGAAGAGAGAGAGAGAGAGAGATGGGATTTTGTGTTGGATTTCAATATTTTCATTCGTATTTTGATTCAACTGTTATAAAATTTGGTGTATTATTAGGTTTATTGGTATGAAATTTAACTTTAAACAGTTGAATTTTGATTTTGATTTTTTTTCTTCTTTCATATTTTAATTCAACGATTATAAAGTGAATAGAGAAGAGAAAGAGAGAAATGTGAGGTTAAAAGAGAATAGTGTGAGGCAGCAGCAATGCAGGTGGTGATACTGATGCTTCCTGAGGGGGGCATTCAAGTGTATGTCTCAGTCCTTTGCAAAAACACTCACTCACTCGATCACTATTTAATTTTAGAGAGAGAGAGAGAATGGGTTAGAATTGAATGATTATGTCATGATGACGCAGGAAATGTACAATATTTACTTTATGCACAGAATTGATGAGAAAGACAGACCATGTGTGATGTGCGTTGGATTTTTGAAGCAGAGAGAAGGCATGCCATTGCCTGGCCGGCCTGGCCGCATGACTAGTGACTTCACGCACCCAACTTCCAATGCTGCGCGCGTCATGTACACGCGCTGACTCTACTCTAAATATTCTTATAGAATTATTGCTGCATTAAATTAATAGTATTAATTGTTGTTAGGATTAATTAAATACACACAGAATAATTAATTAATTAATTAATCAAGCCATATATAATTTTGTAAAGAGCATGCAAGAATGCATGCATGCATGCATCTCAATTCTCAAAGGTCGAATATTCCAAATTTCAAATTGTGAAAAGAATCAAATAAGTCGGGAAAAAGAAGCTTCCCTAATATATGAAATAAATAAATGAGGAGCTTCCCTAATTTGACCAGCAGAATCTCTCTCTTTGGGGTTCCCCAATTGGGAAAAACAACATCCCTGGAATTCAACCTACACCTGATTGCATACTCAATTCAATCAAAGGCGCGCAGGCCACTAGCTAGGTAGACGGAGCATCAGCTTTCTTTCTTTTCGGTTTCTCTTCCCAAACTGATTCACCTGATTGCTACCATGAACCGACAATCTAAAAACTGTACACAAGCTTATCTCCATGTCCATACGTACCACAACAAAAGCTACAATACAAAATTCATAAACATATATACATATATTGCCAATTACTTTTGAATTCTCCAATTCTCCATGCATGTGATTCTCCAATTGTACATGCATGTGATTTTCTTTGACTTTCTTGCCCTACCCACTTAACTCTGACAACATTCCTTTCCAATCCCACTTGCATCAGACAAATTTATCAACAGTACGTGTTACTAATATTGGATCATCATCTCTTTCTTCTCAAATCATCATATCCTCAAGCTTAATTAATTCATTTACCGTGAATCACTTATCAAATCTGAAAAGAAATCCTTTTTATGATATGCTTATTTACCCTAATATATAATAAGAATTGACTTTCATATTATTCATGCACGTTATTTTTTTGGATGCAGAAAAACAACAAAACTAAAGCTGAAAGCCATTCTCATGATCAAACTAGAAAGCTGTAAAAGCTGCTGAAGGGATTGTATAAATCCACACGTGAGAGCTGTTTTTCTTATGTCCCAAAGAGGTCATGGCATCTGCAACGAAATTCGCCTCACGGAATATATGCTTGAAGTGGATAGAATTAAATTTTGAAACAAGGTCTTCGATATCCTTAATTAGCGTGAAAAGCTTCCAAGGAACATTACACTTCTTTAGAACGCAATCAATTAATAATGAGTTTTGAGTCTCCTTCAATAAGAATATCAGAGTAGCCCGATTCATGTACGTTATATCAATCGATCATTACTACTAATTATACAGACTTTTCGAGAAGAAATTATCTACGTCGATTAACTTGATATATATATGGTAATTACCTCAAAACTTAATTAAGCTCAAATCTTAATGTTTAGCAACATCAATTAAACATAAATTAATGTTAAGTTTGTTTAACTTTTCACTACGTACAATCATTATGAAATATCAACAAGTCCACGTAAAAATTATATTTTAAAAAAAAAAATCTTATCATTTCGTTCTCTAATCAGGATCGTTTCATAATTATTTAATTTATTGTTGTACAATATATGCCAAAGTTATCTAAGGTCTATTCGAGTGGAAGGGAAAAAGCTCATTAATTATTCTCAATTGATGATAATTCTTGAGTTTGAAAGCCCCCTTCCATTGATGCATGCATAATAATGTTACAGAGCAGACAGACCCCATCTTGTTGGCATCGATCTGTCTGCACTCTTCATTTACTTATTCAGTACTATGCCTCTTGCATGCATAGTCAAAGTCACTGTCTCATCTATTCAAAACCCCTAGCTAATACATAGGTCACGTGGTTTTTTTTTTTTTTTTTCTCTGTTGTTTCTTCAATTTTTTTTTTTTTTTTTATGCACCCGAATTTAAATTATCTCAACCCGAAAAATCCAGATCTACTAGCAACAAAACCCAATAGCAAGTAGGCAAGTAGCAACCATTAACAAAACCTGAATTGTTCATCACTTTATTGTGCGTACGTACAATATATATATATATGGGCAGCAAAATGGATGAGCTCGAGTTAGATAATTGTGCTGCAAATTAATTAACACCAATATTATTTTTGACATTAATTTGTGAAGTATATATTAAAAGCTAGAGTTGCAGTCCGCAGATTCTTCTTCATCTTATAATATTTCACATGGATTCCTCTCACTATTTATCCATGCCCAGTCCTTTTTGCCATCTGAGTCTGTAATAGTAATAATTAATATATTGCAGTAAATATTTGAAATAATAATAGTAATAATAATAATAGTTACTGTGGGGGAATGGGAAAACAAATAAATGTGGTGTAAGGGCTTCCGATCCATGCACGTACGTCTAGATGAGTAGCGAAAGTTCTGCGTATATGTACAGTTTCTACCTAACCACATAAATATGAAGATCGACTAATTAAGGGCCCTAACCTCTGTATGTTGTACACTGTTCTTAATTAGTCTATCTGCCCATACACTAGTACTTTCGGTCTAATGGTATTTTTATTCATTCATTAGCTAAAGATTATTACTATATAATCAAGCGAATTGTAAACTATTTAATTATCAACATGTATTTTAAATTGACGATTCAAAATAAGGATAATTGTTATAAAAACTTTCAACTATTTTGATAAAGCTAAATTACTAAACGATTTCAATTTAGTTGATTTTTTTTAGTAAAGATGATCTAATACATTATGATTTTAGAAATTAACAGTTCTAAATTAATTAATTAATTAAATTACATATATAATTCATTGGTAGTAGCCCTAGGCACACACATATATATATATATATATATATATATATATATATATATATATATATATATTATATTTGGGTTTATGTACCATTTTGAGAGGTGAATAAAAGGGGTTCACGAGGGTTGGCAGGAATAAGAAGATGATGGTATGAGAAAGAGAATTATTATTATAAAATATTTTGGAAATGCATGGTATGGTGATTGTATTTCTTTTCATTCATATTAGAATATAGGAATTTATTTTAAGGATAAATTACATAAAAGTACTCAAATTATAGGGGTCATTTCAAGTTCATACACAAACTATGAAAATTGGCATCTAGGTACCCAAACTATAAAAACACAACATTTATGTACCAACTGTTAGCAATCTGTTTAAAAAATCTGTTAAGTGCCAAAGTGGCATTTGTGAGCCCTTTTTTTTATGTTGACATAGATGTCATGTAGACCAAAAATAAAAAATTGATATATTAAAAACAATTAATAAATTTTAAAATAAATTATAAAACAAAATAAATAAACAAAAAAGTTAATAAATTATATAACTATTCACAATCTATATTACTAAAACTAAATCCCCAAATTCCCAAATTGAAGAACAATCCCACCCGACCCCATTCCCACCGCGACCTCAAGCCTGCCGCCATTGATTTGTGGTCCGCGTTCCAGATCAAGAAGATGGAGGCCGACGACCGCATGGCTATCCTATTGAGATCGAGCGGCATTCTTATCAGCAATACTGCCCCCGTCGCTTAAATCGTCATCATCATCGTCTTCATCTACCTTTATTAGTGAGGAAATTTTATGGGTTTTGGGTTTTTCCTTCCACAAGCGATGTGCTATTATCGGAAACTTCAACGGCTGAGATGGTGGTGGATCTGTATCATGGGAACTCAACGGCTAAGATGGTGGTTGGTCTGTATCTTCACGGTGAGTTGTTGCCGGATCTGGTGTTGAAGAAGAAGAGGAGGAGGATGAGGGTTGGGTTTGGATCCGACCCGTGATTAGGGCAAGGCGGTCAGAGCCTCGCTCCATGATCTTCTTCCTTCGGGCTTCTCTACTATTTGTGGCCATATTGCCTTCCAAATTCCAATCAATCAATAATTGTTTCACATTTTGCTTCTGGTCATTCGGCAAAGACAATACATATGAATCTGTATTTGGGTTTGGATGATCTACTTTGGCTACTGGGTTAGTTCATGCGGCAAGTATGGTGGGATTGTTCGTCAATTTGGAAATTTGGGGATTTAGTTTTAGTAATATAGTTTGGGGATAGTTATATAGTTTTTTTTTTAATAATAATTTTGTTTTATACTTTATTTAATTATTTTTAATATATATTCAATTTTTAATTAATTTTTTATCCAAATGTAGTCCAACTCAGCATGAAAAGGGCCTCATAAGTGCTACTTGGCGGCACTTAATAATTTTTTTTAATATATTGCTAACGGCATATACCTAGATATTGTATTTTCATAATTTGGGTACCTAGAATCTAATTTTCATAATTAAAGTACGATTTGAAATGATCCTTACAATTTAAATACATATATGTAATTTATCATTTTTTTAATTATTATATTTATATTTTAAATTTGAGATAATCAAGTCGTTCACTTAATTTATTATAACACATAAAATATATACCCAATAGATCTAACTAATTTCAGATCCAGATGGATGGTCTGATTTGATTGTCCAGTGATCACTCATCTTCATATCATCACCTTCATCAGCGTAGCTAGCTCCGTGATGCCCATCAGACAAGAAATATAGGTGATGGTCTGATTCTGATCAATCGAAGTTGATGCGTTTTAGATTTGCTTATATTATTTATAGTAATTACTTGTAAACATCAAATCATCATTCACTCATTTCATGCATGGATCACATTGATGAACAGTGGCTTTAGGACCCTTTGTGTACTTTGCAGCAGTTGGTCATATCATGTCTCCTCCTCATTATTTCTTCATCACATCGATCCTCACCAAGATTAATTATAATTCATGTGAACCCCAGTAATACAAAACTAAATATCCGTTTGAATTTATTTTACAGATTAATATTCTCATTTAATAAATTTTCATTGGTCTTTATTTAAAGTTATTTTATCAAAAATATTCAATTAAAAAAATTAATAATATTATTCTTACCTACTCTAATGCAGTTAAAAGTTTTGGATTGGACCCTTCTATTAAAATGGTTACGTATATTATATATCTTGTAAATTAAGGAATCTTTTAAAAGCAAAATCATATAGAAATAACGTACTGATTATGTTAAGAAGAAAGACGTCCTACTCAAATGTTGATTAGAATAATAATCTACTTTCACGACCTCTTACTTAAATCTTGATATAATTTTAGGAGGAATTGAACTCACGACCTGTTAAGTACACAAACATAAATACGTTGTAATTCCTTATCCAAAGTTGAGTTATAAGGATTCATTTAAGTTTTGTTTTTACAAAATGCATGGCAATGGTGGATGCACCTTAATGAAAGCCGACAAATGTAATTTCATTTCTTAACATGCACCACATTATTACTTACCTCAATTATAAGGAGAACACATATATTGTAAGGTTGGAACGTTCATATAGGACAGCTAGTTGGACTACATATATATATATATATGCACCCATATGCCATAGCCAAATATAGGCTATAACATTCCTTCTACCTGTTGGAATTCTGCTGTTTAGCAAAGAAAGGATTCAAGATGAAGGAAGAGATGATTGAGGAGAGTAGAGTATAGGAAGGAAGAGATGAAGTATAATTCATGCTTCTCATATATTTTCACACACTGATACATACAATACTTCAATACTTATATAAGAATTATTTACAGCAAGTAACAAGTTCTTGTAGTGTATGACAGCTAGGGATAGCTAACTGATTTAGGATAGTTGTAGAAACTAACCTACAGCTAAGGGAGGAGAGAACCTAACAACCTAACTGAATTTGTTGAATACTAACAATCAAGCTAACTAACTAACTATTTAATACAACTAGCAGCTAACCATATAAACTAGCAGCTAACCATATCAACAACTAACTAACCATATCATTCAACAGCCTCCCTCAATCTGATGCTGGAGTCCCGAAGCATGAGAATGTCCCGATAAAATTCAAACCGAGGCGTGTGCAGCCCATGAGTCATAACATCTGCTAGCTGGTCCTGAGAGGAGACATGCGCCAAGTGAAGATCTTTACGTTGAACCTGCTCACGAACGAAATGTACGTCGATCTCAACGTGTTTAGTACGGCCATGAAAAACCGGATTATGGGCCATCTGAATAGCCGAGACACTATCGCACCAGATCATGGGCGGACGAGCAAGAGGAAGGTGAAGCTCAGCCAACAGGTGAGTTAGCCACTGGAGTTCACAAGCAGTGTTGGCAAGAGCCCGATACTCCGCCTCAGCAGAAGAGCGAGATACGGTGGTCTGCTTCTTGGCACCCCACGAAATGGGATTGCGACCAAGAAAGACAACATGACCAGAAGTCGAACGGCGAGTATTGGGATCACCACCCCAATCGGCATCGGAGAAGGCGTGAAGACGAAGTGTGCCAGAGACATAACGAAGACCAAAGGCCATAGTACCCTTTAGATAGCGAAGGATACGTTTGACAGCCATCATGTGAACGTCCGTGGGAGCATGCATGAATTGACACACAGTATTAACAGCAAAAACAATATCTGGGCAGGTAAACCTCAAGTACTGTAGAGCACCAACCATGCTCCGATAAAGAGTGGGATCGGGAAGTAAGAGACCATCAGTAAGCAGTAACTTAGTGTCAGGAACCAAAGGAGTAGAAACAGGACTGCAATTAGACATCCCAACTGTTTTCAGAAGCTCCCGGGTGTACTTGCTTTGATTAATAAACAAACCATTGGTGTGAGAACGCACATGGAGACCAAGGAAATAGGACAGAGCCCCGAGATCCTTCATGTCAAACTCAGTGCCCAAGGCACAAATCAAACGGGTCATCGCAGCAGGATCATTCCCAGTCACGATGATGTCATCGACATAGAGCAAAACAATAAGAAGAACCGATCCCTGATGGAAAACAAATAAGGCAGAATCAGAAAGAGATTGAACAAACCCCAAAGTAAGCATATGACCAGTAAATCGAGCGTTCCAAGCGCGAGGTGCCTGCTTCAGGCCATAAAGAGACTTTTCCAGCTTGCACACATGAGAAGGAAAGTGAGAATCAACAAAACCCGGAGGTTGGTCCATGTAAACCTCTTCATGAAGAACACCATGTAGAAAAGCATTTTTGACATCAAGCTGCCATAAAGGCCAATTGAACTGAGCGGCCAAAGCAA
Organism: Oemleria cerasiformis; assembly: GCA_037349345.1. Taxonomy (NCBI): domain Eukaryota; kingdom Viridiplantae; phylum Streptophyta; class Magnoliopsida; order Rosales; family Rosaceae; genus Oemleria; species Oemleria cerasiformis. Next base: position 6,476,280 of record JAZGTL010000006.1, read on the forward strand.
GAATGAGCCGTACCGTGGTATGCTTGACAACCGGACTGAAAGTTTCATCATAATCAATCCCAGCCTCTTGGAGATAACCCTTAGCAACCAGGCGTTCCTTGTGTCGCGCCACCGAGCCATCTGCATGGCGCTTTAACTTGAATACCCACTTACATCCAATAACACTACGATGAGCAGGTAATGGAACCAATCGCCAAGTGTGTTGTTGCTGGAGAGCAGAAAATTCCTCGTGCATGGCGTGACACCACTCAGGAACCTGGGAAGCTTGTGTATAGGTCACTGGCTCAAGAAGAGGACCAACCGAGGAGGTGACGTGCAAAGCAAGAAAGCCACAACGCCTAGGTCTGGAGATGCCATTTTTAGACCGAGTGACCATATGATGGGAAGAAGGCACGACAGAGAGAGCAGGAGATGAAACCGGAACAGTCATGTCAACTACCAAGTCAATAGAGGGCGTGGAGCCAGGAGAGGCATGAGTAGGAGCGGGTGGAGAGCCTGAAGCCGGAGAGACTGGTGATAAGCCAGGAGCAGGAGAGGATGACGATGGTAAATGAACCACATGATGCACAGAAGTAGACCCCGATACAGCAGGAGAGGAAATCCTGCCAAGTGGAGAATAAACAGTATACAATGGAGTACAACTAGGATGGTTCACCAAGCCATGATCATGTGCAAAGGATGTGTTCATGGATGTATGAGAGGAAGAAAAAGGGAACTGGCTCTCATCAAATACAACATGGCGAGACACAAAGGTTTTCTTGGAGGGAATATGATAACACAGATATCCTTTATAATCAAGAGTGTAACCTGCAAAGACACATTGGGCAGTCCGGGGTTCAAGTTTGTGACTAGTATAGGGTCGGAGAAAAGGGTAACATGCACACCCGAAAGGTTTTAAAAACCGTAAAGAAGGATAAGAACCAAAAAGCAGAAAATAAGGAGAGCTCATATGAAGAACAGCAGTTGGCATACGATTGATAAGAAAATTGGTAGTGGAACAAGCATGGAACCAAAAAGAAGGAGGCATAGAAGCTGTTTGTAGCAAGGTAATGGTAGTTTCAATGAGATGTCGATGTTTTCTTTCAGCAAGCCCGTTTTGCTGTGGTGTATAAGGACAAGACTTGAAATGAAGAATACCTTTAGACAGGAAGAACTCAGTCATGGCTTTGTTGACAAACTCACCTCCGCCATCACTTTGGAACACTTTTATAGATTTTTCAAAGAAATTAAGAACATAAGAGTAGAATTTCACAAAAGTAGAGTAAACATCTGATTTATGCATTAAAGGATAAATCCAAGTGTAGCGAGTACAATCATCAATGAAGAGAACATAGTATTTATGACCAAGAAGAGAAGGACAGGGACTAGGACCCCAAACATCCGAATGAACTTTAGTAAAAGGGTGAGAAGTCCTATTGACAGAAGCAGAAAATGGAAATTGAGAGACTTTTCCTTGAAGACAAGGTTGACACACATGGGAAGTTAACTCAGGAGAGCAAGTAATTTGAGCTTGGGCAAGCATAGTCGAAAGAACAGCATGGGCAGGATGACCAAGCCGCCGGTGCCATAGTGAAGAGGGTACTGTTTTGCCTACACAAGCAATAGTCGACAAGTGAGGAGATGAAGAAGATGAAGACAAAGACTTAGGAAGGGGATATAAACCACTAACACTAGGAAGTGTGTACAGAGTCCTCCCCGAGTGATCCTGAATACGAAGAGAGTGAGCATCAAAAAGCATTTGACAACCATTATGCAAACAAAATTTTTACACAGAAAGCAGATTATGAACAAGATGAGGTACATGATACACATCCTTCAATTGAAAAGCATGATCGATAATAGGCAAGGTAAGAGAACCAACACTAGCTATAGGAAGAACAACTCCATTACCAATTGAAATACCTGATTTAGAGGGACAAGCGTGAGCTTGTTGTAAGTGAGAATCATCAGAGATCATGTGATTGTTGGCACCAGTATCAGCGAGCCAGAAGTTAGGATCATTGAACTCAAAAACAGGAGTAGCTGAATAGGCCTGAGATTGAGTACCGGATGGAGTAGACACTTCAAAATGACCCTGTTGTGAGCACTCCAGGGCCTCATGGCCAGGAATCTTACATAGTTGACACACAGGAGATGGGAGAGCTTGCCTGTACTGAGGGGAAGCCCCTAAAACACCAGGATTTGTGTGACCAGGCGATTGTTGAGGTTGCTGTGGTGACTGTGAAAAGTAAGGATTGAAGCCATAAGACTGATTACCACCGTTAGAATAGCCATAGTTTTGTTGAGAACCTTGATTATAACCAGAAAACGGAGGATAGCCATGATTAAATCCACGATTATAACCTCCACGATTACCCCTATTGTTGTTGTTCTAATTGTTGTTGTTCCAATTGTTGTTCCAGTTGTTATTCCATCGTCCTCGACCATTATTCCACCGACCTCAACCTCTATTGTTATTCCAATTATTAGAACCTCTCCCTTGCCAATTCGAGTTATTCCAACCCGTACCTCCCGATTGAGATGTGGTAGTTACATTCAAGGATTCACCTTGAGAACCTTGACCTTCTTTAGTAGCCACCATTGCGGTAAGCAAGGATTGGTGTGAAGCAAGTTGTGTTGCAACTTTGGTAAGGTCTGCTTCTTCAGCTAGCAAAAGAGTCCGAAGCTCAGTAAGAGTAACAGGAATTGGCCGTGCCCGAATGTGAGACTTAAAGGGATGATAATCAGATGGCAGGCCATTAAGTGTGATCAATATTACATCTTTGTCAGACACAGGCACACCTGCACTAGCCAACCGTTGTCGAGCAGACCGAATCTTACTCATGAATGTCTCAACAGAATCGGAACCTTTTTGGATGGTCTGAAGATTGGTCTTCAGCTGCATGAGGTTAGCTTCTGACAAAGAAGAGAAACGTTCTTGTAGTGTAAGCCAAGCCTCACGTGAGGATTCACAGTTCATTATTTCAGTGAAGGCATCTTCAGATATTGTTGCAATATGTTCATTAAGTAAAGCAACATCCATATCAACCCAATTTTGAAATGATGCATCAGTAGACAAAGGACACAGACTAGAACCATCAAGATGACCAAACAGATGGAAACCTTTCAGCAAACGCTGAATCTTAATACTCCAAGACACATAATTGGTATCATCTAGCTTCATAGACATGAAGTCCGTGACATGTTTAAGAAGATCCATACCAATAGTCATGACGAAACAAAAAACACAGAAAAGTATAAACTCAGTATTGAGTACTCGACTAGCAAGAGATGCAAGAAACACTTATCTTGTAGAAGATCTCAACGTGAGAAATCCAGACAGTGAGCAGAAGAGGAGAAGAAACGTTTATCTTGCAGAAGATCTCACCATGAGAGATCCAGACAGTGAGCAGAAAGCACGCCTGAAGAATCGGATTCAAAGGAAGAAAGAAAATCATAGGCTAATCACGATCTCATATATACTTGCACAGGAAGCACCAGAATCAATCAGCTGTGAGCATTCAAGCTCTGATACCATGTTGGAATTCTGCTGTTTAGCAAAGAAAGGATTCAAGATGAAGGAAGAGATGATTGAGGAGAGTAGAGTATAGGAAGGAAGAGATGAACTATAATTCATGCTTCTCATATATTTTCACACACTGATACATACAATACTTCAATACTTATATAAGAATTATTTACAGCAAGTAACAAGTTCTTGTAGTGTATGACAGCTAGGGATAACTAACTGATTTAGGATAGTTGTAAAAACTAACCTACAGCTAAGGGAGGAGAGAACCTAACAACCTAACTGAATATGTTGAATACTAACAATCAAGCTAACCAACTAACTATTTAATACAGCTAGCAGCTAACCATATCAACTAGCAGCTAATCATATCAACAGCTAACTAACCATATCATTCATTCAACACTACCTGCATAATTTGGTCTCCCCATTCCTTCTTTCTAGTGACCACTACCCCTTTTTTTTTGTTTTCATTTTATGGTGCAGTTGGATGGAAGAATTTTTCTGAATATACGTCAAATTAACTTTTAATTTGCCTATTTGGCCTTAAGAAAGACATAGATGATGATTTTATTGACCAAATTATACTGTATAAGAAACAATAATAAATTTTAAAAGTATAATGTAAGTATTATCGTAACTATTGATGGAGGCAAATTGAAAAACAAAGAGAATAGTTGAGTGGTGGCTAATTTAAATTAAGGGTACGAAAGTTAGCTCTAATATATATATTCTGAATAGGCTGGGATTGAGTGAGGCAGTGAAGAAAGCAATAATAATAAACTAATGGAATTGTACGATATGTATTTGGGAGACAAGACACCGCAGGGTCCATTTGGTCAACATATCCATATCCAGTCATTCACCATGACAAAATCATATTTATATTAATTGTTGACGACTTGGATGTTGAATGAGAGACGTCTTAAGCTAAGCATGGCATGGGGGCTCCCCTCATATATATCACTCATCACGTGAACTATATATATATATATGCAATTGACTTTGAATCGAGAAAACTTCTTACAATTGAAAGTTTGAGACATCTGGACAGAAACACGTAAATAAATTCGCATGCTTTAACCTACTCTAGTTTTTTTTAGTATATTATGGTTTATACTTGATAATTGATATCAATGCGAGCATGAAATATATAAATTACAAGAAGAGCCCTTACTACTATTCCATTGATCTACGGTATTCATATTCACCGTTTAGTAGGAGATCTCATTGATCTAATGTGATTCATATTTACTGTTTCGTAAGAGATTTTAAATATCAACTTTCGAATGAAGTTGATACTCAATCAATGTATATAATTCTCCTCGTCCATTATCTTTTATAAAAAATAACTCACGTCATTCAAATCGTTTCAGCAAAATTGGGATGTCTAGGTTGGTTTATTAAGGGTTTAGGTTGCAATCTAGCTATGGTTCATCAATTAGCAATTTCGCCTATGAAAATTAATCTCTAAACCATTCAGATTACTAGACTAGTGACATAAATAGAACCAGATAATCTCAATGAAAATAGGGATGTTTCGTTTGGTTGTAAGGGTTTAGTTTGCAATCTATATATGGTTCATGAATCAGCAATTCTGTCTATAAAAATTAATCTTATGTGAATAATTATCTCTTCCAATATCGTTTATAAAAATGAACCCAAATCATTCAGGTTGGTGACATAAAACCATATTAGAGATGACTAGAAAACTGCTTAAGTCGTTCAAATCGTTTCAACAAAAATGAGATGTTTAGTTTGGTTTTAAAAAGGTTTAGGTTGACACTAAAAGGAAAACCCTAGCCATCTCCTCCTGCAAGAAATTCCCTTTCCCAATTTCCCAAAACCTCTTCTTCGATAGCTTCTCTTTGGGTCTAGAGGACTTCTTCTAGTACCCATAGGAACGTAATTGATAAATCCAACTAATTCAGCTGGTCTTGGTGTTGAGTTCCTTAGAAATCGTGCATCATGAGAGTTCACTACCCGACGAAGAAAATATTTCCGGGTAAGCAAACCTTGCCCGATGGATAAGAAGACTCGCCGGATAACCTCTTGGCGGGAAGAGCAAGCCGTTGGCTCGCAAATTGGAAGGTGTTGCCCGACGATTTGTACCACTCCGTCGAGTAACATTATATACAATGATGAATAATCGTCGTCGGGTAACACTTGACGTTGACTCAAGGTTGCCCGACGAATCATTAAAGATTGCTCTGTGAATTTGGTGCATCGGCAAAAGTCTAAACACACGAAATACCCGAGACACTTTCTTTTCTTCTTCTTCTTCCTCCTCTCTGCTTCATCACTTCTCTGCTCTCTCTCTCAATCTCTCACTCACTCACTCTCTTTTCTCTACCTAACATTATCATCTCATCACCATTTTCACTACCAATCAAATCCTTTTTCTCTATCAATCACCAAATATCAAATTTTAAGGTTTGTAAATTTTTTTTTTGTTTTGAAATTTTGATTTTTGATTGGGAATTAATTATGGTTTGTGTTGTAGGAATTTTGGGTTGATTTGGAGGAATACTTATAAAAAGGTATGTGTGTTTACCTCTCAATTTAATTTTGTTAAGAATTTTGGATATAATTATGTTAGGAAATTTTGTATTTATTGTGGAAAATGTGTAGAAATTGTTTAGAATTTCTGGAAATTAGAAAATTTGTTAGGAAAATATGTTATGAAATTAGGAAAATAGAAAATATGTTAGGAAATTAGGAAATTTTGTTGTAAAATAGGAAAATTGGGAATATGTAATGAAATGAGTGACATTAGAAAATGTTAGGAAATTAGGGAAATAGAAAATATGTTAGGAAATTAGAAAATTTTGTTAGAAAATAGGAAAATATAAAAATATGTAATGAAATTATTGAAATTAGAAAATATGTTTGGAAATTAGAAAATATGTTAGGAAAATAGGGAAATAGAAAATATGTTAGGAAATTATGAAATTAGAAAATATTTTAGGAAAATAAAAAATATGTAATGAAATTATTAAAATTCGAAATTATGTTTGGAAATTAGAAAATATGTTAGGAAAATAGGGAAATAGAAAATATGTTAGGAAATTAGAAAATATTTTAGGAAAATATGAAAATAAAAAATATGTAATGAAATTAGAAAATATGTTAGGAAATTAGAAAATATGTTAGGAAATTAGAAAATATGTTAGGAAAATAGGGAAATAGAAAATATGTACGGAAATTATAAAATTGTAAACTCTGTTTTATGCATAATTAATATATGTTTGTATTTGTGAATTTTTTGTGATATTTTTTGTAAAACGCTTTATTTAGTTCCGACGGAGTGAAATACGTTCATATTTCATAACCGTTTATGTGAAGTTAATCGAGTTGATTAACTTCATATAATGAAATTCAATGAAAAACCTTAGACCCGTTTGAGAGTCAGTGAATCAGATTGATTGACTGACTCTTGCATTGTCCATTTATTCGGACAGTTTGGGGGTGCGCAACTATGTGTTGTGTAGTTGGCGGTTTACGAGGTTAGGTTTCGATTGTGGGGAATTCAGTTTGTATTCCCTCAATGTTCTCCGAATGCATACTAGATATTTGTTAATAATATCTATATCGGGCATTTGGGGAACTGTAGGGAGATGCTGCCGAAATTTCCCTCGATTGAAACTTAGCCTCGTAGGTCGTAAACTACACAGCACAAAATGTGCACTCTTGAATGGGATATGGCCAAATCACCGGAGGCATAAGAAGAAGAGCTGCTTTTGATTTGAACTTGTTTTATTTACGGGACAATGTTAACAGCGGTGTCGGTTTAGCCACCGATGTCGGTTCATCAGCGACTCGGTGTCGGATCGGCTCGTCGAGAACATAGCAAGAAACGGGGGGAACCCCGTACAAACCCCCAGCCCCCACATGACGACGTCGGAGCAGACGAAATAGAGCCTAATGTCGGAGCACTCCTTAAGGGTAAGTTCATTATTTTTTTTATTTAACCAACCATTTTTATTTGTTACTCATTTTATTTACTAATGTTCATCGAATTTGCAGGTAGGTCGGTGATTGTGCGCGGGATAAACCGGGGTTTGACATCCCAGCGGATTTGTAGGACAACAAATGCAAAGATACTGGTGGTGTACATGACGCGCCTCCGATCCGCACCGGTCAAAATTCACAGCCTCCTGGTGTATGACATTGGTGTGGTTCTTCACACCAAGTCCCTGATGATGGGGGAGAATTTCAGAACCCAACTCCTAGAGGAGATCACGCGTTTTTGGGGAGAGTTATCGGTATGTGTTTTCCCATTTTTAACATTAATTTCATATTTTTTTAATTATTTTACTAACTTTAATAATTGATTGCAGATCAATTTTGAGTTCGACTTGGAGAACGTCGAGCTCAGTAGATACATGAGCCACCACTGGTAGTTACGGTACGCCGGCTGGAAGTACGAGCTCCACAAGTACTTCATGACTTGGCCTTCCCCAGAGGAAGCTCGGGCAAATCCTCCGGAGGAGTTGGACGGGCCAAAACTGCCAGGGTGGTTGTGGTTGTGCAACCATTTCGTGTCCCCCACTTATCTGGTACGTATTATCCATCTAGTTAATTAAATTATTTAATTTTATGTTATTTCCATTTTAAAATATAATTTTTTGGTTTTACGAATGAAGCGGAAATCGATTGCCAACAAATCGAACCAGGGAGCGAAGAAATTCAACCACCACGGGGGGTCGCAGTCCTTATCAGCTCGGCAGGAGGATTGGCGCATCGCCGTGTCGATGTTCCAAGAGGTGGATGCCTGGGGACAAGTGTACACTGGACGGGAGGATCAAGAGGCTGATCGAATTCACGTAAGTTTATTTTTTGAAGATTAAACATTTTTTCTTAATTTGATAATTATATTTCTAATTAATATTTATTCGAATTTGTAGGAGGCGATGGAGCAAGACGTCCAGCAGACACAAGCTGAGCTCACCCAACAACATCCGGATGTGCCGTTGGAGCAGCAACTCCCTAATCTCGAGATGTCGATCGCTATCCTGGTGCGACAACTTGGAAGGCGTCTAGGGAGGATCGTTCGGGGGGGGGCAAGCGACGGGATTGTGCGAGATGTCTCGAGTCAATCGTCGAGTTCATCTCGGGTATGCAGTCCTGAGGAGATGTCGGACCTGAGGACAAACTTTGAGTTCCTCCAGGTCGAAAATGCTCATATCAAGGCCCAATACGCGGAGATCCAAGCCCAATACGCGGAGATCCAAGCCCAAAACCACCAAATCAAGACCGCCCTTGCCAAGGTCTTTAATCGCTTGGATGACCGTGGATTGGATGACATTTTCTCACAGCCTCAGCCGCCCACCCAACAACTCGCTCAGGATCCCGACTACTTCGACCCATCGACTACTAGTTAGAGTGTAATATATGTAAAATATTGTTTTAGTTTTAATGATGTAAAAACATTACATTAATTTTTATAAATATTATTTTTATTTTATTTTGATTCTTTTAATTGAATTTTTTAATAATGTTTTTATTTTAAATTATTTATATTTATTTAATTAAATAATTTATTAATTTTTTTTTAAATATTCAAAGTTTGCCCGACGACCAATCAAGGCATCGGGCATAGTTATGATTTTTTTAAAAGATTACTCGATGAATCTGTAAAACGTTACCCCACGTATATTTGAAAAGTTACCCGACGACTATGTAAAACGTTACCCGATGGATATTTACAACGATACCCGAAGGATATTTAAAGAGTTACCCGACGAAGACGTACAATGTTACCCGACGTATATTTAACAATTTACCCAACGATTTGTCAGCACGTAATACATTTCGGTGGACACCCATCGAATTGTCACCACGTTTGCCCGACGCATATGGTCCGTCGAGCATATGTTGTTGACTTCTGGGTTGCTCGACGAAGATGTAAACGATGAACACGTCCGCAGGGCAAGCTTTTAGTTGCTCGACGAATACACTGTTGTCGTCGACTAAGATCAAGCCCGACTGCACTAGCCCGACGATAGTTGCCCGACGGAGATTCGTCGTTTTCACATTTGCTCGACGAACACCTAAAGTTGCTTGACGACATCCTTTCGCCGTGCAAGATGGATTTTATTGTAATGGTTATTACTCATGATGCAGCTTGATAGATTTTGATCGAGTAGTCAGGCTTTCACCAGTGATGATAATGGTGTATAACAGTGGATCAAAGCATCTACAATATGATGGTAGGTTGTACTCTTCGTTGTCTTCAATATCACTATAAGAAATCGGAGGTTGCCCGACGAAGAAGATTTCACCGCCTAAGTACACGCTGCCCGACGGAAATGAAAGCTCGCCGGGCAAGGTGTTGGCGGGAAGAACAAGTTGTTGGTGCGTAAAATATGACGGTTTTGCCCGATGAATTTTGATATATGTCGGGTAACATTAGCTTTAACGACGAATTGTATTCGTCGGGCAATACTTCGCGTTGACCATATTTTGCCCAACGAATCATTAAACCTTGCCCTGCGAAACTGCTTCGTTGGACAAGAGTCTAAACATATTAAGTACCAGACACCCCTTTCTTCTTCTTCCTCTCTGCCCATAATCTCTCTCTCACACACACACACACACACACCCTCTCTCTAGCTATATAACATAAACAATCATCATCTCACCACTATTTTCACTACCAATCAAATCCCTTTCTCTCTCAATCACCAATACCAATTTTGAAGGTTTGAGAAATTTAATTTTTTTAGTTTTGAAATTTTGATTTTTGATTGGGAACTAATTATGTTTTGTGTTTTAGGAAATTTGTGGTTGATTTGAAGGAATACTTATAAAAAGGTATGTGTGTTTGCCTCTCAATTTAATTTTGTTAAGAATTTTGGATATAATTATGTTAGGAAATTGTGTAGAAATTGTTTATAATTTGTGGAAATTTGTGTAGAAATTGTTTAGGAAATTAGAAAATTTGTTAGGAAAATATGAAAATAGAGAATATGTTATGAAATTAGGGAAATAGAAAATATGTTAGGAAAATATGAAAATAAAAAAATATGTTATGAAATTATTGAAATTAGAAAATATGTTAGGAAATTAGAAAATATTTAGGAAACTAGGAAAATAAAAAATATATTATGAAATTATTGAAATAGAAAATATGTTAGGAAATTAGAAAATTAGAAAATATGTGAGGAAATTAGGAAATAAGAAAATATGTTAGGAAAATAGGAAAACAGAAAATATGTATATAAATTAGAAAGTTGTAAACTCTGTGATATGCATAATTAATATATGTTTGTATTTGTGAATGTTTTGTGATATTTTTTAATTATGTAAAACTTTATTTTAGTTTTAATTATGTAAAAACATAACATTAATTTTTATAAATATTTGTTTTATTTTCATTTGATTCGTTTTATTATTTTAATTGTATTTAATTAAAAATATTTTTATATTAATTATATATGTTTATTTAATTAAATAAATTATTAAAACTATTTGTTTTAAATATTAAACTTTTGCCCGACAAACAAGCTCATTCGTCGGGCAAATCCAAAGGAGGACAATTCGGTGGACACCCACCAAATTTTTATCAATTTGCCCGGCGAAAGGTATTTATCTGGCAAAAGTTGTTGACCTTTTGGAATTGCTTGACGAACCTTAGGCGACAGAGTCGTGCATCGGGCAACTTAATGTTACCCGACGAATTCACTGTTTTCGTCGTTTAACATCAAGTCCGACGGTGGTTGCGCGACGAACGTTGCCCGACGGAGGTTCGCCGGGTTTGTTTTTGCCTGACAGAGGTTGGATTTTGCTCGAATAAGCTGTTTCGCCGGACAAGCTTGCATTTCCTGTAGTGTGTTCCCCGAAATCAATGATAATGGTAATCAGAAATTAATGGACGGCAACAATAGTTGGAGTGGCCCATTTGTGGATGTTGCTAGGTTGTTTTTTCTAATTTAGTTTTTACTTTTAGTTTGGTATATATGTACGAATGAATAAGTCCAACAACTCTTTTCACGGGATGACTTAGTTTTTCCTTTTTTCGGATTACAGAGATGGTAGTTTGGGCATGAATTGCGTTAATGAAGTCTTGGGCCCGAATTTCAAGTTATATAATTTTGTGCATGTTTCCTTCGGCTGATGTCAACTTAAACATTGGAGATATTTACCCATATATACTCTATCTTCCAAGCTAGCTATTATAGTCTACATATATTGTCTTTACATATATTTTTTTCTATCAATGAAATTTCTCATCTATTAAAAAAAGTGAAATTGCGATCCAATTCTGTCTGTTTCAAAACCAATTAAACCGAATCAAACCGGCTGTTTTATTACCATTATTTATTCACTTTTACTTTACTCCATGAACTAATTATATATTGTGTTACAATTATATATATATAGAAGCAAACCCCAAAATATCAGGAATTGGAACCAACACGACATGCAGCATATCATATGCATGTGTAAGTGGGTGTAATTGTGTGTGATCATAAAGCAGCAGCAATATTTACAGGTCTCTCCATTCTTATTGCGAGATAGAGACAACACAAAAATGCAAAATCTTCATGCAAACTTCAATGTGATATCGATGGGAGCACGTAATTAATAAAAGCATGCAGCACACGCACGTACCACAAACAAAGAAATTTGTAGAGATAAAAGATACATACATTGATCCATCCTTTTCACTTTAAATTTGTAGAGATAAAAGATACATACATTGATCCATCCTTTTCACTTTGATAAAAGATACAAACAAAGAAATTTGCAGGAGAATTCATATCCCTTTCATTAATAGAATTCATAACAGAATTAATATCCATTCTGCAGCTAGCTGCATAATTCACTTGTACGTTGTACATGGACTTCTTCACATGTAGGTCATTCGGCAGAAAAGAAGTTCTATGTCTCTAGATCATAGCGGAATTGGTTGGCGATCGAGTTGAGACTAACTGTAAATTTAGAGTTTAGCTATTTGGTGTTCTCGCTTGATTTATCATTACATGCACTTTAATTAGGATTAGGAGTGCATTACATATTTTTTCCTAATAAGGTTGGACCTGCACATAACGATCTCAATAAAAGTTTGTTACGATTTTTTGATTATCTCGTCAAAGAAAAAAGAGTATCACGTACATATCAATAATTACAACTGAATACTAATCTCTAGATTAAAATTAGCCTAAGCTTGAACAACCCATTCAACACTCTCATATATAATGGACCTTTATTAAGTGTGTGTGTGTATATATATATTGATAACGAGATGAAAAGTGGAAAATAATTAAGCTTGACCGAGATCATCTATGTCAAAAATCAATAACATTGGAGATCATCGTTTAATCATTCATATGTATTAAACAAATCAACGGTATTGGCAACAATTAATGAATATCCTCATGATGAATCGTCATTTAGATTATACATATGAACGACTAAAAGATCTCCAATGTGATTTTTTTTTTTGTATAAATGATCTTGAAATAATGATTTACACTACAAGAAAATCGTTGTTGCCCGACTAGGTTTTGCCCGACGAAGACAATCTCGCGGGGTAAGAACAGGTTGCCCGACGGATAAAAAGAATCGCCGGGTAACCTGTTGTCGGGAAGAGAAAGCCGTTGGCGCGCAAAATTGGAAGGTGTTGCCCGATGATATGTACCCCCAGTCGGGTAACATTATATACAACGACGAATAATCGTCGTCGGTTAACATTTGGCGTTGACTCTTTGTTGCCCGACGGATCATTAAAAGTTGCTCGGCGAATGTGGTTCGTCGGGCACAGGTCTAAACACACTAAATACCCGAGACTCTCTCGCAATCTCTCACTCACTCACTCTCTTTTCTCTACTTAACATTATCATCTTATCACCATTTTCACTACCAATCAAATCCTTTTTCTCTATCAATCACCAAATATCAAATTTTAAGGTTTGAAATTTTTTGTTTTTTTTGTTTTTTTAGTTTTGAAATTTTGATTTTTGATTGGGAATTAATTATGTTTTGTGTTGTAGGAATTTTGTGGTTGATTTGAAGGAATACTTATAAAAAGGTATGTGTGTTTACCTCTCAATTTAATTTTGTTAAGAATGTTGGATATAATTATGTTAGGAAATTTTGTATTTATTGTGTAAAATGTGTAGAAATTGTTTACAATTTGTGGAAATTAGAAAAAGTTTTAGGAAAATATGAAAATAGAAAATATGTTATGAAATTAGGAAAATAGAAAATATGTTAGGAGATTAGGAAGTTTTGTTGTAAAATAGGAAAATTAAAAATATGTAATGAAATGATTGAAATTAGAAAATATGTTTGGAAATTAGGAAAAATGTTAGGAAATTAGGGAAATAGAAAATATGTTAGGAAATAAGAATTTTTTTTTAGAAAATAGGAAAATATAAAAATATGTAATGAAATTATTGAAATTATAAAATATGTTAGGAAAATAGGGAAATAGAAAATATGTTAGGAAATTATGAAATTAGAAAATATTTTAGGAAAATAGGAAAATAAAAAATATGTAATGAAATTATTAAAATTCGAAATTATGTTTGGAAATTAGAAAATATGTTAGGAAAATAGGGAAATAGAAAATATGTTAGGAAATTAGAAAATATTTTAGGAAAATATGAAAATAAAAAATATGTAATGAAATTATTGAAATTAGAAAATGTGTTAGGAAATTAGAAAATATGTTAGGAAAATAGGGAAATAGAAAATATGTACGGAAATTATAAATTTTAAAACTCTGTTTTATGCATAATTAATTTATGTTTGTATTTGTGAATTTGTTGTGATATTTTTTTTTAAAACGCTTTATTTAGTTCCGACGGAGTGAAATACGTTCATATTTCATAACCGTTTATGTGAAGTTAATCGAGTTGATTAACTTCGTATAATGAAATTCAATGAAAAATCTTAGACCCATTTGAGAGTCAGTGAATCAGATTGATTGACTGACTTTTGAATTGTCCATATATTCGGACATTTTGGGGGTGCGCAACTATGTGTTATGTAGTTGGCGGTCTACGAGGTTAGGTTTCGATTGTGAGAAATTCGGTTTGTATCCCCTCAATGTTCTCCGAATGCATACTAGATATTTGTTTATAATATATACGTCGTGCATTTGGGGAACTGTAGGGAGATGTTGCCGAAATTCCCCTCGATCGAAACTTAGCCTCGTAGGTCGCAAACTACACAGCACAGAACGTGCACTCTCGAATGGGATAGGGCCAAATCACCGGAGGCATAAGGAGAAGAGTTGCTTTTGATTTTAACTTGTTCTATTTACGGACAATGTTAACTCAATTATTTACGTTGACTCTATGTTGTGAAAGCATGCACAATGGACAGAGGGTGGATGCAAATGTTTGATAGATCTTCTGATCAGTATTTGGATAGGATCGACAACTTCATTGCCTTTGCACGTAGTCATTGCAGTGATACAAGACGTATCAGGTATCCGTGTCGTAAATGTAACAATTGCAGTTGGATGCAAGGTCCAAACTCATCTGGAATGGAATGAGATCGTTCACAACTACACTAATTGGATCTATCACGGTGAAGAAATATTTTCCGCATCGACATCTTCGGTTCCCGGGACCCGTCGGGACGAAAGTTGTTTGGATCGGCGATGTGATAATGATCAAGTCGTTGAGTTATTAACCGATGTTTTTCCTCCCGCATCAGATGATATGGAAGATGATGCGCCAAGGTTGCAACCGGAAGACTCTGAGCTCCATTATGAGAGATTGTTGAAAGAAGCTCAGCGCGAATTGTACCCCGGTTGTAAATTATTTTCGGTTCTAGGGGCAGTTGTGAAGTTGATGCACATGAAAGTTGAGTATAATCAAACGAACAAGCATTTTGATCACATGTTGGACATCATCATCCGAATGCTCCCTGAAGACAACTGTCTACCAAAAGATCACTATAGCTCGAAGAAGTTGTTGAAGGGCCTTGGTTTATGGTATATCAAGATCCATGCATGCAAGAAAAACTGTGCATTGTTTTACAGTGAATTCGAGCAACTTGACAAATGTCCCATGTGCAATAAGCCTAGGTTTCAAAAGAACAAGATTCCTAACAAGGTGTTGCGTTATTTTCCACTAAAGCCAAGGTTACAAAGATTCTACATGTCGTCCTACACAACCCGTGATATGAGGTGGCATAAGGATGAACACATTGATGATGATGTACTGAGGCATCCGGCTGATGGAGAGGCTTGGAAGGAATTTGATAAAATGTATCCCGAGTTTGATGCGGAGCCAAGAAATGTCAGATTAGGGCTCGCTACTGACGGGTTTAATCCGTTTGGGAGTTTTGCAAAGCCTTATAGCACTTGGCCGGTTGTTATGGTTCCGTATAACTTGCCTCCTTGGAGATGCATTAAGTAAGAATTCACAATCCTTAGTACTTTGATACCAGGGCCCAAATCGCCGAGTAATTTCATCGATGTGTATTTGCGGCCGTTGATTGACGAGCTCATGGATCTATGGAAAATGGTGTCCGAACATACGACAAGTGCAGTGTAGAAATGTTCACCCTACTAGCGGTCGTAATGTGGACAATTAATGATTTTCCTGCTTATGGTATGTAATCGGGATGGAGCACCAAGGGCTATCTTGCTTGCCCAACATGTGGACCAGACACAACATCCTTTTGGCACGCATGTAAGGTATGCTACTTGGGTGCGAGAAGGTTTCTGCCCTGGGATCATTGATGGCGAATGCAATCTGACTCATTTGATGGTAAATCAGAGTTAAGTGGTCGACCAAGGGAGAGGTGCGGTGATGAGATATTATCCAAACTGAACAGTATACATGATTTCGTGACACGAGGATCCAAACCAGCCGAACAGGAAAATTGGCTGAAAAAAAGCTTATTCTTCCGGTTGCCATATTGGTCGAAATTGAAAATCAGACACATCGTCGATCCTATGCACATCGAGAAGAATGTTGCTGAGAGTGTTGTGGGAACGACTTTACCCATTGAAGGCAAGTCAAATGATGCAAAAAAGACTCGTCTGGGCATGAAAGAAATGGGGATTCGGCCTAATTTGTGGCCAAAAATCGTCAATGGAAATACATCATGGCTCATCCAAGTTATACATTTACGCCGGACAATAAGAAAAAATTCCTGAAGTGGTTGCAGGTTGTGAAATTTCCCGACGGGTACGCCGGCAACATATCCCAGAGTGTTAGCACGGACAATAGGACTATTTCTGGTATGAAGAGCCATGACTATCATGTTTTGCTACAACGACTCATTCTGATTGGAATTCGACCCTTCTTGGAGGCTGGTGTTGTTGAGACGATAGTTTATTTGTCTCAATTCTTCCAGATACTATGTGCCAGGTCGTTGGTTAAGACGGACCTTCAAGCAATTAACGAGGATATTGTGTACATCATGTGCCGGCTTGAGCAAATATATCCACCTGCATTCTTTGATGTAATGGTGCACCTACTAATAAATATGCCGGATGAGGCAAAGCTAGCTGGCCCGGTGCATTATCGTTGTATGTACCCAATCGAGAGGTATAACTTATCCCTGCTATTTGATAATATTTCATTACTATCATGTATATATGTGAATCATAATGTAAATTTCCTTGCAGAATGTTAGGTACGTACAAGCGGTACGTTCGAAACAAGACATGTCCCGAAGGCTTTATAGCCTAGGCGTACATTGCAAAGGAGGCACTGACATTTTGTGCAATGTACATTCGAAATGTTGAAACTGCCTTCAATAGGGCGTCGCGCAACGACGATGGTGGTCAATGTCTAGAGACCCTATCTGTATTTGCCCAACCCGCACGACCATTCGACACTGGTCCAATCTCGGAGCCGTTCATCAATAGCGACATGGAAGTGGCTCATTGGTTCATACTAAACAACTGTGAGGAAGTCTGGCCCTACCACGAGCAACACGAGGCATTGATGAAGGCCCAATTTCCTTCTAATTTGGAAGAAATGGACAAACAAGTATTTCCACGTATGTTTTCCGAGCATGTTAGTCAAATATTTTATTTACAAATTTCTTAAATTGGTTTTAAGCTTACCTATTTCGTTTCTTGTGTGTATTTTACCAGATGGCACAGCTGAAAGATGTCAACTCGCCAAATTTCAATAAAGAATTAATGCAGCTGGCCATTGGCCCATTCCGAGGAGAAACGTACGCTAGTTGTCAGGTTAACGGAGTTAAGTTCGTGTGCACAGAATGAGACGACAAGTTGTCTACGCAAAACAGCGGGGTCTTCATGCCGGGGGATGGGGAAAATGCTGATACGGGCTTCTACGGCAAATTGTTAACTGTGGTTAAGGTGTTATACGCAGATCGCAAGGAAGTCGTCTTGTTCAAGTGTGATTGGTATAATACGAACCCAACTATCCCAAGCAGTGTCATCAAAGATCAGTTATGTACCTCTATAAACACAAACACCTAGTGGTTTGAGAGTGATCCCTACATCCTCGCTAGTACGGCGAAACAAGTATTCTATGTGGATGATCCAAAAGCTGGTGGTGGTTGGAGAGTAGCTGAGATGGTGAATCATAGAAACATTTGAGACTTGGATGACCGATAACATGAAGAAGATGGGGAAACAGACGATGACCAAATTTTATACCAGGTGGATTCCTCGGCATCGACCCAAAATGTGGATGGAGCACGGACCAATGACATCATCCCACCAATTGCGATTGATGACATTTTAATTGATCTCGGGGAATTAGAAAAAATTGATAGTGATTCGGAGGAATCAAGTACTGTACACATATCGGATGACGAGCGTAAATGAGAGGGGGAAAGCGAATCCGAATGAAAGTTTTAAATTCGAAATTTCATTCATATATGTAATATCCATCTTCAAATCAATAAATTTGATTTATATGTATGTTGTATGATTTTATTCGCAAAAGTTTCAATTAATCTTTTATATATGTACTACTCGGTAGCTTTTCATACAATTGAAGAGACCATATATGCACTCCATAAATTACCCAACTTCAAAATAAATTAAGGTCAAAGATTTAGTCAAATATTTTGATGATAAGTCATGAAGGTCAATTTGATAAATCATGAGGGTCAATTTTTACTCACTAGTGCAATGTGAAAAAAGTAGAACCCAACATTAATATTGACCAAATAAGATACAACAATTTTTTATAAAACATATTGTCCATAAAATGTGCTTTGGTAATATATTTATTTATAAAAATTGTGAATAAAATTGTACAAATATTGTCCATAAAATGTGCTTTGATAATATATCTAAGTCTTCAATCATGGCTTCTCTTCCCATTAAAAAAATTGTCAGAGATGAAAGATTAAAGGATTGATTGCATCAGAGTGTAGTTTAGTCAGTAGTCACCACAATATTGCTCCGTCCAAAATCTTTTCCCATCTTCTATTTATGGCCACACTCACCATTCTCAAACCCCAAGCCTCTATCTCTTCCATTTCCCTAGTTCCATGACTCCATGCTCTTCTCTCACAACCCTAGCTAGCTACCTTCATTTCAAATACCTCTCAAAAATCAAGCTTTTGAATCGCTTATTCTAAGTCTTCAACCATGGCTTCTCTTCATCACATTCCAGCATTTTCCTTTAATAAACCTTATTTTTTCGAGCTCATTATAAATGATTTCTCAAGAGACAGCAAACTTGTAAGCTCCCATCTCTCTCTCTAGTTCTAATCTCCTCTCTGTCTCTTTTTAATTCTTTCTCGATTCAATGAATTAATCATTTATTATTTGTTGGAGATTCATAAAGGCGTCCAAAACCCTTTTTGAAGTGGAAGTGAAAACTCCATATGATACCAATTTGCCCGACGAATGTACTTATAAATCCGTCGGGAATTATTTACCAGATTAAATTTATATTTATTTATTAAACAATTTTTGTAAAGTAATGTTGTCCGACGTTTATTAAACATGTTACCCGACAGATCGCAACAATTGGTCTTATCCGACGGATGCGTAACTATTTCCCGACGACTATATGTAAAACGTTACCCGAAGGATAGCTAACAGGTTACCCGACGACAGGCCTCCGCTTGTACGTACCCGACGAATATACATGATTAATCGTCGGGTACTATTTAGCAGATTAAATTTACATTTATTTATCAAACAATTTTTATAAATTAATGTTGCCCAACGTTTATTAAACATGTTACCCGACGGATCGCAAGAACTGGTGTTACCCAATAGATACGTAAAGGGCTACCCAACGACCGGCCTCCGCTTGTACTTACCCCACGAATATACATGAATATCCGTCGGGCATTATTTAGCAGATTTAATTTACATTTATTTATTAAACAAGTGTTTGGATATTACTTACAAATTGAAATTGACCGATCTAACCGTCCACATTTATGGTAGGTACCCATAGATCGCCTACGCGAAAAATTACCCAATTTGGAAATCCCGGGATTAGGTAACGGTGTGCGACGATTCAACGGTTACACAACGTTTCTTCACGATCGGACGACTTGAAATCCTCAAAACATCACCATTTTCGACGGGCGAGATCTAGGCACGTAAAAGCATAAAATGAACGGTTAGATCTGTAAAATTCAATCATTTGAATATCAATATAACCAACACTTCGCAAAATGTATTGAAGTTTCCATCAAGAGTTTAAACTCCTTGGTCAATATGCTTGTTTTCCAATTTTCAATAACTTACCAATTGAAATTGACCGATCTAACCGTCCACATTTATGGTAGGTACCCATAGATCGCCTACACGAAAAATTACCCAATTTGGAAATCCTGGGATTAGGTAACGGTGCACGACGAATCAACGGTTACACAACGTTTCTTCACGATCGTACGGCTTGAAATCCTCAAAACATCACGATTTTCGACGGGCAAGATCTAGGCACGTAAAAACATAAAATGAACGGTTAGATCTGTAAAATTCAATCGTTTTAACATCAATATAACCAACACTTCGCAAAATGTATTGAAGTTTCCATAAAGAGTTTAAACTCCTTGGTCAATATGCTTGTTTTCCAATTTTCAATAACTTACAAATTGAAATTGACCGATCTAACCGTCCACATTTATGGTAGGTACCCATAGATCGCCCACGCGAAAAATTACCCAATTTGGAAATCCCGAGATTAGGTAACGGTCCGCGACGATTCAACGGTTACACAACGTTTCTTCACGATCAGACTGCTTGAAATCTTCAAAACATCAAGATTTTCGATGGATGAGATCTAGGCATGTAAAAGCAAAAAATGAACGGTCCCGATGTTGATTATTCTTTCGTCGGACCTGATTTTCAGATTAATGCTAAAAATGACATTAGAAAAGTCAACCCCGACAAAGAAAGGAATTCGCCGGGCAAAAGGTCGTCGGGCTACATTAGAAACGTCGTCGGGTAACATAAATAAAACGCGCAATTTTTTTTTCCCCGAAATATTTCAAAATTTGCGCCTAAATTTTCGCGAAATCTCAAAATTCTCGCATAGTGTTGCCCGACGAATATTGGAACTGTTATCCGACGGTTAGCCGACTGGTGACCTGACCCGACGAAGGTTTTTAAGTCATGCCCGACGAACACTCTGCCTAAATTTTCAGGAATCTCAAATGTTCCGCGTTTTGTTGCCCGACGGAGTGTGAAATTATTACCCGACGGATAGCCAACCAGTGTGGTTACCAGACGTATTTTGAAAATGTTACCCGACGGATACCGACAGCTGTACGTACCCGACGGATACCGACAGCTGTACGTACCCGACGAATAATTAAATGTTACCTGACAGATAAATCAGACCGACTCTTCTTCTTCTTCCTTGTTCTTCATTTTCCTCAGTTTCCTTCTTTGCTCTCTGTAAATATCACCTTCCCGCCCGCCTGTTGTGTTCCGGTCGCCGCAACTCGCTCTCCCTCAATCTGCCGCCCCAGCAGTCCATCGCGCCGCCTCTGTCTCAGCGAGATTTGTTGTCGCTGCCGCTCTCCTCACCGGACCGATCTCTCACCGAGTTCCTTGAAGGTCGAACTCATTGTCCCTCTCTCTCTCTATCGTTAATCTATATATATATATTGGTTTATTGTTAATTTTGATTGGTTAAATTTTAAGTTTTGTTTGGATTGAAATTTAAAGTTAAATTTGGTTTGGATATTATGAAATTGAATTGAAAAAGGAATTTAAATTTGGATTTGATAATTGCAGATTGTGCATTATTGTCAAATTTGCAGATACAACAAGGGAATTATTGTCAAATTTGGATTTGGATTTGATAATTTTGATGTTTGGTATAATGTTGAAATTGATATAATGTTATGATTTTTGTTAAGATTTTGGATATTAAATTTATGTGAATTTTGGATATGTGAATTTTATGAATTTTGGATATTTGAATTTTAAAAACAATTTTGTGAAATTTTGATATGGTGTAGTATAAGTGAATTTTGGAAATGTGAGTTTTATAAATTTTTAATTTGTGAATTTTAGGATTTGGATATTATTATTATATGTTTGGATTAATTTGTAAGTTTAATTTTGGTCCCGAAATTTAGATTTAGAAATTTAGGTATAATGTTGTGAATTTTGAGTTTAGTACGTTTGGATTAATTAGTATTTTAAGTTTAATTTTCGTTTGTGTTGGATTTATTTAAAAAAATTAGAATTTGGTGGTTTTAGTTTTTAGATACCAATTTACTAATTATTGCTAAAAAAAATTATTCTTTATTTATTTACGTTTATTGGAATTATAAAATGTTGGTGAATTTTAAATGTGATTTTGTTTTTATTTTTTGAATTTAATATTTAATATTAAAAATGTTTGGTTTTTTTTATTTAATTAAAAAATGTTGGTTAATTTTATATTAATTAATTTATATTTGTTATTGTAAATGTCGCATCTCACCTTAATCACGTCTAGGACCCGCCCCTGCCCTGATTCCGTTGATGATCATGCGCCGGAGGAGGCAGCCCCTAACTCGGTTGCCTCAACAACGGCGTCGGTTCAGTCACCGATGTCGGTCCATCAGCGACCTGGTGCCTAATCGACTCGTCGACAACATAGCAAGAAACGGGGGGGAGGGGGGGGGGGGGGGGGGGGGGGGGGGGGGGGGGGGGGGGGGGGGAGAGGGGACCCCATACCGACCCCCAGCCCCCACAGGACGACGTCGGAGCAGACCAAACAGGGCCTAATGTCGGAGCACTCCCTAAGGGTAAGTTAATTATTTTGTTTATTTAACCAACCGTTTTTATTTATTACTCATTTTATTTACCAATATTCATCGAATTTGTAGGTAGGTCGGTGAACGTGCGCGAGATAAACCGAGGTTTGACATCCCAGCTGATTTGCAGGACAACAAATGCAAAGATACTGGTGGTGTACGTGCCGCTCCTCCGATCCGCGCCGGTCAAAATTCACAGCCTCCTAGTGCATGACATTGGTGCGATTCTTCGCACCAAGTCCCTGATGATGGGGGAGACTTTCAGAACCCAACCCCCGGAGGAGATCACATGTTGTTGGGGAGAGTTATCGGTATGTGTTTTTCCCATTTTTAACATTAATTTCATATTTTTTAATTATTACTAACTTTAATAATTGATTGCAGATCAATTTTGAGTTCGACTTGGAGAACGTCGAGCTCAGTAGATACCTGAGCCACCATTGGCAGTTACGGTACGTCGACTGGAAGTACGAGCTCGACAAGTACTTCTTGACTTGGCCTTCCCCTGAGGAAGCTCGGGCAAATCCTCCGGAGGAGTTGGATGGGCCAAAACTGCCAAGGTGGTTGTGGTTGTGCGACCATTTCGTGTCCCCCACCTATCTGGTACGTATTATCTACCTAGTTAATTAAATTATTTAATTTTTATGTTATTTTGCATTTTAAAATATAATTTTTGGTTTTACGAATGAATAGCGGAAATCGATTGCCAACACATCAAACCGAGAAGCGAAGAAATTTAACCACCACGGGGGGTCGCGATCCTTATCGGCCCGGCAGGAGGATCAACGCATCGCCGGGTCGATGTTCCCAGAGGTGGATGCTTGGGGGCAGGTGTACGTTGGACGAGGGGATCAAGAGGCTGACAAAATTCACGTAAGTTTATTTTTTTGGAAGATTAAACATTATTTTTTAATTTGATAATTATATTTCTAATTAATATTTATTCGAATTTGTAGGAGGCGATGGAGCAAGACGTCTAGCAGACACAAACTAAGCTCACCCAACAGCATCCGAATGTGCCGTTGGAGCAGCAACTCCCTAATCTCGAGACGTCGATCGCTATTCTAGAGCGACAACTTGGGATGCGCCTAGGGAGGATCGTTCGAGGGGCGGGCGACGGGATTGTGCGGGATGTCTCGAGTCAGTCGTCGAGTTCATCTCGGATAGGCAATCCCCAGGAGACGTCGGACCTTAGGAGAAACTTCGAGTTCCTCCAGGCTTAAAATGCTCAGATCAAAGCCCAATACGCGGAGATCCAAGCCCAAAACCACCAAATCAAGACCGCCCTTGCCAAGGTCCTTTATCGTTTGGGTGACCGTGGATTGGATGACATTTTCTCACCGCCCACCCAACAGCCCCCTCAGGATCCCGGCTACTTCGACCCGTTGACTACTAGTTAGAGTGTAATATATGTAAAATATTGTTTTAATTTTAATGATGTAAAAACATAACATTAATTTTTATAAATATTATTTTTATTTTATTTTGATTATTTTAATTATTTAATTAAATAATTTATTAAAAATATATTTTAAATATTCAACGTTTGCCCGACGAACAATTAAGGCGTCGTGCATAGGAATGAAATTTTTTAAAACTGTACCTGACGAAGATTAAGAAAGTTACCCGACGAATGAGATACACGTTACCCGACGAATACCAAAACGTTACCCGACGGATAAGTAAAAATTTACCCGACGGATATGTAAACGGTTACCCGACGGATATGTAAAAAGTTACCCGACGGATATGTAAAAAGTTACCCGACGGATATGTAAAACATTACCTGACGGATATGTAAAACGTTACCCAACGGATATGTAAGTATTTACCCGGATATGTAAACAGTTACCCGACGGATATGTATCGAGTTACCCGACAAAGATTTAAAACGTTACCCGACGAATATATGAAGGTTACCCGACGCACATTCTCCGTCGGTAATATCTTGTTGACCTTTAGGTTGCTCGACGAAGGTGTAAGCGACGAACTCCTCCGCCGGGCAAGCTTTAGTTGCTCGACGAATACACTATTGTCGTCGACTAACATCAAGTCCGACTGCACTAGCCCGATGCAGGTTGCCCGACGGAGATTCGCCGTTTTCAGAGTTGCTTGACGAACACCTATAGTTGCTCGACGACGTCCTTTCGCCGGGCAAGATGGATTTTATTGTAGTGTTAGGAGTTAAACGCGTGATTCTGATTATGATATGTGTATAATTATTACTCGATAAATCGAAAATGTGACACAAGGAGGTATCCCAAAAGTGAGGTATATATACAAGTATTATCCACTGAATATTGCAAACAAAATTATTAATTAGTGGCAATTTACCTTAATTACAATGATATAAATTCAACTCTCTTGTTTTGTTCTCAGCTTAATTATGGCCGGGATGGGTCAAAAGATAATAGAGATAAAAATAATTAATTAAGTATCAATGGTAATTTCTATTTACTTTAATATTCAATAGCATGTCATGGATTCAACTCTGGTAATTGACTATGAAATCATATCATGGAATTGATACTATATATTTTGGCTGGTTTTTCAACAGAAACTTTCCTCTTGTGCTTGATCCCAAAACGAGTGACCTCCTTATCACAGGCATCCAGACCATGCCACACACGGCGGGGCAAGTACCGGCGAAAGTAGAAGTTACCGGAGCTGAGATGGGACCGAAATCCGTCCAAGACATGGACTTGTGCAAAGCCAGGTCTCCAGTCATCGGCTCCGGCAAGTTTGAGGTAGAGGTAGCAGACCGGCGAGTCAACACATTGAGCTTGGACTTGGAACTCATCCACCATGCAAGCTTGAAATGGTTTTCTTGGCACATCGTCAAGGACCTCGGGCTC
Source organism: Oemleria cerasiformis (assembly GCA_037349345.1). NCBI lineage: Eukaryota > Viridiplantae > Streptophyta > Magnoliopsida > Rosales > Rosaceae > Oemleria > Oemleria cerasiformis. The sequence goes on from JAZGTL010000006.1 coordinate 6,501,825, forward strand.
CAATGGATCCACCCTTCTGATGTGTTTAGAATTTAGATGGCTTACTAAAATGTCATTAGAATTTGTGTCACCAAATCTTAGGCTTATGTGGTCTGAGGTTTCGGCTCCTTTTGTGCATGTTGTTTCTATTGTAACTGCGTACGTACAATTTTCCTGTAGTAATGTGAAAAGGTCGTGAGATTAGAATTATTGTGCTGTAATAATGTTAAAAGTCATGAAATCATTTTATTATTAAAAAAATCGTGAAATATACGTCATGCTTTTTAGTAGGTCGACGCAGCACATTGAAAGTGGAATATGAATATTTTTTATTTTAGGAGAATTATATGAGATTCCACATCGAAGAAAACTTAGTGATCCAATATTTACTTATACTTTATTACATTAAATTTGATAAAGTCATTCTATAATCCAAGTCAATATACCACCCACTAAAAGGTGATTACATATATATGATGACTACTAATTTCATGCACAAAAATTATACGTATACTATAAGCTCTTTTCTATTAATTTTTTTATATGAAGTGTAATGCGAGCGTTTTTAATTTATTAAATATAAAAACGAAACCAACTCTATACGATCAATTCATTAAAAGCTATCACATCACTTAGAAATTTAAAACCTAATACAAAAATTTAATTTCTCCATCCCTACTTGATCTTTCATGCAAGGTGAACAGACGAAATTTCCTTTGTTGTGTCTCCTTCGCCGGCACGGTCATTATTTATCTTCCATGCACCATATTTAAAAAATAAAAAAAAACCGCAATATGCACAAACACTTACACAATAACAAATTAATTCTAGGCTATTTTTCTATTAAAAAAAATCAACTATCAGAACGCATATTTGTTGTGTATAAATTATTCATGATCACCTTAATGTTTCCCGGCGGGGGCACGAAATTTTGGCCTCCGGCCAATAAAGCCAACAGAAGCACACAGCATATTAAGAAGGATAGTTCATAATTGTTTGTTGCCATATGGTGGTTGCTCTTAATTTTGTCCCTCCAGTACTAAATATTGATCTGATGATGATCTCAGTGGTTTTTGCAATTTATATATAGGGGTATATATGACTGCTATAACACTCATATGTTAAAATTCCTTCCTTGGCATACAAGGAAAGGCATATATATATTCTTGAGAGCTTTATATAAATATGTCACACTAGCTAGCTACCCTAATTTTTTTTTATTTTCTTTTATGTGTTGTGTACAATTAGACGTATGAATCAGGTTCCTTCACGTTTTTCACTTATGTATATATACCATCTGCTTTTAATGATGAGAGTTTGAATTCCCGGGGATTAGAGCAAAGCATATTTTTGTTGGTGATAATCCATATTGTACATCTGCGCATATTTAATATTAATTATTTGTAGATATGAACGTAATCATATTAGTTAAAGTGAATATACTCTTCACTATATACTTGAATATCAAATTCGAATTATATCTAAATCATGTATTCGAATTATATCTAAATCATGTAACCTAGGTAGGATGCCTTTTGTTTCTTAGTGCCCTCCTTGATGCATGCAAAAAGTAGCTTCTAGAAACGATCGATCAACCAACTTTTCTTCGGGTTATGCTTCAATGGATGCAACCATCTACTGAATTCACAATCCAACTGCCAGTTTTGGTTGGATTTTTTGTATTACACCTTCGTTTTGTTGATTTATCATTTCCAAACTTATTTTACAGCAACTTAATATACATATAAAGAACAGCCTAATTATGATTAAGTCCATAAATAAATATGTGTTTTGAGTGTGGCTAATGATAAATTAAAGAGAGTAGAGTAGGTACAACCAGATGTTAGGTCTAGTGCATTATCACAATACATATATACACTGATATGAAGAGTAGTATACAATGAATGAAATCTTACCATCAACTTACTCCTTCATGAGATGATCATCTAGAATATAATAGCTCTCGTGTATAGATTAAATTATTTTTGTATATAGCATGCATATCAGGCTTAAAAACGACTCACCTCCTTGTTGGATCAATCTGCTTTGGCCATTAGGGTTACTTGAGAAAGTTGCATGCATATATGTATCAATCAAAGGTGGTGTTGTCGTCTCAAAAGCGGTTGGTGGGACTATTTGTTTCATGTCACCCACCCTTATTAAAAGAATTAGCCAATTTTTCTTTTACAAAAATACTAATTAGGATACGACGACTAGATATTTTGAATATTAATTTGATTGTTTATGAGAGTTTATCGAATTCAAAATCTTCCACCACTCATGAGAGTAAATGACGCGCTTTGAAATTTGTTTTACTATCAACTCGATCCACTGTGGAAAAATAAAGTTTAGGTGCGTTTTATTTACCAAACACAAAAAGTTCAGCTGCACTACTAAAAATTGTATTGCACTTTGGTGAAAAGAAGAAGAAGAATTGAACGCACTTCACAGACAGAGAGAGATCGCTTAACGATGATCAAAATCCAAGGGTGCTGGTCATGATCAGGGTTTACGAGTCTTGCCCAAGTAATTGGTTTATCTTATCCATCCATATATCGTCAATAAAAATTGTACAAATATAGGCAAATTACAACAAACAAAAAATCGAGGTTGTCCAAGCTCACATGGTTGAGCTTGATTACACTTAATTAGAGTAACACAATCAAAGAGATGGTGGAAAAAGAGACCGCTTGATCAGTGTGAGCTATTACGCACTTTTTCAAAAAGTAGCTGCTTCTATTCTGTTTCCCTTTTCGCATAGTTGTTGCTAAGCATGGAAATATGTATGTAGGTCAAAATCACGTCCGTTTTGAGTTCAAAGACGTGGAGATACTAAGAAAATTAAGGTTGGACTTGAAAGGAAAGAAGAAGGTCAACAGAATTTGATTGTCTTTGAAACCACTCTAGAGTTGTTCTAACAATTACATCCTACATAATATTAAAACCCCAAATTCATGAGGCTCTCCTCTTCTAGTATCGATCAATCCACTCACCAAACACTTACCTCGGCTCTCTCTCTATATAAACAAACTCAAGAGCTTCATTCATTCATCAACTTCAACACACACACTCACTCAAGAAAGAGATCGATCGAGACAAATAGAGATAGAAACTTACAAAGCAGCATGGCTGTTCATCCTCCTCTTTCATCACCAACATTTCTTAGCCTCCTTCTCTTGTCATTCACAACATTGTGTCTCATTCCTCATCATGCTCAGGCCGGCATAACCCGGCACTACAAGTTTGATGTATGAAGCTATTCGATTTCGATTCCCATGCACACTTCTTCTTTCCATTTTGGCTTTTCTTGTTGGCTTCTTAATTTTAATAGCGTTGATTGGTTTTGCAGATCAAACTCCAAAATGTGACAAGACTCTGTCACACCAAGAGCATTGTAACAGTAAACGGGAAGTTTCCGGGGCCTCGGATTGTTGCTAGGGAGGGTGATCGCCTCGTCATCAAAGTGGTCAACCATGTCTCAAACAACATCTCCATCCACTGGTAATCATTACCTATATAGAATGAATTATCTGCTTAAACTCTAACACAATGCATAATCTAAAGCACACTGAATATAATTCATTTGTTTAAATTAAACTTTACCAGGCATGGCATTCGACAACTTCAAACAGGGTGGGCAGATGGCCCGGTGTATATCACCCAATGTCCCATCCAAACAGGCAACAGCTATGTCTACAACTTCACCATTACAGCCCAACGAGGCACTCTTTGGTGGCATGCTCACGAATCATGGCTAAGATCCACTGTTTATGGTCCCTTGATCATACTTCCCAAACGTGGCATACCTTACCCCTTCACTAAACCCTACAAGGAGGTTCCAATCATCTTCGGTAATATTTATTTGCATAAGATTACTTCAAATGTAACTAACAAGCATTTATTGAAATTTCTGGATGTTCATTATGTGCTAATGAATGTCATACCATATAAATACAGGAGAGTGGTGGAACACAGACCCTGAGGCAGTTATTAAGCAGGCCATGCAAACAGGTGGAGGGCCAAATGTCTCTGATTCTTATACCCTCAATGGACTCCCGGGGCCATTGTTCAACTGTTCTGCCAAAGGTATCAAATTGATGATAATATAAGTGACATAAATTATCGTGATTATAACCTGAATGCTATGATGATTAAAATGCACTTGTATACATAATTTTGCATATGTGGGGCATTTTGCAGATGCATTCAAGCTAAAGGTTCAAGTTGGGAAGACTTACCTTCTGCGCCTAATCAACGCAGCACTCAATGATGAGCTGTTCTTCAGCATTGCAAACCACACCCTGAAAGTAGTAGAAGCCGATGCTGTTTACGTCAAACCCTTTGAGACTGACACAATTCTAATTGCCCCTGGACAGACTACAAATGTTGTGCTCAAGGCCAAACCCCATTTCCCCAATGCCACATTTTTCATGACTGCCAGGCCATACGTGACTGGACAAGGCACCTTTGACAACTCCACTGTTGCTGGTATTTTAGAGTATGAATCACAATCCAAAACCCTTCATTCAACTCTTCCAATCAAGAAACTTCTACTCTTTAAACCAATTCTGCCTGCTCTAAACGACACATCATTTGCAACAAAGTTCAGCAACAAACTCCGTAGCTTAGCCAATGCACAATTCCCTGCTAATGTCCCCCAAAAGGTTGATAAACGCTTTTTCTTCACAATAAGCCTTGGAACCAACCCCTGCAGCCACACTAACCAAACATGCCAGGGACCTAATGGAACAATGTTTGCTGCTTCAGTTAATAACATTTCTTTTGCAATGCCAACCACTGCTCTGCTCCAATCCCACTTCTCTGGGAAATCAAATGGGGTTTACAGCCCCGACTTTCCAACGAGTCCTCTAATTCCGTTTAATTATACCGGCAACCCACCGAATGACACGATGGTGAGCAATGGTACAAAGGTTCTGGTGCTTCCATTTAACACAAGTGTCGAGTTGATCATGCAGGACACAAGCATTCTTGGAGCAGAAAGCCACCCTCTTCATCTGCATGGATTTAATTTCTTCATTGTTGGCCAAGGGTTTGGGAACTTCAACCCAAATAAGGACCCTGCAAACTTCAACTTGGTCGACCCTGTGGAAAGAAATACAGTGGGCGTCCCCTCTGGAGGATGGGTTGCTATACGATTTCTAGCAGATAACCCGGGTGAGTCAATTATAAAGTAATATCATATAACATTAACTATGCAATCATCAATGAAATAATAACAACGTAGGGAAGTGATTTGAAGATTAGTATAAAAATATAAGACTTCAAACCCTAATTATCTTCTTTGTATAAAAATAAATTTACAGGTGTATGGTTCATGCATTGCCACTTGGAGATCCACACAAGTTGGGGCTTGAAGATGGCTTGGCTAGTCTTGGATGGAAAGCTTCCCAACCAGAAATTGCTTCCTCCACCAGCGGATCTTCCCACATGTTAAAAGTCTAACTTAATTTAAGCAAATTTTTTTTGAATGAGAAATTTCTGTCACTATTTGTAACCATTTTTTGTTGTGGACCATTTAAATTTGTCTTCTGTATTGGTTAATTAATTATGTTTCAATAACTTCTGTATTGATTCATATGGAGCTTTGGGTGTATTCAAATTTATCCATGTGGAGTTGAGGGAAGAAAAAGGCTGAGACCATATTGTAAGATTTCTAATTTCCTAATATGAAAAGCTTCCTATCTTTATGTTTTCTTCGTATTCAAATCCTAGCATACATGAATTGTAGTGGTCTAAACAGCCAATTTTGCCTTGTTATCAAATCCAAATCCAAATCGCTATGTAAACAAACAAACCCTAATGGATTTAAGAAATAATATGGTCTAGTGCAAACTAAACAATCCGAAATTTATAAATACATGTATAACACATACCTGGTTGTCGAATGTGCAACATTCTCATAGTTCATTGTGATACTCAGAAGATCTGTTTCAACTTTCAAAGAGGCAATAAGTTAACTTCATAATTCTCTGCTTATTAATAGCAACAAAGCAGGATCCACTTTATCTTTATTCTTTAGATAATAAACCAACTATCAAGTCCATAGTTGATGCATCTGCAGAAAAATCCCTCTCCACGATTCTTGAATAAGTTCCATCCCCCGTACTGTCTCGTTATTGATAAACCCTCGGATAATTATATTGTAGCTGCAACCTTCTGGAGGACAGCATTTCTCTTCCATTTCTCTAAGAAACTTCCCTGCTTCACTTGTTAGGCCGCGGATACAGAGTCCATTGATCATTATAGTATATTTTATGACATCAGGCTGAGGCCCTTGTGATGATAAACCACAAAAGAGATCTCTTGCAGATTCAATTTTTCCATCTATCCATAAACCGTCAAAAGAATGTTGTAAATCATAATATCCATATACAAGTTGAAACCCTTCCATCTTGCTAAACACTTTCATTGCCACAGAAAGTTGTTGGTTTTTACGCAGGCCATCCATTAAAACAGCATAAGTTTAAACTTCTGGAAGTTGGCCACATGTGTTCATAAGAGAGAACAGCTTTTGTGCATCTTGTATTCTCCCAACTTCGCAAAACCAGCCCATAAGAGTGTTCTAAGTAACAGTATTTGGAACCACTCCCCTACAAGACATTTCTTCAAAAAGACTCATGGCCTCATCAATATGTTTATGCTTGCAATACGCACTTTATCACTATGCTATAACTATAAGCATCAAACCATAAAGCTCTTGCCAAGCATTAGTTTAAAAACTTTTTCGCCTTATCCATTTCTCCTCGCAAACATTAACCATCCATAAGCGAACTGTATGTAACTCTATCAGGTTCGACATTTCTTTGAATCATCATTTCAACCGTGCTTTTTGCTTCCTCAACCACTCCCTCCTTGCAAAGTGTATCTACCAGGACACTGAAGGTGTGAACATTTGCAAAAATATTTTTTCTCATAATTTCATTCAACAATCTCTTAGCTTCTTTCCACTCCCCTCATCTGCAAACTCCATAAATCAAAGAGGTGTAGGTAATGACACATAGGGCAATACCTTTACTTTCATTTCTCAGAAGAGTTTCAAATTTCAATGCGTCAGCAATTAGTGTATCCTTACAAAGATTGTCAATGATCATGCCATAGACAACTAAATTAGGGTTGCAAGCTCCTTGTTCCATCTTCCTAAGCAGTTGAATAGCTGCATTATTGTTTCCCTTCATGCATAATCCCTTAATAAGTGTACCGAAAGTAACCACATTTGGCTTGCAATTACCACTTTCCATCATTTTGATGAAAATTAGTGCTGCCTCAGCTACTATATTCTCAAGAAGAAAGTAATAGATTAGAGTGGTGAAGGTCGCGACAGTTGGTTCAAAACCCAATTTTTAAAATTTCCCAAAGATTGACAAACTGAACCCCATTTGTTATACAAAGAGATGGCTTGGGAATAATGTTTCGATTCCGCCACTTGACCCAAGATTTGATTGAAACGGATAATGGAAGGCAGAGGACGCATTTGAAGCATTTCATCGAACACATTAAAGGCATTTTCAAGATTATTGATTTGGGTATATCTCTCACTCTCACGAGCTGCTCTAGTTGGGTTGTTCCAGATTTGATTGGTTTTGAAGGTCAAGAGTAATTATTGGCGAAAACAGAACAGAAGAGTGAAGACGAGACATACCTCTGCGCTGCTGCACCAAGAAGAAGAAGAACAGCAACAGTAGGCCTCATCATCTTCATCTCTGAGACAGTGAGTCTCAGACAAGGTTCAAAGATAGCTGGAAATGAAGCTCAAACCTTCAACTGGTTTCCTTGAGAAAGCAATTCGGCAAAAAGGTTCCATCTTTAGAATTAGGTTCTTCCAAAAAAAAGCTCATTTCCTACTGACCGACTACTTGGTAAAGACTAAAGAGCAATACATGCTATTCGTTTCTTATTTACCTTTCGGGCTTAATTACATTTTATTTAATATTTTACACTAAATTATAAGATTATACTTGAATTTTTAAATTTAACAGTTAATTACTTTGTAACCTTGTAAACCATTGAGGAGTACTTTTAAATTTAATAATTAATTACTTGTAACCTTGTAAACCTTTGAGGGGGTCCTTATAGAGTGGAAAAGGTCACGATGCCTCAATTGGGCGGGGGGCGAAAAGGGGGAAAATAGGTACCTAGGGTTTTTGCAATTGGAAAATTGGATCGATTGATGGAGAAAAAAGAGGAAAAAAATGTAAAATCTAGCTTCAGAGGACGTGGAAACCAAAACTTGATGCATCTATGGTGCTCGGGGGATTGAGATTCACGGTTAGGGGAAAGGTGAGAATGCTATAACTGCTTGTTATGATGGCTCAGGGGCTTCTCTGCTATCTTGGATGTTCAGTCGAAGACCGGTTGATGGAATTTCATGGGTTCTTCATCTCAATGCTTTGTTGGGGCATAGACAGGATTATTAATCTGGTCAGGGTATCCTTTTTACCCTTTTACCCTTTTACCCTGCTCAGGTTGGTGCTGATTTTTAGCATGCCTTCCAATCTTCTAATCCTGGTTCTGTGAACTCTACTATTCAAGGAAATCTGATCACTATCAAATGGAAGGCTCCTCCTGAGAACAAAGTGAAACTCAGTTTTGATGGTTCCCTGAATCAAATCACGTCAGTTGGTTCATCGGGCTTCATCATAAGAGATGTGAATGGTAATCCTCTTGTGGCTGGTTCTACCCCCATAGGTCCGTCAGAAGTGGCTATCACCGAAAGAATTGCTTTGAGGAAAGGTCTTTTGCAAGCTACTTTGGCGGGTTGATCTGATATGCTTGTTGAAGGAGACTCAATGCTCATTATTGACTACGTTATAAAGAAATGTGATTTTCCTTTGAAGTTTTTCAAGCTCATCAAGGATATCGAAGACCTTACTTCAAAATTTACATCTATCCACTTTAAGCATGTATTTCGTGAGGCGAATTTCGTTGCAGATGTCATGGTCTCTTTGGGACATAAGGCTCTCATGTGTGGGTTTATGCGATTCCTCAGGCAGCTTCTAAAGCTCTCCAGTTTGATCGTGTGAATCTAAGTTGCCCTCGTGGCTTCCAGCTTTAGTTTAATTTTATTTTTTTGCATCAAAAAAAAAAATTAATTACTTTAAATTCTTTTAAATGCGAAAGCGCTTATCTATTGCACTCTTTGTCATAAAATGACGTGTCTTATGCGAGACCTACCCAAAATGACTCTAAAGTTTTGTCATAAATGAGTGCTACGGAGGTCATACTAGGCTTTTCAGTCAATCGTATGATTATTATCCACTTCATCCTTAACAAGAGTATAAATTGTTTATTATATTTTGGTTCAAAAAAGTAGTAAAAATTTAGTTCTTTTTTATCTCGATTTTGTTGTTCAAGTAAAATTCAATCCTTCAAAATAGAAATTACAGAGTATTATGCTTGTCGTCTGCTTTACATGGAAATCAAAGGTCAGAGGTCATTAATTAGACTCAATATTGATAAGAATTTGAACTTTAAAAATACTAGGGAGATCATATTTTATAGACCACATTTATAAATACATTAATACATGTGGATTCTACTTGTATTGGTTAGTCCTATATGTATTTATGCGTTTTTATATATAAGGTCTCCCTAGCGTTGTCCCTTCACTTCACGAGAAAATTGATTAAAAAGCTCGTGGATTGGCCTATTTTTAGCATGTACAAAATCAGGATTTGTGAAAAACTGAAGTGAAAAACAAATATTTTGCAAGAGAAACTTGTAGTTTATGTTTATGTATTTGGTTGTAAGGCTAAATACTTAAATAATGTTTACAAATTTAGTTAAATATTTGCATAGGTTATCTTTAAGCAGGAAAATATAAAATGAACGATTGAATTGCGATATTAATTTATGGGGAACACTCAATTGCTAACTAACTCAATTGCTAACTAATGAGCGCGATAATACGGCACGAACCAGTTATGTGAGGCTTTGAGTGTACCTCATTCTATAACAATATAATTAACCATTCATTTTGTAGCTACTTATTCAAATATTATCTTATACATTCTAAAATTCTCTTAAATATCGATGATATATCTAGGGGTTCGAAATTCTCTTATTCATTATTAAGATTATTTGTTCTTGGTAAATATCACTAGGTGCCTCCATACTCGAGAGGTAGGTATGATCCCCGCTCAGAGTGCGGGTTATCCCTGACTACAAAATACTTTCAACGAGTTTCGAACCTCTGCCAATTAGACACTGGGGAACTCGCCCTCTGAACTGCATCACACATTGTGATTAATACTAATAAGATTTCATATACCACAACCGCTCAATAGCAACCTGGTCCTAGTGCTACAATGAAGGATTCATCTGTTTGTCATTGTCTCATCTATTTTAGTCCATCCTACTTCTTCTAGAAATGAACGATTTCTTGAGGTGACCTTACGGTTGCAAATAGTAATCATGGAGTATCATTGTTAATCTACACGTTATAACATGAGTTGGGGTAAAAATAAAAATATAGCTGATAATTGATACATTGTTTCACTTATATCATTAGTTTCTCGCACTTTTCTGTGCACTCGAAAGTATTTAAAGAGAAAAAAATTTGTAGTGCGCCGAATTTTTCATTAAAAAATTAATTTTGATTAATTAACTTAAATGAATAAATTAAAATTCAGACATCGAAAATCGAAAATCCCGAGAGAGTGTATGGGTTTGATTACCTTTTTCTCATAGTTGTTGCTAATTAAGCCTGGAAATTAATAAGTAGGTCAAAATCCATCACGTCCATTTTGAGCTCAAAAGATACAAGAGACGTGGAGATACTTAGGAAATGATGGACTTGAAAGGAAAGAAGGCAGCAGCAGTCAACAGCAAAAATTGATTGTCTTTGACACCACTCTAAAGTTGTTCTAACAACCATGCATACATCAATCCCAGCTACATTATTCAAATACCTACAATTCTTCATCAAGCTCTTTCTAGCTACTACTTCCCATTCCTATATATACACATCCCAAAACCTTGCTTTCAACAAACACATTATTCGAATTACTATATCGATCTCTCAACAATTTTCTAGCACGAAAACGAAAAAATCGAGAGAGATCGATATAGGAAAAATGTCATCACCACCATTGCCCTTGCTCATGCTCGCTCTCATCTTTTCTTTCGTATCATTATGTCTCATTCCTCAACTATAACAAGACACTACACAGTTAATGTACTTGTCTACATATTATATATTCATCACACATTTTTACACATTATATATTGTCAAAATGAGATTTTTTCACCTTCATTTTCAATTATGTTGCAGACTAAACAGCAAAATGTGACAAGATTGTACCACACAAAGACGATGGTAACTGTAAACGGACAGTTTCCAGGGCCTCGAGTAGTTGCTAGGGATGGTGATCAGCTCCTCATTAAAGTGGTTAATCATGTCCCAAATCCATTGGTAATTAACTATTAATATAGATATTCGAATAATACTTACATCTCACTTCTAGTGATATATTTCGTACTACCTTTTCGATTTATAGAATAAGTATATATATATATATATATATCATAATCGGAACCGTTCATTTCCTAAATAATTATTTAAAGATCATTTATACAAAAAGTAAATTAAATTGGAGATAATTTAGCATTTCATATGTGGAAACTAAATGGACAGTTCACCATAAGGATCATCCTTGTTACTAATACCGTTGAATTATTTGGTACACATGAATGACTAAACGACCTCTAAATTATTGATTTTTTTGCGGAGATGATCTTGAAATGATCATTTATGAGATAAACGGTTCTAATTATGATATATGTATATGAATTATTTCATATATCGAAAGGGTGGTATGAAGAGGTACTAGCAGAATGAAATGAAATTATTATCCTAGAGATATTACATGTTTAAAATTTAATTAACTAATTAAAGTATTTTTAATTACCAGGCACGGGATTTGACATCTTCGATGGGGCTGGGCCGATGGGCCTGCATATGTGACTCAATGCCCCATCCAAACGGACAACAGCTATGTGTACAAGTACTTCACCATTGCAGGCCAGAGAGGCACTCTTTGGTGGCATGCTCACATTTCATGGCTAAGATCAACTCTTTATGGTCCTTTAATCATACTTCCCAAGCTGGGTGTGCCTTATCCATTCACCGAACCCTATAAGGAGCTCCCAAATGTCTTTGGTAATTAAAATATTTAACATTGCATAATTTTGAATTTTAATTATGCATAAATCAATTTTCTAAACCCACATCTAACGGCTGGTGAAATAAGGGGAATTTTTTTTATAAAAACAGGTGGTTAAACAATGGGGAAACCGGGAGAAAAGGTGGAACCGGTTGAAGCACACTTTAATAGGAATAGGAATGCAGAGATCGGATCAGATAGTAGAATGGAGAAAGCGAGGAGAGGATGGGTCAAGACGCAGCCTTGGGTGGTGGTTGCAGAGGTTGGGTCGTCGGATTTCGTGGTGGTCTGTGCGACTCTGCATTTTCCAGCAACATCAACCGCCGCCATTCCTGGGTTAAAACCACCATGCAATTAGTCTACCAACAAGCTCTCAAGGAGACGATTATAATGGTATCCAAAAAAAGTCCAACAATTACCTTGGGGTATGAAAAGCCAACATTATCACGCGGCTCTGCAATTTCGAGCGAGGTCATCCCGTCCGCCATTGATCCTCGCACCAAAACAACATGCAATTAGTCATAGGAAACGTCCTCAACACGGATAATCTCAATCTTAAGCTTAGGGGGTTCGATTTTACCTTGTTTGGCCTCAAACTCTCTAGGTAGCTCTCGGGTCCTCATCGGGTTTTGTTTCGTCATTTGGGCCACGGTGGTCCTTGTGGCTCACGGCTTAGTCTGTTAAACTCGTGAGGAGGAGGCGATCACCATAAGCAGTGGCCGAAGCCTTGGTTCGCGATTTTGAGTGATGGACGTTTTCTTGGTGGTTTATGATTTTTCTTAGAGAAAGTAGAGGTTGACGATGCAGAGGAGATAAGGGTGAAGGGCAAGGCTCGTCGTCGCTTTCTTTCAGCAAATGGCTCGTTGCCTTGGTTACTAGAGTTGACGTGCTCTCTTTTTTTTGGTGGAAGAAGATGAGAGCGAGGGAAAGTCGAGAGAGAAAGAGAGGGGTGCGAAGTGAGGGAGAGAGATGAGTGTTTTAAAAATTTGGGTGATCTCTGATTCGAGGGTTTTGGTGGAAGATGGTGAGGGTGATCGGTGACCAACGATTGAATGAAGGTGATGGGTGTGTGGTTGTAACAACCCGGAATTTTAATTATTGGGTTTACGTAATTATTTTTGTAAAATGACGATTTTACCCTTGTTTGGTAAAGGGCATGAAAATCAAGTTTTGTTTCGAGACACTTTTGGTGCTGTTTTGGATACCGTTGCGTAGGTCTCGAACTCACGAGTTCGTAGACAGGCGGCATGCAGAAAATGGAGTTCGTGGACGGAAGTTATGGGTCTAAATGTGCAAGGGCATTTTGGTAATTTGCCATGGAGGGGAGATATTTTAACCTCCAATCATGCTACATCTTCATTTCATCTTTATCTCCTCATCATCTCACTCACTCTCTCTGTAACAAACATAACACAAACACACCCGAAACCATTGAACCAAACCGAAGAAAAACCAAGAGAAACCATAAAGTCAACGTCGGATTCAAGGCTTTAACTTCCAGTTTTGATCAACTAATCGTGTTCTACTCCTTCCTGCGATCACAACCGTACCAACCATCGAAGGAGAGGACCACGGAGGAAGCCGAACCGAGGATAGGAAGTTTCGGACCTTCCGATCCATTTTCCGGCTTACACAAGTATGTGTTTGATGTTTTAAGGTCATATTTGGATTCTTGGGTTCGAGTAGATAGATTTAGACATAAAATTTGTGAAAAATGGTTGAGTTTTGAGGAAGTTAGGAAAGCTTGAAGTTTCGGCCGGAAATGGAGGATTCCGGCGAAACCAGACGGCGACGACGGCGCTGCCGGTCATCTTCTCCGGCCAACTTCCGGCGACGGCGACGGCTGCTGGTCATCTTCTCCGGCGAGTCGCCGGTGACCGGTCAGGTTGAGTTGAACCGGTCGGGTCGAGTGAACCGGTCGGGTCAGTTGAACCGGTCGGGTCGAGTTGGACCGGTCAGGCCGAGTTGGACCGGGTCAGGCCGAGTTGGACCGGGTTGGACCGGTCCAGGCGCGTGGGTACTGTAGCAGGCGCGTGACCGGCGCGTGAGGGCGCGTGGCGGCGCGTGGGCGCGTGTTCCGACCTTCCGTCGGCGCGTGGCGGCGCGTGGGGCCGAGTCTGAGGTCACGGTGACGCGTGACAGTTAGTTTTTGACGTTTCGGACCTGTTGGCGCAGGTTTCGAGTCAATCGGATGTCGTTTAGGGGTTGTTTCGGACGTTTTATGGTTGCTACGTTTTCTAGGCCAGCATAGTTAGACTCCCGGGGTTAGGGGGTTTATATTTAAGGTTCCTATTATTAACTGGTAATCCCGATTATTAATTTGGACAGGCGATACTGCTCCAGGAGCTTCAGGGGAGCGTACAGTTCGGGATTGAGCTTGCTTGAACAGGTTTGTGAGTGGACTTTGATTTATAAACCGTAATGCATGCATAAATGTATCTTTGATTTAAATACTGTTGTGTTTGGGTGAAATGAATTTCTGGATTTTAGAAATGATGCTGGACACATGTTTTACAACATTTCAGTGAAAGTATGTTTTGAGAAATGGCCTGGTTTTTGTACTCGATTTTGATATCGTTTTGATGTGGTAACTATTTGAGTATGTGATTTGGGTTTAGACTCATAATTGTGATTTTACCGATTTTGGCCATAAAATGATATTTTAAAGAATTTGGCTTAGGCCGCGAAACAAAGATTTCGAAGTATGGATTTGATTCACTGGTTCCCGTTCCGATGGTTATTGTTGCTCTGACTGGTGTTGAGGGGCCTTGCTCTACCAGTTGTTGAGGGTTCGGACCTTAGGTGTTGAGGGGCCTTGCTCCGCCGGGTCGCGAAGCTGTCTATGCATAGTACATATTGTACAGATAGTACAGATATTACAGACAGTACATATGGTACACAGAGTTGTACAGATTTGAACACATCTCAAGGGATACCCTGGTGTGTTATGAATATGTCGGGAACAGTGAATTTGAGATATTATGTGGCAGATTGAACCAAATGATTTGATTTTGAGATATTATGTGTCCGATTGAACCAAATGATTTGAATTTGAGATATTATGTGGGCAGTTGGAACGAAATGATTTGAATTTGAGATATTTTGTGTCCAGATTGATTTAAATGATTTTAAACTCCTTTGAAGAGAGTTTTCAAACCAAATTGTGGATCACGAGGTATTTTTATCATACAGATTTTATGTGAGTCCAACTAAATGGTTTTAAAGAGAAATGAGAATTTTTGGTGAATTATATATGATGCTTTTATATGATAAATTGTTTTATGTTATGCATGCATGATTTTATAAATGGAGGGGAAGAAAGGTATTTCTTCGAAAAGGAATTTATAAATGATTATTTTTGTCCACTCACAACTTTTGTGTTTAAAACCCCTTCAGGCAGTTGAGTAGAGTTGACGCGAACATTGATCTCGAGGCTGAGGCATTAGGATTTCGACTGCGCTGTGTTGTATATTTGAGTAGGATATCTAAATTTTACTCTTGATCCTACTTAGACGCTCTGATATTATGTTGTAATTGATTGGTCGTTAATTACGGGAATTATTGAGTGCTTAAGTCCCTGGTCTGACAAGAGGAATTATTTATTATTGTTATTATAATTTGTAAGGATTGAAGGGTATTTTGGGAACCTTTTCTTAGGTTGTCAGACGGGATCAGGGTTCTCCCGGGTTTCGAGGGGAAATTCGGGACGGGTCCTGACAGTGGTGGTTCTCTGTTTTTGGCCTCTTTCTCAAAGGAGGAGATGTATTCGAGAGGGAGAAGAGAATAAGAGAAATAGAGGGAGAAATGAGGCAATAATGGACTTGGGCATTTAGCTTAAAAGGGCTTGGTTTTTAACTGGGCTTGAAATAAATTTTGGGTTCAAGTCAACTAACCCAACACAAATAAAACCCAAAACCCAAAAGAACAAGTGCCCGTAAGGGTATTTTAGACAATTCAACAATCTGAATTCGAGTTTTCGAGACGGAATGTATCAGCCAAGATCTTGAAATTTGATAGTTTGGATATCATTAGAACCAAACTTCAAAAAACGTATTGAAATATACTTAAAGTGTTTGGAATTTTGAAAAATTAAAAAAAATGATCAAACTACTAACAATTCCCATAATAAGTTTAAACTTCCTTTTATTAATTACTTTAAAATTTCTTTAAATTATAATAGAAATTTGACTCTTTAGGATCGGAGGAGACGACATAAAGAGTTCGTACAAATTTCCGAAATATTTTTCAGATTTTCTATCTAATTATTATGAATTTTTAAAGAAAATTTATTTAAAAAATTAAGGAGAATGACATGTGGCAGCACTTGGATGGTGCCTCCTAGAATATTCGAAAAATATTCCGAAAATTACTACGAACTCGTTATGTTGTCTCTTCTGATCCTAAAGCGTCAAATTTCTACTACAATTTAAAGAAATTGGAAAGTAAAAAATAAAAAGAGTTTGGTAGAAAGAAAATTTAAACTTACTAAGGAAATAGTTAGTGGTATTAGGCCAAAATGCGTTTTATGATTTTTTTTCTTAATTTCTTATAAATCCAAATGTTAATTTAAATTTATAAGAATGAAGAGAATGTACTAGGAAGTGCGTAGAATTTTACGGTATATTTGTAGGATACTTTATAATTTATTTATGATTTTTGGAAGAAAATTCCAGGTGCTGCCACATGGCAAAGACTTTATTATTTAATCAATTTCTACGTATTTTTCTTTCAAAAATCCTAATTAAATATTTACAAGCCGAAAAAATTAACCGTAAATTGGTACGGATTTCTCGAGGCTTTCTCTTCGTTCTTATAAATATAAAATGACATTTGAATAAGTACCAAATAAATAATAATTCATCAAACGATCAAAATTTTGATTCAACCAATATTCAGACGACCAAATTTTTAAGAACGGGACCGTTCATTTTGTGGTTTTACGTGCCTAGACCTTTCCCGTCGAAAATCTCCAGATTTTGAGGAGTTAAAACTGTATGATCTTCAAAAAATGTTTTGTAACCGTCGAATTGTGTCGCATAGTTACTTAGTTCCGAGATTTCAAAATTGGCTAATTTTTGGTGTAGACGATCTATAAGTACGTACAATAAATGTGGATGGCTAGATCGGTTGATTGATTTCTAAAATGAATTAAAATCGTAAAATCAACTTATTCATCAAACACTTTAAGTGTATTTCAATACTTTTTTCGAAGTTTTGGTTCAACCGATATTCAGATAATCGAATTTTCAAGATCGGGACCGTTCACTTTGTGGTTTTATGTGCCTAGACCTTGCCCGTCGAAAATCTCCAGATTTTGAGGAGTTAAAGCCTTATGATCTTCAAAAAACGTTTTATAACCGTCGAATCGTGTCGCACCGTTATTTAGTTATGGGATTTCGAAATTACCTAATTTTTGGCATAGGCGATCTATTAGTACGTACAATAAATGTGGATGGCTAGTTCGGTCGATTGATTTCGAAAATTAATTAAAATCGTAAAATTATCTTATTCACCAAACACTTTGTGTATTTCAATACTTTTTTCGAAGTTTTGGTTCAACCGATATTCATATGATTGAATTTTCAAGATCGGACCATTCACTTTGTGGTTTTATGTGCCTAGACCTTTCCCGTCGAAAATCTTCCGATTTTGAGGAGTTAAAGCGGTCCGATCTTCAAAAAAATTTGTAACCGTCGAATCTTGTCGCACCATTACTTAGTTACGAGATTTCGAAGTTGGTTAAATTTTGGCGTAGGTGATCTATGAGTACATACAATAAATGTGGACGGTTAGATCGGTCGATTGATTTCGAAAATTAATTAAAATCGTAAAACCATCTTATTCATCAAACACTTTTAAGTGTATTTCAATACTTTTTTCGAAGTTTGGTTTCAACCGATATTCAGATGATCGAATTTTCAAGATCATGACCGTTCACTTTGTGGTTTTATGTGCCTAGACCTTGACCATCTAAAATCTCCAGATTTTGAAGAGTTAAAGGCGTCCGATCTTCAAAAAATGTTTTGTAACCGTTGAATCGTGTCGCACCGTTACTTAGTTCTGGGATTTCAAAATTGGAAAGTTTTTGGCATAGGTGATCTATGAGTACATACAATAAATGTGGACGGTTAGATCGGTCGATTGATTTCGAAAATTAATTAAAATCGTAAAATCATCTTATTCATCAAACACTTTTAAGTGTATTTCAATACTTTTTTCGAAGTTTTGGTTCAATTGATATTCAGATGATCAAATTTTCAAGATCGGGACTGTTCACTTTTTGGTTTTATGTGCCTAAACCTTGCTCGTTGAAAATCTCTAGATTTGAGGAGTTAAAGTCGTCCGATCTTCAAAAAATGTTTTGTAATCATCGAATCGTGTTGCACAGTTACTTAGTTCCGGGATTTCGAAATTGGCTAATTTTTGGCATCAGTGATCTATGAGTATGTACAATAAATGTGGATGGTTAGATCGATCGATTGATTTCGAAAATTATTTAAATTCGTAAAATCATCTTATTCATCAAACACTTTAAACACTATTAAGTATATTTCAATACATTTTTCGAAATTTTGGTTCAACCGATATTCAGACGATCGAATTTTCAAGATTTGGACCGTTTGCTTTGTGGTTTTACGTGCCTAGATGATGCCTGTCGAAAATCTCCAGATTTTGAGGAGTTAAAGTCGTCTGATCATCAAAAAATGTTTTGTAACTGTCGAATAATGTAACACCTTTACTTAGTCCCGGGATTTCGAAATTGGCTAAGTTTTTGGCGTAGGCGATCTATGAGTACAGACAATAAATGTGGATAGTTAGATCGGTCGATTGATTTCGAAAATTATTTAAAATCGTAAAATCATCTTATTCATCAAACACTTTAAACACTTTAAAGTATATTTCATTATGTTTTTTGAAGTTTTGGTTCAAATGATATGAAAACGATCGAATTTCAAGATCTTGGCTGATATTATCCCATCCCTAAACCTCGAATTCTGATTGTTGAATTATCTAAAATACCTTTACGGGCACTTGTTCTTTCAGATTTTAGATTTTATTTGTGTTGGGTTAATTGACTTGAACCCAAAATTTATTTCAGGCCCAGTTAAAAACCAACCCCCTTTAAGCTAAAAGCCCAAGTCCATTATTGCCTCATATCTCCCTCTATTTCTCTTATTATCTTCTCCCTCTCGAACACATCTCTTTCTCTGAGAAAGAGACCAAAAACAGAGAACCAGCACACACCCATCACCTCTATTCGATCGTTGGTCCTCGATCACCCTTACCATCTTCCACCCAAACCCTCGAATCAGAGATCACCCAAATTCTTAAAGCACTCATCTCACTCCGTCACTTCGCACACCTCTTTTTATCTCTCAACTTTCCCTCGCTCTCATCTTCTTCCACCAAAACGAAGAGAGCACAACAGCTCTAGAAACCAAGGCGGCGAGCCATTTGCTAAAAGAAAACGACGTCGAACCCTACCCTTCACCCTCATCTCCTCTGCATCGTCAACCTCTGCTTTCTCGAAGAAAACCGTAAACCACCAAGAAAATGTCCATCACTCGAAATCGTGAACCAGGGCTTCGGCCACTGCCCATTGTGATCGCTTCCTCCTCACGAGTTCAACGGACTAAGCCGTGAGCCACGCGTGGCCCAAACGATGAAGCAAAACCCGATGAGGACCTGAGAGCTAACTAAAGAGTTTGAGGCCAAACGAGATAAAATCGAACTCCCTAAGCTTAAGATTGAGATTATTTGTGTTGTGGGCGACTCTTAGGACTGATTGCATGTTGTTTTGGTGCGAGGATCAACGGCGGACGGGACGACCTCGCCGGAAATTGCAGAGCCGCATGATAATTGTTGGTTTTTCATACCCCAAGGTAATCGTTGGACTTTTTTTCGATACCATTAGAATCGTCTCCTTGAGTGCTTGTTGGTAGACTAATTACACGGTGGTTTTAACCTAGGAATGGCGGCGGTCGATGTTGCCGGAAAATGCAGAGCCGCACGGGCCACTGCGAAATCCGACGACCCAGCCTCTGCGACCAACCCCAAGGCTGCATCTCGACGAGGCGAACTCAACCTTGGCAATTTTCCTCACGTGCTTTCCACGTGATGATTAATGGTATCATCCATCAACGGCTGCAGTTTTAATGACTTCAACTTTCATCTTTTAAAAATCATCCTTTTTATTATTTGTTTATTTGAAATTGGCACCGCACTAAGTGCTGCCTAGTATTGTAGCCATGTCCCAAATTCTGAGACCCAAAAAACCAAGGGTATCAAATTATGGTCCAATTGACCGTTTTACACCATAATATGTTACGTATAATACTATTTTGCAGATACTTTCAAGCTAAAGGTTCAAGCCGGAAAGACGTACCTTCTCCGGCTAATCAACGCCGCACTTAACGACGAGCTTTTCTTCAGCGTAGCAAATCACACACTCAAAGTGGTGGAAGCCGATGCCATACATGTCAAGCCCTTTGAGTCCGACACAATTCTCATTGCCCCAGGCCAAACCACAAATGTTCTTCTCAAAACCAAACCCAACTTCCCAAATGCCACATTTTTCATGACTGCCAAGCCATATGTCACTGGCCAAGGCACATTCGACAATTCCACAGTTGCCGGCATTTTACATACGAATCACCCTCCAATTTGAAAACCCTAAAAATGAATAAGCTCCACCTCTTCAAACCCAATCTCCCGGCCCTTAACGACACGTCGTTTGCAACGAAATTCGCTAACAAACTCCGTAGCCTAAACAACCCACAATTCCCAGCCAATGTGCCCCAAAAAATTGATAAACATTTTTTCTTTTGCTACCTCAATTAACAACATTTCTTTTGCAATGCCAAACACTGCCTTACTCCAATCCCACTATTCTGGCCAATCAAGTGGAGTCTACACCCCTGACTTCCCAATCAATCCCAGAACTCCATTTAACTATACAGGGGCCTCATCAAATGATACCATGGTGAGCAATGGGACAAAGCTAGTGGTGCTGCCATTTAACTCCAGTGTGGGCTAGTGATGCAGGACACTAGCATTCTTGGTGCTGAGAGCCACCCACTTAATCTTCATGGCTTCAATTTCTTTGTTGTGGGTCTAGGGTTTGGGAAATTTGACCCAAGTAAGGACCCTGCAAAGTTCAATCTGGTTGATCCTGTTGAGAGGAACACTGTGGGTGTGCCCTCTGGTGGGTGGGTTGCTATTTGTTTCCGAGCCGATAATCCCGGTAATTACAATGTTGATCACATTATTAATTACATTTTTTTATAATAATAAAGAGTACTCTGTATATTAGGTATGTACCTCGTTTTTTATTAGAGTCAAACTTGAAGTCTACTGAATAGAAATATAACTAAATTAATAATACTCGCGTCGATTCTTATATTTTTCTTCTTAAAATGTGACATATTTAACGAAAAATAAAATAATATGACAATTAAGGCAGGGTACTTGACCATTAAAAGACATATTGACAAGGAGTTACAAGTTCGGAGGAAAACTGACCAAAGATAAACCTCTACATAAATCCTACCCACAAACATAGAGATATGATCAATATCGTAATTATACTTTATTTATTATTTCAATGACTATGATATTAATGGATGATGTGTCAATAGGTGTATGGTTCATGCATTGCCACCTGGAGATCCACACAAGTTGGGGCTTGAAGATGGCTTGGGTAGTCTTGGATGGAAAGCTTCCCAATCAAAAGCTGCTTCCTCCACCAGCTGATCTTCCCAAGTGTTGATGTTTTCAATTCACTTCATCTCTGACCATAACTTGTCCAAAGAATTTTGTGACCCATTTGTTCATTCTTTGGCACCTTTTGGATTTACTTGCCCAAACCTTGTTTCATTATGATTTAATTTTGCTTATGGAGAGTTGAGTGAGACAATAAATATCCTTAACACTCTAATATTGATATATCTCAATGTAAGATGCCTAAATATTGAATTAATAATATTTTAAAATATAACTTTTCTGTTCATTTCATTTCTTGGACTACAAGAACTAAAACTAAGCAAGGCACTGCCCTACATTATTTAAATAAATCTCACCAGTACGAAACAACGAAGCTATGTCGAATCGTTCGGCTGAGGTTGTCTCTGCCCGAGTACAAATTTTCAAGAACAAGAAAACCAGCCAACCCAAGATAAGCATATCTATGCATCCAGCCATGGGGAAAGAGATGGTCCGAAAGTTACAACTTACAGCCATCGCCGGCCCAAGAAGGAATCTAACAGCTCCCATTCTATTACAAAATGAGAAGCTGAAAGTCGAGGACAACGTCTAGGCGTAGAGGATAGCATGTCATAGTCAAGGACGAGCGTTCAATATATGACATGTTGTGTTGTCAAACTGTGATTCAACACTGCATAACCAAATTCCACCTAACATCACAATACGTAAAAAAAAAA
Source organism: Oemleria cerasiformis (assembly GCA_037349345.1). Taxonomy (NCBI): domain Eukaryota; kingdom Viridiplantae; phylum Streptophyta; class Magnoliopsida; order Rosales; family Rosaceae; genus Oemleria; species Oemleria cerasiformis. Next base: position 6,524,425 of record JAZGTL010000006.1, read on the forward strand.
CTTATTTAATAAGAAAAGGCTATCATTTCCAGGTAAGATGAAAAAAAATGACAGAGCCAAAAGGAAAACTGAAAGTTTCAACCCTAAACTATAAACTTACTGTTTCTCAAGATAGATTAATGGAAGGTTCCAGGTAATGGAGTCCTCCAAATGATTGATCAGTAGGAGACATGCATTCAGGTCAAATAGATGATACTCTTAAGCAATATGCAGAATCACTAGATTCCATATTGAGCATATTTTAATATGGCGTTCCACGTATGCGTTTAATTAAATTAATTAAGAGCTTTGTATCCAAATGATACACGGCGGAATCCAAATAATAAAAAATGATATCTATAATGCAACCTAATAGTTGGTGGCATCTGGCTAGAAAACACATTCCCTTTGTCAACATACTCGACGGGGATTCAAATGAATCTGGTTTGGAAAGAATCAAAACATATGCTTCAAATAAGTATGAGACACCTGCCCCAAAACAAAGATCTTGTAAATATAATAATTACTCAAACTGAAACTCACTTGTATAAGTACCTGCCACAAGGTTCTTCTACTGGTACAGCAATTCAATATTTTTCCACTTTCAGTAGCCATGGCCTCATTTAAGCTGCTAGCGTTTCTTTTTCTTCATATGCTTTTCACAACAACGTCACTAATCCAAGCAGGACAAGCAAATTCAAAGCTCTTCAGAGAATATATAGGAGCTGAAAACAACGGAGTCACTTTTGCAGAAGTACCTGTAGATCCCAATGTTGAATTTCACTTCATCCTGTCCTTTGCTATTGACTACACAACACAATCCCATAATCCAACTCCCACTAATGGCAACTTTAATGTCTTCTGGGACACCGAGAACCTCTCCCCTGCTCATGTTTCCAACATTAAGGCCCGTCATCGTAATGCTAAAGTAGCTCTGAGTCTTGGAGGCGATACAGTAAGCAGCAAATACGTATACTTCAATGCTAAATCAATCAACTCTTGGGTTAGCAATGCTATCAACTCAATAGTTCAGATAACGAAAAAGTACCATTTGGATGGTATTGATATTGACTATGAACACTTCCAGACCGATCCCAATACATTTGCTGAATGCATTGGCAGACTACTTTTCTACCTTAAACAAAATAAAATTGTGTCATTCACATCAATAGCACCGTATGACGATGACTCTGTGCAACCATATTACTTGGCATTGTGGAGGAAGTATGGGCATCTCATTGACTATGTTAACTTTCAGTTCTATGCCTACGATAAGGGCACGACTATATCTCAGTTTTTGCAATATTTTGACCTCCAGAGCTCAAATTACAAAGGTGGCAAGATTCTGGTGAGCTTTGGAACAGATGGAAGTGGGGGTTTGTCACCTGAACATGGGTTCTTTCGGGCTTGTGCTAGGCTTAAAAGTCACAAAAAACTTCATGGCATTTTTATTTGGTCTGCAGACGACTCCAAGAAGGCTAAATTTCGCTTTGAGAAGCAATCACAAACCTTTCTGGCTAGTAAAAAATGATTGTTTTTTTCTCTATTGTTGTACTTATTCTTGTTTTATTCTGAATTGGAAAGAAAAAGACAAATAGCATTGCTAATAGGATTGTTGTATGTTTGTCTTTAACACAAGTAATATTTTAAGTAAGCGAGTACTATAAAGCCAACATTTTGAATTGACCGCCATTAAGATATTAGACAATACTTCTCTACATTTAATGGAACGCTCTAACGGTGGTAGATAGGTGTATGCATTAGTTATGGGCTTATTACTCAAAATGCTCATCGAACCGGACATGTAATCTTAATTTGCTCATCTAACTCGAAATCGAAACAATGTAACCCCTGAACCCCCCTTCTGTCAAGTCCGTTGCACCAAACGTTAATCTTCGTTACTAATGGTGTTTAGAGTGCTTATGTGGCACCTATGTGGCAAGGAAATGGCCCACACGTGTGGATCCCACTAAAACGACGTGGATCGGGAGAAGGAGAGGGGTGAATCAGTTCGATTTGGGGAAAAATTACAGGGATGGGCGAATTCTAGGGTTTGTAGAGAAGATTGAAGAGATGGAAACTTGAATCAATCGGGTAAAGGGTTGTTGGGGGTGTCAATCGGACAGTAAGGCGAGTTCAATCTGTGAAGAAACCGAGGATGACAATCCCTCGAAAACCCGGTGGAAGTCAACCTCAATATGGTAAGTTTGAGTTATGAAATTTTGAAATTGTGAAATTGTGAAATTGTGAAATCTGAAATGGTTTTGGAAGTTAATTGTCCTATTTGGTTAAAAGATTCAATGTTTTGGTTGGTGTTTGTGTAAGCCTTTGAAAATTGAACTTTTTAAATTTTGTTGGCACTTAGTTATGCCAAATAATATGGTGGGTGGGTTTAGAAAAGGTTGGTAGTTGGTTTACAATATGTGAACTTTTTGAAAGTGGCTGATAGTGGGTTTATAATATGTGATTGTTGGCTGGAAAGTTGTGACTTTGACAGTGTGGGGTTTAGGCATGGGCATTTTGGATTAGAGTAAAGGGTTTAGGGTTGTGCTGTTTGGAAAATAAATTAGGATATAAGGTAGGGTATTTTGGATTAGAGTTGATTGTGTGCACATCAACCTCAATATGGTAAGTTTGATGTTGGTTATGGGTGTGAGTGTAGATTTAGGCAGAGAGTTGTGGATTTGCAGTGAGTTGTGATGTTGGGTCTGATTTTTGGATTAAGGTTTAGGTCTAGGTTTACAGTTTACAGTTTAGGTTTAGGGTTTAGGTTTAGGGTTTAGGTTTAGAGTTTCGGGTTTAGGTTTAGGGTTTAGGGTTAAGGTTTAGGGTTTATGGTTTAGGGTCTGCTGTTGGATTAGGGTTTGATTTTCTATTATGTGTTTGGTGTGAATGATTTAAGGTTATTATGCATTAAATTTTTTTGATTGGTGTAGGGGACTACTAGGACATAGTGTCCATCACACTACATCACGGTGGCAAGATAGTACATAAACTGGGAGAGTGGACATATGCAGATGGGGCATTGAAATTGTATGACTGGTGTTGTTGGGACTACAATTCACTGATTGAATTGAATGCACTGGTGAAGAAGGAAGGCTACATTGAGGATAGGGTGGAATTCTGCACACAAGAAGCCAGAAGTGGAGTGTTTTTCAAACTATGCACATATCAGCAGCTTTTGGTCCACATTCGAAGGGCTGCAAAGAGAGCAGATAAAGGCACTGCATGTGTACGCTTCTCATGCTGTGGACCAAGTGGCAGATGAAGATCCGGTGCATACTATAGAGGCTGGTCCAAGCACATATGAAGCAGATGGTCCAAGGACATATGAAGCAGATGTTCCAAGCACATATGAAGCAGATGGTCCAAGCACAGATCCAGATGCTGGTCCAAGCACATATGAAGCAACTAGTCCAAGCACAGATCCAGATGCTGGTCCAAGCATATTTGAACCACCTGGTCTAAGCACATATGCAGATGTTGGTCCAAGCACATTTGAACCAGCTAGTCCAAGCACAGATCCAGAGGCTGGTCCAAGAACATGTCCAGTTGAAGATGTAGAAGATGTGCCTGAATATGAAAGTAATGAAGAAAAAAGTAGTGAAGCTGATGATACTGAAGACGAATTGTATGAAGTTCGAGTGGAAGAAGAGAGTAGTGAAGAAGTGGATGAAGAATTTTAATTGGAAGAAGAAATGGAAGAACTGGATTTGCAAGCTAGTGGTGGCCAGTGTAGTCAGAGACCTGGTAAACAAAAGGTGAATGAGGATGATAAAGAAAAGGGCAACCCCGAGAGTGGTGATTATAGTGGCCAATCTGAGGAACTTGAGGGCTTTGAAGATGATGGTTATGGTGAAGGGGATGCTAATGCAATCTGTCTAAGTGATAATGATGACATCTTTGAGACAAATGATGAAGAGGTAGTTCCTCCTCCTCCATAGACTGAGGAAGATTTTGAAGAAATAAAGGTTCTTTTGTCACCAATGGTTGCTATTGTTAGTGTAGACTCAGATGAGGAAGTGGGCAATAGGAATAGGAAGAAGAAACCACTTCCAAAGACAAGAGACTTTATTCATGAGATGGAGATGAAGGATCCTCATTTTGAGATAGGGCATAAGTTTGAATCAGCTGCCATATTTAGAGAAGCTGTGAGGATCTACTCAGTGAACAATGGAAGACAACTAACTTTTAAAAAGAATCAGTCTAATCGAATTAGGGTGGTTTGTGGGAGTGGCTATGCGTTTATGCTTTATGCTTCAAAAATAGGAGGCATCATGACTATGCAAATTAAAGAGTTTAAGAGTGAGCACAACTGCGGTGTAGGGACTAAGAACAGACATGCCAATGTAAAGTGGCTATCATGGAAGTATGGGAGGCAGTTGGCAAGCAACAAATGGGATTGGGTGGAATTCCAAGACTTGGTTAATGCAAAAACTGGTTTAAAACCCTCAAGAGCAGCATGTTTTAGGGCAAGGGCCAGTGTATTGGATGTGGTGGAAGGGACCTACAAGAGGCAATATAAGGTGTTGGGGGAATACTGCTTGCAAGTTCTGAAGACTAATCCTGGTTCTACAGTGATAATCAAGTCTGAGTTGGAAGCTGATGATTGCCCTCGATTTGAGAGAGTGTATTTCTGTTTGGAAGCTTGCAAACAAGGTTGGATGAAAGGCTTCAAACCCTTCATTGGGTTTGATGCATGCCATATTAAGGGCATTCACCCTGGGCAATTGTTGGCAGTTGTAGGAGTGGATCCCAACAATGGGATGTTTCCATTGCATATGATGTGTGTGAATCTGAAAATTTCAGTTGTTGGAGGTGGTTTATGGGGTTGTTGAAGGAGGACTTGCAAATTCAAAACTCACACGCAGTTGTGATAATGACTGATAAACAAAAGGGGCTGCTAGATGCAGTGAACCAAATATTCCCTGATGCAGAACACAAGCATTGCTTGAGGCATCTATACGGAAACCTCAATGAGACGCATAAAGGATTGGCTGTCAAACTGCAAATGGAGAAGATTGCTAGGGCAACTACAATACCTTGGTACAATGAAGAAATGAAGAAAATGCAAGTTCTCAATCAGTCTGCTCACAATTAGCTAAAAGAAAGGGATGCAAGACAGTGGTGTAGAAGTCATTTCAGGACTGACTATAAGTGCGACATCTTGCTGAATAATCTATCGGAGGCCTTCAACAAAGCCATTCTCCCATTTAGGCCTAAGCTTATTATATCTATGGTGGACAAAGTCAGGCAATACCTAAGTGCATTCATGACTAAGAGAAGAGATAAATGTAGTACTTGGGGGGACCATCTGGTTGGTAAAAGAATCCAGGAGTTTCTGGAGGTCAATAAGAAGGCAGGGCATAGCTTGATTCCTAGTCATTGTGGTGGGAACATCTTCGAGGTCAAGCATTCACATGGAAGAAGATTCTCAGTTGATTTGAATGCTCACACATGCTCATGCAGAAGATATCAACTGACTGGGATTCCCTGGCCACATGCTTGCAGTGCCATTAGTCGATTCAATGGCAACCCAGAGAAGTATGTGCATGATTGCTACTCCCATGCTGCCTATACTAGTACATATGAAGGGATTATCAAACCAGTTACTAGTGAAGATCAGTGGGAGAAGGTTGATGCAGCAACCCTAAAGCCACCAAAGTATCATAAGCAGTTAGGGAGACCAAGGATGAAAAGAAAGAGAAGTCATAATGCGCCTCCTCCTCCTCCTCCAGATCCTACCAAGTTCCCTCAATACCACTCTACCCTTAAGTGTGGTAATTGTGGTGCTGATAGCCACAGACGAAATGCATGCACACAACCCCTTGACCCTACCGCTGAAGCTAAGTTCAAATGTAAGCAAGAAAGGAGGAAACAACGTGCTGCAGCCAAAGCTAGGGGGGACAAGCTACCTATAAGTATACTATCGTAATTCAAGTTCATTTGAATGCTTATACATGCACATGCAGAACCTGTTATTATAGCTGAATCTAGAATTATAGTATCACTTAACATCCATGGACTTATGCCTACGTATCACTTAATACCCTGATTCTGTCATATCGTATCACTTAACACCCAGAACATATATTAGTAGTCTCAAGTTACACCAATATTACGAATGTGTTTCTTGGCAGTCTGAGGTACAATGTGAATGAAGTGAGTTGTGATTGAAGTGAGTCTGATCTACATTGTATTGTCATTGAATTGAATTGTGATTGAAGTGAGGTGTGATTGAAGTGAGTTGTCTTTATTATTGAACTCAATTATGGCTAGGTGTTTACTATGGATTTGTATTTGATTAGGTCCAAAGACGAACAAGGAGCACTACCCTTGGAAATGAGGAAGCTAGGGCTGCCTATACGCAAGAATCATGCCCAAATCCTGTGCCAACAAGTACAACCACTGCCCCAAGGCAAGAATCATGCCCTAATCCACCACCAACAGGCTACCAGCACTGCCCAGAACCCTCAATCAAGCACCACGCCTGTTGTCCAACCTGTACTAGTGCATCCAAGCCCTACCACTACTCAACCAAGTGACAGCTCACAAAATCAATCACCCGTATCAAGTGGAAGGAGGATGAGATTCAAGTCGCCTGCAAAGCGTGTGAAGAAATAGTTGATTTACTGTTTAGTGCTTAGTGGAAGGACTTGTTATTTTGCTTGGCTTATTGTTCCAAATATTGTGACCCTATTTTGGTTAGTGGTGCTCCGTTTGTTCCTTTTGTTTAAATGATATGATGGTTTGTGAGGGTCCTAATTTGGTTTGTTATTATCAAAGTTTGATTCATGAATGACTTTGGGATGTTTCTCATTCTTAATTTATCAACTTCCCTTCTAACTAGATATAAAATGCATTGCATAAACATCTTACATATTTCCACAATTCACCAAACTAACTTTTACATAATACAAACCCCTAACATAACTAATAGTGCCAAGCTTGCAAACATAACTAATAGTGTCAAGCTTGCAAACATAACCTAATACATAACTAAAGTGAAGGATTGAAGATGATTCCAACCACTAAGACCCAAGTAACCAAGAGTGCAATCCAAAGCTTAGTCACCTTCCTCTTCTCATTCAACAATTGCTCTGTAATTCTATCAAGCTTCCTTCACAACCCCGGAAATATTGTCGTTGTCCTCTTGCACATTTTCGGATCATACCACTCCCAAAAATCACAACCTTTCTCTCTACCTCTACCTCTAGCTTGTCCATTCTACTGCAAAACATATTACAATTTCAAACATATCACCAATCAATCAAAACAACAACAATCAAAACATCAATTTCATTTTCTTCTTATTGAATCATTGCAATTTCTCATAAACCCAGCCAAATTTTCTTCATATTGACCCAACCAACAATCAAAAAACACCAATTCCTATTAATATCATAACCCTGAAACCAAAATCCCTTTCACTATTAATCAAAAAACTGCTTCCTTTTCATCCCTTTCACTTACCTTAGCATTTGGACAGACAACAAACCTCCGGCCTGGGTTTTCATCCGTCCATGACGTTTTCATTCTCCCCATTTTCCCACAAAAGCATCTTCTCGGCTGCATGGTAAATCCACTCTACTCCATATCTCAATCTCCCTTTTAACTGCAAATTGATTGATGATGTTGGTGTCTTGTGGTTCACAAACCTTTATAACGGTCCAATTCGCAACTTTTTGGTGGGATTACTGCTGAATTTTTTGAAATTTCCCTCATAGGGTTGCGATTTCCCCTGGTTTGGGGCTGATTTTGCCGCCCAAATATCATCCCAACTCCATCCTCATGTCATCCCATTGACTTCTTGCCACGTCCTTGCCACATAAGCACTCTAAACACCGTTAGTAACGAAGACTAATATTTGGTGCAACAGACTTGACAGAAGGGGGGTTCAGGAGTTACATTGTTACGATTTCGTGTTGGGAGAGCAAATTGACATTACATGTCCGATTTGGGGAGCATTTTGAGTAATAAGTCTTAGTTATGAATGCACCTCCTTCGGCCTTCAGGGCCTGGTCACATTTGAATCAGATAAAGGATTGTTACCATCAGCTCATCCTGGTTACATATCACTATCAGACTATCAATGCTAGTAAATTTTGCAATCCTTCTCTACTTCTAACCTTTTGGCTAAAGTAAAGTAACTTCAAAGTTCCAAGTTCAAACATAGAACTCATGATATAGCATACTCTGCAAGTTCAAGGATTTCCCTAACATCCACCTTCTAGTTCCCATAAATTGATTAACCATACTGTATTACATAAATAAAATCCATTGTTACTTTGGCAATGCTAATACATGATGAGAATAAATTATCGAACTTTATTCAGTACTCCTTGTTTGACTATGGTTCAATAAAAGATATATTGGTTCTAAATAACTCTTTGGGTGATTTTATGTGATTAAGGTACATTCTGTTCTTAGTGATGCAGGGAAAAGGCTTTGTTGCTACTTCTTTTTACAGTGGCTTGACTGCTACCTACGTAGTTGGTTCGTTTTCCATACGATGGGTAGGAGAGAGGGGCATGGGGATACAGCCCCAGTATGTTAACTAATTCCAACTTTATTAGGCTTCTGAATCACTTTTTTAATTTCTCCGAACTTCATCATTCTTCTCATTGCATCACTTGTGAAACTTACATACTACATTTCCAGAGCATTAAAGGTCTAAAGTGTTGAGAGAAACATACTACTAACCTGCTGGTATCACCAGATTCCAAGGGCTTTATAGGCCTAAAATGTTTCAATCTAATCGGCTCTCCACTATCTAGAATCTGCAAAACAGGGGTTACTAAGCAATATTCCATCACATAGAAGCTGAATCTGCAAAAGGAAAATTGATGAAGTAATATGGCTTTCTTCATCAACCTTCGATCATTATATCCAAGAGCAGAGGAAAATCAAATATGCCTCAATAAACAGACTTTAGAAAGAAGAAAAGAATGTTTCTCTAATCTATATAGAGAACTTAAAAGGCGTTCTTTCCAATTACTGAAAATAGCAACCCTTTTTGGTAGGAAATGTGAGTCAATTACAGGTTCTTCTATTGATTAAAACCACCCTCCTATGGTGCTTCCTATCTCCCATTTTCTATCATATGAACTAATCTCAGTAGCCAATCTAACACTTTGCAATGGATAATATAAAAGGGGGTTCTTCAAAATGCACTAAAAATATAACCAATTGAAACAGCACTTGTATCCACAATCAAAAGATTCAAACCATGATGTAATTGACATAAATTTCATTGCAATCAACAATATCATAAAAAACAAACAACACATTCCCGTCAATAACTAGTATTACATAGAAAAGAGTATCCTCCACAGAGGAATCTCCATGGATTGAAATTGTCACCTAATTGGAGAAAACTAAAACTCAACAACAATGGCAGAACCTTTTATACTTGATCATCTTCACAAATTTTCCTCCTCTTCTTTTTATTATCCCGTTGTTCCTCCAAAGCATCATTGTCTCCATCTTCTAACACCCCACTCTTACTTTTCATCCTCTTTTCTTTCTTTACCTCTTTGTTCTCCATTTTAACCTCACCATTCAACCCCATTTCATCAGAATTACCAACATTCTCGGTCTCCTTTTTCTTCTTCGTCTTATGCGTCTCTACTGAATCTGCTGCCTCCCTCTTTACGACGAGGCCCGCTCTCTCAGCAATTTCACCTCCATCTTCCCCCAAATTACGAAACTCGCCCTTCTTCTTTTGCTTTCTCCCACGTTCTGCCTCAACAGCCGCCACTACCCGATTGCTATTACTCTCCTGAGTCGGATTCTCTGCGACGGTCTCTACTTGGTCGTTTTCAGTCTCCGAACTGTGTCTTGACGGCCTTCGGTGGGACCTTGGTCCTCTGAGCTCCTCGTGGAACTGTTTCTGCTCCTTGAAGGACACCAATACGCGTCGGAGGTACACGCCCAACTCTCCCGACGCGCCGGTATCACTGGAGACGAACGAGGAGTAAAACGAGGTAGCTTTGGAGAGAGAGATTGGCTTTGACGAGAGGACCACTCCGGAGACTGTCTTCATGGTTGAGCTTATTAGGGTTTTCGGGAGAAAGGCAGAGTTTCTATGTTTGTAGTTAATGTTTGAGTCCTCTTCTATATGAGTGGGTGGGCTTGGGGCTGAGCTGGTCGGGTCGGTTTTTAGGTAAAACCGGCGCCGAAAAAGAAAAGTCTTTTAATATGTCCAGTAAACCCCCAGCCTAAAACCCAAACCCAACCCAAAACCTCTCTCTGAGTTTCTTCTCCTTCGACTCAACTGCACCGACTTCTGTCACATTTTTATGCACCATCTCCATTGAAGACTCCACCGTCGGCCCCACCTCCATTGAAGACTCCACCGTCGGCGCCATCACCATTTGGTGGTATTTATATTCTTTAATTTGTGGCAGTGATAAAGAAATATATAGAGTCATGCATGTCAAGTCAGCCCGGAAGTTGGGTGTTTCATGTTCAATCTAATTTCGTGTTTACAAATATATTTTCTTAATCAATCAACTTCCGTCTCCTTGTTTGCCTGCCTCTCAAAATTGATTTGTTTTGTGGTTTTGATCAATTAAGACGATGAATAAAGGCCAAGCCAAGACCATACTCTTCACCAAACAGCCCTTCATCGAAGACGAAGGGAATCGCAGAATGTAAGACCTTTTTATTTTTCTTTCTGAAATTTCATTTTCATACGGGTAAAGCCATATCGGTTTTAGTTACTCAATGCCTGTTACCCTTGTGTCCGTAGAGAAAAATGGCAATTCAGCGTCATGTCTGACAAGGAGATTAGCAATATGGCTGAAGTCCAAATCTATACAGGTCAATATTATGACCCTCATCGAAAGGCTATCCAAGGCGGTTTATTGGACCCCCGCCTGGTACTCTCTCACCCTTGAGTTATTATGCCAAGTGCTTTCCGTTCTTGTTGAAGCAATATTCGGGCAGCATTATTTATTGTGAGTTTAGATTCATCTAATGAGAGTAGTCCAGGCGTTTTTACTGACCATAAGAGTATTATAAAGGAACAGGGAACAAGTTAACCAAAACATTAAATGTAATTGACTCAGACACTGAGTAGCAGTTTCAGATGGACAAGTACAATTAGAAGAAAAAAGTTTGAATTATCATGTAGCATTGTAACGGTAGATTATGAATTCATATGGATGTCCTATTGTTTGCTTCAGGGCCCTGCAAATAAGCTTAGCGGTGAGTGTGCAACATGTGGTGCGGCAACAAAGGAATGTCCCGGGCACTTTGGATTCTTGGTGCTTGCCCTTCCTGTTTTCAATGTTGGATATTTAAGTACCATTGTGGACATTTTGAAGTGTATTTGCAAGGTACAGAATAAGTTTCCTTTCCATTTATATCTGCTTTCTAAAAACTCTGTATTATGTTTCTTTATACATTGGTTTTTTCTTCTTCTAAAAGTTTATGCTCTTACAATTTTTCAGTATGTATTTTTAGTTTCTATATATTTTTTCTTTTTAGGTTGTGATTGTTGAGATTTGATTTTAGGAACTTTGGTTTTGGCCACCTAGGTTTCAAATGGACTTTTAAAATATCCATTTTAATACCTTATGTGGTCATTGTTAAAGAAAACTCAGTGGTTTTTATTTTTTTAACTACCATAGATGATTTAGAATACACGTAATGTGATAAATTTTACATTGGGCTAGACTGAACAGTGTCTGCTTGAGCTTGACTTTTATTTATGTCGGGGCAAGAAATTAAATCTAGCATGCATCTTGTTTCTTTGTTCTTATGGAGGTGTGAGGCGATGAAAGGATTTCATGTTGTAAAATGAGCCCAGAAGGGTGGTTGTACGTCAAGAGACAGTCCATCATCTATTGGTTATTTCAGCATGTCGAGTTGGGAAATGGCCTTTGAAGTATTTGGGACTACTCCTTGGAGGCAATCCAGGAGCAAGTTTCATTTGAGACCAATTTTGAAAGGATGGAAGAAGGAATATCAATTGTGGGCTAGTATGTTTACTTTAGTTCAATCCTTTGACTATGCCCTAGAATTTCCACTCTTTAAGTTGGCCTACTCAATCTTTATAAACACCAAACGTCGTTTTTTTTCTTTCCAAATCTGCATCATTGGAACTCGTCTTTCTTTCTTTTATAAAGAGTCATAGTTCCTGTCTTATGGTCTAGAAAATATTTTATGTTTTGTACTGGATTCAGGCTTCTATCCTTTTCTTATCTCTTGCCAAGTTCATGCACTAATGTAGGAAACAACGGAAACTTAATTTTTTTTTTCCTGGAAATGATAACTCCAGCTTTGTATGTAAGACGCTCATACTTCTAAGTTAATGAGTCAAAATAATAACTGCTTTGACACAGGACTCTTAGCAATGCAATCTTATTAACCTAGTAAAACTTGTGTCCATTTGAATTTCAAGTGGGGTTTCCATAATCCTTTCCATCACTTTTTTGCAGTTATGTTCTGGCATACTTTTGGAGGAAGGATCTCGCAACCACTTTTTGAGGAAGATGAGAAGTCCCAAGATGGAACCTTTGAAAAAAAGCGAGTTGATGAAACAGATAGTGAAGAAGTGTAATGGCTTGACAACCAATTATAGACCAGTGAAGTGCACCAAATGTGGATTTATAAATGGTTTGGCTTCTATATATTCTTGATAGTTCTATTGTTACTATTTTCGTCTGGAGCTTCTGCCATCTTTCAAAAGTATTCTTGGCTTGATATGAAATGTATTACAGGTTCAGTGAAGAAGGCAGTGGGTGCGCTGGGCATTCTCCATGATCGTTCAAAACTTACTGATGTTATGAATGAATATAGATCAGCAATTTCTCACACGAAAGACTCCAAGGGACCCTTTAGTTTGGCAACATATATCCTAAACCCTGCTAGAGTTTATTCTCTGTTTAAAAGTATGGTTGATGAGGTACTACTTGTAGACGAATATTGATCTTATGGACTCTTAACTTCTATATAAGTGTTTAACTTTTTGTGTGGTATATGATGTTTTATATTTGGTAGCAAGAGAAAATCAAAGAAAAAAATGGTTCATGTTAGATATTTTCTTGCATCTCTGTTCCTCTTAAAGTAGATTTATAGTTTCTATTTCTGTTGCAGGATTGCGAGTTGCTTTATCTTTCTGATAGACCAGAGAACCTCATAATGAGAAACATTGCTGTGCCACCGATAGCTATTCGACCTTCAGTTATCGTGGATGGATCACAGAGGTCATCTCAACATGTTTTATCAACATGCAGCTTTCTTTTCCTCTCTTTTCTGGCTCTTATGTTTTAATTAGTTGCCTCAAACATCTTTTTGTGGTATTTCAGTAGTTTTATGGTGGTACCGTTACAAATGATGCTTATTAGGTTTGTACTTTTCTTATGGCAGCAATGAAAATGACATTACTGAGAGGTTAAAGAGAATTATTCAAGCAAATGCTTCTCTTCGACAGGATTTATCAGGAGCAAGTTCTGCAGTCAAATGTTTGGTATGAATCATAGAGGATATTTGTTTGATGTTGAATAATGTAATGCTAGTCGTATTGTGTCTTTTAATGACAGCTTGTTCAAAATTCATTGGTAGTTTAGTCTCATTATCTACATAACATTTATACATGAAATTTTGCATGCTTGATATAGACTCCTTCTTAGGTAGGAGTCTGAAATTCTGGTCTCCTATATGATGTTTTGTACAGACAAATATCTTGGTTTTCCTGAGAGTTGATTCACATAGACTCTTTCCTAGGTAGGAGTCTGAAATTCTGGTCTCCTATATGATGTTATGTGCAGAAAAATATCTTGGTTTTCCTGAGAGTTGATTCACATTCATGATTTGCTGCATTCTTTTCTGTATGTTTGATCAAATTACATTCTACTCTTGTCTCTTTAGTTAAAACTTAATAAACACACCTTTATAGATCCAAAATAATGCAGGCATGAGTCACTCTAATAGAATGGGGCCAAAAGGGATTTGGATTGGTTTGCTATTTGCTGAAGCTGTTCAGTTTGATGTGGCTGTGTCCTACAAACAGCTATGTGCTGCTATCACGAAATTTTTTTGTGTCAGGACTTTCTCAGAAGGTTTATTCTCTTTGAAAATGTGCTGCCTTGGTTTTGTTCTGGTCCTTTGACTGGAAAGGAACAAGATAATCTTTGACGGAAAGGAGGAGTATTTTAACTCATTTTGGGATTGAATTAGACTTTTAGCTTCAGTGTGGGCTTATTTGTCCAAACACTCAAAGATATTCCCCTTCGTGCAATTAGGAAATTGGTCTGCTGAAGGTCTTCCGGTTGATGTGGGTGTATCCTAGAAACGGCTACGTGATGCTATCAGGAAATTATAGGGCACGGTGCTTCTAAATAGGTGTATTCTAGAAACAAAACAAAACATTTGAGTTCGAATAAGACTTTTAAGTTCAGTGTGGGGTTATTTGTCCAAACACTCAAATTCCCCTTACTGCAATTCTTCTGGACCGAGAAAATGCATTCTACTGATTTTTCAGGAAGCTGTTCTCTAAGTTTTGAATCTAGATTATTTGGCTGTTGGCTTTGAGTTTCCTTGGCCGAGGGATACTTGCACTTGTATTGTAGTTTATATGTCCTATTTTGGCTGGCTGAGGATAGGTTTTTCGTTTTTGGACTTGTGGTCCACTTTGATTGTACTCTAAACCTCTATTGATCTGGTTTGTTTCAAATAAAAAGAAAAAAATATATATGTATATATATATACATATATATTTGATTTGCTGCTTAACCCTTTAGAAATTGTGAGTTGATCATGAGGCAATTTTTTGCAGATATGCTGTATTAGTATAAATATTTGAATGTCTTTTCCCAATATGTTGCTTGGTGGTGAATTTCATTGCGAAAGTAGATATTACTTGTGGTTCCAGAGTTTGATTCTAATGCTTAGTGCTGAAAATTTTGGTTCAGACTAGTTGGGAGATACTTCAAGTTGAGGTTGCACAGTATATCAACAGTGATGTTCGTGGTGTTCCCTTTAACATGCAAACTTCCAAGCCATTGGCTGGTTTTGTGCAGCGCCTCAAAGGGAAAGGGGGGCGCTTTCGTGGGAACTTATCTGGGAAGCGTGTTGAATATACTGGCAGAACTGTTATATCCCCTGACCCTAATCTGAAAATTACCCAGGTTAGGTATTTGCTAAAACGTGACACATTTTTTGCTAATTTTATGTACCTGTTATTAGGTTTGTTTTCTCTAAAATGTTTACTGGATCTAGGTTGGAATCCCTATCAAAATGGCTCAAATCTTAACCTATCCAGAACGTGTTTCTCATCATAATATTGAGAAGTTGAGGCAGTGTGTCAGTAATGGACCTGATAAGTACCCTGGTGCCAGAGTGCTTAGAAAGCCTGATGGTTCTGAATGGTACGGAATTGTTTTTTTTTTTGGGTTCGTTTCTTATACAGAAATGTTTGCTTTGTTGGTGATGTGGAATTCCTGTGTTTTTCCAAAGGGTTCTAACTGTTAAGAGAAAGAACTTGGCTGATGGACTCAAATATGGTGACATAGTTGAACGTCATCTAGAAGACGGGGACATTGTTCTTTTCAACAGACAACCAAGCTTGCATCGGATGTCTCTCATGTGTCATAGGGTGATTACATATTTATAATGGATTTTGTATACAGTTTTGTTTCATACGATGTTCATGGTAGCCTAGTAAGTGGTCACATTTTATCATTTTGTGCACACAGGCTAAGATTATGCCTTGGAGAACATTGAGGTTTAATGAATCTGTATGCAACCCATACAATGCTGATTTTGATGGCGATGAAATGAATATGCATGTCCCGCAAACAGAGGAGGCTCGGACAGAGGCTGTTATGTTGATGGGGGTAAAGCTGATTGAATCACACTTTTACATATCTTATACATATTGCATTGGAATATTGATCATTATTGTGATATCTTTGCGCTTTTGCTGATCTTGGGTAGTTTGGGAAGCTGGTGTGTCCCAAGTGTTGGGTTTTGATTGAGTCTGGTTTAGCATTTACTGGCTTTCGTATTTTCGTTTTGCTTTTGCTTTCTTTGGGTCAGCCTTCTTGCCCACTATTTCTGTAATTTTCTTTGTACAAATAAAATCGGACCTTGAAAAAATATTAAAGGCAACCAAAATAACTTGGTGGTATGGTATGCCTGATAGTATGTTCTTCTTCTCCTGTTAGGCTGTTCTTGCTGCCTTCTCAAGCCAGGCACATTAGGTATCGACCTTGCCCTTTACGAGAGTCGAACCCGAGACCTCCCACATAACGTGTGGAGAGGAATACCACTAGACTGTACTACTAAGTGGCAATAATAGGAACCTTAAATTTCATGGTTGATAAGTTTGGATCAATGTACATGCTCTATAACTCTACAAATGATAACAAGCATTACAAGTTTGGTTTAAATATCCAGTGTTTCCTCTAGATACCTGCAAGGCTTTGTAGAGAGAGTAGAAAATCTGAAGATTAAGGCTATCTAGAGAAACATGGTAGTGGATAAGTTAGATTATCATCTAATATTCTTGATAAGAAACAAAATTTCCTTCATAATGTTCTAGATTTAAGCTAAAATTTAGAAAGGGCGTATCTTGGATAAGCTAAATATTTTCTGAAACATTATTGGTTCCATCTTAGTTGCCTACTTTGTCCTCTTTTACCACTTCAGTTGACTATCTATCATCATTGACCCCTTCGTTTATTGATAGTCTTTTGTGGGGGAATATGAAATGAAAGATAGTGCTGCTTTACTCTGATGCGGATTTTATGGGGTGGACTATTTATCATGTTCAAGTTGCTAATCTTAGTTCACTGTTCATTGCATTTATTTTGGTGCAACATTTCAGTGTTTGTTTTTTGGCTTTCAGGTGCAAAACAATCTATGTACTCCGAAAAATGGAGAGGTTTTGGTTGCTTCTACCCAAGATTTTCTAACATCCTCTTTCCTTATTACAAGGAAGGACACATTTTATGACCGGGCATCTTTTACACTCATGTGTTCATATATGGGGGACGGCACGGATGCTGTTGACTTGCCAATACCTTCTGTAATTAAAGTGAGTTAATGAAACCATCATTTATTTCTAGTGTAACAGAATTGAACCCATACACATGAATTTCAGTCAGATTTCTGTATCATTTCATGTATTCTGTTCTTTCCCCAGCTGATACACAGTTGTTGTGTTGCAGCCAATAGAGCTATGGACAGGAAAACAATTATTTAGTGTTCTAGTACGCCCAAATTCAAATGTGAGAGTCTATCTAAATCTTACAGTTGCTGAGAAATCCTACACAAAGGTAAAAGGTGAAAGGCAACTTGAAGCAATGTGCCCGAACGACGGATTTGTTTATTTTCGTAACAGTGAGCTCATAGCTGGGCAACTTGGGAAGGGTACTTTAGGTCAGTTTTCTGATTAATTCTCAGTCTTTGACAATATATGATTTTATTTGTTCTACATTGTTTAAAACTGAAAAGCAAATACTGAAATATTTGTTTATTGACAAGAAAGACGAGTTTTATTAATAAAGCGAAAGAATGTCAGCACAGGTGACAACATTATGGTGCATTAAAATAAAAAAAAACCTACTATACTCATATATCCAACTTTCTTGCAATGGTTCAGTCACTTTCTCAGCCTTAGTGTAGGTAGTAATTTCGGATCATGCATATGGAAGGAGTATAGTTCATGCTAGGATGTTTTGACTGATGGCTTATAGGAAAAGATAATCTCTGTGTTTCTGTTTGTTGTCATTTCAGAAGCGAGGGTGTAGAGGATGTGGGTAGTTGTAATACTATAGTTACTTGGAAGAATTTTTGGCGTTGCATAGAATTCTATATTTCTTAGAGGGAAACAAAGGAAAGACTTCACTTGGATCTGTTTTAAGTAAACTTGTTGTTCCCCAATGAATTTGGTGGCTAAAGGTTAACATTATGGATAATTAACCTCATGATCTGTCTACAAATCTATGTTCGTCATAGCCTCTACTTAAGACCTTATAACCTAATTGTTTTAGTTAAAATTTCCGACCTGTGCTACAAATGTCAATTATGTTGCATACTACTTTTTGTCATTTAGTTAAGGTTCTTAATTTTATATTTAATATTTTTTAAGCTGGTTTAGTTTTTTGGACTTTTTCTTATCATAATTGGCTATCTGAGTGAGTCCTATTGATGCTTACAGTTTTGCTTTCCAGGAAATGGCAATAAGGATGGACTTTACTCTGTTCTTCTCAGAGACTATAAAGCTCATGCTGCTGCTTCTTGCATGAATCGCCTAGCTAAATTAAGGTATTTATGCAGTAGAATTTTCTCTCAATTGAAAGATTCTTTTAGTCCATCTTGGTTGTGTTTATCATAATTGAAGTTATATGTTTTTTTTTCCTGTCAGTTTCTCAATATGGTTTTTATTTCAGACCTTTTTGAGCATTTTTAAATGAAAAGATGGGACTAAAAGTTAGTCAACATATTGAGTACAATTTCTTAAGTATATAAATACCATGTTACTGACCAAAAAAAATATCCTAGTCTGACATAATTGGGTTGAGTAATCAGAAGATAAAATCACAATCACATAAGAGGTCTTTCGTTTTGTTTTTGGTTACAGAGGTGTAGCCTTATTTAATGCTCCATGAACATTTAGTTGAGACTTCAAATAATTAGAGGGTTTTTATAAATGCAAATCCTAACCTTTAGGATCAGAACAAAGCTGGGTTGCTATCCTTCTGTCATAGACTGTATCTGTGATGTACTTGAAAGTAAATAGAGCAAAGTGCTCTCTGTTGGGAATTAATGTTGGGGAAAACTGTGTTGAGAGTGGGGCTCAGTCCTGGTTGTGCGGTGTTGGCTCTTGGCATGCTGTGTATCTGGGCATGGGAGTCTGAGGTTCGTTGATACTACTTATCTAGAGGGGGAAGCCTCACTTTGTTGCAATCAGTGTTGGGTAGCCTTCCGGTGTACTCCTCATTTATTTTTAAGATTCCTAAGGGTTTGGTGGCGACTTTGTAAAGGTTGATGAGAGACTTTAGTTGGGTTGGGGTTGGGGAAGGTAGGAAGGATCATTTGATTTGATGGAAGGTGGTTACTTACACCAAAGAAGCTGGGGTTCGGGAAATAGGAAATCTGTTGGACAGGAACTTGGACCTTCTCATGAAGTGGTTGTGGAGGTTTCCTCTTGAAACGGATTTATTGTAGCATAAGCTGATTCGGACAAATTTGGGGTGAACGACAATGGCTGGGATTCCATGACCATTTTGTAAGGTTCTAGATGTAGACCTGTTGTATTTTCCAGCCCATGATGAGGTTCCTAAGTCTATTAGGAATAATAGTCTTAGAGGATAGAAATTCTATGCTTAATAGGAGTTTGTTTTCTCAATTGGAAAGATATTTGGAATCCAATTAGGATTAGGATTCCTAATTGAAGGCAATTATTGTGGCTATAAAAAGGGGGCTGATGCGCTAGTTTGAAGTGTCCAATCAGTTAGCAAGAAAGGAAGATTGTGTTATATCACTCAAGGTGTTAGAGTGAGAGAATATCGATAGGGCAAAGTTTTTAAGAGAGAGAAGAGTGTTTTGTTTATGTTTCTTATTCTTTCTAGTTGTTCATCAAGCCTTAATTCGAGGCTTGGTAAGATAATTCGTTGTACCCATTATTGATATAGTGGAAGTTTGTTGTTGCTGCCCCGTGGACGTAGGCACATAGCCGAACCACGTTAATTATTGGTGTTGTTTATCTTCTTGCTTATTTTCTTCGATTTCCAAAGTTTGTTTGTCTTTCCCGTTCTTAAACGAAATCACAACAAGACCTTGGAAAGATATACCTAATGAGTATCCTTCGTTTTTGAGCTACTGCCGGTTCGTTCTGGGATGATGTTTTGGCAGGGAGACCTCCTTTAAGGACTTAACTCCTGAGCTTTATGATCTGCCTATGCATTAGATGGTTTAGTCTCTGCCTTTGTTGACATGAATAACGGTATTCAAGAATCAAAATTGGTATCTTGGCTTTAGGAGAAATCTTAATGACACAGATAGGGAGGAATCAACCTCCTTGCTACTTTTCTCAATTATGTTCGTGCTCACCTCTCTAGAACTGATGTAAGTTGATGGCCTTTGACCTCTCTGACAGATTTTCCAGTTAGTCTTACTTCGGATTTTTGAGAATGGAGGCTCTTTTCCATCCCCAAGGTCTGAATTGGAATTCCAGAGGGTCATCCAAGATGAAGTCTGTCTTTGATGATGGAAGATGGGAAGGTGAACACTTCTGTTTCGGTTCAAAGATGGAGACAAAATATGTCCTACCCTTTTATGGTGACGTCGGGACTTTGGTTGAGGGCTTTTGACAAGTCTAAGATCCGTTGGGTTATCCCAAGGGATTGATCTTCATTTCTTGGGAATGTCATACGATGTTCTCCAAGCGCAAGAAGGTCAAAGTTATGTGGGAGTGTTGCGGTGATTTGGGTGTTTTGGTTAGAAAGAAACATAAGGGTTTTTGAAGAGTATGCTGGCGTGAGGGTGGAGGATTTGTGGGATAATGTTCACTTTTGGCCAGCTCTTGGGCCTTGGTTTCTTCTTAGTTTATACACATCTTCTTTTCCACTATTTGGCTAGACTGGCATGTCCCTGTGCTTTAGTTTAGCGCGGAACTGCCTTGTTATTGTCTTTGCCTTTTATTGCTTAGTTTCATCATTCCAGTGTCTCCTTGACCACAAAGTTTGTTCTTTGTTGCCGTTTTTTCGTTGTGCAATAATGTCTCTTTCCTTGAAAATAATTTGCAAATCCTAGTTTGACATGTGTGTAATCCATCACTCAGTTCTATGCATTGAGCTGTAAACTATTGTTGTCCTCCTGTTTTATTAACAATATTATGTCGAACCTCACAATTTACTATGTAGCTTTGATGGTTATCCATCCCTCAGTTTCATATTGCACAGTGCTGTTTATTATCCTTTTCTTCCTTTGGGAAAAATCTAACCTTTGATTGTTAAATTGGAAATTAACTTATTGCAATGCATTTCATTATCTGATCTTATATCTGGAGGACTCAACAAAGGATGCATACATATTTTGATTTCACTGTTTTTGTGCATTTAAATGATAAATACAACATTCATATGTGTTTGATATTGTCTTTATCTGTTTGGGTGGCAGTGCCCGATGGATTGGTAATCATGGATTCTCAATTGGGATTAGCGATGTACAACCAAGTGACAGTTTGTATAATGAGAAAGAAAAACTAATTAAAGAAGGATATAACGAATGTGGCGGGAAGATAAAGTTGTATAATGAAGGACAGCTACCACTTGCACCTGGTTGTGATGCTGCACAATCACTTGAGTCTGGGATAACTAGTGTACTAAATAATATTAGAGATCAAACTGGAAAGGTGAGTTTTTTATTTTACTATTTTCTATGTTTGTACTCTGAACATTCTTTTTGAATTTCCTTTTTAGTGTAAGTCTGAATAAAAAATCTTAGCCTTAAAATACCAGATTACTCAGATTTAAGGTTAAGAAGCACTTTCATTTGCAATCTTAATGTTTGTTTGTCTTGGTGTTAGGAAAGATGTTTACGGTGGTAGCTCAGTTTTCTTAGCAATTATTTCTTGTTTCTTTTGTCATGCTGAGAGAATTTCCATGAAGATGTTTTGAAATTGTCTTTTACCTTCTTTTTTCGTAGTTGTGCATGCAAAAGCTACATTGGAGAAATAGCCCCTTGATCATGTCCCAGTGTGGTTCTAAAGGATCTCCTATCAATATCAGTCAGATGGTTGCCTGTGTTGGCCAGCAATCGGTTGGTGGTCGTCGTGCACCTAATGGATTCATAGATCGAAGCCTTCCTCACTTCCCTAGAAAAGCAAAAACCCCTGCAGTAAGTTCTGTGCTGATTTTAATCACTCACATCTATATGTATATGACATGTGATGTACTCATATCAATGATCTCTTGATGAACGCAGTCTTGTAAATTTAAAAAAGATAATTGAAGAAAATAACTCTTGCATTTTCTAATAGAGGTTAAGGTGTATACCGTCAATACATCTTGCAATGAATTGCATTTCCAACACCTATGATGTTCTGTGTAGTTTAGTACACTGCTAGATGCCACAAGACCTTTCTGCAGAATATAGGGAAATTTGATATTCATAGTGTATCCAAAAAAACTTTGTCTGGCATACATGGGGCTATAATATTGTCTACATTTTTGGATCAAAGAAAGGTCTTCTTCCTGACTTTGAAAAGAATTGAAATTGAAGAGAAAAAGCAAGTCAGATAATTCAAAGAGATGAGGCATGCCAATCCCTGAAAAGACCACTATAAATACCTACATTTAGAAAATTTTATGCATGGCAAGGATATTGGTGTTTTCTTTTAAGAAAAAGATTGGACTCAGAGAAGACAAACCAGCTACAGTTATGATTTGAACTCCACTGTTAATTTGATAAGTCTTATATGAAACCTAGGATGATACATGCTGCATATTACCTCAGAAAAGTGCACACCCGCTCCCACCCCACCGCCAGCTTACTTGTTTACACAGAGAATGGAGCTAGATATGTAGTTTTATAATGATTTGAATATTTTAGAGTTTGAACCTCTATTTAGTTTGTGGAGAATCACTTTCTAAAAGTGTATTCTTCTGTTTGTGTATTTGATGCAAATTAAAATATTTGATCAACTGTATTGTCAAAAAAATAAAACGTTTGGTCAACTGTGTGTGTTTCATTACTAGTAACATAACACCAGCACCTGACCATGCTGTTGTGACTGTGGATTCAATTATAATATTGTTGATAAAACAATTTCCTTTTCTGTCTATGTTATATCATGCACCTATTTCCTGTAATGTCAAAACCAGCAACTCCTGCTTAGGTTGCTTCCATTTTTGAATTAGCTTCGTTGCTGCCAACTTAGCCTTCAAGCACCTTTATTCTTTAGATCAAATCTGGCATACCTTTGATTTTGATATAGTAATTCATTGTCCTCCATTTCCCAGATTATAAAAGGACTGAAGTTGAAGTTTTACTACAGTTTGTTCTGGCGCTAAAATATGCTTTTTAGTAAATAAGCTGATGTGTATAGGAGATAGAACTATCAAATTCATTGTTACTTTGGTAATGCAGGATGAGAAATGATTTTTCAAACTTGTTTCAGTAATCCTTGTTTGTGTTTATAGTTCAATAAAAGATATATCTATTTTAGAAATCTCTTCGTCTGAATTTATGTGATTAAGGTACATTCTGTTATTATTGATGCAGGCGAAAGGCTTTGTTGCTAGTTCTTTTTACAGTGGCTTGACAGCTACGGAGTTCTTTTTCCATACAATGGGCGGGCGAGAGGGGCTTGTGGATACGGCCGTATGTTAACTACTTACAACTTTCTTAGGCTTCTGAAACACATTATCTGTGTGCATTTTTCTATACCCACTTGATTTGGATCTAAACTTCACCATTCTTGTCCTTGCATCAATTATCAAACTTACATATTGCATGCTACTGGAGCATTAATATAGCTAAAATATATTGGATGATTAGCAAGATTTACAATTAAGAGTGCTACAGCTGCCTGATCAACATGTACAAATTTTGTGGTTGTAGCTACTATTTCATGAAATTGTTACTGGAGAAGCCGATATATCTGGGAGTTGTTTTTATTTTGTTGCACAAATTGATAGAAATTGCTAGTCCTGTTTTGTAACAGTAAGCTAACTTAAAAAATTAATAAATATAAGAAAGAAAAACAGAAATTCCTATTACGATAGACAGGTTGCAAGGAAATACAGCATACATGAAGTGTACTTCAGCCAAAACATCAGAGCCAAACATTACCTACAAGTCTACAACAGTGTTGCAATCGAACAATATATCTGAAAAGAACTTGATGCCCAAAGAGACCACAACCTTTTGTCCAGTGACTCCGCCACCCCTGTCAGGATAATAATCGAATATCCTTTTGTTTCTCCTTCAATTGAAAATTAATTTGAATAAAGAGTGCTATTTAACGCATAAAGAATTAGTTTTTTAATCTTAGTTCTTCATTCTTGTCCAATCTAATGGCTGGGAACTTGGGCAAAAATTTTGGCGGCATTGATCTGCCCCCATACACTTGAGGCCTTGCTGGAGTCATCCCTTGTGGCTGTTCCGTAATCATTGGCATGATGGTGCTTTAGCATTACATTTGACTTGCATTGGTGGAATAGCCAAACCGAAAGTGTTCTTTAGGCTTTGATATATGTGTGTGTATATATTTATATATTATTTTTTTTAGAGATTTGTTACTGCCTTTGCAGGTGAAAACAGCTGATACTGGATATATGTCTCGTAGATTGTCGAAAATTTTAGAGGACCTATCTATCCAGTATGATAACACAGTACGGAATGCAAGCGGATGTATAGTTCAATTTTGTTACGGAGATGACGGTATGGATCCTGCAATGATGGAAGGAAAGGATGGAGCTCCCATAGACTTTTCCCGATTGTTTCTGAAAGCTCAGGCATGAAATGCTGCTTCTCTTTTCGTTCAGAATAATTATAATTTTTCATTGTTTAGTTAATAAGGTCAGTTTACAGGCCACATCCCCTGCTAGAGAAAATGATAGCTTGTCTCCTGAAGAAGTGTCTGAAATAGTGAGAAGCAGGCTTTCAAAACGAGACATGACTCCTGATGGCGGCTGCTCTGCTGGTTTCAAAAGTAAATTAGAGGAATTCCTAGATAAATATGTCAAATCATTAAGAGAAACACGTGAGAATTTTGTGTTGGATCAAAATCCTGCTTGGAAGGAAAAATCTGCTACTCTGGAGAAGGTTGTCCAGAATATATCTGGTGTTACTTCTAAACAGCTTGAGGTACTTGGTTTCTCATATTTTTCTAAAAGTTTGTCACTTTTCACTTTCTTCCTTTTACTTTCACTTTTACTTTATATTTAACCAGAATGTACTTATACATATATACACACAGATATTTAAAAACAGGATGCATATGTTATTGTGAATCTGGACCTTTGCTTATGTTGGTTCTTGTCTGAATACGTGGTCAGATTGATAATGTAGTAACGTACTTATGTTGCTAAAATATTAAAAAGATGCTACCCTATATCCCCCTCTATGTGGTCCACTGATCCCAGCCATCTATCTGGTACGTCTCCATTCTGATTCTTCCTTGGGGAAAAAATAACTAAAATACTGTATTCATCTTCTTTTCGGGTGGACTACACTTTCTAAGATGACTTTTTGGGTGGACAAATGGAAACCTGCACCTTCATTTCTTCCGAATTTAGATTTGTTTTCTTTCTTTTTGTGTGTGACCTATCACATCTTGTATGCTTTGGGACTGCTACTTTTGAAACTTTGTAATAATACAGTATCTTGTTACTTGTCATTATACCCCTGCTAATTTTGGAATTTTAGAATGGAAGTTCCAGCCTGTTAGGTGACATGATAGTGGGCATCGTACAGGTTCTATGTCTTATGGGGTTTATTAAAGCGGAGGGAAGTTGTTTGGAAGTGCAAGTTTCCCATTCAATTAGCTTTGGCTTTTTCTTAGGAGATTGAGTACTTGATGTTGCACTAAGCTGTTTCGTGTAGGTTACTTGTTAAAGTTTTCTGGGTTCGGTACTCCTCTGTACTCAGATGATGCCACCTCTATATAATTTCCTTTAAGTTCAAATTGTAGGTTTTCCTAGATACCTGCATTTCTCGTTATCATTCAAAAAAAGTCGAAGCTGGAACAGCAATTGGAGTAATTGGAGCTCAAAGTATTGGCGAGCCTGGGACACAGATGACATTAAAAACTTTTCACTTTGCTGGGGTTGCGAGCATGAGTATCCTTGATTCGTTAGATTGAGTAAAAGTTAAATTTATCAACTTACATGGACTTTTGGCTATATACTGGTTGGTCAGTTTGATACTTAACTCTTTTTTAGACGTTACCCTTGGAGTTCCACGTATCAAGGAAATAATAAACGGGGCAAAAAAGATCAGTACACCCATCGTCACTGCAGTACTTGAGTGTGATAATAATGCGAAATTTGCACGGCTAGTATCAGGTCGGATGGAGAAAACAACTCTAGGGCAGGTATGTAACTAATTTTTTACTGTTACTGAAACTTCGTCTTTCAATTATTTTGCACCTGCAGCTTACTCTTGATATTTGTCACTTCATGAAGTTTATAGTGTCTAATTTTGTATTTGAAGTTTCAAATGAGAGTGAAAAGTTGTCTTATAAAAAAACTGAAAGCGAAATTTCTTTCTTATAAAGAAAACTGGAAGTTAAAATCTGTGAATACGAACTAAAGGCCGTTTGATAACCAATTGTTTTTTTCGTTTTTGGTTATTCACTTTTTTTGTGTTCTCGAGATGTGAGAAAATATATGGGGTAAAGGAGGGATGAAGAAGAATGGAGGAAGGATGGTGGAAGAGATATAAAACAAATGTACAAGAAAAGGTACACAAATGAAAACTAGAAGTTGTTTCACTTTCAAGATTTTGTTTTCATTCTTTCTTCTTTATTTTTCCCCTCTCCACCTCCACTCTTCTTCATCCCTTCTTTCCCTCGTATACTTTCACAATATCTCAAGCACAACAAGTGAAAATCAAAAACCAAAAACCAAAAACCAAATGGTCGTCAAACAAGCCCGAAGTTTTCTTCTTTTCCTTTCCTATTATCTCCCTGTACAGCTTTTTTTTGGGGGATGATTTGTGGGGTAAAAGAGCTTCTGGTCTAGAGATACCTTGCAAATCATCATACAGCATGGAAAAGAGTAAGGGGACTGCTCCCTGTAAAACTTTGGGTTGATAGGTTAAATGTCTTTTTGGCTGTAAGTTGGATTGCTCAAGAAAATTTGTTATAGTCAGGCTAGTGGTTCGATTTGTTTTGGGATGCTTTAAAGTAAAGTTTGATATCTCCAACTCCATTATATAGATTCCACTTATATATTTGCCTATTGTTATGAAGGTTGCTAAGAGTATAAAGACTTTAATGACTTCAAGATCAGCATCTATAGTCATTACACTTGATATGGTCATGATTCAAGATGCACACTTGTCTATAGATGCCAATGTCGTAAAAGAATCAATTTTACGAACTCCGAGAATCAAATTGAAGCAAGAGGTGAGAATTTTACATGTTAGTTTGTTATCTTTAGATGTTCTTAATATCTCATGTTCGTGTCTAATGTGCAGCATGTTAAGGTTTTGGATATCAGAAAATTGGAAATTCTTCCTCCAGAGGCTGATAGAAGTAAACTCTATTTTCACCTTGACTATCTAAAGAGTATGCTTCCGAAAGTTATCGTCAGGGTGAGACTTCTAAAATTTTTTCTGAAAATTATTATTTGGATGGCAATGCTCATTTTCCGATTTAGTTGTACTATGGTTAGAATATATGGTGGAGATGTTTTCATTACATTCTTTCCATTGCAGGGTATAAGCACAGTTCAACGTGTTGTCATTAATGAAAAAGAAGTTAAAGAAGATAGAAATGGTATTGAAGTTAAAACAGGCGAAAAGAAGTACACGCTTTTTGCCGAAGGGTGAGTTTTTTTATAAATATTATTTGCTGGATTTAATTACTTTGTACTAGCTTCTTGTCACATCTCTATAAACTTCTTTGGCATATGTTTGGTCCTGATGTTTTATTTATGTCTCATGACAATTGGTGATTGGTTTTTCTTGTATTAGTGTCAATCAGCATCTATTCTGGTGCACATTCATTAAAAATTCTTATCCAAATTGGATGATTTATTTATGATGTGAAAGATTTTCAGTGGCTGTACATAGTATACAAATTCTTTCCTTACAAAACCACTTCCAGAAAGATAGAGTGGTAAACAGCTTTTAATTTGATGAATGTTGCAGGAAAAGAAGAGATCCTACAGTCATTTCTCTATATAATTTCTTCCATTAGTTGTCTATATTGGAAAAGGACTAAGATGAAATAACCAATGAACTGTAAGAGTTGAGCGTGATGTACCGCATGCATACACTTATCATGTATTTCCACCATCAAAATTTGTTTTTTTAGTGAAGATGCCTTATCAAGAAAAGGTTATCATTATCCTGAATGAAGACAAACATCACAAAAAAAACAAATATACAAACCCAAATATGATCCTGATGGTGAGAAACCACAGGGGTGGTCACAGTCCAACCGTATTGCTGCCTCATCTCCATTCCTTTGTATCCTTTCTTCTGTTTCCTGTCTTGCTCTGTATTCATTTTATTGTGAATGATGCCTGTCATGTTATTCAAAATAGTAGTTTATTTCTGTGTTACTGGACCCCGCAAAAAATAGGGTGTTTCATCATTGTCAAGACAGAAAACAAGAAACTGAGTGGATTATGGGTTATACAATATTGGGCATAATCAGTTTTGAATTTTGATGTGTGTGTGGTTTCACTACTTTCATCATATTGTGTTATGGTTCTTAGTGCTAGCGCCTATGCATCTAAAAAAAAGATTCTAAATGCCTTTTATGAATCTTAATATCTGTGGTTCTACTTTTTAGAACGGGCCTTCTATCTGTTATGGGCACTGAAGGAGTTGATGGTCGTAAAACCACAAGTAATGATGTTATGGAAGTGCAGCGGACACTTGGAATTGAAGTTGCAAGGGTTTGTATCATTGACGAGATAAAGAATACCATGAAATCGCATGGAATGAACATAGATGATCGCCATATGCTTTTTTTAGCGGATGTAATGACATACAGGGTGAGTTGTTTCCTTTGATACCAATTCTTTTACTGGAAAGCTAAAAAGAAAAATTGGATTACACTTTAATGTTTTAGATATGCAAATATGATGTGGACGCATGTTCATGTGTTTTAATTATTTTGCTCGACAGGGTGAAGTTCTTGGAATCACAAGATTCGGGGTTCAAAAAATGGACAAAAGTGTTCTGATGCTGGCTTCATTTGAGCGGACAGATGATATTCTATTTCATGCTAGTGTACGTGGGAGAGTTGACAAGGTTGAAGGAGTAAGTGAATGCATTATTATGGGTATCCCAATGCAATTAGGAACTGGAATGTTCAAAATTAGACAAAGGTAAGAATGTTGTATTTACGTGCATTATGCTTATGTTGTTCACTATGCTCTTCGGTCTTTCAGTAATTTAGATTTGACAGTGATAAGGAAGGTGGTAATAATTAAAATTTACTCCGGTTCCAAGTCCTGCAGATCTTCTAGAATCTAGCCGTGTGTAATGATTTTTTTTTGTTGGTTTTTGATGCACTGACTACCTGTTGATACTAGTTTTGTTTTATGAGGCTCCCAGGAGCTTTAACCCAATGTATTTTTCCATGAGCAGTGTTTCTTCCAGTCGGCCACCAGCTTTAGGATGCTCAGATGTGCAATTGCATTATGAGCCACCCTCGATTCCAGCTTGAGATGAAGAATAAGAGTTGTAAATCATCAATCATATTGTGTTTGTCCATTACAAATGTTTATTATGGCAAGGGTAAAAAAGAAAGTTCATATTTTGTTACTTGCATGGCCTTGATGCTTCTATCGTTTTGGAGGGGCTACGGCTACCATCAATCATGTTTAGATGGCTTCTCATCCACTGCAGTTACCGGAAGAGTAGCCCAGAATGTTGAAGAAAGATTACACCTGAAGTAACCGTAGTTTTCCTAGTTTTGAGCTACTAAAGTAACCACATCTCTGTAAAAATGATAATTTTATATCAGTGTTTTTAGTTGAGTTGCTTCCCTACTTAAAACTCACACATCACACATTTTACAACCTTCAGTCAATCACATTGAATGTCGTTTAGTTATCTATTCAGTAAATAAACGAAGGATTAAGAATTTCTTAATTGTTATTAAAAAACGTCGAAGATTAATTTGATACACAGTTTTATGATGCAGATTCTTTATTCACAAATTAGTTACACTCGCAATAAATAGAAATCATTAACAAGTTGGGTTAAGAGTTGAATAAGATGGAATATGGTGCCACTCATAATGATGGGATTAAAGTAGAGACCAAATAGAAGAATGATTCAGAAAAGAAAAGGGGAAAAGATATGGAGTTTTTATATACATGATGTGGATTTTATGAAGAGATTTTGGTTCAGCTTGCATAGTCACAAAGAGTTATTTGCAACTGCGTATTTTCCTTCTCTGATACATGTTTGATAAAAGCTCTTCTCCACCAAACCTCAAATGCCTTCTGAATGTTGGGGCAGTCGTCTCCCTTGTTTAGAAACCGATCGAACCAACTGAGCAAGATAGCCTGCTGCTGCTGCAACGGCAGTGTAAGAATTGTTTGCCCTATTCCTTCTTCGACCAGTTTCTTATCGATGCATCTTGCAGAAGCCCTCCTCATCCATCCAAAGTCTTCATACAGACCTTCAAGCCATGTCGATAACAAAGAAAATCTTGTTTCTTTGGGCACAAGCAAATGCCTGCTCCCAATTGCAATGCACAGCTGGGCAGTGATTCTACTGATTTCGTGCCGGTACATGGTGGGGATCTTTGAATGGAGGACAGCAAGCTCCTTCTGATCTGCCCATAATTTCACAAACTCATCCCCCATTTTCTTGTCTACCAAGATATCAACAATCCACTGCATGTTATCAGCTTCTCTTGCTATCTCCCCCATCAAAACCCCGCGATCCCGCCTACTGTCATCCATGGATGTAGCTTCTGATAAGCACAAGACAAGAGAACTCAGACATCTATGGCAGAGATTGTAAAGGGTTTCTCTAGAGACATCAAGCCTGTTACAGCTGCCATTGGCTGCATCTTCTCTAAGCAGCCGAGAAATGAGGGCCTTCATCTCCCGGCGAGCTCTATCATCCTTTGCCTGGAGAACACCGGTCAGCAGTGTCATGAAGATCTCATCAGCTCTTGCAGAAGTGGATGGCTCAGATGACACTCTGAGTAGAACTTCACTAGCCAAGTCATCATTAAGCTGAATTTCATTGAGTTGAGATACAACTTTCTCCTCTTCTTCCTCAGACCATGGAACAGCTTTCAAATACTCCAAGCATGAAGCAATTCCCTCATCATACTTAATAGCAGCAGATACCTACATTTAGTTACAGTAATTTTACATTCATTCACCATCACAAACTCAATGAACAATAATGCATTTTTTTCATTGCAAATTAAAGATGAGACTATTGGTTTTCTGAACTTTCTTTGTTTTTCATTTCTTGTTAAAACAATCACTATCTGGGACCATTTTTATGATACATGAAAAGGCAGTCATTTTCACACTCCTCCCTATTGTTCTCACAAAACCCGATGCATAAGAACAAAAAAAGGAGTGCAAAACAAGAGTTGGTGCCCTAAATTGGATTAATTCTTTGTAGATTTCCCTAATTTCTACAATTTTAGTCTGCTTATTCTCAGTAGCTTTTACACAGTACCCAAAGTCAGAGACTTGTTTGCTAAATCTGACTCCCCATTTACTTGGACTCATCTCAGAACCATATTCACACTTTATCTCAATATGAAAACCCAATAAAGCCAAACAACATAAATTTTCCCAAACCCCATGTCCTCACCCAGAATTTCTTAGCAACCAAACTGAAGATAAGACAAACAAAAAATAGAAATGCTAATAGCTAGGCAAAAGTAAAAGCGAAAAGCACATACCTTTAGCAAACCCAGAACCCTAGAGACCTCCTCACCCATCAACCTCCTCTTCAAATCCTCAGAATACATCAACACAACAGTTTCCACATACACCTCAACATCATCACAGTCTGAAATCTCAACACAATGAGAAACCCCACGATCTTTTCGGAGCTTATCGGCGAAAAACCCGCTTTTCGCCGCCAAAACGCTCTTGTGCACATCCATGGTGACCCTGAACCCGTCCTTGGCTACTACAGTGAGCCTCACATCACCGGATAATAGCCCTCCCCAATTGGGGTTTCGAAACGGCGCGTTTTGGAGGAGCTTGTGGACTTTCTCGTGGACCTTTCGGTCCGAGAGCTTGGAGTCTCGGTGTTGCTCATCCGACATCATATCATAGAGGGTTTGGGATTGAGCTGGTCGAGTCAGATGCTGATTTGACCCGGTGAGTTGAGGTGGTTGTGGGGGAGAAGGAGAAGAGAGGGTCTTGGAGGGTAAGGAAGTGGGAGAAGGAGAGTAGAGCTTGGATATGGATCTTGATGGCGAGAATGAGAGGGTTTGGTCGGAGATGAAGCCCTGTTTAATCATGGCCGAGACCTCTCTCGACTTCAGTGCGTTCTCGGCCGCCATTGGAATTCGGAGCTATGAGAGCTCTGCGAGATAGTTAATTGGGTGAGCAAGAAACCCAGAACTGAGAAAAAATAAGTAATGGGTTTGATGGATGATTGCAAATAGTGAAGTGGGTAAAAATCAATATCACGAATGAAAGAAAAGAAGCGAAATTTTCTCGGAGGGGGTAAGAGAGTGAAGAGGTAAATTAATAAAAAGAGGGTTTCTTGGGAAGTAGGAAGGGAAAATATTTTCCGGTAAAGTAGAGAAAGAAAGTAGAATCCAAGAAAATTGAAGAGAGAGATAGTTGAGGAATCGATGAGTTTGTGAATGGTGTCAATGATTTTTAACGAACCTTACCAAAATGATTTGTTTCTGACAGCATCAAGCAGGCCAGGCCATTGGCATCTTTTTGTTTTGTTTGCTGTATCTCTTAGCTTTTTGGGTATGGTCTATGGTGGATATTGGATATGGACCCATCTCTCTATATGAATTATTGAAATATAATGAAGCAGAAACATTGTTAAAATAGATTAGAATGAATAAACTCTGTCAAGAATAAAATTGATTATTAGACTGATTTCTGCTAAGTGCTTATTGGTGTCACTAGAAAAAGATGAACAGGCCATGCTTAATTGCTTATTGCTTATTGCTTATTGCTGCCCATTAGTTTATGTTAGATGGTTTCAATTAGCTTTGTTTTCTTTGGTTGTTTGGGTTTGATTTAGGCCACTTGGTTGGAGATTCTGTTTGTTTGGTGCAGGCAGACTGCATAGAATCCAATTTAATAATAATAATAATCACACTTACTGGTAACAACAATAATAATAATTTGACCATAAAAAACATTTATGTAGTGTATTTTTTAGCTGGGGATTGTTAAAAAGAGAGTGTTTTTGGCTGCAATGTTGGTGGGTGGCAAATGCTTATTAAGACTGCTAATGCAACACACAAGCAGCATGTGGCATAATGTGTCTCCTTCAACTTAGGGTAATCTTCATCTTATCTATCTTCTACCTTCTCTGCTCACTGCTCATGAAGAGGCAATGACGGCCTCCATAATCTTAAAGAGTGTTTGAGATGAGGTTATAATGTTATGCATTGATTTCGGGACTTTATTGTACTATTAATCGCTTATTTTTAGTTTTTGACGCATTTTTTATTTCATTATATTATTTTAGAATCATTCATGCTCATGTAGATGGCTGAAGTGTAATTAGGATAAACTAAATAAAAGTACCCAAATTATAGAGGTCATTTCAAGTTCATACCCAAACTGTGAAAATTTGCATTTAGATACCCAAACTATATGACCTTATCAAATCACTACCTCCGTTACATTTTCCATCCAATAAGCCGTTAAAATGACACGTGCCAAGTAATTGATCCAGTCAGCAAGTGATGTGGCAAAAATTAGAAGGGCAATTTCGTCATGTCACTATTTTATCCCATTTCCCTTCTTCCCTTCTTCTTCTTCCCCAATTCATCATCTTCATCAATCATCATCATCTCATCTTCATCAATCATCATATCATACTTCTTAACTAAAAGTACCCAAACCCAAACAATATTATTTGGAAATCAACCAAGTTTTGTATTTTTCAGAATTAAGATTTTATTTCCGACAATGAACCCGCCACCGTCTGTCAACATCCAACCCCCATCCTCCTCGCTGCGCTTCCCGCTCACTGCGACCACCCCAACCAGTGGGTCCTAACGGAAGGTCGCGATCGTCGTTGATTTGAGCGAAGAGAGCGCCTTCATTGTTTGATGGGCCGTGCAAAACTACCTTCGTTCCGGGGACGAAGTCCTCCTCCTCCATGTGCGACCCACAAGTGTCCTCTACGGCACCGACTGGGGCTCCGTCGACTCCAACAACGAAGTCGTTTCTTCCTCCTCTGAGTCCCAGCAAAAATTGGAGGACGAATTCAACTCCTTCACCACGACCTGGCCCAGCCGCTAGTGGAGGCCCAGTTTTCGTTCAAAATCCAATTTTATTTCCGACAATGAACCCGCTCGTCTGTCAACATCCAACAAACCACCCCCCCCCCCCCCCCCCCCCCCCCCCCCCCCCCCCCCCCCCCCTCACCCCTCATCCTAGTCGCGTTTCCCGCTCACCACGACCACCCCAACCAGTAGGTCCTAGCGGAAGGTCGCGATCACCGTTGATTTGAGCGAAGATAGTGCCTTCATCGTTCGACGAGCCATGCAGAACTACCTTCGTCCCAAGGACGAAGTCCTCCTCCTCCACGTGTGACCCACGAGTGTCCTCTACAACGTCGATTGGGGCTCCGTTGGCTCCAACAATGAAGTCGTTTCTTTCTCCTCTGAGTCCCATCAAAAATTGGAGGACGAATTAGACGCCTTCACCGCGACCAAAGCCGGCGACCTGGCCCAGCCGCTAGTGGAGGCCCAGTTTCCGTTCAAAATCCATATAGTGAAAGACCACGACATGAAGTATGATATGATGATTGATAAAGATGAGATGATGATGATTGATGATGATGTTGAGTTGGGGAAGAGGAAGAAGGGAAGAAGAAGACGAAGGGAAGAAGGGAAATGGGATAAAATAGTGACATGACGAAATTGCCCTTCTAATTTTAGCCACATCACTAGCTGACTGGATCAATTACTTGGCACGTGTCATTTTAACGGCTTATTGGATGAAAAATGTAACAGAGGTAGTGATTTGTTTATGGTCATATAGTTTGGGTACCTAGATGCAAATTTTTATAGTTGAGGTATGAACTTGAAATGACCCCTATAGTTTGGGTACTTTTATGTAGTTTATCCTATTTTTTATTTATACAAAAGTGATTCTGTATTGGACGAGGAAATATATACATTAGATATCAATTTCGTTCTTTACAAATGTCAAGTCATATTCTTAAAACTTGTGACATAATGAGTGAACATACTACCTAAGCTAATAATACTAGTCACGAATGAATTAAAATATTGCCTTTCTGAAGGGGGAGGACATGAAGGAGTTGACATGAAAGCCTCTGTTGCCTTTCCTTTCCTCCTCCCATTTCCCCCATCCCACCTTTGTGTTTGATCGTACCCTCATCTGAAGTCCTCCATCCCCTAATTCTGGTATGGCTGCCCCCTGCAACTCCTCGAAAGCGATGGTTCATACTTCGTCTCTTTTCCCTGCTCTTAACACTACATCCCTTGGTAGGTCTAGGTTGGCGCCACGTTCCTCGTGCCTGCTGTTGGTGGACCTACCATCCTTCCAAATTCCCTTTCTGACTCCCCTACATCCGGCTTTTCTTCTCCGACTAGCCCCCGATGTGTTTCCCCTCCTTTGGGAAACCTTCATTATGGCTCTCGTCTAGTGGAGGGGTGTGTCATGAATGATATATTTCTGCAGCAAGATTCTGGTTTGGATGGTAGCCCCTCTATGGAGCAATTCTCGTGCGATGGGGTTTCGCTTCCTATTGGTTATGCGGCCGGATCTGGTGAGTTGGGTGCTCCGGTGGGTGTCAATGGTTGTCGTGTTGGGGTAGTGGACCCCGTGGTGTTGTCTGGTGATGTCCCTGTCGGTGTGCAGGAGGTAGACTCTACTAGTGGCGATTTTGTTAGGCCCAAGGCGTCTGAGCTGATTGGGATGGGACGTATTGGTTCGCTGCCCCTCGATTATGATGTGGTGGACCATGTTTCTGTGTCCACTGGGTCAAAGGTTTCTCTTGTTGGTGACAGGAAGACTACTACAAATTTGAGGACAAAGGAGTCGTACGCTAAGGTTACAAGTGGTTTTCGTGGTCCCCACACGGGTGCCCCAGCTCTTAAATTTTGCCAAGCCCAATATCATTGCTGGCTGTAAAGTGGTGTGCCCTCCTCATGAGGCAATTGAGTTGGTAGCCTTGGAGTGGGAGCATTCCTTAGTGGGCTATTTTGTTGATAAACCCCTTCCTTTTAATGCAGTTAAT
The DNA here is from genome assembly GCA_037349345.1 of Oemleria cerasiformis. Taxonomy (NCBI): domain Eukaryota; kingdom Viridiplantae; phylum Streptophyta; class Magnoliopsida; order Rosales; family Rosaceae; genus Oemleria; species Oemleria cerasiformis. Next base: position 6,560,512 of record JAZGTL010000006.1, read on the forward strand.
ACTCTTGCAAGGAAAATTTGGGCTAGTCGTGGGCTGGTGGATGTTCTTGCTAATAGGAATGAGTTCTTCTTCTTTAAATTCTCTGATGATTTGGCCTGCTCTCAAATTCTTGAAGGTGGACCTTGGCACTTGTTAGGTCGATCCTTATTCCTTTCCCATTGGAAACCCGATATGATTTTGTCCAAGAATGCTCATACTAAGGTTCCATTATGGGTAAGGTTTTTTAATGTCCCTTTGGAATATTGGTGTCTTGAAAGGTTTAGTCACATCGCTAGTGCGGTTGGCAAGCCATTGTATGCAGATTCTTTGACGGAAACTCGTAAGCGCATCGCTTTTATGCGCATTTGTGTGGAAGTGGATGCCTCGGAACCTCTTATTGACTCTTTGGATATAATGTTACCGCCAGAGGGTGATGGTTTTGCTTTGAGGGTGTGTGGTAAGTGTATGGTGTTTGGCCATTTGGAATCCTCTTGCCCTCGTAGGGTGGTTTCTAGCCCAATTTTCAATAAAGGTGTGGCATCTGGATTGATGTCCACGGATGGTGATGCTCCGGGCCCTGGCCCGCTTCAGATGTTCAGTCCAGTTTGTGTGGGCTTAGAGGAGCCCATTACCCTTCCATTTTCGGATATTAGAGCTCGCGTGGAGTCTATTGCAGTTGATGAGGTTGTCTTGCAACCCACAAGGGGTATGGTCCAATCTGCCCTGCCTGGGTCTTTGGGAATTAAAGGCAGCAAGCCCAAGCATGGTAAGACCTTTAGTAAGGCAGAGAGTAGCCTTTTGGCTGAGAAGGTAATATCACCTAATCGGTTTTCTTTTCTCGTGTTGGAGTCTGAGTCTTCCGAGTCTGAGTAGGAGGCGTCGTTACCTCCGGTCTCTCGAAAGTTGGGCACGACTAAGGGAAAAGGTGCGTTGATTCACTCGTCTAGTTTAGGGTTTCTTAAAAAGAAAAAGACTAAGAAGAAATCGAAGAAGAGGGAGTTGTCACGCGAAAGGGAAGGTGACTCGCGGGAGAATGAAGATGATGAGTTCATCGCTGATGGAAGGAGGAAAAGCCCTCAGAATTCTAATTTTTCTCGTTCTCATGATTAGCACAGCCTGTTGGAATGTGAGAGGTCTGAACGACCGGCCTCGCCAATTAGAAGTGAAGAATTTTATTCAGGCTAATCGATTGTGCTTGGTGGGTTTGATTGAAACTAAGGTTAGAAGTATTAATTCCTCTCGGATTAAGTCGTTTGTGTTTAATAGTTGGGATTCCACTGATAATTTGGGAAGCCATCCCCTTGGTCGTATCTGGGTTGGGTGGAATCCCATGGTGGTTTCTTTAAGCTATTTGAGTGAATCCTCTCAATTGGTTCATGCTTTTGTTGAGGTTTTTGGTTCTGCTCATAAGTTCTTCATCACTTTTATTTATGCATCTAATTGTGAGATTGAAAGAAGGGCTTTGTGGAATGATTTGGAGAATATCAGTGGGTCGGTTGGCTCTGTGTCGTGGGCTATTTTGGGAGATTTCAATGTCTATAGATTCACTAGTGAAGAAGAGGGAGGAAATTTAGTGTGGGATAACTCTTTGCGGGATTTTGGGACTTGTATTCAAACTGCCGCCTTGACGACTTAAGGTTTTCGGGTTGTCTTCTCACTTGGCATAATAACCAGCCCAGGGATTGTAGGACTGCTCGGAAATTGGATATGGTTCTGGTAAATGAGGATTGGTTATCCCGTTTCCTTTCTTGTCATGCCTCATTTCTTGAGTCGGGTTCTTCTAATCATTGTCTTGCTCTCCTCAATTTGGATGTGTCTATGGATGTGGGAAAGCACCCTTTTAAGTTTTTTAACTTTTATGCTGATCATGATGAGTTTACGCCTATTGTGCATCATGTTTTTGGTGTCCACATTGTTGGTTCTCACCAATTCCAGCTTGCCAGACGGCTTAAATTGGTGAGGGATGCTCTTAAGGGTCTTAATAGACGGCCTGAGGCGGACGTTTCGATGGCGGTCGCTGAGGCTAAGTTGGCACTAGACTGTTGCCAGGCAAGCCTCTCAGGTAATCCTTTGGACTCATCCCTCCTTTCCTTGGAGCGTGATTTTTTGAAGAAATATAACATATGTTTTTTGGCTGAGGATAATTTCTTAAGACAGAAGTCTCGGCTTAATTGTTTAGAAAAAGGGGATAGTAATTCGGCGTATTTTCATAAAGTGATTAAAAATAGGCTAAATAGAAACTGTATTGCCTCTATTGTTTGTGAGGATGGGTCAATTGATGTGGAGCAATCAAATTTAAAAATGGAGGTTGTTCGTTATTTTCAGAATTTGTTTGGGACTGCTAGTGTTGTTTATGGTCTTGACTTTGATGGTCTCCTTTCTAGTGTGCTTTCTCAATCTCAGTGTGCCAGTTTGGCTACCCCGGTTACCCCCGTTGAAATTGAGAAGGTCTGTTTCAGTTTGAAAGCTGAGAAGGCTCCCGGGCCTGATGGTTTTAACGCCCTGTTTTTCCGACGTGCGTGGTCTGTAGTGGGGGTCGCATGTCATTAGGGCGGTTTTGGAGTTTTTTCGCTCGTCAAAATTATTGGGGGAAACTAATTTGATAATCATTGCTTTAATTCCTAAGGTTGCTAATCTGACCCATATGAAGGATTTCTGCCCTATTTCATGCTGCAACACAATCTACAAAATCATCACGAAGATTATTGCTAATCGTGTTAAGGTTGTTCTTCCGGCCATCATCTGTCACAACCAGTCCGCTTTTGTCAGTGGAAGGCGTATTGGAGATAATATTTTGTTAATGCATGAGCTTCTTAGAGGTTACCATCTTAATTCGGGTAGCCCTAGGTGTGCGGTGAAGATGGATATCCTCAAAGCCTATGACTCGGTCTCATTGGATTTCCTCCTGGATGCCCTCATAGCCTTTAGGTTTCCTTCTCAGATGGTTGGGTGGATAAGAACTTGTATTTCCACAGCGAGGTTTTCGGTCGCTGTTAATGGGGAGATGGTTGACTTCTTCTCGGGAAGGAGAGGAATCAGGCAGGGGGACCCCATGTCTCCATACCTTTTTGTTATCGTCATGGAGGTTTTTTCTTGCATTGCCCATCAACGCATCGCCGCTTCTCCCTCCTTTAGATACCATTGGCAGTGTGATAAGGTATGCCTTTCTCATCTTGCCTTTGCTGGTGACTTGTTTGTTTTTTCTCATGGGGATGTGGAGTCAGTGGTTACTTTGAAGAGGGCTTTGGATGATTTTTCGGTTGTTTCTGGTCTTGTGCCCAATCTCCAGAAAAGCTACATTTATGTTGCTGGTGTGAGTAGAAGGAGGGATGTGTGTTTGTGTGAGTGCTTTGGTGTGCAGGTTGGTGTGCTGCATGTGAGGTATCTTGGGGTTCCCCTCGTTACTTCTCGCCTTAGCTATGGTGATTGTGCCTCTCTCATTGAGAGGGTGGAGAATCGTATTTGTGGCTGGGAGCATCGGGCTTTGTCTTTTGCTAGTAGGTAGCTCCTGATTCAATGTGTTCTGAGTGGGATTATTGTTTTTTGGGCTTCCCACCTTTTTATTCCCAATAAGGTTTGTCGTGACATAGAGCATCTGTTTCGTTGTTTCCTTTGGTCTGGGCATGTTGCTGGTTCTTATCATGCCAAAGTTGCATGGAAGTTGGTTTGTATGCCAAAGAAGGAAGGCGATCTAGGACTTTGTAGGATTGCTCTTTGGAATGTTGCCTTAATGGCTAGATTTATCTGGTTTCTGTTTGCTCCGGATGGTAATAACTTGTGGGCTAAATGGGTTAAGGAGTACTATATTAAGGATGGGAGCTTCTGGGGTGTGAAGGCCCCGTCTGTGTGCTCTTGGAATTGGAAGGAGTTGCTGAAGATTAGAGGTGTGGTTAAGCCTTTTATTGAGGCTAAAGTAGGTAATGGTGATGATATTTGTTTATGGTATGATAATTGGAGTCACTTGGGATACCTCTTGGATCGCTTTGGGAGTTCAATTGTGCAGATTTCTGGTATCCATTTGAAGGCGCGCCTTTCCTTTGTTCTTACTAGCGGTCGTTGGGTGTGGCCCCTTACGGTGGACCATAACTATCGTCAAGTCCAGATGGCCAGTCGGGCTTGCCAGTTGTACCCTGATGTGCCTGATGGGTTTGAGTGGAAGGCGACGGCAAATGATTTGTTTTCTTCAGCTTATCTGTGGAACAGGATTAGGGATGTGAATCCGGTTTGCCCGTGGTTTGATGTGGTTTGGTTTATTGGTGCTATTCCTCGCACTTGCTTTATTATGTGGCTATCTATTCAATCAAGACTCTCTACGTTGGATCGTGTTTGTAACGACCCGGACCAGAAATTTAATTATTTTGAGAATTTGACAATTTTATCCTCAATTTTGGACGGGTTCGGGAGTCACTTTTTGACTGGCAGTACTTTTGGGAATTTTTCTTGGGTCGTTGCGTAGGTCTCGAACTCACGAGTTCGTAGACAGACGGCACGCGGAAAACGGAGACTCGGTGAGTTCGTTACGGGTCTAGAAGCTTCAGGGGCAGTTTGGTAATTTTGGAAAAGTTGGAACTATATAGGAGATATTTTTCTCTCTCCTCAGCAGATTGGTCCGTCTCTCTCCTACCCGAATCCTCCCCGTGCGAACACCGAAGACCCATTTTCATCGGAGGGATTTCGATCCGATTCGACCGAAACCAAGGTCGGGAGAATCTTCCCCGGGACCCCATGAGCATTTTGGGGTAGTTATTGGAGCGGGAGCACCGCCGTAGGCGACGGACGGAGGAGGGAGGGAACCAAATCTTCTCGGCCATTTTTCCGGCCAAACCAGGTATGATCTCTGAACTTTGACCCCATATTTGGATTCCTAGTGAAAAGTAGATGAATTTACATGTGTGGATCGTGAAAAACGGTCAAGAAATGAAGAAGTTAGAAAACCTTGAAAATCGACCGGAAATGGCGATTTCCGACGAACCAAATGGCGGCGGAGGTGGCGGTCCGGTCATCTTCTCCGGCCAGCCTCCGACGACGGTGACGGCTGTCCGGTCATCTTCTCCGGCGAGTCACCGGAGACCGGTCGAGTTGAGTGAACCGGTCAGGTTGAGTGAACCGGTCGGGTTGAGTGAACCGGTCGGGTCGAGTGAACCGATCAGGTCGAGTTGGACCGAGTCAGGTTGAGCCGGACTGGGTTGGACCGATCCAGGCGCGTGAACACTGTAGCAGGCTCGTGGGACCATGTGCCGAACTTCCGGCGGCGCGTGGCGACGCGTGGGGCCGAGTCTGAGGTCACGACGATGCGTGGTAACTAGTTTTCGACATTTCGAATCTGTTGGTACAGGTTTCAGGTTGATCGGACGTCATTTAGAGGTCATTTTGGGCAATCCCAGCGGTAATAGTTGACCGTATTAGCGGATTTTGAGCTCGGAAAGTCAAGGTAATTGGGTTATTATTGTGTTAGTAGTATTTGATGTGATTATGTGTGTGGTGATGAATGTTTGGTTGACTAATAATATATTTATGGAATGAGAATGATGCAAGATGATGATAGGAAATCTAGATTATGCCAGGGTTAGCTTTAGGACCCAGCATTGTTAATTATGAGATGTAGGTACTTTGAAACGAGTATAAACTACCACTAGATTAGGGTATCTCGAGGGTCAATTCCGAGATACGTATCACGATATCAAGTCGTGAGGTATGATACATTCGGTGAAATACATGAGTCACAGCGAGATATCATGTTGACGTGGTAATTATTTGATTCCATGATTTTGAGTTGAAACCGTAATTGTGATTATTAAATATCTTTTATTTAAATACTGTTGTGTATGGTTGTAATGATTTCCTAGAATTTATAAATGACTGGTGGACATTTTTTTTTCCAATATTTCAGTGAAAGTGTGTTGTGAGAAATGGCATGGTTGTTGGATTCGGTTTTTATATTGTTTTGGCATGGAAATTATTAGAATCCATGAGTTTGAGCTGAAATCGTATTTGTGATTATAAAATACTTGATTCTTGGATACAACGGTTTTGAGGGGGCCCAGGAGCCGGGGTAAGGATCCGCTGAGACGGAGAACCCGGTGAACCTCCAATATAAACAATACGGTTTTGAGGGGGCCCAGGAGCCGGGGTAAGGATCCGCTGAGACGGAGAACCCGGTGAACCTCCAATATAAACAATACGGTTTTGAGGGGGCCCAGGAGCCGGGATAAGGATCCGCTGAGACGGAGAACCCGGTGAACCTCCAATATAAACAATACGGTTTTGAGGGGGCCCAGGAGTCGAGGCTAGGATCCGCTGTTGGCGGTGAACTAGGTGAACCTCCAAGATAAATATATTTGAGGTAGACTAGAATATGGGACTAGGATCCGCTGTTGGCGGTGAACCCAGTGAACCTTCAATATAATTGGTTCGTTAAGTGCTCCGACTCTGGCATCGAGGAGTTTTGGCTCCGCCAGGTCGCGAGGCTATTTATGCATAGTACAGAGAGTTGTGATACAGAACTAGCACACCCCAAGGGATACCCTGGTGGCTAGGGATATGCCGACTGATGTGATATGATAGCTGAGGATATTTCCAGCTCTAATATGGTTTGACGACGATTGTCATGTGATAAATCAGCCTATGGAAATACTTCGTCATCCGGGTCAGTGGGTTGGTGTGGGCGGTGACCCAGAGGGACGATTTATTGTTAGTTCACAAGTGGCTGACTAGTTAGTTGTCTTGTGATTTTCCAGTAGAGGTGTCAGCAGTGCCTGACCTACTGATATTTGGTGTCAGAGGGTATTCCTATTTGGACCACCACTATTCCGAGGTCTTGACTTTGACCTGTATGCTATCCTGCGTCTGACAGGTAGGAGTGGTCAGTAAGTATAGAGGTTCTATCGGGAACCCTGTAAGGTTTACTAAATATTGTTTTTGTAAGGATAAAGAGTATTCCTGGTATTTAATTTTTTTTATTTTTTTTTGGTAAAAGAGCTGTCAGACGGGATAAGAGTTCTTCCCGGGTTTCGAGGGGAAATTCGGGAAGGGTCCTTACAGTGTTGGCCAGTTTTCTAATTCGACTTCTCTTATTTGTGTCCTCTGTGAGAGGGAGAGGGGGTCTCATGATCACCTTTTCTATAGGTGCCCGTTTAGCGATGGTATTTGGAAGAGAGTTTTGTCGATTGCAGGTTCGGTGTGGTGCATGGCGCCTTGGCCAGAGTCGATATTTACTGTGGTGGTGCAATGGAAAGGGAAGAAGATGGCTAAGGTTGCTTTGCGGCTCTCCTTGGCGGTGACTGTCTACCATGTGTGGCATGAGAGAAAAATAAAATTTTTGGAAACTCCAGAAAATCCCCGAATGTGGTCTTCAACTCAATTGTGACAATGATTCGTAGTAGGCTTTGTATGATTAATTTTAGACATTGTTCTTCCAATTCCCTTTTTGCTAGGAATTGGAATATTTCTCCTGTGTAGATTGATGTCTTCTCCTTCTTGGAGGTTTTAGGCGTTTTTGTCTGTGTTTGAGAGCTGTAATGGCTCTGTATTTGGTGGGCTTGCCCCCTTTTATATATATATTGCTTTAACAAAAAAAAAGAATACTAGTCACAATTAAGAGTGAGTTTTACAAAATATAATTCGTAACATAAGCCAATGCCACATGGGTGGACCAAGGATATTGAATACGTCACCTTTTGCTTTAGGGCATCATTGTGTTTTGCTAGCCCCTTGGCCTATAGTTTTGCCAACTCAATAATAGATTCAGCTTGGGATGATCCGCCCAATAAATGCAACGAAAATAGGTTGAAAGGAGAATGTTTTCGGGTGAAGTTGTCTCACCACGTAATTCATAAAATAATTTTTTTTAATTCTTCATTTGAAATAAGATCGATATAAAATAACATTTAAATCAAAATTTTTATTTACTTAGGAGAATAGTCATACGAATCTCGTAAGAAGTATTTCGCTACAAGTTAGAAACATGCACATCTCATATTAGTTTCTTTCATTATGAGCTAGAAAAATTTTGCATCTCACTAACGTTCACATCACAACAAAATATTGGCATTTTGTAACATTTCTTGGAACTTATAATCCATTTGAAGAATTCTACATATAGCATAAGGAAGAATTATAGAAATTTGGTGGGACTCACCAAACATGATAAACACATGCGCATGCAAATTCGTAATGAAAAGAGAGAATTGCAGATATGATTTGAAGTTTGATTCTCACTTGTTTGTTTGTGAGTATTGAATATAATACTAGAATTTTTAAATACAAAATAAGATGAAAATTTACAAAGAAGAAAGAAAAAGGAAACTGAAGATACTTCTCACCCTTAAACCTAATTATTTCTTATTTTAAGAAAAAGTTGTAATATTTTATGAAGCGACATTGATATACAGTGACACCTAATTTATGCTTTTTCCAATGCCTTGTAATTAGTAGTTGGCATGACTTTTTGATTAGTTGTTTTATATAGCCTAACGCAACCTAAGGCACACTTTGTGGATTTTTAGTTTGATATACAAGTTTAATTTGTTCCTTGCCTAACAAGTTAAAACGCTCATTTATAATCATTTCGATTCTTAATCATAATCATTTCGTTTCTTAATCTTAACCGTATTTTCCAATGAGCGTTTATATAATGTATATTTTCGCACAACGTATATAAATATGCGTGCGTCCGAACACAGCAAAGCATGGAAAGAAGAAAATGAAATCTGATGTACCATGGTGAGCAAAGAAGTATTTATTTAAACAAAGAGAAAGAACTAATTGATTAATTTAATTACAAAACTTCAGAGTACCAACCAACATAGATTACACAAACATTACACTTTGCAGACATCAAACACAAAACCATAAAAAGTTCCACCAACAAAGTGCAACAACAGCCCCCAGAATGAGCCCTCTATGAAATTGCCAACACTAGAACACAAGAAAAAATAAATCAACTAGACCTGAATTCTTCAGTAAGAATATGGGATTTCCGGGGCCTGTCTTGGTGGTTTAGCGAATCAAGTACTCAAATTATGCTGCAGAATAATTCTTGTAAAACACCAGAAGCTGAGAAAATGTAGCTATATATCAGAATTCAGAAGATATTCGTCTGTAAATCTTGCATCTCAGGATCCACGGCATTTGCTCCCTTTTCTGCGTCAGTTTTCGCGAAGAGAGGGGCATCAAGTTCAGGAGGGTTCTGCAAATTTATAAGATCGAATTTGAGTTAATAACTTTAGGGCATACTTTATGCATTGCTTGGAAGTTTAAGGTTTTTTGCAGTGTTACCATGCAGCGAACAAGAGCCCAATTTACACCCTTGAAGAATGGATGACGCTTAATTTCATTTGCTCCTTCCTGAGATCCCAATCTATTTTTGGGATCGCGGTGCAACAACCGAAACATCAACTGCTTTGCTTGCAGACTTGCCTGCATATCAAGCAAGAACAATCATGTTATGTTCTTCAAATCAACGATATTGCTGGTGACTCTCCTCCAAAGCTACAACACATATATGGCATATTGAGACGATTACAAATAGCTCACCGATATACTTCTTGGAAATTTGAGATCCTTGTGAAGAATATTGGCAAATGTCTTTTGCCTTGACTTTCCCCTGAATGGTGTATATCCATACAGCATTTCATACAGAAGAATACCTAAAAGAAAAACAGTTGATCAGAGTCGGGTCAATAGACCAACAGTTAACCAGCTACTTTTCTCACAGGGGTCCGATATAATCTTAAAAGTTTGCAAGGTGTGATTCATAATCTTCAATGCAGTTCACATATGAGAAGTAGAAACAATTATTGAATACAAATATTGTGAAGAAATAATTACCCAGAGCCCACCAGTCCACTGCACTGGTATGCCCTGCCCCACTTATGATTTCCTACAAGGAATAGAAAATGCAGAACATTAGGTCATCTGAGAGATTATGATCAAACAAATTTACATTGAGATCGGAGGGAATTAACAAATATTAAAGATAAAGATGTTCGAAGAAATGTCAGTTACCGGGGCTATGTACTCTTCAGTACCAACGAAGGAATTTGAAGCTCTCATTGGTTCAGCCATGAAGATTGGATTCTGTTGAGATTTCTGGTGTTTTTTCTTTTCATTGATGGTTGGAAGTAAAAGCTGAAGGAGCAACAACATATATATAACCACGGATATATTAAAACACAATCTTTTGTTCTTGAAAAATGCATGTCCCTAGTAAGTAAGAAGTAAAAAGATTCAAAGGTACGTGGTATATATGTAATGTACCTGAGGTTTGCAAGATGTTAAGCACGATAAATCGAAATCTGTGAGGGACACATGCCCATTGCTCTGAAGTAAAACATTTTCCGGCTTCAAATCTCTATAAATTACCCCTACAAGTAAAACAACAGAAGTAATTATTTATATACCGTGATTGACTAAGTAACGGATTCAGTAGAAGACTCGGGAGACTATTCAAGCTGAGATTTTTGAATGATGCACAAAAATTACCCTGACAGTGAAGATACTCCAATGCAACAACTACCTCTGCAACATAAAATCTACAACCATATCAACAACACAACACATAATTAGTCATTATAATTGTCATAAAAACTTTCAGATGTTTATGGCCTATGAATTAAAAACTATAATTATTTGTCATGTAAATCAGTAAATACGTAATTTACCTTGCAGAATCTTCCTTGAGGACCTTCGTTGGCTGTCTGTCCAAAAGCACGAAGAGTTCTCCACCGGGGTAGTAATCAGTAATCAAGCAAACATGTGTTTTGGTCTGCAAAGCATATATATACATGCTTAATACCGCGAGACTTAATCTAGCAACGAAATTAGTGGAAGACTCAAGAGACTTAACGAAACAATATTCGCCAGTTATCAGTAATGTGTAACTACCTTTTACCGGGAATTATATTAGAGTTTGTTACCTGAAATGAAGCATATAATGCAGGAAGAAAAGGATGATCCAACATGTCGAGAATCTCTCTTTCTGCACAAGCTCTGTGTACCTGCAACAAGGGAGTAATGAAAAACGTATTTGAGTTCCGGATTCCTATTCATTGTGTTGTGGAAAATCTTAAGTTCCAAATTTGATGCTTACAAAAAGTAAGGTCGATACATAATGTATACATTAGAAATTTGAGTACGTACCTTGTTACGATTGAGCATGACACCCTTATCCATAGCCTTCATGGCAAAGTAGTGACCAGTTCCATACAGTTCCACCAAATGCACACTGACATAATTAATATTTAAACACATATATACAATTAATAATGTTGCTCAGTCAATGATTAATTAATCTCACTTGTTAAGAAACATATATGCTACTAACCTCCCGGTATCACCAGATCCCAAGGGCCTTATAGGCCTAAAATGTTTCAATCCAATCTGCTCTCCACTATCTAGAATCTGCAAAATCACATGCAAGTTGAGAAATTTCAAGAAAATTAGTAGAAAACAGTCCTAATACTTCAACATTGGTTTCACTCAATTTCAGTACCTTTTGGATGGCTCTCCAAGAGGGGCTATCCTTTCTGTGAGGCTTAGGACGAACAACATTGGAATGTTTCATCCATAGATCTTCTGGTTTCTGCAGGTACAAAAAAAAATGGAGTCAAATTTTTAGACATAGCAGATTTCAAGACGACATGCATGGATGGATTAACGACAACAAGGAGGCATTACCAAATTGGCATCAGGAAGCTCTCTTGCTGCCACATCAACATTTTCTGCAGTTTCTCTCACCTGAGATTTACAAGGGAAAAATATTTTCAATATTTATGATTGCAGCAATATATGAAGTGCGTAATAATGCCCTAGGATGACCAGCTAGCTACAACTAGGAATGCAACTCGGGCGGGTTGGCTGCGTTAGAAGCATAGTTAATAAAATACGGGACGGATATAGTTCATGAAAAGTAGGTACGCGTATTAGTCGCTAGATTTCTTCAATTGATATCAAAGTTCGGCCATCATATAAAGTTTTTAAATTTATTTAATAATATATTAATTTAAAAACCAAATAGCCCTCCCAGGTAGAACAGATAGATAATGGGGATATGATATGTAAGAGCATAAATTAGGAGTAGAAAATGAAATGAAACTGAAAATGAAAGGTGGGGAAGAAAGTGGAAACCAGTTTTTCACTCTCTACGACGGTATCTTGAGGAATAGAGTTGCTGAGAGGCTCAATGTGCGCACTGCCATCCAACTGTACGCCAATGAAATACTGCACTTCCCCCTGTTTGTATGTTTCCACAAGAAACAAGTCAAATATCATGAAGTTAAACAAAAGTGTGCGGTAAAAGTAAAACAGTAACATTCATTGTTTCTTTTACCTACCTTTTGATCACGCATAGGCTGCAGATGAAATACATTCCAGAACTTTTTACCTGCGCAAATTGAGTAAAAAAAAATACTTATGAGTTATGATCCAGAGGGTAAAATTTCAATTCCAATTAGGGTTCTAAGTGTTCTTTAATTTGGATCATTGCAAGAGTCAGAAAACATACCACTTTTGGAATAATTGATGAGCTGTACAGTAACTTCAGTCTGGGTGTCAATTGCATCTCTTATTTTCCTCACAGTTGCTGGATCAGTTTCAGGTCCTTGAAGGAACCTATAATATTCATTCAAATTTCAAATAACAACCCTCTTCTAAGTTTTAACATTTTGACCACTGTTATTACGGTCTAATGTTATTCCTCTTTAATTACTATGGAGAGAGGTCTCGGATTCATCAAATGAAACCACCCGATCAATGACATACAAACCATGCCAAATTTTTTTTTAATACATAAGGACACAAGTCAATAATTTTTTACAACCATGGACAATCTAGTTCAAAATTTGACAAATTAATAAAGACGCACCATTAATGTAAGTTTAGTTATAATTGTGTCTTTGGGTGTAATTATCTCATTTTCGGTACCCTTTTCAACTTAAATTGATGTAAAGTAATGGGAATGAAGTTTATAGTTATATGAAATGAAAGCACACACCTGCAGTTTCGTCCCAAGATTTCTTCACGGCTGTATTCTGTGAGCTCCAAGAAGCTGTCAGATGCAAATATCTGAAAATACAAACAAACATGATTCAATTCTGTAATAATAAAACAAACTGACTTGATTTAAAATTTGAAATGTGAATATATATATGTTACTAAGTACGTACAATGGGATTATCAGGCAGCCTTGGATCAGTAATGACAAAGTTTTTCTCTATACGTTCCAGTGTGGTGGCAAGATCAATCCCCTTCCTCATTTCCTTCTGTCTTACTTTGTCATCAACACTGTCAGGTCTCTCTTCATTCTCACTCTCATCATCGACACCAACTTCTTCGCTCTCAAACCTTTCCTCAGTGCTTTGACTTTTCCTAATCCTCCTAAACCAACAAAACGTACGTACGTAGGAGTGAGCACGGTTTAGATGGATGCACTTTTATATGGAAATAAAATCAAAGAAATGAAATGATACCCCATGAAAGAACGGCGATTCGTTTTTTTTATTTGTTTCTTTTCAGGCAACTCGCTGATACGCTGCATGGAGATTTTAGGATTATCTCCACGTGAATTTCGTCTTGCAGGAGCCCCACTCTCTGAGTTTCTCCTCCCTAGAGCTTCTGCTCTCTCCTCTGCCCTCCCACCGCCGGACACTCTAATGAAGGGCCGATTCGTTGATTCACTCAGTGACCTTGGTCTTTTCACTGCCTGGACAAGTTCAGATACCGAGTTTGAAGCCATCTCTTTCTGACGAGCTGCAACATCAACACCAGTTATCAGTTAACCCTCAAACAAATAAATATATAATGAATAGTTATACTCCCAATAACACAGATGAAACCTCATACCTATAGGACTGTAAAGTCATAGTACTGTTGGAAGAAGTGGACTACTGGCCCGACTATGAAATCTTGACATGAATCCATTTAAAGATTCTAACAACTAACATAATCTAGCAATTATTGTCATGATTCACTCTTAGTACATGAAGTGGCTTCTCATTCAGACACATTTACGCATGGATCATATGACCTATCGCGTAAAAATTCAACAACACACTAGCAAATTCCTTTAGTAAAACTACACATGTATTCCTCCATTTCCTAAGGACCTATATTTTAATTGGATGTTTATCTTCAATTGTTTTACTCAAGTTTATGATTTTTAACACTTGTTGAGCTATGAAAACAGAAAATATATATATATATATCAAACAAAACTATATATTGTTCATGCATGACTAGAATTGGTACAATAGGGTATGTAGGTAGGTACGTATATGTACAATATTACGTACCATCATATCGAATCAGCGATTCGGGCAATCCATTAGGACGCAGCATCTTATCCTTGGCCCCCTCAGTATGCTTGCTCACCTCCACTAGCATTCTGCAAATTCAATCACCAAAGTAAACAAAAGCATATATAGATAGATATAAGCATCTCATGGTCCCATGCATATATTCATACAATTGCTATATAAAGTCCCTCTCTCCCAACATTCTTGTCTCTCTGTCATCTTCATCCGTCACCGATCCCCGATGCCAGCAATCACCGGGCACATACCCTTTTTACATATTGCGTAACCAGAGATCAAAATATATCCATGTTATTCCCAGTAACATGTACGTTTCTCTCACAGGCATGGGCATTGCTAGTGCAAATATTGTGCAAATATTGTACAATCAAGCACCATATTGAATCTGGAAAGTTAATTAAGATTACAGAATAATAGGCAGCCCAGTTGGAGAAAAAGTAGATTCATTATTGTGTATGTTTTGGGCCTTTTGGACACATGCTGCTGCTACTCATCAAACACTTCCTTCACCATACATCACTGCCCCACATACATACCATGATTGCATAATTATTTGAATTACACCGACTACCAATTTATATGTTGTTAGATTATCAGTCTAAATTATTAATTATCGAAATTATTAACCACTCAGGTGTTTAAGAGCAAAAGAGAAAGTATATGGAAGAAACGAACCCAATGAATTTAAGGACTTTTCCAGTTTCGTCCTTGATGGGTGCAATAGTGAGTAAATTCCAAAAAGGGGTCCCATCTTTCTTATAATTCAACAACCGCCCACAGTAACTGGCGTTCCTTTGCAAAGCATCCCTTATCTGCGCCACGTCTTCTGGGTCCGTGCCCGCTCCTTGCAAAAACCGGCTGCGCCAAAAGTTCAAAACCCAAACTGTCAAAACTACCCTCGCCTTCACCTCAGACCGTTATTACCGTTAAGATAAGTAAATAATTCATTAGCAAACACTTGAATGGGAGTAAGAAGTAAAAACATTACCAGTTTCTGCCGATAACCTCTTTGGAGCTGTACCCGGTCATTTTGAAAAACCCGGCACTGGCGTAAAGAATCGGGTAATCGGGTTTGGTAGCGTCCGAAACGACGAACGTCTGCTGAAACGTGGACAACGCGTCTTTCAAATCGTTCGAAACTCTCGGAATCCCTCTCTCTTTTCCGCCGAAGACGTCGTCTGACGACGTCTCGCCCGAGCTCCGGCACGAGTTGTTCGAGTTCCTTCTAGAAGAACCTCCACCACCCTGACCCGCTTTCCCAGTCGGGTCATCGGGTCCACCCGAATTCCGAGCGCCCACCCCTTGCGGCTTTCCGGTCTCCGTGTCCGTCTTCAGCACCAGTCCCCACTCCGCCGCTCTCTGCGCGGCGTCGTTGGAGGGCACGGACGACTTGTCGTTTGTGCTGACGGTGTCGACGGCGGAGATGGTCTGCTGAATGATTGACGGTGGAGATGAGGTTGGGGAGTGGGGTACGTCCTTGAGGGCCATCCATGAGGTGGTAACGTCGTCGGCTATGGTGGACTTGGACGTGAGATTGGGTACTGGGTCGGTTTCGAGTTGTTTGTTGCCATGTTGGTCAAATAGCCACGAGTGCTGGGAGCGGAAGGGTGACGTGGCTGTTGTGGTTGGTTTGGTAGTGGAGAAGGTGGCGGAGGAGGGGTTGAAGACTTCGAGGGAGCCACGTGAGTCTCTTGGGAGAGGTGGGATGAGCGAGGCCGGAGTTGCGTCTGAGTGTTCGTCTTCCATCTTATCCCTGTATGAATATTATCAAGTAAGTCCCAAAATACGTAAGCTAATTAGACTTTGAATTGATAATCGAATCATACTTGCAACTCGGTTACCTCTGTATACCACTATAAATTGTTATTATACATATAACATAATCTATTATACATATATTAATCATTTAGATCCTAAATAACATCATTTACAAAAAATCAACTATATTAAAAATTATTTAATCATTCATATGTATAAAGTAAATGAACGATTTTTCATAAAGATTTTAATTATTATCGAAATTATTGATTTATTAATATATATATATATAATTAATGATTGAACGACTTCCAATATATATGATTAATGATCGAACGACTTCCAATTTTATCAATTTTTTATAGAGAAGATTTTGATATGATGATTTAGAAAATGAACGTTTCTAATTATGATGTATATACAAAAATATTCCAAGGTGGAATGAAAGTATTATCCGTGATAATTTAAGAACATAATATATTATGGATGTGATGTCAAATTAAGTGCAAGCTATTTATCAACCAATCAAATAACTGAAAATAATCTGGCCATTCAATTAGCATGAATGTAAGATGCTAATAATGTGTATTGACGTAAGCAATGTGCCGGATGACTGTTTAAATGGTCACAATTATATAATTAAACTATTTTTTGAGTTAATTACATAGTTAATAAAATATGATACGAATATAATGTGTGACAAGCACGTACGTGTGGTAGATTTCTTTAATTGATATGGTAAAAAATTTAATCATTATATAAAGTGTTAATATATTATTTATTCAATATATATATAAAAAATTTCAACAACTTACAAAATTACGTATATAAAATGTGAATTTTATGAATATCATTCAAAATCCCTACATCGAAAAAATGGACTTAATCCACGCTCGGGTTGTGGCTTGCCCTGATCATAAAGTGCTCCTACCTAGAATTTTTTTTTTCTTTTATATAACAAAGATATCAAGTTATAAATGCTAAGTAATGTTGCAGTTTTTAATTTATTCGATTTAAAGGTGGATCAATAATGAACAAATTAAATACTATTATATCACTTTGTATGCAAATTTGATGCAATAATATTACTTTCAAAAATTTAATATCTCTAGCACTACAACTCTTTTTCAATAAATAATCTTTTGAAAAGGAACAAAAAAATAATTGATTCCCAACAATGACACCACATTGTAAGTTGGACCACCTAGTCCTCAACATTTTGATGTAGATATTACTGAAGATATTACAAAAATAGGAGTGAAAAAGAATGATGAATGATCCATGTCTACACATTCAAGTGGTAGAGTCATAAGACAGACGTGGACTAATGCAATGCTAAGTACAATTTTTTTTTTTAAACTAGGGAAACATAAACCCTAAATTTTAAATCCTAAACTCTATTTTGTGTCTTGACCTCACTAAGCAATAGCGGGTTAATCCAGAACTCGCAAAGTAGCCGATGAATAAAACAACTGACCATGCTGGCATTTACAGCTACATGCCCTTAGTCCACTCCTAGAACTAACTTCTCTAAAGCCCTTGGAAAGAAGCCACACAAGAATAGTCCAAAATAAATCGAACTGAACACTTGGAACATCTCAAACTTGTACCCTTCCCGCTTATACCACTGATTATGGACTAATGCAATGCTAAGTACAAATCATTTTCCTTGCACTCAATGCTTACACCGACCTTCATATTAACGCGGGGTCATGAACTTTTTGGATTGATGTGAACTTGATCAAACAAAAATTTGAAAAAAAAATAATAAATAAATAAATTGTCAAGATCATGGCTCAAATGGCTCACTTTATACAATTAATATTATAATTTAGAAGAAATAATACATAATAGTTAGTTAAAGGTTTTAGTCCTCATCGAAGACTTTTAAAGCTTTTAGTCCTCATCGAAGACTTTTAAAGCTTTTGTGCACCGATAGGAACCTCATGTTTGTGGGGAGTAGCTTTGTCCAAATTGACAAAGGTGGGTGTGTGATCTTTGATTGCAATTTGCAGTTAACACAACACTTGAAGAGAGAGAGGTCAGGGTGGGAGTTGGGTGTGCTAACAATATATATGTACTTTCAGAAAGATTAAACAAAATTCGATTATCTTTTATCTTTACAGAAACCATTACTCAAAACATGAGGAAAAACAAAAATGGATCAAGAAAATTAGAAGATGTCGATCAGTTTCAGAATAGAGCCAATTATATGAGAAGAGAAAGTTGAAATAATAGGGAAGTTTGGATGCAATTACTAATTCATTATTATACACGTACAGAATAAAAACTTGTATTCCCAATTCAACGAAATCCTTTCATTTTCAATCAAAGATTGGAAATTAATATGGAGAGAGTACCTCAAGTGCACTTGTGTGGTTGCAGCTAAACAAGGGCTCTAATTAATATCCCGTGAGAATTGAGGGATATCGATGCACACTCACGCCGGCCATATGGGATTGAAAAAGCTAGTTTTTATAGATTTTTTGAAGCAAATAATTGGTGAGAGAGAGGAAGAAGAACAAGGAGAAGAGACGATACATACGATAATGGGTGAGGGAGCAGTTTTAATGGGCAAATTAAAGAAACTAAAAAAAAGGTGAGAGATAACAAGAAAGGTATAGGAGGAGGAATGATTGTCACTCAGAAAACAAAGGGGTTTGGCCTCCCATCCCTCTATAATCCATATACGTGCATCTTCCTATAAACAATCCCACACTCCATATGGCCATGCTTTTAATCAAATACGATGAGTTATCCTGTCTAATCTAATCTCAATCATTAAACCAGACGTATGTACCTTGGCTCCTCCAATTACGATTGATTTTCTCTGCGCGATGTCGTTATTTACAGCAGAAGCAAAAGCAGCTCATGTAGCTGCTAAGAGCCCTTCATGATATAAAGCTAGGTTTGGATGATGATGATGATGATGATCATGAGCTGGCCGGAGACCGGTGGCTCAGGCAGCAAATGGTAATTCTTGTGTTTTTGTGTGTCACCGGTGGCTGGCACTGGAACACATAATATTGTTGGTAGACTTGAAATTTGTAGAGGAAATTAGAGGACGTAGAAATTAAGCAAGAGATGGATTTGTGTAGTTTTGCATTGGAAAAGGGATATAGATGTGGGTGTTCGTGCACACAACTCGTGGGGCTCAGGCTTTCTTGAATCACCAAGATTTATCCTTTTTGGGGCTCAGGCTTTCTTGAATCACCAAGATTTATCCTTTCTGGGGCTCAAAAATCTGGTGGCCGACTTGAAAATGTTTACCAGGCTTTGGGATATCATTTCCTAAATTAGTAACTACAAATTGAAAAGGTTTATAAGGCTGATTTTATTAATTAGAGCATAGTTGTCCTATACAAAAAGTTAAAAGAAAGAAGTCCATAGGTCATTTGCAATTTTAGGTGTTCGGAGTAGACCATTACCCATCGTTATAAATTTGAATAACGGTATAGCTATTATATTGTAAATTACATCTCTAATATAAATATTATTCATTAATATAAATGAGGATTATTCATGTAATTTATAATATAATTTTTATATTAATTATGTACGTTTAATATTGATTGATGATGAGAATGATATTTTTCATTACGTTCGAGATTTAATTTATCTATAGAAATTATTATCGACTTATAATGTAAATGAAATAATGACATGAGTGTAAAAACACCCCTCGTCAAATTGGTAATGGAGCACACATGGGCATGTTGGGAGAGTTGAAACATCCACCCACGTTGGCTCATGTTATATCAATATGCTTACTTTGAGAGATTTTAAATTTCAATTTTAATTCTTATAAAAAAATTAACGACATTAATATCTATTATATATTATTATATTTCGCTCTATTAATATCATTGTATAAAAAAAAAGGCTAAAAACCTAAAATTGTTAGAGCGATCAATATCAAATTTTCGATATTAGTTAATTAATATATTGATATTTAATTTCTTTATTTTCATTTTGGCTTCATGGTTAACTCCTAAAGCACATAAAATTCTACTCTCATGCTATATTTGAAAGGATGAATTTCTAAGTCAAAATTACCATTCATAATTAACTCGAAATTAAGTTAAGTTAATATGAAGGAAGGAAGTGTTAATTGGTTTATAAAAGCAAAGCAACATAAACCAGGCTAAAAGGAAGGGAAGTGTGAATCGGTTTATATGATACTCACACATTAATTATAGTAGGATGTGGTACTACTACTTACACATGTGGTAGGTCCCAGGGCCACGTGAACTTCTTTTTGATTGCAAAAACATCTTATCCGTTCACGGGTAGCTGTGATGACGGGTGATGGGTGGGATCACATCAGCGATCACACACTCTCTCTCGTCTTGTTGGACAAGTACTGTCCCTTTCATAGTAGGCCCCACGCCCTCTGGTATTGGCAGGTGGAACCAACCCACGGCATGGTCCCACCGATGTTGATGGCTCGGAAGTTGGAGGGCATGGGACTCATGCCACCATGTGTTCCTATAAAGTTGTAAAACAAACCTACCACCCTACCGCTGCTCATCACCACCCGATTATTTATATTATTATAATACTTTTTATTATAAAATATCCTTGTATAAAAAACTTAAGGAGGAACTGACCATTCACACACAGCAAAGGGTTGTGTCTCACACTTGATTGAACTCCTCTCTCACTTTCATAGTTTCGTGTCATTGTCATTGCCAACTTTCTAATTGTGTACTTAATGATACCAGGGTCTAACTATATTTCTGTTCACTCTATCTTATATAGTATTTTAAAATTGATGATTAATGACTAATTTATTCCAAAGAACGGAAAGACTCACACACACGTTGGTATTCTTTGCAAGAGTTGATATTCAATACGTAGAAAAGTAGAAACCTCCCCCCATTATTCTTGTGTTATAGAAAGAAAACTTCCGAGTTGTGTGGGGTTTGGTTGGGTCATAATGAGGATAGTTTTTGGGTGATGGCCTAAATTGGATTATGGGCTTTCCCCAATTCTTCGCAAAGTGATGGCTCAAGATCTCAGGCGATTTGGGGGGATCTAGTTTTCTTCACCAAAGACGAGGGTCCAAAAGAAAACAAGAGGGTTGGGTCTTGTGGGCTCAAGCAATAGTATGTTTTGTAATGGGGTTTTGTCAATCTATTTGGACCAAATCATGCAATAAGTTACCTAGCCATTGAATTTTTATCTTATATCTTTAATCTCAATCTAACATAAAATCTCACACTTAAAAAAGTAAAGAAAAAATGTTATTAAGCCGTAATGTTGGTATTATACTATTACTCCCATAACTTAGTTAAATAAAACCCCAAACCAAACATCGTGGAATACCTACCAAGAAAAAAGAATAAGAAAGGGGAGTAATTTCACAATCCATTTTTCTTCCCATGTATTCCTCTTTTAATTTGAGCCTTAAAGTTGGATAAATTAAAACGACGAACGGAAAAAAATTAAATAGAAAAAGTGTGAAAATCACTTCAAATAAAGAATAAACACATTTAAAATTCAAAACTCAACATATAACGGGCTAATTTTTTTTATCCTATTTATATCACAAAACGTGTATTTATATAATCCAGATCTATAATAAGTACTCATTTTATGTTGTTAAACAGTATATGAAGATTGCATATTTTTATTCATAAAATTAAATAAAATGAACACTAACATACAACTTTCCTTTAGAGAAAAACTAGGTAAAAAGTTCCCTTTTAAAATAATAAAACGAGTGACAAAGTAATAACACATGACAGACATTTAAACATTTTTAATTGTTGTTTATATAACTCATCCGAATTAATCCAATTAACTTTCGGTTTACTTTTAAAATAAACCGTATATATATATATATATATATATATATATATATATATATATATCAGGTTATACCTAAATTTGCACCCTCGACTTCTTATTGGTTATCTCCTATATCTCATTATTTAGCACAAATTATAAATAATTTGTGAGTTCAATCATAAATTATAGGTCTTGAACAAATTTTTTTTTTAAAAAAAAAAGAGAAAAATGAATCAGCACAAAAATAAAAAAAAATTGGTACTTAATTATTTGAATTCTAAAGACTAAAATCACGCAAATGAACTGAGGTAGGTATTTCTTGATATGTCATATACTAATTGTGCTCTAGCAATTATAAATATATTTTTTGAGAAAATATGAAATTTCATTAATTAAACAAAAATACAAAGTAAAGACAAGCTAGATTGCAATTGTTTGACAACAAACATGGGTAAATACCTCCAATGATCAGGTTCGATATCTGTCGAAATGATCTAGAGGGAATAACGCACAAAATAATATAACTTAAATTCCCTAACTATCATTAAGGTCATTACTGCCCGAACAACTAATCTTTGCAATCCCACAAAAGCTAAAACCTAACACAGTCAATCCGAAATAAGAGTCGTTGAACTTATTTGCACAAAGCAAACTAAAAAGAAAAAAAATAAAATAATCTAACAAAAGGTACAAATGGGTCATTTCTAACGTTGTCGTTGCCTATCACTTCCGTTATTGCCGCTTCCGCGGAATTCCGAAGACGACGAGGATACCGTCCACCACCATATCACAGATGTTTCAATCCACTGTGATCGACACCACAACACCAATAAAGGATTGTGATGGCTCGATCAAAATCCACTAGGCCGCATCACGAGTCAAAATCCTATGAAGGCATATCAGGCTCCTGAAGACAAGAATTTCACCGGCAACCTGATCCGTCGAGACGCCGAAACCTGTGTCTATGATCGACACCATGACGATAGACGAGAAAATGAAGCATAAAGACGAACAAACTTCGGTAAAATCGACACCAATACATGTTGGATTATCTGGTTTATTCATTACATCTCTATAGGTACCGAAGGAAAGATCCCCTGGACCAGAAGAAAATCAATCAAAATTTTTTTTTTAAAAGTATATTTCTTTTGAAGAGGAAGCGGGGTTTTTTTTATCCCACACACCAAGAATGTAATTATAAATATATTAAAACACAAGCAGAAAAACACTGCTCATAGTACTGTTCATTCACAGTGCATTTTCATTTTTTATCTTTCTACAGTTAATTTCTCAATTTTTAGTTAATTACATTATTAAAATGAGTATATTTAAAGAGAAAGGTCCGTTAAACCTCCAAGTTCTTCGCATTCAACTTCGTTCAAAGAGAAAAGCCCCAAAAGACAATCCTCACCCAAGTTTTTCTGTA
Organism: Oemleria cerasiformis; assembly: GCA_037349345.1. NCBI lineage: Eukaryota > Viridiplantae > Streptophyta > Magnoliopsida > Rosales > Rosaceae > Oemleria > Oemleria cerasiformis. The sequence goes on from JAZGTL010000006.1 coordinate 6,583,777, forward strand.
GCTTGTTGTTTATATAACTCATGCCTCCCCAAAAAAATAAGGTCACCCATTTTATATACACTCATCATAATCCAATTAAGTTTAGATTTACCGTATATATGTCAAGTTATACGTAATTTGCATCTATAATTTATTATCATTGGTTTTTTCTAATATCTCATTATTTTGTTAAGCCAGGTTACTGAGTTCAATCATAAATTTATAAAAAAAATAGAAAGAGAGAACGAAAAAATAACTTTACTCGAGGCTTTTAAATTTTAATGAATCATCGCATTAATAAAAAAGAAAAATGAAACTTAATTGAATTCTAAAGACTAAAATCATGCAAATGAGTTGAGGTAGGTACCTCTTGAGTCTTGATATGTCATATACAAATTGTGTTCTAGCAATGTATACTATTTGCATGCAGGTTTAATACTTAATATTAGTATTAATCATCGACTTATTATAACTACATGATTAAAATGAGTACATTTAATGAGAATGGTCAATTAAGCCTCCAAGTTCTTCGCATCCAACTTCGTTCAAAGAGAAACAACACATAACACATACACACATCTCTCTTTGATCCGATCAATTTTGAACCCCCAACTGACCTTTCTGCCACCTCCTTCCTCACAAACCAAACTCCACCGAAAAATGGGAGGCAGCAGCACCAGCAACCACCACCTTCACAACCATAAACTCGAAGACTCCGACAAAAAAATAGCAGCTCCAATGATCATAGGCTTCAGAGCCACCCTCACTTGGGTTTTCATCACAATTTCTATCATCTACGTCCTCTACTCTTCCAACCACCTCCTCTACAACCGCCAAGATTGTCCCACCGCCACCCTAGACGCCTCCACTCAACGCCACCTCGAGTCCCTCTCCAATTCCACCACTCTCAAACTTCACGACGACGACAAAGATGAAGAAGACGAGGCCTCATCGTCTCACGTGCCTACCGCCCTCTATCAAAAGCCTCAGAGATTCGACACAGAGCTTAAACACATCATGTTTGGGATTGCTGCTTCCGCCAATTTGTGGGAAAAGAGGAAAGAGTACATCAAAGTGTGGTGGAGGCCTAAGGAGACCAGAGGTGTAGTTTGGTTGGACAAAAGAGTTAGGACCAGGAGAAATGAAGGGCTGCCCGAGATTCGAATCTCAGGGGAAACCAGAGGATTCAAGTACACGAATCGTCAAGGACAGCGATCTGCATTGAGGATTTCAAGGGTGGTTTCGGAGACATTGAGGCTCGGTGTCAAGGACGTGAGGTGGTTTGTGATGGGAGACGATGACACGGTGTTTATGGTGGAGAATGTGGTTAGGATTCTCAACAAGTATGATCATACACAGTTTTATTATGTGGGAAGCTCCTCAGAGAGTCACATCCAGAACATATTTTTCTCATACTCCATGGCATATGGTGGAGGTGGATTTGCCATAAGTTACCCTTTGGCATTGGAGCTCGAAAAGATGCAAGACCGCTGCATTCAACGCTATCCCGGGCTCTATGGCAGTGATGATCGAATGCAGGCCTGTATGGCGGAGCTAGGCGTGCCCCTCACCAAAGAAACCGGATTTCATCAGGTAAGAACTAAAGTGCTAAACCTTTTCATTTTAGATTAGATTTCTTGTGATGCAAGTATTGTTCAAAATAACTTCAAAACACATTTTAAGTATACATTTCTTGTGCAGTATGATGTGTATGGAGACCTATTAGGCCTTCTGAGCGCGCATCCAGTGACTCCATTGGTGTCACTCCACCACCTTGATGTCGTTGAGCCAGTATTCCCACGCATGACCCGGGTTAAAGCACTTCACCATCTCTTCCAGGCTGTGAAACTGGACTCAGCCAGTGTAATGCAGCAATCAATCTGCTATGGCAAAGATCAGTACTGGTCTATCTCGGTTTCTTGGGGCTACGTTGTTCAGATCTTCCGCGGAGTCATTTCACCAAGAGAACTAGAGACACCTTCAAGAACATTTCTGAATTGGTACAGAAGGGCAGATTACACAGCATATGCATTCAACACTAGGCCTGTGTACAAACACCCTTGTCAGAAAGCCTTCATCTTCTACATGAGTTCGACTCAGTATGATCGAAGTAGGAAGAAGATTATTGGTTACTATAAGCGTCACAAGTCTCCGGTTCCTCACTGCCGATGGAAAATGCCCTCACCAGAACGAATTGATTCAGTCATAGTCTTAAAAAGGCCGGATCATCTTCGTTGGGACAAGGTATGGTGTTTTTCCTGCACATGGTTTTTCATTTTTTTTGGGTCATAATTTCATTACCAGCTGAAACAAGCTTTGTTTTGCAGTCACCAAGGAGAGATTGTTGTAGAATTATTCCATCAGAAAAGAACACGACAATGTACTTATCGGTTGAGAACTGCAGAGGAGGTGAGGTTACTGAGTTTTAGGGTTTGTACTTTGTAGCAGCAATAGGAACATCATCATCATCATCAACCTGATCTATTTCTGTATCTGCTTCTGTTTCCTACTTTCCAAGATTTTCAAGGCATATAGGAATAAGATCGAATGGAAAAGTTTTCAAATGGGAACACAACGCAGAAAAAGATCACTTCACTTGTTAGCTTTAGGGTTTCAATAGAAAGCCAGCAGAGAACAAATTTTGAAAACAATTGGAAATTTTTTGTTACTCTTATTGTCTATTCACATGTTGCTATCTCTCTGTAAATTCAACTACAACGAGTCACTTGCTGGTTCCTCGAAGCAAGAACATCCATCAACATCTTAGAATCTTAGTCTCCCTAATTCAGGACAAGATTTGACAGAAATAGATTGGTTCCTTGAAGCTATTTTTTGCTAAAGAGAAAAAAAAAAGTTGTTGAACCAGTTTTGCTCACTACTTGGAACTTGAGTTACATTGTTGAGTGTGAGATTCTGGGGAAGTGAGTGTACTGGAGATGTAACAGCAGCTGCCAAGATTGCGATATTGATTCGAGTCTCATTGAGAGGGAGTGTTATCTCAGTTTCAGTTATGGTTGTAATTCCTCCATCCATGCTCACCACTTCCACTGTTTTCAAACAAAAACAAGAGATGGGTTAAAATCTCTCTTTATCTTTTCTCAAAAGTCTTTTATGCAGTTATGCTTATTGCTAGTGCTATTTTCTTCTGCAAGCTCAACAACAAACAAGCTCAAACTCAATCTTCCCTCCCAAGAAACAAATCTCAGAGCAAAGAGGAAACACCAAATTTCCGAAACAGCAATTTTTTTCACGAAATAGAAACAAACAATTGTCAGGAAAGAGAAGCCCATAAAAGAAAGCAAGAGCCTTTGTCCAAATTGCTTTCCAGAGAATAAATATTCACCCATTATGATCATAAGAATCAAACTAATGATTCAATTTTCCCATCCAAGAGCGGGATTTTCAGAATTAAAAGAACATACCATTTCCAAAAATAGCAATTTATGTTCACAGACCAAGAAATCAAATCAAGCAATTACCAAGAAACAGAAACCCATTACAAAAATCAAGCAAGAAACAGAGATTGAAACTTTCTCCAAATTTGTAGTACCTGAAACAGACTAGGAAATCTCAGGAATCATATGGACAAAATTCAAAGGAAAAAGCTCATGATCATAAACAAAAGTACCAATTTCCAAAAAGAAGCAAAGCAATAACTCAATCTTCCCTCTCCACAAACAAATTTCAGAACCAAACAGAAAATACCCATTACACCAATCAGCAATTTAACTTCCCAAAAAGAAACCCAGAAATGAAAACAGGAAACCAGCAAGAATCAGAAAACCCATCAACGAAATCAAGCAGATATAACCCAAGAAACCCAAAACTTCGTCCAAAATTGAAAGGTACCTGAAACACTGAACCACCATAGCACAAAGAGGCTGAAAAACACAATCAACGGAATGACGTGGACCCACTTCCTCGACACCGATCTCGGACAACGGTATATCTTTCCGACGCCGGATCGCTTGTCGTAGAAGAGCGGAAGGCCATCTGGGTTGTTGGTTCTTGGAGTTTGGAGGGACTTGTGCGGCGAAGCTGGGGTGCCGATGGTTACAGTTGCATGATCATCAGGTACTCGAGGTGAGTAGGGCGAATTTCTCTGCTCCATTTTTTTTCCGACTTGTGAAATGTGAGGGTTGTGATTTGGGTTTTTTCTGCTACTTCCCATTCTTAACGACTTTAGGCGGGAATCATTTTTCTCAAGCTCGATAGGTCGGTCAGTTTTACAGGACTTCCATTTCTGTTTTGGGCCCAGTTATTGAACCTCGCCTATTATTAAGGACACCCAATAATTGGTTATGCACACCCAACTCCAGTCTGCTACAGCTATACTCCCCACTCCACTTATCAGACTTAGGATCGCACAATAAAAAGTGTCATGTTGTCATTGGTAAGGCTAACATGTGGCGCAATATATCAAAATCCATGAGAGGCTTACGGTATTAACTGGTGCGATTGTCAAAATGTTAGATTTTAGTGGATCTTACATATATGAGTATCTGATTTATAAATTTATTATTCCTAGTATTGTATTCTAGAGAATCAAGGGAACTTGAATGAAACATAGGACTTATAAGGAAGAAAGACAAATGTCACTAATTTCGACTAATTCAAATAAAAAAGTTTTTTATACGCCTCTTAACAGAAACCGGTAGGATAAATTTGGATGTGGTTGTAACAAAAAGTGCTTCCAACAGAAGCACTTCCAAACGGAACTCAGAACTTGTACGCGTGGAAAACATAATTAAAAATATAGATAACATCCTTCCGAAAAATAAAGAGATGCCTTCATTCATTAATGTCATCAATTTTGTGTCACTCCCCATGACAAAGCTTAAGAGTTCATGCACGACTCTCACAATTTGCAGTTACCAACAACATCGATCAACAAAGTCTGCAAACCACTTCAAAGTTCCAACACATTTTTCATGGAGCCCATTTTTCCAAATGATTTTTCACCCTTTTGCCAAACAGGCTCGATTTACCACATCCCAATTATTTACCAACAAAGTAAAACAGATTTTCCAGAGTAAATGGAAGATGTTAGCATCTTTGAAATGTTACTATACTGAAGAGTTAAGTCACTCTAAAACTACCCATACAAAAGTACATTTCATGGCTCTTAATCTTATCATCACATTGACGAAATTTGCAGGAGCCAAGACATGTTTTAAGATGCCGAAGAAACTCAATGCTCTTTGGCAGCCCAGATTTTTACAGTGGAGTCATTTGGGTGAGAGAGGATTGCAAACCAGCTCTCCATTCACCAACCAAATATACCAACATCAAAACTTACCATTCTCAACCCCATTTGCACCTACTCCACGTTAATACTGAAACCTACAAGTTCCCTGAGTTAACCAGAAGGCGGGCTGGCTTCTTAAGCTCCCGCCACATTTTTCACATTGCATCCGACAGAGATGTTACATAATACCTGCATGGAGACAGTTGGGAGCAGATATGTCCACTTCATATTCATGATACAGTTTATCCACCGGATCATCCGTGATTCGTCAGTTATTGTGCTAGAAAAATATAAAAATGACACAAATACGCAAACATATACTAAAGGAAGCAATTGCGAAAGAATGGAATTAATTGTTAATAGAAATTAAGCTAACTAATGAAATAGCGAAAAGTTCCTACAACGAAGCATTTTACATACAACGAAGCCACGGCCCTCATGTACACCGGAGGAATGAAAGCGAGGGACGAAAATATTGAAGAAAAAGAAACGCAGTAATTCTCTGTGTGTGAATATTGAGAATGGCAATAGTACCTGTTTATCTTCTATGATGCAAAAATTGATAACTAGGCACAGACCACAAAAAGGTATTTGGCTTCTTTATTCTTAATTTAGTCGTCCAGCTCAGTCTCTCTCTGTCGCGTTACCTCCAATCTGCCTTATATCATCATCACTCCTTACTCTAGGAGAAGATGGACCCCTTCGGGAGCTTTGAACTGGATGGGTTTCGGGGTCATAGTGCTGGGAAGCCAAATAATTTAATGCTGTAACTATATCAGTTATAACAGGCCGCATATTTGGCTGTTCTTGAACACACATTGCAGCAATAGCAAGAGCTTGGTATAATCCTCTGACGGGGTACTGGCCTTGAAGCAATGGATCCACCATTTGAGAGAATTTCTTCCGGTCTCTGAACAAGGGTCTTGCCTGAAACCAACCGTTAAGGATTCATAAGCCCGATGCAAAACCAACATAGTGGTCTTCAAAATTTACCATTATTTTAACTGAACTAAAAGAGGACGTGTCGCATTTAGAGATTTACATAAATAGTTCCCCAATTTGACATTATCAAAATTGACATGTATAAAGGTTCATGTGGAGTTTATTCACAAGTGAAAATGGTCGGAAATTCAAGTGAATTTGTATAATCAACCAACAAAACAATGTCTTCCACATATAGTCCCATTTTACTGACCGTTTCCCCTATTCATTTCCTTTTACCTGTGAAGAAAAGATGACTTTCAAGAAACTACTATTGTAATACTCAAATAAGTCGCATCCAGCCTATTGGATAGCTGACAACCAATCATGTGTACCAAGAAGAGTGGCTAAGAAAAGCAATGCCCAGAAAATCCGCATTTCGGATAAATATTGCTTACCACACGATATTCAAAAGGATAGCATCTACTGAGAACCTAATTCACCCAATGTAGTACCAAAGAAGGGAGTGGAATAGTAGATATCAGACAAGAGACTGCAATAATAGAGTTATCTTACCCATGCAACCAAGTTTTGCTCTCTAACAGGTTTTGTATTATCAATGGCTTTCCTTCCGGTGATAAGCTCCAAAAGAACAACCCCAAAACTATAAACATCTGACTTAAAAGTCAGTTGACCTGTCATTGCATAATCCGGTGCACAATACCCGTACGTGCCCATAACCCTAGTAGAAACGTGAGTCTTATCTCCACTGGGACCAACTTTGGCCAAGCCAAAATCAGATAGCTTTGGATGGTACCCTTCACCAAGCAAAATGTTTGAGCATTTCAGATCACGATATATAACAGGGGGCTGCATTTTCTCATGCAGATACTCTAAACCCCTCGCCGCACCTGCTGCTATCTTCATTCGTGTATTCCAATCAAGAACTTTCCTGTTAGGTGGAAGATCTATACATGACACAAAAAGGAAATATTTCATTCAAACTCATAGCTTTAGATGGTAATTGATCATACAACAAAGACGGAATTTTGGTGTGAGTCAGTTGCATACCGTGTAAATGGTTTTCCAAAGATTGTAATGGCATATATTCATAAACCAAAAGCCTCTGTTCGCCCTCGGCACAGAACCCAATCAATTTGACAAGATTAGGGTGGTCAGCTAGACTTAATGTCAACACTTCGACAACAAATTCTCTAATCCCTTGGCACCCATTACGATCAAGCTGCTTGATAGCAACAACCTACACCAACAACATTAGAAAATCGGGTTACCACTCAAGCTTACAATTCATATACTGGTAAACTTAACTAACAAAACTCACTTGAGACGAGCACAGTTTTGTCAACAGGAGTTAAAAGCTTTGATAGGCATCCCACAGAAGTCTATTTGATGATAAAAGATTGAGTTAAAACCCTAAACTACAGACCACCAACCTGATTGATTTTTTCTATGTGACCCTTATAAACCTTGCCGAATCCTCCTTCACCTAGAAAGCAATCGGACCTGAAATTCCCAGTTGCTTCTGCCAGTTCATCGAATGTAAACGTCCGTGCCCGCTTCCCGGTGGGTTTTCCATCCTTAGAAACCTCCTCCTTTATATTCAAATCCTTTACATCCAATGATAACTGGTCATCCTTAGAGGCCTCGTCCTTTTTAACACTCAATTCCTTTTTTACATTCCCATTTGAATTCACTTTTGATGTATCAAAATGAACAAAAATATGCACAAACAGAGGTAAGTAAGTGAGATTGAGCAGGACAAGCAAAAAGCCAAAAATGTTAAACAATAGTTAAAAAAAAAAAAAATTTCATTAATTCTCGCTCGACTGGGAGTGAAAAAAACTGGAGTCATTCAAATTTAAATGCAAACAAAGAACACAAAATGACAAAATTCAACAACTAAAAGGAGTTTGGATTATGGATTGGTCCTTCCCAAGCACGCAAAAAAAAACAAACAAAATGAATGAACGGTCAATAGCATCAAGCCAGATGTAAAGAATAAACGAATGAAAATACTAAAACTTTGATTGAAACCCCAATTCAAAATTTGACAGTGATTTCATAGCAAAGTAAAAAACGGATTAAAAAGCCGACCGATTAAGGCACAAAGCATGAGCAATCATAACCCAACAACTTCTAGCTGAAAATTTAAATAAAACGATAATGAAAATTGATATATATTTTTTCTTAATTCAGAGAGAGAAGAAAAAAAACTCAGGAGCAGAAAAGAGGAACCCAAAACTTAAAAAAATTCAACAAAAATGAAAATAATAATACCCAGAAAAAACCCACAACGTAAAAACCAAAAGCACCCGAAATATTATTACAAAAATACCCAGAAAAATTTGGAATAGGCAAATCAGAGATGATGAGATGAATAATGGGTTTTACCTGAATAACCCGAAAATTAAATCAAATAATTGTGGAGAAGAATTACCTTGACGATTGGGTCTGATGGCGTTGATGTTGGTATTTTTCTGGTCAGATTCTTTGGTTGATTTCTTAGTGCACCGAAAGCAGCTCATCTTCCCCCTTTCCTTTCTCCTTTAATTTATTCTGTGAGGTTTGCTCACTCCTTTTTGTATCAAGTCGACACGAAAACAGAGCACCAAAAAGCATAGAAACCAACCCCAACAAAAAAACAGAGGAGAATGAGAAAGAATGAGAAAGGAGATAGCGTTTACAAACTCGGACACAAAGTGACAGACTCGTCCACTTTTTTTTTCGTGAGTTCATTTCTTCTTTGATATATATAATTTCTGATTACAAATGTCAGTGTTTGTGATGTAAATAAACCGCAAAATTAATTCAATTTTTGGCCAATTAAAACACGCCACGTCATATGAACGAGGGTGGATGGAAGGATCACTTGCCTTCACAACCATTTTGAACAACCTTACTCAACACACGGCGTGACAAACAAATTTGGAACTATGATTCGCAACGATACAATATGATGCGTTATTAATATTTATAAACTGTGTTTAATATAATAAAGTATGATGTATCATGTTATAAATAATACAATGTATGTACGAAATGTTTTCATTCTTATATATACAAATTTGGGATGTCTTATGTATTGAGTTTAAAATCTCTCAGGCAATTCTTGTGTGGCAAGCTTATAAAGGTGTAGAGGACTTGGTTCGAAAGCATAACTTGGTCATGTAGTTATAAACTCAGGCATGGTCAGTTGTTTGATTTCACGACAGCTTTGTGAGTCACTAGTTTACCTGTCTTACCTTGTGAGGCCTGGGCACGATCCAAAATTTTTGTGTTTGAGGCACATCTAATATGGTGCGCCTTAAATATGCTTCCCTTGAAAAAATAATAATAAAATTATAACTTTGGTTTGGAGGTACCGTACAATTATAAAAAATTGCATTTAAGTGAGTGCAAGTAAATGATTTTATAACCATAAACACTCAAATATTAGTTAAAATCCTATAGTTGAATGGAATAGTATCATACATGTAACTCATCTATTAAAAGAGAATGTAGAAATATAATATAGAAATGTCAGAGTTAGAATTGTCTAATATTAAGTGCGATGAATTCTTGTATTTTAAATTCTCTTTTGATATACAAATTAAAAAATGAATAGTGGATATAAAATTACATTCTCAAATTCGGTAAAAAATTATATAAAGAATCTAATACTTGTTAGATGAATATCTCTTAGCAAAGAAAAAAAACGTCGAACCCTAAAACCCCATTAGGTAGGCATTGTGCAAGCATTTGGGAATGCAATTGAGACATCGTAACCTCACCCAAGGCATTTTTTAAATTTGAGAAATGTTAATGGGAGTTTTTACGTGAATATTCTATTTATTGCATAATATTTTTGTTAAAATTTAAATGTCAATATTGGTCTATGTCCATACGAAGCTTTTAGTGAAAGTGTCCTATTAGCATTAGCATTAGTTACAAATTTAGTAAATATCTTTAAAAAATGAAAGTGCTTTTGCTATTGGGAAGTGCTTTTGCCACTATCCAAAACTACTTACAAAAAGTACTTTCGAAACGGGCCTCATAACAAATTCTCAATCCAAAACCGAACATTCAAATGGAGCCAATAATTTAGCTTTTCAAAAATGTTTGGTGAACAAAGAGGTTAATTACAAGTCCAAAACAAAATTAAGCACATGTAAACTTAGGTTTGGAAACCCTAAGCCGATTCCTTAAGAACAAAGCTTTCATAAAAAGAAGGAGAGCTATCAACGTAAAACTATGCCTAAATCAAGAGAGTCGTGTTAGACAATTTAATTTATGATATAAACGTAAATTAATAGAATTTAACATTTAAAACAAATTAAAGATTTTGAAAAGTGAGAGAATATCTTCCAAACTCACTAAATAAAAAAATAATTATTAATTGAGAAGAAAATGGCGCAATAATTATTAATTGAGACCACGTAGTAAATTAAATTAGAAATTCATGATTTGTTAAAATGGCGCAACAATTTGAAAACCTCTAGAACAAGAACTAGGAGGGATTAATCTAGTGCATGTGTTTTCATTTACGACACAGAGCTCGTTCAAGGATTTTTTGCCTGTTTGCTCAACTCCCATTTAATGTACGGCATTTTTGTTTTGGTTGGTACGTGTTCCGATCACCCATATGCGCTTCTGACGTGGCTCTTTCCCATTGGCTTGCCTGATTCAGTTTGCGGGCTGGTTCGCAACAAATCTTTGTCTTTTCTCCCAGCAACAAATATCTCTCTTTCTAGGAAGCCACACCTGGTTACCTACCGGTGACTCCCAAACTTCACAGGCGTGGCCACCGCCGTTCGATCTAGAATATTTTAATGTCAATGCATTAAAAAAAGGTTGAGAGTGGGTCCCACCCGATAGCATTAAAGGGACCCGCTGACGCGACGCGGTTCCTCTTAATAATGCTTAGCTGTAAAAACTAAAGTTTCGACGGTGATCTTCGCGCTAGCCCGCCATAACTGTGGTGCGTATTTCCTAGGGGAAAAATAAATAAGTAAAAAAAAAGTTATTACATCTCAACCAATGGTAGTTGGACATGTGGACAACAGTTGGCACCTGGCTTTGACCGTACTTAATTTACTGTGGGAATCGGTGAACCGACAAGATGTTCGTTGGGTAATTTCAGAACGTTCCACGAAGAAGAATGGGATTTCTGTAATTTTTTACTTGTAACGGTAGAAGATTTTATATCAAAGAAAGTTAATAAAAATTACTGTTGTGATCAGATTTTTAATTCTTTTTTTTACACGTATTATTCTAAAGTTGATAATTAAAAATTAATTTATGTTTAAGACCGAGAAGACTCACACACATATTGCAGCGCACCCCTGGTCACCATCAAGATATAACCTAGGGGAAATAACTTAGGGGGAATCGAACTCAGAATTAGTCGGGAGTATACCGAGCCTGGAAACGCCCTAACCACTGGGCCAACATGTTGTGGTTATCAGATTTTCATTTCTAAGTTGGTTTCTCTTATGTAAATGTATATTAGAATTATGAAATTATATATTATATTTCTTAAAAGAAATTTTTTATTTTTTATTTTTTATTTCTATTGAAATAAATGTTTTATTCAAACACCCTAAAATGATATCGAGGATAACTACTTTGTTTATTCAGAATTCAAACATCAACATTAATTAGTGTTGATGCAGAAATTGTCCGGATTGAGTTTAGACAGAAAATAAACATCTGAGGTTAAGGTTGAATCCCGAGATTGAGAGGTTCAACCAAGAATGCTCTGATGCTTAAGTCATCTCAATATAGAGAGAAAACTAAAAAGCCAATTAAGAAAATAATTGTGAAATACTTGAGTTATGAGGAGATGTCCTCTATTTATAGTGGAGACCTAGGGGTCTTCGGAGCTTCTAATTGATTAAAGGATTTTACAATCAATAAGTAATCCTAGTTAGGAAAAACTTAGGATTGACTTTTAATAACAAATAATTGGCTGGGAAGTTATTTATTAGGAGTAGAAAAAAGAGTTATAATTAATTAAGTAATCCTTTAAGGAAATAAAGTTTACTTATTAATTGAATCCTAATTGAATAAGAATCTCAAGGAGATGTCTTATTATAGTGACATAATTTTCTATTAATAAATATATTCAGCTAGTAAATATATTTGATTAATGCGCAGTAATTATATCCCACTAATGATTTCACCAAGGACAGAGTAGTCATTATATAAATTATAGGTCACGTAGCAGCTCCACAATTTTTAGACGAATTATGGTTCCACAATTAGGAACATTACATATCTTAAAAAAGATTGGAGCCTGGAAAAATCAACAGAGAACAAGTAAAAAGAACAAAAGAAATATACAACTATCGAACTGCGATTGCAACTACAATCTACAAATTCACCATTAACAAAAAAGAAGAAGTTTATTGAGCGTGCAAATGTTGCCTCGTTAAAAAACTCCCCAATAGTTTAGTTCAAATTTTGTTCCTTTAAATCACGTGGTGAGCAAGATTGAATTTAATTAGATAACTCATCAAAATTAATATTTTTACATATAAAAATGTTTCATTATTTCGTTTTGGTGATTTTCATATTCATTCTATCAAGGAGAGAGTGCAAATGTACTAAATATGGGTTTGAAGATGACTACTTTATTTTTATTTTTAAACAACTATGATTTAGTCGTTCATTAACTGCTAATAAAAATGTTTACATTATATTTTATATGTTAAAAAATGTTTAATGCTTCTTCTTTTTAAGTGGGGGGCGACACGATAATCTTATCAATTTTTAAGAGAAAAAGATCATTGCTCAAAATATAACATTTTTATATGGCTTTTTTCTATTTCTTCTATGTCATTGTGTTAAAACCAAAAAATATTTATGGCTTTCCTGATGTTTTCTCACGTTTTCAATAAAACCTTCTTGTAAAAGTATTTTAACAATATTTTCAGTGATGTTAGTGGATGGTATTCGAACTGTTCTTTTTTTATTCATGTTAGCATTTCGTATAGAGGTTATTATGTCAGCAATAGTGTCTTTACTCATGATAAACTAAGCTTATTTTGCTTATTTGTCCCTAATTTTGTTCCAGAATCAAATACAATCAAGCTCCAGGGATGAATCGAAAAAGAAATCTTTATTGGTTCTACCTCCTATTTTTTATGAAGATAATGAATGCCCCTACCACAGGTGGGGTGACGGCTAGTTTTGGTATGTTGGGAGATATCATTATTGCCGAACCCAATGCTTGCATTGCATTTGCGGGTAAAAGAGTAATTGAACATATCGATCTATTATGTGCCTCTGCATCTAGCATTTGGTAGACCTCATACAATAACTGTCCTAGCTCTACCGTATATTTTGTTTAATTTCTTCGAAACAATCACAAACACTTTTTTGATTATGGATCCACAATAATAAAGCCAGTAAAAAAACAATCAAAAGAAAAAGAAAGAAAAAAAGAAGGGCAAATTGGTATATGCCTTTCGGGCTGTGACTTTGGTTGCCATTTCCACCATGGAAAAATAAAGTTTCCACGAAAACGGAAAAACGAAAGAAGCTATTTGCAGTAAAATTTTCGCTATAATTAATATTCTAGACAAAAGAAAATACTTAACATAGGTTTATGAATAGTCTTATAATTCAAATTATGTGAATATAAGACCAAAAAGCAATTCAACGAAAAAGCGACCAAAAAAAAAAATTCAACGTCAATAAATTATAAGAACTTAACGGACAACTATCACTTCAAGAAAAAAACTGACTTCGAAAGTACATTTTTATCTTAAATAAGGAGGAGTGAGTATCTACCATTCCACCAAAAAAATAAAATTCAACGTCAATAAATTATAAGAACTTAACGGACAACTATGACTTCAAGAAAAAAGCTGACTTCGAAAGTACATTTTTATCTTAAATAAGGAGGAATGAGTATCTACCATTCCACCAACAACGTTGTTTGATTGAATTTGAATTTGAATTTAAAATATTTGTTTCCCAAAAAAGAATTCTTAATGTTTTAAAAAAAAAAATTCCAACTAGACATTGCATTTTTGCATCATATAAAATTATAAATCATATATTTTATGCTCGATTAAATTTATGCAATTTTTATAATTCGAATGTAAAATTTTAAAATGTGAGCATTATTTTAACATTATGCTAGAAATATTATGTTATTTGCACAAGAACCAAGGTGCTCTTACTTAATTTGGTCAATCTGACAAAGGTCAATCAGTCCCGCCAAAATCATATTTGGCCCTCAACTAAACACAAATACAACGAATATGATCTCATCAAACATGATGTATCCCACAACCTCTCCCCTGGACAAAACACACCAAAAGGGTCAAGGTCAACCTAACTGGTCGACCTACCCAATCTCTGGCCAATTGGTCGGCCTTCCCAATCTCTGGCCCATTGGTCGGCCTACCCAATCTCTGGCCGATTAGTCTGGCACGATCAGGGGGATCCGAGTCCACCAGGACACATGTCAGCCCCAGAATCAGGGACATTTATCCCACATCGAAATGTTTCACTATAAATACAAGGGTACCTCCCCTAAAAAAGGTAACGACATTCTTGCCCTTATGCTGCCTAAATTACTACAGTGCCCTCATCACCTAACTAACTTAGGCATCATAGACTGTTAGGCCGGCACCACACCGGTGCTCCTTTGCTCTTACCTTCTCCATGCAGGTCTTCCATCCACCGAGAAGAGTGAGTCAAGCGAGCTCATCGAGGTAATTCTAATTTGGTCCATTTTTGGCCTTCAACACAAGGCAAGAAAAATTAGGCACCAATTGGAATAACTTGTTCATTTGGGTCATTATTAGTTAATATTAGAGCCTAGTGGTTAAGGCAACAAATCAGAAAAGGTTGTGAAAAAGGAAAAGGACAACAGTAAGATTGGGGTGGGATCGGGACGAGACCTGGCCCAATAGGGGATTCCTAAAATTTGACTGATACTATGTCAGAGTCAATGTCCAAGATTGATCCCGGTCGAAACATCATTGGGATCTCGACTGTCGGAAGTTGGCCAAGATCGGATTGGGCTCAGAGTGAGGAATGAGAAGAGAGAAAAATGAGAAGGAAGAAAGACACCGAAGAGCTAAAGAAAATGCGCACAAAGGGGGGGGGGGGGGGGGGGGGGGGGTGGGGGGTGGTTGAGGGCAGGAGAGCACCATCCCGAGGAACTAGTGCTTTGGGTGGAGAAAGAAAAGAAAAGTTTCTTTTTTATTATTATTTAACATTTTTCTCTCTCTTTCTCTCTCTCTCTTTTTTTGCATGTGTTTTTCTTCTTCCTCACACATCTCCATAATTTCTTTCTTCTTCCTTCTTTTGTTCTCTTTCTTCCTACTTTTTTGTTCTTCTTCTTTTTGTTCTCTTTCTTCCTACTTTTACTTTTCTTTTGCTTTTCAAGCAAGTTGCTACCAATTTGTTGTCAAAATTTCAACTACAAGTTCTCTATGCCACTCAAATCAATGGAGAGATGGTTGACGCCCCTTATGCTAAAAAATCCACAATGGACACCAAGTCTTCTATTTAAGCCAAGCTCAAGGTAGATGAACAAGGACAACAAATTCAACATACAAATATTCTTCAAGATTCAAACTATATGCAGAGATAAAAACTAGCTCTCAGAGATCCAGCTTGCTTATCAGCTTATATTTCTTAGTTTTATTCTGCTTTTCTACTTGTTAGCATAATTTTTCATTCCTAGCACTTCAATTCCAATATAAAGTAGTTTCTTTTGTTACGTTTAATTCTCTTGCTCTATAAATGATTGAAAGCTTTCAAAAACAAGTAAATGTAAAGTCCTTTTCTTATAAAGCATAGAAAATAATCAATCTGAGCCAGTTCCCTACTCGGAGCACAATCCTTAATTAGCAGTCGGATTCTCGGTGCGCCCACACAACACTCACAAATTCTCTATCCAATCTATTGAATTTCTAGCAAATGTCAATAGTGGCACGCTCACGAAAAACGACAAATTTTCATGCCTAAAAGGCACATGGTGGAATTTTTCAGGATAACAACATTGGCACGCCCGGTAGGACGCTTGTTTTTAAATTTTAATCATGATAAACTACATCGACAACAATGACCCGCCAAACTACGGCGACGACGATGACCTACCAAACTATGGCGGGGAAAATGATCAGCCAAACTACGACGACGACGATGACCTACCAAACTATAGTGGGGAAAATGATCTGCCAAACCATGGCGAATAAGATGATTCGTTACAATACGGCTCAGACAATGGCTATTATCATGATAATATTGATTACAATCAATATGAGTTTATGCCAAATGGTTATGAATCAGATTCTAGTTTTGATAAGAGCAATTTTGTGCCAGAATATGGTTACAAAAATCAATATGAGTTCATGCCAAATCATAGTTATGAATCAAATTCTAGTTCTGATGAGAGCAATTTTGTGCTAGAATATGGTTACAAAAATGAATGAGTTTATGCCAAATTATGGTTATGAATCAAATTCTAGTTCCGATGAGAGCAATTTTGTGCCAGAATATGGTTACAAAATTCAATATGAGTTCATGCCAAATCATGGTTATGAATCAGATTCTAGTTCTGATGAGAGCAATTTTGTGCTAGAATATGGTTACAAAAAGCCATCCAATTCTATAGTTGATCGAAATCCAAATCGCTCTATTCTTGAGGATTCAGATGCTTACGAGGATGATGACAATTATCACAAGCCAAATCATGGCTATGCATAGGATAAAAGTAGTCGACTGTATTTCA
Source organism: Oemleria cerasiformis (assembly GCA_037349345.1). NCBI lineage: Eukaryota > Viridiplantae > Streptophyta > Magnoliopsida > Rosales > Rosaceae > Oemleria > Oemleria cerasiformis. The sequence goes on from JAZGTL010000006.1 coordinate 6,600,681, forward strand.
ACATCATAGATGGCGGTTATTATTTCATTGATAACTGTGATCGTGAAGAGGTCGAAAAGCTTGATAATTTTTATCCTTGTGATGAAAATAGTTATTATCTAGAGAAACAACCTCATAGGTATCATGCATAGGATTCTTCATATTTCGAGTACCCAGAGAAAAGAAGAGATTCTAAAGGGAGATTTTTTAAAACTTCTCCTCAAATTCAAACACTAAAATCAACTCTACCCAGAGTCGCCAAGGAGGAGTCTACTACTGAAGTTCTTCAAGAAATAAACACTAAGAAGGCAGCCAACCCGAGAAAATTTGTTACAGGCTATCAAAGAAGGATTTGCACCAATATACGCCTGTATGGATAAGCTGAGCAGTCGGATTGAGGAGCTCTAAAGAAACATGAAAAACCACACGGCTTCTTCCGAAAGCCAAGATATGGCTAAAACTAAAACCAACGTGGGAATTGAGATGATCATAAATGACAAGGCTGACTTGTCACAATCACTATTAGCTAGATGGGAGCCTATGGCCATACCTGACTAGGTGACCACACTCGGGGGGGGGGGGGGGGCGGGGGCGCTTAAAATTCCATTTCAACCCCAAAGGCGGAGCAGTGATAAAATTCTCGAATTGTTTTATCACCCAAAAAAGCGCAAGAATCATTTCAAAGATCCTGGGGAATCAAGCCCTAACATGAAGCATGAATGGCCACCTGTAGCTTCGCATGAAATCCAACAACTCCAAAGATGAAAGGTCGTCAAAGTTCTTGATCAACCATGTGATCATTTGAAGAAGCATGACAATCGTGCTAAAGATCCAAGGAAATCAAGCCTTGGAGTGAAATATAGATGGCCACCCCCTAATTTGCATGACAGGGGAATTTTCAAATAAATTCGGACTGACCAATCCAATGTGGCAGCCTGAGAGCACCATTCCAAGAAAAGCTAATGCATCTCCAGCTCTCAAATTTCTCTGTTCACCACCACTACTGGCGTAACATATGATTCATCAAGCTACCATTGAGCTATTTCCTTAAGGGAAAAGACAAACATGCTTTGGTTATAATTTCAACAAATTTTGCTCAAATTTATGGAAATTGGGGGGCTTATGTTTGCACCAAAAGATCCCGAGAGCACCATCCCGAGGAACTAGTGCTTTGGGTGGAGGAAGAAAAGCAAAGTTTCTTTTTTTTTTATTATTTAACACCTCTCTCTCTCTCTCTCTCTCTCTCTCTCTCTCTCTCTCTCTCTCTCTCTCTCTCGTTCTTTCTTTGTATCCCGACTTGGGTATTGGAAGAAAGACAAAGTTTTTACCTTTCTCTCTCTTGCTCTCTCTTTCTTTTTTTGCATGTGTTTTTCTTCTTCCTGACACATCTCCATAATTTCTTTTTTCTTCCTTTTGTTCTATTTCTTCCTACTTTTGTTTACTTTTCTTTTCTTCTTCTTTTTGTTCTCTTTATTCCTGCTGTTACTTTTCTTTTGACTTTTCAAGCAAGTTGCTTTCAACTTGTTGTCAAGTTTTCAACCACAAGTTCTCTATGCCGCCCAAATCAATGGAGAGATGGTTGCCGCCCCTTATCCTCACAATGGGCACCAAGTCTTCTATTTAAGCCAAACTCAAGCAGAAGAACAAGGACAACAAATTCAACATATAAATCTTCTTCAAGATTCAAACTATCTGCAGAGATAAAATCTAGCTCTCAGAGATCCAGCTTGCTTCTCAGCTTATCTTTCTTATTTTTATTCTGTTTTTCTACTTGTTAGCATAATTTTTCATTTCCAGCACTTCAATTCCAATATGAACGTAGTTTCTTTTGTTACGTTTATTTCTCTTGCTCTATAAATGATTGAAAGCTTTCAAAAACAAGTAAATGTAGAGTCATTTTCTTATAAGGCATAGAAAAGAATCAATCCGAGCTAGTTCCCTACTCGTAGCACAATCCTTGATTAGCAGTTGGATTTTCGGTGCGCACACACAACACTCACAAATTCTCTATCTAATCTATTGAATTTCTAGCAAATGTCAATAGTGGCACACTCGCGCAAAACGACAAATTTTCATGTCTACACACCAAAAGGCTCCCAGTGGAATTTTTCGGGGTAAAAAAACCGGCGACAAAGAACTAAAGAACGAGGAGAAAACAAGAGATGACTAATTTGAGCACTAGACGGACCAGGAACTCAAAGTTGGGTGGACTAAATTTATCCCATTTACAAAGTTCTATTGAAATATTGAAGAAAATACTAACAATAAGTGAAAAAATATGCCTATATTATCATTCATCGCGCTTACAAGTTCTGTTGAAATATTGAAGAAAATACTAAAATTAAGTGATCAAATATGGCTATATTATCATTTATCGCGCTTACAAATTCTATTGAAAAATTGAAGAAAATAATAAAAATAAGTGATAAAATATGGCAAATAATAAAAATAAGCGATAAAATATGGCTACATTATCACTTATTGTGTTTACAAGTTCTATTGAAAGATGTTATTAAATAATAAAAATGAGTGATAAAATATGGCAAATAATAAAAATGAGTGATAAAATATGGCTAAATTATATATAATTAAATTGCCGGCCAAATGAGGGAGTCAAACCTGAGTTCTAAATGAGAGGAGCCAACTGGGGTAAGATGATTTTTATGCTAAAATAAGGTTATATTAATATATAACTGATAAAAACCCACATGGGACCAATTCCCGAACTGACGCCGAACTGACGCCGACGTCAAACTCAGTCGATTCGGGACCAATTCCGACTCGAAAATCCTAGATTTCGTCGAATCGGTTGGTTTTTTGGTGGCGACACATAACAGGAGTTGAGTCGAGTTCGAGGAATCGGAGAAAATCTCAAAACTCAGTAAGACTAGAAAGTATAAAATAAATCAAAAAAAGAACAAAAATTGAAAGTCAACACTCTAACCTGTGTTGAAAAGAAAATTAAATATTCAGTTCATAGTGAATATGTAATTGTTATTAAATTTGTGAATTTTATGTGATACATATATCTACATATATATGAATAACTAATTTACGAAAATAATAATAAAATGATAGTTTGAAATTTCTCTCTAGGGTAGTTAACTATTGGAATTGTGGATTAAGGATAGGTACATAAATGAATGTAGTTTGGTTTGAGGATTCACTTATTATCCTCCTTTTGGATGCCCTAGCTACTAGAGGGTAGCAAACTATTGTAACCATAGTACGTATGTCGTGGTACTTATTTTCTTTCGATAACAAATTTTCACCAACATTTTAATAAGATCATTCAAAAATCATATCCTCTTATATGCACTTTTAATAATTATCGATTTTCTTAAAAGATACTAATAAACTGATAGTTTATAAATCACAATATATATAAAATTAAAAGAACCACGTGTTGTCTTTTAAAAAAAAGACCATACTAAAAAAACCACATGGTTTACATTTTTTGTAAACCGTGTCTCTAATACGGACAAAGTCGACCAAAACAAATAAGACTTATTCGTATTAAGTATGTGTTTAACAAAAAAGTACAAAATATATAGTCTACTTACCATTTTTCTTAAAAATAAATAGTAATTAAAAGAGCAAATCCTTTTTTGAGTCATATCACGGAGCTTTCATGGTCGGCGACAAAAGTGGTAAAACAGTATTTTAATGGAATTATTATTCATTTACAAATTTCCACTTCAGGCAGTGGACTCACCACAACACATCATACAATTGAAACATAAATAAAATATTATTGCACCAAAATATTGGCATTGGGGATTGTATCATAGTATTCATATTAGAATCTCTAAATTTTTGGTCAAAATTTAGCTTGAAATGACCTAAAAATTATTATAATAAATTATTAATTACTCATTGATAAGATTGTATTTTACTTAAAAATTGAAATATGACAATTTTTTATTTTTAGATTCCTCCACTATTTTTTACTCATGCATGTTTATTGTCATTTTCTTGTACAATGCATGATTAGGATTCTAACCCCTATTTTATAATTAAACTTAAAACACTTTTATAAGTTATATATTACAATTAATTTTTTTTCTTTGAAACCAAAAATGAAATTCGTATTGTTTGGGGTTTAATAGTATGGTATAAAAAAGTTTTAGGGAAGGGGGTGGGGAGTGTTTAGGTAGGGGTGGTGGTGGAAGAGCTTATGACTTAGGGTTTAATTCTTGAATTTTGGGTACAAAATCCAAGATCTAAACCCTAAACCATAAACCATTAACTTAATCTTTTAATATCGGATAATAAAGAATTTTCAAATCTAAAATTTAAAAGTATTTTTGAAGAATTCTTACTCTTAATTATCTTTTTTTAAGTTGGATTGTCTTTACATTACTCCTTAAAATGAACAAGTGAAAAAGAAAAAACGATTATAAGTGGGAGTAATGTTTTCATAAAATATAAAGGGAAAAAAACTACTAAATAGGGATTAAAAGCTTTAAAGGTTGTTTGAGTAATTATTATGGTGGTTAGGGATTAGAAAGTTTCAAAAACATATTTAGGGGAGTTTGGAATAAATATTGATGTTGTCAATGACTCATCAATGGATAATCTAAGTGATTAATAGTTAGCAAGTTTTTAATGCTACCAATATCAATGCTTTCTATATGTAAAAAAGAGAAGTTAAAATTTGTATGAAAGCTCACATAGCATCTTCAACAGACTCTTCAAATTTAGTTTTGGACAAATTTGACTCAAAATTTGTCCAAAAACATCAAAACAGCTCCACAGTAGACTCTCTACTTTTAATGTTAAATTTAACACAATGAACAATGATAGCTACATTTAGCCAGTACTATTCTTATTTGGACAAATTATAGTTTAAATATAAAGAGTCTGCTGCAGGGTTATTTTAATGCTTTTAAACAAATTTTAAGTCAAATTTATTCAAAAATTACATTTCAATAATTTGATATGGATGCTCTTATATGTTGTTGCATTTTACGATATAGTATATCGCATGTAACCATATTAATATCTTATTACCTCAATTTATTTTAAAAAAAAAGATTATAGATTATGTGATTTGAATTAGAATCTTGGTCAACAAACTATAATTAAACTGGATATTACTGTACGTAAAATGGTCATTTCATTAAAAAAAAAAGAAATTGTGTTCTAGAACCAGACGTGTCGTGGATGTAATTTGGATGAATCAAATAATAGAGTAGGTTATCTGAAAGATATATATACATCGAACAAGTGCATGTCGTGGCGGTTCAAGTTGTAGTATTAAGGACAAATTGTAGAATATTAAGGCCATTTTTTAATGGGTAGTGACACTGACAATCAGGGCCGGCCATGGCCTAAGGCAATAAGCGCGTTCGCTCTGGACCCACGGAGGGCAATAAGGGCGATCGTTCTGAACCCACGAATTAGAATGACCTAAATTTTTAAAATTTATTTATTTTTATAGGAAATAAAATTAAAGAAAATTTAAATTTTTTGAAAAATATTTAAATTGAGTTTGAAGAAATATTTTATTAAAAAATTGGACCCATATTCTTAAAAAGTATTATTAAGAGTTATCCTGATTTATGTATAGTTATCTAGTTTGTCTTGTAAAGTCATTAGGACTCTAACTCTAAATTTTTTGATAAAATTTCACTGTTTTCTTTAAAATATAGTATTACAAGACGACTATATTTGAGTGATGTGTTTAAATTCTTGAAATCTTTTTGTGTATTGCTAGAAAGACGAAAAAAAAATTAAAAATTAAGAAGTACAATTTTTTTTGTATGTGTAAATATAGACTATAAAGGCAGTTTTAAAATTTTCACCCTAGATCCCGAATTTCTTGAACCGACCCTGCTGACAATCTCATATGCATCAATTTGTGCTTCATATATATATATATATATATATATATATTGGTCGTAATTGACAGAATTCACTACCGACTTCCAAATTTCATTGGACATCATCCCATTAGGATTTCACTTTTTAAATATCATTAGTTGTCTCTTACGGACATTAAAATAGCGTAAGGATTTAAGAGTGCCCACTTACCGAACTCTAAAATTCCATAAGGACAATAGGTAATACCACACCATTATATATAGAAACACGTCATACCATATTGAAATATATATATATATATATATATATATATATATATATTCCATTGGACATAAATTGAAGCAGCCACTGACCATTTATTATGGTTTATTAGGTATCTAAGATATCAGCACTCAATGAAGGTGACAAAAAAGAGAAGGCCATCTATATATAGGCATACAAAATCTAGGGTAGTCCCCAACTATCAGGCACCTTCCAGTGCTTTCATTTGCTGATTAAAAGAGCATCTCTAAAAAAGTTTTGATACTTACGGTCACTATTATGATTTAGTGATTTTTTTATTTATCTAGCTTGTAAGTATGAAGTTTTAAATTCGACTCATATATATAATCAATACGATTTATTATCTTACTAAATTCAATACGTAATTATATTGGCTAATTCAATGTTTGACTCAATACAAATTCACCCCTTTAGAGAAGAATATTGATTTATATAAAAAAAAATACAGTTTAAGATTTTATGTATGTATATTGAAATTAATTTAAGAAACTATGCTAGTTCTTGTTTACACTCGAAAAAATCCTGCTTCGGGCCAAAGCAAATGGCCAACCAAATTAAATGCCCAATTCACAAGGCCCAACCCAATAGCTCCCACTTGGAGCGTGCAGACATGGAAACTTGGAGAAGGGGAAGTCGGTTCTAACACACACAAAGGATAAAAAGGCAAGGGGGATGTTTGCGACAAGCCAACTGCAGCATAGGTCCCGCCTATGTCTACATGGCAAGCCAAATCAACCTCTCACCGCCTATAAATGGAGAAGAAACATTATTCCTAAAGGACAACCAATCAAACAATCAAACAAACAAATTGATCATACTCAATCAATTTCAAAACAACTACAAACCCTCAAAAGTTTCTTTGTTCAAAGGTTCGCCTCTTTAGACACAACATGTTTCTTCGATCCATGATCATGATTCAGTTCTCTTCTCAACCCTCTCTTAGTTCTTAAACCAAGAACACAAAGCTTTCCTTCATCCCGACTGCTTCCCAAGTTAGACTTGAAGATCACCAAACACTCACCTCATCTCGATTGCCACTCAAATCAGTCTTTGAGGCATCCAAACACTCAACCCTCGACGTCTTAACGTCTCTCGAATGCTCTACCAACCTATGGCATGATTCCGACTGATGTTCATTCAGTTGATGATTTCTAGCAGAACGTGCCTTACCAAGGCTTGATTCCGAAATAAATAATTTACTTACAGCACTTGTAATTTACTTTCCGCATTCAATACTAACGCAATTACTCTTTCAGTATTTGTATTTCACTTTCATTTGCAATATAACGGATTTTCTTAAGGAGAGTTAAGTATTCGTAATATACCAACCAGTGTGTTTTATGACTGCATCTAAGTCGTAAAACCATCTATGTGTTTTGGTCCAATACTATCATCCCGACTTAAGGAAACTCGCGTATCTAACTGCTAATTAACTAAATAACAAGCTGCTAACATGAACACTTTGGAAATCACATGAACTTGGAATAGACTGGAAAGAAAATTTATTAAAGTCCTTGGATACATTAAGAAGAATGCATAGAAAAGAACAGCGCAAGTTATTTGCCCGCTTGCCTCACAATCACTTGATTAAAAGAAAGGTTCTTGGGCCGCAAACGGAACCCCTCTCTCAACTTCTAGTAGGAGTCTCTACTAGTGGCACACTTACTTTGAAGGTAGCTAAGGTCTACTTGCTTCTTGGTCAGCCCATCTAGGGAAGGATCGTGGCGCAAAGGCCTCTTAGCCCACTGCTTTCAACCCAACTCATCCACATAATCTATACAACTCATCATTAAGAGAAACCCACACGAGCCCACTCCTTCTCAAAACTCCCGGATTTCGACGGAGATCCGCCGAAGGCGACCCCGGGCCTGCTGTCACAACTTTTTGAACATACCAACTCTTTTTATAAACTCGAATTCGAATTATCATCGTGTTATTTTAAAAATTAAAAGAATGATGTTCATCTAAAAAAACCTATGTGTGTGTATTTTCTACAATTTTGACAAGAATAATTAACATGTTCCATATAAAGAAAAATTGCCAAAAGATCCAGTTAGATATTTGAATGAGATTAATAGACCATGAACATTTACAGAAAGCTAAAAATATCGAGTTAAATTCATTAAAGAATGGCCGGCAGTGGTCCTTGGTGGCAACGAAAACGACGGTGACGATGGTTGACTGCTGCTGAGGGTGCAAGGTAGGGTTTGATCGGTGACTTTTTTTTTAAATATTACTTCTTTATTTTACATTTTAGAAATTTATAATAACTATTTAGGTTCGTAACATGGAGTGGATCCACATTCTCGTCTCTTTGACTCCTCCTACACTTTGAATTTTTCTATAACTATGATAGATTGTTGAAAATCCAGTTTTACAATATCATTTCATTTTACAAATTTCGTTTTGAAGTTCCTAATAAGTTGGAGTAATTATTGTGTGGTAACTGTAGTTACCCCGAAAAATTCCACCGGGTGCCTTTTCTTGTATAGGCATGGGAATTTTTTATTTTGCGTGAGCGTGCCACTATTGATATTTGCTAGAAATTTAATAGATTGGATATAGAATTTGTGAGTGTTGTGTGTGCGCACCGAAATTCGACTGTTAACCAAGGATTGTGCTCCGAGTGGGGAACTGGCTCGGATTGATTCTTTTCTATGCTTTATAAGAAAAGGACTTTACATTTACTTATTTTTGAAAGCTTTAAATCATTAATTTATAGAGCAAGAGAAATAAACGTAACCAAAGAAACTACGTTCGTATTGGAATTGAAGTGTTGGAAATGAGAAATCATGCTAACAAGTATAGAAGCAAAATAAAAATAAGAAAGATAAGCTGAGAAGCAAGTTGGATCTTTGAGAGCTAGTTTTTATCTCTGCATGTAGTTTGAATTTGAAGAAGATTTGTATGTTGAATTTGTTGTCCTTGTTCATCTGCTTTATCTTGGCTTAAATAGAAGGCTTGGTGTCCATTGTGGTGCTTTTGAGGATAAGAGGGGGCAACCATCTCTCCATTTATTTGGACGGCATAAAGAACTTGTTGTTGAGATCTTGACAACAAGTTGGTAACAACTTACTTGGAAAGTCAAAAGAAAAGTAAACAAAAGTAGGAAGAAAGAGAACAAAAAGAAGAAGAAGGAAATTATGGAGAATTGTCGGAAAAAGAAAAGCACATGCAAACAAAGAAAGAAAGAAAGAGAGAAAGAAACGTAAAAACTTTGTTTTTCTTCCACTACCAAATAGGGGTACAAAGAAAAAGAGAGAGATAGAGAGAGAGAGAAAAGTTAAATAATAAAAAAAAAACTTTGATTTTCTTCCTCCACCCAAAGCACTCTCAGGATAGTTCCTCGGGATGGTGTTGTAGGGATATTTTTTGGTGCAAACATAAGCTTCCCAGTTTTCATGAATTTTAGCAAAATTGGTTGAAATTATAACCAAGCATGTTTACCCTTTACATTAAGGAAATAGCTCACTGGTAGCTTGATGAATTAAAGTTGATCTAGTAGTGGTGGTGAACGGAGAAATTTGAGAGATGGAGATGCATTAGTTCTTCCTAGAATGGTGCTCTCAGGCTCCACGCCGGAGTGGTTAGTCCAAATTATTTGAAAATTCCCATGTCATGGAAATTAGGGGGTGGCCATCTATGTTTCACTCCAATGTTTGATTTTCTTGGGTCTTTCGCACGATTGTCATATTTCTCCAAACGATCGCACGATTGATCAAGAATTTTGAAGACCTCTCATCTTTGGAGTTGTAGGATTTTCTAGGAAGCTGGAGGTGGCCATTCATGCTTCACGTTAAGGCATGGTTCCCCTGGATATTTGAAATGATTCCCATGCTTTTCTGGGTTATAAAACAATTAGAGAATTTTATCACTGCTCCGCCTTTGGGGTTGAAATGGAATTTCAAGCCCCCCGAGTGTAGTTACTTGGTCAGGTATGGCCCCAAGCTCCCATCTATCTGATAGTGATTCTGAAAAATCGACCTTGTCATTTATGATCATCTCAATTCCCACGTTGCTTTTAGTTTCAGCCATATCTTGGCTTTCGAAATGAGCCGTATGGTTTTTCATGTTTCTTGAGAGCTCATCAGTCCGACTACTCAGTACGTTTATACAGGCGTATATTGGTGCAATTCCTTGTTTGATAGCCTGTAACAAATTTTCTTGAGTCGGGGTTTCTTTCTCAGTGTTTATTTCTTGAAGAACTTCAGTACTAGACTCCTCCTTGGTGACTCTGGGTAGATTTGATTTTATTGTATGAATTTGAGGAGTAGTTTTCAGAAATCTCTATTTAGAATCTCTTATTTTCTCTGGGTATTTGACATCTGAAGAATCCAATGCATGATACCCATGAGGTTGCTTCTCTAGATAATAACTATTTTCATCACAAGGATAAAAATAGTCAAGCTTTCTGACCTCCTTAACATCACAGTTATCAATGAAATAATAATTGCCATCTATGATGCTGAAATACAATCGACTACTATTACCCTGGGCATAGCCATGATTTGGCTTGTATAATTTTCAGCATCCTCGTCAGAATCTGAATCCTCAAGAATAGAGCGATTTGGATTTCGATCAATTATAGAATTGCCTAGCTTTTTGTATCCATATTCTGGCAAAAAATTGCTCTCATTAGAATCTGATTCATAAGCATGATTTGACATGAACTCATATTGATTTTTGTAGCCATATTCTGGCACAAAATTGCTCTCATCAGAACTAGAATCTGATTCATAACCATGATTTGGCATAAACTCATTTTGATTGTAATCAATATTATCATCATGGTAATAGCCATCGTTTGAGCCGTATTGTGACGGACCATCTTGTTCGCCATGGTTTGGCGGATCATTTTCCTCACCATAGTTTGGCAAGTCATCGTCGTCGCCGTAATTTGGTGGATCATCTTCCTCACCGTAGTTTGGCAGGTCATCGTCGTCGCTGTAGTTTGGCGGATCACCTTCTTCAACATAGTTTGGCGGGTCATCGTCGTCGCCATAGTTTGGCGGATCATCTTCCTCACCATAGTTTGGCGGGTCGTCGTTGTCACCATAGTTTATCATGATTAAAATTTAAAAACAAGCGTCCCACTAGGAGTGCCAATGTTGTTACCCCAAAAATTCCATTGGGTGCCTTTTGGTGTATAGGCATAGAAATTTGTCATTTTACGTGAGCGTGCCACTATTGACATTTGTTAAAAATTCAATAGATTGGATAGAGAATTTGTGAGTGTTGTGTGTGCGCACCGAAAATCCGACTACTAATCAAGGATTGTGCTTTGAGTGGGTAACTGGCTCGGATTGATTCTTTTCTATGCCTTATAAGAAATGACTTTGCATTTACTTGTTTTTGAAAGCTTTAAATCATTTATAGAGCAAGAGAAATAAACGTAACCAAAGAAACTACGTTTATATTGGAATTGAAGTGCTGAAAATGAGAAATTATGCTAACTATAAAAACAGAATAAAAATAAGAAAGATAAGCTGAGAAGATAATTTTTATCTTTGCGAAGCTAATTTTTATCTCTGCAGATAGTTTGAATCTTGAAGAAGATTTGTATGTTGAATTTGTTGTCCTTGTTCATCTGCGTGAGCTTGTCTTAAATAGAAGACTTGGTACCCATTGTGGTGCTTTTGAGGATAAGGGGTGACAATCATCTCTCCATTGATTTAGGTGGCATAGGGAACTTGTGGTTGAGATTTTGACGATAAGTTGTTAGCAACTTGCTTGGAAAGACAAAATAAAAGTAAACAAAAGTAGGAAGAAAAAAAAAAGGGAAATTATGGAGATGTGTTAGTAAGAAGAAAAGCACATGCAAAAAAATAGAGAGAAAGAGAGAGAGATGTAAAAATTTTGTCTTTCTTCCACTACTCAAGTCGAAATACAAAGAGAGAGAGAGAAAAAAAAAAGGTTAAATAATAAAAAAAAAAGAAACTTTGAATTTCTTCCTCCACCCAAAATACTATTGGGATAGTTCCTTGGGATGATATTGTAGGGATATTTTTTGTTGGTGCAAACAGTAACATATCAAAATTACGTGTTATATTCAATTCACATATATGATAATATGAGGATATATTAACCAATTAATAATAGACCGTAAAAATAAAACAAATATTGACATTAGTATATTTTGGTTGAAATGAGTACATCGTTCCACGTAATACCGAGGAAAGTCCAAGTATATCCTTCTCAGTTCCATATATAGTGAAACAATTAATCTTGTACGTCAACGTACGAAGAGTCACTCCCTCTTCATAGCTTTAGACCTTGAGGTTTCCACTAAAGTCAATACTTTATACCAAGTTGGACCTTCTAACAAACATTGCATTTCAACCAAAATATATTAATCAAGAATTTATAAACCTCGGTATGTACTAAAGGATATACTTGGACACTAATGTCACGCAAAATCCAGACTTGAAAATCACATACACCCAAGTGTAGTAGAGTTCTAAGAATCAAGCACAACATGAGTTAATTTTTTTATGCGAGCATTGAAATTTTATAGAAAATGATTTATTAGTGAGGAGTTTGATCTATCATTTTATAGTATTGAACTTTGAGTGACCGGTCAGAATAAACTTGTCAACCTTCTCAACATTTTATAATCGAAGTTTAATGTATAAAATGTGTTAGATGGCCATTGAAGAAGTTATAATCAAAGTTTGAAAATGCAGTTAAGAATCTGGGTTGCAGTCGCAGTTGCAGATCAATTTAATTTTGTGTTAGAAAAGAGGGGGTCCAAATGCTGGCACAGTTCTTATGACCATGGTCCAAATGTCCTTTTTTTCTACAGTCACCACTCATTTATCACATTTTGATTTCAATTTATTAATTGCCAAAAGTGTCCATTCATTGCTGCTTTGCAGCTTGCAATAAACTTTTCTTTCTTCAATCAATGTTCCTTCAAAGTACAAAAGTTATCAAAGCATGACAAATCGAAATTATTATATTAAGAAATTGATATTAGAATAGCTAATTACAAAGGGTTTAATTAGTACTAGTCTTATTTGTCTATAAGTCTAGCGGTTAAAGTTCACTTGCTGTTTCTTGTAATTATTAAAGAGCATAAAGAGTATCTATGACCTAATATCGATCTCATATTGACATTGGAATATAAAAAGGCACTTTATACATTGTCAAATAAATTAGAACAACTAATTCAACGAGAGATTCTTGAATGGAGCAAAATTTGTACAACATCATTCATCAGGAAAGAATAATGTGAAAATTTAAATAAATTAAATATGTATTTTATTACACTAATAGGAAAGAAACTTTGGTTGAGCTTGACTTTAGAACCACAATGATGGTTGAATAGGAGCAAAGTGACAATTTGATTTGAATGCATCCGCCAGACTTCCTAATTGAATGATTGCCCTTGAAAGTATTATTTTGACCGATTTTATATTTTAATGAGCCAACACAAAGATACACAGCCAAATAATATTATTAAATAGATTATCTAAAAGAGAGAATTAGGTTGATGTGGTTATTTTATGTAAGGACATATGTGTCATTTATTTTTAATCATGAATCTTATTTATTTATATATAAAGGGGTTATTAGATTAATAAAAATGGTTATTTCTCTCTAACTCCAAAAACTCTCCCATCTTTCCTTATACGAATTATTCACAACATTATGCTGATTTTAGTGGATTCTTCTACCATTTATGGAACTTTTATGGAGGCCCTTCATACACACAAAAAGTCAGAAAACAATAGTTGGTGTATGGCTTGAAAGTACGAGGCAGAAGAAAACACTGAAAATTAGAATGAAATTCAGGTCTTTGACAAGCAATAATGTGATTCATGTGTTGCCCACTCTTACGATTATTTCAATGAAAAAATTATTTATGGTGCTAATATTATATTTAGTAGGAAAAGTAGTTAGTATCGAAAATAAAAGTATTATTAAATTAAAAATTAACTCAAATGAAATTTAAACTATAGTATGTATGTTGTATACGAGCAAAAATAAGCTAATGGAGTACAACATCGCCATGGACGGTCATGAGATTTTTAACGCTCTAGGCAAGGAAAAAAAAAGGGGACCTATCGGATATAAAATGCTAAGTATTTCTATTATGCAAACTGCCATGAATGAGGAAATTCAATGAGAAATTGCAGAAGAATTGAAAGAAAATTAATACATGGAGTAAACTCAGATGAAGTGAGTCCCTCAAAAGGAAGGTTCGGAATATAAGTATTTAACATACAAAAGGAGTGCTCTAGTTGGTTCTTCCATGGCCTGGCTTTTCGCATCACTTAGCTTGGTTTGTTTTATCGGAAGATTACATATTGAGTATCAAACTCACTTTTAAGATAATCGAATCCGAGACCTCTAACTGCATAATAAATCACTAGTATTAATAGCATTGCTTAGTTACTTAATACGTTAGAGGTCCAAAATACTGTTCCAAAGATATGTAGCCCAAAGCGAGGTCTGTTGTTTTCCTATTTTTCTCAGTGGGCCCAAGGGGTCCAATATATTAGCCGGGTAATTTGAAGGTTTCGACCCGGTTTGAGTTTTAAGCTAATCGTGGCCGTTGGTTTAAACCAACGGGCACGATTGAGTTATGCGTAAAACTCAAAAGCTCTGTCGTAAACTTGTAGTAGCTTCCCGAGTCTGAGCACAGAAGAGTGTCGAAATTGCAAAATGGCGTCTCTGGTTCGATCAGCGACGCTCAGAGCTCTCAAATCACTCCGCAATCCCTCAATACACGAAGCCGTATGCCGCCGGACCCAAACCCTACGCGTTCGGGCGTTCTCGACGACCTTGTCTCCGCCTTCAAAGGCGGTGGTGTACGAACAACACGGCCCTCCCGATAGGGTCATCAGGTCACTCTCTAAATTTTCTTACAAATTCACTTTTTAATATATATTTTTTGTTTTGCAATTTGAAGTTTTAAATAATTGGTTGTTTACTGTTGGAAGAGTGATAGAGTTGCCGCCAGTTGAAGTGAAAGAGAACGATGTGTGTGTGAAAATGTTGGCTGCACCCATCAACCCGTCTGATATTAATCGAATTGAAGGTTTTTTCTGGCGTTCTATTATTTTTTATTTTTGAATTTTGCCTCTTTTGGTTTATTATTCCTTTTATTTCTGGGTTAGATAATTGGATTATTATTTGTTTGGTTGCTCAGAAAATGGAGCTAAAATTGTTAATGGAACATGTTCTCAGAGGAGTTGCTTCATATTTAGCTTTTTCTTATGAAAACATGAAAGAAAAATTAACAGCATAGTTGCAAAGTTTTTAAAGATCACATTTTGAGGGTATCTTTGTTGAATTAACTATTTGTTGCTTACTAGTGGGGGGTTTTTGAATTGAACCATGAAAGGCGTATACCCTCTGAGGCCACAAGTTCCTGCAGTTGGAGGATATGAAGGTGTAGGAGAAGTACATGCAGTCGGGTCTGCAGTTAAAGGTCTCTCACCCGGAGATTTGGTCATCCCATCTCCGCCTTCTTTCGGTAAGTTCCTTAAATTCATGGTTATGAAGAAAATTTTGCATGTTCTTTGTGACTATAATGAGCCACTTTATAATCTTTTTCTTAGGGACATGGCAGAGTTATATTGTGAAGGATCAGAGTGTATGGTACAAGATTAATAAGGATTCACCCCTGGAATATGCTGCCACTATTACAGTTAATCCTTTGACTGCTCTAAGAATGCTTGAAGACTTCACCGCATTAAAGTCAGGTACTGGAACATCTGTAATTCCTATGCATCTTTCTTTTAACTTCTTGTCTCTTACTAATTTAGTTTGAATAGGAGATGCTATTGTTCAAAATGGAGCAACAAGCATCGTGGGGAAGTGCATTATTCAGCTTGCGAAGAATCGTGGCATCCATAACATTAATATAATAAGGGACAGGTGCTAATAAGAACGATTTGTTTGTCTGTTTGTGTACTGTGATGCATCTTCCAGTATTAAGATTAAAAGATGTATATTTCTACAGGCCCGGGGTAGATGAAGTAAAAGAAAAGCTAAAAAACCTTGGCGCTGATGAAGTGTTTACCGAGAGTCAACTGGAATTCAAGAATGTCAAGGGTCTTCTGGTATTATCTTATTCCCTCGTTAAGCTGATATTTTTTAATGGTCTGCTGGCAGTTCTGGTCTTGTTAATTAATTTATATATGACAGTTTGATCTTCCTCCACCGAGTTGTTTGACTAATCTTTTGCCTCTAATTTGATTTACATGCCAGGCTGGTATTCCCGAACCTGCATTGGGATTTAACTGCGTTGGAGGCAATGCTGCTTCTTTGGTTCTTAAATTTTTGGGGTATGATTTGCAACTTCATTTTAGTGATCTAGTATCTAATGTGCTTTTATAAATGCAATTCATTCCTGTTTTTAGGCGGGGCGGAACTATGGTAACATATGGTGGCATGTCTAAGAAACCTATTACTGTATCAACTTCATCATTTATTTTTAAGGTAAGCCTTCCATTACTTTATATTTCCACTTATTGCGGAAGTGTTTTAAAAAAAAATTTCTCTGATGTTTCAATCCAACCATAGAGATAGGACTGAATTATGCATTCTTCTTCCATCTCTTTTGTCAGTGAATCCTCATGGTTCAACAATGATATTGAATGCCCATCCTTTTCTGTTAGCACAGAAATTGGTGATTAGTTCCAGAGACTAATATCAGTTTGTGATACTTTCGTGTTTGCTTCATTTTCATCATCTGCCAATTATCTCTGTTTTGCAGGATCTTTCTTTGAGGGGGTTCTGGTTGCAAAGTTGGATGAGTACAGAAAAGGCACAAGAGTGTAGGGTTTTGATCGATCACCTCCTCGACCTAGCACGGAAAGGGAAATTAAAATATGAGTAAGCTCTCTTTTTCTTCATGCCCTTTCTTTTCTTATGAATTTGATTGTTCCGTGTTTAACTAAGTTGGGGGGTTCCTTATTTGCAGAATGGAACTGGTTCCTTTTGACAATTTCAGTGCTGCCTTAGATAAGGCCCTTGGGAAGCAAGGGAGCCAACCAAAACAAGTTATCAATTTTCAACTTTAAACATGAATTTTTGAAACCTTTTGTTTTGGTGATCTCCTATTAGTTTATGTAATTATAGATCAATTTTTCTTTTGAACCCTCTTGCGGTTTTACATTTTAGACCTACCAACTTTTTCTTGTTTTAATTCATCATGTCCAAATAAACAGTTTGCAAATTCAAGGGGATATTGGCATATTAGCCTAAATTCTGAATTCTCATTGTAATAAAATGTTAAAAAATATATGGTCTGATGAAGTTGACAAAAGAATATTAAAATTTGCAGAGGGAACAAAAAAAAATAAAATGGACAAACTGAAATCTATAAGGTCAACTCCTTTCTCAAAACATAGTCCACAGCTTCTTCCACAGTGTCAACAACCTGCACAAGCATCATCTGGTATTCGTTAACAAATTCAAATTCAAATTCAAATGCATGGAATGTGCGATTACATCTCTAAAAACCCGCGATCGCAGGGAAGAACAAGTTATTGAACGATACCAGATCCGCAGGAAACTCTGCATGATTTTCCTTTCCCTTGAAAACCCCCGTCCTCGTGAGAATTGAAAACCAGGGATGCCCCGCCTGAGATGAAAAATATAGTTAGTTATTGTATTACAATCTGCTTAGAATTTGTGTAGTGTCCATATTATTCATGTAAAAACTACGCAACAAAATTTCGGTTCCAAAAGAGGCAAACCTGACATGCACCGTTGATATCGACTGATGGATTATCTCCTATCATATACAGCGTTTTGAAATGATGGCTTCCAGCCTTTGCGTGATTGACAACTTGAGCATTATCTTGAAGAGAAGACACGAGTTGCTTCAGTACGAGTTCTGCGTTCTTGAATACAAATGGGTTTGGCTTCCCATAAGTTGTATATTCCAGAGCATGGGGGTGGATTCTACATATATAGAGAATCTACTGTTACTTGCATATAACTCAATTAAAGGTTAAAGCTTTGAGAAAATACAAATTCATGATCAGCTCTAAAGCCATTGAGTTACATCATACATGGCATTTTCAAAACGGGTTTCGAAGACCATATCTCAGGATTTTGATGGAAAGATTAAAATGAACACATAGAATGATGACATTTTGTATATTTCTAGGCTTACCTATTAAAGATGGATTCTAATGCAATTCTGAAAGCTCCCATTCCAAAACGCTCAGTAGGAAAAGCAGCCTACCCTTAGTGGCACCTTGTCAGTACACTATAGTTTTCTATCAAAAGGAGCTCCAGCGAAACTCAAGAATGCTTACTACAATTAACAGCATAGTTAACTTACTACGAGAGAGGGGGGAAGGGGGAACCAACCTGGTAGGCAAGGTCATCTTGCGCAAAATACAGCTGTGGCTGGTGTCCAATTTCCCGGCCAGGAAGACCACCAGTTCTTAAAATGTCGCACAGAACCTGGAAGTATCCATCATTGTCAATCAGTACGTTTAAAGCTTGTATAATGGCTAGCAGGTAGATTTAAGAATCTAACAGAACAATAAAATAGGGGAATAAAGAACTTGAGAGTATTTACAGACCATATTCATAGGATTTTGAGTGATTGATCATATGTCTAGCTATCAAATAATGATGAATTGATGAGTCCCAAATACTCTTAGTACAGCTGAATATGTGCATACATGAAATCCCTACAATGTCATGGTAAATTAAAATTGTTCGCAATAACCTGGATGTCTTTGCTCCAATCAACAGAATCACTAACTACAAACGCCGCCTGAACTCTTTGTGAGAGAACACGGTCTCTAGCAACAACCTCCTGATAAGCAACCTGCTTAGTTGTCCATTTCTTATATGGTGCTAGTGGGTCAATATTTTCGAAGCAGGATGCATAGTCCTCAATCGAGAGAACATTTCTGAAAGGGAAAAGGCAAGCAAGTTAGAAGCAAAATATCAGATCAAATCAGACATGCTTCTAAAGAAATTCAACATGCCAGATTCAAGTTATCAAAGAAAACCAGACCAGAGAATTACTTAAATCCGTATTCAGACATCACAGCAGCAGGCTCTCCTTTTCCCACTGCAACAATGAGTTCGTTCTCAAATCTGTAGAGTACAAATCGTAAATCTTGCATAGAAGAATTTAATGGGACAAAGATAAATCTATGAATCAAACAAATAGATCAAGATTTTCTACGCCATGGGAGTCGGGTAACCAAATTGGAATTTTTTACCTACTCCCTTAGAGCTGCCATTAAGTAAATTCTACCTCAACAATCAAATGCATCTGATTAGATGCATCATTCAAATTGATTTAATTTCACCTAATGTCATTCTCACAAGGGTAGTCAACTAGCCATGACCACATTTAGAACAAAAACATGAAGCATGCCAATATTATAACTTGTCCTACAAAATTCCTTGCTGACTGCTGAGCCATAACTCAGATTATATGAATACCTGTTTACAAGCTGCTTGAAAGGGGTATGGGCCTGTAAAACCTGCATGCAACACAATCATGTGCAGTAAAAATAGTATTTTACCACTACAAATTCACAAGTAGATAAATTAAATGATAGCAATTTGTGACGATCATACCTGTGAAGGTGAAATCTTGACACCCAGAAGTTCACTTAGCTGAAGGGCTCTTTTAGATTCACTAAACCCACCTCCTACTCAAAACAAATAATAGAAAAGAAATTAACTTTGACTATTCAGTTTCACTGCCAAGAATCCAGCATGAGATCAACAAACTCACCATTTGTCAAGAAGACATACGGTATTATGAGATTACCTGCCCACAAAATTCAAAATTTCACAAATAAATTCCCAGAAAATAAAAAATAAATGAAAAATGGGAGATGGGTATAGAAGTGAGGGTACCAGAATCGTCGTATAATCGCCTGAAGGCCCGAGGAGAGCCTCCGATGGGAGCTTCGCTTCGTAAAACGACACCGTCGATGTCGAACGCAATGCCAAATGAAGACCTGCTAAATTGATCAAAACTAACCCAAATTTCTCTTCTTCCTTTTTTCAATTTATAAACTAAAATAAATAAGAGCAATTGACGTACGTTTTGGATTGCGAGGAGAGCTGCGAGAATGAGCGTGCAATTTGGGAGAAAAGGGAGCAAAATTTGTTTCCATTTTGGCTCTGCGAAGCCTTTCTCAGAATTCGGAGGCTCATTCTTTCACTTTCTGACGGCTGAGTTGTGGCTCACTGTCTCCACGATTCCAGGAAAAGATGGAAGCGCCGAGAAAACAAAGTGCGGTTGACTCCTTCCAGGTCACCCGCGGGTTAACTTAACCAAGTAAGTTTCCAAAATATATTGAGAGCTCCTTCCTAAACTTTAACATTGTGAAAATGCCAACAATTTATACACGTTAAATTCATATTATTTCATATTTGGAATCCACTTTTAGCAAATAGGTCTAAAATTGATACAAATTAAAAATGTTAAGGTGTAATTTAAAAAATTAAAAACGTTAACCTATAATTTAAACAAAAACGTTAACGTGTAATTTAAAAAATTAAAACCTTATTTACAATTTTGAAATGACCCCTAAATCATTTTCATACCAAGTTCTTGATCATACACTAACCTTTCATGTGAACTTATCCAATCACAATCTCATTTCTACGTTAAAATTATCCCTATAAAAATTCATCCAATTTAATAATTATGATTCGAATCAAAAGGCTAATGAATGCCAATTTACTATAAAGATGATCTTAATGTTGCAATCCGAACAATATGAAGATGAAAACAACCTAAAGCTGTCTTGTTTTCCTGGCTATACTTTCATTTGTAGACCTATTTGGTTCTGAAACATATTAGATTTACTGTAACAACCCGGAATTTTATTTATTGGGTTTACGTAATTATTTTTGTAAAATGACGATTTTACGCTTGGTTGGTAAAGGGCTTGGAAATCAAGTTTTGTTTCGAGACACTTTTGGTGGTGTTTTGGGTACCGTTGCGTAGGTCTCGAACTCACGAGTTCGTAGACAAGCGGCACGCAGAAAACGGAGTTCGTGGACGGAAGTTATGGGTCTAGATGTGCAAGGGCATTTTGGTAATTTGGTTTTGGGAGAAGATATTTTAACCCCCCAAATCAGACTTATCTGAGGGATGTCATCTTCATTTCATGGGGGATCACTCATTCTCTCTCTCGGTGACAAAAAAAAAACACAAACACACCCACCCGAAACCGTGCGAAAAACCAAGAGAGAAACCAAAAGTCAACTTTAATTTCAAGGCTTTAGCTTCCCATTTGGATCAACTAATCGTATTCTACTCCTTCCCACGATCACAACCGTACCAACCATCGAAGGAGAGGACCACGGTGGAAGCCGAACCGGGTAAAGGAAGTTTCAAATCTTTGGATCAATTTTTCGGCTTACACAGGTACGTGTTTGATGTTTTGAGGTTATATTTGGATTCCTGGGTTTGAGTAGATAGATTTAGACGTAAAATTTGTGTAAAACGGTCGAGTTTTGAGGAAGTTGTAAAGCTTGGAGTTTCGGTCGGAAATGGCGGATTCCGCGAACCAGACGGCGGCGGAGGTGGCGGTCCGGTCATCTTCTCCGGCCAACTTCCGGCGACGGCGACTACAGTCCGGTCGTCTTCTCCGGCGAGTCACCAGTGACCGGTCGAGTCGAGTTGAACCGGTCGAGTTAAGTGAATCGGTCTGGTCGAGTTGGACCGGGTCAGGTTGAGCTGAACCGGGTTAGACCGGTTCAGGCGCGTGAACACTGTAGCAGGCGAGTGGCCGTCGCATGAAGGCGCGAGGGCGCGTGTGCCGACCTTCCGACGGCGCGTGGGGCCGAGGCTGACGTCACGGCGACGCGTGGTAACTAGTTCTCGACGTTCTGAATCTGTTGGTACATGTTTCAGGTTGATCGGACGTAGTTTAGAGGTCGTTTTGGGCAATCCCAGCGGTGATGGTTGACCTTATTAACGGGTTTTGAGCACGGAAAGCCAAGGTAGTTGGGTCATTATATTACATGTGTTCCTTAGGCTAGAGCGTCCATGAATTAAGGGTTGGATTATGTATGTGAGTGGACTTTTGTTTTATAAATTGAAATGCATGCATCAGAATATCTTTGTTTAAATACTGTTATGTATTGTGGCATTGAATGTCTGGATTTTGGAAATGGTTACTGTATACATGTTTTCCACTACTTCGATTAAAGTGTGAATTGAGAAATATCATGGGGTTTAGATTCGGTTTAGCTATCGTTTTGACATGGAAACTATTGAGTAAATGGTTTGGGTTTTGACCATGTTGTATGAGTTTATCGGATTTGGTTATATTTGAGGAGGACCAGGACCCGGGACTAGGATCCGTTATTAGCGGTGAACCCGGTAAACCTCCAAGATAAACATATTTGAGGAGGACCAGAACCCGGGACTAGGATCCGTTATTAGCGGTGAACCCGGTGAACCTCCAAGATAAACATATTTGAGGAGGACCAGGACCCGGGACTAGGATCCGTTATTAGCGGTGAACCCGGTGAACCTCCAAGATAAATGGTTACCGAGAAATATACCAGTCGAGAGATATGCCGACTGATGCGATATGATAGCCGAAGGTTATACTGGCTAATGATATAATATGCCAGTCGAGAGATATGCCGACTGATATGTCATGATAGTCGAGAGATATACCGACTGATATGATATGATAGTCGAGAGATATGCCGACTGATATGATATGATAGTCGAGAGATATACCGACTGATATGTTATGATAGTCGAGAGATATGCCGACTGATATGTTATGATAGTCGAGAGATATGCCGACTGATATGATATGATAGTCGAGAGATATGCTGACTGATATGTTATGATAGTCGAGAGATATGCCGACTGATATGTTATGATAGTCGAGAGATATGCCGACTGATATGATATGATAGTCGAGAGATATGCCGACTGATATGATATGATACAGGACTAGCACACCCCAAGGGATACCCTGGTGGCTAGGGATATGATAGTCGAGAGATATGCCGACTGATATGATATGATAGTCGAGAGATATGCCGACTGATATGATATGATACAGGACTAGCACACCCCAAGGGATACCCTGGTGGCTAGGGATATGATAGTCGAGAGATATGCCGACTGATATGATATGATAGTCAAGAGATATGCCGACTGATATGATATGATACAGGATTAGCACACCCCAAGGGATACCCTGGTGGCTAGGGATATGATAGTCGAGAGATATGCCGACTGATATGATATGATAGTCGAGAGATATGCCGACTGATATGATATGATACAGGATTAGCACACCCCAAGGGATACCCTGGTGGCTAGGGATATGATAGTCGAGAGATATACCGACTGATATGATATGATAGCCGAATGTTATACCGGCTGATGATACGATATGATAGCCGAGGATATTTCCAGCTCTAATATGAACCAGACGACAATTGTCATGGGCTTAATCAACCTATGAAAATACTTCGTCAGCCGGGTCAGTGAGTTGGTGTGGGCGGTGACCCAGAGGGACGAATTATGGTTGGTTCACAAGTATCTGACTAGTCGGTTGTCTTGTGGTATTCCAGTAGAGATGTCAGCAGTGTCTGACCTACTGACATTTGGTGTCATAGGGTATTCCTATTTGAACCACCACTATTCCGAGGTCTTGGCTTTGACCTGTATACTATCCTGCGTCTGACAGGTAAGAGCGATCAGTAAGTACAGAGGTTCTGTCGGGAACCCTGTAAGGTTTAATAAAAATTATTCAAGAACAAAGGGTATTTCTGGTATTTAAATTTTGAGGTAAAAAGAGCTGTCAGACGGGATAAGGGTTCTTTCCGGGTTTCGAGGGAAAATTCGGGAAGGGTCCTTACAAGTGGTATCAGAGCTCTAGGTTAACTTCCTGCAGACTGCACACTTGTGTGCAAATTATTTATGGATTTCGGTTAACAAGATGCCTCCGAGACGTGAGTTTCGTCAACGGTCGGGGAATGGTGGAGATGACCATGAACCTGCAGTAGAGCCTGATTTGAGGCAGACACTGGAACAGCTGGGTCATACTTTAGCTTCTGTACTCCAGGATAGAGCTTCTAATGAAGTTTCTGATATCGAGAGAGCCCAGAGACTGGGGGCGACGATATTTATGGGCGAGTCTAGTTCAGATGAGGCTGAGGAGTGGATTACTCGCATGGAGCTTGTGTTTTTGATTATGAGATGTCCTCTAGAGGAGAGAGTTCTGTTGGCTACATTTTTACTAGGTGGTTCTGCTTACCACTGGTGGCACTCATTGGAGGTGTCAGGCTGGAATGTCCATACGCTTACTTGGCAGACTTTCCAGGAACGCTTCTTGGAGCAGTTTTATCCTCGCTCACACCGGAATGTTAAGGAGGCCGAGTTCTTGCATTTACAGCAAGGAGACATGACTGTGGCCCAGTATGAACAAAGATTCATAGCGCTGAGTCGCTTTGCACCGACTTTGGTGGCGACCGAGTTAGACAAGTGCCACAGATTTGAGAGTGGACTGCGGAGTGAGATTCGGTCAGCAGTTACGTCTATGGACCACACTTCCTTGAGGACTTTGGCTGATGCTGCAGCTCGAGTAGAGTTGAGTTTGGGTTTCCCAATTCCGCAGCAGTACAGTGGGTACAGGAGACGTCGAGATCACTGGACTGCCGGAACCTCTAGTCAGGGACCATCCAAAAGAGGCAGTCATAGTTCTGGATCTTCTGGGAATGCGAGATCTAGTACAGGCAGTGGCGGAGCTGGTCAGGCACGACAATCTTATGCACAGTCTAGCGGTGCCTCAGTGCAGTTCAACAGAAGACAGGGTGGCAGATCTAGTGGCTTCAGTGATTCCATTTGTTATTTATGTGGGGAGACTGGTCACATAAAGAGATTCTGTCCACAACGTCGTCCGGGCAGTAGTTCCTTTGGTCGTGGTGCGACTGATCCTAGCCCGAGGACAGGACAGATGTTTGATACTGCAACTGGGAGTCAGACCCATTTCAGTGGGGCTGGTAGAGCTAGTGGGACCAGTAGTGCCAGAGGCAGGTATGGGGATCGTGGTCGATCTTCGGGTACACCATCTCGAGTTTTTGCCATGACGCAACAGGAGGCTCGAGTAGCACCGGAGGTGGTCACGGGTACGTTATCTATTTTTAACCGCAATGCTTGTGTTTTATTAGATCCGGGAGCAAAGTATTTTTCGAAAATTGACCTTCGATCTGGGGCAAAGTATTTTTTGAAAATTGACCTTCGATCCGGGTACCATCAGTTGAGAATCCGGGAAGAGGATGTTCAGAAAACAGCTTTCAGGACTCGATATGGTCATTATGAGTTCCTGGTGATGCCTTTCGGGTTGACTAATGCCCCGGCAGCGTTTATGGAGTTGATGAACAGAGTGTTCCAAAAGTATTTGGATCGATTTGTAATTGTGTTCATCGACGATATCTTGGTGTATTCAATAAGTGCCAAGGCACATGAGAAGCACTTGAGGTTGGTGCTGAATATGCTTAGGAGCATTTGTTTGCCAAGTTTAGTAAATGCCAGTTTTGGTTGACCAAAGTTGGATTCTTCGGTCATGTGATTTCGGCTGAGGGTATCAGCGTAGATCTCCAAAAAGTGGAGGCAGTGACGTTTGAGGAGCAACCGGTGCAATTTCTGGATTAGAAGGAAAAGGTACTTCGCAGAAAGACTAT
This sequence comes from Oemleria cerasiformis, assembly GCA_037349345.1. Taxonomy (NCBI): domain Eukaryota; kingdom Viridiplantae; phylum Streptophyta; class Magnoliopsida; order Rosales; family Rosaceae; genus Oemleria; species Oemleria cerasiformis. The sequence continues at coordinate 6,626,439 of JAZGTL010000006.1, forward strand.
TCCTCTAGTTAAAGTGTTGTGGAGCAATCATAACGTGGAGGAGGCCACGTGGGAAATCGCGGAACTAATGCGCGCACAATATCCTCCTTTGTTTCATGGTTACGAATGAATTTCAAGGACGAAATTTCTTAAGGGGGGTAGATTGTAACAACCCGGAATTTTAATTATTGGGTTTACGTAATTATTTTTGTAAAATGACGATTTTACGCTTGGTTGGTAAAGGGCTTGGAAATCAAGTTTTGTTTCAAGACACTTTTGGTGGTGTTTTGGGTACCGTTGCGTAGGTCTCGAACTCACGAGACCGTAGACAGGCGTCACGCAGAAAACGGAGTTCGTGGACGGAAGTTATGGGTCTAGATGTGCAAGGGCATTTTGGTAATTTGGTTTTGGGAGAAGATATTTTAACCCCCCAAATCAGACTTATCTGAGGGATGTCATCTTCATTTCATGGGGGATCACTCATTCTCTCTCTCGGGGACAAAAAAAAACACAAACACACCCACCCGAAACCGTGCGAAAAACCAAGAGAGAAACCAAAAGTCAACTTTGATTTCAAGGCTTTAGCTTCCCATTTGGATCAACTAATCGTATTCTACTCCTTCCCACGATCACAACCGTACCAACCATCGAAGGAGAGGACCACGGTGGAAGCCGAACCGGGTAAAGGAAGTTTCAAATCTTTGGATCGATTTTTCGGCTTACACAGGTACGTGTTTGATGTTTTGAGGTTATATTTGGATTCCTGGATTTGAGTAGATAGATTTAGACGTAAAATTTGTGTAAAACGGTCGAGTTTTGAGGAAGTTGTAAAGCTTGGAGTTTCGGTCGGAAATGGCGGATTCCGGCGAACCAGACGGCGGCGGAGGTGGCAGTCCGGTCATCTTCTCCGGCCAACTTCCGGCGACGGCGACGACAGTCCGATCGTCTTCTCCAGCGAGTCACCAGTGATCGGTCGGGTCGAGTTGAACCGGTCGAGTTGAGTGAACCAGTCTGGTCGAGTTAGACCGGGTCAGGTTGAGCCGAACCGGGTTGGACCGGTTCAGGCGCGTGAACACTGTAGCAGGCGAGTGGCCGGCGCGTGAGGGCGCGTGGGCGCGTATGCCGACCTTCCGACGGCGCGTGGGGCCGAGGCTGACGTCACGGCGACGCGTGGTAACTAGTTCTTGACGTTCTAAATCTGTTGGTACAGGTTTCAGGTTGATCGGACGTAGTTTAGAGGTCGTTTTGGGCAATCCCAGCGATGATGGTTGACCTTATTAACGGGTTTTGAGCACGGAAAGCCAAGGTAGTTAGGTCATTATATTACATGTGTTCCTTCGGCTAGAGCGTCCATGAATTAAGGGTTGTATGATGTATGTGAGTGGACTTTTGTTTTATAAATTGAAATGCATGCATCAGAATATCTTTGTTTAAATACTGTTATGTATTGTGGCATTGAATGTCTGGATTTTGGAAATGGTTACTGTATACATGTTTTCCACTACTTCGATTAAAGTGTGAATTGAGAAATATCATGGGGTTTAGATTCGGTTTTGCTATCGTTTTGACATGGAAACTATTGAGTCAATGGTTTGGGTTTTGACCCTGTTGTATGAGTTTATCGGATTTGGTTATATTTGAGGAGGACCAGGACCCGGGACTAGGATCCGTTATTAGCGGTGAACCCGGTGAACCTCCAAGATAAACATATTTGAGGAGGACCAGGACCCGGGACTAGGATCCGTTATTAGCGGTGAACCCGGTGAACCTCCATGATAAATGGTTACCGAGAAATATGACAGTCGAGAGATATGCCGACTGATGCGATATGATAGCCGAAGGTTATACTGGCTAATGATATAATATGTCAGTCGAGAGATATGCCGACTAATATGTTATGATAGTCGAGAGATATGCCGACTGATATGATATGATAGTCGAGAGATATGCCGACTGATATGATATGATAGTCGAGAGATATGCCGACTGATATGTTATGATAGTCGAGAGATATGCCGACTGATATGTTATGATAGTCGAGAGATATGCCGACTGATATGATATGATAGTCGAGAGATATGCCGACTGATATGTTATGATAGTTGAGAGATATACCGACTGATATGTTATGATAGTCGAGAGATATGCCGACTGATATGATATGATAGTCGAGAGATATGCCGACTAATATGATATGATACAAGACTAGCACACCCCAAGGGATACCCTGGTGGCTAGGGATATGATAGTCGAGAGATATGCCGACTGATATGATATGATAGTCGAGAGATATGCCGACTGATATGATATGATACAGGACTAGCACACCCCAAGGGATACCCTGGTGGCTAGGGATATGATAGTCGAGAGATATGCCAACTGATATGATATGATAGTCGAGAGATATGCCGACTGATATGATATGATACAGGATTAGCACACCCTAAGGGATACCCTGTTGGCTAGGGATATGATAGTCGAGAGATATGCCGACTGATATGATATGATAGTCGAGAGATATGCCGACTGATATGATATGATAGTCGAGAGATATGCCGACTGATATGATATGATACAGGATTAGCACACCCCAAGGGATATCCTGGTGGCTAGGGATATGATAGTCGAGAGATATGCCGACTGATGTGATATGATAGCCGAATGTTATACCGACTGATGATACGATATGATAGCTGAGGATATTTCCGGCTCTAATATGAACCAGACGACAATTGTTATGGGCTTAATCAACCTATGAAAATACTTCGTCAGCCGGGTCAGTGGGTTGGTGTGGGCGGTGACCCAGAGGGAAGAATTATGGTTGGTTCACAAGTATCTGACTAGTCGGTTGTCTTGTGGTATTCCAGTAGAGATGTCAGCAGTGTCTGACCTACTGACATTTGGTGTCATAGGGTATTCTTATTTGAACCACCACTATTCCGAGGTCTTGACTTTGACCTGTATACTATCCTGCGTCTGACAGGTAAGAGCGATCAGTAAGTACAGAGGTTCTGTCGGGAACCCTGTAAGGTTTAATAAAAATTATTCAAGAACAAAGGGTATTTCTGGTATTTAAATTTTGAGGTAAAAAGAGCTGTCAGACGGAATAAGGGTTCTTTCCGGGTTTCGAGGGAAAATTCGGGAAAGGTCCTTACATTTACAATATAAATACACATCAAAATCCAAAGAAGGCCAAAAGAACCAAGCCTTCTTTCATACAAACAACTCTCAATTGAATGGAAACAGAAGCTTCACAATCCCCCACTTTCTAAATGAAATAGCCCATTTCATCCTCTCAACACGACGGAGAACCCCATTTCCCTAGGGTTCATCTTCTTATGTAGAATCTCCTCACACATAATACGTTACCAACCTTTCAAAATGAGAAGCATCCTTCAACTATGATGCCGGTGGTAACAATGAAAGAAACAAGAGAAACAGAATATGGATTGCTGTTGACCAAAATTATTCCAACATGTTATCCGGGTTGAAGTGTAGAGACTCCCTCCATACGAGCTCCTTTATATCTTCTTCATCCAGGGATGCCTGCTCGAAATCAAAGACGAAAGGAGATGGGCAAATGGGCTCCTCATTGATCTCGTGAAGACTTGATAAAAATGGGTGGTTCAATGCTTCTTCCACTTTCATACATAGTAAACAAGAAGGATGGATTTTAGTACCTCAAATGAATGAGAAGGTTGAAGTTACTCAATGCTAAGAGTGAGAGACTTACCAGTAATACGTTTGCTTGGATCAAAAACTAGCATTCGTTCAGCAAGGTCAATTGCCAATGGAGAGACATTTGGGAACTTTTGAGCAAAGGGCTGCTTTGGGACATGTGGGAGCTGCTTAACGTACTTCCTAGCATTATCACTTCTTAAAAATCCAAGATCTGAATCATCTGGTGAACCTAGCAGCTGTTTTTGAACAATCAACAGCTTGCATTATGAACATCATAAAAATAACGCTCCATTGCAGTTATCAAAGTTCACCTGTTCAAGTATAGCAAAAGAACTAATGAGAAAAATGAGTACCTCAGTTATGAGACTCAACTGCTGAACATAGTCTTTACCAGGAAACAGTGGTTCCCTCCTAATAATCTCCATGAAAATACACCCAACTGACCAAATATCAATTGCTGCAGTGTATTCTGAACAGTTAAGTAGTAACTCAGGGGCTCGATACCAACGAGTTACGACATATTCTGTCATGAAATCCGTCTCTGATGTAGTTCTTGCAAGCCCAAAGTCACAGATCTTAAGGTCACAATTTGCATTGAGAAGCAGGTTGCTTGGCTTCAGATCGCGGTGCAGAACATTTGCAGAGTGTATGTACTTCAATCCCCGAAGCAATTGGTACAGGAAATACTGCATAAACATTATGTGTTCTTAAGGTGAATGATCTAAATTGGATCTCAACAGAACTTATAGGGTTAACAGAAGCAACACAATTCTAAATAGGAATAAACAAAAGAATCCAGTTCGAATCAATTGTCTTAGACAAAGTAACTCATCGTTATATAACAGCTTTAGAAATTTCAATTGCACACATCGTGACCCTTAGATGGTACTAAATCAAACATATCACACTTCAATGCGATCTTAACCAACAGAGTGCCCTACAAGCTAGATCGATTCCTCTCATCAATAGACCTATATGTCTCCTGATTAAAATGGAAAGAATATCAGTCACAACTAAGCAGCAGCAATTTTTCTTTTTTCTTTATCAAAGAGGCAAGTAGCTGCTTTTGACAACGAAGAGCTTGATTCATCAACACAAAAAAGTTCATAGCTTCACGTTTGAAATTTTATAAGTAGTTCTAACATCCCTAATAAACACTGTCCAGAATAACAACACAGTCTTTACCTGACAGTGATCGTCTGTCAAAGCCTGGGTGGAGTGTATTATCTGATTCAAGTCAGTATCCATTAATTCGTACACAATGTACACATCATTGAACTTTTCCCTCTCTGCCGGCCTTATGATGTCCTTAATTTTGATAACCTGCAGAATAACAATGCAACTATTTCTTATTCACAGTAAAGCAAAGCTAAAGGCAAGTACAACTATACTCAACAACAAAACTCAGTTTACTAACATTTTAACTTTTTATTATGTTTATGAATAACAAGTCTTTAGCCATCTTTGGGAATTTCCAGATTTACTGAAGTAAGTAACATTAGAGGATTTATGTATTGATGCATAAAGTTTACATTGTCATGATCCATATGGCAAAGGAGCTTTATCTCTCGGAGCGTCCTCTTGGCATCTATTCGATTGTCGAATGCATTCCCAATCTTCTTGATTGCAACCTCTTCTTTTGTCTCAGAGTTTGTTGCACAGCTGCCATAATGACATATTAAACACATATTCAGCAAGAACCTTTCAAATGTAGCAAACGAGTGTGTACTGAAAGAGCTATCTATTGACTATTCCATTTCCAATTCAAACACAAAAGAACCCAAAATCCAATTCTAAAGATAGAATTGAATAAAATGGAGAAATGGGTTACTCAAATTTGTCCTTTTGAACCCAATAGAAACAAAATCCCACAAAGCTCAAGCCTAGTCAATTCAATTTTGAAGCCAAACAATGAAACAACTGCAAAAAGTTGAGATTCCGTGAATAAACGAAGACGAAGAAAAGAGAGATATATACCAAACGATGCCGTATGCACCACGGCCGACTGGGTTAATCGGAGGGGCATATTTGGCAGAGACTTCGAAGAAATTACCCAGAATGTTGTACTGTATATACTTGCCTCCGTAGAGAGGAAGACCTCCTACTCTCTTTGCTTGTTTATTCGCTTCAATATTCTCACTCTCCATCTCTCTCTCTCTCTTTCTAACTCCTAATTTCTTCCACAGAAATACAAAATCCAGAAACCTCTGAGTGTCAGACTGACTGACACAAACAGACAGATAACAGAGATAAATATATAAATATTTTTGCAGAAAAAAAAAAGGGTTGTGAGTGGTGACCACCTGAAATTGGTGAGTGAAAGCTATGGAGGGGCCATTTGGCACCACAGCCTGTGACTGATAGCCACCGCCGCACTTGCTTTCCTTTTCGTGTTGTTTTTTGGGTTACTTTTCAACTTTGAAATTTCAATTTGGAAAAAGAAAAGTAGTCGGTCAGTCAGTAGTCAATTTTTTGTTTTTTTCCTTTTTATGGGTCAAGATATTTCCAGTTTGGTTTTTGGGCTTGGCCCTATGTTGGCTTGGGCTGAAGATGAACCCCTTCTAAATTATAATTATATTATTATTTCACAATGTTTACCAAGTCTTTTTTTAATTAAATATTTTTGCTACAATAATGCCAAAAAAAAAAAGATTATATAGTCGAACTTGAAATCTTCCACATCATGACTGTTTACTAAGATCATTAAATAGAATATGATATATTCCTGAAAAATTAATTACAACAGGAAAAAAAAAATGATAGACTTGATTGATCAATCTCATTAAGTTATTACCACATAAATAAAACTAGTAAAGTGCTTGGCACCCTAAAACAAACTTGGATTGAATTACATTGAAATCAGACAATCAAGAATCCTAGGATTTACAAGTCGGCTCAACTTGTAGTATTAGGTCCAATTACCATGAGAAACAAAAAATGATTCGGATAGCTGATCTCCCAAAGCTCTCTTTGTCACCACAATTCTTACCAATAGAGTTCAATCAACGTCATCTCCGGCTGTCTTTGATCATCTCGATCTCGGTTCAAGGGACTCTCTATTTCCCCTCAAGTGACACTCACATTCATTATGCAAATCATATTTGTCCCATAATATAATCATATTTGATTATAGATTAAAGGGCTAATGGCATGGCAGTGCATATTATTATTATATAATATATAGGTTTTGGATTTGAATAAAAAAAAATTGATAATGTAATTTATTAATTATTGTTATGTTTTTTGGATACACAAGAAAATAAATCGTCTATGCTCTGCCTAATCACCTAACATTAGGCCCCAACTTGCCTAAGCACTATGCCCCTACTCGCTATCATGGAAGCGTCTAGCGTTATTTTGAACATTGATTTATGCATAAATTTCCACAAACAACTTATTTTTGGTTTCCTCCAATATCTCATTACTTTGCTAGGCCAATCTAACGAGTTTAATCGAGAGCACCTAGCATTGTTTTGAACATTAATTTATACCTAAATTTTCATCAACGACTTATTATTGGTTTTCAATATCTCATTACTTTGCTAGGCCAGATTGGTGAGTTCAATCATAGATATAGGTCTTGAACAAATAAAAGAAAATATAAGGAGATAAAAAAATAAAAAAAATAAAGGCTTGACTGTAGACTTTAAGTTTTAATGAAACATCACAAAAATTAGAAACATGAGATTTATTTGAATTTTAAAGAAAAAAATCATGCAAAAGAGTCGAGGTATTTACCTCTTGATATGTCATATACTAATTGTGTTCTACCAACGTATATTATTTGCATGTCGGGTTAATATTGGTATTAATTAGGTGTTAGTGGAGGACTCTTTAGCGATGCGTGGTATTCTTTTTCTTTAGACCGGGTTGAAAGCTCTGGTAAAGTTGTAACGAGGCCACATCAATTGAACCACCGATAAGTTGTACGATTTGCTCTTACCATCTAATACATTTCCGTACTTTCTCTCCAAAAAAAAAAATTACGTAATTCTCGTATGAAAATCAATTTTGTAACTTTAATTTGGACAACTATATTGAAGGAGAAGAAATTCAAATAATCCCAATTTTGTAAATTTGGAATTTTAATTTTAATCCTTCCAATAAAAACTTAAGATAGAAGCTTACTTGTTTTTTTTGATACAAAGATATTGGAAAGGTGGATTACGCTCATTAGTTATCAATTTATTAACCTTGTTCTTGACGAGGGTTGAATTTAAAATATCTCATTATATAATAGAATGAATAAAAATATGAAAATATCACTAGACTAATAATACTAGAACATAAAATTACTTATTTAGTGTATATTGAAAAGTTGGCAATTGGGGCCTAATACTCAGATCCAAAAACTTGTGTAGGCTTGGGGCTACTCCTTCTGCACCTTAGATGGATCCGGGCTTGGAGAACAAAGCAACAGTCGCTTTTGTAACCATTCTAAAAAGATAAGCAGCTCGTATTGGGAGTATTTCTTGAAAAACGATATTTTAAGGCTGTATATAATGGATATCGATTTCGTTTTTTAGGCTCTCAGTCTTACAATCTTCTAAAACTTACTTTTAAATAGTAAAAAAAATATCAATACCAAAATATTACTAGCGGCGTTTCTCTTTGATATAATAAGTTTGATTCCAGATAGGAACTTCTTTTGTTTTTATTTTACACATATCCAGTAGTTTATAGTTGGGACATGCCAATCGTACAAACAGTGGGTTTTAAATCAATGAGAAAATCAACTTATTGAGATGAATTTTCTCTTCTTGTTGTTTATAATTGGTAATGGCCGGGTAACTTTTAATACTTGTTGTTTTTTGAGAAAATATTGCACAATCCTGAGAAAATATTGAGAGAGATCACTCTCTTACCTTTTGCTTGGTGTGAAAGAAACATAATTTTTTTTGCAAGAAACATAGTTTTATTTTGCAATATTTCAAATACGTTATCACGTAATATTATTAATTCATTTATAATTTGCAACAATAAAAATAGACAATAACATTGATATTTCTATTCATAAAATGTAATAATAAAAAATAAATTCATGCGTTATAACACGAACAAAATATTAATATCATGTGATAATATTTTGATTACAACTGAAAATGACTTACTTATAAGCATTGTATTTCAGCACGTTGCAAAAACATCCATACTGATTAAACATAATTTTATCAAAGACTCTAGGGTGAGACGTAGTCCGATGATCCCATCCTTCTTGTAGTCGTTGCCAATCAAGCTAGAGAGTCGGAGACTCAATGTAATTGACTCTCGCTCGCTCTGCTTTAATTGACTTCATATTGATTTCTAGATGGGGCATTATTTTTCACATGTGTAATTGAAATCTTATTTCGTAATTTAAAGTTTAAAATTTACTCTCATTATTTTATCGCAATGTAAAACTATTAGCATCATCCAACTGTTTTGTGTTCGTACTAACCATGATTAATATGTATGCTTATTAGAATAGTTGTCGAAAGATGGTGAAAAGTTCGAAGAAATGTCATTTTTTAAGAACATGATCGACGCTCGTTGTAAATTCAAACTTTCTATTAATATTTTAATATATGTATATATATTTAAAAAATTAAAGTATATTATAAAAGTCATCTGAAGAGAATGTTGTATAATCTTTGGAAGCATATCCAACAAAATGGTTGGATGAGGCAAGCAAGCATCGATGTCTTTACTTTTTGTTTGGTGCGAAAGAAACTTTTAAAGCCAATGAATAAGAAGATATATACATGCATCTGGAAAATATATGTACACTTCGGCACGTGGCAAAAAAACCTATCCGTACTGATTGAACCATAATTATTATATTAAGGTTTCCATTTTTATTCGCATTCCTAGTTTCCTATTCCAACCCTCCTTCTGAGCTTTACATTTTCTAGTTCTCCATTCCACTCATATTTAAATATGATAAGAATCTGATTTGGGAGAAAGATCAACGGATCTTAATTTTTGTTCACACTAACAAAAACTCATATCAATATGAATAAGAATCTGTACTTTCAAAAATTCATATCAACAATATAAGAATCTGTTCATAAATTCATCAATAGAATGACGATTTATACCTTCAAATACAATTTACTTTTGTTTGGATCGTTATGTCCCGTGATTTTAATGATGTTGAGGAATTTTCACAGTGAATTAGTATTTTCAGAATCTAATTATTAAATGTATTTTACTCATATTTATCGTCTAATTTTTAAAATTAGTATTTTGTTTTTGTGTTGCATTATTCTTCTGTAAAATGTAAAATTTGTTGTAGCATATTTTATATTTGTTTTTGTTAAATGGTTATTTTATTTATCTGAACGAAAATGATGAATTTAATTTTTCTTATAGTGTTTATGTTTTTTCTGTCTTTAAAATCTTTAAAAACGTATGTATTTTTTTTTTACTGCTGACAAAAAAAAACGTGTGTATTAAGAAACAATGTTTCATCTTTTGTGGTAAAATAAAGGCACGTGATATTGTTGTAGCAAATCGTCATGGCATGACGTATGTGACACTTAAGCTTCACTCCCTAATTAGTAATTTCCCCCACAAATCGAAGCTTCTAGCCAGAACGTGGCTGAAATATCTTTCATTTAATTTAATAAATTAATATTCTAACGCTTGGTTATATAAGGTAGAATTTCTCTCTACTTTAAATATGGTAAAAAGTTACTTCTATACACTTGAAATTAAACCCCCAACTGCCCAATGAAGAATAATTGATTAGTGATTGATCACCCATGGAAGAAATATTATGATAAAGTATCGCTACTAATTTAAAGAGAAGCAAAAAAGATAATACTTAATGCTATAAATTAATGATATATATTTTTCTCTACACGTCATGTAATAAGTCTTAAATTCAACTTTCGTAAATAGTAATGTCGATAAAACAACTTTACTAAACGTGAACATATCAAGATTATTGTCATTCACGTTTAAACTCTAAAACTTTAAAATATAAGCCGAAAATTTCCAATTGTTTGTGATCGATTTAGAAAAATCACTTAATAAAGTAATTAATTAAAATGATCATAATAAAGAAATACCTTAACCATTAAAGACCCAATTTGAACTTTGAAGTGTGAACCCATACAAATTCCAGGCGACATCAATGTCCGTATAAAGATAGTCAGAAAAAGTCATTGACTGATAAATACAGTTCTTGGCTGCAGTTGCCTAAAAAGAGAATCCTTTTTACTCTGAGCTTTAAGCTTTTTTTGGTATCAATCTAATTAAACAAACATTTCTTTGCCCAAAAATAGTTAATAACTCTTAGAAAGTGACTCGTTACAATATATTTATATATAACTTTTATTTATTCACATTAAATAACAAACAATTATAATAATTGAAATTCGATTCTTATAATATTTGGTATCGAAGTCCACCAAAATGAATCATTTGTTCAACACTCTCAACAAAAATGACTTCATTCAACTTATTCTTGAGGATTTTATGAAATGTCCAAATTACACGAATCTCTTATTAGTTACTATAACTTTTTTTGTCCATCACACATCACAATCTCACCCCTTATCTTAAAACGCGCACAATTCCCAGTAGAATAAGAGGGAAAACAAAAACGTCCAAATGTAATTCAATTGTTTATTTAACCTTTTTTTGGATAATTAATTGTTTATTTAACCTTTTTTTGGATAATTAATTGTTTATTTAACCTTTAACCCACTTAAACCACCAACTATCAAGTATGAACGACCGACCGGTCAACCTACACGAGCCTATTTGGGTTTAAAGGGAAAGAGGGGTAGTTTTTTCCATCCTCAACAGAAGCAAAAGTTTTTGTTTTTTGATAGGTAACAAAAGCAAAAGTTTGTATGCAAGTGTTTCTCTGCATTGAATTTTCAATTTATAAACATCCAAATGTTTCTGTCGAAAATTCAGTACTCTTAATGCACCTTCGGAAATTTTTTAATTCGTGTTTTGGAAATGAACAAATTACCACAAGCTATCATCTCTTTTTTGTTAATAAGGCCATTCCCAGTCATATAATGGACCCTAGAGTCAAGTTATAAGAATTTTGTAACTTGACTCTAACTACAAATTTACGGTTCAAGTCAAAATTTTATTTTCTCGTGCCGATAACTAAGATTTGTACATTTAGGAAATACAAATGTGCGCGAAAACATTCCACACCATCTTTTATTTTTAAATTTTGAGAAAAAAAACAAATAATCAATTTAATGAAGAAACCCCAAAAAGCAACCAAAGATCGAGAGTGAGGTTGTAACCAAAGATCAAATTAATGACCAGATCATACAAAACCAATAGAAATCTGGCCACAAAATTGTGAAGTAAAATTATTATATTTTAACAAAATGTATGTACATGGAAAAGAAAGCAAGCCCAAGGTGAAAAACAACAACTTTAAAGTTCAATCACTGTGATACTGAACAAAACCCTTACGGCCTACGTCACTTCACTTGCGCTACAAAATAGCTTACAAAGGACACCAACACAGCTTACCCCAATTCCCCAAATTTCTCTCTTCAACCTCTCACACCCCAGAAACTCAAAGAGAAAGACCAAATAAATAAATTAATAACAAAATGAGCAAAATGACTCTGTACAAGGCCACACCATAACGAAGGAGGGTTCTTAACTAGATCCTCAATTTTCAGCTAATTGAGGGGTCGTGAGTGGTCAGATTGAGCATCTGAGCAGTACCCACTTGGGGTTTCGGCTGGGGTTTGCGAGTTTGAGCTCAAGAACCCTCCACTTTCTGTTGGCTTACGAGCGTGGCCGCCCGTCATGGAAGCCAATGACTTGGCCAATTCCTTGATTATCTTCATCTTTATCTGTCCCCTCCTCGGCGGGATGACTCTGAGCTTCGATTTTGAACCAGGAATCTCCATCTTCTTGGAATTGGCCATCAAGGGTTTGAGCTTGGAACAGAGCAAAACAGAGAGACTGAGATTCAGAGCAAAACAGAGAGACTGAGAAACGGAGAGTTTTGATTTAATGGAAAAGAAGAAAGCGAGAGAGTTTTTTTTTGAAGATGTGTTGTGATGTGAGTAAAATAGAAGGGGAAGGCGCCTTTTATAGATAGCATTGGATTTTGGGGAAAATGGAATTGCTTAGTCTCCAAGGCTTACAACAGTTGCATTTCGGTTAGCCACGTGGCAGTGAAGTATATTCAAATAAAAATGCTGACACACGAAAAAAATGCTAACTTATATCAAATTTGATTGATTTTTTTAATCCATAATTTTTGAATAGTTATGTAAAAAATGAACTGTCCTAATTATGACATATGTTTACAAAAAAATCAATTACAATGAGAAAAACAAAAAAGTGGGACACAAGTATTGTCCTTAGAGTTCAATTGATAACCATTCCATTGTTGTTTACAGTTTAATAAAATCTGTAAAAAATAAAAGATGAAATAATATTTCTGAATTGTATTTTTGAATATACAAAGACACATATTATATACTAGCTACAATAAACCTAACTAAGAAAAGAAATATTCTATTCTAATTAAACAAGATATGAAATCAGGATATCGAATCAATCTATGATATTGAATCAATCTAGAATTTGTCACGATTTGATTTCTAACAAAATCTTCTGCTGATATATGTAGAAAGTATAGAAGAAGAATGAATGACTAAGAATGGTGGTATCAGGCAGAACAAACAAAAAAGAAAGAATAACGAAATCTAGAAAGTGAAATTTACGAAACTAGTTTTTGATTTTTAGGGTTCTTTGTTTTGTTTTTTCAGTCTCTTTTTGGCTTGTCCATTAATTTTTTCCAGCATCCCTTCTGAGGGAAAATTGTGGTGGATTTTCCACCGAGGTCTAGATGTTTTTTTTCTAGATGTCTTGGTGGTTTGTTTCCTTTAGGTTCAGATTTTGCTGAATCTCTTGGTGCGCTATGTTCTTAAGTTGTTTTTGGTTTTCCATGGACCATACTTTTGGTGCTTGTTCATTTTTAATTGCGAGTGTTCTTTGATGAATCTTGTTAACTTCCTGAAGTACCTTGTAAACATGTATTTCCTGTTAAATTCACAATTATTTTTTATGTTTTAAAAAAAAGGACTAAAGGGCTTAATCATTTGGGTAATTACATTGCTATCAAATCATTATGATTCCATATTCAACAATTAGTGAGGTGTGTTATGAAATGAGTATGACAATATGTATGATTTCAATTTTCGGATTTTTTTTTGCAATGTATAAAATTTCGCTCGCCAATAATATTGTAATAATTTCTATAATTACTTGTTTAGCGAATTCAAGTATCGAAATTGAAACCTCTCAAAGTGATACTACAATCAAAGAGACGAATTATTGAATGTAACTAGTAATTAATGACTAATGAGGTTAGAACAAAATTTAAACGAGTGGAGTCTGTGGACCTCCATTATGTCATGGAAACGCGGCATTGAAACTGTTACTGTCAATTTTAGGGAGTTAAGGAAAGGGACAGCATCTTCACCTTCATCACCATCGTCGTCCTGGGTATATAATTTCAGACATTATTCTCTTGTTCTTGTGACACTTTACAATTACATGAATTATAAATTTTAGTATTTCATTGGCCTGCAAGAAGTAAAATCTATTAAATTAATAAAAACGCGTGGGGGACCCTTGAAAATGTGACATATAATTTTATAGCATGTGGTTGTAAAACACAAAGAGCAAATCTTTCTTTCATAGCCATATTTTGTAGTCATTTATAAAAAGGAAAAATTGTAGCAGCCGTTCCTGAATTTTACAATAATTTTAGCAAATGTCCATAAACTTGAAATTTAGATTTCACCGTCCCTTAACTTGTTCGTAATAGTCGATTTCGTCCCTCCGTTAAAATATGAAACGGAATCCGTTAAAAATAAGAGCAAAATCGTCAATTCAAGGGGTTTTTCGTCATCCTTTTTTTTAAAAAAAAATTTCTGAATTTTTCTTCAACTTCAACAATCTGAAATTTTAAAGGATACCAAATTGAAGCACGATGCAAGAATGGAGCACTGGGGGAGGGAACCGTGATGGGATTCTAGGATTCAATGGAATTTGGGCGGGGTGCTCAAGACGATTCTTGGTTGGGTTCCTGTGGAGCATTCGTTTCGATCCGATTGACATCTGCGGCGGGTCGTTGCTTATGTTGAGACTAAAGGGATGGATTAATTGGAGAGCTTTCATTTTAGGGTTTTTGAGATGTGTTGATTAGGTCGATCCTCCTGTTGAGGTTATGGGGTTGCTTTTGTTGAGATTAAGGGGATGGATTTATTGGCTTTCGGTTGAGGCTAGGGAGATTCTGGTTTGGGTCTTAGAGTCAAGGGCGTTCCGATGGATGCGTCTTGACCGCCAGCTGCGATCTCTCTATTGCGATGGAGATATGACCGGGTATGTTTGTTCGATGGTTTCGAGAAGGAGTGTGGCTCATAGTGAATAGGTTTTTAGGAGTAGCGTTCACGAGGAGCTTTGCAATAGAACTAGTATGATTTCGATTGTGAATTCGGTTTCTCTGGTGTGGATATTGGATTCGATGGCTTCTTGACAGGACCCTTTCCGAATTTATACTCGAAATCCGCGAAAAGCTCTGCTCTCGTCTGACAGCCTTTGACCACATAAGTTAATACCTAAAATACTCTTAACCTTTGGAAACGTCAAATGAAAATTTACAGGGAACCGTCAACAACCCTAGAGGACCTCCTCCGAAATAAAATAAGACAACTGACGTATCACACTCGTGCGAACCGTCAACAACTCGTCAATCTGGGTCACCGCCCACACCACCCAATGACCCTGATGACGAAATTACCCTTGCCACATCCCAGGCATTGGTCACACTTCGTGACTATCATATCGTTGATTCAGACATTACTCTATAGTGATGTCCTAGATATGCCAATCTAGTCAGGCTTCCATTTCCCTGAACCTTTATAGAAGTCTCACTAACTTACCCCGAGTCGTAACTCGATATTCCAGCTCATCCCAGGTCGTAGCTCACTAACCCGGCTCATCCCGAGTCGTACTTGATATCCCGGCTCAACTCGAGTTGTAGCTCAATATCCCGGCTCATCCCGAGCCGTAACTCTATAACCCGGCTCATCCCAAGAGTGTGATGGAATCTTCCATAACATACCTCAAATAATTCATCAGGATCAAAATCCAAATCATAATCCCGGTCTTAAACCCTAAAATAAATTCATAAGCCTCGAGAGATGTGTAGTGATAAGACATTGGATAAATCCCTTTAAACCTCAAACTTATTTTCTGAGACTCGCAAGGGTGCCAATATATATATTCCCACTACGCACAATCTGTGGTATGACTTAATACATAGAAATACGCATGCCATGCAATCCCGGAAATCCAGTTCGTGCACAGTACATCCAAAGTATCAACTCAAGGAAGCCTTAGCCCCACGAAACCCTTTGATATACCAATAACGAAACTCCCCTGACCCACCGAGCCAAACCTCGCCCCGTGATCGTCCCTTACAGCTGGAATTACTCAAACGGGGCTCTAAACGGAATCCAACGGCCTCAAAACCGCTAAAACCCACTCTGGAATGGTCCAAAACCCTAGACACGCATTGCTATGGCCTGGGAAACATATCCACGCGCTGCCACGCGACGGTGGAAGACCGGACCAGATGCCAGGCGCCCCTACGCTCCGCCATGCGCCCTCACGTTCCCCCACGGGCGTCTGCACTATCACGACGCAATATTCCGTCGAACATGATAGAATATCCTAACGAAATCAGAATCTTTCGTCCAAACTAACGACATTAGGGTTCCGTTATAACACTGTTACCTTTTGACGGAATATGCTAACGCCGTCAACATATTCCGTCAAACCCTGATTGCGTCAGTTGACCCAACGGTCAACTAACCACTGACTGGACCGCTGATTGTGCTGCCATGTGGCAGCTGAGTCAGCTGCTGACTGGTCGCCATGTGGCTTCCAAGTGGCATGCCACGTTAGCATACCGCATTTCTAACCAGTCGTCGGCGTTCACCGGGGACGACGATCGGACCACCGCCGTCGCCGGTTGTCGAAATCTGGAATCTCTCGCCGTAATCCTCCATTAGCGGCCGAGAGCTCAAGCTTTCCAGATTCCTCCGAACCCCACCAGTTTTCACGATCTAAGTGTCTAGAATCATCTACTCCATGCCAGGAACTTAAATTCAAGCTTACAATTTAGAAAACTTACCTTAATCGAACGGAAAATCGTTGGGAAGATTCAGCTCCATCTCCGACCTTCGAATCGCCTTGTACGGTGGTTTCCCTGCCTCGAAACTGGCATCAAACGACTCGTAGAGTCAAGGGGAGTACTTTCCTAGCCTTGGATTCCACTAACTCGACCCCTACACGATCGGCAGTGGCGACGACGGTCTTCGTAGTCTCACAAAGAGAGAGAGAGTATCGACCGGGGAAGAGGGGAAGAATCAGGAAAAATCTGGAACAAGGGCCTTTTTGTAAATATCTGCTTGCCCAAATTACCAGACTAACCCTGGACTTCTAGACCCATAACTTCCTCATCCGATCTTCGTTTTTCGCGGGCCCCTTTCTGCGAACTTGTGAGTCTGAGATCTACACAACGGCCCAAAAAAAACTTCCAAAAGTGTTACCAGACAAAAAGTGACTTTCAAACCCCTCCAAAACCGAGGATAAAATCATAATTTCCCTAATTAAATTCTCAAATTACTTTAATTTATGGTCTGGGTCATTGTGCTTCTCGTTGGGTGTGACTCGTTCCTCAACTGCAATTGTCTAGGTACGTTTTGGATTCTAGTGGGGGTTCCTATTCAATGGTTTCGAGTGGTTTTGGGGATCGTCGTGAGCAGGGTCTTGGGAGAAATAATCGAGATAATCAGTGCAATTGGGTTGATAAGATTTTGTTTGAGGTTTGGGTTTTTCTGTTCTGGATTCTGGATTCTGGATTTGAAGGATTCTCGGTGGGAGCATTTTGTTTTCCTGCTGGCTTCGCTCAATCACGATATGGATAAATTTGGGAATTTCTCTTCGATGGATGCAATAGAATTTGTGACTCTTCAAGAGCAAGTTGTTGATGCCACTGCTAATCATTTAGCAGGTTGTACAATCCTAGTTCGTGCTGCTTCTTCTTCCCCATGATCATCAAAAATGGAATCAAGACTTGGTTAGTGAACTTACATTTAGTATTTATTTTAATCAATCATATAAAAGCACCTCCTCCATCACAATGAAATCAAATGAAATCCGCCATGGTATTCGGCGGCATTCGCTCGCAGAGAAAGAAAAAAAACAAAAACAAAAACTTGCGCAAAAAGTCAGATATGCTGATGAAATGTCTATTTTGCCCTCAATTATTCATGCACGTAACAAATTCTGTAACAGAGGGACGAGTTCGACTATTTCGAACAAGTTAAGGAACAGTGGAATCTAAATTTCAAGTTTATGGATGTTTGCTAAAATTATTGTAAAGTTCAAGGACGTCTGCTACAATTTTTCCTTATATATATATATATATTCTTTATCTCTATTACAGTAAAGAGGGGGAATTTTACCAAAATATTTTGGGCGAAAATACTCTTTGATAAGATATTTTAAAAAAAATAAGTAATTTAATAAATTAAGACAAAATAATAAAATTAAATATTTTAAATTAAAAAATAAACATTTTAGTGGAGAAGTGTGTAGTTACTTCTACACTCATTCTTTTTTATTTTATTTTATTTTATATTTTGAATTTACTTTCATTTTTCATTATTTCTTAAAAATTAAAAAAATAAATTAAAAATAAAAATAATTAACATACATACACGTACGCAAGTCCATAAAGCCAATTCGCGTTTATTGTTCATCTTCATACTTTGCAAAAAGGAAAATACAAAATCTCACTCTCAAATAATCACATGTCAAATCTCTAACTATCTGATAGATTTTTGCTATGTTGATATTTCAAGAAAAATGCAAACTACGAAACTTAAAACAATCACTTCGATGGTTACTAAACTTCCATGGTTTGAAATGTAGGATATGTAATTTTTACTCTTTCTTTCTGCTTATTTATGGTATATATGTTTCGGTGTAGTCATGAGGTGCCCATCCAAAATCCGACTTTGAAATTGACTTCGGAATAACCAAATAAGATATCATTTTGCATAAATTTCAGGCCATATAAAATGGCTACTTTGCTCCTAAAGTGATGCAAAAATGTTTTTTCTCCCCTAAAATCAACTTCATAGTCGTTCTTTATGGATTGAGCATGAGACACGTAATTAGTTAACGGGACTTATATCGAAGATTTAACACATTGGCCCGGGGAAAACGTTTTAAAGAGTTAAGAATAATTAAACAAAAATTTTGAGAATTATTGTATAATCCCGAATTTTAACAAAAAACTCATAATAGTAAAGTGCAATTTGCATTATTTTCAGGTATCAAATTGTTTATCTTTTCACTGGAATTTTTACAAGTTTTCAATTAAAGAAACATAAAATCTTTAATCAATATAATGATGTGTTATCTAATTATTTGGCTTTGGTTGTGTGATTATGTACCCAACCCTTTTAGAGCACATATGCATTGCCCTATGTAGGTTCTAGGTCCATATAAAGAAATGCTAATAATTAAGAGAAAAATAATCACAAAAGAAAAAAAAAAATCCCCTCCAGAAAAACAAAGCGACATGTACTCAATGGTACTTTGCACAAGCGTTAATTTTATAAACGACAGTCGTTACATAAATAAACTGATTTGATTCCACATGAAATTGTACGTCTAGGCAGTGTATGAAACTTTAGAACAGTGACCTTGTTTCCAATTATGGGCTATGAGTATGATATATTCCTCTTGAGTAGGTCAATTATTATTTTGCTGCTGGGTATCATTTTATATTTGGTGTCACAGATGTTTGTCACATCTGGTTTGGCCCTATTGTGAAGGGTCACAAATGTAAATAATTATTTCAAATTCAATGTGTATACGTGGACCCTTAAATAATATAAAATTGGATGTCGTGTGTTTGGAAAATAAATTGTAAAGATACAAATGTGTCAATTTTTAAAAACAAGCAAAACGCGTATTTCTACTAACTAAATGAAATATTATTGTTTAAATATTTAATATAATTTCTCAATATTTAATTTCGTGTAAATAATAAAATGTATGTAAGTGAAAGAGATCGTTTTAATTCTATTTGCAAAGACTAAAGATGATTCGTAATATCACACATTGATTAATAAAATAAAAAACAAAAGAGATTTATGAACTGAAAAATAAATAGTAATTCCAAGGACTTTAAATTTGAAGAATATGACTTTTTATTTGTTTAGTAAATGAAATAAAACAATAACAAAATAACAAAGAAACTGGGGCTTGCAATTTTTGCTTTGAGGGGCTTTTAACTTTTGTGTGTGCTGCCTTCTCCATCTCCACATCATTTTTGGTTCTTGATCACCAAGAAACAAAAAGGAACACCAAGAGACAAAAAGGAAACACCTTACATTTGGTATACTCTTTGAATTCAATAATTGGGTGACCACTTACAAAATTAGATTTGGGTGACCACTTACAAAAAGGAAACACACCTTACATTTGCTATACTCTTTGTATCACTTAATACTACGATATAATAATATTTCTTTCCACATATTAAGTACAAGATTTGGATTCAATTTTTGTAAAATGTGATATCAATACTCAATGTGTATAGTGTAATTCTCCTCTCTCTATATCATTATATTAAAAAAATACCATAGTTTTATGTGATGCACCATAAGCTTGTTTGGTGGTTAAAATTGAATTAGATCGATTGTTCGTAAAATTTAAGGTACTTTGAAAGTCATAATAATTGAATTTTCATTTTAAAAAGGTTGAAAGGCATAAGACATGAATAAAACTCATAAGAGCTAAAGTTTCTTTTATATCTAAATCTCCCAAATTGCGAAAAATGAAAAATTATTCATTTCCAAGGAATCAATATACCTTTTCTGATATAAGGATCCGATACATTCCGTTTGATACAATAATATTTGAGAGATAAATTATATATATATATATATTAAATATTGACTTTATTTTTTTTTTTAATCAAACAAGAGACTTTTTGCTGCACAAAAAGTGAGTAAGACCTTCTCTAATAATTCAAACGGATTTAATTTCTATATATAAGAATCCGCCAACTGAAATCAACAATGGCTACTGTCAACGAATATACTCCTTATAATTTGGAATTAATTTGCATTTAGTTTTAGGGCATTTCCCCAATTTCTCCTCGTGATCGAGGGCCTACCAAAGTGGAGAGCACCGACCCAAAGTGAGAACTTGTTGACTTTAATGGGCATGGCATATCCCGAAGCAATTGAAAACCCCAGTTTGGTACGATGGTTTACTCACTGAAAGTAGCAACTGAAAGCAATTAAGCACGCACATTCGCAGATAGGTAGGGCCCAAAGTCGCAAACCGATATCGGCTCTAATTAGAAAACCATTAAAGCCACTGGCCTTTCGGATCCTGAAAATGAAAGTCAGCTTAGTGACAAGAATTAAATTAAATTAAATTGATTATATTGATATGTTATTTTATTAATCACATAAAATAAATAAAAAGTGATTTAATTTATTAAAATAACACAATTCATTAATTGACATATTAATATAATTAATTTAGTGTGTTTAAATAACATTACTCTAGTGACAAACAAAATAATATGTCACCTCACCCACCTATATTTATTTAACTAATAAACCCCAATTTCACTTTTTTATTTTCTTATTTTTGTCTTGCTATGTTCGTACTACGTTGGACTTTGAAGTGCGATATGCTTGGATCTAACGATCTGTGGCACGCCAATGAAGCTAACCAGTGATTGTTGGGAAGTTTCATGGAACCCCATATCATACCCAATTTGTCAAAACATGTGCTGGTGTAATTAACTTATGCTATGTTTGTGGGGTAGCCGATTTTCAGCGTATGTGGCCGTTGAAATTGGGAAGAGGGAAGGAATTTTGTTAACGATAATGGTGTTCAGAAGTAAAAACAAAAATACATTATAATTGAGATAAATTTAAGGAGGATGAGTAGAGGGCTTGTAGGTCAGCAGTGAGCTCATTGTTACGGATTAGGAATTAGGATTAAGTTTTGCCTAAGCAAGTCAACTGCCAGCTGGCAAACCCAAATCCTCGTAGAATCCACGTACGTGTATCTCGCTCTTCTAGACTTGGCTCAAGTCTTGCATGTTCACATCAACTTTTAATCCAAATCTTCACACTAAATGTTAAAAAATAAAAAATAAAACCTCTGCTGTGACTTGCAACAAAAGAAAGACTAGAAAACTAGAAGTTCTTGGAGATAAATATTGAATTTCTTGGAGAATGCAATGAATAAGTCGATTGCAAAATTTAAATACAAGTCATGAAAAGTTTAGTATAGAAAATCAGTGGAAATTTGAAGAGGGGCATGGAAATAAAATACATTTATTTGGGTAATGAGCTAAATTTTTTTAACTAAGCAAACCTTTTGGTTGGCCTATATTTCTGTATGACGTACTCATTTGCTGCTTCTTACTATGTAAGCAAACATGCAAGAACAAATTTGTAATCTTGCAATGAGAAAAATGTTATTTTTTTATTCATACGTGTCATTTTATATTTAACAAAATTAAGAAGATTTGCAGAGATTACAAATTGATTTGTAGCTGAAATTGAAAGTTTTACTTTCTAGGTCTTTTAAGCAAGTTCACATGGCCACGATTGAGGTAGGATTTCTTTGGGATCCCCTTTTGTTCACTTATTTAAATGTTGTTTTTTATCTTCCTCCACAGATTTTATAATAGCGTTGGAGATGAGCAGACCGCGAAGATTTTGATCATTGTAATCTTTGATTCAGGATTGTTACTTGCTTTTTTTGTTAGAGAGTAATTCGAGTGTGTTTGAAAGTTGTTTGAAAGTGTTCAACCTATTTTGTAATCTTCTTTGTTATTAATAAATTTTTTTTTCGTTGTTGTCCATAAATAGCGTAAATTTTAATGTCATATTATGTTTTTTTTTAATATAAAAAAGAAAAAAAAAACCTAAAGAGAGAATCGTCTAAAACTATCTTACTCATTTACGTTTTTTTTGTGGATCCCTTACTATTTAACATTTCAACTTCACAAAAATAAGAAAGCTTAATTCTTTATAAAACTCTTGGTAGTTTCTACAACACCGACTATTTAAGACATTAGACATCTGACCCTACATGTATGTATTGTAAGAGATAAGTGCAGCTTTGAATCTCAATAGCGAGAGCTGGTTGAGTATAGCCATTGGAGACCAAGCACCTGGGAATCCCTGCACTACATCACATCAGGCGGTGAGGTCAGGTGGAATCTTATCTCAAATAAAATATTAAAATAACAAAAAAGAAATTTAGGTTGGCTTGCTAAATAGTAAATCCCTTGGAAAGTTCCTATATTTAAATACCACTTTTTTATATCCAGTAAAAAAAAATACCACTTTTTTATACATTATATTTGTGTCATGAAAGTTAGCATATGTTGTACGCTAATCCCTTGGAAGGAGTCTGTTTAATATTTGTTTTTCACTTATTTATTGATTTTTAATATTGTTAATTTGTCTAATTTAGGGAAATTAACAATTATAGAATTGACTCTATATTTTCTTTTAAAAATAAAACACTCTGAAAATTATTTACAAAAATAAAACCTATAAATACTAAATGTTAACCCTGTAGTCCTGTAGTGACCATCCGAAAGAATTGAACCCTCCCACCAAAATGAACTCGCGAAACCTCACACCGCGAAATCGAAGTGCGACCTAACGACATCTTCCAGCCGCAACCTCAATGACCAGCGACGAATCCACTCATCTTCGTTGATTCGAACTAATTCCTGCATCTGTCTCAGATCGATCGCAATCTTCACGAAGAAGATCGCGTCGCCGTACGATCTGGTGATGCAGACGAAGCAGGTGGGGAGGCTTCCGGTGGTGCACTTTGCAGCAGGAGGGGTTGCGACTCCCGCAAATGATGGTAGCCCTTCAAACAGTTTGTGGTTTATTAATCTATTTTAAGTCTTTTCGACACCTCCTCTTCGGTCTCTCTTCTTTCTTCGCTCTTTTGCATACTTTTCCGTATCTCTTCTCTCTTTGCAGTCTCGCTTCAGTCTTCCTCAACCTCTTTTAGTCTCTTCTCTGTCGTCTCTCCCTGCTTCGCTTTCAGGAAGAAGAACAACAACAAAATTGAAGTTGTGGTGCATTTCGAACTATTTCGGGTATGATTTTCAATGTTTTTATTCTGAATGGATTTTTGGGTTCATGAATTTTTCTATGGATTTGTGGGTTGGGTGCGGTGAATAAATTTTCAAATTTGGGTGTTCGATTTTGGGATTTCAAAATTGGCTTCTTGATGGATTTTAATCTTGGGTATGAAGTTAGGATGTTTCTTTGAACTCATAGAAACTAATTTAGGTGCTGAAAGGGATTGAAAACTTGATTAACAATTTTGGAAAAAATTTAGGTTTCTTTTCTGGAAAATTTGTAAGTACATGAGCCCTGCTTTGGCGCTCTGTTTCTTGTCCAACCCTTAACATTTTTCTGAAAGGATTTTAATGACCTCAAAACTAGACTTGAAAAGCTTCAAAACAAGTATAAGTTTGTTGATTTTCGTTGAGAATGTAGCTACCTAAGTTTGATAAAATGTTGGGGAAAAAACTGTAAAAATCTGGGTTGAATTTGTTCCAATCAGTTGTTCATCTTTCTCCTTTCTATTTATCAGCTCTTTTTCTTAATCATTATTTTTGTGGGTTGAATTTGTAAGTTTTTTGTTTAAATATGTGGCATGGTCATGGGCTTTTTTTTGTTGTTGATTAATTTGATAGGAATATGAAGAATGAATGATTTGTTTTAGTTTTCTAGGGTTTCATGATTTTTCTGGGTAGTATGATGTTTGGTTTTGTGAGGTTATCTTAACAAGGTCAATTTGCTTGAAAGAAATGTGGGAAATAAAAAGAAGAAAAGGGTTTCTACAATTTTTATACAATTTCTTTGTTTATACTGTATATTGTTTGGAGCAAGTAAAAATAGTTGTACTTAGTAACAATTATGATTTATACAATCAATAGTTTGCAAAGTGATTATGATTTGGACTATAGAGCATCCAAAACAATTAAGCACAAGAAGAAGCATAGTAGTAGAAAGAAAAGAAAAAGGCATCTGCCTAATGGTGATGAAGTTCTCTTGTCTTTGCTTTTGAAGTTTCAGAATATTAACATAGGTATTTGTCTATTCAGGTGGTCCGTTGGCAGCTGGACTGATGTTGGGTCTCTATAAGAAGCTGTACGTATTACCAACCCGAGGGATGATCCAGATTAATTTGTATTTTGAGTAACTACTTTGCTTATTATGTAGTGTTTTCGCTACCAATATGTCTTAAGTGTTAAACTCCCTTCTATGCTTATGTACTGTTCCGCTACCAATATCTCTTAAAGGTTAACTCCATACATTTGTGTATCC
Source organism: Oemleria cerasiformis (assembly GCA_037349345.1). NCBI lineage: Eukaryota > Viridiplantae > Streptophyta > Magnoliopsida > Rosales > Rosaceae > Oemleria > Oemleria cerasiformis. Next base: position 6,651,569 of record JAZGTL010000006.1, read on the forward strand.
AGATTGTGACCAAGAAGGGTGAATAAAATGCTTTTTACAGGCCCTTTATCCAGATAACAAATATGATGGCTATGTTCTTTTTTTTACTTTTGTAAAAGTTTCTGCATAAATGTATATTAACTGGCAGGTGGTAGTGAGGCTGCATCATGTCTCTTTTTTATCAGATATTGATATGTTGGTTTCACTCTACTGGCAGGTGGGCCATGAGGTAGACCATTTCACATTCCCAGAAGGAATACCAGGGGTTCCAGAGCAGATATTATCGAGTGGATGAAAGTCAGGAGGCATATGCTAATGAGACATCAATAGCAGAAGTTGTGGTTAGGCTGGAGAATTTTGAAGAATTTGGTTCCATGAAAGATGGAAATGTTAGTGTCATGAACATAAGAGAGGGGCTAAGGCTCCTTAGATGACTGAAATGGTTGTGTGTAAATGTGGGTTGTGAATAAAAATAACAGGATTTGAGTATGTATATATTTTGGATCCAAATGGTTTGACTTCAGTGGTAGGGACTACATTATGAAGTGAATGGCCTTATCAAACTTGACACCTAACTCTATTTTACGCAGTAACCCTATAGTACCTTCATAATACCCCCATAATCCGGTAGTGTCCTCATGGAATAATATCACAGAGTTTGGTTACCAACTTAATTTTACAAATTGAGCATGCATAAATGTGAAAGGACTCCCATCAAATCTTAATAAAGTTTATGTCATCAGTGGAAAATACATCCATGATTGACTTCAGTGGTAGGGACTACACTAAGACCTAAGAACTAACCGAATAAACACTAAAAACTCTTTCTAGAAGATAACTCAAGGATGTTAGACAATTGGCATCTGCATACAGAAACCTCAAATCATGGTTGGATCTAATACAAACATCAAATCATGAGCCCAATAGCAACAAACCTAAACTATGAGGACACTACCTGATTATGAGGACAATACCTGACTATGAGGACAGAAAAGTGCATACTTTAATGAAAATTCTAGACCAAAACATCCAATTCTCAGTGCACTGACTATGAGGACACTACCTGACTATGAGGACACTACATGACTATGAGGACACTACATAACTATGAGGACACTACCTGACTAAGAGGACACTACATTACTATGAGGACATAAAAAAGCATACTTTGATGAAAATTCCAGACCAAAACATCCAAGTATGAAAATTCCACATTTAAAGTATCATCAAGCTCTTCTCTCCCAGTCAATTTGTCTTCAATCTTCGTTGGGTCATAATGAACAACATCAAAATTTGAAAAAGGTTGAGGGTTGTCAATCTCTGTTGACTCAAACGTAATCATGTATGAATGGTCAAAACTTAGATCATCATAGTCGACCAAGTCATAGTTTAGAGTCTTGATGTCATGTTGGCTTTTTAAAGACGACTTGAGAGATCCGTCATCTCTGCTTTCATCTACATGAGCAGTGAGTCTGGTACTTGCTTGACCATCTACATGAGCAACACTATCTTGCTTAAGAGCTTATGGGAGTCATTTCACATTTAAGCATGTTCAATTTGTAAAAGTAAGTTTGTAACCAACATTTAATATGAACACTATGAGGATACTGTCGGACTATCGGGACGCTATGAAGGCACTACTTGACTATGGGGCACTATGAAGGCACTATGGGGTTGACCTGCGCAGTAGAATGAATTTAGATAAACATATGACCTGCTCAGTAGAATGAATTTAGATAAACATATGGAATGTAAATTCTTGCAATCAAAGGTGTCTTGTTTGTTGAATCAAATGCCCAAATTAGTGTCTTGAAGAGGATGCGAGTACACGAATAAGTCTAGAGTCCAAAACAAAAATCAAACAGATGTAGACACTTCCAAGCTAAATATGAACACATAGGGAATCTGCTTACAAAAGAAAAATGCAAGACAACTACACTCGCACTGATTTATCACAAGAAGAATACCATTAAATTGGACTAGAAAGAAAAATGAGAGAGAGTTCAAGTTTGACACTAATGAAACAAAAGTGAAAAGCTTGTTTGCCAAAGCCAACCCTTATTTCTACCTCTCAATTATGGATTGAATATCACCAGTTAGCTCCACAACAATCTTCACAAGGTCTTAGGCTACCATGCTACCAATACTCATCCATGCGCATTGTTTCAACTACCAACTTCAACCCAAACAAAAACCAAGTGCCACCTCATATTCCTTCCAAGCAATACAAAAATATCTTCAAATACAAGGCTTTGAGTTGGATAATCTTGTGCTCCCAATTAGAAATGTGACCTTGTACCAACAAGGGAAAAAAACAAAAAAAACAACAATCAACAATTCAAGTCCACACAATAACACAAACCAAAAACAACAATCATCAATAGCAATAGTAATAGTAAAACAACAAAAACCATCCAGTTAGAGTTGGACCAAACTAAAACCAAAGTTATGTATGGTAGGAGAATTATTCATGTTTAAAGCAGTAGTAATAGTAGTGGACCAAAAGTGTGCATAGCATATGTAGCCTAAGCCCTAGAATTCATGCAACTTCACTTCACTTCACTTCACTTCCATGCCAATTTAAAATATTGGAAAAAAAACTCAGCCCATACAAACAATACCACTGCTATCCAAATGAACAATGGTAGAACCAGAATAGCAAACTTGCCAAATTTGCAAGCCCCTTGTCATGTATCTTATAGGAATCCAGGTTCAAGCTCTCCAATTTCGTTAAACCTGATAGAACAGATACCATATATAAATCGAATTTATGACAACGATGAAAAAGTTTATAACAAATGTAACTCATGTCATGCATTTGGACCAGCAGTACCGAAACAAATGATATCTAGAACAATTATGTAAAATAAGTACAAGAGCATTATCATCTTAGAGCATAAAGAAATAGGCTTTCCTCTTGACCAAACATTTAGCCATTCCCAGTCAAGTAGGCTTCCTAATTTTTTAATTCCAAGGATTAAATGAACGATTTGTGGAAGAATGATTCCTGATATGGTGTATACCTTGTTACGCCCATATGGATTCAAAGCACCAAGGGGAAATTCCTCAACACATGGAATTTTTTCAGGTTGCCCATACACAGTAGAAGATGATAAGAAAATCTTCTACACAATATTATACTCATCATGTTAGCAGGGAGTAAAACATTATAACATTTTACAAAAACAAAAGGCTCAGATGCTTTGAAACTCCTCTGGTTGTTCATCACAATTTCCAAAATTAAAAATTACCCACCAAAATAAATATAAAACAAAATAAAACCCATGAAATCGAAATGATAAAGCATAGAAATTCAGTTGACTTGTCCAGCCGAAATCCCAACCCAATAGCAATTTAGCATAGAAAATTTGAATAAAGGCCATAAACAAAGCAAAGTGAGGGTTTTGAGAAAGTAAGTGGTCTAACCTGACATCGATAATGGAGAGACCTCAACGACGAATCCTCGTAGGAACAAAAAATGTCGTCCGACCCGAAATCGAAGCCCTGTGAGCCCGCGTTCGCCCCACCCGATGATCCTGAAGCCATATTGGATTGGAAATTATCAGAATTGTAGAGAGATAAAGTTAGGGTTTTCTAGAAAGAGACAATAGAGGTGACGAAGATAGAGAGATTAAGAGAATGATAAAAGGAAAGATAGGGAAAGGAGAAAATACCATCTCCGTGAGCTGGTATGTCAAGGGTAGCAGTGGGCAAAGCGTGGAGCTCTTCGGCTAGGCGTGGAGGTTTGGTTTCGTCGAAAGCGTGGGAGGGTTCAATTCTTTCGCGAGTTCTTTTTGGTGGGAGGATTCAATTCTTTCGGCTGGTCACTACAGGACTACAAGGTTAACAGTTAGTATTTATAGGTTCTATTTTTGCAAATAATTTTCAGAGTGTTCTATTTTTTAATGAATATGTGGAGCCGGTTCTATAGCTTTTAATTTCCCAATTTTTTTAAGTATTATTGAATACGTCATAATTAGTATTACAAATCGAAAAATAAAGTATAATGTGATCGATTACAAGGCAAGTTCTGGGTTTCAAATGATTTCGAAAAAAATTGAGCTTATTTATCATTTGTATATGCTCAAACACATCAAATTAAATGTGTGTGAATATAATCAAATTATAATATATCAATGAGCAAGACATTGTAAAGACCTACTACATCAGCAATGAGCTCATTGATAATAGGATAAATTACATAAAAGTACCTAAACTATAGGGGTCATTTCAAGTTTATACCCCAACTATGAAAATTTGCATCTAGGTACCCAAATTATATGACCATAAACAAATCACGACCTCCGTTACATTTTCTATCCAATAAGCCGTTAAAATGACATGTGGCAAGTAATTGATCCAGTCAGCAAGTGATGTGGCAAAAATTAGAAGGGCAATTTCGTCATATCACTATTTTATCCCATTTCCCTTCTTCCCTTCGTCTTCTTCTTCACTTCTTCCTCTTCCCCAATTCATCATCAATCATCATCATCTCATCTTCATCAATCATCATATCATACTTTACAACTAAAAGTACCCAAACCCAAACAATATTATTTGGAAATCAACCAAGTTTTTTATTTTTCAGAATTAAGATCTTATTTTCGACAATGAACCCGCCACCGTATGTCAACATCCAACCCCCCTCCTCCACGCCGCACTTCCCACTCACCGCGACCACCCCAATCAGTGGGTCCCAGCGGAAGGTCGCGATTGCCTTTGATTTGAGCGAAGAGAGCGCCTTCGCCGTTCGATGGGCCGTGCAGAACTACCTTCATCCCGGGGAGAAAGTCCTCCTCCTCCACGTGCGACCCACGAGTATCTCCAACAATGAAGTCGTTTCTTCCTCCTATGAGTCCTAGCAAAAATTGGAGGACGAATTTGACGCCTTCACCACGACCAAAGCCGGCGACCTGGCCCAGCCGCTAGTGGAGGCCCAGTTTTTGTTCAAAATCCACATAGTGAAGGACCACGACATGAAGTATGATATGATGATCGATGAAGATGAGATGATGATTTAGGCCCAGTTTCAGCCATACTTGACAGACGGTGAGCCTAAATCCCCAAATTGATAAACAATCTCACTCGATCATTCCCACCTCGTCCTCGAGCTTGCACCTATGAAATCATGGTCCGAAATCCTGATCAAGAAGATGTAAGTCGACAAGTTTGACGGCGATGTTATCGACCGCTGAAATCGAGCGGCGATGGTGGCGGCTCTGAAAGAGCTTCTGGAGTTGAACTCGAAGATGGGTGACGACGAGGTCGGCTCGACGGGCAATGATGAGGTCGGTTCGAAGGGCGATGAACAGGTCGTGTGGCGGCTTGATGAGTGATGACCTTGAAGTCGGCACCGATGTCGAGAAAAAATGAGAAGAAAAAACTCAAATTCATAGAAACCCAGATAATTTCAAGTTGTTCTTTGTCTATGATTCATAGAAACCCATAAAGAATGATAAGAGACTTTTTTTTTTTTTTATTGTTCTTTCAATTTCTTGGTGATGATGTGGTGGGTTCAGATGATGAATTGGAAAAGAGGAAGAAGGGGACTGATGAAGATGAGATGATGATGATTGATGAAGATGATGAAGTGGGGAAGAGGAAGAAGTGAAGAAGAAGAAGAAGGGAATAAGGGAAATGGGATAAAATAGTGACATCACGAAATTGCCCTTCTAATTTTTGCCACATCACTAGCTGACTGGATCAATTACTTGTCACGTGTCATTTTAACGGCTTATTGGATTGAAAATGTAATGGAGGTAGTGATTTGTTTATGGTCATATAGTTTGGATACCTGTATATAAATTTTTATAGTTGAGGTATGAACTTGAAATTACCCATATAATTTGAGTATTTTTATTTAGTTTACCCTTGATAATATGATGCATGAAGAACGATTTGCATGTACAACCTACCACTCCACCAGTACAAAAGGTACAACCCCATCATGCACATGATCCTCTTTACCCAAGTTTTTGCATGTCCATATCCACATTTTTTAAAATTTGTAATCTAATTTGGAGAAGAAAAAAAATACTAATAAAGTGACAGCTGTAAAACTTGGAGAACAAGTAACGAGAAACCTTTATTTGGCCCACATCCAACCAAATACCGCCGAAACTGGCAGTAAAGCCCGCCCCACAGTATTTTGATGAGATCGGGGAGGAATATTTCACTTTGATCCCTAAGTTTTATTGTTATTGTTTTTTGTTTTTTAAAAGAAAATATAATTAAAGAAAGGCCCCTCTAGGGCAACCAAAAGACAAAGCGTCCATAGCGAGGGCATGCTTAGCCAAAGACCAGATCGTAGAGATCAAAATACAATCAGAAGACGTTTTGTGCCCTTCATTATCAAGAGCATTGGCTACATAAATTGTTTCTTTAAAGACATGTTTAAAAAAAAATTTGAGTGAAATGACGAGAATTTACTAATATAATTTGTTTTCTGAAACTATTTTAGCTCAACTATTATAATTAGTCAATTTATGCTAATCACAGTTGAGTTCCTCAATGTATTCTATCCAATTGTTTTTGCAATAATGTCATATTGGTATTGTACGATAATTCAAAGGGAAAATGACATTTTTAATGTTAACTAGATTTGCCATTTAGTATTATGGTTTAATGTGGTGTGAGGTCTTAGATTCACTCTCGTAAAAAATAAGGGTGATACTCAATATGAATAATATAATCTCTATCTCTCAATGCTATTACCAAAAAAAAAATTACTAATTAGATTTAGAATCATCACATCTCAACATCAATTTGCAAGTGGAAATTTTTGGGCCGTGATGCCTCAACACCAAAGTTGCTCTATAAAACCGTCACACATACTCACACCATGACATTATTAGACGAAAATGGAATAAAATGGTAAAAATTTGACAGTCCATCCATAAATTGGCTAATTAAATAAACAAGTCCCAAAATTTGCAAAAGTTTAGTTCATCGGGTAAAATGTCAATTACAATAAAATTCATGTCCCAATTGGCAAAACAACCTAAAATTTGGATTATATATACTCCACGGCCCGGCCCTCCATTCCCCCACATCTCACATTGCCTTAGTTTTACAGACCCAAACTCAGCTAAAAGGCAGCAGAGCCTCTGTCTCCTCTCTGTTTCTCACTTTCTCTACATAGTCTTCACTTCCTCCTCCACAAATCCTTGCCCAGATTTCTTCATTTCCTCTCTGTATTTCTAATATTTCACTTTCAAATCTTCTACCTCTTCTTCTTAACTTCAATTTTTTTTCGCCTCCTCTTTCTGTAATCCAAAGTCATCTCAACTTCCCTTACTCTGTTTCTCCTCTGTTTTTCTTCAACCACGTGTCCCGCAGCCATGGAAACCGCCTATTCGACGCCGCAAGAGCTGAGAACCACTAGCTTGCCTCCCAGGAGAGGCCAGATCAAGGCTCAGATTTTTGAAAACCTGATCAAAGCGGTGGTCAACAAGGCCTCCAGGCCTGGACCTCAGGGGAAAAACAAAGAAGAAGGTGGTGCCGGCGGCTCTGCCTCTCAATAGCCACCACCAAGTGGCTACAACTCTGATGCCAACTGTGACTGACATCTGATTGATTTACACGATCAGATAGTTAGCCATCATCACTGGATTTCTATGAAGCTTTGGAGTTCTGGTATTTTAAGGAAGATCAATTAAGCTTCTTATGTTATTTTGTTGTGAAAAAATGCCTAGATTAAAGCTTTTTTTCTTTTTCGGGTTTTTGATTTATAAATCAAATATGCGTCATATGTTAAATTATGTTCCTGCACAGCTCATAATTTTTGGAGAGTTGTGCAGGACGTAACCCGTTTTAAGGTACGGAAAATCTTCAGTAGGCCGGTCGGATCTACATTATTCCACCTATGTGAGTGGGGCCGGGTCGGGCGGAAGAATTCCTCTCATGTCTTAAGCATATACTGGTATTTCAGTGTCTTATAGTTTTGTCTTGCTATGGCCAGTTGACTATTAGTTCCATTTTATTTTTTGAGTGAGAAAAAAAAAAGAGAGAACCTCTTCCAGAGTTGTTTCTGCGAGTTTTAGAGAGGAGGCAAATTTGGAAGAGGCAGTTTGTGCATTTGAAGTGTATCTTTGGTTGCTTTATGTATTCTTCAGTTGTTTTTATGTGATCTTCTTGTGGTTATAAATATTATATTTTGTATCAGACATTTTTGTTTGTTGTTGTTGTTAGTATCTTTGAATGTTTCATGGGCAGTTGACATGATTTTAATAGCATTGTATTTGCTCCTAATTTGAGCAACCATCAAATTTAGCTACCAACCTTTTATATTTTTATAAGAATGACGGGATCGTTTTTAATTGGTTGTTTTTTTAATTGGCTCGTATTACGATCATACAAACAAATAAAAAAAAACTATCAAATCAGGCTTAACATAAAATTTAGTACGAGATTGAGTACCGCTATATTTTTTTAATTTCAACTAAGAAAAAAGTGAAAAATTAACTTGAGAATCTTATTTCCATATTTGGTGAAAGCAACTTGTGTTTTTAGCAAGTAAAGAATAAATTTATTCTAACTAATGATCACGCTTACTGGCTATCTCTAGCAATAAGCCTTGTGTAATAAGCCTTGTGTAATAAGCTGCAACAGTCATCTGATCTAGAGCACGACAAGCAATGTCCCTCTCAATCTAAAAAAATACGAGGGGCATTGCTTTGAGAAAAACGATCCTGAAGGTCTTCCCATACCTCCTAGGTAGTGGTCGAAAAAATGACGTTGTCTGCAAGATCCTGTGTGAGTGAATTGAGAATCCAAGAGAGGATCATATCGCTGCATTTTTTCCACGAAGCATAGTCGTCTGGTTTGGCTGTGGCAGACGGCATTTTGGTGGTCCCGTCTATGAAACCTAACTTGGATTTGGCATTCAAAGAAATCGTCATGGCTCTAGACCATGTCGAATAATTATCCCCATTGAGGGGCTTGGAAACCACCATTCCTAGATGATCGAAATGGTGAAGAAAATATGGATTGGCAGCATCAAGCTTGCCTCCATTTGAAGATTGCTCGTTTGCCATAATAATGGGAAACGGCGATAAAAGGACGGCAAAAAGAAAGAGGGCAGAGAGCTAGGGTATTGTTTCCTACTCTGATACCATGTAAAAGAAGGAAAATAATATTTGCCTTTGAATAATTCTATTGAATTATGAGTCATAGCTTTATACAAGAGATTAGCCATGATAAATGGTGATTGCAGCAAAGCTGCAAGAGAGAGGCAATAAATAATAAAAAGATGGTGGCTGCAATTAGGGGTGTGCACGGTGCGGTTCGATACGGATATTGACAATATCCAAATCCAAACATTAAAATCTTAACGGTTCGATACGGTTTAGATTTTCTAGAATTAGAATTGAAACCGTTTCAAACCATGGATTGATATGGACAGTTTAGGCATAATCTTCAATAGACCAGCTTGACCACGTGAAACCCCACTAATTTGATTTAATAAAGTAAAAAAAAAATGAATTCATTCGTTTCCATCATCTTACCTGATTACCACCAAGATGACTCAAAGCCAGAAACTTCCCAGTTTTGCCAATTGGGATGAAAGGAATTGAAACCTTCAAAGGTGGTGGGGTTACAAGTTATCATCAAAATGACACAAAATTTGTATTTGCTTCCTTGCTGTGTGAGTGAGTGAGAGAGTCTAGTGAGTGATGGTAAATTGAGTAATGTATATTGAAAAAATAAATAAAAAACTGAGTAGTACTTATGCATGTAAGGGTATATGGTAGATTTAAAAATTAATAAAAATTAATATATTTTTTAACGGTCTGGTTTGGATTTAAGGGATTTCTAAAATGAAAATTCAAAACCAAATCGTTACTAACGGAGCGGTTTGAGAATTCAAACCGTTTGACTTTTATCCGATTAAAGCGAAACCGTTGGCCAAATAACAGTGTGGACCGAATCGGTTATAGGTTTTAACGGATTTATGCTCACCTCTAGTTGCATATTTTCTATTCTATGGGTCCCACATGCAATTTTGTTTTAGGATGTATAGGTTGGCCCATTGATCAATTTTTGGTCTTTTAGTCCAAATTTAAGACACTTGCTGGATATGATTTTTTATCAAAAATTCCTAAATTTTGCCATTTAATCCAAATTTAATCTACTATTAGAGATGACTTTACGTCTTATGTTTAGTATCTCTAAGCATCGAAACTAATAATAACAATAACAATATGATAATAACATGTTTTTCCCAATCTACATTTGCAGAAGGTGCAAGGAAACCTCCTTAGGAGAAAGTACGTTTTCTAGGGACCGTCCATGCTTTACTGAAAATAGTCTTCATCTCTTTTGGGAGGAGACCTGAAGAAATTCAAGACTCCAACACTTGAAAAATTCTAGGGTAATTTTCAACCCACATTTCAAGTGATGGACCTCTAAAAACAAAAAAAAAACTTGGACTTTTTAAGAGTTCTTTGTTTAATTCGTCAAAGATGTTCATGTTACGTTTCTAATCTGTTGGTTTTTACTTTTTATTGTATTAATGTATGAGGAGAGAGACATAACGTTTTTTCAGATAGGCCCATAAGTATCATAATTTTTTTTTAATGTCAATTAAATTAAATTTAAATAGAATTTGCTGGTGCAAAATATTCTTTTTGTAATCTCCGAGATATGAGAATGTAAAAGGAAAAATGTCATGCACCAAAATATTAATAAAACTTACAAGAAATTTTAAAAACTTGAATTTATTTCCTTATTGCCCATTGATTTTGAGGTAAAATCTCTGTTTCCTTCATCTATCATAGTGGATTATGGATTTGTGCTGCTTTCCTATTGCAAAATAGTTTTAGGGTAGAATTTCATTGACTAAATTATAGGGTCAAATAAATATGCATATGCAAAAATTTTGTTTTTCAAAAAATATAAGTACCATCCTATTGTAATATAAACTAAATTTGTATTAGAAAAGAAATTCAAATTCAATTGAAAAAAAAAAAACACAAATATTGTAAACAAGTTGGCATTTCTTAAAAAAGGAATTTTGTAATTAGGGTTGGCAACCTCTAGAAGAAAAATTATTAAAAAGGGAATGAAGTTTTCTTTCATTTCTTCTCGAATAATATTATGGGCACCAATTACTTTCCCAAATTTTTTTATACCAACACATGTGGCATCTGATGTGGACTGCTATGTCATATTTTATTTTATTTTCATATTTTTCTCTTCATTATGAAATAAAAAGAAAAAAAATCAGCTATTTGAAAAAAAATAATGAAAAATAAAAAAATACCTAATAGTTTTGATTAAACATGAAACATAGATTCCTTCCTCTTTTACCTTCCACAATAAACCCTAAAAATTCAACGCAGCCTCCTCTATTGAAATGTTACTCAATTGGTGTTCTTTGGATCATTACAGCACTTTATTTTTCTGAATCCAAATCACTATCCGACTATGAATGAAATTCAAAGGTCAAAATCCCAATTATGATTGAAATAGGATCCAAATAAAAGATGACTTGTTGATTGAAGATCGGTTAGGATTCAAGATGGAATATCGGATCAAAACCCGACCCAATTTCAATGGTAGGTTTATGAGAACAAACATAGAGGTTAGAGAAAGGTTCTTTGTAGAAATCTCATCACAAAACTGAAGTCTTTTGTGCTACAAGTACCCGGAAAAATAAACTAAAGCAATAATAGAGATTAGCAACCACAACACAACCCGCCATTCACCAACGTAAACAATAGTTGTTTGCAAGTAACCGAACTTCAGCGAAGCTTTCTTGGCTCCCTCTCAGACTCGAGCAAGGTGACGATATCCCCCTCCCTGACTGGTCCCTTCACCTCATGATGAACTGGTTTTGGCCGTCAAGGAACTTGACTCTCGCTTGAGTGACTTGTCCACGAGACCCAGTGCGGCCCATCACCTTGATCACAATAGCATGTTTGATGCCAGACTCCATTCTGAAGATTAGACTTTCCGACTTCTTCCGTAAAGAATTGTTGTAGTTAGGGTTTATTCTTTCTTAATTTTATTTTATTTTTTATTTCTTATTTTCTTTTATTGTTTCTTCTCCCATTATTAAAAGGTTAAACTTTATGGAGAAAATTAGTTAATGCTGTTTGGTGGTTGAGACTAATAAATCCATTAAGGTTAGATTTTTGTCAACCAAACATGCAATATAATGTCTGTTTTAATTGATTAGTTATGTAATGTTTGGAATAAAAAAAAAATCATAATAAAGGATATATTATGATTTAGCCAATGTAAAAGAAAAATATTATGAGTGTTTTATAATTGTAACTTATAAAAGTGGTATCTCTAGCATTATTATTTTGATACAATGTTAGGGGAGGAGGGGGATTACATGATACACACTCTCTACCTTGCCGTTTATGATAGTCAAATTAGAAACATTTCACATAATGTGTAGAGAAATACCGCTAGACTAAAGTACTAAAACCTCGTTTGGTACGCCGTATTATACTAACTATTTCAGTCGGATACACTAATCTGTCTATCGGATATACTGACTATTTAATCAGGCGTTTGGTGCTCTACCGGATTAAAATGCCGACTATATTATACTAGCCGGATTATATTATACTAATTGATAAGAAATATCTATATATCATAAATATTAATTATGTATATTATTATTATTTATTCTATTTTTTTAAATTAATTAATGATATTATTATTATTACTATTTATTTAATTATTATTAATTATTAATTTATTATTATTTATATTTATTTTCACTGTTATTATTATAATTATTATTATTATTATTATTATTATTATTATTATTATTATTGTTTTTGTTATTATTATTATTATTTTTCAAGATTACTAGTCATTAGACTATTTAATACGGACAATTTCAAGAGTATTACTTTAGCGAGTGTAAATTGTATAAAGGTACTCAACCGTATTAACTTATCCAGTGGCTAATTAATACTAGTGGTACCAAACACCGATTTCTTACTATATTGTAACGACCCGGACCAGAAATTAAAATAATTTGAGACTTTAATTAAGGAAAGGACAATTTTACCCTCGGTTTCAGAAGGGTTTGGGAGTCACTTTTTGTCTGATAGTACTTATGAAAGTTTGACATGGGTCGTTGCGTAGGTCTCGAACTCACGAGTTTGTGAACAGGCGGCACGCGGAAAACGGAGACCCGAGGAGGAAATTGTGGGTCTAGAAGGTTCAAGGGCAATTTGGTAATTGTTACATGGGAGAAATTTTGGGGAAGAGTAACTTTTTTTTTTCTGACTTATCCTGGGAGTCTTCGCGAACCTGTCCCTCTCCTCTCCCCGTGAACACACACGAAAACCCCAAAAATCGAGTGAGCCGTGGAGACGATTTTGGGCCAATCCGAGGTCGAGGATCATCTTCCCCCATCTCCACGAGCCTGGTGATGGTGAACTCGAGGCTAGAACACCCCCGGATACGAGGAATCGAATGGTTCACTTTGGGCCGAGCTTTCTCGTTGGATTTCCAGCTAAGGGAGGGAGGGTTTCCTTGAGTTGGTACTTTGGATGTACTGTGAACGGACTGGGTTTCTGGGATTTCGTGGTATGCGTATTTCTACGTATTATGATATGCCATGAATTGTGATTTGGGATTTTAACCCAGATGAATGATTTGAGGTATGCTATGGAAGATTTCATCATACTCTCAGGATGATCCGGGATATTGAGCTACGGCTTGAGTGGAGCAGTGATATCGGGTATGGCTTGGGATGAGCCGGGTTAGTGAGCTACGACTCAAGATGAGTCAGGATATTGAGCTACAGCTCGAGTTGAGCTGGGATATCGGGTACGGCTTGGGATGAGCCGGGTTAGTGAGCTACGGCTCATTGAGCCGGGATATTAAGCTACGGTTCGAGTTGAGCCGGGATATCTGGTACGACTTAGGATGAGCTGGGTTAGTGAGCTACGGATCAAGATGAGCCGAGATATCGAGTTTTGACTCAGGGTAAGTTAGAGAGACTCAATTCAACCAAGTCATGTACCTTCGTCATCAGGGTTTGTGGGTGGTGACCCAGATCGACGAGTTGTTGACGATTCACACGAGGGTGCCACGTCAGTTATCTTGTTTGATTGCGGATGTCCTCCGAGGTAGTTTGTGAACTAATGGACTGTCTTTCGTCTGACAGGTAGGTGAAGGTCAAGCAGGTACAAAGGGGGTTCAGTTGGAACCCCAGTAAAGTTTATTTAATATTTCCACAATTAAGGGTATTCCAGGTATTAACTTTTGTGGTTAAAGGCTGTCAGACGGGAGCAGGGCCTTTCTCTGTTTTCGAGGGGGAATTCGAGAAGGATCCTGTCCATTTGGTATCAGAGCTCTAGGTAACTTCATGCATATCACACACTTGTGTGCAAAATATTTAATGGTTCTTGGCAACGAGATGCCTCCGAAACGTTTGTCTCTTCAGAGACCAAAAACGGAGGGAGGCGGAGAGTTGGGAGTCATGATACACACGCACGAGGTAGGCGTCGCTATTGCTGGTGATTGGACTTTGGTTTTGTAAATTATAATGCATGCATAAAGGTATATTTGATATAATTGATTGTTCCGTATTGTTTTTGGAAAATTTCTGAAATTTAGAAAATTATTAAATTATTACTGGACACGGACTTTCAATAATTATTTGGAAATGACGTTTTGGGCTATTGCCTGGCTTATTGGTTTCGGGTTTTATATGGTTTGACTGGATTGATTTTGGATTTCGGTCGAGTCCACGATTTTGAGTTTAAACCCGGTTTTTCAATAAATTTGGCCTAAGCCAAGGAACAAGGATTTCAAAGCATGGATCTGATTTAATGTCCCTGAGGGTCAAGGTTTTCTCCGATTCTAGCGTCGATGGTCTTTCTCCACCAGATCGTTGAGGCGAGCTGCGGCTCGAGATTCCATTCGGGGAGCAGTGAGTCAGGTTTATGATATTTTGTGTCCAGATTGGTTTCATGGTTTTTAAACTCCTTTGAGGAGAGTTTTAAAAACAGGGTTGTAGACCATGGGATGTTTTTATTATTTGGGTTTTTGTGGGTCCCACCGAGTGTTTTAATAAAACATTGATTTTGGTTTTCACTGAATTGATGTCCCCAAGGGTCATGGTTTTTTTTCTTCGACACATGATGAGGGGTATTTCCCATCATGAGTTCACAGAGGTTTTCTCCGACTAGTGTTAGAGGGTATTTCTCCGCCAGATCGTTAAGGGGTTCTCTGATGTTGGTGTTGGAGGGTATTTCTTTGTCACATTGTTGAGGTGTCTCCGACTGGCGTTGGAGGGTATTTCTCCGCCAGATCGTTGAGGGGTTCTCCGATGTTGGCGTTGGAGGGTATTTCTCCGTCACATCGTTGAGGTTTCTCCGACTAGTGTTGGAGGATATTTCTCCGCCAGATCGTTGAGGCTGTCTATGCATCGTACAGAGACCCGCATATATTGTGATACTTGGATATATGGAGGGATTTTTCCGAGACTGGGATGGTAGGGCATTTCCTCTGCCAGATCGTCGATATTTTCTGATGTTGGTGTGGCAGGTAGTCCTACGCCAGATCGTTGGGGCTGACTCCACTTGGTACACGTGACCCTATCCGACACCTGACTTCGAGATCTATTCAGTCATGTGACGTCATGACTTGAGGTAATTGTAGTCATGTTGGGAGTAGGCCCCACGGTGGACTTCTTGGGCTCAGAGCCTTGCTTCGAGGTATGTTCTGGGTTGAATGGATTCTGGTGCCTTCAGGATGTCTCATGGATGTTTTTCTCACCTAAGATTTGTTGTCAACACGGGAACAAAGAAATGTACAGAGTGCACAGGTTCAATTGGGAATCGCAACGGAGGCCCAGTTCATGTCGGTGGTGATGCGACAGAACTCGAAAGTAGGAGGTTGGTTCTTTGACTTGAGTTAAGGGAATTTCAGGGGTAAAATTCCTTTAAGGGGGGAAATTGTAACGATGCAGACCAGAAATTAAAATAATTTGAGACTTTAATTAAGGAAATGACGATTTGACCCTCGATTTTGAAAGGGTTCGGGAGTCACTTTTTGTCTGACAGTACTTTTGGAAGTTTTTTTTGGGTCGTTGCGTAGGTCTCGAACTCACAAGTTATTGGAATGACGGCACGCGGAAAACGGATACCCGAGGAGAAAGTTGTGGGTCTAGAAGGTTCAAGGGCAATTTGGTAATTGTTACATGGGAGATATTTTGGGGAAGAGTTTTTTTTTTCTTTTCTTTTCAGACTTCTCCGGGGAGTCTTTGCGAACCCTTCCCTCTCCTCTCCCCGTGAACACACGAAAACCCCAAAAATCGAGTGAGCAGTGGAGACTGTTTCAAGCAAATCCGAGGTCGAGGATCGTCTTCCCCTATCTCCACGAGCCTGGTGATGGTGAACTCGAGGCTAGAACACCCCCCCGGATATAAAGAATCGAAGGTTTGACTTTAGGCTGAGCTATCTCGTTGGATTTCCGACCAAGAGAGGTAAGTTTTTCCATTTTGGAGCTCATAATCGGTATCCTAGAGTTTAGTAGATGAATTTAGGTATAAAAATTGTTGAAGAAAGAACGCGTTCAAATCTCGCAGGAAATGGCGATTTTCGGCTACAATTTCTAGATTCCGTCCACCGGATACGGCGATGACGACGGTGGTCCGGTCATCATCCCCGATGAGTTCCCACGACTGGTTCGAACTACGGTTACTGATGTGGCATGCCACCTAGCAGCCACGTGGTGACCAGTCAGCAGCTGACTCAGCTACCACGTGGAGCCACGTGGCAACACAGTCAGTGTGCCTGTCAGTAATTAGTTGACCGTTGGGTCAACTTACGCAGTTAGTATTTAACCGAATATGCTGACGGCGTTAGCATATTCCGTCAAAAGGTAACATTATTTGGGGTGGTGGTTGTTGGAATGGTCAGGAAGCTGGGATATTCCTTGGGCTAAGGTTTCCTTTAGTTGGTACTTTGGATGTACTGCGAACATAATGGGTTTCCGAGATTTCGTGGCATGCGTATTTCTACGTATTATGATATGCCACGAATTATGATTTGGAGTTTTGACCCTAATGAATGATCTCAGGTATGTTATGGAAGATTTCATCATACTCTCAGGATGATCCGGAATATTGAGCTACGACTCGAGTTGAGCCGGGATATCGGGTATGGCTTGGGATGAGCCGGGTTAGTGAGCTACGGCTCAGGATGAGCCAAGATATTAAGATACGACTCAAGTTGAGCCGGGATATCGGATACGGCTTGGGATGAGCCGGGATAGTGAGTTATGGCTCAGGATGAGCCGGGATATTTAGCTACGGCTCTAGTTGAGCCAGGATATCTTGTACTGCTTGGGATGAGCTGGGTTAGAGAGTTGCAGCTTAAGATCAACCGTGATATCGAGTTACGACTCGGGGTAAGTCAGAGAGACTCAATTCAACCAAGTTAGGTACCTTCGTCATCAGGGTCAGTGGGTGGTGTAGGTGGTGTGGGCGGTGACCCAGATCGACGAGTCGTTGATGGTTCACACGAGGGTGACACGCCAGTTATCTTGTTTGATTGCGGAGGAGGTCCTCCGAGGTAGTTTGTGAACTACTGGACTATCCTTCGTCTGACATGTAGTTAAAGGTCAAGCAGGTACCAAGGTGGTTCTGTTGGAACATCTGTAAAGATTATTTGATATTTCCACAATTAAGGGTGTTCCATGTATTAACTTTTGTGGTTAAAGGCTGTTAGATGGGAGCATGGCCTTTCCCGGTTTCCAAGGGGGAATTCGGGAAGGGTCCTGTCATATATTATCCTATCCAGTTCATTATAAGGCGTACCAAATGTAGCCTAAGTGCATCTCCAATGTAATGATGTAAATTTGAAGATGTAAATGTATATTTTACAATTCCAATGGCATCTTATTAGAATATTCTAAAATGTAATACTATTTTGATTCAGTGAGAAATTGCAAAATATTGAGATGTAACATTTATATTTTCATCATGAAGTTTGATCTCAACCCTTGATTCCAAATGAATTTAAATTTGAACTGTTAGATACATAGCCACTGTATTAAATGCATACACTTGTATTAAATTATCCACTATTTGTCATTAAATAATATTCAGATTTAATATACAATTTTTTTTACAATTTACTTTGGACCACAAAATTAGAATTTGAAATTATAAAACTTCTATTCTAATGAATTTATATCTTCCATTGGAGATGCTCTAAGTGACACTGCCTATTTCTAAGAACAAGAAAAACTTTCATGGCAATTACATTAGTAAGTATACGCGTTTATCTTTCTTGTTTCGACAGCTTTTTTTTCTGTCTCTTACTGGGCTACAATCTGAGTTGTGTGAAATTGAACTGGATTGGTCCTGAAAACCGTACCCAAATAAGAGAAACACTTGGAACACTGGGCCTGGGCCCATTCAACTCAGTCCACACTCCAAAAACACTGTTTGGCGCTTTAGGGGTTCGCATTTGGCGGGAAGGACAAGAACGACGGAAGAAAAGCTTCTGAGCTACTCGAGTAAAAATGGCGAACAAGCTCATCAACCAGATGGGTCTCCCTAAATCCATTGAAAACATTTTCACAGCTCGTAACATCACCACTGCCAAGGTACCACTTTACTACAATTTCAAATAAATTTTAAAAAAATTTAAGCAATTTCAAAATTGCGATTTCTTTTGTTAAATGGTAATTGGTTTTCAGGACGCTTTGTCTTTGACCGAATTCGAATTAATGGAGGTACTAGACGTGAGCTTGGCAGAAGTCACGGCTGCTGTTGCTCGCATCAGCGAAATTGCATGTCCTCCCTATCAAACTGTGATCATCGAAACCCTAAATTTTACTTTATTTTGAGAAGGGAAAAAAAAGTTTGCAATTAGATCAATTTGGGGGTGTTTATGATCAGCTATGATTTTATGTCTGTTTGATTAGGCCCTAAATTTAATGGAGCAAAGGGTTCAAAAGGAGCACAAGGGCGGCCACCTCTCCACTGGCCTCAGAGGATTAGACGATACCTTGTGTGGTGGTATTCCATTTGGGGTTTTGACTGAGCTGGTTGGTCCTGCTGGCATTGGCAAAACTCAGGCATAATTCTTTTTCTTTAACCCATCTGACCTTCGTGTATGGGGAGCATTCGTGTTTGTACTTTTTTATGCATTTGCTTGAATGAATATTTCAACTGCAGTTTTGCTTTCATGATCAAAAAAAAAAACTGCAGTTTTGCTTGAAGCTAGCATTGTTGGCCGCGTTGCCGACAGCTTATGGAGGTTTAGACGGTCATGTAGTATACATTGATGTAGAATTCAAATTTAGATCAAAAAGGTAATTACGATACTTTTGGTAATATCAATTATCAGCTTTTTTGTGACAAAATTTTACCTACTATGTTGGTGAAAGAAATGTGAAACTTTTAGATTTCTGATTATTCTTAGGATGATAGAAATGGGATTAAATAGTTTCCCGGAAATATTCCACACTAAAGAAAAGGTCCAAGAGGTATGTAGAATGAATTTATTACTGTCTCTTTAACAAGTTTTGATGAGCATCGTGTCTGCTTAATGAAAACTTTCCTTGTTTGCACTTTGCATCTCAGATGGCAGGTAGGATCCATATTTTGCGTCCGAAATCACTTTCTGAATTCACGGCAAGGTATTCGTCAAAGTATTTATATTCATTCCTTAGCCCTAGTAAGTTTGTTAGTCCTGGTGTGGAGGAAACTTGGAGCTCCACAACCCTTGGAAAAAAATGCTTTGGACTTTTAAGATAAAGCTCAACGCTGAAACAAGAGTTATGCAGATAATGCAAACTTGTTAAGATGAGTTTAAATTACTTATGTCAATTCATTCCAGATTGGAACAACTCAAGATTTCAGTCATTCAAAACCAAGTGAAGTTGATAATTATCGACAGCATGGCTGCTCTTATTTCAGGGTATGTTCATCGCTCTCTTGCACATAATTTGCTCTGGATATCCGACTTTTGATCAAGTTGTGGTCCTTTATAAATAGAAATAGACCATTTCCTATCATTTCCATACATGACCTTGTTTTTGGTTAAGAAGTATTACTTGTGAGTGGCAATTTTAAACCTGCTGTATTGAAAGGGTAACGCCATGGTCATAGAGTAGGGTTGGCCTTCTCAATAATAAAATATTTTTCTTTTCTTTATGCATATAGACTGATCTTAGAACCCCTTCATTCTTCAACATGTTTGACATCCCTATTGAGGTGCTAGACAAGGGATAAGATTGTTGTATGCTGTCATATTTCTGTTAGTTTGTCAAAATTCGGTTTGTCAATTTCTTAAGATTGTTTGTTTTCCTTTACCCCTCTTTCTTTGGCCAGCTATATGAATCCTTTTATTTCATTATGTTGTGTGCATTAGAAATGCCTTCATATAGAATGGTCATACTTCATTATTATCCATTTTGCTTGCAGTTTAGAGATGGTGATATATTTTTCAGGGAATATGGACAGGGAGCTCCTAGGCAACATTTATTGGGCTGGCATATTTCCTTTATTAAGTGAGAACCCAGACGATTGACTTTATTGGTGTTGGTGATTTTATCTTTCTGCTCATCACAGAGCTCATTTTCTTTCTTTAACATATCTAGGTCACTTGCTGAATTTTCACGAATACCTATTGTTGTTACAAACCAAGTGAGATCTCAAAGCCGTGATGATGCCTGCCAGTATTCTTTTCAAGGTAGGATACTATGGTCATATTGTGAGATCCTCCATATGAGTTATGATTTATAAACGCACTATATTTATTCTGTGTAGTGCAAAGTAGGGGAAAAGCAGTAGAGGATCATACAGGATATGAATCTCATCTTGTTGGTGCTTTGGGGATTAACTGGGCTCATTCTGTGACCATACGTCTTGTGCTGGACTCTAAATCTGGTTTGCCAAATATATGCTTTTACTTGAAAATGATTACGCTGTCATGAAGCAGACTCTTGCTTCTTAGTTGTCTATGAGTATCCTTTTTCATTTGGTGCATGATATTCATATGGGTTTTTTTTTAAATCTACTGTTTGGAATATGGTTACGTTTCTTTTACAATGTTTGAAGATCTTTTTTGTGGTTTGCACATAGGTTTGAGTGTCTTTGTCTTGCTTTCACCTTCTTGATGTCTTCACAAATGTATAACATTTACAGTAATAATTATACCTTTCATTTTCTGTCATTTTGATTGTTTTGGATTAGTACTATCCCCATGCATAACTTTTTAAAACTAAAGTTCATACCGTACATAATTGGAATTGAATAATCATAACAGTGTATTGATATAGAGAGAAAAGTTGCTCAAGAGACATCCTGATTATGTATATATCCTTCTAATGAGATGATGACAATGACGATGATACTTGAAATCCAGAATTGATTTCGCTTATTACTAATCCCCCCTTTTGTTTTTTCATATAGGGAAGAGGTTCATCAAGCTGGCAAAGTCTCCCATATCACCACCTCTGGCCTTCCCTTTCAACATAACATCATCTGGAATCTCACTGCTAGATGATAATGGAATTGAACTGACAGGACCCGAGATAAACACAATTCATTGTCAAGGTTTGTCACTGGAACTTCTTATTTGGTGAATCTGCAAATCCGAATAAAGCTCAGTAACTTACCAAAATAAATAGTTGTGGAAGTGCTTTCCACCTGAATGATTATGGAAATTGCCTTCTCACATTATTTGATTTAGAAATACTGAGGCTTAAGCTTGTTTAGGATGTTGCTTTGTTTCGTTTTAGAGTGAAGATTCTCTGATGTTGTGATGAAAAAAATGCAGGACACAGTGACATAATTAATTTTGATGGGGAAAGATTTATGTGATCAAACAGAAGGGAAATTGCATAAATTGCTTGATGTAGATATGCCTCAAGTCCCGCCAGAGACAAAGCAGGTCTAGAGTATGTGTTCTCTCCTAATTTTGTATAATGACCTGAAACACTATAATCTAATATTATTATTTCACGTGTTATAATATAAGTGGGTAGATTATGTAATATCATTTGTGTTTTTCCCCAAATTTAAAACTTTCTTTCATAAAAATTGGAGCTCCCCAATTATTTTCACCCAAAAAATGAGTAAGAGAGTTGTAAGTTGAGATGGGACAGACCAGCAGTAGCTGTGCAGGCTGCATGCAAGTAGGCCTGTAATGTTCAGTACAAATGTATAATGATAGCTACCTACTCTTTTACCCTATATGTGATGTGAGGCACCAAAAGAGAGAGATTAGACCTATCTTTTATCATCCA
Source organism: Oemleria cerasiformis (assembly GCA_037349345.1). Classification (NCBI taxonomy): domain Eukaryota; kingdom Viridiplantae; phylum Streptophyta; class Magnoliopsida; order Rosales; family Rosaceae; genus Oemleria; species Oemleria cerasiformis. The sequence goes on from JAZGTL010000006.1 coordinate 6,673,793, forward strand.
GGCCCATCTATGTGCTGTTTCTGGGCCCATGACATGATTAGCAAAGTCATCTTTAGGACCCTATAAGCTATAAATGAAAACAGCTCATCTTAGGATCCGATACCAATACCAAATCTTAGGATCTTTCTTACATAAACATACAAAACGAGTATATAATTTGGCATCTAAAAGTACAGACAACACAAGAAATACAAGAGTCCTTCAATTTGGCCCATTGAGGAAATACTGTTAATATAAAGGTTGTATGTGTTGCATCTTAACAAATATGGTATTTTTATATGTTTGTTCTGATTACTTAAATTTAGTGCAAAAAATTAGGTTAATCTAAGGATGAAATATCGTTTCTCAAAAGTTAGCTACCTCTTGTATTGGATGATTTTGTTGTTGCAAACCTCTTATGCTTTTCTCATCATACAGTCTAGAGAGAAAAGTTATGAATAGTATCCAACTCCAACCTAACTTTGTTCTATATTTGGATTAGTCTATATTTGGAACCACCAATCATCTATAACTTACACAAAAGGAAAAGGGAAAGGGAAAGAGCAAGCTTGCAATCTTTTGAATCATCATCTGACAAAAGGGTGGAAAGTAAAGGGAATTATTATAAACTTTAATTAAAATCTTAATACTAAGTTGAGTTAAGAAAACAAAAGTTAAGGAAAATAAATTGACTGTAAAATGACAACGGTTAGGACAGTGGAATGATGATCTCAAGACGAAGACTTACAATTTAGGTACCACCCACTTTCCTTAAAACATTAATTTCTCAAATATTTTCCTTTTTTGCCTTGAATTTAATTCTTTACTCTGCAAATTCAATTTTGTTTTTCTTTATCAATTACATAAATACCACTCATATTCTTTACTTCACTGGAATTTTGACTATAATAGAGTGTTAAACTATTTTTTTTATTTTTAAAACATAAATTAAAAAATAAACAGTTCTAATCAATGACCAAAGAAAATGATGCTTTTATATTATAACAACTAAATATATATATATTAATACAATCAGAGCCTTCTGTATTTGTTTCTTTAAACAAGGAAAAAAAAATTAAATACTGATGAGAAGAGGCCAAACCTTGGACTAGCTTTTAAGGTTTCCTTACTTTCTTTTTTAGCTGCGTTTTTTTAATACATTTATTATATCTTATATGATAATTTATATTCTTGTTGTTTGTATAGTTGGTTTTTTCTGTAATTTTGAAATGTGAATAATCCATTGAACCAGCTGCAGACTGCAGACTGCAGACTGCAGTCTACACTAAACAATGCTCCTTTTTCTGTAATTTTGGACCTAATTAGATTACGGTAGGAGGGGAACCTAGATTTAGGTTTAAGTAACACTACGAGGTATGTATAATTAGATATTGTATTTGTATTGACAATAATAATATAAAATAATTACAACTAGACACTAATCCATTTAAAATACAAGTAAGTCGTAATATTATCAATTTATAATTTGATTTAAAAAAGAGAATAATTCTGATTATAAACAAATAATTGGCGTGCCTTTTTTTCTTCTAATGTATAATAGTTTTGGCATCTTAATCTCCTCGAAATCTTGTGCTCCTGGTACTATTTAATTATTTAATTTTATAAGCCGATGATGTTTGGCCCATTTGGGTAAAAAATTATGCTAATTAATTAGTGCATTGTATCTGGTGTCCTTAATCCATAAATAAACTAATCAGATTTTTATGGATGATTAACCACTTGTTTAATGCAACTTGGTTGTAATTGTGGGTTGAAAATCTGTCTACACATGAACATGTCTGCTTTCCATCAGACAAACTGATGATCTCTCCCTCTCCAGACTTGATTCTTAAGCTTCCCTCTCTTCAATCTTCATCATTGCCATGACTTTAGTCCTTGCAAGTAAAATTATCGTGTATTTTTACTGATTTTGCTGGTGTTTTTTTTCCTTCTCACACAATACATATAATCAAACCGGAAGTTGGAGTATGAATCAAGTAATTTCGATCGTTAATACGTGTATAAACGATTACAACGTACGTATTTAAACTGATTTCTAGTGTCAATACATTCTAGTGTCAATACATTTCTAGTGTCAATACTTTGTAGTGGGTATGTAAAGCAAAAACAATATTTTCAAATGCAAAATGAATCTGAAGGACAAAAGTTATCCATATGAATTCTTATTTTGTTTCTACATATAATCAGAATAGTTTTAAGTTTGCCTTATAATTTTATGATGGAATCATATTTTCTTCCCTTTTTGTCCTGGGACGCTTAAAAAAGTATGTTCCATGTAGTGTTCTTGATGTTCCATGTCTGGTGTGAATTGTATGATTCATGTGAAATGACTAAAATATTTTCTTTTTTACACATATTATATTTTTAAATTAAAAAATAGGGAGAGAATTTGAAACTTTTGAGTAGAAAGAGGAAATTATATCTGCCTTATCCAACTTAATTAAGCTTAAATTTGCTTATTAGTGCCACTCTGGAGTCTGGACAAAATAATTTCATTATTGAATTGAATGAGTTTTTGGCCCAATGCCAAATCATGGTGAGTGATGACAGGGTGAGACTTCAAGACTAAGCCTATAAAATAAAATCAAAATTTTGAAACAAAAATCAAATACAATCATACACAACATCTTGTGTGAGTACACTCATTTTATATCTTCTACCCCGGAAGATCTTAGATTTGTTTGAGGATTGAAAAAACATCCTCCTAATCTTAAAAAATAATAATAAAATAGATATCGCAAACATTATGAATTATAGTATTTTTCTTTGTTTTTTAAGTGAAAAAATCTCAAGTTCAATTTCTATATATAGCGAGAACGTTTATGGTATTGAGTTTGATACATGGTAGCTGATTCATTGTGAAATTTAATCTTGGTGTACATCAATAAATGGAAACATATTGTTCCCAATTTTTTTATTGTTTGGCCTATCTTATGAACTGTGAGGAGAAATTTGGTTTACATAAACAAGTTTTTCAAGTATGATAAGTTTTGATACTACATATTGCTCAAGACGAATATTGATCTTGTTTTTTACAAGTATCGAACCCAATATCTAATTCCTTACTCAACAGAAAAACAAATTACTAAATTGTAGTACTAAGAAGTAATAACCGTGCATATGATAAATTTTGGCATGGGAAAATGAATCCTTCATCTAGTTATAGTTATAAAAAGATTCATTTTCCCATATAAGACAAGGGGAAAAACTGATAACCATTTTAATGACAATTTTATATAAAGAAATTAAGATTTAAAACAAAAAATAATTGCATAGGATTAATATAATTGAAAAACCAAACAAATGTTATTTCTCAATTATGCAAAAAACAGAAAGAAAATATATCGCAATTCAGAGAAGATGATACACATTGATAAATGGAACACCACCAAATGAATGTGAAGAGTGTTTAAATAACATGACCTCGTTAAAATTCACATAGAGTACTATCTTGCTTATTGCAACTTTTTTTTTTATCTAATATTAGTGACTATTTACTTGATATATATTATGCCTTAAACACAATATCGATCATTTATATTATAACACGTGAATAGATGTATCACATATTTGTAGTATACCATAATTTTATTTTATTTTTAATATAACTCTTTTATGGTACAACATTATTCAAGATGAGGATTTGAGTCCACCATACGATTATCTTAGTCACTAGGTATCAAATTGAACTTGCGCCTCCTAGTTGTGGTAATTTTTTTTTTTTTTTTACAATGATACAGTGGAATGAGGATTATATTATATATGTTCGGTATTAACTACGTATTTTACAAAAATTGAATATGAAACTCTCATATAATATACAAAGAATTATACCGTAATAATAAGTGGCCTCCAAATATAATAATTAAAATCACATAATATTTGTTTTTTACAGACACAAAATCTTTGGGAAGTAATTTCACACTATGCTTTCTTCATACATTAATTTTACTTTCTCCTACTCAATTCAACTGTTAGAATAAAAACCAAGGGGTGAAGAGGAGAAAAATGGAAATTTAGGCCCAAAATCTATGTACCAACAAAACAATAGTCAAATAAAAAGGGCCTTTGAGTAATTTGAGGTCTGAGATATTTTCCATTTTATGCATTATTTTATGTTTGAATTTGTTTATTATTATATGTCTCCTCATTCATCTCAAACTAATCAAATAATTGCAGATGAAGGCTGAGGGAAAATATTACAAAAAACCAAATAAAAAATTAAGAAAATGAGTAAAAGTAGAAAGTTTGACAAAAAAGATGATATTAAAATATTGAGGAAGGACTTTCCGTGAATGGAGCAGGAGCGTCCACGTCTCCCTAGGTCTAAACCTCGTACACCTCTTGCAGACAATATATTAAATTACTAAATTCACCCACCCAAAAGGAAGTAAAACAAGAAAATCCCATTTTCTATTATTTAATTTGCTAATTAGGTTATAATATTGTTCCGTTCCACCTACAAAATATTGCTATTATTGCCAAGTTGGGTAGTGCGTTATCCCGTACCTTCCTTCATCATATTGTGCTTTGAATATTATTATTTTTTAAATAGTACGAGGTATTCCCATATTTAAAGGGTGAGTTTAATTTTCGTTCGAAATACTGCTTATTTTTTATCTTAAAGTGTTCTCATCGAATTTCGAATTATGCTAAAAACATTTGTTCATATATCAACAATAGTTAGTCATAAATGTATTTTATGAGCAGTTGTTTATATGTGCAAAATAAAATTTCATTAAAAAGGTAATCCAATTATAAGATTTGGTATTGATATACAAATTTCATAAAGGAGGGCCATCTTCTCCCACCAACATTTGAGAATACACAGTAAAGTCTATTGCTACTAAAGTTCAGTTTCGTAATTGTGAGGATATATTTTTATAATGTGTGTTGTATATAAAATAAGTTGTAGACATAATCATAAAAGAACGTCAAAAGTATTAAATCTCACATTCCAACTTAAAAGTTGATTCTAGATCTAATTAGAAACAAAGGAATATTTTTAATACAATGAAATAAAATTTTCAATTTTACGCTTAATGAAGACATGAAATAATTGTTGGTTTTTTTTTTCTTGGTAAATGTCTAAATGAGCTGGAAAATCCCATATTTGTGTGAGCTTTGTTGTTGATATGAAATGAAATTAAAAAAAAAAAAAAAAAATTCCCATAACTCTATACCTTCACTTTAATATAGTACACAGAAGATTTTGCCTCCCCAGCTCTCACCCCTTCAAAGATCAATCATTTCAGGAAAAAAAAATCCTATGTTTCGAAGTAACACTGACCGTTGGATCAGATCAGGGTGGACGGTGGCGATCAATGCAGAAAAGACAGGCACGTGGCAGATAGGGAGTGGTGAGACGAGGTAATTTGGGTACAGCTTTGTAGTGGATGGGAACCGGCTACAGCCGGTGGAAGAGCCGCAATCATGGTGGTGGCCGGTGGGGAGGAGTGTTTGGTCGAAGTTACCAGAATTAGAAAATAATTTCACGACAATTTTAACTTTTAAGGTAAGAGGATTACCTTAATCGGAAGGTACCGCTAATTGTGTGACTGAAAATAAATCATTTTTATTTTCATTTTTATTTTTATTTTTATTCTCCACTCACTCATTTTGTTTTTATTTTTACTTTATTAATTGCTTGTTTTGTATCCTTCTACTGTCAGTCTGCCACGTTTTGGCTTCCTTGTATATTTAATATGATCCGCAGAGAGATTTTCCAGATTTCTTGAATAACTGCTTCGCTTTTTATGTTTTATTCATTTTTTGTATATTTGAGATAAAAAAAAGTTAGTAAAGAAATTTCTTTTTTTTAACCTTTTGATAATTTATTTTAAATTTTATCTACAGTCTCTGGTAAATTTGCTCTTCATTTCTTCAATCATATTTTTCCTCCACCATTTAATCATCACTTCTTAAACATAAAAAGCAAAAATTAAAAATAAAAAATAAAATAATTATCAAACGACTTTGTTATGATTACTTTATCATTGATGTTATTGTCTTATATATAATTAAAAGTAAGAAGAAATGTTAGTATTTTCTATTTAAGGTATAATAATAAAAATAATGCATGTAATATGAAATTATTCAAAAAAACTTAACAATTACTCATGATTCACGTTTAGTTCTTTCCATATTTTCATCATCGTATCAAAAAAAAATAAAAAAAAAATTCTCTTCATATTTTTTAAAAGAAAACCTCATTTTATAAAACTAGTGATTTTAAAAAGTACTGTGGATTTTTTATTTATTGTTTATTGACTTTGTGTTGTGTAAAGCCTTAAAAGTCATTCTTGAATCTTGATCGTTGTAACAAAATTTTGTGTCCATATATATATTTGACTAATTATTTTATTAAAATATTGTGGGTCTTTTTCTTCTTCTCACAAGTTATTAAACATAAACCTCTCAATTATATTTGTTTATGTGCATGGAAAAACTAGCTTTTATTTGCTCAATTGGTTTGCCCATATGTTGAATTTCTACATCATTCATGAAAGATGACACTTTGATGATTTTTTTTCCATGATGATTTTTTTTAGAATTGATTTTCACACTTTTTTTTTTCTCTCCTTACACGCTCGACTATTTATTATAAATGAAAATAAAAAGTACAGGAGGAGAAAACAAATTGAGTGTAAAAATCATTATTTGGAGGAATTATGAGTTCCACTTGGCCAGGCCAATCCTTAATTGCTTCTTCATCCCTACCACCTTCATTTCTTGAGTAAAGTCATTCTTATGATGTTTGGAAATGGGTGTAAGATACTACTCCCCTTGGTTAGTCTAATTCTAGGTTTTAGCATCCACTAATAGATTATGAACTTTAATGTGTGAATCACAGTTTTATTTTTTATTATTTTTTATTTTTTGTGTGTTGTGAAATGCATGGTAAAGTCTAAAGTAAAATAATTCATCGACTAGGTTGATCTGGTGTGAAAATTAGAATCATACTCATACATAATGAGAGGAAATAAATTATTACTACCAAACAAATTAAAGTTTATTGCACGTGTTCTTTTGTACATTGAAATTTGAAGGTTTGTTTACATTTGATGGATCGTCATGGATCACATTTTCGAAGAGGGTGAAAATTTTCTAAAACCAACTTTTTTTTTAACTATATTTATATCACTATCTAAACTTTTTATCTAATTACTCATATGTATTAACTATATGAACAATTCAATATGATGATCGTAATTATTATTAGTTGATTCTAGCGGTGTTTGTGATTTTATTATAAGGGATGAAAATTGTAACTCAGTGTCTGGATCCGCCATTATTAGGCCCTCCAATGCTGCCGGTGCAAAGGTTTTGCTCTCCGTGAATGTCTAGTTCAAGGTATTCACAATGGCAACCATGACATCCAAGTAGAAGGCGACTCAAAACTAATTATTGATTGCATTCTCCTAAAGTGTGCTACATTGTGGAAGCTATCTACCATAATTTTGGATATTTTGGAGCTCTTTTGTAATTTCAGCTCCATTCAATTCAAACACATCTTCCATGAAGCAAATTTCTTAATTGATGCTTTGGTCTCTCTAGGACACTCGAAAGGTAGAGCTCATGTATGGGATCATAGTATCCCCCGATAGCTTTCAAAACTCTCCAATTTGATCTTGTGAATCTCGGATGGCTGCATGACTTCCTTATTTAGTGTTTCTTCTTTTCTATATCCTCAAAAAATAAAATTGTTGATGTGTTAGTATGTATAAATGCTTAAAAAATATCCATTTTCATTAATTTTTTTTAAGGATATATAAGCTTGATATGATGATTTGGAAAATAAACAATATCGATTATAACTTTATAATATAGGGAAATTTCGCTAAAAAATGTAGTACAAGAAGATTCTCCATTAAAATAACGCAAGTAATAGACTAGATTGTTGGATGAAGTTTATTTTTAATTTTTATACATGATAATTTACACTTAAGTTAATTTTGGCCAAGTCATATAATAAGTCAGCTATAACTATGTATCGAATTGAATACAAATATAAATCATGAGCACCGTAATCATTAATTATATTCAATCATGTAATATATCTGAAACATACCACCTATTAATGAGGCTAAATACGTTCACACATACTTTGAATCTTCTTCTTGTTAAGGTATAAAATGAGTGAATCTTATGAAAGGGCTAAAGAGGAAAGAAAAACAAGATCATAAAATATATAATGGAAACCTTGAGAGACAAGTTTGAAGTTCTCTAGATTTGATGTTCCTATATATATGGTAGGCAATTGGGAATAGCAGCAAACAATTTGCCATGGATTTTGTAGGTTTAAGGAAAATGACGGTCACCATAGTCAATATTTGTGACGACTATATATTATATATTTTTTCTTAATCAACCGACGTGGCTATGTTTCGTCCTAAGATACTTTGAATATAATATAATTTTGGTTGTGCTTAAGTGACTTAAACCAACAATAATCAAATAGATTACTTTCTCTTTCTCTTTCTCTCTTATTGAAACACGTAATCTTCTTTATGGTTGGTAACTTGCGATTCGGGTGGTTTTACCAACAAAGAAGTCATTTTTGACAATTTTTAGCTCCTTCCAATTAATTAAAGAAAATGTCGGTAACTTTTTATTAATGTCATTTTCGTGTATTTGTTATAATTTTTTTTTAAATTAAAAGGATATTTTGAGATGTGAATTTGGAACCTCTTTTAATAAGGTAAATTTTTTTATTATCAAGGACTATGATGCATGAAAACATATACGAGTTCAGAGAAATACGATACAGTGATATAATAAATTTTTGAAAATTAAGATACGATATGGCAATAATACAAATATAATGCACGTATACTAATGCAGGGCTGTTGTGGAATCCGGTTGGGCTTTTGGCATTGGAAATTGATAATCTGCTGAAGGAGCGACACATTGCAGTGACCAATCTACTCTTCTTTCCACGGACATCAAATCGAGTGGCTCATGGAATGGCAAAGGAGGGCTTACGTTCTCAAGATTGGAAAACATGGATGGATGAGGCTCCTGCTTGGCTCAACTTATTGTTGGAGAATGACTTGATAGCTTGAAGTTTTTTGTTTTATGTCAATGTTTTCATTTGTTGTTTTGATTGTTGCTTGTATTGGGGTGGGGTATTCTTTTTCGTCAACTGAATTTTTCCCAACTTAGCTGGGTTTTCATAGTGAGGTTTTAATGAGACTCCAGAAGAAATTCAGCCCCAAACTCTTTGTTCTCCTCATATTATCAATGAATTCCTTTTTATTCAAAAAAAAAGTTTGGAAGGGTCCAGACCACCTCATGTATGTTCTTAAATCTTCACTACAGATAATCACTAAACTACGAAATAGTTGATAAAATATAAATATAAATATAAAACCATCCAAATATCTCTAAATTAAAGAAAAGCCCTAATTTTGGATAGAAACATCTATTGAATTGAAGCCTTGACTTGAAGAAAATCCTCAATTTAAAAATATATATATTTAAGGACATGAAGTAAATCAGAGAGAAAACAATACTGTGGTAGGTTTGAGACAAAATTGAGGAAGAAAATAAATTAATTTGCAAGAGAAAAGAAAGTGTACGGTGACGATTTAATACGGATATGCCAAACGTGACCTTAGAAGGCATCGAAAAGGGCATAGTAGCTTCCCTGGTCTGGCCCAGTATGCTCGGTACAAGCAGCAACAAAAGGGTTTTTTCGTAATTTAGCACAAAATACTTGTCCATACCTATGAGAGAGAAAGAGATGCACGTGTTCTTCATGGTTGGGTATTGGGCGGCAGAGGATACATTTGGAATTCCAAACATTTTGAAGGACTGTCCAGCTAAACATTAATAACAAATTCCATTGGTTGGTTCCGACCGTCCGATCTGTCGATCACCATGATAAATGTTTTACTGCAACCACAAGGGTTGGTATAGTAATTTAAATACTAATTTGTTTTGCATTTATGGGAACAGTCTTTCCTATCTTGATATTAACCTCATGTGGTGCCGGGGTTTCATGGTAGGGGCCCAAGATTAGTTCCACATATGTTTCTTGTGATTAACCGTGGTTTTATTGGAACATTATCATTCATAAATCTTCTCTTCTATCTCACTCTCTCGTTAGTAAATAGATACCAACTTCTGTGGTGCCATGGTTTTATGGAGGTGGGATCTCATGTGATGACACACCTCGATCTAGATAGTTCAAGTGGACTCCAAAATCGAGACATGTTGGCCGTCATTTGTGGACACTTGTGACAATCAACATGCTTCGATTTCGGAGTCCACTTATACTATTCAGATTTGGGTGTGTCATGTGATGCCTAAGTTTCAAGAGAGTGGGGATTAATTTCACACATGTATCTTGTGGTCAACAGTGGTTTCATTATAACGGTATCCTTCATAAATCTTCCTCTCCTACTTCACACTCTCGTTGGTGACCACAAAAAAGAAAGCAAATTCTATTCTCATGAACCAGTTGCATAACTTGTGTAATATATAAATAAAAGCTTATAGAATTAATGGATAAGAATTCGATCAATTCACGTTTAAGTTTACAACTGATCTTACACATTCCATCAATCAATGAATAAATCAATTATTGTGATATTGGATATGATTAATCATGGCCACTCTCTAAAAGTAAACTTATAAATAAGTTTTCCCACATTAGAAAGCATTTTTTCTTAATTATGCAAGTTGCATATTACAAAACTTTTTGGTATGAAGATAAATTGTGTGTACATCAAATTGTTTTAGTGAACGTCAAATGACACATGACTCACAAATTTTGTCGGAAAGCGACCTAACATAGGATTCATAAGATGGCTTTATTACACCCACTTATTTGCTCGTTTAACCCCCACAATTGTTCTTTATCAAAATTTCCTTGTCTTCATCAAAAACCCAAAAAAGAAAATTAATTATTTGTCCTTTGATTATATTAAACCTCATAAATGTTTCTAAAAAGATAAAATTGTTATTATAAACCAACTAGCTGTTGTTAATTTGTTAGAGTAGGTTGCAAATTCAATTAGGATGCTAAGAAAATTGAGGTATGCCTTGTAGTACGTATTGGTGCGCGGTAAAATTATTTGGCAAAAATATTATCCTACCGAGAAAATATATTTAATGAAAACAAGCTAGTTTACGACTAGTTGACGTAAAAAGAGAAGGAATATACTTATTTTCATCTTTGATGGTACTCTTTTTTATACATCAAATTAAATTTGTCATTTCGTAATCAATTAAAATGGAACGGCGCATATGAGGCGTTTATTTTTTTTTATGTACATAGAGATAACTAAACGATCTTTAATTTGATATAAAGATATTAAGAAGAGAGATTATATCGATTTCGCTATTTATAAAAATCGAACTAGAAATCTCCTATTACAAATTGGAGTGACTAAGAATATTGATAAATCAGTAATATTAGTGACAAGAAGTGAGTGGTTTTATTCATAGAAATAAACTATTAGTCATAATGAAAATGATGAGAAACGAAACGGACGTTGAGACGTCAATTGTGACAAAAAATTTATCAATATAAAACTATAGAGAATTGAGTGGCCTGGCTTGCTAAGTTGGCAAACATCTTATAAAATAGACGGATTTGATTAGTTTTCAACTCATTTATTGTATCAACTAACCACGCATACATCGTACATGGTAAACACACACACACACTCACACTCAATTCATTATTAGTCCCACCTTCCTCACCCAAACCAAACGCCCATGTGTTTTTTGTGCAAACCAATCCTCTTATACTTCTTTATTCCATCACTAAATATCGTTTAAAAAAAAAAACAACATAATCTTTTGAGTGGAAGCTGGAAGTTCCTCGAGCAATCAAGATTTACTTGTACTTGGTACAATTTATCATGATGTATCGTGACTACACATTAAACTATTGTAGTAATAATCACGCACACAATGTTTTAGTGGTAGTATACATATTTGTTTTGAATTCAACACCTAATTAAATCTAACCTTTAGAATATATTATTTTTATACATTAAACATAATTGGAAATTTTACTAAATGAATGTAAGCTAATTAAGGGTCGCAACTAACTCTTATTCTAATAGTGTTTCTTCTTTAAATGCTAAGAATTTGTACTAAAAAAACTTAAACAAAAACAATAGTAGAACCAAATATCCGATAAATTAATAATGTCGGTTAAATAGAGATGAAATTGAATTATTTTTTTTTTAATCTTTCGTTGGACTTCGTGGAAATCTGTCGATATATCCGATTTAATTTTCTTATTTGGCCCCTCTGGACTTACAGATAACGTGTTAAATTAATAATTCTCTAAATTTATAAGATAATATATTATAAAAAAATTCGTATACATCTCATGTCATATATAAATTAATAATTTATCAATACATAGTGTTTATGATTTGACTATTAGGTAAATTTCAAAATAAGAGTCAATGATATTTTGTTTCTTCTTGAAATTTATGGTACCTTGGACCTCATTTCTAACTTTTCTTAACATGGTAAAAAGTTATTGTGTGGTGTTTTCATATTGCAACAAAATCTTATTCAATGTTATCATCGCTTTGAGAGTTTATTTTTGCGAAACGGACTCGATAGTAAAATTGTGGGGAGATGCTGTTTTAGCAAATTTTTGGTGGGGAGATGAAGCAAACTCATATAAGATTCATTGGAAACGATGGTCTAGCCTTTGCGGGGGGAAATCTGAAGGAGGTATTGGTTTTCGGGATTTCGACTCTTTCAACTTGGCTTTGTTAGAAAAACAATGCTGGAGACTGATGAAGAGCCCAAATGCTTACTGGGTCAGAGTTCTAAAGGGCATCTATATATTTCCCAAACTGTGAGTTTCATGATGCAGTGAAAGGTGGGCGAGCATCATGGGCGTGGTCAAGTTTGTTAGAGGGAAGAGCGATCATCCTGATATAAGTGGGAGATCAATTCGGATTTAGGAGGATAACTGGATCCCTGACTCCACATTTGGGTACCCTAGACCGATGGTCCCAATCCCAGCCTCAGCTCCGACTTTTGTGAATGAACTTATTGATTGGACATCCGAATCCTAGAAGTTGGAAGGTGTGGCTGACATTTTACAGAAGGATGACCTAGAGAAGATTGCTTTGATTCAATTATGGTTGCATGATGAAATTGATAGGCTAGTTTAGCCGTTTGAGAAGACATGAGAATTTTCGGAGTAGATTAAGAGGTCCTCGACATCCCTTCCATTATGATAATTCAACTCTTTGATTATATTTTGCAGTTCTTGATGCCTCTACTATTTAACGGTTCATCAAATTATTTGTAGCCATGTTATCCGCTTTACAATGTCAAAAAGTAATTTGCTTGTATTTGCCTGAACATTTATTGTCCAAGCCAAAATTGCAGCATTCATTGCATCCAAAACATTTATATTTTTTGGATTTGGTTCCCCAACTTCTAAAACATTTATCTTATTTGGATTTGGTTCCCCAACTTCATAACCCTCCAAAAAGACTACAGTAAAAGCGACAAGGAATTGGAACCCATATTTAGTAAAAAAAAAAATAACAATCAATTTAGGATACAAACCATATTGATAAATTATTATTTATCAATAATTTAATATATTACAAAATTAATAGAATTCTTTGATCCCAATACTATTAATTTATGGACAATACTTGCATCTCACTCTGGTGGTACCTCATCGTATTACCATTCGATTTATCGAATTGTCTTTTTACATATATCATAATCAGAACCGTTCATTCTCTAAATTATCATTTCAAAATCATTTCTGTAAAATAATTAACAAGATTTTGAGGTCGTTTAGTCATTCATATGTATTAAATAAATCAACAATTTTGGTAAGAATTAAGAATCTCATAGCGAACCTTCAATTTAGTTGATGTATATAAGTGACTAGATGATCTCCAACTTTGTTGAATTTTTGTGTAAATGATATTGAAAAGATAATTTAAAAGTTGAACGGTTTCGATTATGATATATGTATATCGATAATTAGATAAATCGAAAGGGTAGTACAATGAGGTACCATCAGAGTAAGATATAAATATTATTTTTAATTTACAGAGGTCAACTGTATGTAAATATCCAGCCAACTCTTAGCAAAAATGCATGATATTCATGCCAAGAGATTGATTACCAAGTTCACACACGGTAAAAATGCTAAATTTTACAACATCATTATGTACTATACTATCTACATGAGGTCGGCAACGGGCAAATTTGGTGGCTGGTTATGGACGGCGTTCCCATGAACGAGACACCGGTAGTGACTGAGACTCGAAAAAAGAAAAAAATCTCATGCCAATATCTATAACCGGTAACCGGCGAAACCGGTGACCTAATGAGAAATGTTTAAATATATATTCCCATCCGCTTAAAATGGGTCTAAAATGTTCCCTCACGTCCTATCACCTCCCTCTCTCTCTGAGAGCCTATTATGATATACTGACCCTGTGAGTCTCTCTAGTTTTATGGTTATGGAATCGCAACTCACACAAACTAAACGACGCCGTTGAGATTTCCGCTCTCAACCCCCATCGCCGCCGACTACTATACCACTAATGCAATTTCATTAACTCATTACCGATTTCCTGCTCCTTTTCACTTTTTCTGCCTATCGCCGACGAACCGTTTTTCTTATTTTCTTTCTAAATTCCAAATTTGAGCTCCGATCATGTGCTTCTCGGTGTCTGATTAGCTCGATCGCCGCCAGTCATCGACGGTATCAGCCGAGTGAGCTGAAAGTGTAGGCACCGGAGCTCAATTTGGAGGACTAATTAATTATATACTTAACGAGCTATGCTAGATCTTAATCTCAACGTCGTCGTATCGGGGCAAAACGACGTCGCCTCGTGCGGCACCCAAATGGACGAGTCGGGGACGTCCAACTCGTCCGTGGTCAATGCCGACGCGTCCAGCACCAACGACGACTCCAGCTCCACACGCGCCGCCAGAAGCGAGGCCGTCACGACCTTCAACTTCGATATTCTCAAGGTCGGGTGTGGCGAAGAAGAAGACGACGCCGTCGTGACCAAGGAGCTGTTCCCGGTCATCGGGGGTTTGAACAATTGGCAGGGGCAGGGGCAGCCCTCGTCATCATCGGCTCTGGTGAGCAAGAATTTAATGGAGCTTGGCTTCGATCATGGTGGGCCGGGAGAGGTCAGGTTGGTTCAACAGAAGCAACAGCAACCAGCGGCTCCACCACCACAGCAACAGCAAGTGAAGAAGAGCAGGAGAGGGCCAAGGTCTCGGAGCTCTCAGTATAGAGGAGTCACCTTCTATAGAAGAACTGGTAGATGGGAATCGCATATTTGGTTAGTCGATTTCTTTTTCGTTAATTTGGTTTTACTGGGTTTTTAATTTTTTCCGTTAATTGAGTTTGCTTTAGTTTAATTTAATTTTTGATGGGTTGTTTTTTTCAGTTTGGATCAATTGTGCAAATGTTTCTGTCTCACTTGGTATTACTCCGATTTATTTATTGTTTTTGATTTTTGATGAGTGCAGGGACTGTGGGAAACAAGTCTACTTGGGTATGGATTTTTGACCTTGTCTATTTGATTGACTTGGATTAGTTATAGTAACTATTAGTTAAGACAATTATTTGTCCTTCTTTTCTATTTGGAAATATTTGATGAAAATTAAGTGTTGGGTTTGACATAGGTGGGTTTGACACTGCTCATGCTGCGGCTAGGTAAAAAGCCTTATTCATCTTCTTTGTTTGGATTTCGTACTGTTTTTGAATTTTGATAATTATTTGTTGTGGGTACGTACTGAATATGTTTTTTCAAAATTGGGTTTGCTGAATTTAGAGCCTATGATCGAGCTGCTATTAAGTTCAGAGGAGTTGATGCTGATATCAATTACAACCTCAGTGATTATGAGGAGGATTTGAAACAGGTTGGATGCTGCACATGTTTCATGATGGACCTAATTTGATTAACTTCAAACTGGGAGTTTGAATCGGATTTTAATCTATTTTTACCTAATGAGCAGATGAAGAATTTGACCAAGGAAGAATTTGTGCACATACTACGTCGGCAGAGCACTGGTTTCTCGAGGGGGAGCTCAAGATATAGAGGGGTTACACTGCACAAATGTGGCCGATGGGAAGCTCGAATGGGGCAGTTCCTCGGAAAAAAGTGAGGAATCATTCTATGGAATTTTGAATTTCTTATTGTATGGTTTGCGTCTAGACACTATAAGCTTAGTGGCTGTTGGCTTGAACTGAGAATCGATTTCCGATTGATTCTCAGTCAGCTGTTGTCTTCTGTTTTCCCTTGTCTGAAAAAACATGTCCAAGTGCCTATTTCAAAGAAAAAAAATTGTGGGGACGGTAGTTTCATCATGGAGGTTACAATGCTTGCATGCAGGTATATATATCTTGGGCTATTCGACAGCGAAGTAGAAGCTGCAAGGTCCTAATGTCATGAATTACACTCTACTGACTGAATTTATTACCCTGAATTCTCAACCTCATTACGCTTCCATCCAACAAATCTCTCCCTTTTGATTTTTCTGGAAATTTAGGGCTTATGACAAGGCTGCAATCAAATGCAATGGCAGGGAAGCGGTCACCAACTTTGAGCCAAGCACATACGAGGGGGACATGATATCTGAGTCTGGTAATGGAGGTATAACTTTACGAATGACCCTGTATTTGCAAGTAATTTACCCTCACCTTCTGTTTTGTAAACAGGTTATTGACAATTATTGAGATCAGAAACAGTTCTAGATTTTTTTTTTCCGTAACATTGTGGTTGATTTGTTCTCCTGATGCAGATGGCCACCACAACCTTGATCTGAATTTGGGGATATCTCCCCCTTCACTCGGAAATGGTAAAAAAGGTGGCGAAGGACGTCTTCAGTTTCATACTGGCCCATATGTTGGCCACAATGAAAAGAGGGTAACTTAAAATTATTTTTACCAGTTCCTGTAGATAGTTTCATCTTGCGAAGCCTTAAGTTTCATAACCTTCTTTGAAGGGGCGGCCCTCTTGAAGGGTTTCCTCAAATTTTTGGCCAGAAGTCTTTAAGGTTTCAACTGGCGTCAAATATGTCATGTTACCTATCTTAACATCTCTAGATTGGAAGAGGATTGCCAATGGAGAGTTCATCTGTTTTTGTTAGCTGTCAAAATAAAATTAAAGCGTTTTAGATTTTGGCTTGGTTTTGGTTCCTATTCTCTCTCATTTTAGAACCATAATGATGAAACATGTCACTATTGTCATGGTGCATAAACAAAAACATTCTGTTCTGACTTTGCAGATGGAGCACAATGTGAATGCAACGATGAGTGATCCACCTTTCAAAGGGCTAGTCATGACCTCAGAGCACCCACCATTATGGAATGGTGTATATCCTAGTTACTTTTCCAACCAGGTGAGTTTAATATGCTTTGTCTATAAATGTTTCAACAGTTGTACTATGACTTAAAGTTCCTT
Source organism: Oemleria cerasiformis (assembly GCA_037349345.1). Classification (NCBI taxonomy): domain Eukaryota; kingdom Viridiplantae; phylum Streptophyta; class Magnoliopsida; order Rosales; family Rosaceae; genus Oemleria; species Oemleria cerasiformis. Next base: position 6,691,234 of record JAZGTL010000006.1, read on the forward strand.
TCGATTGGTATTATGACTTTGGTTTAGTCCACTCACCATACCATTTTGGCAATAATCGTCATAGCTCCACTCCACTTGTCTAAACAGCCCCATATTGGTAATTGAATATAACTAATCTCCTTGCCATAGAACACATCTCCTGTAACGTAGATTTAACTCGGCTTTGGTGCAAACCTAATAAATAGGTTGGGGGAGACATCGTATCTGCATTCTATAATTTCATTTGTAGATTAGTAAATGTTTGGAAATAAGTTGTAAAAATAATATGGTCCTATTTATGCACAGCATGAGATGGGAGGAAGCTACACTTTGCATTTGTACGAAATAGTCAAGTAAATTAGGCAAACAAGGATGAAGATGCTTGATTGTGTAAATTACGCGAAAAATAGAAGTCTGGTTACTGATAAATAATTTGCTCTTGAATCATGATTTGACAATTGACAGGAAAGAGCAACAGAGAAGAGAATTGCATTAGGATCTCAACTCCCCCCTAATTGGGCTTGGCAAATGCATGGCCAGGTCAGTGCAACCCCAATGCCATTGTTCTCTACTGCAGCATCATCAGGATTCTCATTGTCAGCAACCGCTCCCCCCGCTGCTGTCCACCACCCCTTACAGCCCTCAAACCCCACGGCCGCCCTCAATCTCTGTTTTTCTTCACCACCCACGGCTGCCAGCAATACTTCTCAATAGAGATTTCCGGCAGCCATCACCAAGGGAAAGCCCCAGGCAGCCTATATTTGAAGAGCAACCATAACAACGGTGGTCTTCGGATTCTTTGTATGATTCAAATAGAGATTGATATTATACACTATCACTTGAATTCTTCTGACTTCTTTTCTTTCATTACCACTCTCTTGGAAAATGACTATTTGTATTTGTTTGCAGAAAATTGTATAACCTGACTTGATGAAATATCTCATGTAAAGTATTAAGTGGTTATTGATGGGATCTATCCAAATCTACTCTTGTTCATAAAGAGATTGTCAATATTGGCATCCGTTTAAAATTGTTATAGATCCAACCAATGTTTGTGTACAACATGGCCATGGGACATAATCGTCTATTCATATTATAACAGTTAAATTAGTATCAATCCAAGAAATGTCCTATATTTTTTCGGTTGGTGCTCATTGGACATGACCTCACAATTAAAAGTGACGTACAATACCTTGCAACACAAGCAATTCTTGCCAAGATAGTGCTCCAAAAACTTGAGGGAGGCTATGTTGAAGGCTAGAAGTAGGGCGTCTTAATGCATTGGACAATATTTAGTGATGGGTTGTGTTGTAGAATAATGCTTTAGCCTTTAGCAGTGGCAGAGGCACAAAATCGAGGAAAAGGAATCCTTGCTCATTGCTTTTACAATGTGAGCAAGCTTCTTACAATTTACAAAGTTGACAAGAAAATTCATTGGCCCTTTTTCTGTCCCAAGAATCATTGTCCTTTGCACCCGTTCAAGTTTCAAAGGGTAAAATTATATTTGGTGAAGTGAACGTTAGAACTCCATGCGGAGAATCGGAGATAGACTTATTTTTAGATTGTTTATTTCTGATCTTGAAGACTCATATTATTTTTCTATGAATTGTTTTTTGGTTTCTTATTCAATACATTATTGTTGTACTCTAACCCACTCTTGTGGTTCTAAAAGTTATGTGCGAGTATTTGACTCCTCATTTGATGACATAAACTTATGATGTTACTACGTATTTGGAGCGCGACATTTTCAAGAAAATTATCATTTTTCGTACAAGCATATATTTTTCTCTCCCGACCAACTTGCACTAAAAGTACGTAACTTCCTTAAGAAATCATGATCCGTAAAGTTCTTTAGAATTGAACTTCCACATATTCCAACGATTTATAAGTGAATCATTACGAAGATTATGATTTAAGTTTAAAACTTGTGAATAATGCTTGAGATATGAACAAATCACAATTAAACATATGGTACATTGGGAGTAGACAAGTAAGTGACAATTTGTCAAATTATGTTTTGATTGTGAGGAAGGATAAGTCTATGTATTATAGTTTGGAAAAATTTGGAGCAAAAGTTCATGAATTTTATCATAATGTTAGAAATCGTCCATCAACTTCAATTTTAGTTTTTTCCGTTCCTGAATTTTACAATAATAATTGATTTAGTCCCTCCGTAAAAAATTTGGACGGAATCCGTTAAAAATTAAGGGCAAAATCATCCATTCATGTTAAATGTTTTTTTTAAGTTTAATAAAAAGGAAAAATTGGAGCAATAGTCCATGAACTTTACCATGATGTTAGAAATTATCCCTAAACTTCAATATTAGTTGTTTTCATTCCTGAACTTTACCATAATAGTTGATTTAGTCCATCCGTAAAAAATTCGAATTGAATCCGTTAAAAATTAAGGGCAAAATCATCCATTCATGTTAGTCCCTCACCTCCTTCTTCTCCCTTCTCACGCGAACTCTCCTCTCTGTCATCTCCCTCACGCGAGCAATCTCCCAAGAACATAGCTATAAGCCAAGACCCACCAACACCACCTTCTCGAAGCCAGCAAGCCACCAACACTAGTAGACTCTCTCTCGATTACCCTTACACTCTCTTTGTCTTCCTCGATTACTTCTCTTGCTCTCTCACTCAAGCACGATTGATCACCTCCAGATGCGTCGACTCCGGCCAGCTCAGGCACTCAGACCACGACCAATATCTTCCCATCGACGAGACAAAGCCAAACCTGTAAGCCATTACTGTCAAGGCGTGAGAATCGAGGAGATGAATCTCGACGAAACCGAAGCTTTCTGGTCAATTTCCGACCACCCTAGGTAATCGTTGGACTGGTTTTCAATACCGTTAGAATCGCCTTGTTGAGAGCTTGATGTTAGGCAAATTGCATGTTGTTTTCGAGTTAGAGACGATGGCGGTTGAGGTTTGCTGCGGCGGTGGAGCATCAGAGATTTCTTGCGGCGGAGCAACAGCGAAGGCGGCGGCAAAAACTCCTCATTCGTGTTCTTGACATTTTAACGGATTTTGCCCTTAATTTTTAACGGATTCCGTTCGAATTTTTGACATAGAGACTAAATCAACTATTATGGTAAAGTTCAGGGACGGAAAAAATTAATATTGAAGTTTATGCACGATTTCTAACATTATGATAAAGTTAAGGGACTATTGTTCCAAATTTTCCTTTTTATTAAATTTTAAAAAAGCATTTAACATGAATGGTCGATTTTGCCCTTAATTGTTAACGGATTCCGTTCGAATTTTTGACGGAGGGACTAAATAAACTATTATAGTAAAGTTCAGGGACGGAAAAACTAATTTTTAAGTTTATGGACGATTTCTAACATTATGGTAAAGTTTAGGGACTATTGCTTCAATTTTTCCTTCTAGTTTTGATTTGAGTGTGAACGCCATGTCATTTCAACGGTTACTAGTAAATTCACATTCAATGTGAATATCATGCATCTGGGAAAAAATGTGAATCCTTTAATGGGCTTCCTTAGGTGAGTTACAGTAAAATGGTTAGTGGAATTAGGCATAGGAGTTCTGTGATCCATCTCCAGTTTTGTGAACCGAAGGTTGTTGGAGGTAGAAAGCTTGTTTGTCCTCCTCGTGATTCTGCTGTTTTGGAAGCCAAAGAATGAGCTTTTTGTCTTGTGGGGTATTTCATGGATAGGCAATTGCCTTATTCTGCTGTTAATATGTTAGCTCGGAAAGTGTGGGCTAATAGAGAGCTTTTGGAGGTTCTGGTAAATGACAAAAGGTTCTACTTCTTTAAATTTAAGGAGGAAGGGTCCTGTATTTCTATCCTTGAAGGAGGGCCGTGGCATCTTACGGGTCGAGCCATCTTCTTGTCACGTTGGTGTGTGGGACTTGTTCTCTCCAAGAATGTCCATACCAAAGTTCCTGTCTGGGTCCGTTTCCATAATGTTCCCCTTGAGCACTGGAACAAGGATGGATTTGGACACATTGCTAGTGCAATTGGAAGGCCGTGATATGTGGACTATTTTACTGAAGCTAAGAAACGTATTGCTTTTATGCGAGTATGTGTGGAGATTGATGCTGCAGAGGACCTTATTGATTCTTTCGATATCCTTGTGGAACCGGAGGAGGAAGAGGAGCTCTAGCGAGTGGAGGAAATCAAAGTTGAATATGAGTACAAGCCGAGTTTGTGTGCGCGTTGTAAGTCTTTTGGGCACCTTGAACCTGTGTGCCCTCTTAAGCCCAAATTTCCTTTGCCTGCTGGCCCACGTGGTGGGGTAAGTAAAATACCATTGGACCTTGAAATTCTGCCTATGGAGCTTCTTAATCCTGTCTGTGTGGGATTGGAGGTGCTCGACCTCTCAATTCTCAATTCGGATGAGGACTTCCTTCCGAGTGGGTCGAAGAAAGGGAAAAGTAAAGCTAAGACTCGCCCTCGGCGGAATTCTCAATCTGACACCTCGCGGTCTATGGAAATGCATCGATCACGGGCGTTGGTGCGAAGCAAGTGGTGACGTGCGCAGGTGAGTCTGAATTGGAGTGTGTTCCTGCGACTGAGAAGGATAGGGGTTGTGGGCACTTGGTGTCGCGCCCTAAAGGTATGAATCCTTCTTCCTCCTCTGCTGGGTTTTTGGGGCTGGACTCCTCAAATCCTCTTGCAGTTTTATGTCAATCTGATTATTCGTAGTCTGATTTTGAGGAAGTTGAGAATGTGGGGCTGCCTATGGGACCTCCTATTATTTGGGGCCGAACTTCTGCTGCCTCCTCTCCTTTGGTGGTTCCCAAAAAGAAGAAGAAAAGTCATGGTAAGCATAAGGCTAAGATGGAGTTTTTTGGGAAATTATCTCGGGTTCTATCTACCCCCCCCTTCCCTTTATTAGAGCCGCTGCTTGGAATGTGAGGGGGTTGAATGAGCTTTCTCGTCAATTGGAGGTTAGGAAATTTTTGAAAGACAATAATTTATGTTTTGTTGGGCTGATCGAGATCAGAGTCAAGGAGAATAATTTCAGGACTGTCTCTTCTTCGGTTGCTCGTAGGTGGAAGTTTATCAATAATTATGGTCACCATGCGAATGGTCGTATTTCGATGGGTTGGAACCCTGATATTATCAGTGTGGATGGTTTTGATTTTTCGGACCAAGTTATTAGCTGCATAGTGCATGTGATTTGTTATGGGCTAGAGTTTTTTTATCTCTGTTGTGTATGGTGCAAATGAGGATGGCCATCGCAGGGGTCTGTGGTCGTGTTTGTCTTCTTTTGCTAGTAACTGCATTAGTGCCCCTTGGACTGTTCTTGGGGACTTCAATTTTACCCGTTCTTGCAAGATAGCTCAGGGAACGTGGACGATAGGATTGGTGCCATCAAAGAATTCAATATTTGTCTTCAGGATGTTGGCTTAGACGACTTGGGGTACTCTGGTTTCCAATTAAATTGGACTAATAACCAGGCTTAGGGGATGCTGACTAATCAGAATCTTGATAGGGTTTTGGCAAATGGGGCATGGCTTTTGCAATTTCCCAACTCTCACGTTATCTTCCTTCCCAGAGGCTCCTCTGACCATTGTCCAGCCTTTTTGAACTTGGGGATTCAGGGGAGTTCCCACTAGTCTCCCTTTAAGTTCTTTAATTTTTTTTGATGACCATCCTGAGTTTTTGAATATTGTTCAGCAGGCTTTCGACTATTATTGCTATGGAACTTTCCAATTTCAGGTGTCCCGTAAGCTTAAGTTAGTTAAGGCTGCTCTTAAAGGGCTCAATCGAGGCCCCTCTGCTGAGGTTACTGAGGCTGTCTGTTGGACCAAAGCTGACCTGGAGGTTTTCCGGGCGAGTATGGTTTCTGCTCCGAATGACCCTAAGCTTGTTTTGAGAGAGAGAGAGAGAGAGAGAGAGAGAGAGAGAGAGAGAGAGAGAGAGAGAGAGAGAGTTCTGCTAAAAAAGTATGCCGATTTTTTGGTCTGCGAAGAAAGTTTCTTTCGGTAGAAATCCAGGATAAGTTGGATTGAGGGGGGAGATTCTAACACTGCGTATTTTCATAGCACGGTGAAAAAAAGAACCAATCAAAATCGTATCTCGTCTATTTTGATGGGGAATGGTGATATATCTGCAAGTGAGGCGGAAGCACAAAGGGAGTCAGTTAGGTTCTTTCAGGATCTCTTGGGTTCTGATCTTGAGGTTGTTGGTTTCAATTTCAGTAGGGTGAATTTTGACCCTATTTCGGATTCCATTTCAGATCAGATGGTTAGAAATTTCACGGATGAGGAAATTAAAGCAGTATGCTTTGGGCTTAAGGCTCATGGGCCTGATGGTTTTAATGGGTTGTTCTTCCTAAAGGTGTGGTCCATTGTTGGTTCTCTTGTTTGTGCAACAGTTAAGAAATTCTTTACCTCTACTTGCCTTCTTCGTGAACTGAATACGAAAATCATTACCTTGGTGCCCAAGATTCCTAATCCCTCCTCTATGGCAGATTATAGACCTATTTCGTGCTACACTACTCTTTACAAGATCATTTCTAAGATTATTGCTATCAGATTGGCTTCTGCTCTCCCTTCCATCATTAGTGGTAACCAGTCGGCCTTTGTGGGTGGCAGGCGAATTGGAGATAACATCCTTCTCGTGCAGGAGGTGATGAGGGGTTACCATCTTAATGGTGGGGAGCCTGGGTGTGCTGCGAAGGTGGATATTCTGAAAGCATATGACTCTTTGAATTGGGGCTTCTTTCTGGAGGCCATGGGTGCTTTCAACTTCCAACCCAAACCCCCCCCCCCCCCCCCCCCCCCCACCCTCTTTCTCCGTATTTGTTTATTATTGCTATGGAGGTGTTCACTCGGATCCTTAAAGCTAATATCTCAGCTTCTCCTAGATTTCAGTACCACAGGAGGTGTGAGCATATCTCTCTTTCATATCTTGCCTTTGCTGATGACTTGCATGTGTTTTGTTATGGTAATAGACAGTCTGCAATGATTCTTATGGCTGCTTTATCAACTTTTTCCTCTATCTCCGGTCTCTCCCCTAATCTTTCTAAGAGTAATGTGTTTATGGCGGGGGTCACTGATAGTGTGGTTGTGAGGCTCAAATCAGTGTTTGGTTTTAGGGATGGTTATCTGCCTATGAGATACTTAGGTGTTCCTTTGATCACCACAAAGTTGGGTTACCAGGACTGTTATGCTCTTCTGGAGCGTGTTGATGCTCGGGTTCGTAGTTGGAGCACCGCTTGCTTTCTTTTGCGGGCCGTCTCCAACTCATTAAAGTTGTGTTGTGTAGTGTGCAAGTTTTCTGGTCTTCCCACCTCATTTTTCCTAAGAATATTTTTAGGGATATTGAGCTCAAGCTTAGAATATTTCTCTGGTCCGTCTCCGTAACATGCAAAATTGGAATATCGCTCTTATGGCCCGGTATATCTGGTTCTTGTTTTCTCAGGACCATAGTAGTTTGTGGGTGAAGTGGGTCCATGCCTATTACATACATGACCTATGTTTCTGGTGTCTTCGGCCCCCTTCAAATTGTTCTCGGAATTGGAGGAAAATCCTTAAGCACCGTCATCTTATTCGTCCCAATATTGGTGTTGTGGTGGGTGCTTTGGTGTGATAATTGGCTTGGTGTTGGTGCTGCCTTGCCCATGCCAGACCCACCCCATTAGATGTGCTCCTAAGCAAAGTTTAAAGGCTCCAAAACAGAAATAGCGATTTTGACATGCCCTTTTTTTAATAGCGTGTATTCTTAATTAACTTTTTTTGATGAACTTTTTTAATCGAGATTATAAAATTAACTAACCGAAAATAAAAATGAACATTTCTAATGCTATTTATTTTTTTGAAAACAAGAATAAATTGTGAGTTCAAATATTACGAATGAGATCAAATGTCTTGTATTATTGGATACGAATTATATACGTTTAAAAATTAGGAAATTAATTTCCACATTTTATTTTTTACATTTTGCACTCCATTTCTAGTTCTATTGTTTATATTTCTAAAGAAAAAATGAAGTGTAGAACGTAAAACATTGTAGTATGGAACAGCTCCCTAGAAGTTATTCTTCTCATCAACATAGGGCGTGAAGATGAACAATTTCTATGTTCACAAAGTAACGCAAAGCTTTTTCAATTGTTTTGCGTTTTTGTGATGTTATCTTCGTGAATAATAAGTTATATATGTGTTATGTGAACTTAAAAATTTATAAATAATGATTTTTTTATGAAAGTGATTTTCATGCTCCTATTTTATTCCCATGCAGTTTTCTATTTTTTCTAGTAGTAAGTTTGAATAAATTAAAATAAAATTAACAAACATAAATAAACTAATCAGTGAAGAATGAGAAAACTAAAGTCTAAAATTACTTCCCTATTTTATAACACCTTCAATTTGATTTGATGTCACTTATTTTAATTTACTTAAAATCCATGTTATAATTGAACTAGAATTTATTTTTACACGGCCTCATGTTCAAATTTTTAGACCAACATATCTCTTTTATTTTATATTCTTAAGTAAGTATATCACTTTCATATGTGTCTCGTATAACATTATAACCTGCAATTTGCTTAAAGCAGCTTCATTTCAACATGTGAATCACAAGAGAAGACTAAGAAAATTGACCATTCAAGTATTAAAGCATGTGATGATTTTAATTTGTATTTGATCTCAACGGCCACAAATGGAAGAATCATGAGAAGAAGGTTGTAGAAAACAAGCACAGCTGCACTACGCCAAGTTCGTATTTCAAAAGTGAATACGTTGCTTTGTGTTTGTACCAAATACGACGGGATTGTCGACAGAAAAAAGGCCCGTCAACATTTAGATTAGACATGCCCAAGTCCAATACCAGAAAGGGCCCACACGAACCCATAACACGTGAGGCGCATGTTGCACACCCTCCCTCTCTTAAACATGACACATATTTGCTACCGTAAGCCCTAGCATTTATTCCATATAGAAACTGTTCACCACCCTTCACAACTTCTCTGTAAGTCGGGGGGGTATCCTCCCTCCACAAAAAGTATAATAACTTGATTACTTTATCTTTATTCTATCAAAATTACTACTCAATTCTTATTTACATACAACTAACTTCGACATTAGAGACTTTGTAGCCAGCACCACATCAGTGCCATCCTCCGATCACTGTTTGTTCCTTTATGTGACAAATCTTACCGAGGGAGAAGTACCTAGGCAACATCAACAAAAGTTGCATTACTAGGTTGATCAATTTTGTACATCAACAGTTTGTAAAAGACAACATATTTTGGAGTTATACAAAGCAAGAAAGCAACATTTATTGTATAGATCAACATGTATAAGATAAATCTTAAGTGGGCATTTCTCCTTCTTGATAGGATATTGTGTAAGTCAGCCGTATGTGTTATGTATATTGAATGATAAATCAATATTAAGATACGAATTCTAGCATTTGATCTTGCGAATTGGAGAAAAAATTTTGAATTTTTCTTTTTTGAGTTTGATTTTTTCTATGATAAGGTTGATACGAACTCTCACAATATGAGATTAGGTTTAGAAGTTCAATTTTTATTTTTTCAAAATTTCAAGGTTTGATTTTGGAATTATAAGGTTAATATAAATTCTAACATTTGATATTATAGGTTGGAGAAAGAATTTTGAGTTTTCTCCCTTTTGAGGTTGGTTTTCTTATGGTAAGGTTGATATGAACTTACAATATAAGATTGAGGTTTCGAGTTCAATTTTTTTTTCTTCAAAATTTTGAGTTTGGATTTTTTGAATTCTAAGGTTCATATGAACTCTAGCGTTTGATATTACAGATTGGAAAAAGATTTTTGAATTTTTTTCTTTTTGAGTTTGGTTTTTCTATGGTAATGTTGACGTAAACGCTCACAATATGAGATTAGGGTTTCAAATTCAATTTTATTTTTTCAAAATTTCAAAGTTTGAGCTTGGAATTATAAGTTTCATATGAACTCTAGCATTTGATATTACGGATTGGATAATTTTTTTTGAATTTTTTCCATTTTTAGTTTTATTTTTCTATGGTAAGGTTGATGTGAGCTATCACAATATGAGAATAGAGTTTCTAAGTTCAATTGTTTTCTTTCAAAATTTCGAGGTTTGATTTTGGAATTATAAGATCCATATGAACTCTAGCATTTGATATTAAGGGTTGGAGAAAGAATTTTAAATTTTCTCCTTTTTGAGTTTGGTTTTCTATTGTAAGGTTGTTTTACACTCTCACAACATGAGATTAGGGTTTTGAAGTTCTTTTTTCTTCTTCAAAATTTCTAATTTGGATTTTGGAGTTATATATATATGGTTCATATGAACTCTAGGCGTTTAATATACGTTGAAGAAAGAATTTTGAATTTTCTTCGTTTTGAGTTTTGTTTTTCTACAGTAAGATTGATGTGAACTCTCAAAATATGAGATTAGGGTTGTGAAGTTGAATTTTTTTTTTCTTTTCAAAATTTTGAGGTCTGATTTTGGAATTATAAGGTTAATAGAAACTGTAGCGTTTGATATTACTTGTTGGAGAAAGAATTTGAATTTCTCCCTTTTGAGTTTGGTTTTTCTATGGCAAGGTTGATGTGAACTCTCACAATATGAGATTAGGGTTTCAAAGTTCATATTGTTTTTCAAAATTTCGAGTTTGAATTTTGGCGTTATAAGGTATCTTTAGCACTTGATATTATGTGTTGGAGAAAGAATTTTGTATTTTCTCCATTTTGAGTTTGGTTTTTCGATGGTAAGGTTGATGTGAATGATGTTAACTCTCACAATATAATATTGAGGTTTCGAAGTTCAATTTTTTTTTTCCAAAATTTCATTTTTGAATTTTGGAATATTTTAGACATGAGAATGAATTTTGAAACCCCAATCTCTTAAAGAAAAATAATAATTTTACTTCGGAACACTAATCATATTGTTCGTGTTCACCTTAACTTTACTATAGAAAAACCAAATACAAGACAGAAAAAATTCAAATTTTTTTCTCCATCCGTAATATTGAACACTAGAGTTTATATGAACCTGATAATTCCAAAATTAAAACTCAAAATTTTGGAAATAAATTTGAAATTTAAAACCCCAATCATACTCATATTGTAAGAGTGCATATCAACCTTACCATATAAAATCCAAACTCAAAATGAAAAAAGAAATTCAAAATTCTTTCTTCAATTTGTAATATCAAGTGCTAGAATTCATATGAGCCTCATAACTCCAAAATCTAAACTCGAAATTTGAAAGAAAATAATAATTGAACTTTGAAAACCCAATTTCAAATTGTGAGAGTTCGCATCAACCTGGCCATAGAAAATCAAACAGAAAATAGAGAAAATTCAAAGTTCTTTCTCCAACCCTTAATATCAAACGTTAGAATTCATATAAACCTTATAATCCAAAAATCTAAACTCGAAATTTTGAAGGAAAAAAAAAGAATTTTGAAACCCCAATCTCATAATGTGAGAGTTCACATAAATTTTACCATAGAAAAACCAAACTCAAAAGAGAGAAATTCAAATTTCTTTCTCCAACCTGTGATATCAAACGCTACTATGAACTTTATAATTCCAAAATCAAATCTCAAAATTTTGAAAAAAAAAATGTGAAACCCTAATGTAATGTTGTGGGAGTTTACATCAACCTTATTGTAGAAAAATCAAACTCAAAACAGTGAAAATTCTTTCTCCAACTCGTAATATCGAACACTAGAACTCATATGAACCTTATAACTCTAAAATCCAAACTCTTGAGTTTGAAAGAAAAAAATTGAACTTCGAAACCTCAATTTCATATTGTGAAAGTTTAAACAATGAAAAACTAAACTCAAAACATAGAAAAACTAAACTCAAAACAATGAAAATTTAAAATTCTTTATCCAATCTGTAATATCAAACCTTGAAATTTTGAAGAAAAACAAATTGACTTTGAAATCTCAATCTTTTTTTATTTGTTGTAGTTCACGTCAACCTTATTATGGTAAAACCAAACTAAAAGCGATTGAAAGTCACAATTCATTCTTTAATCCGCGAGATCAAATGCTAAAGTTCATAAAAACTTTATAATCCAAAAATCCAAACTTAAAATTTCGACAAAAAAGTTTAAAACTCTGAAACTCCAATATCATATTGTAACCAAAATCTATTTTGTTAGTGAATTTTTTCACTTGGTAATTTTTGGGAACTTCTTATCCAATCCTACATGAAACTTACTATATAATAGTGCATGGGAATTTCAAAATTTTGAATTTTGGCTAAATCTTTTCTTCTTCCAAACCATACCATTACGGAATAATGAATATATAAAGTTGCAGAGTCATCTCTAGATCCTTCTTCTTTGTGACACAAAGGTTTCAAAACATTGCTTTGTCCAAACCTCAGACCTTATTTTAAAACAATCAGTTAAGAGTATGCATATATTTTTTTCCCCGATAAAGTCCACATCAAATAATGAAACTAACCCTAGGCCCTAGCTTAGTTTTTCCTAGATGAGATGATGAAAAGGGAAGAGGAGGACCATATATGATATGATATGATATGATATGAGATGATATATGACAAAATCCAACAGAGTTATGAAACACATGGTGGAACTAAAACCTAAAACCAATTCATTGGATTCTTCATGTGACTCACTCCCATCTTCATTTGTCTCACCTAAACTCGTACATTTTATAAATCTTGAATAAGGTAGGTAGGGCTCTCAACTCATTTGAATCACACAATGGAGGGCCATTTTCAATTTCTGTGGCACTCAACGAGGCACCCTGATAACCACTTTGGTACTAGCCATGTTGTTCTGGGCCCCTCACTGGGTCATATTTTTGTATGCACCTAACCTAGTAAAATGATTCCTGAGAGAAAGAGAGAGACTGCAGTTTCCAGAGGGTCCCCCAACAATACCAACAATAATGGCAATTGCGAACCCAACCCAACACCCACTGCTTTCCTTTCTATTTTCTCTTTCTTTACCTCGTTCATTCTAATTTCTAAGAGAGAGAGAGTCATCTACTCGTCTTTTTTAAGGATACCACAAGAACAAGTGATCTTTGTTAAGGAATAGCTTGGGAGCCACCTGTCGTTCTTGAATTGTTTCCCACTATAAAAGACTCGATTTTCATCTTCATTTTGTGGCCCGCTTTCTTCCATTATATATGCTTCCTGTAAGCCTGTAACTCTAACATTAACATAGGCGGAGGAGTGAGCATACATAATTTCTACCTTCAAAACAGTAAATACCAAAACATGGCCTTGCCCTTAATTGGGGGTATTTACAAATTTCAATAAAGCCGAAAATCAGCACATAAGTACCAAGTGAAAAGACTAAATAAGGAGGTCCAAGAACCCCATCAAAATAACTCGACATCAACACAACTTGGCTCCACTTGCCTCGTGAGAAATATCAGATACAATTAGTATTATATACACATGGGGAAATCTTCATATTAGATACAAGTAGTCCATCCCATCCACATATTTTGGGGATGACAGTAGAATATTATATCCCAGCAAAGAACTGCTTCAACAAACCAGGTGAAGGAATTCCTTGTTTTGTTTTTAATTAAAATTATAAGTAAACCCAAATAAAAATAAAAACATGATCTGCCAGACAGGAAAGAAAAATGTGAAAGATAACACTGCACTTTTAACACAGAAGCTCCTGCATGTCAAAACCTCCACACAAAAAAGAAAAACATAACATACAGATAGCAGTTCCCTCCAAATGAGGACGCTTAAAGCCTCTCTCTATTAATTCTACAAAAAAGAAACGAAAAAAAAAAATAAGAATAAAGAAAAGACCTCAATACTATGTAACACTCGTAAAAGTTAGAAATACAAATCTACACAGATCAACTAGTAACAGCAAACCTCCAAACTCATACTATGATTTAGACGATAACTTCTTAATTCCAATGACTCACCAATTCTGTTTTTTACTTTGCAAACATAATACAAAACAGAAATGTAAAGAAGAAGAAAAGGTGTAAATTCATTAATATCCATTTTGTCACGTTAAAACAGTTAACGCAAGTATAAAACTCCCAGAAAGGGTCAGATTTCATCCATTAAGTTGTGAGAGCAACAATCAAATAACAGTACAGCAGGGAGTTGAATACTCATCATCTGCATGATCAGCCGGTCAGAATCTGACCATATACAGCAACCCACGATACAAACTTTCATGTTCTTATCAAACCACCTGAAAATGCATACAAAGTTGAAGGCAAACTCAATACAAGAAAATGCCTACATAGGTAACTCACACCAACTTTAAATCTAACAAAGGCCATGTTCAATAAACAACAAATCTAATGTAAAAAGAATTAAATATAAATTCAGTACATTTTTTTGAAGGGGAAGGAGGGGATGGGGAAGAAGAAATGAGCACCAGCAACAAAGAGTTAAAGGTGACACCGAAAACTATAACAAAGTCTGCAAGCAAATAGATTAACCGTTTAAAGTAGTGGGACAGTCTACTTAATTCATAGATATTTTGGTAAGAAAAGAACAGATGCACAAGAAGATGCAAACAAACATAAACCACACAACATAATACTGCCAGCAACAATTAGAATCATGCCACCCCTCTAAATGACCAACTATTGAATCTAAAATATGTCCAGATACCAATAAAAACAAGTAATTACATTCTTACCTGCAGGAATACAAACCCCCCAAAGTTACAGGAGTTTGAACCTACATTAGGCTGCCGAGAGAAAGACCAGTTACAAGTCAGTCTCATCCATGAGTACAAGGTCAGACAACCACATAGCCCTCGACTTCTCCGCCTCAACATACCCCATCAACGCAAAGCAATCAATTTGCAACACTACATCCCAAATGTTCTGTTATACAGATCTCCAGAACTGGGCATCCGATACTTTGAATCATCATAACCAGAATAAAACTTGTTGTATCCTAGTCTCTCATTTCTCAGAAGCTCTGCCATACCCAGAGTGCTTCCACCCTGAACCCCATTCCACCCATCCCAGTGGCCATTTGACATGACCCGGTTTCTGGACTGTTGGAGGGACAATTGAGAAAAGGGGGATAGGTTGCTACCCTGGGATTGATCCAAAAGCCTCGAAGAAATTCCATAATTATCATTAACATGAGAAAAACCATCCCCAAACTCGGGAAATCTAAGGTTTTGTTGTGGGGTGAGCGATCTTTGCATCAACAGTTGAAGCCTTGCCTCATTTTCGTATGCACTTAACTGCGTAGGAAAGTTTGATCTCATTTCTAGGCCTGGGTTGTTAAGCCCACCTTGGAGTCGCCCTTTACCAACTGCCAATATAGCAGGATCCATAAACTCAATATCACTAGAGCCACCAATATTTCCAGTCGCCTGAGGTTGATACACATTTCTCAACAAAGAGGTATCATACAAATGATTCCCTGAGAAACAGGTAATGAGATTAGCCCTTAAAACATGTAAAAGAAATGCAGAAATGAAAATAAAAATAAAGGGTAATGTAGATAACCAACCAGACAGCGAGTCAAAATCCTGATCCACTCTCTCATGAGAAGTAAAACCTGGGGGTGGTGCCCTGCTAGGAGCAGAGAAACCAGGAGGAGCAGAGATTTGAGCCCTTGAAACCGCTGAAAGATATTAGAAATGGTCAGAAACAAAACAATGCAGTAAAGTACCACCGAGGAGGTAGCACAGAACAAATAGTGAAACCCATCCAGAAACAATCATAATCCTAACTGTTAAAAATCATAATTGAAATGAAATCCAATTATTTAAAATTAGCATAATAGAAAATGAAAGAACGAAAAAAATAAAATAAAAACAAATTTATAACTGATTACGATCATTACCCTATTAGATAAATTAAAGCCCCAAAAACAAAAATGAAAGATGAACGTGTCAATAAAACCAATTTCATCATTAGACGGACACACTTCTTTCTCAACATGTCTAAGAAAGAGAAATCAAAGTGACACAATTTCAAGCATTAGCGAAAATACAAAAAGGTTTCCCAAAAACATTGAAGGCACACAATTAAAATTGATTACAATCATGAAAGTACTAGATAATTCAAAGCTAGGACACGTGCTTCAAAACAATTTCCATCATTTAAAAATCACGCAAGTTTTCAAACATGTCTAACAAATAGAAATCGGCGTGAACCCCAATTTAAGCATTTGCACAATACAAATAAAACAGAAACTTCAAGCACAAAATTAACAATTGGTAACGGATCATGAGCCTTCTTGAAATTCAAAAAAAGTCCTCAGCTACGTTAGTGAGAAAAAGAGTATGATCATCTAGTGTCATGGAAAAGTAGATGATGCAAGACATCAATTAAAATTATGCTTGTTCAGAACAAATGGATAGCCGCTGAACATAATCAAGAAAGAAATAAGCAAATTCCTATTAGGACCAAAGAAATTATTAAACTATGCAGGACAAAACAGCAGGACAGTACTCACCTGAAGCTTTATTAGAAGAGAAAGGTAAATGGTTGCTGGCATGATTTTCAGATTCTTCAAAAGCACTAGATGAGAAACCGTTGCCAATTCCAAGATTATCCAAACCTAAACCTCTATTTTCAGAAAACCCATGATGGAATGATGGATTACTAGAAAACTGGCCATGGACATTCAGAGATGACTGCAAATCAAATGCATGATTTCTAGAATCTTCCTGTCTTGCAAAAGAGAATCTGGACTGATTATTATTTTGTGCTTTCCAAGGACTCGACATTTTAAGAGCTCCAGACTGTCTATCAGTTTCTCCCAAAAATTTGGAAAACTGCTGTGGTGATGTTATCGAGTCATCCCAAGTGTCAAAGTCCAATGACAAAATATTTGAGATTATGCTACTCTCTCCCTTGTCAACAGCAGTACTGAAATCAGCATTGGCTGCATCATCAACGAATCGTCCAGCGTGCTTCACTGGGCCTTCATTTGGAAGCAGAAATGAATGCTCCAGCGGCCTCTCTGAACCAGAAGATCTGCTTACCAAGTTCTCAGGGTAACCATTGGAAGCTACAGAAACACTGGAGGAAGATAGAAGTGAACCGTCCCTAATTTTGTTATCTACAAATAGACGATCAGCATTTGAATAAACTGAACCATAGGCCTCACTATGAAGCAATGGAGGCCTAGAATGATTTGGAACATGGACTGCATTAGCCAAACTAGGCAAATATGTTGAACGACTCACTTCTGGATCCTTGAGTCTTTGATTGTCAAAAGATAGTACATCCTCTTCCACCTCAGAAGATTTACTCAATAATTGTGTCTGTGGCTCTGACATCCAGTTGGATTGTTCCCTTGTAACACACATCCCATCAATAGCTGTGACTCTATTATCAGCAGTTATTGAGTGTTCTGTAGATTGCTCTGCACAATATTGTTGAAAGCCTGGGTTCCGAGCTGAATTAATAAAGGAGTTATCAGAAAGCGAACTATTAGGTCTCACAACACCAGAATGTTCAACCATGGAATTTTTATCAACGCTCATTAAAGGCATATCAGAGCATAAGTTTTGGGCTGCTTCTTCAGTGGAAACAAGGTTTCCTTTTTCATGACGGGAACTGCAAGATGTATCATTGTGTTTGGCAGCACTGCTGATGTTTGGCTGCAAACTGCTGCCTCTATCATTGTCCTTACATGTTGGTAGGGATAACTGGCTGCTCACATTCACAGAAGTAGGAGCTTCATCAAGTGCAGAGGGTTTTCCAGACGGATCGTTTTGAAAATCCATGCTACTATACTGTTTCACAATCTTCAATAATTCTGGTTTACCTGTAGCATTCATAGTCTGACTTTCTTCATGTAGTACTGACCTCTTTCCTCCATCACTAACCAGTGTAGAAGTCAGGGCAGTAGTAACAGCCGCTGAAGAAAATGGCAATGTGCAACTAACTGTATCGGGTTTCTGCTTAGCATGTCCATTTGAACTTATTATATTTGTAGCTGGTGGTTGGCAATTTGAGCCACGTGTAGCCCTGCGACGCGCATTCAGTACTTTTAGGATCTATTACAATCATAAAACTATGTAAAGGCCACAAGAAATAACCAGATACCATGAGGCTGCAGCTGGCAGAGCAATAGATCGACCAGAACTTCCATTTGGAGGAGAACTTCTAATAAGGCTTCCAGTATTCTGCCAGATTAAAAACTAATCAAAACAATTGCCCAAAACTAGATGCCATATCCAGTTAATATCAAACCCACCACAATCAAAATTTGGAACACTTGTAAAAGTACAAAGCAGCAGCTTAATAGCGATTTCGAATATATAAGGATAGCATTAACTTCAGTTAAATTCAGTTATCAGATAACAATATCTTTATCTACAATATAGGAAAACACACACTGGATGCAAAACTATAACACATATAATATGCAATAAGCCAATAGCACATGACAGCCAGGTGATTTTTATATTTCCATAACTTGCAAGTGAAATATGATACTTACACTGGAACCATTTTTAATAATAGGTCCTCCAGAAGAAGCAGAACTGCTGATACAATAATCATCTAATGGTGGAGGCAAAACACTCCCTGAACGCCGTTGCATACTGTTTGCTGCACCAGTAATTTGTTGTACTCTACTCCTTCATAAAAACATAATGCAACTTAATCAATCGAATCCACGAAAACACCACCTATATTTGAAGAAAAATCACAGAGCTAGAGAAAGCATAGGTAAACGTCCATCATGTAACTTGATCTCTTAAACCCTCAGTTCCACAAACATCTCTCATATCAGCATTCACATCTTCGGACAAGCCAATAACAGAGTTTTGGTATATCAATCTTTCTGAGATCAATTTATCAGGTTTAAGGACAACTACTATCCTTCCAAATAATCCAAACGAGGAGAATGCTTCTCATTTCTCTACAAAAACTATAAGCATTAAGATAAAGAAGTTCCCCGAGGGAAAGAAAGACGGTTGAACACCCAATAATCATCTCATCAGTAACATTTCTAGCACATGCTTTAAATAAATACATCATAGATAGTAAATATCTCGTCCAAAACCTCGAGATAGGTTTATTACAACTAACAAAATAAGAAAAATACCGTACACTAGTCAATAAAAAAATTAGCCAAGATAGGGAACTAAGTACCTAGTGTATGCAGATATTATTTCATCTTTAGTGAAACTATCCTCCTGAGACCCAACCTCATGCAGGTACAAACAATCAGGATTGGTGCAAGGCTAGAAAGAACAAAAGGTCAAATCCTTTATTAGAATCCTCCAAATTCAATCCCGCTACAAGAGAGGAAATTTCATGAATCAAATACCAATCAATAATTCATACCACATTTCTCAGCCAAGCATGACAATACTTTGTGGTCCCGAAGCAAGCCCTGAAACATGCATAAGAAGAATATCATACTGAAAATTTTATGCTGCAAAATCATGTAACCCATTTATAAGAAAACAAACTCAAATGACTATAAACATGTGTATACCTCAAAGATCTACCATCCAAAAGGAACCCATGTACATTTTGGATACAGCGAACTGCTTCCTCCTCTTTCGAGTAAGTAATATATCTGAACACACAGGGAACATCAAGAAACCAACACTAAGCACCACCAAAAAAGGGCAAACAGTAGGAATGACCCAACTCAATAATGTGATCCCAATATTAGACCAAAATCAACATTACAGCAAAATATCAAGCCACTTGTGGAATGTATATAATCAAGGACGAGATGGGACTATAAACAAGAAAACTTCTAAGCTGATTATTAAAATATCAGTATCCAGCCGTATAAAAACATCCATAAAACACATGAAAATGAAAAAGATTAACAAAACAGTTCTTTATGAAACCAAAGTAATATAGTGCCACGCAATATAAAGAAACAGGTGTGCTTACACACTACAAGTATTATTTGGAAATTGCTGAATGACGCCAGCTGCTGTCCGAGACATAGAAACTTTCTGAACCTTCCCATACTGACCAAAATATTCACGGCGCTGCAGCAACTGCATAATAATAGTTAGCCCTTTACAAGCCAAAAAAGACAGATGATTATCACACTAACACGCCTGAAAAGAAAAGGAGGGGGAGGAGGGGGGGAGGGGGGAGAGAGAGAGAGACTACATCTTCATCTGCTAGGTTGAGAGGCAGCCCCACTATGTAAACAAGGTTCCGTTGAATCACTCGCACACTAGTGAGCTGCTTCCGCCCTTCAGTCGATTTAACCTTTGCTTTTTGCGATTTCATCTTTTTCTCGGTGTTTATTTCAGCCACCAATCTGCGGATTAATAAAAGTTAAGAACAAAAAGTAAAACAAAATACAAAGACTAATAGGATATCCATCTGACGCAATAAAGGATTACGGATAACAGATTAACAACCTTTCACACTTTCCAGCTGTGCCTACAATCTTTTCCTTGTCATAAGGAGTTCGGCATGCCGGGCACCGCCCCTCTGTCTCATCCTTCTCAGCCATGTCCATTATGTGGTGCCAACACCAAACACATATCTGGAATAAAGTACAAAATTTCTGAATTAGGCAGCTGAAAGAATACAAACCATGTATACAACACTAAATTAATACAAAGATTCACAATTAACCAAATCACACAATTAAAAGGTATTTCAAGGAATGATCATCCAAAAGATTCGGTTGTGTTTCAAGGGCACATATTTAGCATAGATTCAAAATAAAAAATTATTGCTCTAATATACCAAAAGAAGGCTCAATTATCGTGTCTAGCACTACTTGGGAGAGTAGAAAATGAGAGTTTATCCTTCTCTTGGTAGGAAGGAAAACCAGGGGGAAAGGATCCCTCTGGGCCCAACAAAACAAATCTGTCCAATATTGGAAATGATCAGAGGGAGGCAAAAGGAAACCTTAGATAATTTTACTCTGTCCTAGATCCAATTACTTGAGTCAGGGGAATGGAAACCTATGGATCCAACAGACCAATCTCTCCAACTTTGAAATGATCGGAGAGAGGCCAATTAAAACTTTGATACTTTACTCTCCTAAACCTTACTACTCAAGAAAGAATTCTAGTTTTGTTCTTTTGTCATATTCCACCAAAACAAGTGAGGGGCATTTCCTCTTTCCACCCTGTTATAATTCCCTTGTGATTTTTCCTGTACATCCATCCTACCGAACAAGTTGGAAGAGATTAACAATAGTGAAAAACACTTCTATTTTTCCAAAAGTGGAGGAAGATAGTTTACAAAGATAACAGGAAGGGAAGAAGAAAGTTCCCCAACAATAACTTGAAGAACCTGGACCAATCGAGAAGCAAAAGATGTTTCTTTTTATCATTAGTATGGACGATTGACTATAACGAGACTCAATTTATGCTTGCATTTCCATAATCACTAAATATGATAAAGTATTCCACATGCTTCCTATTCTTCAGAACTGGTAACCTCTAAACAAAATGCGGATATTTAAATAGTGTGACAGGCAGAATATAATTAATTAAGAAAACAAAAGTTAATAAGTTGAAGAATGCTTGACATATATTACATAACCAAATAGATTCGAATTGCAAAAGAGTAGCTATGAACAGTCCATTAAAAAAGACTATCCAAATGACTAATGAGCAGTTCAAAATTCAAATCAAAGGCACTATGTAGACAAGAGGGAGCCATTATCCACTGAACCTCGACCAACCCACATAGAGAGAGAGGGATTAGTGTCCCAAACCTCGTAACCGCATTTGCACGGTTTCAATTGCTGATCAGTCAAATCCATCTCCTCCGCGCAAAGAGGACAAGTCTTTTCTCCCTGGTCACTCATGATTAGCCTAAACAAAAATATTCAAAAAGCTTTAACAACAAATAAACACAATCCAAAAGACTCAATGCAACTATAATCAAGAATAGATAAGAAGCTAAAACGACCTTTGTAATTGCTTCACTTAGTACTGAAAAAGAAATTCAAAAAAATAATAAAAACACAAGAGATGATAAAAAAAAATGAATAACACGTGCATTTAATGGGGGAGATTAAAAGTGGTAAGGCCATAACCCAATAGAGCATAACAGAAGAACTCGACAACAAACACACAGTTCAAACTTTACTGTATCTCCTTTCTCCTAGTTTTACAATAAACCCAGGAAGAAACGCAAAAATAGAAAATGCGGTAGCTCAAAGTCACCCATATGCATTATTTAACATTCAAGTACAGCTTCAAAGCAATTTATCCTTACGGTGATAGCAGATTCACTCAGCTAATTCATTTATCTATGTTCGCATTATGAAACAGTGATATAGAAGTAAGAATTGTAGAAAAAACAAATTTAAAAACCCTACAAAAATCCCCATAAATAAAACAGAGCAACAAAATTGAGCTTGCGGCAGTCTGCAAAACCGCCAAAACGAAACCCTAGATGCCCAATTAATTCAAGAAACGCCTTTTATACATCCCAAATGTCAGAATTCAAAATCAGCCCCCCAAACACAAAATAGAACACAAAGAAGATCAAAATCGAGCATCAAAAACAACAAAAAATTAATAAATAATCACAATCACGTAATAATTATCAAAATTAAAGTAAAAAAAAATCCGTAATTGAAAGCCAAATCGGAATCGTTGACATGCAACAGAAGGAACCAGAGGCAAGGATTTAAATGGAGGCCAATCAGACGGTAAAAGCCTCGGAAAAATTAAACAAACTGAGCTAATTTCAAACTAAAAAAAAAAATGAAATTGACTCACATAAAATGGATTAAAATAATTAGGGATCTGAGAGACAAAAGAGAACGATCGGTGGAAGAACTTAGGGTTGAGAGAAGAGAGAGAGAGAGCAGGGAGAGGAGACAACTTACAGTTGGGGATCGAGAAGCAGAGGACGAATCTGTGAGGATGAGATTGTGGTGTGAGGATCGCAACGCAGCGAGGGAGAGAGAGAGAGAGAGCCACAATAAGAGGGATGCTTTTTAAGAGAGAGAGAGAGAGAGGGAGATAGGGAGAAGAGGCAAGGGCTTGTTTGGATGGGCAATTTGGCTGTTCTTCGCGTCGCTGTCAAATAAATATTAGCGAGTTCCGCATAATGCCCTTGGATTTTGGTTAAACTACCGACATTTTACCTTTTTCAGTTGTGGCTGGCTTGCTTGGCTCTTTCGTTTTCCGGTTTTGTCGAACTTTGAGGACTCGCTTCTTCTTCGTACGCACTCTATCGAATCTCTGGCTCTATTCACCTCTTTGTTGGCTCCACGTAATTGTTTTTTTTTTCTTTTTTAATTGTTTTTTTTTTGTGAAGTGGTGCAATGGAGGTTTGCCATGTATGTATTTGGTTTATATCCACCCAATAAGATTCTACTTATTTTTTTTTTATATATTTTTGGCTTTTGGTACGTTACAAAAATAAATTATGACAATTTTATTTCTTTTCTTGCAAAAAATTACTCTTTTAATTTTGAGAATTGAATTTTTTTATAACTCATAATACATGTATTTTTCTCAACTTATCATTTTCATCCTTCATCTTTCCGCTCAAGCAATGTATACTCGTATTCAACTAATCAATTTGGTCGTGACTATTGAAGGGCAATACCATCAAATTAAACGGACTCTTTATTTCTATCAATTAGAGCTAACATATACAATTCAATATATAAAATATATGTAGACTAAAGAAAATAACAATAAAACCGAGTGGTATTTTTTATACTAACTGTAATGAAAATGTGATTATATACATTTGGTACAACCTTACTCTTTACAAAAGTTGAACTTGAGAACAACCTCTACACAAGGCGGAGGAATATCACTAAATTATTCTACTAATGACCCTTAAATTAGTATTATTATTTATTTTTGTTTGTTTCTCTAATTTTTTTTATATTATTTTATTGAAAGTTAGATGTTTGATGAATTGACAATATTATCGTTTATTTAAAAAAAATAGTTAATGGGATTGACATTAGAATCTAATTGATCTATGAAAAAATAGTATATTGATTGAATTGAACGATGAAATATGAAAATGATGAGTTGAGAATAGTATAATAACTATAGACGATATGAACCCTAAAATTGAAGGATTTCTTAACATTCATAATTATGTAAGATTATAAGCTGCAATGGGCCATGCTGAGGTTTTGGTATCGTCACTACCTCGTATTATTGTTTCATTATTAATACAAGCCAAAACATCTCTTTCAATGTAAACAATCAATTTTTCACTCAATCAATCATTTCCCAATTTTTGTTATATATAGAGTGAATTTTCCATAATGTTCATTGTTGAAAAATAATGCTCTTAAGTTTACAGCGGATATAGAAATGGATGGCATCGGTAAGGTTTGTTTTAAAAGCCAAAGGTGAATCTAGAGAATGCAACAAGCAAAATGTCGAACACTTCCGAGGCGACCGCCGTGGAAAATCTAAGGAAGGGCAGCGGTCAACCTTCTGATGCAATAACGGAATTTGTAACAACCGTGGCCCGGAGGTTAAGGTGTGGACAGAGGCGTAGTGGCGATAGCGACGGTGGTGGCAGTTGCAGTGATGGTGGTGCCCGCTAGCCCGCTAGAGTGGTGGTGTCATGACCTTGCTTAATAAAAGCATATCACATTTGCTTATGTAAGCTATCTTTAGTATTTATTTTTCGTTAATTTGAGTTTGAATTTGTTAAATAACTCATTTTGATTGAGTATATATAAATTTTGTCTATACGAGTATATACATGACAATTCTTTTGTAACAAACTTAAGTCATCAGTGATGTGGTTGAAGTTCTAGGATCCAAATTCTGATGAGCATAGTATAAGCACTTTGTCTATTTTAGAAATTATCATGCAAGCCAGAGCGGTGTGACCCAAAACTAAAATTTCATGTTTGGAGAAGTTGGGGCTAGTCAAGTTTAAGAAGGTTCATTCTGTGTGAATTTCTTTTCTCTTTTTCAATTTATAAGTTGTAGTTAAAGTAGAATTTCGATAATTTAATAATCCCAGTTAAATAATATTTTTTACTGGTACCGATTTGGAGGATAACGTACTAAATTAATAATTCGCTACATTTATAAGATAATATATTGTAAAATATTCGCTTAGGTCTCATGTAATATATAAATTACTAATTTTGTAATACATAGTGCTTATGATTCAACTATTAGACATTTCTAAATTAAGACTCAATCATTGTTTGTTTTTTCTTAAAATTGATGGAACTTTGGACCTCATTTATAATATTTCTTAACATGGTAAGAAGTTATGGTGTGATTTTCTCATATTGTTACAAAAAATTATTCAATGTTATCATCGCTTTGAAAACATATTTTCCCAAAACGGGCTCGATAACAGAATTATCATCTTCAATTTCATCAACTTGGTAATTTTCATTAATTAATATCTCGCTAAATTAATAGAATTCCTTAGTCCTAAGGCTATTAATTTATAGGGGCTTAATTGTATTATAATAAATAAAAATGACAAATTACAGTTTACTACATTATGATTTACTTTAACACGGTATACTTATACTTTCAAATATTTCAATTCACTCTCTGAACTTTCTATTTCCACTCCTATAATCCCTTTAGAATGAAAACAAATCCATCATTCCATTTAAAATACATCGAATTTTATGACTTATCCAATCCAATAATCTAATCATCTCACTGAACGAACTCTTCTCTACGGAATCACATGGTATCCAGAAAAAAATTAAAGGCCTGCTCAATTATAGAAAAAGAAAAAGAAAAAGCCCACCCGGCCCGATTGGCACCAGTTTAGGGCCGAAGCGGGCATATGACATTGCCACTCTCCAGCTAACACTGAACAACGCCGCTTTAAGTTTCTGAATGTCTTGGCAAAGACGTCTTACCAACCTAATTGAAGAAAGTAATGAACACCGTCGCAACTGAGAAAGCGAACTTTTACCATCGGCGACTGATCGCAACCTGCATCTTCTTCGATCTCAGCATTTCTCGCATTTGGAAAGTTTAAAATGGTTCGTCACTCTACTTTTATATCAATTTTTTGACAAATAGCTCTATCAAAATTGCAAGTTTGAAGGATGTTTATTATAGTTTGATAGTTTATTGTATTTTCAAATTTATTTTGGGAAAGCTCAAGAAATTAGCGATTATAAATGTTCATCTAAAGGAGCCAATTTGGGAAAAAAGGCCTTTTTATTTATTATTCCTTGGGTGTGTTTGTTAATTACCTTACTGGTTATTTAAATTGTCATTTTTGAACTTTTATATGTATAAAGGTTGGATGAATTTGAAGAATGATGTGGAATTTGGTTGCGTAAAGTGTGATTCTGGTGCTATCATCATTATAATGATATGTAGGTTTGAGGTTTATGTGGATTTTCAGCTGGGTTTAGATTTCATGGTCTTAAATAATGCTATGCTGTTAGCCTAGAAATTTTGGATGTAGCCGAAGAAGCAATGGAATTTTTCGGTTCAGTTTCAAAGATGTGTGATTCGTTGTGGGTTTGGTTAGAATTTGAAATGGAGGCAATAGGATTTCTCATTTTGGCTTGGAAGATGTCTGACTCATTGTGGGTTTGTTTAGAATTTGAAATCTGTTTTCACTTCCACTAACGATACTCAAAGGCTGATATTAGACGGTGGTGAAGAGAGTATAGGGTCTGAAAGAAACATCTTATGACTTGGTGAGATTGAGTCTCTGACTCTTCACATTGTGAAAGCTATCAATATTTTGAAGGAATTGCCACCGGAACATATTAGAACACAAAAAAGTTCATCAATGCTTTATCTTAACTAATAATTCTTTCTGTAATAATGTATCAATTGACATGGGATAACTTGATATCAGCATAAAGAAGTTATTCTGTGCAAGTAGGGTATGGCTCCATTTGTTTTAGTATGGATTTTGATTTGGATTTGATAACAAGGCTAAATTTGTTGTTGAAATAATCACAATGGATGTATGCTAGGATTTATAAGAAGCAAATTTCAAATGACTTTGTCTACGTAGTTATTTCAAATCCCTTTCATTAGCACTACATCTAGTTATTTCAAGTGCATTCAATCTTATAGTTTTTATAGCAAATGTAGCATTGTTATCAAATTCAAATCCAAATCCCTCCTAAAACAAACGGAGCCTAAAAGTATATATATCATATATGACATCAAATATTTTGGTGGGATAGTATTACATTGTGCTAAGAACATTGTTGAAGTCTTCCTTGACATGGATCAAGCATAGTCTTTTTGAGCTAACTTAGGCCAGCATGAAATGAGTTTGAGCTACTTCAATGGATCAAATCGTTTCTGTTTTGGTAACACTGGATCAATCTTTCTCCCTTTGTCGTGTAGCGAAATCAATGCCTCAGTTACTGATTTAACATATATCGATGTTGAGGTTACACGTATAGTGCATGCATAGCCCCAAGCCTAACTGTCTTCGGATCTTATGGCGTCACCTTATCTCTTCATTAATTGTCATTTAGCCTCTTGTGCTTATCCAGTCCAGTGCCTTCATGTATAAATCATCTTGCCAGCAGGCTGTGAAATCGCACTTGTTATTGCATCTAACCTACATATGTTTTGGTTCTTAAAGCTGATTTTAGAACTTGTGTTATTTATCCAAGTTCATTGCGAATCTTGGAAATGGGTGGCATGGGAGAAAGGTTGGACATGGACAATCTGCAAGAGAGTTCACCCGGTCATGATCCACCAGGTATTATACTTCTACGTCTATATATATGTAATGAAGAATCTCATTAGAATTCCATGACAATAAAAAAGGTTTTCATGAGCTGTACGTCTTAAGTTTAGGTAGATTTTGGGCAAAGTAGGGCCGTTTCTTGTGGTCAAGGCTGTGGTCAGGGCTGTGGTCGGAGTGCTGCAACATCTACATGCATGGAAAATAGTTGAACTTTTTTTTTTGTTGAAATAATTTTTCTCTGTGAACATTTTACATTATTAGTTATACGTTCTCCATCATATATAAACTGTAAAATGCATATTTACTTACATTTATTCCATCACTAGAAGAGTTAGAATTGTAATTTAGTCATTTGTTTCAATTTCTGTGCCTTTGAAATACCGCCATATGAACCTGGTATACATTGCCATACTACCCCCACCATTGCCCATCCATATTAAATTGATATTGGATGCCAAGGTAACTAGCATTTCTCCTTTTTGTTTTGTTTTGAAGATTGGGAAAATTGTATTAATTTAGATTTCAAGTTTACTTTAGCGTTTCTTGAATTTTAAAGTCTGTCGCAACTCCAGAGACTACCGAGTTTGGTTTCGCCTTTGCTAGTGAAAGTCGAAGACTCAAAGATATACAGAAGTCTTTGATTTGTCAGATAAAATTCCAGATTGAAAGCCAAGTAATATAAAGGTTTCATATTTGTGTTTGACAGTTTCATGAATATTTTCTTTTTTTGTGCATGTACAACAGAAATGGTGGATGGCAATTCCTACGGCTGAGGTTGGAAGTGGTCCATTTAGATTATGACTGAACGGAGAGAAGAACGCTTGTAGAGTTTTCCATGGCAGCACTGCAAGTGTCGGTCATCTTCATAAACTGTGTTTCAATCACATGCAGGTTCTCTATGGTGGTGGGTTTGAACTCTTATCAGAATTGATAGATACGCGAAAGCAACTTCGATTGTGGTCTCGCAAATTTGAAGATATCAGTGATGAGAGGAAGCAAAACTTATCTTCTGAAGACAATGCTTTGGGCTCTGTCCGAAAGAGATCATCTGCGGTTTACGATATGCCCTCCTCTATGCTCACCGGACAAATACGCAGTGAAGACTACATGCCCCATGAAATCGATGTTACTCCCTTGTGAAGTGAAGAGGAAGTTTTCAGAGGAACATAGTTCTAATTTGGAAGCCTGGGCCTTTTTGTAACTTTCAAAACCAAAATTTGCCTGTCTAAAGCAAAGTTTTATATTTTTTCATAATGTAATTTTATGATCTATACAATGACATTCCACTTTAAAATAAAGTTTATATACCCATATTTGATATTAGACCCAAACGCCATATTTAAATTCTCCTATTTGGTTATAGAACTTGGGTCTTTGAATTAGAGATGGCCTAACCTTAACAATGCAAGAAGGTATTATTTTGTAAGAAGAAGAGTATAACAATGCAAGTCATCATTTTGGCTTCAAACCTTGTATTGTTCTAAGAATATTGCTCAGGTCTTACTTGACATGGATATGGGCCAAGTGCATAATCTTTTTGAGTTGATGCATCAAGCTCAAAATGAGTTGAGTTAACTCAGTGAGTCCGATATTTGTCTTTGGTAACATTGAGGAGCGAATTTTTCGTTCTTTTGAAATGCATGTTGCAGTTATATTGAGTTAGCTTTTATGATTTCGAAAATTTAACGTATTTTAAATTTGTCCTCATATAATTAGTATGAAATGTTTCCGAATACATGCATAGCCCTTGAAATAAGTATTGCAATTATAGTGTTTTAACTTTTCTAAATCGGAAAATTTAACGTACTACAAATATATTCTTATATAATTAGTACGAAACGTTTCCGATGATGAAGCTACACTATAACACATGCATAGCCCCTTGAAATAAGTGTTGCAATCATATTTATTTAACTTTTCTAATTTCAAAAATTGAACGCATTTCAAATATGTTCTTATAAAATTAGTATGAAACGTTTCCGAACACATGCATAGCTTTTGAAATAAATGTTGTAGTTATATTGATTTAAATTTTCTTATTTCGAAAAAATAACGTATTTCAAATATGTCCTTATATAATTAGTATGAAACGTTTCTAAACACATGCATAGCCCCTAAAATAAGTTGCAGTTATACTGCTTTAATTTTTCTGATTTCATGAATTTAACGTTTCTCAAATATGTCCTTATAAAATTACTAGAAAACATTTATCTGAAGCTACATTATAACACATGCATAGCCCTTGAAATAAGTGTGTTGTAGTTATATTGATTTAACTTCACTTATTTCTAAAATTTAATGTATTTCAAATATGTCCTTATAAAATTTGTATGAAGTTACACATATAACACATGTAGCAGTGGGCGCGTGAATCCAAAAAAACTCGATTTGATCCAATCCGAATATTTTTTGGTCAATCAAGTTAAAAAACAAAAAGTTGACTTATTTGGTTTGGTTTGTTGTTTGGAGAAGTAGAATCCGTAAAAAGCCGATTCGAACCAAAATTATAGATAAATAAATATTTTTTTGTTATTTTATTATGTGACATTACATGATTAGTTGTTTACAAATTATATCATGCACCTCACCACACCAAATCAATGAACGGAATTTTTAGTTTATAGTTTATTTTGGACTAAACGGAACCATTTTATTGTAAAAAATTAAAAGAAAATTATACAAGCCCACAAATCCCAAACTTCCCCTCGTGTTTGTTCTTTGAGACTCTTGGCTGGTTGACACTTCAAGTATTGTGGGCATTTGAATGATCTTGTAACTCATGGGATTGATATTTTTAAGTTCTTATGAATTAATTTTGAGTTTGTGATGATATCAAATAGATAGTTTACAATTATTTCTATTTGTGAATAAGAATTCCAATTTTCGTTATAATAGTTTAATAAAGGATGGTTATTTACTTATAAATAAAGTGACCTAAAAAGGAATTTAAATATACAAATTGGGCTAAACATGTAGGATTCTAAAACCGAAACTAAACCAATCCAAACATATCCGCTTGGTTTACAAAACTAATGGTTTCACTTTATTGTGATTCGGCTTAGGTTTGGATAAATGGAAATCCGAAGATTCTGAGTTGGTTCGTGGTTTAGGAAAAATATGACTCAACTCGATCTACGCCCAACCCTAACATGTTAGCGCTTGAAATAAGTGTTGTAGTTATACTGGTTTAACTATTCTGATTTCAAAATTTTAACGTATTTCTAATATGTCCTTATATAATTAGTATGCAACGTTCCCCATCTTGAAGCTACATGTATAACACATACATAACTCTTTAACGGAAATTTCTTCCAACCTCACCTTGACATCTAATGTGACCTTATCTCCTTATTTTTAATTTTTCATGGCTTGTGCTTATCCATTCCAAGGCCTTACTCTATATAGATCAACTTCCCATTAAGCTATAAAATCACACTTCTAAGATTTCTTATTACATTGCAACATACATATGAATTTTGGAATTGAGAGAGATATATTGATACATGGTTTGGTGGTTAAGTCCATAGCAAGTTTTGGAAATGGGTGGCATGGGAGAATTAATTGGAGACCAATTTGGGCACTAGGGTCTCTGATCCTCAACTTGGAAGCTTCCATCTCCCTTGATGATTGGGATGTCAACCCTAATCAGGTGCTTGCCAAGTTTCTTTTTGACATATACTAATATAAATTTTGACAATTTATTGAACTATTTTCTAGATTTAGTCCTCATGATGAAGTTTTATACAGGTCACCATGGGAGGGCTGAGGTGATGAACCTCCAACTTTGGATCACCATCATGAGGGAGTTGAAGGTGTCCTGGAGATCATTCAATGCTGGAGCTCAGACATGGACATGCCACACTTATTGTGAGCTTGTCTCCGGTTGTTGAACGTCAGAGGTCTCAGTTGCCACTATAACAATGGTCTTGTGGTTTCTCTTTCATTATATAGTGAAAGTTTTGAATTCGACTCTCATAAAGGATCAAGTCAAAATTCAATATGTATAGTCCCATATTCAAATATCGTTGTATAAAAAAAAATCTAAAAGCATCTTGCAAACAAGCGTTACTTTTGAATTCTAATGGTCTAGAGAATCAAATAAACAAAAAGGAAATGATTTGAAATCCAAGTATTTTCTTTCGGTGAATGAGGGATAAGCCCAGGCAAAAGACAAGTCTTTACATTTATGGGCCAAGAGAAGGTCTTTTTTTTTTTTTTTAATTTTCAATAAATTTGTAATTTATAGTCGTTTGAAGAGAAATATTATTAAATTACTTGAGACTTAAGTTTTTTTTTAACCATGCTTGAGACTTTATTTTTTTTTAACCATGCTTGAGACTTTATTTTTGAGTATTTGATCTCTTAATTTTAATTTTACCAGTATTGGAATTTTTTGGTATTTTTCTATGAAGTTCAAGATTTAGTTCTCGTAAAAAGCGTAGTTGATATCTATACATGTATTAATTTCCTTCTTTATATATTGATGTACGAAAAAATGAAAAATAAAAATCTCACTTTTCTTTTAATTTTAATAATCAATTTATCTATTGGATCTTATTATTTTTATTTAATAATTTTGTATGAGATTTGAAGCTACGTAGATGACCCAAAAAAAAAAGAGAATAGATATTACTAAATATGCTGATTATTTGTAAAGTCCAAACAACCAATTTACACTGTGAATCAATCCAAGTCTTACCAACCTACACTGTGAATCAATTAAAGTCTTTTGTTTTAAATGTTACCAATTTACCAAAGTGTTTAACTTAGTGTGTAGCACTGTTAAAAAAAAAACGCCTAAGCACTAGGCTCTTAAGTACCATTCCGATTAAGGTCAACACATGAAAGGTAATCGGCTAATAATTAGGCGGGTTTTGAGTTTTTATAAATTTTTTTTTTAAGGTCAGAAAACATGGTTTTAACTGTCAAATTTGATAATCCAATCCCTAATTTCTAGATAAAATAGAATTTATAAATGTGTAATTGATTAAAAGGTAAATTAGTTGATAAATTGTTATTTTTTTTTATCATTAGTCGATGAATTAGTTGATCACAATAGAAAGAAGGTATGTTTTCAGTTAGAAGAGTAATAATACAAGTTATCATTTTGTCTTCGAATATTCTCTTGTGCTACAAAACATTGTTGTCTTTCATGGATATGATCAAGTGCATAATCTTTTTGAGTTGATGCAACAAATTTAAAATGAGCTGAGTTACCTCCATGAGTTAGATATTCGTTTCTGGTAGCATTGCGAAACAAATCTCTCATCCAATATTGCAAGTATACTAATTTTATTTCAAAATTTTAACATATTTTAGATGTCCTTATACAAATAGTATGAAATCTTTCTGATGTTGGACCTATACGTATAACACATGTATATCTTTTGAAATAAATGTTGTAGTCATACTAATTTCAATTTTCTGATGTCAAAATTTTAACGTATTTCAAATATGTTCTTATATAATTAGTATGAAACGTTCCCCGTATTAAAGCTATACGGATAACACATGCATAGTCCTTTAACGGAAATTCCTCCGAAACTCACCTTGACAATTAGTGTGACCTTATCTCCTTATTTGTCATTGTACATGGCTTGTGCTGATCCATTCCAAGGCCATACTCTATATAAATCAACACCCCATTAAGCTATGAAATCACATTTCTAAGATTTCTTATTACATTGCTACATACATATAGTTCAAATCCTAAGAGAGATATTGATATGTTTTGGTACTTAATTAAGTCCTTCGCAAGTTTTGGAAATGGGTGGCATGGGAGAATTGGAGAACAATTTGGGCCATTGTTGGCTGCATCTTGGACAAAAGTGTGTCTGATCCACAACTTAGAGCCTTCCATCTTTCTTGATGATTGGGATGTCAACCCTAATCAGGTTATTGCCCAATTCCAATTCGATCTCTACTATTCTAAAGTTTGATAATTTATTTCAATATTTTTCAATAATAAAGTTTCGTACAGGTTACTTTGATAGGATGGAGCCTATGAACCAACCTTGGATCGTCATCATGTGGGAGATGAAGGTGTCATGGAGATCATTGAATGTTGGAGCTCAGACATGGACATGCCAAACGTTTTGTCAGAGTGAGTGCATGTCCAAGATAGTCACTGGTGTTCTTCTCCTCAAGGCAAAGGTGCTCAGAAGAATTTGTGAGCT
The DNA here is from genome assembly GCA_037349345.1 of Oemleria cerasiformis. NCBI lineage: Eukaryota > Viridiplantae > Streptophyta > Magnoliopsida > Rosales > Rosaceae > Oemleria > Oemleria cerasiformis. The sequence goes on from JAZGTL010000006.1 coordinate 6,724,930, forward strand.
TTTTTCCGGTTTGTTGAACGTCATGGGTCTCTATTGTCACTATTTTCGAACTTCTCTTAACTGTGTAGTGAGAGGTTTCAAGTTCGACATTCATAAAGGACGAGAGATTGTCATCAAGCTCGTTTGGTAATTTTTTTTAAATGTATTCCTTTCATTAAATGTATTCCTTTCAATCTTGTATTTAAGGATAATAAACAGAAATTGTCATCAAGCTCGTTTGGTAATGTTTTTTTAAACCGGTTTTTAAATATTACTTTTTAAAATAAAAACAACAAATATAATTTTTTAATTTTAATATTTGAGAATGCATTTGATAATTTGCTCTGAGAATATTGTAAGAATGAAAAAAAATTAAACTTGTTAAATACATATACAATCTTAATAAATAAATTGCATTTCACAATAATTTCCAAATATAGCTAATAATTGTTTCTCTAAAAACATTAAAGGAGTCCTTAATCACAATATAAAGAAGGATTTTTTTTATATATAATAATATAGGAGAATTACATTATACACATTTGATATCGACCTCGCTCTTTACGATAATTGAATCCAAAATTCTCACATAACGTGCATGACCGATCCAAACATTTGAAGGCCTATGGGAAGAATATAAAATGTGCCATCAAGATGTCAAGATAAGAACAATAAAACTTGGATTATGAGGTTAATTTTTCCTCCTCTGCTCCTCACAAACTGACAACCACATAAATACCAAATTTTCTAACCCTCAATTCTTATGGGCCTCTGGCTTCAAAATCTTCCAATCAAATGAGAAATTAAAATAAGTGAGGTACATAACATAACAAAAAATATCTTGATATAAAAAGAAAAATTTAAAATATAACAGAAATTTTAAATTACTTCAAATCATCAGGCAAGCAAATGGATTTCTGGATTTGAGGAGAGGACTCAACTTAGCTTTTAACCTTAATTCAATATTTCAGTCCAAAATTCCAAATTGATCCCTAATTATTAAAGAATTTTGAGAATAGAATTCTGACTTTGTGACTGAGATTGAGAGTGAGATTACAAGAATATTAGAATAAAAATACTAATTTATAGAATCTTAAATTACAATAAATAAATAAATTCTTAACCCTTATTCCAAAGCTATTAATTGGAATTCTTGGAACTCCTCAAAACCTAGAGACCCATTTGAAATTTTGATTGTCTTGTTACTAAATGGAATTTAGATACCATTAATTGTATTTGTTTGATCCAAAAATGGACTTAACGGAATAGGGTCTTGATGACCGTTGGTATGTCTTCTTCTCGTTTGTCAGGAGACCTGCGAGACAATAGGAAGAGTACTTGACACCGGTGGGGTACCGGCCTAGTGAACACCGATGCTTAAGTTAGTAAGCGAATGGGAGATCATACACAAGTTAGGCAGCGTAAGGCTTAGTGAATAGTTGTTACCTTCTCTAGGGGAGTGTGCCCCGTATTTATAGTAGCAATGAATGTGGTTGTTGAAACTCTAATGTTGTGATGCCCAAGTAACCTTCATGATATTGACACGTGTCTTAGGGTGTTAGACGAGTGGTGGTGATTCATTTGGACTTTAGGGCAGTGTTGTTACTGCGTGAATGAGTATACCGACCAGATGATGCTGACCACGGCGGTGGGTGGTGCAGGATGACGGCTAGCGCTCGTCGATCGACTAGAGATGATTTGGTCGGCAGTTATATGTAGTAGGTCATGAGACTGTATGTTCTGTGACGGTGGTCTTCTTCCTGGTGGTTGGTCGGAATGGTATAAACATAAGTCCCCTAAGTCGTTGACTAAGTTGGATTTCCTCGGCCGAGGACTTGTTAATTCCGTGAAGACCGCGTAGACCGACCAGTAGGGCTATACCCTATAGTCCCCTAAGTCCTTAGGTGAGGAAGTGCGCCTTAGTCGGGCGTAGGAGGATTCGAATCGGTCACCCCTGGAGGCTTGCTGATCAGCGTAAGTCCCCTGAGAAACCTCGATTGACACGAAAGATCGGTCGCCCCTGAAGGCTTGCTGATTGTCACGAGTCCCCTGAGGAACCTCGAATGACGCGACAGATCGATCGCCCCTGGTGACTTGCTGATCAGCGCGAGTCCCCTAATGAAACTTGGATGGCGCGACAGATTGATGGCCCCTAGAGGCTTGCTTATTTGAGCGAGTCCCCTGAGGATCCTCAAATGACGCGACAGATCGGTCGCCCCTAGAAGCTTTCCAATTAGCACGAGTCCCCTGAGGAACCTCGAATGATGCCAGATCGGTCGCCCTTGGAGGCTTGCCGATTGGCGCGAGTCCCCTGAGGAAACTAGAATGACGCGACATATTGGTCACCCCTGGAGGCTTGCCGATCAGCGTGAGTCCCCTAAGGAACCTCGAATGACGCGACAGATCGGTCGCCCTTAGAGGCTTATTGATATGTGTACACTTGGCTTCTTTGTTGGTTCGTCTTGGTTGATCGTTGATCTGATACGTGTGACCCCTTAATGATGGTTTAGTGGAGCATTAATGGCTACTTAGTGGGTGCGCAAATCGAGGAGGTGCATTAAACCGTAGCAGAGTCACCTATATAAAAGAGGGTGAGGGTTATTTGAGCGTACTTTTCGGAGTGCTGTCGTTGACCCCGACCAAACCCTTTCGATCAACTGAGAAGAGCAAATCAACATCCGACTGAGTCCGCAGAGCAAGTCAAATTCCGACCAAGTCAATAGAGCAAGTAAGCTTCCGAGCAGGTTCTGTCCGATCAGCTTTTCGTCCGACTAGAGGTAAAGTTTGCCTCTTTCGTTCTGTTCTTCCCATTTGTAATAGGATATGTTGATTCGTAGTGTAGTCTGTCATTCGTTTGTAGATGTCAGAGTTAGAGTCAACGAATGGATCTGGGGAAAGATCCCTGATTAGTCATTATTTATGCATCATTTTGATGTCATTATATGCCTCTCTTACATGTCTTTTGAATGATTTCATGCCATCAATAGTAGAAAATCATCAATCTTGTGAGACGTGTGCAGATTTGGAAAGCTAGGTAAATTCTGAGAAGAACGCAAAAAGAATGACTCAAATCGGAGTTCAGATGAAGGAGATGTCCTCATTTCAATATCAGGTCTTGAACTGGGTCCTGAGTGCGCCAGTGTGCCTATTTTGAGTCCTTGGCCAAGTACCTAAGATCATGCCATCCGGGTCCCAACACTGTGTCTCATGACGTCAAGTTCATGTCCTAGAAGTGCCAAGGTCATGCTAGGACATGTCGAGTACATGTCCCAAGAACTTCCCATCCGATCCCAGCCTCTGCACCTAAACCCTAGTTCTTGTTCCGCCATCGATGGATCAAAATTCCTCCTCTGCGTTAAGCCTGACAACCTGTACGCCTAGCCTGAGCGAAGATGCGCTTCTACTATGCTCGTGGTGTGCCTCAAAAGTGTAGTCCCAGACCCCTATGACGAAGACATTCCATGGGCCAAGTTCTAAGTTCCAGCGTCTGATCGCGGGAAGACTGCGGGCTGCCCGCGGCCAGCTTGTGTTCCCACTTGCCAGCTTGCATTCACACTCCCAACCATGTTATGTTTGGTTCTAATAGATTTTAGGGACTTTGTAATTAATTAGAAGTACAATAACTATTCTAGAACACTCTAGGCTAGGGTTTCTAATTCCAATCCTGGTAGGACAAGGTTTTCCCTTTGTCTATAAAAGGGAGCCTTTGTTCAGTGTTTTTGGGGGAGACCATATTTTTAGACGAGATAGATAATTTACACACCATTCTGGAGATCTAGACACCCTAGCCTCAATATACATTGTAATTCAGTTCAAAGTAAACAATTTCTTATTTTCTGCACTTTTTGGGTGTGGAGCTTGGAAAGGAAGGCTCTGCCGTGGCTCTTCTGTGCTTGTTCTTCAACAATCTCTTCTATAACCTTATTTTTATTATTTCAATTTAGTTATGAATTCAATTATTTTGTTTCAATTTCAGTTATGTGTGAGTAGTTCTTTTTAGAATTAGGGTTGTTTGAAGCCCTAGCCATGTTAGCACGTTAAGTAGATTTTTATTCTTGTTCTTGATTGCTATGCATGCTGAATAACTCTGATTACTGCTTTAACTACCATTCTTTTATGTTTATAAGATTAGCTACCTTGTTTGCATAAATTATTGATGGAATTGCTTGAGTGACCGCCATATCATCCTGTGATTCATTAGCTTCAAGAGGTTGAGGTTAAGAAACAATCTTGTAACCTGAATTCATGACAACCTAGGAATGCATCTCACTTTTCTAGGCTAGTGTGGTGTCATTAAATTCTCTTAGTACTTCATGTGTCATCTTAATTGGTAGGTGATAGACGTTCTAGGCATATGCCCTGTCTAAAACATGCTAAGTAAGAGAGAATGATATATGTTTAGTGTACTAACGCCAGGACCTAGGCATGGACACCTAATTCAGAATTGCATAGTAATTAGGTCAAGATAATCTAGTTAAGAGCTATAATTGGTTAGAGTGGATAGTAAGCCTTAATTCGCCTTAGTTAACAAACAATCAACCTTTCATTCTTGCATTGTTATTTTATGCACTTTGATTTCCTTGTCTTTAATTTTCAACTCTCAATCATAAACCCCCCCTTTGGCGTGCGTGTGTGTGTTTTTTTCTATAAGTTAACAAATCTGAACTTAATTGGGTTAATCGTTGAACAAGTCCTCGAGGGATCGACCTTTGCTTGTCATTATACTATCTCCATCGATTTTGTGCACTTGCAAAGTTATACTTAGTAGAAATAAAGTTCATAATTATTGTGTTCAATATTTCTTCTATCAAGTTTTTGGCCTGTTGCCGGGGAATTGTCCCTCAACGGTGCCCATTAATTCAGATTTAGTTAACTCAATTTTGTATATTAACTATTTAGATTTCATTTAGATTGTTTACTAACTTAGCTTTTCATCTTTCTCATGTACATATGAACAACTCATACATGGATATGGGGCAATGGAATTATCCATACATGGGGACGGGAGCTTGGAACGATCCATACCCAACTTCATTCAATCAGGGGTGGAGCAATCTCGAAAACCCAGAACCATATAACCCGGAGTGGAGCAATCAATCGGAATTCCATTATCCTGAAAACCTAGAACCATACAACCCAGAGTGGAGCAATCAGTCGGTATCCCATTAACACTTCGACAAGTGCTTGCCATGGATGCCATGAATTCCACCCAAGGCCATGCCGTGACAGTGTCTCCCGATTCTGCTCAGATTGAGTAGTGGGATGCACCCAATTCATGCCTTCTAGTATAGTCTTCCTTTTATAATGTTTCTGATTCTGATTTCATGTCTAACTATACCTCTTTGCCTTGCACTAACAGATTGGAAAGCGAAATGGAAGAAAACTGGGAGGAAGAGAATAGGAAGGATAATGGTGACAAGGACATCCAGGTAAAACCCATGCCCCTGCCCTATGTGATGCCCAACAGCAACGCACTGCCCCAAGCTGTGTCCCACAACTATGACCAAGTTCTACCTCATGACGTGCTTAAGTCTCTACCCCAAATCCAGCCCCAAGCTGCACATGCCCTGCCGCAACCCTGGATTAGCCCCTTACAGCAGAACTGGGACCCTGCCGTGTTCCAGGACTTGTCTACTGCCTTGCCGCAAACCCAGGATCCTGTTGAGTCCCAGGACTCGCCAAATGCCTTTTCGCAACCCCAGCCTAGCGCCACAGAACTTGGACATATCCAGGGCACCCCTTCAACGCGCCAAGCTGCGCCAACTGATTCACTGCAGGGCAAATCCTTAGCCGCTGCACCAGAACCTTCCCAGCACGCATATGAGATGCGCAACGCTTTGGCCAAGCTTCAAGACACGTCCACGGTAGAACCCAAGGACCAACCCGTGCCTCCCAATCTACTGCCAGCTGTGTCTCAGCCCATGCCCACAGACAAGGACCCAGTTTTGAAATTCAATGCTCTTTCTCAACTCAATCCTGAAACACTTAACTTTCATTTTAATAAGGAAAAGTTGGATTTGAATTCTTATTTAGCTCCTAATACTGTTGAACTTTTCCCGTGCAGGTTCCACCATAAAAACACCAAGAATATGCTAAAGGCCCTCAACTTGGTCCCCCTCTTCAAGTTCCGAAGGAAAAATCAACATAAGAGACCAAAGATGAAGTCTAGAACGTACAAGGCACAACCAAAGCTATTCCCCCATGAGAAGTTTCCAAGGAAGACATTCCGGAATGGACAGAAACTGCTCTAATTCAAATCACTCCTCAATCTCTTTCCGCATAAGTTACGTTCTAGTCGGTGAATTCCTTTATGTGTTTCTAACTTTTTCCTCCATGATGCAGCGCAGATTCTACTGCAAGAGGCTCATAATCGATCCCATGTTGACGCTGAAATCCTGGGCACACCATCAAATGCCTAGCATGCCAGCCCCGTCTTGCCTAGACGTTAAATAAAGCGCTCCTTGGAGGCAGCCTACCCCTGGTTTGTATTTCTCTCTTCCTTTGATGTTTCTGCCCGTTATATCTCTCAAACCTTTCTATTGTTGTCATGCTTACTACTTATCACATTGAGGACAATGTTCAGTTTAGGTTTGGGGGTGTGGATTTAAAATTTTTACATATAGAAACAAATAGGTTTGGGGGTGATACATAGCCAGGACTTTTGAATTTTCAGCCTTAGTTTTTTTTTTTGTGTTTAGTTAGTTACTTAATTTTATACTTTTGATTAGTATGATAACTTGTTAATAGGGATGTAGATGCTAAGTTAACTATCTTAGCCTTACTAAGAGTCATTCCATGGTCAAGTAGTTCATAATATGCACTTCACAATGCCATGTTTTAAGTGATTAAGTGAACGAAATAACTGAATTTGAGTGAACCTTAGAAAATTAGTGGAGAATACCCTGTGAGATCTTTGAGCCTAATTGCCATTCTTTATGAGGGATATACTTGTTTCTACTCTTAAACACTCGTCGCTTTTGTTCTTAATTGCTGATCTCATTACATCGTATTTGCATTGAATTTTAAAGAACTAACATAATTTAGATACTCTTGATTTAATGGGTGGTTTGCCATAAGAAGTGATGTAGGATATGTATGCTTTAACCTCTAAAGGCTTTATCCTACCCTATTGCATGCTCCCTTAGCCAACTTTCAAGCCAAACACTCAGCTTTTTCTTTCATTCACCCAAAGTATAACTTAAGCGAAATCCTTAGCCATTCATCACATACATGCCCTATAACCTCAGTTTGTGCTAAGGTTTCCGTAAATGAGATTCATGGTGAGAATGAGAGGTGGAAGAAGATGCTACCCAATTCCAAGGTCATTGGCGTCAATTCAAAGTTCAAAAGTAAAGAAAAGCTTTACAAGTTGCAAGCTGCACGAAAGTTTGAGGAAATCATTGCATGATCTTGGTTCAACTCAATTCAAAGAAAAGAAAAAATACAGAAATCAAAAGAAAGAAAAAAAAACGTTGAAAAGAAAAATAAAGAAGAAAAAGTGAAAAACAAAGTAAATTGAGCAAAGTGAGCCAAGGGCCTCAAAATAAGCCATCAAGAAAGCACAATGCCGTGGGCCTTAAGCAAGGATTCAGTTTAGAAATTCCAAGTTCAAGTCATGACTTCTGATGCCTTGGCACAACTCAGGTTCTTTGAAACCCATCCTTCTTTGCTAAACCCCAAAGCTTAGCCCCGTTACAGTCGAAAAAAGAAGACCTAACTGATCTTATGGACAATCATGCGGAGAATTAAGGTACGTATCTATGTTCTTAAAGTTCAATTCCTTTCATGAGTTCTTTATGTCCATAAAGTGCTATTCTTCATTGTTACTCATATGTGATTAAATTTGAATTTCATAACATAAACTCATCACATATGCTTGAAAAGAGTGAAAGCCTAGGATTCTTGTGTGAATTGAGAGTTGCCTAGTAAGGATTAGAGTCGAGACGAAATCTTTCTAGGGTACTTAGATGAAGTTGTTTTCAAACATGATCACTCGAAATATTGGCACTTATACACGTACACCTTCACATGACACTCACGGCTATGTCATTCCTTTTAGTTCTGCAAAGCATGCCTACTTACTTTGATTCTTATTAGCTTGTTAAAAGTACTATCTCTAGCATCTTATTTGTCTAAGTAAAACGTTTGTGGGTATCGTGCTGTTATAACCCTCAGGAGACAAAACTCCTCCTACTAGGTGAACCTAGGGGTTTAAATGTTCTATCTTAACTAAGATCGAGTCTTTAAATTTTGTTAAAGTTTGTTTTGCTCAGGGACTAGCAAAAGACAGGTTTGGGGGTATTTGATCAGTCATTATTTATGCATCATTTTGATGTCATTATATGCCTCTCTTACATGTCTTTTCAATGATTTCGTGCCATCAATAGTAAAAAATGATCAATCTTGTGAGACCTGTGCAGATTTGGAAAGATAGGTAAATTCTGAGAATAACGCAAAAAGAATGACTCAAATCGGAGTTCAGATGAAGGAGATGTCCTCATTTCAATATCAGGTCCTGAACTGGGTCCTAAGTGCACCAATGCGCCTATTTTGAGTCCTTGGCCAAGTACCGCAGATCATGCCATCTGGGTCCCAAACCTGTGTCTCATGACGTCAAGTTCATGTCCTAGAAGTGCAAGGTCATGCTAGGACATGTCGAGTACATGTCCCAAGAACTTCCCATCCGATCCCAGCCTCTGCACCTAAACCCTAGTTCCTGTTCCGCCAGCGATGAATCAAAGTTCCTCCTTTGCATTAAGCCTGACAGCCTGACAGCCTAGCTTGAGCAAAGATGCGCTTCTACTATGCTTGTGGTGTGCCTAAAAAACGCAGTCCCAGACCCCTATGAAAAAGAAATTCCATGGGCGAAGTCCTAAGTTTCAGCGTCTGACGGCGGGAAGACCGCGGGCTACCCGCGGCCAGCTTGTGTTCCCACTTGCCAGCTTGCATTCACACTCCCAACTATGTTCTGATTGGTTCTAATAGATTTTAGGGACTTTGTAATTAATTAGAAGTACAATAACTATTCTAGAACACTCTAGTCTAGGGTTTCTAATTCCAATCCTAGTAGGACAAGGTTTTCCCTTTGTCTATAAAAGGGAGCCTTTGTTTAGTGTTTTTGGGGGAGACCATATTTTTAGACGAGATAGATAATTTACACGCCATTCTGGAGATCTAGACACCTTAGCCTCAATTTACATTGTAATTCAGTTCAAAGTAAACAGTTTTATATTTTCTGCACTTTTTGGGCGTGGAGCTTGGAGAGGAAGGCTCTGCTGTGGCTCTGCTGTGCCTGTTCTTCAACAATCTCTTCTGTAACCTTATTTTTATTATTTCAATTTAGTTATGAATTCAATTATTTTTGTTTCAATTTCAGTTAGCTCGTTAAGTAGATTTTTATTCTTGTTCTTGATTGCTATTGTAAGGACCCTTCCCAAATTTCGCCTCGAAATCCGCAAAAAGTCCTTATCCCGTATGACAACTCTTTTTCCTCAAAATTTAATACTAGAAATACCCTTTATCCTTAAATATATTTAGTAAACCTTACAGGGTTCCTGACAGAACCTCTGTACTTACTGACCACACCTACCTGTCAGACGCACGATAGCTTACAGGTCAAAGACGAGACCTCGAAATATTGGTGGTCCAAAAAGTAACACACTCTGACACCAAATGTCAGTAGGTCAGACACTGCTGAAACCTCTACTGGAATCACAAGACAACTAACTGGTCAACCACTTGTGAACCGTCCCTAACTCGTCACTCTGGGTCATTGCCCGCACCAACCCACTGGCCCGGATGACGAAGGAACCATACTTGATTAAATTGAGTCTCACTGACTCGCCCCGAGTCAAACTCGATATCCCTGCTCCTCGAGAGCACCCCGAATGATAACTCGATATCCATGCTCCTCCAGAGCACCCCGAATGATAACTCGATATCCCTGCTCCTCGAGAGCACCCCAAGTGATAACTCGATATCCCTGCTCCTCGAGAGCACCCCAAGTGATAACTCGATATCCCTGCCCTTCCATAGCATTCTTGGACCTCAACGATATGACGGAGAAAGATCCCTCGCACTCCAACATTGAAGAACCCCTCGACGATCTAGCGGAGACATACCCTCTAACGCCAATCGGAGAACCCTCAACAATGTAGAGGAGAAAAACACACTCCACACCAATCATCAGAGAATCCCATGGTATAACCCAATACCCAGAAGTATGCATACCCATGCAATCCCGGAACCCTAGTCCGTTCACAGTACCTCCAAAATACCAAATAGTGGACGCTCTAGCCCCAAGGAACTCTTGACACATTAATGACCCAACTACCTTGACCTCCAGAGCTCAAAACCCACTCCATGGTCAACCGTAACCGCTGGGATTGCCCAACCGGGGCTCTAAACGAACTCCTATGGCCTCGAAACCATCAAAATCAGATCTGAAACGTCCCAAAACCTTAATTGCGCGTCACCGTGACCCCGGAATCGGCTCCATCGGCTGCCACGCACCGTCACGCGCACCCATGTGCTATTACAATAACCCACGCACTGACCTAGTCCAACCCAACCTGGCTCACTCGACCCGACCGGTCCACCAAACACGATATGTCCACTCGAATCGACCGATCCACTCGACCCGATCCAACTCAACATGACCCGATCCAACTCAACCCGACTCAGTCACCGGCGACTTGCCGGAGAAGTCGATCGGACCGCCGTCACCAGAGAAGATGACCGGATCGTTATAGCTCCGCCGTCACAGTCGTCAGAATCCCCCATTTCCGAACGACCTAGAAGTTTATTAACTTCCTCAAAACTCAACTGTTTTTCACAAATTTTATGTCTAAATCTATCTACTCGAACCCAGGAATCCAAATATGACCGTAAAACATTAAACACGTACCTATGCTAGCCGAAAAATCGATCGGAAGGTCCGATTCATCTTTGTCTTGGTCCGACGGCTCCTGTGGTCCTCTCCTCCGATGGTTTGTACAGTTGTGCTCGTGGGAATGAGGAGATTTTGATTAGTTCCTCCAAAAAGGGAGACATAGCCTTGAATCAAAGTCAATGTTTTGGGTTTCTTGGTGTTTTGGGTCACACGGTTTAGAAAGGGGGGGGGGGGGGGGGGGGGGGGGGGGTGGTGGGATTGTGGTCCAGAGAGAAAATATGAGAATGAGATGATGAATTAATGGTTTGGGGTTAAAATATCTACCCCCAGCCGAAATTACTAAATGCGCCTGAAGCTTCTAGACCTGTAACGATATCACCGGCTCTCCGTTTTTCGCGTGTCGTCTGTCTACGAACTCGTGAGATCGAGACCTACGCAACGACCTAAGAAAAATTCCCAAAAGCACTGCCAGTAAAAACGTGGCTCCCGAACCCGTCCAAAACCGAGGGTAAAATCGTCAAATTCTCAAATTAGTTTAATTTCTGGTCCGGGTCGTTACAAATCACCCCCCTTAAAAAATTTCGTCCCCGAAATTCCCTTAACTCAAGTCAAGAACCAACCTTCTATTTCAATTTCTCTCGCATCACCACTGACACGAACTTGGCCCTAGACGCGATTCCCAAAAGAACCCGTGCACTCTGCACAATTCTTCATTCCAACCTCGACAACAAACCGTAGGCCAGAACTACATCCAGGAGACATCTTGGAGGCACCAGTATCCATCCAACACGGAACGGAACATACCTCGAAACACATCTGTGAGCCTAAGGACTCCATTGTGGATCCTACTCCCAACATGACTTCACGACGTCACATGTCCGAACATACCTCAAAGCCAGGTGTCAGATAGGGGTACGTGCACTACGTGCAGTCAACCTCAACGATCTAGCGGAGCACTATCTTACAATGCCAACATCGGAAAACCCGTCAAAGATCTGGCGGAGAACTACCCTCCTATGCTAGTCGGAGAAAACCTTGACGAATATGTGCTGGAGAAGACCCTCCACCGTGTATAAAACAATGTGTGCATACACAACATTTCTTTTCAAACAAGTTTATAAGGATAGCTCAAAATCCATCTTTTGTAAAAAATTCGGTGGGACCCACGAAACTCAAATAATGAAAACATTCCATGGTCCGTAACACTGCTTTGAAAACCCTCCTCAAAGGAGTTCAAATCATATATATAAAACTTGACACAAAATATCTCAAATCCATTGTTCCCGATATATCCCCAACACACCAGGGTATCCCTTGAGATGTGCTATAACCTGTACTAGGCATAGACAGCCTAGCGACCCGGCGGAGAAAAACCCCTCAACACCAGTCAGAGAAAAACCATGACCATGCACACCCGATATACCTTGAGTGGTGTAGAAACATGTGCTATGCGTAGAAAGCCTTGCGACTCGACGGAGCAAAACCCCTCAACACCATTGTCGGAGAACCCTCAACAACTAACGGAGTAAAACCCCTCAACACCAGTTGGAGAAACCTTTTTCCATCGGGACAGAAAACCAGTGAAAACCAAATCCGTGTTTTGAAATCTTTGTTTCTTGGCCTAAGCCAAATTCTTTGAAAATTCATTCATGGCCAAATCCAGTAAAATCACAAATACGGGTCCAACCCAAAATCATGGACGCAATAATTTCCACGTCAAAACGATAACAACTCGAGTCCAAAAACCAGGCCATTTCCCAAAACACATTTTCACTGAAATGTTGAAAACTTGTGTCCAGTCAAATTTGTAAAATACGTAAAAGAGTTTAATTCAAGTATACGTGTATGCATGCATTGTCCTCTACAAACCTAGGGTCCACTCAACAGTAACAATGACGCATACCTCGCTCGTGCATCACATACCCTCCACCTCCCTCAGTTCAAGGTCGCTAAAGAGGTAAACGTCTCAGAGGCATCTTGTTAATTGAATCCTTAAATAATTTACACACAAGTGTGCGGTTTGCAGGAAGTTAACCTAGAGCTTTGATACCACTTGTAAGGACCCTTCCCGAATTTCGCCTCGAAATCCGTGAAAAGCCCTTATCCCCTATGACATCTCTTTTTCCTCAAAATTTAATACAAAAAATACCCTTTATCCTTAAATATATTTGGTAAACCTTACAGGGTTCCTGACAGAACCTCTGTACTTACTGACCACACCTACCTGTTAGACGCAGGATAGCTTAAAGGTCAAAGACGAGACCTTGGAATAGTGGTGGTCCAAAAAGTAACACACTCTGACACCAAATGTCAGTAGGTCAGACACTGCTGAAACCTCTACTGGAATCACAAGACAACTAACTAGTCAACCACTTGTGAACCGTCCCTAACTCGTCACTCTGGGTCACCGCCCGCACCAACCCACTGACCCGGATGACGAAGGAACCATACTTGATTAAATTGAGTCTCACTGACTCGCCCCTAGTCAAACTCGATATCCCTGCTCCTCTAGAGCACCTCGAATGATAACTCGATATCCCTGCTACTCCAGAGCACCCCAAGTGATAACTCGATATCCCTGCTCCTCCATAGCACTCTTGGACCTCAACAATATGACACCCTCGCACGCCAACATTAAAGAACCCCTCGTTGATCTGACAGAGACATACCCACTAACGCCAATCGGAGAACCCTCAACAATGTAGCGGAGAAAAACACCTTCCATGCCAATCATCAAAGAATCCCATGGTATAACCCAATACCCAGAAGTATGCATACCCATGCAATCCCGGAACCCTAGTTCGTTCACAGTACCTCCAAAATACCAAATAGTGGATGCTTTAGCCCCAAGGAACTCTTGACACATTAATGACCCAACTACCTTGACCTCCCGAGCTCAAAACCCGCTCCATGGTCAACCGTAACTACTGGGATTGCCCAACCGGGGCTCTAAACGAACTCCTATGGCCTCAAAACCATCAAAATTAGATTCAAAACGTCCCAAAACCTTAGCCACGCGTCGTCGGACCACGCGCCGATCACGCGCTGTCACGCGCTGTCACGCGTGCTCACGCGCTGCTACAGTAACCCACGCTTTGACCCGGTCCAACCCACCCCGGCTCACTCAACCCGATCGATCCACTAAACCCAATCGGTCCACTTGAATTGACTGATCCACTTGACTCGATCGGTCTGCTCGACCCGATCCAACTCAACCCGACACGGTCCAACTCAACCCGACCCGGTCGCCAGTGACTCACCAAAGAAGACGACCGGACCACCATCGCCGTCGCTGGAGAATGGTCAGAGAAGATGGCCGGATCGCCGTAGCGCCGCCGTCACCGTCGTCGGAATCCCCCATTTCCGACCGACCTTGAAGTTTTTCTAACTTCCTCAAAACTCAACTGTTTTTCACAAATATTATGTCTAAATCTATCTACTCGAACCCAAGAATCCAAATATGACTTTAAAACATTAAACCCATACCTATGCTGGCCGAAATATTGACCGGAAAGTTCGATTCTTCTTTGTCTCAATCCGACGGCTCCCGTGGTCCTCTCCTCCGATGGTTTGTACGGTTGTGCACGTGGGAATGAGGAAATTCCTAGTAGTTCCTCCAAAAATGGAGACATAGCCTTGAATCAAAATCAATGTTTTGGGTTTCTTGGTGTTTTTGGGTCACAAGGTTTCGGGCGGGGGGGGGGGGGGGGGGGGGGGGGGGGTTGTTGTGTGGTCCATAGAGAAAACAAGAGAATGAGATGATAAATTAATTGTTTGGGGTTAAAATATCTACCCCCAGTCGAAATTACTAAATGCCCCTGAAGCTTCTAGACCTGTAACGATCTTACCGGGTCTCCGTTTTTCACGTGCCGCTTTTCTACGAACTCGTGAGATTGAGACCTATGCAACGACCCAAGAAAAATTCCCAAAAGCACTGCCAGTCAAAAAGTGACTCCCGAACCCGTCTAAAATCGAGGGTAAAATCGTCAAATTTTGAAATTAGTTTAATTTCTGGTCCGGGTCGTTACAGTTCTGCATGCTGAATAACTCTGATTACTGCTTTAACTACCATTCTTTTATGTTTATAAGATTAGCTACCTTGTTTGCATAAATTATTGATGGAATTGCTTGAGTGACCGCCATATCATCCTGTGATTCATTAGCTTCAAGAGGTTGATGTTAAGAAACAATATTGTAATCGGAATTCATGACAACCTAGGAGTGCATCTCACTTTTCTAGGCTAGTGTGGTGTCATAAAATTCTCTTAGTACTTCATGTGTCATCTTAATTGGTAGGTGATAGACGTTCTAGGCATATGCACTGTCTAAAACATGCTAAGCAAGAATGATATATGTTTAGTGTACCAACGCCAGGACCTAGGCATGGACACCTAATTCAGAATTGCGTAGTAATTAGGTCAAGATACTAAGGTTAAGAGCTATAATTGGTTAGAGTGGATAGTAAGCCTTAATTCGCCTTAGTTAACAAACAATCAACCTTTCATTCTTGCATTGTTATTTTCTGCACTTTGATTTCCTTGTCTTTAATTTTCAACTCTCAATCATAAACCCCCCATTGGCGTGTGTGTGTGTGTTTTTTTTGTAAGTTAACAAATCTGAACTTAATTGGGTTAATCCTTGAACAAGTCCTCGAGGGATCGACCTTTGCTTGTCATTATACTATCTCCATCGATTTTGTGCACTTGCAAAGTAATACTTAGTAGAAATAAAGTTCATAATTATTGTGTTCAATATTTCTTCTATCAAGTTTTTGGCCCGTTGCCGGGGAATTGTCCCTCAACGGTGCCCAATAATTCAGATTTAGTTAACTCAATTTTGTATATTAAATATTTAGATTTCATTTAGATTGTTTACTAACTTAGCTTGTCATCTTTCTCATGTACATATGAACAACTCATACATGGATATGGGACCATGGAATTATCCATACATGGGAAAGGGAGCTTGGAACGATCCATACCCAACTTCATTCAATCAGGGGTGGAGCAATTACAAAAACCCATAACCATATAACCCGGGGTGGAGCAATCAATCGGAATTCCATTATCCCGAAAACCTAGAACCATACAACCCATAGTGGAGCAATCAGCCGGTATCCCATTAACACTTCGATAAGTGCTTTCCATGGATGCCATGAATTCCACCCAAGGCCATGCCGTCACAGTGTCTCCCGATTCTGCTCAGATTGAGCAGTGGGACGCACCCAATTCATACCTTCAAGTATAGTCTTCCTTTTATAATGTTTCTGATTCTGATTTCATGTCTAACTATATCTCTTTGCCTTGCACTAACAAATTGGAAAACGAAATGGAAGAAAACTGGGAGGAAGAGAATAGGACTGATAATGGTGACAAGGACATCCAGGTAAAACCTATGCCCCTGCCCTATGTGATGCCCAACAACAACGCACTACCCCAAGCTGTGTCCCACAGCTATGACTAAGTTCTGCCTCATGACGTGCTTAAGTCTCTACCCCAAATCCAGCCCCAAGCTGCACATGCCCTGCCGCAGCCCTAGACTAGCCCCTTACAGCAGAACTGGGCCCCTGTCGTGTTCTAGGACTTGTCTACTGCCCTGCCGCAAACCCAGGATCCTGCTGAGTCCCAGGACTCGCCAAATGCCTTTCCGCAGCCCCAACCTAGCGCCACAGAACTTGGACATATCCAGGGCACCCCTTCAACGCGCCAAGTTGCGCCAACTGATTCACTGCAGGGCAAGTCCTTAGCCGCTGCACCAGAACCTTCCCAGCGCGCATTTGAGACGCGCATTGCTGTGGCCAAGCTTCAAGACACGTCCACGGCAGAACCCAAGGACCAGGCCGTGCCTCCCAATCTACTGCCAGCCGTGTCTCAGCCCATGACCACGGACAAGGACCCGGTTTTGAAATTCAATGTGCTTTCTCAACTCAATCCTGAAACCTTTAACTTTCGTTTTAATAAGGCAAACTTGGATTTGAATTCTGATTTAGCTCCTAATACTTGTGAACTTTTCCTGTGCAGGTTCCCCCGTAAAAACACTAAGAATATGCTAAAGGCCCTTAACTTGGTCCCCCTCTTCAAGTTCCGAAGGAAAAATCAACAGAAGGGTTCGACCTTTCATTCTTGCATTGTTAACAAACAACAACCTTTCATTCTTGCATTATTATTTTCTGCTATTTGATTTCATTGTCTTTAATTTTCAACTCTCAATCATAAACCACCCCGCCCCCACCCCCCCCCTCCTTGGTGTGTGTGTGTGTGTGTTTTTTTTCTTTAAGTTAACAAATCTAAACTTAATTGGGTTAATCTTTGAACAAGTCCTCGAGGGATCGACCTTTGCTTGTCATTATACTATCTCCATCGATTTTGTGCACTTGAAAAGTTATACTTAGTAGAAATAAAGTTTATAATTATTGTGTTCAATATTTCTTCTATCAATCCCCGCAAACTTTTGGGGGTGATGCACCTTCCTGCTCGGTAGATGATGCGTCGAGCAGGTCGAGTGGTTCCACATTCACTAGTGGGTCCTCGTTGGCTAGCAGTGGATCATCGTCGGCCACTGATAGCGTGCCAGAATTGTTTAAAGACGTCGGCAGGTGTGATGTCGACAAGAATATACTTGAGGCTTCATCATCCAAACCTCCAGTGATAGACCTTGAAAAGCCAGAGGCCGAAGATATGGAGGGAGTAGAGAGGTTTCCGAAGAAATTGAGGCTGGAGAACAGATGGCTGGTGAGGATGAGGTCGTGGAACAAGGGGCCAATAAAGAGGATATCGATGGAGAGGATGCTAAAGAAGAGGAGGGGGCCGATGATGAGGGGCCAATGAAGATGAGGGGGCCGATGAAGAGGATGATGGCAATGAAGAAGTGTTGGATGCCGATCCTTTGAGGATGGCTATCCCGTTGAATACATCGCCACACGTGGTGGATTGTGTATCGACCACTCTGAGGGAGGTTGATCTCATCAAATTCAGGGATCTGTAAAATGTGCCAGACAATATTTGAATGGTAATCCCTCTGGCTAGTGCTAGGCCGAGCCAGCCTCCGGAGGGATCAATTTTGTTCTACATTGACTCATTCGAACATGGGGTTTGTCTGCCCCTTCATCCCTGGCTTTAGGATATACTTGCTTAGGCGTGAATTGCATTCGGCCAATTGAATGTGAACGGCTGGATCACGTTGGGTAGCCTGTACACAGCCTTCCGACTATGCGGGAAGGGGGAGCCGAGTTGGGGCCAGTTGTGTTATCTATATAAATTTCGTCGGCAGCAGTATGGACCTGGGTGGTTTCAGATCGAATGTGTGGGGAAGAAGAAGAGGAGTCCGTTCATCGTTGACATACCATCTTTCTAAAAGAACTGGAAGTATAGGTATTGTTGGGTGTCCGACCCTTGGGAGGGGGAGACTAGCAGGTTGGATAGACGGATTCAACCTTTCTTTCCGTTGGAAGGTTGTAACTACCGACCATAGATTTAGGCTTAGGATTGTCATTTTTGCAACTTGTTTTTAGTCGGCCATAACTGTCTTATGATCAGTCCTTTGTGCTCTGCAGATGCGTTTAAATGAGGGTGTTCGACTGTCGAGGAAAAAAAGTGTGAGGATGTGCGACGTCGGCTGTCCAATCTTGAATGTAGTCGGTGCATTCTCCATCATCCTAACAATTTGATCGTGGTCAGTCTCATTAAACCACCTAGGAAGTATGGTATCTTGGTCGGTAAGGGAACATGAGTTATGTCTATGCCGACTGAATTTAACCTGAGTTTTGTTGTTGCAGTTCACGAAAACGTGCTGAAGGTGACCGAGAAGAAGATGTCTGAGACTGTGGCCAAACATGCTACCGCCGAGAAGAAGTTGGCCGAGCAGGCGGCCAAGAAAGGCAAGGGGGGTGCTGAACCCTCTGGGATGAGCAAAGGGCCAAACTGGAAGACCACAGCCCAGAAGAACAAATAGCCGGTCCTTCCCTAGAAGGAACTGGGGACTCAGGTGCCCTTCGTTGGGGCCGTTAGTGTAACGAAGCTGTCTGAGAAGCGGTCGGTGGAGGAGGCTGGTATGGACCCATCGGAGGTCCGCCGTCGGAAGGTGGAGGCCTTCCGTGCTGGGGAGGCTGGGGGTACCGAGGATGCCTATTAGAAGAGAGGCAGGCCGAGGTAAATGTAATCGAGAATGCTCGGTCGGTTGAGACTCAAGTGTCTCATCTGCCTCTACCTCCTCAGTAGGTGTTGAAGCCGCTTAATCGGCCGGTCTTCAACCATGGGCTGAAGGCGTATTTCGTCAATCCTAGTGATGCTCCTAACGTTGTTCAGAAGGCAGATATGGATGTCTCCTAGCCCCAAGTGTCGAAGTGCATGCAGCTGACCATGGTGCCGATCGTGAACGGTCTCATCCTCGACAACCAAAGGGAGCTGAAGGAGATTGATGAGATGAGCTAGGCCACCCTTCCTGATATGTATGTGAAAGTCGTGGATGAGGGTGCCCATGTAAGTATTCGGTACTTTGTTGTTCTTCCTTTGTTGTTTTTTGTAATTGTTTTCTAACAAAGTTTTTGGTGGTCGGTAGTAGTTTGGAGAGGTCTTCTCCACTCTTCAGAAAGTTGCGAAGCAGGCCGAACGGGTGGAGGAAGAGAGGACTAAGCTGAAGGAGAAGATCGAGCGTCTGAAGCAAAAGGAGCATGATGCCCAGAGAGCCTTGAAATGATGTGTCAATCTACTCAAGGAGAACAAGGCACTCTAAGAGCAAGTGAAGACTACTGAGAAGGGTCGAGACGATCAGACTGCTCGAGTATTAGATCTAGAGGGGGAGCTTGCTCATATCAAGGACGATATAGAGGGTGCCTATGCTCAGGCGGTGGCTGAGTACAAGGGGTCGACTGAGCTGGTAGATCACATTGATATTCAGCTTGGCTTGGTAGAGGATGAGGTCATGTAGAAGGTCCTCTTCTTCAACTAGGATATGTCGATCAAGTTCCCATGGTTGAAGAACCTTCAGTGCTCAGTCAGTCGTTTGAGCTGTCGTCGTATGAAAAGATGCTTGCGGCTGATCGGACCTTCTATGGGGTGCATCCGAATGATCCAGTGCTCAAGGCAGTTGATCAGACCCTGGTTGTGCACACGCCCCAGAAGGACGAGCATATCGAGGAAGAGATCCCTATTGATGACTGAGCACGTTTTTCCCTGGTCTACTGAGCTTGTTCTGCCCTACTCCTGTCTTTATGTGTTATGCTTTTTGTAATGCTCCGGACCAAAAATTAAATTAATTTGAGAATTTAATGAAAGAAAAGATGATTTTACCCTTGATTTTAGAAGGGTTCGGGAGTCACTTTTATCTGACAGTGCTTTTGGAAGTTTTTCTTGGGTTGTTGCGTAGGTCTTGAATTCACGAGTTCGTACACAGGCGGCACGCGGAAAACGGAGCCCCAGTGAGAGCGTTGTGGGTCTAGAAGCTTCAGGGAAGTTTGGTCATTTTGGAAAAGTCCAAAATTGGGGGGGATATTTTCTCTCTTTTTAGAGACTCTGCACGGACCTGGCCCAGAATCACTCTCTCTCCTCCCTCGACCACTATCTCTACCTGTATGATCACCGCACCCCATAACCTTCATCGTCCCATTTTGGGGTCGAGTCGACCAAATCCAAGGCCGTGGAAGTCTTCCCCTCTACTCCACGAGCAGTTTGGTGTCATTATCGAGGTGGGAATGTCATCGTAGAAGGCATATGGAAGAGGAGAGGTGGACCAAAATTTCTTGGCCGGATTCCGATCGATTGATGTATGTTTTCTAAATTCTAAGCTTGGATTCTGGCTCCTAGGAAGGAGTAGATGAGTTTACACACTTAGGTCGGAAAAAATGGTGGATTTTGGAGGAATGTGGGAAGCTTGAGCTTTCGATCGTTAATGGCAGATTCCGGCGAGGAAACTCAGATTTCGACCACCAACTACGACGCCATCGGTGGTAGTCCGGTCGTCATCCTCGACGAACTCCGGTGACTAGTTCGAACTGCGGTGGCTAACATGGCATAACACCTGGTAGCCACATGGAGCCACGTGGCGATCAGTCAGCAGCTGACTCAGCTGCCACGTGGTAACACAGTCAGCGTCCAGTCAGCAGTTAGTTGACTGTTGGGTTGACAGAATATGCTAACATCGTTAGCATAATCCGTAAAAAGGTAACGACATTATGACGGACCCCTAATACAGTTAATTTGGATGGAATATTCCGATTCCGTCAGGTTCCACGGAATATTCTGTCAGAGCGACGGAATACTCCACCGTGACTGTACAGACGCGTGTGGGGGGCGTGGCGGCACGTGGGGGCTCATAGCACGTGGTTTGGCCTTCTACGGGAACATGGCAGCGCATGGGGCCTTCTACCATCGTGTGGCGGAGCATGGGGCCTTCTACCGGTGCGTGGGGCCTTCTATTGGCACGTGGCAGCATGTGGGGCTGTTTCCCAGCCCACGGCGGCCCGTGGCGGCTTGTGGGGCTGTTTCCCAGCCCACAGCGACGCGTGTCTAGGGTTTTGGAACATTCTGGATCGAATTTTGGCAATTTTGAGGCCGTTGGAGTTCGTTTAGAGCCCCGTTTGAGTAATCCCAGCGGTAATGGACGACCACATAACGAGTTTTGGCTCGGGAAGTCAAGGGAGCTGGGTTATTGGTATGTCAAAGGGTTCATTGGGGCTAAGGTTTCCTTGAGTTGGTACTTTGGATGTACTGTGAACGGACTGGGTTTTCGGGATTACGTGACATTCATACTTCTATGTAGTATGTTATACCACAGGGGTTCTCCTATTGGCGTTGGAGGGTATTTCTTCGTCACATCGTTGAGGTTTCTTCGACTGTTGTTGGATGGTATTTCTCCACCAGATCGTTGATTAGGGTTTTGACCCTAGAGATTGATAGGAGGTATGTTATGGAGGATTCCATCATACTCGGGGTGCTCAGGATGAGCTGCGATATCGAGTTACGACTCGGGGTGCTCAAGATGAGATGGAATATCGAGCTACAACTCGGGGTGCTCAGGATGAGCCGGGATATTGAGTTACTACTCGGGGTGCTCAGGATGAGTCGGGATATCGAGTTATGACTCGGGGTACTCAGGATGAGTCGGGATATCGAGCTACGACTCAGGGTGCTCAGGATGAGTCAAGATATCGAGTTACAACTCGGGGTGCTTAGGATGGGCCGGGATGTCAAGTTATGACTCGGGGTGCTCAGGATGAATGGGGATATCGAGTTATGACTCGGGGTGCCCAGGATGAGCCAGGATATCGAGCTACGATTCGGGGTACTCAAGATGAGTCGAGATATCGAGCTACGACTCGAGGTGCTCAGGATGAGCCGAGATATCGAGTTACGACTCAGGGTGCTCATGATGAGCTAGGATATCGAGTTACGACTCAGGGTGTTCAAGATGAGCCAGGATATCGAGTTACGACTAGGGGTAAGTCAATGAGACTCAATTCAACCAAGTCGGGTACCTTCGTCATCAGGGTTAATGGGTGGTGTGGGCAGTGACCCAGATGGACGAGTTGGTGACGTTTCGCACGAGGATGACACATCAGTTATCTTGTTTGATTGCGAAGGAGGTCCTCTGAGGTAGTTTGTAAACTACTCGGCTATCCTTCGTCTGACAAGTAGGTGACGGTCAATCAGGTACAGAGGAGGTTCTGTTAGAACCCTTGTAAAGTTTATTTGATGTTTCCAAAGATTAAGGGTATTCCAGGTATTAACTTTTGTGGTTAAAAGTTGTCAGACAAGAGCAGGGCTTTTCGCGGATTTAGAGGCGAAATTTGGGAAGGGTCCTATCACTTTCGATTTTCCTGGGGTATGCCCCTTGTAAAATGTCTTGAACAAATTAAATATGGTTTTCTTTCAATGCATTGGTTTTTCTTCCAACTGTTGTGTAGTCGGATGCATCTTGAATAGTTTATATAGATGCCGATTAGGTAAACTAATTGCCTTAAATAGCTTGTGTTTGTTCCAAATGGTTGTTGGTCGGATTGTCATTTTATCGGGTGTTTGCATTTGTAATTTGCATGTTGCCGACTAATGAGGCCAAGTGAACTGAATAATTTGCATTTTGTCAATTGAACAAGTTCGTCATGGTTGGTAGTTGTGTTGTAACTAGGACCGATCAAAATTTTTAAATGTAGGACTGATCCATACAATTAACTTAAGACTGATCCGTTTTTAAAGTGTTTGTAGATTTGGTGTCGATCATTACTGGTTTCGACTGGTGGGTGTTTTAACACGCGTCCGACCAAAATTAACTTGAACAAACAACAAAAGTGGATAAAAATTTGATGCCTAGATACGTATTAGGGCTTATTGGCTTAGGCCGATTAAGTTGGATACTGGTCGGTGGGTGTCTGAACACGCGTCTGACCAAGATAAACTTAACAAAATAAACAATGAATTTTGATGATCAAAATAGTGAGTATTCATGGATAGCATATTGATACTGATCGGCCTGAGCCATACAAAATTGGAAGGAAGACTAGGCTTCACTT
Source organism: Oemleria cerasiformis (assembly GCA_037349345.1). Lineage (NCBI taxonomy): Eukaryota > Viridiplantae > Streptophyta > Magnoliopsida > Rosales > Rosaceae > Oemleria > Oemleria cerasiformis. The sequence continues at coordinate 6,748,302 of JAZGTL010000006.1, forward strand.
GTAATAAAATTTGAGGTGGTCTGCATTCTAGGGATGGGGTAGTGGCTTTCCATTTGGAGATTGTAGCTCATAGGTACCTGGTCGGCAGACCCTGATGACTTGGTATAGTCCTTCCCATTTTGGGCCAAGTGTTCCGTCTGCTCGGTCCTTGGTTACCAGACTGATCTTCCTGAGAACCCATTCTCCCACCTTGAAGCTTCTCGATCTGACCTTGGAGTCATAATACCGTGCAACCCTCTGTTGGTAGGACATGTTACGTATGTTGCCTTGTACACGATGCTTGTCCAGTAAGTCGAGGTTGAGAGTGAGAAGCCCATTATTTTCGTCAGGATCATAGGAAATTACTTGGTAGGAAGTCTCACCGATCTCCACTGGTACTACAGCCTCAGTGCCGAAGGCCATGGCAAATGGTGTTTCGTTGGTGGATGTGTGATGTGAAGTACGATAGGACCACATGACGTAAGGTAGGTAGTCCGACCATGCTCCTTTGGCTTCCTCGTCGAGGTGAGTTTTGAGGTTATATTTGAGGATCTTGTTGATGGCCTCCACCTGACCATTGGCTTGTGGATGGGCAACAGAGGTAAGATAAAGAGTGATGTCGTATACTTCACAGAATGATCGGAAGTGAGCACAATCAAATTGTCTTCCGTTGTCTATCACGATGGTATGTGGTATGCTGAAGCGACATATGATGTTTTGGTAGAAAAAAGTTTTGATTTGAGCAGTTGTGATTGTCGCGAGGGCTTTGGCTTCTACCTACTTGGTGAAGTAGTCTACCGCGATGACGGCGTGCTCTACGCCTCTTTTGCCCTTTGGCATAGGGCCAATCAGATCTAGTCCCCACTGCGAGAAAGGCCATGGACTAAGCATTGGTGTGAGCTTTTCTGCAGGTAGATGTGGTATGGGAGCACAACGTTGGCATCAGTCGCATTGTTTAGTGAGGGTGATTGAATCTGCTTACATGTTAGGCTAGTAGTAGCCTTGTCTGAAGGCTATGTGGGCGAGGGATCTTGGTTTGGAGTGATTTCCACATATGTCTTCATGAATCACTTTGAGCACTGCTTGGCCCCTATCTAGTGGTAGCCATTTGAGTAAGGGGAGAGTAAATCCTCGCTTATACAGATGATCGTGAACAATAGTGTAGCGAGCGGCTTGGCGCTTGATACATTTGGCCTCGTTCTTGTCTTCTTGGCACTTCGAGCAGCTCTACTGGGACACTTCGACCAATTTTGTCGTCGATAGATGAGGCTAGTCTTGCTAGTACATCAGCATGGCTGTTTTTAGATCTTGGAATTTTGGTCATCTCATAAGCCTGGAAGTGGTGGAGCAATGATGTGGCCTTGTCGAGGTATAAGGACATGGTGACATCCTTTGCATCGAAGTTTTTGTTCACCTAACTCACCACAAGTTGGGAATTGTTGAAGATCTTGAGCTGGTTGGCTCCCAAATCTTTGGCAAGGCGAAGACCGGCGAAGAGGGCCTCTTATTCTGCTTCATTATTGGATGCTTTGAAGTTGAAGCGAAGAGCATATTCGAGCTTTACTTGATCTGGGGTGGTGAGTACTAGGCAAGCTCCAGAGTCGGAGTGACATGCTGATCCGTCCACATACAGGATCCAAACTGGTTTCGATTTGTCAATGGGGTTTGAGCTGGTCTCCCCCTTGACCTTGGCAGCTGACTGCCTTGGTATTTTCTGTTGTTCTTCCGGTATGTATTGACTGGGCTCATATGTGAATTCAGAGATTAGATGAACAACGGCTTGGCCTTTTCAGATGGTCTTGGGGCATAGGAAATATCAAACTTGCTGAGTTCTTGCCCATTTTGTCAATCTTCCGGAGGTGTCTGGCTTTTGTAAGACTTGCATGAGGGGCTTGTTGGTGAGGACTAGCATAGGATCAGCTTGGAAATAAGGCATGAGCCTCCTTGCAGTAACAATGAGAGCAAGAGCAAGCTTCTCGAGATCACCATATATGGTCTCCTTGTCATGGAATGCTTTGTTGACATAGTAGACCGGGTGTTCTGCTCCATCTGCCCTTTTGATTAGGATGGAGCTGATTGCTGAGGTGGAGACTGAAAGACAGACAATGAGTTGCTCTCCCATGTCTGGTCTAGCGAGTAGAGGAGCCCTGGTCATATACTCCTTGAGAACAGTGAAGGATTTCTCACACTTGGTGGTCCACTATATGGTTTTTCCCTTGGTTTTGAGGGCCTTGAAGAAAGGCATGCACTTGTCAGTGGCTCGTGAGATGAATCGAGTGAGTGCTGTTACTCTACCTGTGAGGCTCTGGACCTCTTTGACTGTTCGAGGAGGGTGCATATCAAGGATGGCCTTGATATTCTCAGGATTGGCTTCGATCCTCCTTTGGCTGATCATATAGCCAAGAAACTTCCGGAGCTGACCCCGAAAACACATTTCGCTAGGTCCAGCCTCATCCGATATTTCTTCAACACCTCGAACATTTTTGTAAGGTTGTGGACATGGTCCGCTGTAGTTTTACTCTTGACGAGCATATCATCTACATACACCTCCATGGTATTCCCAATCTGGTCAGCGAACATGAAGTTCACCAGGCGTTGGTGTGTTGCTCCGGCGTTCTTCAAGCTGAATGGCATGACATTTTAGCAGTAGACTCCTAGATCTGTGCGAAAAATGGTGTGGATGTGATCATCCAGATGCATAAGGATTTGATTGTATCCAGAATAGGCATCCATGAAGCTAAGGAGTTTGTGACCTACTGTTGCGTCAACCAGAAGATCAATCTTGGGAAGAGGAAAACTATCCTTGGGGCATGCCCGGTTAAGATTGGTAAAATCAATACACATTCTCCATGCCCCTGAGGACTTCTTGACCAAAACCACGTTGGCTACCCAAGCGGCGTAGATGGTCTTCCATACAAAATGGATCGTACTGAGCTTGGTGATCTCCTCCTACATGGCCAGCTGATGCTCGACGTCATATGTTCTTCACTTTTGGGTGACTGGTTTGAAAGAAGGATCAATGGTCAATCTGTGACAGATGACATATGTTGATATGCCAGGCATGTCGGCATAAGACCAAGCGAAGACTTCGTTGTTTTCCCTGAGGAATTGGATGAGTGCATCTCTGGTCTCCTGCTGCAGTGTAGTCCCAATTCTGATATGTCTATATGGGTGTTAAGGATGAAGTGTGATGGGTTCAGTCTCCTCAACTGGTTTAGGTGTTTGAATTGTAAATAAATCCCTTGGGTCCTCTGGAGGACTAGATTAGATCTGTTTCACAAGCTCCGGATCAATAGGGTCAGCCTCGTATGCCTTCTCGGTGACATACATGGTCTCCTTGCAGGCACTAGGGTTTATCTTTGTGAGAGCAGATTGGTAGCAAGTCCTTGCTGAAAGTTGGTTTCCTCTGACCTGGCCAGTTCCCATAATTGTTGGAAACTTCATCAAGAGTAAACGCGTAGAGCATACTGCATTGATCTGATTCAGTAGTCCCATGCCTAGGATGACATTGTAAGTCGTGGGACAGTCCACTACTAGGAATGTGACGATTGTCGTTGCTATGCGTGGAGTTGTGCCTACTGAAATTGGTAAGGAAACTGTACCATATGCATTACTGAGTCTCCTGAGAAACTTAGTAATGGGGTTACTGCTCTGTTAAGCTCCTTGTCATCAATCCACAGCTAATTGAAGGCTTCCATGAAGATCACAATTACCAAACTCCCTGTGTCGGCGAGGATTCGTCCGAAATCAAAGTTTACAATTTGAGCCAGGATAATTAGGGGGTCATCATTAAGGAAGACGATGCCTCGTTCTTCCTCCTCTGAGAAGGTTATAGCTTCCCAACCAGCTTTGCCAACTTTCTTTGCTCTACCAAACTCAATGTTGAAGATCTGGTTGTTCGATTGAGTGTTCCGGATGAAGTTCTTTTTTGCTCTGTTGGAAGTGTAGGCGAAGGAGATCGTTGGTCCACCACTGATGGTGTTGATCTAGGGGTGATTGGCAACTGGTCGCGCATGTTGTAAGAATTGGTTGATCTTCCCCTCTCTGACTAATCCTTCCACAATGTCTCGGAAGGCCATACATTCGTCAATGGTATGACCATTGAATTTATGGTATTGGCAGTATAAATTGGAGTGGAGTGGTGGTCTATGATGTTCCGGTCTTGGCTTTGGTTTTTCTATCATATTCTCAACATTCATCAAAACATTCTCCAAAGAAGTATCTAATATGGTGTAGGTTTCATACCTTGGGATTGGGCCCCTGGGGTGGTCTCCTTGGGGAGCTTAGTTATTGGTCTTGTGGCCATGGTGGTTATTGTAATGCTTCTCCTTCTTCCCCTTTTACTTGTTGTCGTAGGAGCCTTTCCTCTTACATGAGTAAGAGTTGTTCCCATAGCCTTGGTTCTGATTGCTAGAATCATAATGGAGTTTGCAAGGGTGCACCTTTTGAGGGGAAGAGTAGACTGAATAGGTATTCTGCTTTGTCTCCACTGGTGGAGCGTTAAAAAATTTAGCCTTGGCATGGATTATTGTTTGTCTCATTAGCTCGTTGTAGTCTTCCCATCCCTAGGTGAAAGCTTGGTACTTGAAAGTGGATTCCTTGAGCCCACTGCGGAATGCACGGAAGGCCGCTTTGTCGTCAGTCTCCTGACATTTGGAATATTCATGGCTGAATTGGGCGGCATACTTCTGTAGGGTTTCAGTCTCCCCTTGCCGTAGTGACCCGAGGTCTTCCGTGGTCAACAAGCGGTCCGTCTGGATCATGAACTGGTTCAACAAGACAATATGGAGTTCATCGAAGGAATCAATCGTACTTGGTTCGAGCCGATAGAACCAATTGAGAGCAGCCTCGGTGAGAGTGGAGCTGAAGATCAAGCATTGGACCTCGTCAGAGAGGTTTTTGAAAGCCACGACAGACTGGTAGTTGTTCATATGTGTGACCGGGTCACCCTTCCCTGAGTAGGGTGTGATCTTGAGGGGCTTGACTTCTAACTCATGGCGATATTGGAGGATGCGAGAAGTGAAGGGACCGGTGTTGGTCTTGATCTTCGTAGGAGACTTGGTTTTGATCTTCTCGCTCTCCAAATCCCGAACTCGTTGTAAAAGCTCCTGAACAACGTCATCAGTTCTGGGAGGGTTGGGTTGTGGGCCTAATCGTTCGGCGATGGGACGACGACCTCCATTACTAGTGCTCACCTTTGACCGGTTGACCATTTTTGGTCTTCCTGCTGACTTGGCTGCAGTTGAGTCAGCCACATTCTTAACATGTTGGGAATTTATCCTCAAGACTTGCTCTTCCACTTGGACCATTGGTCCTTTCTACCAGGTCGCCCTTATCAAAGCTAAGTCTGATAGAGTACGACCGCCTTGGGAGAGTGTAGGAAAAGGAGGTTGCTCTGTGATCCTGGGATCATTTGCTTGATATGTTAGCCAGATGGGCTCGATGGGGAGTGGTCTCCTCTCGAGCAATTCGCGAGCATCCTAGAAGATTTGCGTTCCGGAAGGACCAGCGCCATCTCAGTTGCTGCTCGTTGTTCTCTTAGCTCTTCCTGAGTCGCATGGAGTAGAGCAAATGTGCTCTGGTATTGCTCTCCAAAGACTTAGTTTCTGCTCTCGATGGCCAGGTTGCTCTTCCTGAGTTTAGTGACCTCCTGCTAGAGTTTTTCCATCATTCTGAGCATGGCTTCTGAAGCGGAATCTGGTCTACCTCTACTTCGCTATCCTGAGAGAGGGGTGTTGTTTAGCTCTCCATCACCTTGTTCAGCCGACATTGTGGTCGGTAGGAAGGTAGAACAGTGGTATGTGAACTAGTGGGAGTACTTACTCAGAATTCCCACATACGGCGCCAAATGTTTGATCCGAAAATGGACTTAACGGAATAGGGTCTTGATGACCGTTGGTATGTCTTCTTCTCCTTTACCGGGAGACCTGAGAGACAATCGGAAGAGTACTTGACACCAGTGGGGTGTCGGCCTAGTGGACTTCGATGCTTAAGTTAGTAAGCGAAGGGGAGATCAAACACAAATTAGGCAGCGTAAGGCTTAATGAATAGTTGTTACCTTTTCTGGGGGAGTGTGCCCCGTATTTATAGTAGCAATGATTGTGGTTGTTGAAACCCTAATGTTGTAATGCCCAAGTAACCTCCAGGATGTTGACACGTGTCCTGGGGTGTTAAACGAGTGGTGGTTATTCGTTTGGACTTTAGGGCAATGTTGTTACTGTGTGGATGAGTATGCTGACCAGATGGTGCCGACCATGGTGATGGGTAGTGCAGGATGACGGCTGGCGCTCGTCGACCGACTAGAGATGATATGGTCAGCAGTTATGTGCAGTAGGTCAGGGGACCGTATGTTCTGTGACGGTGGTCTTCTTCCTGGTGGTTGGTCGGAATGGTATAAACAGTATTAATACTAACTTGAGTTGGAAATTTGGAATTCTTGTCTGCGCCTTCTTAGGTCTTGATTCTTTTTTCGGTGAAACCACCTTCGATTATGATGGGTGCGTGAAAGATGACTGTGCCTTTTTTGTTCTTGATTTTTTTGGGTGAAACCACCTTCTTGGTTCTTGAATTCTTCTCTGCGTGCCAAATCTTCTTGCTAAAGAGCCTTACTCAAATGTATTTCGAATATATTATATAATTAATGCAACTTTTCTAAAATTAAAAATTAAAACTACTCGTATAACGCATGCATAGCTTTTGAATCCGAAATTTCTTCCAAACTTACTTTTACAATTAATGCGACCTTATCTCATTATTTTTCATCTTACCTGCCTTGTTCTTATCCATTCCAAGGCTTTAGTCTATATAAATCAACTTCCCGTTACGCTATGAAATCACATTTCTAAGAAGTCACAGATGGTTTGGTGCCTAGCTTCTCAGAAATTTTTGGAAATGGGTGGCATGGGAGAAATGGGAGCATGTGCGTGGGCAATGTTGAAGATGGTCACTGAGCATGTGCGTGGACAAAGTGGGCATGTTGAAGATGGTCACTGAGCATGTGCGTGGACAATGTGGGCATATAGGAATTTTTGATAAAACACAGATGTTCTTTAGCTAAAGGCAAAGGTGCTCGAGAAAAACTATGTGAGTTTTTCTCCGATTTGTTGGATGTCGGAGGTCTCAGTTGTGATTAGTACTACCGTCTAGTTGTATATCACGTAATTATATAATGGGATTTTGAATTTGACTTTAATAAAGAACAAAAGTTAATACCTAATTTATATAATTCTGCTACTATCGTTGTATAAAAGAAATGTATATCTCATTACAAATTTGAAGAATGAAAATTGTAAAATTAGAAAAAATTAAATAAAAGCAAGTTTTGTTTCATTATATATCAATGTATTTCTTTTGTTCTTGAATTTTACAGTAATATACAAAGATTAACATCTAAAATTTCCAGAAATTGTCTTGCAAATTCGAATTTTATTGTTTTTAAAGATTCAAGGAGAAATACGGTCACTCGACATTGACATTTTTTTTATTATTTCAATAATTAAATTTTTGATTGTATATAAGTTGATTATTATTATTTATTTATCAATTATTCATGAGATTTAATATTTCTATTGTTATAAAGCCAAAAGAAAAATGGTTGGAGTCACAGGCTTCAAATAAAAATTGGACATAAAAAATCCTGAAACAACAAAATTATAACTCACACTTAATATACATTCAATACGTTATATGAGAGGTATCGGATTCGACTCTCGTAAATTGCGAGATTGATACCTAATGTTTATATTGTAATCCCTACCCTCAATATCATTGTATCAAAAAAAATATATTCAACAAATTTCAAGGGAGTACGTAAAAATGTGACCAAATGGATTTTTTTTTTAAAGTACGTGGTTCGAATCCTCCATTATAACAAAAAGGAAAGACAATATCCCACATTCAATCCACTACTTCATGTTTTTTCTTATCCATTTTTTTAAAATAAAAATAAATGAGTTTAAAATATATAATAGTTTAGTTTTCTTTAAACTCGACATAAAAGAATTAAAAACGTTGCATTATGAAGGAAGTTGAGATTCCACCCCAAAATCAATTAGAAATTGGAGGAGAGGCTCAACTCCTTATAAACCCTTGCAAGGTTGTTCAATTTTCCAATGTGGGACTTTTGTTCCTTTCACATTCTCACATGCCCCCTTATGTGTGATTAATTTTCAAGGCTAATACATTGACAACTCATATTAGGTGACGTTGAGTACATGTGACAGTTAGATCTTACATGTGAGATAAACCGCTTTAATATCATGAAAAAAATTAAGATTCCACCCCAAAGTCCTTAAAAAATTATCACTAACGCAGCATATGTGCTTTAAAAAAATGTCACAAGTATCACGCGTGTAGGCAGTAGGGAGCCTAGTTTGATATAAAGTAAGAAGCATTATCTCTCCTTTCCATTAGCTTAATTTTTTTTAAATCTAAAAATACCCTTAGTTAATAAAAATCAAAAAAGAAAAAAAAAGATTATTTAATAAGTAAGGACAACATAGTAGCAACACAAATGTCCAATTTCATTCAAAAAAAAAATTTAATCCAAATTAAGGAAGTACTTGGGTAGTTATTTACCTATTTATTTTCTAAAATCTTAGAATATAATTTTGTTCTTTCTTACTTTTTATAATAAAAGCAAATTGCCATGCAGATAAGCAGATATCATGTAAGTCGGTGTACCATTAACATAATATAATAAGCTAAATGGTTTAAATTGTCATTGAATTTTATCATAATTTTAGCAACAATCCCTATACTTCAATATTAGTGTATGTCGTCCTAAAACTTTACTCAATTGTTTATGTTAGTGTAACGACCCGTATTTTTAATTAGTGATTTTCATAAATTAATTTAGAAAATAACGATTTTACCCTCGGGGTTCGAAAGTCACTTTTCGTTCGGAGACACTTTTGGAAATTTTTCTTGGACCGTTGCGTAAGTTTCTAACTCACGAGTTCGTAGACATGCGGAAATCGAAGTCTGGATGAGAGAGTTATGAGTCTAGAGGCTTCAGGGGCAGTTTGGTAATTTTCTTTGGTCAGATATTTTAAAGCCTAATTTTTCTAGATTTTTATCACACACTCTCTCTCTTCCTTCTCGATCTCTCGTCCAACTGTGAACCCAAAACCCCCCCAAATTTGATTTTTTGATTAAGGCTAGACTAAGGCCAACCAATCACACCATCATCTTCCTCGTCTCATGCTGAGCAAAACAATACCCACCATCAGGGTTGAGGGCGTTGGGAGAAGGAGAACCAAATGTGAACAGTACAACCGCACCTTTCTGGCCACCACAGGTAATGGATTCCAATTTTAATTTCACATTTGGATTCTTTGGCTTGAGTAGATAAATTTCCATTATTAGAACATTGAATTTGGTTGAGAATTGAGTGAGATATGAAGCTTGGAAAAATTGGGCGGTTATGGAGGTCCGGCCGGAATTGCAAAAAACCGACGAGAGGGGAGGTAGAGGCGACTGACTTGTGTAGTCGCGCCCCTTAGGAAGGCGGAAAATAGGGGTGGCGCGTGAGGGCGTGTGAGGCCTTCCCCCCGGCTCCAGCGAATCGTGCTTTCATGTATTCAAAGTTTCGGATCTTTTTGAGCAAGTTTCGGGTCAATCGAAGTTCATTTAGGGGTAGTTTTAGGCGTCCAAAGTTACGTTGTAAGCGTTAGAATGCGCGTGTGCTTCCGGGATTAGGGGTTGGATTTTAGGTTTTTAATTATCGTTTAGTAATCCTGAATGTTACTTTTGACAGATGATACTGCTCCGGGGACTGCAGAGGAGCGTACAGCTCGAGATTGAGCTTATTTGGACTTTTTTGGTTTAGTAAATCGTAATGCATGCATAAAGGTTTATTTTAAATAATTCTTATCAATTATGAATTTTAATAAATTAGAATAATTATTCTAAAATAAATTATTAAATTCTATGAATTTCGGAAATTAGAATAATTATTCTAATGAACTATTATGAGATATGGATTTTCAATAATGAATTTTAGAAAATGAAGTTTTTGGCTACGACCCGATTTTATGGACTTCGATTTTATGGATTTTTGGATTTTGGCTTTGGCCAAACTTATGATTTTGGGTTTTGGGCCCAGGTTGATATGATTTTGGCTTACGCCAGGAAAAAGGGATTTCAAATTGGATTTCGGATTTACGCTATGGTTTTCACTATGTTTACCATCCTCGGATATTATGGTATTTCCCCGATCACATGACCGACATGACTTTGAGATATTTTCGGTCATGTATTCGTTGAGGTATTTCTGACACATGACTTTGAGGTATTTTCGGTCATGTGGCCGCATGACTTTGAGGTATTTTCGGTCATGTGACCGCATGCCTTTGAGGTATTTTCGGCCATGCGTGTTCATCTCCGACACATGGCTTTTAGGTATTTTCGGTCATGTGCTCGTCGAGATTACCTACGCACATAGTACATGATTTTCGCCGCAAATCTTTGAGGTATTTTTGGATATGTGGAGAGTAGGTCCCCAGGCTGGACCTCTCAATTTCTAGCCATTGCTTTGAGGTATTTTCGACAGTGGTTAGGAGGGCTTGTCCCCGCGTTGGACGGCCCCGGATATTGAGCTACTGCTCGAAATTACACTAGGGGGATGGTGGGATTTTATATTATTTTATATCCAAGTTTTTTTATGATGATTTTAAACTCCTTCGAGGAGGATTTTCAAAGCATGGTTGCGGACCACGGGATATTTTCATTGCTCATGTTTTCGTGGTTCCCGCCGGGTTGTAAAATAAAAATGGTTTTCCGGTAAGTTTTTCATCATTATATTTGGTTAAGAAGCAATTTAGAAAGGATTTTATAGTATGCATGCATGACTTTATTTATGGAGGGGGAAGAGTATATTTCCTCGAAACTATTGATTTAATTTAGTATTATTTTCTGTCCATTTACAGTTTTCCTTGTTTTGCATCCCCTGAAGGCCGTTGAAGTCGACAAGGGCACTTTCTGAGGCGGAGGCATCACTTTCAGGCTGCGTTTTCTCTGTACTAGCTCCGAGTAGGGTTTGTTAAACTTTATGCTCGCCTAGTTCCTCTAATTAGCCATTTGGCATTGGTTGTAATTAATTTCGTAGATTGATTGTCTTGGACTAGAATTGGTTAGTTTGAGTTGACCTGAACTGTTTGGGATATTATTCTAGAATTTGAATCTTTCGTCTGACAAGTGGAAGCCGGTTTGATCAATTTACAGGGGAGATTCTGCCGAATTTTTGGTAGAATTCTCATAGAATTTTGTTGGACTGGTGAGGGTATTTTAGGAATTATTTTGAGATTTTCAAGTATTTTCATACGGGAGCAGGATTTCTCACGAATTTCGAGGGGAAATTCGGGAGGGGTCCGGTCAGTTAGTCCCTCCGTCTATTTTCCAAACGATTTCTGTTAAATAAGGATAAAGATGTAAATCCAGATTTTGGGAAAGAAAATTGTGTCTTCTCAAAAGGCTAATTGGTTGCTAACGTCTCTAAATTTTACCAAAAATCTATCAACCGTCTTTAAACTTCAATATTTGAGTATGTCGTCCCTGAACTTTATCCAAATGGAACAATGGTCATTTCATCCCTTTTTTTTTTTTTAATGTTTTCCGTTAAAAATATCACATGACACTTACATGGACTAAATTTTAAGGGCAAAAGAGATCTTTTTCCTTGAGTATTTTCTTCTTCTTCGCTGAAAGAGAGCTCAAACTAGACAACTTGGACAAAAAAAAAAAAGAACTGGACATAAACAAAAAAATTGGAATATAAGGAAATTAGCCAGTATTTTCTCTGTAGGTTTTTGTCATGGTGTGGAAGGGGGTTATGAGATGTTAGAAAGAAAAGGAAGTCAACTTCACAATGAAATCTTAAAAGCCGTTTCTATTTTTGGATAGTTCCCTCTCTCTCTTTGCTTTCTAAGAACAAAAAATTTAAATGAAAGTTTCTTCTTCCTCTTATTTTCTTGTACTTGTTTTTTGTAAAAAAAGATAGAAAAATTTAGTGGGTGGTGATATCTTCTTCTACTATGGCACCTTTGCAAACCAACATCTACAGGGTCCTTAAAGAAAGGATAAACTACATAAAAGTACCAAAACTATATGGGTCATTTCAAGTTCATACCCCAACTATAAAGAATTTCATCTAGGTATCCAAACTATCAAAACACAACATCTAGGTACCCACCGTTAGCAATCAGTTAAAAAAATATGTTAAGTGCCCAAGTGGCACTTGTGGGGCCCTTTTTCATATTGACTTGGACGCCATGTAGACAAAAGAAAACTTTCAATGTATTAAAAATAATAAATGAATAAAAATAATTAAAAATTGAAATAATTAAAAATAATTACTTTACTTTTCTTTTTATTGTTTTTTTAATATTTTTTTTACTCTCTCTCTCTCCTACCGAGCCACTCTCTCTCAAGTGGCTGCCATCAAAGAATAGAAGCGGGTACTACACCACCGGCATCAGCAAAGAATTTTATAGAAGTTCCCAATCTCCTCTCATCTTTTGTCGACTGACAGGACCCCTCCCAAATTTCCCCGCGAAACACATGAAAAGCCATGCTCCCGTCTGACATCTCAAGTTAATGCCTTAAATACCCTTACTGTCTTATAAACACTTTACAAGAATTTTACCAAAAATCTGGCAGAATCTCCCCTGTACTTTGGTTGAACCGTCTTCCACCTGTCAGACGAAGGATATAAAACAAAAACAAATCAAACAATGTCACACCCAGCCCCGTATATCCACAACTGTAACCTCGTCTCTCAATATGGTATTAAATAACTGAAATGTCGTACTCGTGCGAACCAATCACAACTTTTCAATCCAGGTCACCGCCCACTCCAACCCACTGATCACAGTAACGAGCATTCGCTCACATGTGCTTCGATCACCGATCAAAGCCCGTGAAAGTCATCGTCAACTCATATCAACCGGGTTAACCCTCGACTATCGTATCCCACCTCTTTATTAAACCTTACATGCAACAAGATCCGCATATAAGTAATTACAACTTATCAGAATCCAATTGATTCACCTCAGTGGAATCCACATTATCTTTACATGTGCTCGCCATATCTGTAACTCGGTCGAAGCCATCATCCTGAGTTGTAGCTTGATATCTCGGCCGTAGTCGTCATCCAAAGCCGTAGTTCGCACCTCATCGAGCCTATGGTGGAATCCTCCATGACATAGCTCATACCATATCCTGTATGGGGGAAACCTCCATACAATACCTCACATATCCCCGGACATATGAGGGAATCCTCCCTGACATACCCCACTAAGCGTATGAGGGAATGTCAGGACCCGTCCCGAATTTCCCCTCGAAACCCGGGAAGAACCCTGATCCCGTCTGACAACCTAAGGAAAGGTTCCCAAATACCCTTCAATCCTTACCAATTATAATAATAATAAATACTTTCTCACTTGTCAGACAAGGGATTTAAGCACTTAAAATTCCCGTAAGTAAATATCAACCAAATACAAAAATATTAGAGCGTGTAAGTAGGATCAAGATACAAATTAGATACCCTACTCAAGTACAACTACACAGCGTAGCCAGAAGTGCTAATGCCTCTGCCTCGAGATAATGTCCGCGTCAACTCTACTGCCTGCAGGGGGTTTAAACACAAAAGTTGTGAGTGGACAAAAATAATCATTTATAAATCATTTTCCAAGGAATATTACCTTTTTCCCCCTCCATTTATAAAACTATGCATGCATCACATAAACAGTTCATGTTATAAAAACATCATCTTTAAATCACCGGCATTTCCCTTTCTCTTTAAAACCACTCAGTAGGACTCACACAAAATCCATATAAGGAAAACACATTGTGATCCACAATCTGGTTTGAAAATCATCCTCAAAGGAGTTCAAAATCATTTCATTCAACCTAGACACATAATATCTCAAATCCACTGTTCCCGACACATCCACTAGCCACCAGGGTATCCCTTGGGGTGTGCTAGTCCTGTATCACAACTCCCTGTACTATGCATAGACAGTCTCGCGACCCGACGGAGTCAAAACTCTACAATGCCAGAGTCGGAGCACTCAACAAACCAACGGAGCAAAACTCTCGACGCTAGTCGGAGAATCAATCACCAATTATATTGGAGGTTCACCGGGTTCACCGCTAATAACGGATCCTCGTCCCGAGTCCTGGCCTCCCTCAAATCAGAGTTTATCTTGGAGGTTCACCGGGTTCACCGCTAATAACGGATCCTCGTCCCGAGTCCTGGCCTCCCTCAAATAAGTGTTTATCTTGGAGGTTCACCGGGTTCACCGCTAACAACGGATCCTCATCCCGAGTCCTGGCCTCCCTCACATATAACCAAATCCGATAAACTCATACAACAGGGTTAAAACCCAAATCATTGACTCAATAATTTCCTCGTCAAAACGATATCAAAACTGAGTCCAAAAACCATGATATTCCTCAAATCACACTTTAATCAAAGTAGTGGAAAACATGTGTCTAGTAATCATTTCTAAAATCCAGAAATTCAATGCCACAATACATAACCGTATTTACACAAAGATATTTTGATGCATGCATTTCAGTTTATAAAACCAAAGTCCACTCACAAACCTGTTCAAGCTAGCTCAATCCCGTCTCGCTCGTTCCTCTGAGGTTCCCGGAACAATATCGCCTGTCAAAAAAAACAATCGGGATTACCGGCTAGTAATAAGACTCTTATATAACAACTTCCTAATCTAGGGAAGTCTACCCTTGCTGTTTCTAGAAAACACAGCAGCTTCGGGCACTCAAAACGACCTCTAAACGATGTCCGATCAACCTGAAACCTGTACCAACAGATTCAGAACGTCGGAAACTAGTTACCACGCGCTGTCGTGACGTCAGCCTCGACCCCACGCGCCGCCGGAAGGTCAGAATACGCGCTCACGCGCCGCCACGCGCCCTCACGCGCCGGTCACGCGCCTGCTACATTACCCACGCGCCTGGACCGGTCTAACCCGGTTCGGCTCAACCTGACCCGGTCTAACTCGACCCGATCGGTTCACTCAACCCGACTGGTTCAACTCGACCCGACCGGTTCAACTCGACCAGACCGGTTCAACTCGACCCGACTGGTCACCGGTGACTCGATGAAGAAGACGACCGGACTGTCATCGCCGTCGCCGGAAGCTGGCCAGAGAAGATGACCGGACCGCCACCTCCGCCGCCGTCTGGTTCGCCGGAATCCGCCATTTCCGACCGAAACTCCAAGCTTTACAACTTCCTCAAAACTTAACCGTTTTACACAAATTTTATGTCTAAATCTATCTACTCAAACCTAGAAATCCAAATATAACCTCAAAACATCAAACACGTACCTGTGTAAGCCGGAAAATTGATCCAAAGATCCGAAACTTCCTTTACTCGGTTCGGCTTCCACTGTGGTCCTCTCCTTCGATGGTTGGTACGGTTGTGATCGTGGGAAGGAGTAGAATATGATTAGTTGATCCAAATGGGAAGCTAAAGCCTTGAAATCAAAGTTGACTTTTGGTTTCTCTCTTGGTTTTTCGCACGGTTTCGGGTGGGTGTGTTTGTGTTTTCTTTGTTACAGAGAGAGTGAGTGAGATGATAAAGATGAAATGAAGATGACATGGATAAGATAAGTCTGATTTGGGGGGTTAAAATATCTTCTCCCAAAACCAGATTACCAAAATGCCCTTGCACATCTAGACCCATAACTTCCGTCCACGAACTCCGTTTTCTGCGTGCCGCCTATCTACGAACTCGTGAGTTCGAGACCTACGCAACGGTATCCAAAACACCACCAAAAATGTCTCGAAACAAAACTTGATTTCCAAGCCCTTTACCAACCAAGGGTAAAATCGTCATTTTACAAAAATAATTGCATAAAATCAATAATTAAAATTTCCGGGTTGTTACAGGGAATCCTCTCTGACATACTTCACATTTCCCAGAGCGTATGAGGGAATCCTCCCTGACATACCTCACATCTCCCCGGGCGTATGACGGAATCCTCCATGACATACCCCACCGAGCGTATGAGGGAATCCTCCCTGACATACCTCACATCTCCCTGGGAGTATGACGGAATCCTCCCTGACATACCCCACCGAGCATATGAGGGAATCCTCCTTAACATACCTCACATTTCCCCGTGCGTATAAGGGCATCTTCCAACATACCCCACCGAGCGTATGAGAGAATCCTCCTTGACATACCTCACATCTCCCCGGGCGTATGAGGGAATCCTGTCTAACATACCTCATCGAGCGTATGAGGGAATCCTCCCTAACATAACTCACCAATTATCGACAAAGTCCCACCAGCCCTCCCACCAGGCCAAAGCCTAACCCACCATCCTGGGCCAAAACCCCCAAACCATCAAATACCTAGTCCTAAGCCCAAATACATGACCCCAGGCCTCAGCCTAAAATCCATAAGCTGTAATCCATAAAACCACCTTCCCGGGCCTAAGCCCAAGTCCATTTTAAAATAGTTTCCCAAAACAATTATCGAAATCCATAATTAATACTAAATCCAAAATTAGTGGATAATCAAGTAAAAATCACTATCCATTGTTCCCAGTGCTTATAACGAAAATAAACACTTATAATGATTTTCTTAAATTCCCGGGACTCATAAGAATACTAAATAATTCTTCCACTTAATTCTCGAAATTCGTAAGTAAATATAAAATACTGAAAACATAATAATATGCATGCATTTCCATTTAGGAAGTAAAGTCCCTCGAGGCCCAAACAAGTCTAATTTCAAGCTAACTGGTCCCTCGTGACCATCGGAGCCACCACGTCTGTCAAAACGATATGTAGTATAATTAAATTGTAATTATAAACCTAAAATCCAACCCCCTAAACCCCGGGAGGTATACACGCATCCTAACTAGAAACACAGCCACTTCGGATGCCCAAAACTACCCCTAAACGATGTCCGATTGACCCAAAACCTGCGCCAACAGGTCCAAAACGTCAAAATCATGAAAATGTGTGTTCGCCAGAACCAGAGGGGAAGCCCCACGAGCCGATGGACGGCCAGGACTTCCTCCCCCACGCGCATGCAGCCGCGATTGCAGCTTGTACTCTCTTTCTTCCTCTAACTCAAGTATTGTTCATTCGTCAGATTTCCTCCATAACCAACCTATTTTCAAAACTTGATAACTCACTAATTTCTCAGCCAAATTTGATGTTCTAATAATGGAAATCTATCTACTCGAGGCAAGGAATCCAAATGTGAGGTTAGAATTTAAATCCATTACCTGAGGTGGCCGTAAAATGGCCGGAAAGATATGGTGGTATTGTTCACCTTCGTAACTCCTTCCTCCGGCGCTGCCAACCTCGATGGTGGGTATGGTTGAGCTTAGAATGAAGTAAGGAAGATGATGGTGTGATTGGTGGGTCTTGCTTTGGCCTAAATTGCAAAATAAAATTTTGAGGGTTTGTTGTTCATGGTGGAATGAGAGAGAGATCACAGGGAGAGAGAATGAGCAAAGTGAAAGAAAAATCTGGAGGATGTTTGTTTAAAAATATCTGACCAGCAAAATTACCAAATTGTCCCTAAACCTTCTAGACCCATAACTCTTTCATTGGATCTCCGTTTTTCGCGTGCCACCTGTCCACGAACTCGTAAGTTTGAGACATACGCAACAGCACAAGAAAAACCTCCAAAAGTATCTCCAAACAAAAAATGACTTTTGAGCCCCTATTGAATTGAAGGGTAAAATCATCATTTCTTAAAATAAATTACGAAGTTCACAGAATTAAAAAATGCGGGTCGTTGCATCGACACCTTCGTTGATTTCTCCATCAGTGGCTACCTCTTCCTCTTACCTCAAACTCCCCAACCTCCCCCAAAATGCCCAACATAACCACCATAATCCTAATGATACTCTGCCCTTGCCCCCACCTTTGCAAACCTTTTATCCCCCGCAGGAGCGCTTGATCGCGATCGGTGACCTCCACGGATACTTGGACAAGACCAAGGAATCTCTCAGACTCGCTAAGTTGGTCGACCCCGATTCGGGAAAATGGGTCGGAGGGTCCTCCCCTGTGGTCCAAATTGGCAACGTCTTCGACCGGAGCCGCGACGAGATTAAAATCCTCTATTATATCGAGAAATCGAGACGAGAAGCCGCCAGATGTGGTGGCAGGGTAATTACAATGCATGGGAACCACGAGTCAATTCTGGGTTCGTGACTTCGATTCTTCCTCTACAGTGGACTTTGCCTCTTTCCTCGATCCGAGCTTCATAGGCACTGTCGATCGCAAAGGGAGGTGAGGTTATGCTCTCCTTGCCCAGACGAAGCTATTGGATGTGGTCTCGAAGGTTGGGTCGGCTGGAAACTCTGTCGATGGCGGCGAAGGTTTGAAGATTTCTCGACTGCGATTCGTCTTCTATGACAAGCTTCGACGCTGATAGGTGGCAGGGACGGGTTCGTCTTGACGATGGGAGGCGTTTAGGAGTGGTGGTGAGGCTGGTCGTGGTTGGAATTGAGGGCCGTGGTGATGGTTGTCGTCATTGTCGTAGAGGGAGAGAGTCGGGGAGAGAGAGGCTGGGTAAGAGAGAGAGTAAAAAATAAAAAACAATAAAAAGAAAAGTAAAATCATTATTTTAAGTCCATGTCAGCATAAAAAAGGGCCCCACATATGTCACTTGGGCACTTAACAGATTTTTTTAACATATTGCTAACGGTGTGTACCTAGATGATGTGTTTTGATAGTTTGGGTACCTAGATGGAAATTTTCATATTTGGGGTAAGAACTTGAAATGACCTCTATAGTTTTGGTACTTTTATGTAGTTTATCCTTAAAGAAATAATTAGTTTATCAATTTTTTTCTTTTTAATCATATTAGTTTATCTATTCTATAAAGATTAAGGTTGAATTGTTAAATTTACCCTTGATTTTAACAGAATATTGGATGGAGTTAACAAAAATGAGCATTAGTTCAAATATAAGTATATAACATAATTGGAGGACCATCACAACTAATTTTGAAGTTCAGGGACAAATAATAAAATTATGGTATAATTCAGGAACGATAGTCATTTATTGTAGATTGACATATTTACCTTTATTTTGAATAGAAATAGTTTGGAAGATAGACTAATGGACTAGCGGAAATATTTGGGTAAAGTTCATGGACGACATACATTAATATTAAAGTATAAAGACGGCTGCTAAAATTATGGTAAAGTTTAGAGACAATTTAAACCATTTAGCTTAATAATATGTGAAATCTGTTATTAACTTGGAACAAATAATAAAATAGTTGAGAGTTGCCAAAATAAAGAACACTGTTGAAATAAACTTTTTTAAAACGGTTTGCTAAAATAACTTTCTATAACTACTTTAGTCCCTAAATTTAAACTAAATTCTGGTTAAAATAGTTGGAAAGTTATTTTAGCAAACTACTTTAAAAAAGTTTACTCCAACAATGTTCCCTGTTTTAGCAAATGTCAAATATTTTATTATTTGTTTCAAGTGAAACATTTGAATATCCTCAATTTATTATTTTATTATTTATGAAATTCATCCAATTGTGAAGAGATAAGAATCCCTACATTTTTTCTTCTTCTTCTCATATTTGTTAAATTTAAGGATTCAAAATCCCTAAAATATTAATTCTAAAGTAGGTAGTGAGATAGGAACTCTGCTCGAGCTCTTTTAAAATTCCTAAATGTGCTAAAAAATATATCTTAAGAACTCAGCGAGAGATGCTCTAATTAATTATAAAGACTTTTGTTTTTGGTTTCAAGTTATATAAAACAAACATAAAAAATGGAGTTAAGAAAGGAAGTGCGAGATTGGCCCCACATTAGATTTATGTTATGTGACCGTGGCCACAACTATTGAGCACGGGTATATTCCATTTCACATTAAAAAACATATGCTTTCCATATACTTACTTTCATATGCTTAATATGCGACCAACATGTGCGACCATATTCTTTTAATTTTCATTTCCACCTACAAAATAATAATGTCCTCACTCACTTATCAATTATCTTATAATAATAAATTATAGTACCAATATTACTTTTTAGATAAAAAAACTTTGTTTAATCTATTAAATTGATAATTTTTTTTTCTGTTTCATCCAATAACATAACCCACTATCGTTTTCGAAAATGAAGAAAAAGGGTCATTTTTCAAAAGCATCAAAACCAAAATCACTTGATTAAATGTTCATTAACCTCGTATATATAAACATTGTTAATTTAAGATGAATATTTTAATATTTTATTAGTAGCAGTCGGAAAAGAAGATGAATATTTTAAGTTTTTATTTTATTACTAGCCTCTTGGTACCTATTTAATGTGAAATTGTGTCTTGGTAAAAAAAAATGTGAAATTGTGTGTTGATTTATTTTTATTTATTTTTTAAAAAATTCCAAAAGAGAGGGAAAAGAAAGCATTAACTGTCGTTTTTCTTTTAATTTTTTAAGTATAACAGATTAATTGGGGTTATCTCTATTATTATAAAATCAAGAGGGTCAAAAGATTTCACCAAAAAATTCTGACGAAAATATCCTTTAAATTATTTAATAATAAAAATAAATATTAAATTTATAAATTAAAAAAAAATAATTCTCTATTATTATAAAGTCAAGAGGGTCAAAAAGCTTTATCAAAAAATTCTGAGCTTCCTGCAGCATCGTTACTAAGCTTTCTACAGATTAGTTGGTGAAAGGTGTCTTCCTTGAGAGGAATAAAAGGGCTTGGTCCAGGGTTCGAATCCTTAAAGATGCTGCAACTAAGGGATTTTCGAACGGGGACAAGCTAACAATACCGATTGTGCCGGAGGATTCCGGGTGGAGGGGATTCCACTAACGGCGCCGTTTGTCGAGGATTCGTGATGGGTCGTTACAAAAAAATAATATCATTTGTTTTATTTTAATTTTTTCTAGCAAAAATAAATAAATAAATTAGCACACGCGTTAGCAGATGCCAAGAGTCTAGTAAAGTTTAACTTTTGAGTTTAAGTATCGGTAATTTGAAGGTTTTTAAAAATGTCAATAAAAGAGACTTCTCTCTTTATATATATATATGTATAAGGACAAACTACATAAAACCTTCAAAATTATAAGGGTCATTTCAAGTTTATATCCAAATCATAAAAAATTTCATCTAGATATCCAAACTATTAAAACACATTATCTAAGTACCCTTTGTTAGTAAATCTGTTAGCCAAATCGTTAAATACTTATGTGACAAATAGATTTCAATTTTTATAATTATAATAATCCATGTAGGCAAAAAAAAATTAATAAAAATTCTTTATGAAAAAATAAAAAAAAACAAGAAAAAAAAACAAATAAATAAAAACATTAAAGAAAAATTGATTGTACACATGAACCTTCATTGTCTTCATCGATCAACCCTTAGAACCTTCATCACATCAGCCTAGGAACCAACATCGATTTCATTGCAATACGCAACCCCCAGGAACCATCATCGATTTCATCAACATCATTGTCATCACTACCAGCCGTCGAACCCAAGGCCATGAAATTTAAATGCAAAGTGCACTTAACCACGCAATGCTAGGAAAATGGCCGGTTTTCTAGATCTGGGTTAAATGCAAAGTACAAAATTGACCAAAAAAACCAAAGGGGTGACTGAAGAACCCATCACCAACAATTTCGCCCCAAATTCATCCTAAACCCCAAATTCGCTCTCGATCTTGCTCTATTTGGTGCTCCTCGTTTGTTCTTCTTATCCAGAAATCTCTCGATAGCATCATGAGGCACATGGAAACATCTTCCTTCAATGAAGTATCAGAAATCGAACTCACCAGTTCAGAATTCGGAGATGACTCGATCAAACTCGGCTGTGTTGAAATGGTCAACTTGGGTTTTTTCTTCAACTCCAATTTCTGGCTCTCATTATTCTCTTCCGCTTGGATCGTCTCCGAGTTGAATTTTTTGACTCGGTCTCGCTCTCTCTGTCTTTAATCACCGACCCAGCATCAACTGCAAATGAGAATTCAAGATCTGCAACTCTGAACTCCTCTTTGGGTTTTCTCTCAGCCCATAAACCAAGCCTTTTTCTTCGTCTTCTCCTTCTTCATCCTCTTGTTGTAGTTTATGTAGTTCTGGTTCTTCTTCGTTGGAGGATGAAGATGAAAACGAGGCCGATGACGACCAGTCGACTTCGTTCGTGACCTAAGCTGGGGGTGGTGTTCATCATTTTCGATGGTGGTGGTGCGGAAATTGGAGCTCAGAATGAGGTGAATTGGGTGTTTATGGTGTTCGTGAGTTATGGGTGTTTATGATGTTCGTGAGTTATGGGTGTTATGGTGTTCGTGAGTTATGGGTGTTTGATTGGGTTTCTGCCAATTGATGATGGAAGAAAATGAAATTGAATTGGGGTGGTGGTGGTTAGTGCTGGGCATTCATCGTTGTGGGGGAGGGGGAGGATGGTGTGTATTGTAGGGTTGGGGTATTCGTGAATTGGGGGTTTCTTATTGCGATGAAGTCGATGATGGTTCTTGGGCTGATGCGATGAAGGTTCTAAGGGTTGATCGATGAAGATGATGAAGGTTTCTGTGTAAAATTAATTTTTCTTTGATGTTTTATTTATTTGTTTTTTATTCTCTTTTTTTCAGAAAGAATTTGTCATTAATTTTTTTGTAGAAAGAATTTGTCATTAATTTTTTTGCTTATATGGATTATTATAATTATAAAAATTGAAACCTATTTACAATATAAGCATTTAACGGTTTGGCTAACAGATTGACTAACGAATGATACTTACATAATGTGTTTTGATAGTTTGGTTACCTAGATGAAATTTTTTATAATTTGAGTAAGAACTTGAAATGACCTCTATATGTTTTGATATATATATATATATAATATATGTAAATTTAGTAATGTTGATAAAAGAGGATTCAAAGATCAGCTCGAAACATCTGAGTTTTAAAAAAATTGATAAATATATTAACGAGATTTTTACAAGCTTATACAATTGGCCAATAATATGAAATTATTAATAAGTTTTTTTTTTTGATAAAAAAGTTTTTTTTTTCGATAAATAAGTTTATCCATGTTAAAATCTTGGAAAAAAAAATCTTCTTCTTTTAAAATAAAAACAAATTGTTGAGTTTTCTTTTTGAGGGTCTTCATTTCAAATTCAACGTGCGAATCGCTACATGGCATTGGCTACTGGTTAGTCCAGGCGCCGGTGCGATGATGGTTGTTGTCACGTGGCTGTTTGTCACCCTACCATCTAGCTGGTCTACGTGGCGCTTATTTATTGGTTATCGATTGGCGCGCGAACGGCACCCAGTACAGGGGAGAGGACATGTGAAGGGGTGACGCAACATACGTTGCTATGTAGGTACTTTTATCATAATTCAAATGGAATCTTCTAAAAAGAAGAGCGTTCACACTTGCGGTAGAATTTTTTTCCCACTCGGATGAATGATCAAACCGGTTAGCAGATGCCAAATGACTATAATACCCTTACATGATGGTCCATATTGTACCAACGACAACGCTTTTGTTTTTTTGGAACGCTTTGGCACCACTCGCCACGACTCTCTCTTTTATTTCCATTTTCATGCTTGATATTCAAATTATTTCCTTTCATTTATGTTATTAATGTTCCTGCTTTAGGGGTACTCCTTTTTACTCTATATATTTAGAGATTTCATGTTTAATTTTTATGAAAAGTGAAGTCGATACACAATATATACGTTATTATTTTATTTCTATATATTCTCATTTTTCTTTTGTTTTTCTCTTATTTATAGTATGTGAATCTTTTGGCATCATGCAAATGCTTTAATATTTTTTTCATTTAACTTTAATGTTGTTATTGAAATTCTAAAAGTGTTCTCCAAAATGCTTAAAGTTCAATTTCTACTCTATATATATTATATTTGGATCAAGTGGGGAGCATTATTGATGATTGAAATCAAAATTGTCGAGAAGGCTAAATACTTGCCCCTGCGAATGATCATTTATATATTATATGAGTTTGTTTTTGTTTTTTTTACAAAAAAATGAATAAGTTAGTGGTGAACCACGACAATCTATTTTTCCAGTGATCGGAAAGACTCACACACGCTTTTAAGCCCACCACCGGCTACAATCAGAAACCACGATAGTCTATTTTTCCAGCGATCGGAAAGACTCACACACGCATTTTAGCCCACCAGCATCTACAATCAGAAACCAAAACAATATATTTTTCCAATTTCAGCCCACCACCGGCTACAATCAGAAACTACGATAGTCTATTTTTCCAGTAATCGGAAAGACTCACACACGCATTTCAGCCCACCACCAGTTATAATAAAAACCACGACAATCTATTTTTCCAGCGATCGGAAAGACTCACATACGCGTTTCAGCCAACTACCGTCTACAATTAGAAGATTCACCAGCATGAAGATTCACACACGTGTTTCAGCTCACCACATGCTACAATCAGAAAATTCAATAGCAGGAATCAAACCTAAGACGAGCTAGGAGCATATCGTGCATGGGAACACCCCAATCATTAGGCCAACATGTTGTGGTTATACTATGTAAGTTTGTTTGGTGAAATGAATTTGATTGAATTGGATAACTCATCGAATTCAATATATTTTTAATCATAAAAAATGGATGTGTTTTTATTATACGAGGATTAGAGAAGTTAGACATAAAAAAAATACCTATCCAATCCAACATCCTTAAAATAGTAAGATTAGAAAAATGTGAGTTTCATTTTATTTCTAATATCATCTAATTCTCTTACAATGAAAACATATACATTTTTACATTAAAGATACATTAAATTCACTGCTTTATCAATTTGTTTCAATGACGAAATTTATTTTTCAAATAAGGTCCCAAATTTTTTAGAGTGCTAATACTAACACAAACTTTTTGTACCAAACATCTAGAACAATGCGAGTAATCTCATGCAAAGAACTGTTCCTAAAGGGCATGATAGTTGTGTTTACACCCAAAAAAATCCTGCGTTGGGCCAAAGCAAATGGCCAGCTAGATTAAATGCCCAATTCACGAGGCTCAGCCCAATAGCGCCCACTTGGAGCACGCAGACGTGGAAATTTGGAGGAGGGGAATTCGGTTATGACTCGCATAAAGGATAAGAAGGCATAGGGGATGTTTGCGACAAGCCAACTGCAACATGGATCTCGCGGAGGTCTACATGGCAAGCCAGATCAGCTTCTCACCGCCTATAAATGGAGAATAAGCCTTCTTCTCAAAGGACAATCAATCAATCAATCAAACAAACAAATTGATCAGCCCAATCAATTTCAAAACAATTGCAAACCCTCAAAAGTTTCATTGTTCAAAGGCTCGCCTATTTAGGCACAACCTGTTTCTTTAATCCATGATCAAGACCTTCTCAGTTCTTAAACCAAAAAACTTAGAGCTTTCCTTCATCCCGACTGCTGCTCAAGTTAGTCTCGAAGATCACCAAACACTCAAATCATCCCGACTGCCACTCAACTCAGTCTTTGAGGCATCCAGAAACTCAACCTTTGGCGTCTCAACGTCTCTCAAATGCTCTGCCAACCTATGTCATGATTCTAACTGATGTTCATTCAGTTGATGATTTCTAGAAGATTGTGCCCCTCACAGGCTTGATTTTGAAAGAAATAATTTACTTACTTACCGCACTTGTAATTTACTCATTGCATTCAATACTCACACATTAACTTTTTCAATAATTGTATTTTACTTCTATCACAATACAACGGATTTTCTTAAGGAAAGTTAAGTATTCAGAATATACCAACCAGTGTGTTTTACGGCTGTTTCTAAGTCGTAAAACCATCTATGTGTTTTGGTCCAATACTATCATCCCGATTTAAGGAAATCCACGTGTTTAACTGTATTTAACTAAATAACAAGCTGCTAATATGAACATATCGGAAATCACATGAACTTGGACTAGATTGAAAAGAAAATTTATTAAAATCCTTGGATACATTAAGAAGAAGACATAGAAAAGAACAGCGCAAACAATTTGTCCGCTTGCCTAATAATCACTTTATTAAAAGAAATGTTCTTGGGCTGCAAACGGAACCCATATCTGAACTGCCTAGTAGCAGTCTCTACTAGTGACATGCCTATTTTGAAAGCAGCTAAGGCCTATATACTTCATGGTTCGCCCATCTAGGGATAAGATCATGGTATCAATGCCCAAAAGCCCACAGTCTTCAATCCAAACCCAACATCCAAACAAGTCTATACAATTCATCACTAAGAGAAACTCACACGAGCCCGCTCATCCGCACTCGAATTTTGATGGAGATCCTCCGAAGGAGACCTCGGACCCTCTGTCACACTTTTTGGGCAGAATAAGTTGTTATATATATAAAGAGTTTTTAAATTTTTTTTTTTTTTGCTACTGAAGAGTTTTTAAGTCGATTCTCCATTGGTTCAAGTTTTTCTAATTTTGAATTTAGACTAAAAACTTATTTTTATATTTTGTGGGCTATTTGTTCTTGTTTTATACAATAGGTTTAAAAGAAATTTATAAGTAATTTTGGACATATTTGCTACTAGCCGAGTGGTGTTTCCATTTTAATATGTGGCAAAATCGCACCTGCCATTTCAAAATTACCAACAAAAAAAATGTAAATGACAAATATTTTCACATGGTAATATTATCCTTTTGACAATATTTAGTAAGAAAATTATTTTCTTGAGGAATATATAAAAAGCAAATTAATCTTTAATAAGAATATTGTCAAAATTAATCCCTAATGTTATGGGCAAAAGCACGATTAATTCATCCCTTAAGCTTCCCAATCAAAATTGAAAACCATGGGCGGCCTTCACGGATTTTAATCACTCTTTAGAGTACGAAATCTTCCAACTTCGACCAACGCAATAAGGGCATTTTGGTCAATCCACGCGATAATCCGTTCCATATTCCTCAGAAATTACCTTTTTCTGGTGGGGCCACCGATCTTTTTTCCATCCTAGAAAATCTGAAACCTCTCCCAATCCTAACTCGCAAGCATTGACTGTCCAGGCCCTTAAATCAGCCACCAACCCCCCAATCACCACCATACACCATATCACTGCAAACGAATCTCAACTGTCCAAACCTGCAACAAGAAATCAGCCGCAGGATCATAAAATATCAACGGCTGAGAAAAAAGCACCAGAACCTTCTCTCCCTCACAGACCCTCTATATCTTCCCTGCTCAGCCCGTGCTTGTGCTCTACTCGTGCCACTTCATTATCACTATCACTAGGGCTTCGAACCTCTCATTTCTCTCATTTCAAAGGTACGTGCCGAGCACGATCACAGTCTCATGGATTGAAACGGCCTCGTTTTCGCTTCCGATTACCGTTTCATTTTCGAATGCCGATCCTTTGAGAATCGGATCTGAGGTTTTGGATTTCAATTTTGTTCTGAGATTTTTTGCTTTTGTGTGATGTTGCAGAGCCTTTGACCATGGGGAAGTGCTACCCTACCGTGAGCGAAGAGTACAAGAAGGCCATCGACAAGGCCAGGAGGAAGCTCAGGGGCCTCATCGCCGAGAAGAACTGTGCTCCTCTCATCCTCCGTATCGCGTATGGCTCATATCTCTCTCTGTGAAGGTGTTTTTTTGTGTGTTTGTTTCTGTGTGAGTGAGTGTTGATTGGGGTGGTCGGATGCAGATGGCATTCAGCTGGGACCTACGATGTGAAGACTAAGACCGGAGGCCCATTCGGCACCATGAAGCACGCAGCTGAGCTTGCCCACGCGGCGAATAATGGTCTCGATATCGCTGTCAGGCTCCTAGAGCCCATCAAGGAACAATTCCCAATTATCTCTTACGCCGACTTCTACCAGGTAATATTTAAAAAGCCCAACAATTTTATTTTATTTTTGATGTTTGTAAATATCAATATCTTGGTTATTATTTTGAAATGTGTATCTATTATTTTTTAATTTTATTTTTATTTGTCGTGAATAGTTGGCTGGTGTTGTTGCTGTTGAGATTACTGGAGGCCCTGATGTCCCCTTCCATCCAGGAAGAGAGGTCAGTAAGCTTTGTTTCTTCCTGTATAAGAATTTGCTGATCTTGTAACTTATGCCATGAATATGTTAGTTAGATTTTGTAATTTTGATTGAATTGCCTTGGAACATAGTGAATTTTTCTATGCCTTTGTTTGGGATTTTTTCATATTTGATGGGTTTTTTCATTGGTTGTATCATATGCTTGTGTTTCTGGTGCTTTCAACTTTTCTAATATGTTTAGAAAATTGTGTTGGGTTTAGATATTCACCTGTTTTGAGATATATTCATTCCAGATTTAGATGGTCACATGTTTTGAGTTATTTTTGTTCCAGATTTATTCTGTAATGTTTGTTGTAAACCTTACTAATTATGCTTTCTTGAATGCACCTACACAACCAAATTTGTTCCTCCATTTGTCCTCATTTCCAATAATTGAGCTCTCTTGTTTTATTTCCCGCATTTTTTCCTTAATTTCTTTCGCCTAAGTTTATCAAATGGTTCATTAGTTTTAGACAGAAACAAGGCTGTGCTGATTGTTTATAGGTGTTTGTTTTGCCTTTGATGAATTGGTGCACTTTTTGGCTTATTCATTTGGTGTGTTTGTACTCTTTCGTGATATTGATATTCTTCTTGTTATGACAGGACAAGCCTGAGCCCCCACCAGAGGGCCGTCTTCCCGATGCTACCAAGGGTTAGTATTTTTTTGACATTATCCTGAATTATAGTTTTAGTTAATTTTCTTGTGTATTTCTAATATTATTATGGTAGTTGACTGAATTAAATTGAACTGTTGAATTGCTATAGGTTCTGACCATTTGAGGGAAGTCTTTGGCAAAACCATGGGTCTCAGCGACAAGGACATTGTTGCTCTCTCTGGTGGTCACACCCTGGTGGGTTAACTTTTAGTCCTCTTTTTTATTTCTTCACTGCAAATTGTGCTCAAGATATTTCAGTTGGTCATGAAACATATGGGTTACTGTGTCAATGTAGAATTGACTGGTTTCTATGTATGCTCAATGTATTTGGCTTATTGCAGGGGAGGTGCCACAAGGAGCGATCTGGATTTGAGGGACCTTGGACTACCAACCCCCTTATATTCGACAACTCCTACTTCACGTGAGTGCTCTTTCAATGCTGTGCTATCTTGATAATCTTGTTTGCATAGATCTATTTAGCTTAAGTATATGGTTTTTATTTTGTAGGATTCTCTTGGGTGGAGAGAAGGAAGGTCTTCTGCAGCTCCCTACTGACAAGACCCTTCTGTCTGACCCTGTCTTCCGTCCCCTGGTTGAGAAATATGCTGCGGTGTGTTTTCTTGAGTGTCGAAAATTTGCATTTTTGTTTGCTCAAATATAACATTTGTTGTACTAAACACTAATTGTGAAAATTATCTTTCAGGATGAAGATGCCTTCTTTAACGATTATGCTGAAGCTCACCAGAGGCTCTCCGAGCTTGGGTAATTTTTTGAACTTTACATTGAATGTGACTAGTTTTGGTTTGTATGAATGCAGATTCAACACATAACTGGCCTTAATAAAATCATGTCTTCAATTTTGTAGGTTTGCTGAGGCCTAAGCAGTGGGTGGGATGATGCCAATGCCAGCGTGCTGTTGCTTTTGTTTTTTGGATGCCTCTTAGCTTTGGGGGATATATTGGCAGAGTTGGTAATTGTTTTTCTTTGTTTCTATGGAGTTAGGGAAGTTGAACTTGTGGTTGGTTGGTTGAGTTTGAAGAATTAATGTGTTGAACTGGATAGAATGTTGTGGTGATCATCCATTAGATTAAATAATACCTACTTTTCACTTCCTCTCTTGGGCTTGTTTGATTCTTCTGTGCTCATATTTTATGCCTTAGCTTCCATTTTGAAAATGTCGCCTTCTCTCCTGACTCCCGAGAGGCTTAACTGCGAGTGCTATTGCTATGTAAGTCCCTGATTTTTCCAGCTTAATGCTGAAGACAAGTAGCTTGATGATGAAAAATTTGCTGGAACTTGCATTTCCTCTTAGCCCCTTGCCCAACAATCCCGGTTGAGTCTGAAGAATGATGTAATTAAAAGCAGCATGCAGCTGCTAAGGTTGACCATATGATGGTCCAAATCCGGCCTCTGGGCAGTGGCTTACCTGGTCTGATTTGGGTTGGTTTGGGCTTGTTTGCTTTAACTCTGTCCAAACTAAAGCGTTCGTCAAAAGGGAATTCCATCTCCAAAAGGATGTCCGACAGATTTAGTCTATCGGACACATTCAGTCATCGTGAAGGGAAGGGTGCTAGAATTATTTGAACAACGTAAAATAACAACATTGAAAACATCTCAAACAAGCACTGCTCAAGCATCCATGACCAACCACCGCTATCGTCACCAACCTCTAGCCCGATTATAAATCACAGCACAACACATGGATCAGGTCTGTCAGTTATGTCAGTCTATCGAACATTTCAGATCTTCAATCAAGATTGTAGATTTGAACACGTATCGAAGAAGGATACAAAGATAAGTGTGATTGGGGACGAAATTAATACAACAAAAATGAGGTAAAATTTGTAGAAACGAGGAGGGTAGCGGAGATTGGGCCATATACAATTGCCACATGCATACAAGGAAAGACCAACCATAACCCGTTCCACCCTAGTACGCTACTACTTTCTTCTTCTCGCACCTTTTCCACAATGGAGACTTTTTTTTTTTTTTTAAATATTCTCTAAATTTTTGATCAAATTTAATTTAAAATGAATCCGAAGTTATTAATAGTTAATTAATTTTTAATGTTATCAAAATCAAATTTTCTATATTTGACTAATTTTGAATATTAAATTAATTTTTTTAATTTGAATATATAACAACATAATTTTCCTACCACGGCTAGTTTTTTAAAGTGATCATTTTCGAATATGGAATTCGAAATGAGAAAATCGAATTCGTTATAATTTTCGTAAATAGAATGTTTTTGGAGAATTAGGACATTTTATTATTATTGAAAAAAAAAGGAAAAAAAACATTCCTTTCAACAGCGCCATGCACAGACTTAGCAACACCGTGCCTAGTCCCGGCCAATACCAGCCTTACCACCCCACTTAAACTCACCCCCTCAACGAGACGAATGCCCCTCTGCCTTCCACTACCGTCGATTTCCACCGTAGGAGACGAAGCAAGGCCGAGAGATCAGAAGCCCCCTTCGTCGTTTCCGGTCGAATTGGGCTGCGAGACCAGTCTCAAACGCTTTGTCTGGGCAAGATGAAGCTAGCCATACCCTCCTTCAGAATCATCCGTGCTCGTAGCTCGCGAATAGAGGGTCGATAGCCAGAGGTGTTCGAAGCTCCGTTCGTGAAAAAATTTGGAAATTTGTTTTTTTTTCTTTGAATTTCTAGATAACCCACAAAAGTTTAGACCTTGTGAATGCAGATGATGATGAGTTCTGAGAATGAAGGAGAGAGTTTGTGGAAGAAGATAGGATGAAGATGATGAAGTAGAAAGGAGAGAGAAACAAGATGAAGAATATAGCTAGTAGAGGCCGCTCGCTACGAGTAGCTATTACTGTTTAAGAAGTTAAAATTTATGTTAAATTTAACTAGTCTGCTGCAAGTTCATTTTAAGATTTTTGGACAAATTTTAGATTAAATTTGTCCAAAAATTAAATTTACCTAGATGCTCTTAATATTGTTATATTGTAAAAAAAATGTCACCTATAATTGAAACCTGAAAGTTTAAAGATAATTTTGTAAAAATCCTCCAAAATTAATAATAATGAAATTGGAGACCTAGGATTTGGTCCACTTATAAGTTAAAACTGTTACAGAAATAAACTAGTCAATAAACCACGTATAAACTCATGGTAACTAGGAATGGACCATGTCAATATTCTCTTAATTAATAATAATAACTCTTTCAAGATATCAACGTGAAGGTCAAATTTCCCCATTTTCTACGTTGTATTTCCTTTTTGACTTGAAAACATTTCTGAAGCCACACATGACACATGTCACCCTTTGAACCTCAAAACCCACTTATCCGATTTTAGACTTCTGGTCTCGCAACACCTGCTCCCCCTCCCTCCTAAATGCCGGTCAATCATGCAACCTTAGGAATCGGTCTGTGAGTTGTATTGAATTTCCTTCTGTTAGGTAAAATTTTAGAAAAATGACTAATGTAATTGTCTCTTACTTAAATCACATCGCAGTTTGATCGTCTTTTACTTAAATTGCATCGCAGTTTGATCTTGTAGGAAATCGATCCCACAATTTGTGAATCACACAAAAACTTACTAGGATCCCCAAGGGTGGATATCATGCAACATGTTGATATGGTCTTGATATTATGATTCGGAATTTAGAATTTAAAATAATTATACAAGTTATATACTATAAGTTGATTTTAATATTTTAAATGTATGTCAAACAAAAGTTTTCTCTATAATCGTAACAGAAACTCTATGCAACGTGAGGAATGCTGTTAACTCAAAATTTTCTTTTGGGCCCTTTTCTTTTTACAATATTTGGAGGATGGAGAACTTGTATGAAGAACATCCATTGTTTTCAATTTCATTTCTTCTTTTATTATTATTCTATATTTAATGAGATCTTTACAGTAGTAGTACCCGCATTGTAGAAAATAAAAACCCGAAGCCTAGAATCTTATCAAGAACAAGTGAAGTGGTCCATTTTTAATTCTAATGTGGATTACAAACGAAGTGGGCCCAAACTTAATTAAATTTGGTGGATTGTTCCTATTATAATTACAATTTTAATATATGTGGATCATATTTATATTCAAGATGTGATTTAGGTTTTCTACTGTAATTTTGGTGAGTTTGATTCTAATAACAATATTACTAATATTATGCTAGTGAGTGTAATTTATATGAGTTTTATCTATTAATTATAAGGCCTAACTTATTTTTATTATTTATCATCATTTGTTTTTATTTATTTCTTTCCTCGTTAAAACCCTATATGAATTAAATTCATAAGAGCAACATATTGCCCTCACAAATACAAGTATTCGTATCAGATCCAAGTGTGGGAATTTGATTAGTAAAAATCAAACATAACTTTTATGATTCCATGTAGAAAGTCTTACACCGTGTTTGCCTCAATATTACCTGTCAATTAAACAATCATCTCCAATTTGATTTTGTTTTTATATAAATAATTTTGAAAGAAGGAAAAATTAAATTTTTGATGCTGAAATTTGTACGATGGAGATTCGTTAAGATCAAAGTGGAACAATAGAATGATATTAGAGAATTAGAAAGGAAGAAAACCCTTTTATATAAAGTGGGCCATCATCAATTTCAGTATTTCGGCAGGAAGCTACATGATCTGCAGATCTAGCCAAAAATAATAAAAAACACTAATGAACCCTACATGCATTGTATGAAGTTGGACAGTGATTTTTTTATACACGTTGCTACGTTAGAGTTTAATAAATCAGAAGATATAAAAAGTAGCCTATTTATTTTGACCCAATCTAATTGTCTATCTCTTTCACCAGAGATATATTTTTTTTCCAAGTAAGGAGAGAAAAATTGACGTAAGCTAGGTTTTCAGCTCTCAAAAAGGCAGAAAGAGACGAGCATCGAGTTCTCGACATGGAACCATGAACTTTCATGGATTCCCTTGTTGTTTTAGAGGAAGGATCAGGGAGTAGAAACCCTAGGAG
Organism: Oemleria cerasiformis; assembly: GCA_037349345.1. Classification (NCBI taxonomy): domain Eukaryota; kingdom Viridiplantae; phylum Streptophyta; class Magnoliopsida; order Rosales; family Rosaceae; genus Oemleria; species Oemleria cerasiformis. The sequence continues at coordinate 6,781,929 of JAZGTL010000006.1, forward strand.
GCTACAGTTGAACCATTGTTCATTTTGGGTTCAACTGCATGGCATACCAGTCCTAAGCATGCTTGTGGCAATTGTGAGAAAGATTGATAGCCTCATTGGAGCAGTGTTGGATGTCGACAAGTCTAGGGGAAGTGAGTGCGTGGGATGCTTTGCTAGGGTCCGAATTCAAATGAGGGTCGATGACCCTTTGATGCGAGGGCCAAACATCGATTTTCCAGGAGAAGGCAAGATGTGGATTGATTTCAAATATGAGTTCTTGCCGGATTACTGTTTAATTTGTGGTTGTCTGGGCCATAGAACAAGGAGATGTGAGGCGAAGTACAATGAAGAGCATTGCGGGGAGGGCTCAGTGGCTGTTGAGTCCGTATTTGCTGTCAAAGCCTTGGATGCCAAGGAGGATATAAGAGGGTAGCCTCTGCAGAGCGTGCTTCGGCGCCAAAGGCAGAATACTTCGGAGGAAGATAGGAGAAACATCCGACGCGGAGATGGCGTGGCTTCGGGTTTGGCGACGAGAATTCAATCGTGAAAAGACGCAGAGGAAAGAAAGACTAGGGAGTTGGAGAAAGCTTTCGATGCTGGCTTGATTGGCAGAGGAGGACAGATCAGGGTTCCCCCTGCTAAGCAAGTTGGACCTAGCTCCGAGACTAATGTTGAAGGCCATAGTGTTAGGAGGTCGATGGAAGATGGACATGTTATAGATCTCAATATGCTGGTGGGAGGGGAACCTAACATGGGATTCATGGCTGGTGAGGAAGGGCTCAACATGAGTCACAATTCATACCCTTTTGTTTTGGGACCAATAATTGAACGCATTAGTAGGGAACAGAGAAGTACCAAGCGCAAGAGGCGTGTGCAGGAGACTCTCTTGATCACAATAAAGAGGAGGGGATAGTCTCAATAAGTAGAGAAGGCTGGAAGTTTTGCAGGGGGAATATCATGAGGTGGTCGAGAGCTTCCTTAATGGGTCTCTTGAGAGGCGGGGTGTGGAGTCCACCCTTCCCCCATCACAATGAGGATCTTATGTTGGAACTGTCAGGGAATTGGCAGAACTGGTGGCCTGACAGTGCACAATCTAGAGGTGCAAAATCGTCTCCCCCAGTCGGATATGATAATTTTGTTGGAAACGAAAAACAAGAGTTCCCGATATGAGTACTTGAACCGAAGGTTACGAATGGAGTTTATGCTACCAGTGGAAACACGTGGTAGAAGTGGTGGTTTATGTATGTTTTGGAAGAATGTCGATCAAGTACGATTAGTTAAATACGCATAGTTTCTCATTGAGGTTCAGGTGTATGACGAAGTGAAGAAATCAACTTGGCAGTTGCTTGCAGTGTATGTAAGTGTAGACGACAAGAAGCGAGCTAGGCAGTGGGAGTCCCTTCGTGGACGCATTCAAAGTAGTCAAGAAGCCTATCTAGTAATTGGAGACTTCAATGACATTCTACATTTGGAGGGGAAAGAGGGTGGTAATGGCCGGTCTGCTGCGAGCTTAAGACAATTTAGATCCTTTACTGCTGATTGCAGGTTGCTTGATCTTGGGTTTATGGGCTTCCCATTTACATGGAGGAGGCAGTGGGAGTCCCTTCGTGGACGCATTCAAAGTAGTCAAGAAGCCTATCTAGTAATTGGAGACTTCAATGACATTCTACATTTGGAGGGGAAAGAGGGTGGTAATGGCCGGTCTGCTGCGAGCTTAAGACAATTTAGATCCTTTACTGCTGATTGCAGGTTGCTTGATCTTGGGTTTATGGGCTTCCCATTTACATGGAGGAACAAAAGAGATGGTGGGGGGGGGGGGGGGGGGGGGGGGGGGGATGGGTTTCATTCAATTGGAGACTTCAATGACATTCTACATTTGGAGGGGAAAGAGGGTGGTAATGGCCGGTCTGCTGCGAGCTTAAGACAATTTAGATCCTTTACTGCTGATTGCAGGTTGCTTGATCTTGGGTTTATGGGCTTCCCATTTACATGGAGGAACAAAAGAGATGGTGGGGGGGGGGGGGGGGGGGGGGGGGGGGGGGGGGGATGGGTTTCATTCAATTGGAGACTTCAATGACATTCTACATTTGGAGGGGAAAGAGGGTGGTAATGGCCGGTCTGCTGCGAGCTTAAGACAATTTAGATCCTTTACTGCTGATTGCAGGTTGCTTGATCTTGGGTTTATGGGCTTCCCATTTACATGGAGGAACAAAAGAGATGGTGGGGGGGGGGGGGGGGGGGGGGGGGGGGGGGGGGGGATGGGTTTCATTCAATTGGAGACTTCAATGACATTCTACATTTGGAGGGGAAAGAGGGTGGTAATGGCCGGTCTGCTGCGAGCTTAAGACAATTTAGATCCTTTACTGCTGATTGCAGGTTGCTTGATCTTGGGTTTATGGGCTTCCCATTTACATGGAGGAACAAAAGAGATGGTGGGGGGGGGGGGGGGGGGGGGGGGGGGGATGGGTTTCATTCAAGCCAGATTAGATCGGGCCCTTGCTATGGATGCTTGGCTGAATTTGTACCAAAACAGCAGGGTCACCCATCTAATGGTGACGGGATCCGACCACTTTATGTTGGATTTGACAACGGATTCAACGATTAAAAAGTGACCGAGGCATTTCATCTACGACCCAAGATGGAACACCGACCCTAAATGTCAAGAGGTGGTGAAAGATAGATGGACATGTCCAGTTCAAGGAGGTAGCAGCGGTGACATGACTGGCAAGTTAAGGGCCGTAAAGACAGGTTTGCTGCAGTGACGGCAAAAAAAGAAGTAGGGAAACTCTCTGAGGCTCATCTCTGACCTCAAACTGCAGCTTTGTGAACTATATAAGGGCCACAACTTTGACAAGGAGAGGGTGCAAGAGTTAGAGTCACAATTGCAAACTGCGGTGCATGACGAAGAAACTTATTGGATGATTAAATCTCGGGTTCAATGGCTGAACGAAGGAGACATGAATACAAATTTTTTTCATGCAAAAACCCTGAAACGCAGGTGCGAAAATAAAATTGTGGGCATTCAAGATTAGAATGAGATTTGGCAGGTAGAGGAAAGGGAAATACAGCGCACTTCTGGAAGCTATTTTAGGGGTTTGTTTGCCACTTCGAACCCAAGAAAGATTGAGGAGGTTGTTGAGTGTGTGGAGGATCAGGTGATGGAGGAGGAAAACTTTGAGCTTATGAAGGAAGTGGGAGGCGCAGAGATTAGACGTGCTATACAAGACATCAATCCTATAAAATCGCTAGGGTCGGACGACTTCACTACCAGCTTTTACCAACACCATTGGGGAATCATAGGTGCTGAGGTAACCCAGGGGGTGTAGGCGTTCTTCCGTGGGGGACGAATGGTACAAGGTCTGAATGATACACATATTGCCCTTATTCCCAAGGTAACTAGTCCATTGGATATGACTCAATTCAGGCCTATTTTGTAAGGACCCTTCCCGAATTTTCCCTCGAAACCCGGAAAAAACCCTTATCCCGTCTGACAGTCCTTTTACCTCAAAATTTAAATACCAGAAATACCCTTTGTTCTTAAATAATTTTTATTAAACCTTACAGGGTTCCCAACAGAACCTCTGTACTTACTACCCACTCCTACTATCAGACGCAGGATAATATACAGGTCAAAGCCAAGACCTCGGAATAGTGGTGATTCAAATAGAAATACTCTCTGACACCAAATGTCAGTACGTCAGACATTGCTGACATCTCTACTGGAAAACCACAAGACAACAGACTAGTCAGATACTGGTGAATCAACAATAATTCGTCCCTCTGGGTTACCGCCCACACCAACCCACTGACCCGGATAACGAAGTATTTCTATAGGTTGATTAAGCCCATGATAATTGACGTCTGGTTCATATTAGAGTCGGAAATATCCTCGGCTATCATATCGTATCATCAGCCGGTATAACATTCGGCTATCATATCACATCAGTCGGCATATCTCTCAATTATCATATCCCTAGCCACCAGGGTATCCCTTGGGGTGTGCTAGTCCAGTATCACAACTCTCTGTACTATGATATCTCATCAGCCGGCATATCTCTCGACTGGCATATCATATCAGTCGGCATATCTCTCGACTATCATATCATATCAGTCGGCATATCTCTCGACTATCATATCATATCCGTCAGCATATCTCTCGACTATCATATCATATCCCTAGCCACCAGGGTATCCCTTGGGGTGTGCTAGAATATGTACTACTTGGACTCGACCACAATCTCTGCAAAATCACCTTTTATATTGGAGGTTCACCGGGAGTCTGCCAACACGGAACCAAGGCCCGGATCCTAGGCCCCCTCAAATCGGTTTTGTTTATATTGGGGGTTCATCGGGAGTCCGCCAACACGGAACCAAGGCCCGGCTCCTAGGCCCCTTCAAATCGGTTTTGTTTATATTGGGGGTTCACCGGGAGTCCGCCAACACGGAACCAAGGCCCGGCTCCTAGGCCCCTTCAAATCGGTTTTGTTTATATTGGGGGTTCACCGGGAGTCCGCCAACACGGAACCAAGGCCCGGCTCCTGGGCCCCCTCAAAATGATATTGTATCCAAAATCAAGTATATATTTTGTTTATCATTTATCACAAATACGGTTTCAACTCCAAATCACGGACCCAAATAATTACCACGTCAAAACAATATCAAAACCGAATCCAACAACCATATAATTTCTCACAACACTCTTCCACTGAAATATTGGAAAAACAAATATCCAGCAATCATTTATAAATTCTAGGTAATCATTACAACCATATACAACAGTATTTAAATCGAGGATATTATACATGCATTACAATTTATAAATACAACCATACAGAACGGTATTTAAATCAAAGATATTCATACCTGCATTACAATTTATAAATCAAAAGTCCGCTTACCAACATCATCCAACCCAAAATTCATGGATGCTCTAGCCTAAGAAACACCTACACAATAATCACCCAACTACCTTGACTTTTCGAGCTCAAAACCCTCTCCACGGTCAAGCCTTACCGCTGGGATTGCCCAACCGGGCTCTAAATGAACTCCTATGGCCTCGAAACCAACAAAATCGGATCCAGAACGTCCCAAAACCCTAGTCACGCGTCGCCGTGACTTCGGGAACAGTCTCACGCGCCGCCACGCGCCACCGGAAGGCCAGAACACGTGCTCACGTGCCGCCACGCGCCAGTCACGCGCCTGCTACAGTGTTCACGCGCCTAGACCGGTTCAACCCGGCACGGCTCGACCTGACCCGGTCCAACTCGACTTAACCCGACCGGTTCACTCGACTCGACCGGTTCACTCGACTCGACTGGTTACCGGTGACTCGCCGGAGAAGACGACCGGACGGCCCTCGCCTTCGCCGGAGGCTGGCCAGAGAAGATGACCGGACCGCCACCGTCTGGTTCGCCGGAATCCCCCATTTCTGGCCGAACTTCAAGGTTTTCTAATTTCTTCATTTCTTAACCGTTTTTCACGATCTACACATGGAAATTCATCTACTTTTCACCAGGAATCCAAATATGAGGTCAAAGTTCGGAGATCGTACCTGGTTTGGCCGGAAAACGGCCGAGAAGGTTCGGTTCACCTCCCTCCTCCGTCTGTCGCCCACGGGGGTGCTCCCACTCTGATGATTACACCAAAAGACTCGTGGGGTCGCGGGGAAGATCCTCCCGACCTTGGTTTTGTTCGAATCGGATCGAAACCCATCCGATGAAAATGGGTCTTCGGTGTTCACACGGGGAGGTCTTCGGGTGGAGCGAGATTGAACGGGCCAATCTCCCGAGGAGAGAGAAAAATATCTTCTATATAATTCCAACTTTTCCAAAATTACCAAACTGCCCCTGAAGCTTCTAGACCCGTAACGAACTCATCGGGTCTCCGTTTTCCGCGTGCCACCTGTCTACGAACTCGTGAGTTCGAGACCTACGCAACAACCCAAGAAAAATTTCCAAAAGTACTGCCAGTCAAAAAGTGACTCCCGAACCCGTCCAAAACTGAGGGTAAAATTGTCCAATTCTCAAAAGAATTTAGTTTTTGGTCCGGGTCGTTACATATTTCACTATGTAATGTTTTATTCAAGATTATTTCCAAAGTAATTTGCAATAGATTGAAGAAAGTTTTGGCAAGGATTGTAAGCAATACCCATAATGCGTTCGTTGAGGGCAGACAGATTTCTGACAATGTCCTGGTTGTACATGAAATTTTGCATGCTATGAAAAATAAGAAAGGGGTAGAAGAGGTTGATATGGCGCTCAAAATTGATATGTCGAAGGCCTATGATCGAGTAGAATGGGGTTTTCTAATGGAAGTGTTGCAAAAGCTTGGTTTCGAAGCTCGATTCTGTCAGTGGATAAAGGAATGTATCACAACAGCCACATACAATGTTCTAAATGGGGAAGCTTTTGGTTTCATTGAACCAGAGCGTGGCCTCAAACAGGGAGATCCCTTATCACCTTTTATGTTCATTCTTTGCACAGAGGGACTTATCTCCCTACTACGTAGACAACAAGAGAAGGGAACGCTATGTGGCATTAGGGTGGGCCAAAGCAACCTAGTAGTCAACCACCTCTTATTCGCCGACGACTCGGTGTTCTTTAGTCGTGCGACGGTAGCGGAGGCTGCTAGTATTAAGAAGACACTGAAATGTTATGAGGAGGTATCTGGTCAAGTTATCAACTATAATAAAAGTTCTATCTTTTTCAGTGCTGGTTGTGATGCCAGTACATAGGAACAAATGGTTGCAACCCTTGGGATTCAGCAAAAAGTGGGGTTTGGGAAATACTTGGGGCTTCAATCGGATTTTGGGCTATATAAGAAGGCAGTGTTTGAGGAGGTAAGACACAAGATCGAGTTGAAGACTCAAGGGTGGGCTTGACAATATTTGAATCCTGCTGGAAAAGAGGTTTTGCTGCGAGCGGTAGCAATGGCCTTACCTACCTATGCTATGTTGTGCTTACATTACTCATATCGGTATGTCAGGATATTGAACGATGCTTGGCTCGATTTTGGTGGCGGGGGAAGAACTTGGAAAGAGGAGTTCATTGGGCAGCCTGGAAAAAGGTTAAAAAATCAAAGAATCGAGGTGGATTGGGCTTTCGGGACTTGTGTTGCTTCAATTTAGCTATGCTAGCCAAAATTGGTTGGAGATTGCTCAAAGATCCCGAGTCGATCCTCACTTAGGTTTTGAAGGCTAAGTACTTTCCTGAAACCACTTTCATGCACGCTGAGCATGTCACAGGTTCCTCATGGGGGTGGAAGGGTATTATTCAAGCCAAGCAGATTCTCATGGCGGGTGTTCGGTGGAGGGCAGGGAATGGGGTGTCAATTAGAACACGGCATGACCCCTGGATACCTACCACTAGACCATTTAAAGTGAAGTCTAATTATTCTAATTTGCCTCCCATGGTTGTGGATTTGATTGACCAGTGAAAGGAGTGGAATTGCGACATGATTGCAAGTATGTTCACCGCTGAGGAGGTCCTTGAGATTCTGTCCATTCCAATAAGCATGTTTGGTGGTGAAGACAAGTTGGTGTGGCATTTTACCAATGTTGGAAGGTATACGGTGAAGTATGGCTATGCCTTAGCAATTGAGTTATTTCGAAATGGTGACCTGGGCTGAAGAGGCACAGGGGAGAACAGCTTTCACATGACTTCAGGAAAGCAGTGGGACATGTTTTGGGCTGCTCCGGTACCTAATAAATTATGCATGTTCCTGTGGCGGTGTTTATATAACTATCTAGCGGTGTGAGCAAACCTGGTGAGGCGCAAGATCTTGGTGGACAATGTTTGCCCCGCTTGTGGGGAAACTGGGGAAACTCAGGAGCATATGTTCTTCTCCTGTCATTTTGTGCATGTGTTTTGGTTTTCTAGTCTGCTTCAATTGGATGTGATAGTGGTAGTGGGGTTGAGTTTCATGGATGGATGGGAGTTGTTGGTCAAGCTTTACAGGAACAAGGAGGGGGTTGGCGAAGCCATATAATGGGTGTTTTTCTGGATGTGGAGAATCTGGAAGAATAGAAACCATCATTGTTTTAATGATATAGCAGCTGAGCCTAGCCAAGAAGTTAGGAAAACTCAGGAGCACGTGGGGGAGTCCCTTCGTGCCCAGGCAGAGAGACCGAGTGCAGTGCATTCTGTGCAATTGGCAGGTCCCGCTCCCTTGCCTAAGCAGCAACGGTGGCAGCGTCTGCCATTTGGAACATTTAAGCTCAACTGCGACGACTCGTGGGTAGCTGCCACGAAGACGGGTAGCACGGGTTGGGTGCTGCGATCGTTTATGGGTACCTTTGAGTTGGGAGTTGGGCAAGGTGTTGTGTCTTGTGGATCTGCCCTCCATGCAGAGGTGTTGGCCATGCGCTATGCGATGGAGGAATGCCTTGACGCTGGGGTTAACCGAGTGGAGATCGAATCTGATTCCCAGGTGCTTGTGCATTCTCTGCTGCATGGCGTTGCGGCTGAAGTTTCCATCGAGAGTATTGTTGCTGATATTCTTGTTCTTAAGGCTCGTTTCGAGTCCGTTATTTTTCAGTTTGTTCCGCGCGCCTGTAAAAAGGCAGCGCACCTAGTAGCTTCTTTCGCCAGACATATAGGGGGTAGTCATTGCTGGGAGGGCCTAGACCATGATTGGCTCTTTGATACTTTGGCGGCTGATGTAAACATTGCAATTCGTCTTTAATACAGATTATCTTTCGAAAAAAAAAAAAACAAGATAAATGGTTATATGTATTTAAATGCATGAATTATTAATTCATTTATGAAGAATTATTGTATAGATAACGTGATGAACGATTCGGACAATTTGACTCAAATTATTGTATGACAATTTGACTCAAATTATGACGAATGACAAGCTGGGAACATAGATAGGCAATTTCCTCCATATTGTAGTACATTCAAAGTGATCAAATTGTTTTACCCAATTTCTTTTTGACTTCGGGATGGGAAATATGGATATGCAATTTCCTGCGGGGTCGACTTTTTAGTCATTGTGTCAAAGCCAATTTGGAGAAAGTATGTTTTTACAAACCAAAATCTCCGTAGGGAGTAGGGACTAGGGAGACTTTTCCCAATAATTGGCGGAAAAACGTGGTGATAAATATTGACTTTTAAAAATCATTTTCGTTACGCACAAAGAAAAGAAAGCACTGCCGCGCAATGAGTAACGAGCATTGAGGCATGACGATGACGACGACGACGATGACACGCAATTGAAATATGAGCAATAATGGAGCACTCCCACAGTCCCATTCCCTCCCTCCTTATCTTTCCACATCTTTTCTTTTTTAATTTTTTTTATACAATGATATGGAAGAATAATTACAAAATAAATGTTGGATATCGATTTCGTAAATATGAAAAAAAGTGATTATAATATATAATGAGAGTCGAATATAAAACTAATCGAATTTAAGACGTCATATATAACGTATTGAGAGAAATATCAATGAATTATAATACTAAATTGCGTCCACAATATTTACTAGTGCCTCGTTACAATAAAACTCTCATCGTCCTCTCTTATCAATTATTTTCAACCCAACTTTGGATGGGTTCGTGTTTAGAATTAGACTCGTGTTGATGTATTGATTTATTATTTATTAATTTATTTTATTGTAGATCAAATCACAATAAATAGAAGATCTCAACAACGATTAATTATTACATTAATTTTTTAAGTATTTAATAAAATAAAAGTGAATTCAATATAATTATACTTTTAAAGAAATTTTTTTTTGTCAGTGACACGCAGTATCCCAAAGCTTTCAATCACAGACTAATCTGCACTAGGGGCTGTGAAAACTCACAGAGGTATTTCAGCCTCCCCTGGTCACAAGTCAAATGTCAATTTCGTGTCTCAAACTTGACATTTGATTTATAGCCACAGGAAAATTGAAATGCCTCTGTGAGTCATTTATGCATTTTGCTCACACAATGAGCATTAGGATGACCCCTTTTTCCTTAATATTAACGTGTTGAAACTTGAAACACAATTTTGCATACCATGGAAGGCATTCATATGTTGATTAATAAAAAAAAAAATTGAGAAGATCTTCTCAAATTAAGATGAATAAGTGCAAAAAAATGAATTTGGATGAGAATATGCAAAGAATTGGGTAAAAAACCATGTTTTATGGACTCTGCTGGAGATGCTATAAACCAACAAGGTCAAAAAGCAAATAAAAAATTAAAAAAATTATAAAAAAGAAAAACTAAAATAAACCCTAAATCTGAAATTGGAGTAGCTTCCACATCTCCAGTTGCTGCCAGGTCTGTCCCAAGCCAAATTGAGGCCTAAGGTGAAAATACAAATGAGGCTTTTTAGTATATTATTTAAGCTAAATTTTAGATAAATTTTAGTTAATTTAGTTTGAAATATTATTCATAGCCCAATACAAATGAGGCTCTTTAATTAATTTAGTTTGAAATATTATTCATAAATTTTACTTTTAGAATGCAAAATTGCTTGTTAATGTTTGTACTTCACTTGCTTACTTGATAGTTTTGGAAGAATGTCAATTGATTTTTACAAAAATAAAATAACAACTTTGAGAAGAAAAAGAAAATAGAGTAAAATTAACCTAGAAAAATCAAATGTGTCATTATATTTTTTCTCAACAAATAAAGCTATAAAAACAATTCTAACAAAATGAAGGGATCTCAAGTTTAAATTGAAACTTTCTTTTATATAGAATAAATTATAGAAATTAGAGATTGAAATTTGGGAAAGAGATGTAAAACAAACTATTAAAAATTTAGAATATATAAATTGACAAGGAGAGTAAAATCTAGGCCTAGAATATATGAATCAAAATGGAAGAAAATGAAAGAAAGAGGAAATGTATTTGAGGCCTCCAACATCTCCATGCACACAGCCCAATATAAAAGTAAGAAATTTTTTTGAGGCCTCAAACATTTGCATGTGCATAACCCAATATAAAAGTTCTTTTTTTGATTGCTTTTTAATTTTTTTATTATCTTTTATATATGTAAGTAAGGACTAAGATAAAATGAGATATTTTTTCAAAGTGTGGTCCAAAACACAAGCCTTATCTGCCTTGGGCTTAGGCCGAGCCTGTTTACCGCCATACCAAGACACTAGAGCCACAACAGTAGCATGAACCCACAACCATCAAAGAGGAGAAACCTGCAAGCCAAACAAATGTATCAAACTAATTACAATTTGATGGAGTTAGATTAAAATTTGCTGTTTTTTTACGTTAAATTTTAAAGATGAATTCAATCTCCAAATTTTGTTGCACATACTAGTTTTTTTTTTTTACCAAAATTGTTGCACATACTAGTTTTTTTTTTTTACCAAAATTGTTGCACATACTAGTTCAAAACTATAAAACATGGGACCATATTTCAAGCTCTTTATTCCTAAACCAAAAAGAACGTTTTTTTTGTTGTCATACGAAGAAAATGAAAGTACAGATCCCATTTCTTGTTGTATTACTTGTGAAAGGTAAAAATCACATTCAAAATTGTATTCACGTTTGTTTCCCTATGAGGAATCATAAAATAGTATCAAATAATATTGTAGTATGATTACTTCTTACTAGACTCCCTATACTCGTTAGACAATACTTCTGATTTCTTTTTATAGCTCGCTCTGCACTTGTGACATCTTTTAAGCATGTGCGTTAACGCTGCACTTGTGGCATTTTTTTTAAGCACGCATTACACGCAGCTTTTTTAGTTTCTTTATGTTAGGTCTAAAGAAAATTGTTTTAAATATAAATTCATGTATTTTTATTTTAAAATAATTGATAAAAAAAGTAGTATGATGAAAATAAGTGCCGTGGGAGTTAAGAAGAAGGTGATATAGTTAATCACTTAATGTTATGGCCTAGTGATATTCATCTCCACTTGTTATGTGGGAGCTCTCGGGTTCGACTCTCGTCAGGTGAGGTCGATACGCAATGTTTTTATAATGTAACCCCCCTCCCCTAATGCGGGTCTGGGATCGGTTATTCGAGATCACGTGGGAAGTTTTTAGCAGCAAGATGCTTATACAAGTGCTCTTTATCACCACTAATGGCAGAGGCCTGGGCCACTTTGGATGGGTGCTTGTTGGCTCATGAGCAAAATCACCAGTGTATCATCCTTGAATCTGACTCATAGACCCTTATTCGTTGTATGGACGCCACTAATGGCGGAGGCCTGGGCCACTTTGGATGGGTGCTTGTTAGCTCAGGAGCAAAATCACCAGCGTATCATCCTGGAATATGACTCACAGACCCTTATTCGTTGTATGGATGGCAATATTGAGAGGGGACGTTGGGAGTTGTTCCCAATCTTATCACGATTGAAGGAATGTGGTTGCCAATTTGAGGGATTTTGATTTCAGTGGACACCAAGGTCCACAAACAAGGTTGCTGATGCCTTATCTTCTCAAGCTCGGCCAAGTATGTGCAGGGAGGTCTGGATTGAACGCCCTCCATTTTTCTTAATGTTTGTGCTGAATAATGATGGCCTTCCCTGCCCTCCTATTTAATTTTGTTAGGATTGGTTTGAAGGAGTGGACGTCCCTGAGCTTGTCACCTGTCTACACTCTTTCAAGCCTTACTGTTTTTACCTTTAGGTCCATTTGTAGTTTCTGTTCATTTGTGTTTGGTTTTAATGGGAAGTAAGTTTTCAGATAAAAAAAAAAGGGTGATATAGTTTTCCTTTTTTTGGTTACATTGGTAGAATTCGAACACTGTACTATTTTTTTTTTCCTATTCAATTTTACATTTGGTTTCCTTTTTACATAAACACCCTTGGAAGTTGTTAAATATATATTTAGTGTGAGTTATATTTTTTTGTTTTAGGGTTTTTTCTATCATTTTTTTTCAGTGAAACCTATAACCCTAATCATTTTTCTCTTGACTTTATAATAGTAAATATTGAGCTCATAAATATATATTTATTGATAATATATTTTAAAAATAAGAAAATTATCAACTCTATTATCTACTTATATAATAACACAATGACTACCTAATAACACCTGACCATAATAACATATTACCTAATAATTTCTCCTTAAATACCATGCAAATTTGGAATTTTCTAGTCTTTACTATAAGGACACGTTTACTTATTAGGAATGAGAATAATGGGTAATGAGAGAAGTAGACAATCAGAGAAGTGGATAATCGGAGAAGAGGGTAATTATTCTCATTGAGTTGTTTACTAACTATATAGAATTAAAACAGTAATGGGATTAATTTTCATTGTTTTTGTTTACTAACCGTTATGAATCGGAATAAAAATTAATTGATTACTAAAATGCCCTTTATCTTTCTCAACCTTTTCATCATCTTGTTCTCTTATTTGATCATTCTCTAAACACACGTCAACCCCAGCAGCCACAAAAGAATACACCGACAATATTTTAAATACAAAAATAAATTAACCTCAAACATGGTGAGGTGTGAAGGAAAGTAGAAGAATAAAAACAAAAATAACGTAATTACCTATTTTGGAGCCAAAAAAGCGTCTGAAGCAAGAATAGCGTGGAGAATTGAATGGTTAAGCCGTCGGAGTATCGAAGTATTCAGAAGAAAATTAGGATATGCGTAAATTTATTGTGACTAAAGACTGTAATTACTGGAAAAGTTGTAAGGCAATTTTGGTACATCAAAAAATTAAAATAGGTAATGGGAATCATTAACACCTCCCCCTAATTAATTCCATTACCCATTTTGGGGTAATGACATTAATGATTTCAAGTGGGGTCCACCTATTAAAAAAATCTAAGGTCTCGTTTGGTACGCCGTATTGTACTGACTATTTCAATCAGATAGACTAATCTATCAACTGAATAGACTGACTATTTAGTCGGACGTTTGGTGCTCTGCCTGATTAAAATGTCGACTATATTATACTGGCCAGATTATATTATATTAATTGATAAGAAAAATTTATATATCATAAATATTAATTATGTATATTATTATTATTATTTATTTTATTTTAATTAATTATTGATATTATGTATATTATTATTTATTTAATTATTAATTTATTATTATTATTATTACTATTTATTATCATTATTATTATTATTACTATTTATTATCATTATTATTATTATTATTATTACTATTTATTATTATTATTATTTTAAAAATTGTTAGTTAACCGACTATTTAATTAGGATAATTTTGAGGGTATTATTTTAGCGGGTGTGGACCATATAAATGAACTCAACCGTATTAAATTATCCGGTGACTAATTAATATGAGTGATACCAAGCACCGATTTCGTACTATATTATTCTATCTGGTCCCTTATACGGCGTACCAAATGTAACATAATTGTGTAAGTAAATGCATGAGTATTTCATAATGAGAATCATTACCTTTGATTTAATTTCCATTACCTCTAAGTAAACATGCTCTAAGAATCTTGAGATTTTCTGATTTAATTATGAATTTAGAAATAATTACACATCAAGCAAAAGTAAACACAGTCAGCGGTCCACACAAATACACAGAGGAAGAGTTCAACAAATGTCACTGCACTACTCACACGCAATAACTGTCCCATAAAATACTAAAAAAATACGTTTTGAGCAGTCACAAAAAGAAAATAAATAAAGCATAATGATGGCCGTTGAAAACTTTGAACCAATCCCAGCCGTCCATCAGAGGCGGCTGAAATCCAAGCCCTCTGATCCCCTCCCAAACGCGTCCTCACAATTCTCTCTGGCGCGCTTTCGCAACACCAGCGCCTTCTTCAGTTCTTCCTTCTCCCCTCAGCTTTAAAATGCTCTCGTCTTTCATCGTATTCGTCAACACCAACATAAACAGCACCAAATTCTAGAGAGATAAACTGAAGACTCCTAGAGAGAGAAAGTCAGGTCGCAAGTTCACACACACTGTTGAAATGGCTGACGTCCCTCCCGGCAATGGAGATTTCCCGGCGGTCCCTTCCCACGGCGGCCAGTACATTCAGTACAACATCTTTGGCAACCTCTTCGAGATCACCAACAAGTACCGGCCTCCGATCATGCCGATCGGTCGCGGCGCGTACGGTATCATTTGGTACGTCGGTTTTCTCGGGATCGATTTCTCTCGTTTCCTTTTTATGTGTTTTGGTTTTTGATTGTTGGATTGTTGTTTGGGATTTTTCAGCTCGGTGTTTCATTCGGAGTTGAATGAGATGGTGGCGATGAAGAAAATCGCCAACACCTTTGACAATCACATGGACGCCAAGCGCACGCTCCGTGAGATTAAGCTGCTTCGCTATTTGGATCACGAAAACGTGAGATTATGTGATTATTTTGAAAGTACTGTTTCAATTTAGCTCTAGTTGCTTAATCTATGAAAAAGTTGACTTCTTTAGATTCTTGCTCTTTTTAGTTTTACATTTATAGCTCAGGACTCAAAAGAGAGAGGGAATTACTATATTTAGTTAGTTTACTGATGCAGACGCTTTTGGAAAGGCTGAAGAGTTTTATAGAAGTTACTGCTATAGGTGGAAAGTTTTTTACTGTTTAGATATGGAAGGTTTTGCTAAAAGTAGAATTTGATGATTGTCAAACAGGTCATTGCTATCAGGGATGTGGTTCCTCCACCTCTGAGGAGAGAATTTTCGGATGTATACATTGCCATGGAACTCATGGATACTGACCTTCACCAAATTATTCGCTCGAATCAAGGTTTATCGGAGGAGCATTGTCAGGTACTTACTAATTCTTGCTTTTGAATTTTATCAACCAACCCTCCATTGGTACGTTTTGTGTTAGTAAATGGTTTTCGTTATTTGGGACTGATTTATGTAAGCTGGAATGCTTTGCAGTACTTCTTGTATCAGATTCTTCGAGGACTGAAATATATACATTCGGCGAATGTTATTCACCGGGACTTGAAGCCCAGCAACCTGTTGCTGAATGCCAATTGTGATCTTAAGATATGTGATTTTGGCCTTGCTCGTCCCACTGCAGAGAATGAGTTATTGACAGAGTATGTTGTCACCAGATGGTACAGGGCACCTGAGCTTCTGTTGAACTCTTCAGATTACACAGCTGCAATAGATGTATGGTCTGTTGGTTGCATCTTTATGGAGCTTATGAATAGGAAGCCTTTGTTTCCCGGAAGAGATCACGTGCATCAGATGCGCCTATTGACAGAGGTAACATGAATTATAGACAAGTAGTAACAAAATTTGAATTTGGCATGACCTGACTTTGACTGTGTTATTTAAGAATCGCACTTTTCTAGAAGGATTGTCACTGAAAATACTCATTGTACATTTAAGTGGCTCCTGCACCTGCATTAAAAATACTCATGATGTTTCAATTCTGGGGATGATTCCTACTGGTTCATACTTTGTTAACTTAAAATACTGAATACTTTGCAACCTTTTCTAAGTATCTATAGATTCCCTCTTCATGGAATGCTTCATTGGAGTTGTCTGTACTTGACTTTACATAGTAGTTAAAGTTCTGCTAGTTTGCTTTCCTCCACTTTTGTACAGGACTAAATTATTTAGCTATTCTTATAGAGCAATATCTGCTGGATAAAATTACTAATAATGGTTTTTAATTTCTATTATAGCTTCTTGGGACACCAACTGAGTCTGACCTTGGGTTTGTTCGAAATGAGGAGGCTAGAAGATATATACGGCAGCTTGCCCCACATCCTCGTCAGCCATTGGGGAGGCTTTTTCCACATGTTAATACACAAGCCATTGATCTCGTTGATAGAATGTTGACGTTTGATCCTACTAGAAGGATAACTGGTAAGTTTCTCCATGCCAACTTTTGTTGCTTTTCGCTGGTTAATATGTATGGAATGTTGCCACATTCAGGTCTAGTTATGGGTTAAGCCTGAAACGTACCTCAACTTGTTCTAATTGTATAACTTGTGCTTCTGCAGTTGAAGAGGCATTGGCTCATCCTTACCTGGAAAGACTACATGACGTAGCTGATGAACCAATCTGCACTGAGCCATTCTCCTTTGATTTCGAGCAACAACCCTTGGGAGAAGAGCAAATGAAAGATATGATTTACAGAGAGGCTATAGCACTCAATCCAGAGTATGATTGATATGAAAAGCATTAGCACTTTGTTTCTATACAAGTAGAAAAATTTGCACTGCTCTCTGATCAAAATGGTTATTATGGCCAAAATATTCCAATCATCAGTGAGCGCTGTGTTAAACAATTTAGTAGGTTACTGATTAAGTTACCTCATCGTCCTATTTGATCTACATCATTACGCAGGTGGGTTTGCTGGATTTTCCAGAATGAACCGCCCATCGATTTTACTAGACCTCTATATTATTTTTGAGGTCAGTTCCTCTTTTGTTTTTGGTTGGTTGAACTTGTATTCTATTTATCTTGTTTGTATCTTGATTTTTTTTTTTTGTTATTTTTTTTTGCTGTACCAAACTTGTACCATGTATAGCAAGATTGTATTGACGAACCTAACAATGATTCGATAAATACCTTTATTTATTCCTTGTGAGGCCAATTTGTGAAGCTTGTGTACTTATTTTATCTGCCATTTGTTTGATTGACCAATTTATGGTTGTGACTTGTGACATTGTTGTATTGCTCAGTTATGCTTCCGAGTTTTCAACCACTCATGTGAGTGTACTATTTAGGTATTCTTTTGGTTCAGCAATGATGATGAGCTGTGGGTTGATTAAAAGTCATTTCACATCAGAGCCCTCCTTGCTTGCTTATTTGCTTGTGTTGTATTGTATTTCAATTTACAGCATTTATGTCATAACCACCTCTGCAGTGCTCTTAGCCAATGAAACAAGCCCTTCTTTCATACTGGACTGTTAAGACTCCAGGGATTCTCTTTGTATGAATTTACTACCATGTGATTTAGTGAAAACTATAGGGTTATAATCGTTCTTCAAAAAATTTTAATTTACTATCTTGAATTTTCTATTTTGTTTCAACTGAAAGTCTTCCGTTACATTTTCTATTAAATAGTCTATTAAGTGTTGTTGAGCCCAAATTTGGGGTCATATTTAGCCTATGTGAACAACTAATAAGTGCCACATGTGCCACATAGGCTAAATGTGGGTCTAATTTTGGACACATAAGAACTTAATGCCCTAGATTATTTAACGGAAAATGTAACGGAGGGTTTTAATTGAAACAAAATAGAAAGTTCAGGGTAGGAAATTAAAAGATTTGAAAGAACTAATATAACATTGTAGTTTCGACTAAATCACAAAATAATAAATTGTAATTTGCCCTAGGACACATTCTATAATGATAGTGTATTGTTTACAAGTCATTTCATTTTGTTATTGGCACGTTTTTCAGTATCATTTAGACAACCTATCATTTGATAGAGAATGGATGTCTTGTTCATATTTTTACTTTAGTTTGGTATTGGTAGTCATGCTATATACTGAAAAGCGCCTAGTGGAGCATTCTGTTGATATAATTCAGGACCATTCTGCTGATATAATTCACATATCTTCTCATGAGTTAGACCTCTCTAAATCAGTTGAAAGTTGAGGCATCTAAGGTCTCGTTGGTTCGTCGTATTGTACTGATTATTTCAGTCGAATAGACTAATCTGTCCACCGGATAGATTGACTATTTAATTAGGCGTTTGGTATTCTACCGGATTAAAATACCGACTATATTATACTAGTTGATAAGAAATATCTATATATCATAAATATTAATTATGACTTATTATTTATTATTTATTTTAATTAATTATTGATATTATCACTATTTATTTATTATTAATTTATTCTTTTATTATTATTATTATTACTATTTATTATTATTATTATTATTAATTTTCAAGATTGCTAGTCATCCGACTATTTAATACGGACAATTTTGAGGGTATTATTTTAGCAGGTGTGGATCGTATAAAGGTACTCAACCGTATTAATTTATTCGGTGACTAATTAATACGAGTGGTACCAAACATCGGTTTTATACTATATTATCCTATCCGGTTCCTTATACGGCGTAACAAACGTAACCTAAAGGACTACAATTACTGTGGCTGAATTTATCTACAGGGCTACCACTACTAGAGAATAAGTTAGTGCTTATATGATATCGAGCCTGTTAGCTGGGTCCTCTAATGATGCCTGAATGGAGAGCTGCACCATAATTTTACAAGTAGTCATGATAATGCCACAATTAGTAAATTAATGCTGATTGTAGTCCTGATGATGCCTGAAGGGAAAGCTACAGCACAATTAGTGCGGCATTTACAAGACTAATGTAGTCCTGATGATGCCTGAAGGGAAAGCTACAGCACAATTAGTGCGGCATTTACAAGACTAATGTAGTCCTGATGATGCCACAATTAATGCTTAATGATATTGAGCCTGTTAGCTGGGTCCTCTGATGATGCCAGAAGGGAAAGCTACACCACAGTTAGTGTGGCATTTACAAGACTACATTGACGTTTCTACACTATTTATAAGGTCCGGGAGCTTATGAACCTACATTCCAACAAGAGGCAAAAAGGTCGGCACAGAGTTACACCAGTTGCGTAACATGGATGCATCACTTTCAGTTGACAGAGAAGCAGAAATGGTGAATTATGGTGGTTAACGCGGCGGTTGGATCATCTTTTTATTCATCTTAGGTCTCTCCCCATTTCTTATCTATATATCCCTTCATTCGCATCTTTTTTTTCGTTTACTTATGACTATGACAAAGTGAAAATGAAGCAGGATTTGTGCCTTTATGTTTGGACCAGGAACTTTAACGTGCTTGACACTTGCTGCTGGAGGATGGCAAGCAAATTTGATTGTGTATCTGATTCAGAAATTTAATGTGAAGAGCATTGATGTGGTCAACGGTTGCACCTCTTTATTTCCTATCGTTGGAGCAATTGTTGCAGACTCTTTCTTTGGCTGTTTCCCAGTCATCTTGATCTCTTCTTGTATCTCCTTGCTGGTAATAGTCTCACTCGGTTTCTTCTTGCATCTTTTTGTTTCCTGCCCTCTATTGTTTCTCTTTCGAGCTATTAGAATCAGATATCTCTCATTTCTTTTCAACTTCATCATCATTTACATTTATCCTTGCAGGGATTGGTCCTATTAGTTTTGACTGCAACTCTTGACTCCTTGAGGCCTCCATCATGTGAGAATGGATCGAGCATGTGCGAAACACCATCCAATTTTCAGTTTGCAGTTCTCTATGGCGGTATAGCTCTGGCATCAATTGAACTGGGAGGCACTCGCTTTACTATAGCAACAATGGGTGCAGACCAGTTTGACAAGCCTGAAGATCAAGGGACTTTCTTCAACTGGTTTTTCTTTGCCATTTACACAACTGCTGTTATAAGCTCTACAGCCGTTGTCTATATTAAGGACAATGTCAATTGGGGGTTAGGATATGGCGTATGTGCTCTTGTTAATTTGATCGGTGTAGTCATTTTCTTATCAGGAAGGCCTTTCTATCGCCTTGATAAGCCACAAGGCAGCCCATTCGCAGATATATCAGGAAAAGGAATTCTATACTCTCATCCAGAAGCGAGGGTTACCTCTATCACAATGATGGAGAGGCAAAAATGATTCCTTCAACACCTAAGAAAAGCCTCAGGTGCGACTTCAACTTTGAGTTTCAAGTAATCCCTTGTCATTCATGTCACAATTGCAATAAGATTTAACTCATGGTTCAAGACAAACTTTTTCTTGCCCTTTTAAGAGGTGTAGCAGAAGCATTGTTTCTTACGGAAAAGGAAAATAGGCACTAGATTAGTAATAGGTACACATGCATCCTCACGTAGATACCTTGCTGCCTTCCTCAAAAGCTGTTTGTTTTGGCTTTCCTGGTGTGTAACATGAATTTTTGTTCCGAAAACGTGCCTCCTCTTGTTGGATTTTAAAAAGATCACTAGAATATATTATGCTACATCTATCTCTGTTGAATATTCATCATTTCTTTCTTCTTCTTTGAAATCTAGGAAAAAAGAGAGAATTTTTCCTCAAGAACTTAGGATCTGTAATCTTACCTTCCATTATGCATTGAAACTAGCGCATTGTCAAATCAACTTCTTTTGGATGTTGGTGCTCTAGCTTTTCTGTATGATGGAAAATAAAAACACAATCCGAAGACATATTATTTAGACACAATCTGTAATTTTTTTTCTCTTGTTATGTTGGTGATGGTGGCAATAATATTGCTTTCTAAAATGTCAATTTAATCACTTGTTGCAGCTTTCTGAATGGTGCAACCTTCAAAACAGAAGAGGACTTGAAACCAGATGGTTCAGTTGCAAAGCCATGGAGGCTTTGCCCACTCCAACAAGTAGAAGATCTCAAAACCCTCATTAGAATTTTCCCCTTGTGGTCATCCAATATATTCATAAGTACCCCAATAGCAATTCAAGGCAGCTTAACAATCCTCCAAGCTCTCACCATGGACCGCCGCCTCTTGTCCAATTTCAAAATCCCAGTTGGATCTGTGCCAGTCTTAGTCCTACTATCGACTTGCATCTCTCTCCCAATAATTGATCGCGTCTTATATCCCACTTGGAAGAAACTAACCCATAAATCTCCAACTCCCTTCCAAAGACTAGGAATAGGCCATCTCCTAAACATCACAAGCATGGTTGTTTCAGCATTGGTCGAGTCAAAGCGTCTCAAAACCGCCCACATTTCCTCAATGCCAATGTTCGTTGCGTGGTTGTTCCCACAGCTGGTTTTAGTTGGCTTGGGTGAAGCGTTTCATTTTCCGGGGATTCCCTGCGCCGCTTAGAAGCACCGCGACTGCAATGGTTGCAATGGTGATAGGCATTGCCTTTTACTTGAGCACGGCTCTCATCGGTCTTGTTCGCAGGGTTACCGGATGGTTGCCGGATGATATAGATGACGGGAGGCTTGACAATGTGTACTGGGTGGTGGTCGTGATGGGGGTGGTGAATTTTGGTTATTACTTGTTCTGAGCCAAGTTGTATAAAGTATCAGAATGCTAGTAAGGGAGTAGAAGGTAGCTCAGGTTCTCATGGTTGATGGAAAATGATGTGAAAGGTGTAGGAATAAATGTAATGCTTGCTAGTTTTGCTAATAAAACCAATGTGGTAGGTAGCCTAATGTTGACTCTTAACCATATTGAATGAATCACGATGGAATTAAAAATATAATAAAATGATATGTTTATTTATCATATATGATAGAATTTAAAAATGTAAATAAGAAAAAAAATGACTAGTTTAATTTATCTCGTACTTATTATGTTGGATTGATTCTAAACTCAACTCAATTTTTTTAAACACACATGTAATTTTAATTATATTTGACTTAATATTTATTCATTGTCACTATATATATATATGTATTTAATTAAAACTATGTTTCCTTAAAAAAAACCTAAGACTATGTTAACCTATCTAAGTCAATATTCCATTATATATATTTCTTATGTAGCAATAATAACGATAAATTATAGAAGAATTATTTAAAATTTGATTTCAAATATCGAAATTATTCTGAATAATGTATCTAAATTTAAATATATTAGAACGAAACTCGAATCCGATTTATAAAGATTGGATTAAAAAATGGGTGACACTGACACCAAGTCACCAATACAACTTAAAAATGGGTCATACCAAAGTCACCAACTAGTTCTAGTTATCTTGCCAAAGTTGGAATACACTTGTTTGGAACCTTGTCTCGCGTCCTGCTTGGCGTGGCGGCTCCTTCAGTCCGTCACTCGCAGACACTCGAGCTTTGTGGAAAAAAAAAAAACCCCATTTGAGATTCGAGCTTCCTTCCCAAATATCTTCAGTATCTTTGAACGTTAGACTACTGAGTCAGAGATGCTGAAGTTGATGATGATGGGGGCAACAATGGCTTCTTCTTCTTCTTGTTGCAGTAGCACCAGCAAACGTATACCTTGTCTTCTTGTTTTCGCCAACAATTACTTTCAAGCTTTGTTTCACTCTCAGCCTTCTAAACCAATCAAATCTACAAGCAACCAACTTGTGAGACATCCGGCTAAAATCACCAGTCTTGAGGATGCTTTCAATGTGTTCGACGAAATGCTTGAAACGCGTCCTCTGCCTTCCGTTATTCGTTTCACTCAATTATTGGGTCAAGTTGCGAAACTGAAACATTATTCGGCCGTCATCTCATTGAATAACCAAATGGTTTTGTTGGGAATTAATCCTGATGTTTATACTCTAAATGTTATCATTAATTGCTTTTGCCATTTGAACCAAATGGGGTTTAGTTTGTCTGTCTTCGGAAAATACTTCAAACTTGGTCTTCAACCAAATGTCACAATCTTCACCACTCTGATCAAGGGCTTTCTTCTTCACAATAGAATGGCTGAGGCAGCAGCACTTTTCAAGAAAATGATGGAGGACAGCAATTGTAAGCCGGATTTGGTTACTTTTAACACACTAATAAAGGGTTTGTGCATGAAGGGTGACAATGGTGCTGCTATCCAATTACTTAGGAAGATGGAAGAAGGAACTTGCAAGCCTGATGTAGTTGTCTATAGCACAATCATCGACAATCTTTGTAAGGATACACTAATGGTTGATGCAATGAACCTTTTCTCAGAGATGGTAAGTAAGGGTATTTCCCCAAATGTCATTACCTATACATCCTTGATTCATGGAGTGGGCAAAATAGGCGAATGGAAAGAAGCTACAAGATTGTTGAATGAAATGGCGGGTAAAAATATCTTTCCAAACTTGTACACCTTCAACGTCTTGGTAGACTCACTGTGTAAGGAGGGGATGGTCGCGGAGGCAAAAAGCGTGGTTGAAATGATGATTTCAAGAGATATTGAACCGAATACGATTACTTACAATTTACTTATGGATGGTTACTGTCTGCGAGGAGAAATGCACCAGGCAAAAAAAGTTTTTGAAACAATGCTTAGCAAGGGCTCCATGATTGATGTTTGTAGTTATAGCACATTGATTAATGGATATTGTAAGCATAATAAGATCAATGAGGCTGTGCTGCTTTTTGAGGAAATGTCTCGTAAGGGACTGGTTCCAGATACTATTACTTATAACACTCTTATGGACGGTTTTTGCAAAGTGGGTAGAATACAGAATGCGCAAATGCTGTTCTCTGAGATGCAAGCGCGTGGCCAACTTCCAGATGTTCAAACTTATGCTGTTTTACTGGATGGCCTGTGTAAAAACCAACAACTTTCATTGGCAATGGAAGTGTTTAGAGAGATGGATGGTAAGAAGTTGAATCTAGATATTGTTATTTACAATATTCTTATTGAAGGTTCATGCATAGCTGGAAAGTTTGAATATGCAAGGGATCTCTTTTTTGGTTTATCATCAAAAGGACTTCGACCTAATGTGAGGACATACAATATAATGATTAATGGACTCTGTATCAGGGGACTAACAAGTGAAGCAGAAAAGTTGCTTATCGAAATGGAAGAGAAAGGTTGTTCTCCAGATGGTTGGACCTATAACATAATCATCCGAGGCTTTCTCAATAACAATGAAATATCAAGGGCTATGGTGCTTATTCAAAAAATGAGAGATATGGGTTTCTCTGCAGATGCATCAACAATGGAACTGATAGTTAAATTCTTGTCCAAAGATGAAATAGATCCAGCTTTGTTGCCACTGATAAATAAATCTGTATGAAATTTATTGCATCTGTGACAATGATCTTTGAAACTGCTGCACCTCTGACTGCCATGAAGGCATTGTACGACATAGAAATTAATCTATCACGTGAAAAGTTTGTATTTTATCATTTATTTGCTTCTTGTCTTTAGAAGTGGCTGTTACCATTCGATGGTGTTGTAGGTAGGTTCAAAGTAGGCTGGCGTGGTGACTTTTCGGGGGCCAGACATTTACAGTGCTTGTGGGTATACCAGGAGATGAAATGAGGATTGCACCTGCTAATGGTTGTAGCACTACATGGTGGTTTGCACATATGTTTTATTTTGTATTACAGATCTTGGTTCACCAAGTACTGTGTCTGATCTTGGGTTTCTTCTTTTGGATGGTAGAAGATACATATGCAAATGTTCCAAATGTTCATTCCCTGGCAATTGCTCTTGTTGATAGAATTTATGTTGACATTTGATCCTACTGAATGGATAACTGGTAATTTTCTTCTCTCAAGCCAGCCTAGTTATGAGTTCTGGAGTGGAAACAGCATCATCAGCTCATCCTTAACTGGAAGACTACATGCCATCATCCTTAACTGGAAGACTACATGCCATCATCCTTAACTGGAGGTTTGGATCAGCAAATTTAATGTTCTTCACTTCCTGCTGGAGGATGGAAAGCAAGAAAACTATTGAAAGTAGGTGTTTGTTATCCGAAGAAGTTACACATAATCACATTGATTTTACTGTGCTCTCTTAGAAGCATTTTGTGTCCATAACCCTCTTTTCCTTTGTTGTCATCCTTTTGACAGGAAGTGTGTATATACGGAGCGTTGCCACATTGAGGTCCTAGTTATCAGTTCTGCAGTGGAAGAACCAGTCTGTAGTGAGCCGTTCTTTGATTTCGTGCAACAAACTGTGGTCGAAGAGCAAATGAAAGATGTGATTACCGGAGAAGCTACAGCCCTCCTCAATCTAGAGTATGGTTGATATGAAAAGCTTCATCTATACTGTTACTCAGGTGGTTTCGTCTATGTGTCTGCATCTCTCATCACACAAGACAAGTAAGCTTTTCTTCTCATAAACCTCCCTTAATCTCTCTCCTTGATGTAGCACAGTAGGTTCATGCGTCGGGTAGTATTGTAGATTCAAGCATGTGCATGTATCTACTATTAATGCATTCTGAATGTGCATTCATCCACTGATGCATGCTTCTAGTTTAGGTGCCTATTTAATTATTTATAATTCTTTTGTAGCCTTTGAGGGTCATTCATGTTTTGATATTATTTTTCCTTTTAACTTTTAGCAATGAGAAAAAGTCAGCAATGAGAAAAAGTCAACCTACACTCCTTTCAAACAGTCAGCAATGAGAAAAAGTCAACCTACACCCCTTTCAAACAAAAGCAAAAACAAACAAAAACAAACAAAAACAAAAAGTAACATTTTTGGAGTGATAATAACAATTCCCTCGTGTCTACACGAGTATGAGTATAGTATGTTTCAGCTAATTTTTGAAGGCAATCATTACTCATTAGTATTTGGTAGTTGTGACTTGTGAGTAGGACATTAAAAATTTATGCACAGTCCTGAGGAAATATTTTAGTGCGTATTAGGTAGTTCTTGGATTTAGGCCGATAAGATTTTTTAGATTAATATTATTACTCACTTGTCACATGCTTAACTTTTTTATTGCATTCCTTCAAACAATAAAATAAATATTTCAACTTATGTGGTACTTTTTTGTGATGATTTAAATTTAGAAGAGAATGACTTTGATCCCTAAATGAAATTACAATAGTAATATGAGTATAAAGTGTTTATAATAAGTGATGTGATAATTTTTAATTTATTTTCTTTTTGATCCCGTTTAATTCAAAAAAGTCACATCACTTATATCTAAACTAAGTATAAAAATTTGGAATCTCTGTCATTTTCCATTTAATTAAGCGGGTAAGGAGTACTTTTTCTAAAAAAACGCTGTGCTGAGTGACAAAACTCTTTGAGTGAAAAAGCATTAATAGCAATATTATATATCTATTTTTTTTTAATCAACTATTAGAGATCTTTTAAAAGGCAAAAAAAATCCAGGACAAAAAAATCTTCCTAACTTTTAGGTAGTGAACACATTTGTAGTGGTTAGATCTGTTTGTTTTTGGGTTTCTTGTCACCAAAAGAGAAATAAATAAATAAAATAAAAGCAATTTGGTTTCACTCAGATAAGGACTATGGAAGCGCAGCCAATTAGGATTATGTACAAATTAAGCTCTACATAAGGACTTTCAGGTTATACATCAACTGAAGAAGTGGGTTCATATTTCTTGTTTAACAATCACACTACTACAAGAATAAGTGCAAAAGCTTGAGCTTCAAAATCACCGTCCAACAACATGGAGCACGGTTCCCTCTCCCACCATGATGAAGCCCCTATGTCATTAGATTCCGATCGAAGACGTGGTGGTTGGATAACCTTCCCCTTTATCAATGGTCTCTCTCTCTCTCTCTCTCTCTCTCTCGCTCTCTCGCTCTCTATCTCATAAAACTATGTTGTTTTGTTGCCTTTCAAGTGGGAGCTAGTGCACATAACAATTGTTAGACATAAATATCCATGAGTATTGTTTAAATGGGCAGAAATTAGATGAGTAAAAATTTACCCATCTTCTAATGGGTAAGGTAAGAATTTATCCATGGGCATTCAGTACCCATTAAGTTAAAAACACATTCCTTATACCTCTTTCAAATTACCTATGGGTATTTAATGTCCATTCTTCCCTCTACTAATTTTATTTTTGTCTTATTATTATTATTATTTATAATATATTTATTTAATTAAACCTCAATTACTTATGCTTTGATTAAAAAAATTAAACCACAATTAGAAAAATATTTTTTTTGGGGAAACTAACTAGAATAATATTACGAATTTATATTAACATCAAAATTTATTTTGAGAGAACTTAACTCATTCATTGATCTCAAAATTATCTCAAGCTTTTTAAAAAATTTTAACAAAAATCAACATAAGCTATAGAAATTTCCAGGATTTCACAACCATAGTCTTACATGTGGCCGCTTGTATGACCTTGGTTGTGGTTCATTACTTATCAAGCATAAACACCTGAGAATTGATTGTTTCTATTCACGGTTGGATGATAATCAAGATTTGCTAGGATGAAATACAGTTGATGATATTTTTTCGACAACTGTGCGTCACACAATTTGATTTGTTTGTTTTTGAATAATTCTTTCTTTTTTATAAGTTTGTAAAATTAGCACAATAAAATATTGTGGAACTGACAAATTGAATAAAATATCATAGTTAGTAAGTGTATCCTATTTTTTATATAAGAATATTGAAAATAGGGTTATACAAATTAAACCATAAGTATCAGAGGCTTCGGGAGGCATTCCAAATCAAATTTGGGTGTCTATATTATGTGTCTTCTAAACGTATTTTAAATAAGTATAACTTCTAACAAAAAAAAATTGAAAAGTAAAAGAAATTGAAAAGAAAAAAAATGAAAAGTAAGAAAAAAAGGAAAAGCAAATTAAAATGAATGTGTTAGAAGAAATTTTAGAAGAAATTTTGAATAAACTTGTTAGAAGACATTTTGAAAAGCAAATAAAAAAATGAACAACAAAAAAAAAGAAAAGCAAAAGAAATTGAAAAAGAAAAAAAAAGCAAAAAAAATTAAAAGCAAAAAACAAAATGAAAATCAAGAAAAGAATTGAAAAGCAAAAAAATAGGTTAATTTGTCATGAGTACCCATTATCTTGTGGGTAGGGTATGGGTAAACCCTCAAAAATTGAAGATGGGTCTAAATGGGTATAATGCCCATTAGTTCCCATGTTGGGTAAGAGTCTACCCATGCCCTCTAAATTACCCATTTGACCATCTTATAACGAGGTGATCTATCTCTTTGTTGAGTATGCAGGGGCTTTGGCAGGGTTGACGCTAGCAGCTGGAGGATGGCTCTCAAATTTGATTGTGTATCTGATCCAAGAGTTCAATGTGAAGAGCATTGATGCTGCTCAGATTTCAAACGTGGTTAGCGGCTCCAGCAGTTTTTTCCCAGTCATTGGAGCAATCATAGCCGACTCCTTTGTAGGCTCATTCTCCGTTATCTCCATTTCTTCCTGCATTTCCTTGCTGGTAAGTTAATAACAACATTGTTGATCACTTTTCTAATACATTACGTCCTACATACATGCAGGACCGGTAAATGGTATCCAAATAGCATTATTCATTATACCTAGCTAGCTACATCTTTGGAATTAACTTATGTGGGACTCATGTTTTTACTTGTCTGTGCTAAGTGCTAACTACTATACCTATTTCCATGGCTTTTAACTTATGTGGGACGCATGCTTATATTTGATACATAGATATGTTAGTGGGCACTTGATTTGATTTGTACCTTACCTCCTTCATATGCAATTATCCTGTTATATATAAAAGAAGGAAAAACCCTGCTAAAGGCAGCCGTGAATCAGTGAAACTTAATTTTAAAGCTCAAAGAAGAAATATACTGTATTGCAAGAGTGGTTGTGGCCACAACGGTTCAATCTTTAATTTTCTAAGTAATAACAGAGGGATGACATTTTATCGTCACTTTCGTTGAAAATGTGACAAGTGTTATCGTGTATGTCACTTTCGTTGAAAATGTGACAAGTGTTGCCGTGTATGTGTTAAATTATATTTATTATAAGAGGGATAACATTTTCTCATCACATTAGTTGACTGGCGAAATGATAAGTTCCTATTGATGTGTATGGGTTACATTAATTAATATCATAAGCTGTTAATTAACATAGTTAAACTCATCATAGATATGATTTAATTAATCATCACTTTTCTTGCAGGGCATAGTTCTTTTAGCGTTCACAGCGACATTTAACTCGTTGAAGCCTCAACCGTGCGTGACTGGATTCGAGCCATGCCAACCCACCTCAACATTACAATATGCAATCTTGTACACTTCCATAGCTCTAGCAACCATTGGCTTGGGAGGCACACGATATACCATGGCAACAATGGGAGCTAATCAATTCAACAACCCTAAGAACCAAGCAACTTTCTTTAACTGGTACTTCTTCACTCTCTATGCGGCTTCTGTTGCAAGCGCCACAATCATCGTTTACGTTGAGGACAATGTCAGCTGGAGATTAGGGTTTGGCCTCTGTGTCATTGCAAACCTAATTGGCCTGGTCATTTTCTTATCCGGCACCGGCTTCTATCAATTTGATAAGCCACAAGGGAGTCCCTTTGTGGGTTTGGCTCGTGTAGTTGTTGCTTCGACTCGGAAGAGGAGTCTTCAGCACTCATCTGATGAAGGCAAGGATTATTACTATGGGCATGATGGAGTGACAGAGACTGTGGCTTCAACACCTAGCACCAACTTCAGGTACGAGGAGTGTTTCAGTCTGAACATAGCACAAAGAATCAATTAATTACATTTTTAATATTAGCTTGATAGAATAAAAAATTGGAGTCTGATGTTATCTAACATAGTAGTGGAGAGGCTCTAGCTAATGATCAATTCACAATTTGGAGACTCTTAACAACTTAAAATCTTTTTGGTCTAATGTTTTACTTTTTTAGTTGGACACGTCTTTCATGCACTTGATTGTATAAATTCTCAATAGGCTGGACAATGGTAGACCGTGGAACTGGTGATCACTATACACTAGCTAGTGCACCTTTCTTTTGTTAATTGACTTCTCATTAGCACTACATAGGGAGGAAATCTGAGGTGCGGCAGGCCCTCGCACTCACCTGCTCCGACACCTCTCTCATATATCATCATCATAAGTCCTCCCTTGGCGGTATTTTGGTCCCCCGGCATTTACACCATATGTTCTTCCTCTTTGTGTGTGTTGCCGAACCGCACTTAAGAATTTCTCCCATGGGCCCAACTGTAGTGGTGGCCTTGGTGCTCGCTTATATTTTCTTTTGAACAGTAACTGACAGGAGCACTAGACTCTGTCATACATATTTGATCAGAGACAGGTCTTGCATAATGGAAATTTGAATAGAGAGTTTGCTCAAAATGGGTAGGCATGCTGCATAGTGCACTCAATCTGTCTCTTTAAAGCAGATGCCAAAATGGACAAATTATTAGTGAGAGAAAAAAGCACGAAATGCTTTACCAACTCCCCTCATCTCGTGTTATGTGACATCCATAATTTATTTTGTTGAAAAAGTCTAGTTAGGCTTAAAGCCTTGATCAATAACTGTTTGTTGCGTTGTTTGGTTGAGGAAGAGTTTCCTTAACCTACTTCAGCCCTTATTTTCTTTCGGTTACTTGAGTTACAAGTTATATTTCTGTATGTGCAGGTTCCTTAACAGAGCAGCACAGAAAACTGAAGGAGACATTCACCAAGACGGTTCAATTGCAAAACCATGGAGGCTATGCACAGTGCAACAAGTAGAAGATTTCAAGACCCTCATAAGAATTTTACCATTATGGTCCACAAGTATATTCTTAGGAACCCCCATAGCAGTCCAATCCAGCTTGACCATCTTGCAGGTTCTCACCATGGACCGTCACATTGGATCTCATTTTAAGATACCAGCCGGGTCTATGTTAGTCATTGTCCTAATCTCCACTACCATCTCCCTCACCCTCATTGACAGGTTCTTATGTCCCATGTGGCAGAAGCTGACCGGCCAGTTTCCAACGGCCCTCCAGCGTATAGGGTTAGGCCATGTGTTAAACATTCTCAGCATGGCTGTTTCCGCAGTGGTGGAGTCCAAAAGGCTTGATACAGTCCAATCCCACCACCTCCAAGACCAGCCACCAGGGACTATTGTCCCAATGTCAGTCTTGTGGCTTTTCCCACAGTTGGTGTTGGTAGGCATAGGAGAGGCATTTCATTTTCCAGGACAAGTTGCTTTGTACTACCAAGAATTTCCTGTGTCGCTGCGAAGTACGTCAACGGCGATGATTGGATTGGTCTTGGGGATTTCGTTTTATTTAGGCACAGGTGTGATTGATCTAGTTCGAAGGGTTACAAGATGGTTGCCAGACAATATAAACCATGGAAAGCTAGAGAATGTGTATTGGATGTTAGTTGTGGTTGGGGTGCTGAATTTTGGTTATTATTTAGTGTGCGCTAAATTGTACAAATATCAAAATGTGAAGGGTGCTGATGCCAGTCAAGGCCCTGCAGATATTGCTAAGTGACGCTGGTAGCACTTTTATTTATAGGTTCTTAATTATTTACTGTTCCAGCTTTGTTTTATTTATTGGTCTCGTTTTTATGATAATCAAATTCAAGATTTTCTATTACATAATAAATAAGAGTACAACTATACCAATAGTATTATCAGTTTTTTTTTTCAACTACAAATACGAAATTTTGAAAAAAAAAAACAAGAATTAAAAGAACTTTATTTAATGCATCGAATAGAATTGGTAGGATATGCTAGGGCATCCTTTGTTCCTTTACTTCTAAGACAAGGCATCCTTGTCTATAATTATTTGCAATATGCGTGTATCAGACTTCATCATAAACTATGTCTATGTGCATACTAAATAGTAAATACAAAGGGACACAGCCCGAAAGAACACAAAAAAAAATAAAAATAAAAAATAAAAGATGAACACCGTAAGATCGATTGGGACTCATCTGTATTAAATAAATTAGCTATAAAATTATCAATAAATAGTATCTGAATAACATTATTCGTGATGAAATAAATCGACTTTTTGTCAACCATGAAAGAAATCAATTTGAAGCAGTATAAGATTCCAATATGGACTTCCGCGTTCTCCTCTTTGTCCTCACATTCGCATTCATCGCGTGTAAATTGGTATTTCTTCGTTTGATCTCTTATTTCTACATTTTTATTTATTTTTCGTAATCTTACAATGTCTATGATTTTTAGAACCATCTATTCTAAGCATCCAACATAATTCCTAAAACACATTTTTGATCTAAATTGGGAATTTTCAAAGAAAATAGGGCTATAGCTGAGTCCAACCCTATTCTACTCCCTATTTTAGAATTTTGATATTTTGGGGATTTTAGATCCATAAATTTATCAAGAAAAGAGAAATTAGCAATTTCTATCTCTTCTCAATCGGATGAATTTAATCCAAATTTCAAATATTTAACGTGAAATAAATAATAAAATATTTAAAATTTATCAATATATATAAAGAACACTGCTAAAATAAACTTTTTAAAAACAGTTTATTAAAATAACTTGACACTAATTTTCTTGTTTATTCATAGGGGCACCTAAAACATCAAAAGAAAGTTGGTCAGGACATAAGATAATTGAACGTTGAGTGTTACATATTTAAATCTAGCTATAGAAGAGTTAATTAGTCACTTAATATTTTATTGAGTAGGTAGTGAGCACCTGCTTCAAAGGAATTACGTTGTGCTAAGTGACAACCGACGGTCTTAATTATTGAAATAAATAGACTAATAAGTAATAAGTGTGTTCATTTAAAAATAACATAATTTTTTTTCTAATAGAAAATATGAGAAAAGTAGGTTTGGTGGTTGTGTAGAGTTGAAGGTTTCCCATTTTATATAATCCCATGCAGTGAGTTCATGTTGAATATCGACAAGTGCATGTGCACCAAATTTGAGCTATAGCTTAATATATACTAGCTAGGCCCTCCAACATGGATGAGTCCCTCTCCAACAATGGCAAAGCCAATATATCATCGCCGGATTCTGGTAGCAGACGCGGTGGTTGGATCACTTTTCCGTTCATCACCGGTATCTCGATCTCTTTAATACTAAACACTTTCAATTTTGCTAACTCATTCCAGTAATTTCTAGCATGGTATTAGAGCTGGCACGTACTCTATGTCGTTCCCAATATTAGGTTTGAAATTAATGGGAAATATATAATTTCATTCCCCTTTTTTCCTATACTCCTCTATTTATTTTCGTCAATTAATTCTGTTTTGATTTATTCAATCTAATGGAAAAAAAATAGAAAAATGCATAAATAGAAAATGAGAATGAGAGTGCGAAATCACTTTCCCACATATTCCTGGTCTCTTTCTCATTTTCTACTTATCTAATTTCTTCTTCTTATGTTGAGCAGGGGCTTTGGTAGGCTTGACTCTTACCGCCGGTGGATGGCTCTCAAATTTGATTGTGTTTCTGATTCAAGAATTCAATGTAAAGAGCATTGATGCTGCTCAAATTGCAAACGTGGTGAACGGTTCTTCCAGTTTCTTCCCAGTCATTGGAGCAATCATAGCTGACTCTTACTTCGGTTCATTCTCTGTTATCACAGTCTCCTCTTGCATTTCCTTGCTGGTAATAAAATAGAACTGCCTCTTGTACAATCTTAAATTGATAGTTTGATAATATAACAGATATGGATGTAAGCCTTAGACTCGCAGACGACAGCCCAACAAAGTTTTTAATTAAAAAAATTATCATTTGAAGTCCTATTACATCTAGCCTACTTTACATTAAAATTTACCATATGACACCTAGCAAAGTAGTGAAAATTAAGGCATATTTCGCCTTCCATACTTCAGGAATATGCTGATAGTATCAATAATGGAATTCGGTAATCGATAATTTTTACTTGCATTGCATGTTATTTATGTGTGTTTTTGGTGTACTTAGTTTTATTTATTTTTATCAAACTTTTACTATTAGAATACTTGGTATATCCAGTGGTCGCTAGGGTTCATCATGTATACGCCTTTGTCTATTGGTTTTAGTTCTGTTGTAGTATCTGTTGCCTTATTTCTCGGGTTGCTGTTTGTCAACCCTTCTCATCACGTCTAAGTCTAGGTCTCTAGGGTGGCTAGCTTGTTCCTCACTCTAAGTTCTAGTCTTCTAGGCTGTGTTCTCTTGTATTTATATTTTGCTTCCCTTCTCTATAAATTCTATGATAAATACAACAAACAACAAGACATTTTCCTTGTCTCTAAATTCTACATGGTATCAGAGCTGAGCCCTTGGTTGGCCTGCATCTGGATCATTCTTTTCCTTACATTCCTCTAGCCTTCTTTCTTCTCCTTCATCAATGGCTGAGGAAAATCCTTTTGGATATGAGGCTGATAGCTCTTAGGTCACCCAGCAAAACCTTTCTGAGGTTGAAGACAACCCGAATCAAAGGATGTGCTCAGTCTTGTTAAATGAAAACAATTATCTACCATGGTCAAGAGCTGTCCAATTGGCTCTTGGAGATAGATCTAAGCTAGGTTTCATCAATGGAAACATGTATGTACTTGAGATGTCTTCTCCTATCTATGAGGTATGGCTCAGTAAAGACTAGATGGTCATGTCTTGGCTCCTTAACTCCATGGAGCCCAAGATTGCTGAGATCTTCAGTTTCTCAGAGTCTTCTCGACACATATGGGAAGCAGTCAAGGACATGTATAGAAATCTTCACAACTCAGCCAGGGTATTCCAACTGAAAAGAGACATTTCCAACTTTCAGCTTGAAGG
This sequence comes from Oemleria cerasiformis, assembly GCA_037349345.1. Lineage (NCBI taxonomy): Eukaryota > Viridiplantae > Streptophyta > Magnoliopsida > Rosales > Rosaceae > Oemleria > Oemleria cerasiformis. Next base: position 6,816,893 of record JAZGTL010000006.1, read on the forward strand.
TAAATCATTTGTTCATCATCATGGAGGTATGAAAAGTATGTGGAATGAGCTTGACATGTATAGGCCACACATCACTGATTCTGTTGTGCTTCTCAAGAGAGCTAAAGAAGACAAAGTGTTTCAACTGCTTGCTAGCATTGGTTCTGAGTACGAGTATCTCAGAAGCCACATACTCATGAGTCCTAAGCTCCCAAGCCTTGCAAATGTCTGCACCACCATCCAGCGAGAGGAAATTCGCCGGAAAGTTATGAACTTGGAGAAAAATCTGGTGGAGAGGCTAAGGCACTTGTGTCAAGCTACAAACACTCAGAAGAAAGGCAGTACAAAGGAAAAAGACCTGACCTCAAGTTTACATACTGCAATGGAGTTGGTCATGTGAAGCATCGATGCTGGATCCTACATCCAGAAATGAAGCCAAAATTTGACAAGGGCCAAAGAGGAGCTAAGGATAATCTAAGTTCCTTCAAAGGACACCATGCTCTTAATGATGCCACTAACACCACAGACAATGCTGCAATATTTTCATCAAACCCTCTGATAAATGAGTTTGAAGCATACCTCCAAACAAAGAACAAAAAGAGTAGTAGTGAAGGTGAAAGCAACAACAACTCCAATGCCTTACTTGGCCAATTTGCTAGATTTCTAGCTAAATCTGAGGGCCCTCACTCTGAGGAGAAACCAGGTACTCTTAATGCCTTCTTTACAGCTTTAAGTAGTAGCAAAATTGAAGACTTATGGATTATAGACTTAGGTGCCGCAGATCATATGACTAACCAAATAGAGAATCTTGTTGATTTTCAGCCTTTAGTAACTGCCTCAAATGTGTCTGTTGCCAATGGTAAAAGTGTACATGTTCTAGGGAAAGGAAAACTTAAAATCCTATCAGGAAACACTAAGTTAATAGCCCTTTATGTGCCTTCTTTTCCTTTCAAACTTCTGTCTATTGGTAAACCCACAAACACATTGAATTTCCATGCCATTTTCTCTCCTAAAAATGTCATATTTCAGGATGTTGCCACCAAGAAGAAGATTGGTGAAGGTGTTCATCTAAATGTCCTATACTACCTTTCCAGTGAAACTCAAGTAAGCTTCAACTCTTTTGTCAATGACCACCAACTCTGGTATCATCGTCTTGCTCATCCATCTGATCATGTTTATCCAATTTATTTCTTGTCTTCTATAAAAGTTCCCTCAAATGTGAAACTTGTCATCTATCTAAATTTGCTAGACTCATTTTTAGTTCATCTGTAACTAGAGCTAGCAAACCTTTTGAGATTAATTATCCATTATGATGTTTGGGGGCTAGCACCTCTTGAATCTTTTGATGGTTACAAGTATTTTATCATCTTTGTTGATGATTTCTCTAGAACCACTATGTTGTATATGTTAAAATTTAAGAATGAAGTTTCTAAAGTTTTCAAAGACTTCTGTAACTTTGTACAAACACAATTCTCATAAAAAATCTACATCTTAAGATATGATAATGGCACCGAGTTTCTATCCAATGATATGATTCAATTTTTGAGTTCAAAAGGAATTTTGCATCAAACAAGTTGTGTAGGAACACCACAACAAAATGGAATAGATAGATGAGAGAAAAAATAGGGACTTACTAGGAAAAAACAAGAGCTTTAATACTTCATATGAATGTTCCCAAGAGATATTGGTCCCAAGGAGTCCTTGGTGCCACCTACTTGATAAACAGATTGCCTAGCTAGTGAAGTTCTGAATGCCAAATCTCCCTATGAGGTTCTAAAAGGAAGAAAGATTGATCTGTCGCATCTCAAGGTGTTTGGTTGTGTTTGCTTTGTTCACATTCAAGCTCCTCACAGAGTCAAATTGGATCCCAGAGTTGCCAAATGTATCTTTCTTGGGTACTCATAAACACAAAAAGGATACAAGTGTTACAACTCTCTCACAAGGAAGTTATTTGTTTCTCAGGATGTCAAGTTTGAAGAAGCCAAGGCTTACTTCAATAGACCTTCTGTGACAATTCCTCAGGGGGAGTTTGAGCTTCTAAGTGTCCCATTACCACCAAACACACCATCCTACAATGATCATGTCATCACCTCTCACTAAAACCCTCAAGAAAACGTGATCAGTGACTCCCTTCCAACCACTGATGCTGAGGACAGTCAAACTGAAGAGATCACTCATGAAGCTGCAATAGAAGATGACATTCCAAGTGTTCCAAGAAGGAATCCAACTCGTGATCGTAGACCCCCTCTGAGATATCATGAGTATGTGAATTTTACCTCTCGACATCCCCTTAGAAAGTTCTTAGGATACTCAAAGATGTCACCAACTCATACTTCCTTCCTTAGCAAGCTTTCTCAAGAGGTTGAACCAAGAAGCTTTCATGAGGCAAACCAGCAAGAAAAATTGCGTTCTGCTATGCGTGAAGAGCTCCAAGCTTTGTATGACAATCATACTTGGAGTACAGTCGAACTTCCCATGGGCAGAAAGGCTGTTGGTAGCAAATGAATTTTTAAAACGAAGTTCCACTGGATGGGAACCTTGATTGTGTTAATTTATGTCGATGATCTTCTCATTACCGGTGATAGCCTTGAAGAAATTAATGCTCTTAAGAAATCTCTGCATTAGACGTTTGCCATCAAAGACTTGGGAACTCTGAAATACTTTCTTGGAATTGAAGTAGCTACTTCATCCCGTGGCTTGTTCTTGAATCAGCGCAAGTATGTTCTGGACCTTCTCCAGGAATCCAACATGGAGGAATGTAAACCAGCTACTACTCCTCTTGACAGTAAGCTGAAACTGAGCTTAACGGGTGAACCTCTCCACAATGTTGGCAATTATCAAAGGTTAGTCGGAAAGCTGATTTATCTAACTATCACCATACCAGATATCACCTTTACTATGAGCCTGGTAAGTCAATTCATGCATGCACCTATACTGGATCACCTACAGATGGTAACGAGAATTATGAGATACTTGAAGGGATCTGTGGGACATGGAATTCTCATGCAATGTCATGGCCATGACTCCATTATAGGGTACACATATGTAGACTGGGCAGGAAATCAACTTGATCGAAAATCCACCACTGGATTCTGTACTTTTGTCGGGGGAAATCTTGTTACTTGGAGGAGCAAAAAGAAAAATGTCATCGCTCGTTCAAGTGCTGAAGCAGAATATCGCGCAATGTCTTCCACCGTGTGTGAATTTATCTGGATCAAAAGTCTCTTGGCTGATTTGGGCATCTCATGTTCTCAACCAATGAATCTCTTATGTGACAATCAAGCCGCAATGCATATTGCTTCCAATCCTGTATTTCATGAAAGAACCAAACATATAGAGGTGGGCTGCCATTACGTGCGTGAGAAGGTTCAATCCAAGACCATCACAACTGTCTATACCAGAAGCCAAGACTAGCTTGCAGACCTTTTCACCAAGTCCTTAACTTCTGCCCATTTTCAGCGACTCCTTGCTAAGCTCGGATCCATCAACCTTCTGGATCCAACTTGAGGGGGAGTATTAGAATACTTGGTATATCGAGCGGTCACTAGGGTTCATCATGTATACCCATTGTCTACTGGTTTTAGTTCCGTTGTACTACATGCTACGTTATTTCTCGGGTTTCTGGTTGTCAACCCTTTCCCATCACGTCTAAGTCTAGGTCTCTAGGGTGACTAGCTTGTTCCTCACTCTAAGTTCTAGTCTTCTAGGTTGTGTTCTCTTGTATTTATATTTTGTTTCTCTTCTCTGTAAATTATTATGATCAACACAACAAACAACAAGACATTTTCCTTGTCTCTAAATTCTACATTTACGTATATATATATATATATATATATATATATATATATATATATATATATATATATAGATTCATACAAGGGTGAGGCTCATTACATCATCTCACATGTATGTGTATCTTTCTATGTTTATTAATCAACTTCACTCGTACCGTTACATATTTCTCTTATGTAACGACCCGGACAAGAAATTGACGTAATTTGAGATTTTAATTAGGGAAATGACGATTTTACCCTCGGTTTCGGAGGGGCTCGAAAGTCACTTTTCGTTCGGAGATACTTTTAGAAAATTTTCTTGAACAGTTGTGTAGGTCTCGAACTCACGAGTTCGTAGAAAGGCGACACGTGAAAAACGGAGCCTGGATGTGGGAGATACGAGTCTATAACATTGAGGGGCATTTTCATAATTTTGAAAGGTAGATATTTTGAGAAGATTTTATCTTCCTTTTCTCGAGATTTTTCTGATCACTCTCTCTCCTCTCTCTCGAAAATTCTTTTCCCTTTCTCCCGTGAGAAACCAAGAACCCCAAAATTTGGGATTTTGATTTTGGCCTTTTCGACCAAAACTAAACACACCATAACCTTCTTTTCGACCTCACGAACTCATCCATATCCTCCTTCAGCCGTGAGGACCACCGTGGACGACGGGTTGGAGCTTGATTGGTTCACACGAGTATGACATTTCAGTTATTTAATATCGTCTTGAGAGACGAGGTTACAGTTGCGGATATACGAGGCTGAGTGTAACACTGTTTGATTTATTTTTATTTTATATCCTTCGTCTGACATGTGGATGACGGTCAACCAAAGTATAGGGGAGATTCCGCCGGATTTTTGATAGAATGCTCGTAAAGTGTTTCTAAGACAATAAGGGTATTTTAGGAATTATTTTGGGTTGTTAAACGAGAGCCGGACTTTTTTTGGATTTCGGAAGGAATTCGGGAAGGGTCCTGTCATTTTAAGTTTAACTCATCAAATTTTAACCGCCACTATAATATAACATATTATCAATTCGATCTTCATCACGAGGATTCTTATTATGTCAAAATTGATTGACAATTAATATATATCGATTACTTGGCTCGCAGGGTGTAGTTCTGTTAACATTAACCACGACGCTTCCTTCGCTAAAGCCTCAGCCTTGCGGTATCGGATCAGAGTTATGCAAACCGACCTCCACGTTACAATTCTCAGTCTTGTATACCAGTATAGCTCTAGCATCTATTGGCTTGGGAGGCACCCGTTTTACCCTAGCAACAATTGGAGCAAATCAATTTGATAAACCAAAACATCAAGCAACTTTCTTCAATTGGTTCTTCTTCACTCTATACTTTACTACAGTAATTGCCCTAACAGTCATAGTCTACATTGAAGACAACGTCGGTTGGAGATGGGGATTCGGTCTTTGTGTCATTACCAACATACTTGGCTTGGCCATTTTCTTGTCCGGAACTCGGTTCTACAATTTCGATAAGCCTCAAGGGAGTCCGTTCGTCGGTTTAGCTCGTGTGATCGTCGCGCTTACTCTGAAAATTAATCTCCGGCCCTCATCTGAAAGTAAGGACTATTATTGGGGACATGATGGAGTGACAAACCAGGTGATTGCAACACCTAGCATGAGTTTCAGGTACAATTTTATTTATGATTAGAGTAAATATTATTCGCTAGTCAAATTGTTAATTCACGGTCTAACAATTGTACGTTACACTTTGTATGCAGAATCTTGAATCGTGCTGCACAGAAAGTTGAAGGGGACATTAAATCAGATGGCTCAATTGCAAAACCATGGAGACTATGCACAATGCAACAAGTAGAAGATTTCAAGACCATTATAAGAATTTTGCCATTATGGTCAACAAGTCTATTCTTAGGTACCCCAATAGCAATCCAAAATAGTATGTCAGTCCTCCAGGCTCTTACCATGGACCGTCACATTGCACCTCATTTCAAAATGCCATCTGGGTCTGTTATAGTCATTGTTCTTCTCTCCACATCCATATTTCTCACCATTATAGATAGGTTTTTATGTCCCATGTGGCAAAAGTTGACTGGTCGATCACCGACGCCCCTTCAACGTGTAGGAGTAGGCCACGTGTTAACCATTCTCAGCATGGCTGTTTCAGCACTAATGGAGTCCAAAAGGCTTAAAAGAGTCCAGTCCCACCAGCTCCAAGACCAGCCTGGTACTATTGTTCCAATGTTTGCCTTGTGGCTTTTCCCACAGTTGGTTTTGGTAGGCATTGGAGAGGCATTTCATTTTCCAGGTCAAGTTGCATTGTACTACCAAGAATTTCCTGCGTCGTTGCGAAGCACGTCGACGGCGATGATCTCGTTGATTATCGGGATTTCGTACTATTTAAGTACTGGTGTGGTTGATCTTATTCAAAGGGTTACAGGGTGGTTACCAAACAATATAAACAATGGGAAGCTAGACAATGTGTATTGGATATTAGTTGTGGTGGGGGTCCTAAACTTTGTTTATTATATAGTGTGTGCTAAGTTGTACAAGTATCAAAATATAAAGGGTGAAGATGATAGTGCTGGACTGGATACTATTAAGTGAATGTTGTTAGTGGGTAATCAATTTGCCATTATCTAGGTTCTAAATTGATGTACTAGTACCAACTTGAAACTATGAATCATTGGTGTGGTTTATTTTGTTCAGGTTAATTAAGATGGATATTTTTTTTTATAGAGTGAAGTTCAAGGGGGATTATAAACAAAGTTATCAATTAAAGTGACGGTTTATTTTGATACATACATATAACGGTTAGGATAAAGGGATACTTATGTTTACATCTAAATTTACACTTTTCTTGGACCTTTAGATTTGGTGTCAACCAAAAACTTTGATTAAAAGTGATGTTGAACCTCACTACTGTTTAAACTATATGGATTTTAATTAATAATTTATGTTGTCAATTAAAATTTTTTTATTTTCTTTCAGTTAAAAATTATTTTCATATTTAAAAACAAAATTCTATCAAAAAAGAATTAAAAAGAAAACCCTAAAAAAAAAAAAGAAAAGAAACGCAGAACATTTGGAGCAAGCGACACATTCAGGAATCTTTTAATCGTCGACCACGACGTCTCCGCCGTGATATTCATCGTCACATGATTTACTACCTCCAGTGGCGCAGTAGTAGGCCTACGAGTATACGCTTACCTAGCATTTAGCTTGCGCCTAAACTCATCCACACTCAAGAACACCTTTTTCCCTTTCTCAAATTTCGATTCAGACTCCTCACTTGAGTTTTCAATGAAACCATAGTGGCAACCCTGAGTGAGACACCAATCGACCAATCAAAAAGAGACAATTTCTCTTTTCATTTTAAAGAAAATTCCCAACTGGAAAATCATACAAAATATCGCCAAAAAACAAAATTTTTGATTACTTATTATGTTGTCTTTTAACTGCACCACTGGAGGTACTAAATCATGTGACGATGAATGTCACGGCGGAGATGCCGCGATCGACGATTAAAGAATTCTTGAATGTGCCGCCTGCTCCAAACGTTCTGCGTTTTTTTAGGGTTTTCTTTTTAATTTTTTTTTTATTGAATTTTGTTTTTAAATATGAAAATAGTTTTTAATTGAAAGAAAATAAAAAGTTTTTAATTGAAACAAAAATTATTAATTAAAATCCATGTAATTTAAACATTAATGAGATTCCACATCACTTCTAATCAAAACCTTTGGTTGACACCAAATCTAAAGGCCTAAAAAGAGTGTAAGTTTAGATGTAAACATAAATGTCCCTTGATCCTAACCCTTAAAGTGACGATTTATTTTGATACAGACAAAAGAGTGTAAATTTAGATGTAAACATAAGTGTCCCTTGATCCTAATCCTTAAAGTGACGGTTTATTTTGATACATACATGACACATCCTGACCTAAACAATACAATAATTATATAATATTCGAGACATGCGGATCGACACATGGATCAAAAGACCCCTGTGACGAAGCCCTAAGATAACATAGGAAGTGTACGACAATCTACTAATGATGTAATATGTAAAATATACATATGTATATATGTATATATATATATATATTTACACATCACGATTAACATCATGAGCAGTACAGAGCATTTCTATAGCCAAAAGGTGCATGATGATTCAGAATTTAACACCAAGGTTGGTGATCACAATATAGGGTCAAAACCCGTACATTAATGCAAAAACGCTGCCACTAGCAATAACCTCCTCGAACTTTCAGCTCAACGCTCCATATCCCTGAGGGGCGAAAAACAAAGGTGAGTGAACCCAAAAATAAAGTCAGTGAAAAACAGTAGTAAAAGTATATATAAACCCCTCAGTAGAAAACCGAGAAATACGTAAGCATATTTATTCACACATATAACATATACGTGTAGATCAAGAAGACCATCAACATATCGAAATTGGAGAAATCTTCATACTAAAAGATTCCACACTTAAAACCATTAAGATCTTCCCCATACATAATCATAATTCATCCAATACAAACCATAACCTCAAAATCATCACATATGACTCCACATCGTACTCACGAAGTACTCGGTACCCTTATGGTACCTTAACATTCAAACTCAGCCATTTACATAATCACATACTTTATTTCATAATCACACAACACACTGACAAAACATGTACCCTCAATGGTACTTTCTCAAACAAGTCCTCCCTCGGGACGATATGACATCACAATATACTCATCTAACCATCGGTACCATAGTCGCACGAGTCACATGCATGTGACAAGACTGGGTATCTTCGCTCTGTACCTACGACCATGTGAAGGCTGGGTGCGAAGCACCATCCCCACATGTCCCTTTAGGGCCCCGGGACAAGCTGACGCTATTTAACTAGTATAGAGCGAGCGCATGGAAACAATCACGTGGAGGTTGGTCTATGGCCTACAGACAGGTACGATACCAGCGACTACCTAATGGTCCATGTCTCATCAATCATCATATTAGCTCGGCATACTCGTCGAGCTCACACTTACACAATTTTTCATACTCGACATGACTCAATACTCAATACTCAATACTCAATACTGACGAAACTTGTGGCCACTAATTCACATTTCATAACTTCACCACCAGACTCGATTCTCAACACCTCACTTGCAAAAATACACATATCACATGTAGCAAAATTTCCATCAATCAATAAACCAAGTACACTTTTCATCAATATTTACAACTTGGGCTTAAAACATATCATAACCCATAACCAAATGAAGAGGGAATCAAACCCGACCATTCTAGACTCCATCAAGTCATAATTCAAGACCATAAAGTCAAATATATTCCTTCTACGGTCACCATGATACCACCAAACAATTATAACCAATTCACGAACATTCAGACTCAATCATGTCCTCAACGGACCCACATAATCAGTATATATATATATATATATATATATATATATATATATATATTTATGTATGTTTCTATCATTATCATTCTAAGTTCTTCATTCCAGGCTATCAAGCATACGCACACATTCATGCATATACTATATATATATATATATATAAAAACAAACGGGTCCATTCACAATACTCGAGAATGATGTCATCCTTCGATCCTGAGCCTTAGTAGCTCCCGCACTGTCACATGCCTGAAACAATTAAACAACTAGTTCAGAACCAACTTAAGTAATTAAACCGAATTGCTTCCCTTTTTTGGATTAACTCCAACACGGGTTAACTTAAACTTAACATTCCAATAAACAAAGATAAGGGAACCCAAGGCATAACCCATGCGCTGCCGAGCACCACTGTGCTCCGCCACGCGCCGGCGGTGATGTTGATTACCTGTCACCGTGAATGAAGTCAGTATACTGGAGAGATTACACGAAGAAAAAAATAGGGGGGAGGGGCCACCACAGCCGCCGTCGAAGTCTCCGCCGTAGGTGACGGTGACTTTCCCTAGCTTCTCGGCTCTGCTTAGGTTTCTACGGGAAGAAATTGGAGATGGAGGAAGCAGAGAGGGGCTCGCCTAGATGAGGGGTTTGTTTGGGCGAGGTGGTGCGGCTGGTCTTGGTCGCGAAGAAGAGAAACGATGGATGGTGGTGAGGCGTGGTCTTAGTCGCAAAGAGGGAAGGAACCGATAGAGGGGTCGGGGAGCGAGGAAATGCGTGATCGGTGGAGGAGTTTGAGTGGCTTAGAATAATGGCTTATTACTCAAAATGCTCCCCGAATCAGACTTCGAGTCTCAATTTGCTCCCCGAACGCGAAATTGTAACAATTTAATCCCTGAACCCCCTTCTGTCAGCTCTGTTGCTCCAAAAGTTATACTCTGTTACTAACGGTAGTTAAAAGAGGGGTATTTTGTCAAAAAATTAAAACAATTACCCTAAAAGAAAAAAATTATTCCCCAATCCACCACAACCCTTCACAACCTTCCCAATTCTCGCCTTCAACCAAATTACCCAACCCACCACCTCTTCACCTTCGATGCCTGCTCCATTTTCAGCAGAGGCCTTGGTGGCGAAGATAGGGTTCTTGGGTCTAAGAAAGAGATAAGATTTGTGGGTGAATTTGGGTTTCAAGTATGATGAAGAAAGAGAGAAAACTGGGATATGGGTTGGAGAAAACAAGGCCATGGAAATGGACATTGTTTGATTGATTGGAGGAGAACGATGGTGTCAATCAGAACATGGTGGCCTTGCCTTTGCTTGGGCTATCCTCACCCCTTAGTCGAGACGATCATGAAGGTGTTGGATGCGAGGTTTAGTTCGCTGGATTTCATGGGTTCAATTTCCGGCAGTGTCGACCGCCATCAACATGTTGAGGTCATAATGAAGTTTTCAGTGCGTATAAGACGATGGTTAAACTCAAAGAGATCAAACTTACTAGATTCGTTCACAATCTCGCCGGGTCGTAGTCGGGTCTTATCGGGTTTCGCTCTGCAACTCGGGTCACGGTAGCCCTAGTGGCTCACTGCTCAGTCCAACAGACTCGTGAGGGCAAGATGAAGATAATGAGTGTCATTTGGGATCCTGGTTCGAAGCTTTGAGATGATGGTTGAGGTTGCTCTTCGACGCCGACATAGAAGGGGGAGAAGGGGGAGATGATGCGAGAAATGGGGAAGAAGGAGGAGCAATTAGCAGAGCTACTTGGAACCCTTGGAGACTTCACAAGCAAAGAGAATTGGGACGAGTTCTTCACCATTCGAGGCACCGACGACTCCTTCGAATGGTGCTGGGCTTATTTTTCTCTTTCAAATTTATGATGTCGACAATTTTGTTTCGTTGTTGTGTGAGATTGCATTTTCATTTTCCATGTGAGAAAATTTTGAAGTCTGGGGGAAAATTTATTTGTCTTACATTGGCAGAGAAGGGAGACGAAGCGAGAGATGAAAATGATGGTGGTGCTGGGTTTGTGAGAAGAGGATGACGATGGGATCGAAGGTGAAGATGTGGTGGGTTGGGTACTTTGGTTGAAGGCGAGAATTGGGAAGGTTGTGGAGGGTTGGGGTGGATTGGGGAATAATTTTTTTCATTTAAGGTAATTGTTTTAATTTTTTGACAAAATACCCCTCTTCTAACTGCCGTTAGTAACAAAGTATAACTTTTTGTGCAACGGATCTGACAAAAGGGGATTCAGGGATTACATTGTTACGATTTCGCGTTCGGGGTGAGCAAATTGAGACTCGAAGTCTAGTTCAGGGAACATTTTGAGTAATAAGCCTAGAATAATTGGTGGGTTAGATATTTTGAAAATAAAATAATAATAAATAAAGATAATCAATAAAATAGTTTTCCAATTCTCCCAAAAGCTTATTTACGAATAATTCTAACGAATTTAGTTTTCCTGTTCGAATCTTGTTTTCGGAAATGTTCCATCAACTTTTCGAATTAAGTAAAAAAAAAAATTCGGAGTCTAACTCCCTAATTAGTTCATTTTTGCTAACTTAGACGATTTCAGGAGATTTCGATAAATGAGATAATTCCTATTTTGAAATTTTAGGACGGATCATATCATACATATAATTATTTTAAATATTTTATAAATCATTGATTATTTTAATACATATAACTAATTAATGATATTCAATTTAGTTAATTTTTAGAGAGATTATTCTTACATGATGTTTTTGCAGAGATGGTTTCTGTCATATAGTGAATCCTTAAAACATTATGTAAATGATCTTATCTCTGCAATTTGGTCAAGATTAATCTTATCCCAAAGACCATTAAAGCAACACGTGCCCAATAAAATCAATTGCAAATATATCCAATTGAATGTTTTCTAGCATCCGTATCAAATTTAGCATTATTGTCGATTCAAAATCCCCTTTTCAAATTCCAACCACTGGATGGAACCTAAGAGGTTTCATAGTAATGGAAGATGAAAGTTCAGATCTTTAAACCTCCAATTGGAGAACCATGGAAACAAATACAATTAAAGGATTTATTAGTGTAAACCTATTTAACTATGCAGCCTAATAACTGGTTGGACTAAACTGTCTCCGAATTAGAAAAAAACATGTAGAATATGTATTGCATTCCCAAAATCTAAACTGCCATAACATTATATATCATAGTATTTACCTGTAAAAAAAATAAAAACATACAATCCATCCCTTCCTTTGATGGGGTTGGATTGGTTTCAAGTATTGTTGGACGAAAAACGTCCTGTTAAAAAAGAAGTAATTTTGACCGTGTGGATGTGTGATCAATGTGGTACCTAATTAACCTAGCTAGGCTACTACTCCTGCAGCCCTCTGATTGTTTCTTTCCTTACCAACAATCTTTTTGTATCGTCTCACAAAACAATCTTTCCCATGAATTGAGAACTTCACTTTGCCGGTTTTATCCTTACCAACAAGGATTTTCGCAACGTCGGAGGCAGATTTGACAACCACCTTCGCAAACAGCGGCTGCGAATTTTGCCGATCAGATTTCATGTAGATTTCCTCCAAACAATCTCCAAGTTTCCTGCGTACAATAGTTGCAAAAGTTAATCATAATAAACCCTACATATGTATCCATGTACATGTGATTAACGAATAACAAAACTATTTGTATCATTTTGAAGCTCGAATTAATAAGAAATTAATAAGAAATTAAAGAGACGAGATTGAGAATTAGTACCAGTTAAAAAAGGTTTTGAGTTCATCTTCTGAAACAGGATGGCCCTTTGAGAAGGTGCAAAACAAAGTTCTATCAATATTGTGGTCGACAATATTAGGCTGAGATTGATCACCTCCATGGTCGTCATATGCTTCTTGGGGTGCTGGCACTAAATTTTGAGCTTCAACAACAATAGGATCACCGGCGGCCGGCTCAATAATCCGATTTTGAAACTCTTCTTGCACTAAGCCATTGATCAAATTTGGTTGATTGGCACCGTTATGTGGTCGAAATTCAGAAAAATCCGGATTCCGTAGAACTATATCAAAAAAGGCTCTCTCACACACATCAATGATAAAAATCTCAATGATTCTTATGGACCTTTTAATGTCCTCAAACACCATTGTGAGGGATAATTCTTTAGAAAGCTGACTTCGCAATCTCGGGAACCAGCTATCCACATCATTCAAATAAGGGGCGAGACCATTCGCAACCATATACAAATATTGTAAGCATGCAAGTGATTCCACCGCTAATTTGAAGAACAATGTATCATCTTGTAAAGATAACATGCTCATCGTAAAATGGAATTCTTCGGATCTTTCAAGCAAGTACCAAAAGGCGACGACACACTTGGATTGGTTAGTATCAAACCCTAACCGTAGATGGAGCCGAGCATATACTTTCCTGTCGAGTAGGTGGAAAAACATAAATTCTTCAAGGGTTGGGTTGTATGACAATGCCATGAGGATGTTATGAGTGGCAGCAGTTAGGGTTTTGGAAGGGTTGCCTATGGCTAGGGTTTCACAAGGGTGTAGAGGATGATGGGGAGGAATATTGGTGGTCCGGGAGTCAAAGGGTTTTGAAGATTCATTGACAAGCAAAGTTTTAGCTTCCCAATAAGCTTAATTACCTTGTTATATAATAACTCTAATTGGGACCAAAAAAGGAATCCTAATTTATAGCAAGTAAATTTATCCTCGTGCTCAAGGAAGAACTTGATGATGATTTCCCTTTTTGATTGATCCTAATTGATTCCTTTCTATTATAGCAACGGTTCAAATTCCTTTTTGTTATTGGCAACCATTCAGATTATAAGAAATTCATTTTTCTAAAAAACAAGAAAAGACTATAAGAAATTCAGAATTCTCACAATAATTAGGTGAATTTGATTCTTATATCTAATAATCAAATCACTTGAATTTGATTTTTCATCACACGGTTTCTACATCAGGGTGTGCAATAGATGTGACTTTTATATATATTTGTGTGACCAAATTTATTTTTATGGCCATTATTTACTATTGCTTGTTTGTTTTATATATCTATCTATCTCAATTAAATTATAAGATATGTTCTATTATTTATAGGAATCAAACTTATAACAACAATATATTGATTCTAATAAAACTCAAATTTTCTGGCTTGATGTTGGAGTTGATATATTTCATTCCAAATCAAACTCAATTTTTTTTTTTATAAATACCACGAGTAACCCCACACGCGATGGGTAAGATTAATCACCGTCACTCTCCAAAAATAGCAGTTTACCAACTGCACCATACTTTATGCATGGTTCACACTGAATTTTTCAGTGGAATGTGAAAGGCCTTTAAAAACGTAAAGGAAATTACAATAGGAAGTCCCTAGATCATGGGAATACTAGCAGCATTCAATTGGGGCAAATTAGGCAAGTTTGAAATTTGCTTCTCAAAAGTTATTGGCATTTAAGATTTTATGTTTTACATCTCTCTTTAAAGTACGTGCACTCAGAATTAATTGGTTTATAATTATTTTCACACTCAGTCAAATGAAATAGTGGAGAAGATGAAAATATGAGTGTTAAAATCGCAGGTCTTTGTGATGCTTCTGGCTTCTCAACTTCTCACGTGGAAGAATTAAGCAAACAAAGTACTTTGGGGGCAGTCGGCCGGTTCTTCTTCTTTCTGGTTACGGGTTTTTTTTGGGCCCCATTATTGGTACATTAGGTCTTCCAGTCTTTCCAAACCCCAATTGGGTTTGGATCACATTCCAATAGGGTTTAGGGATTAGATCAAATTCCAATAGGGTATAGGGTTTAGATCAAATTCCAATAGGATTTGGATGACTTGGTTCAAATTGAAATGGGTGCGTTTAATATACAATGATATTCTGTGCACTCAAATAATGGAATGAGGGATATGGAAATAAACTATATGATGAGTCAACCACTAGATTGTAATGCATTTAGAACTTGCAACTTTTTTTGAAGAATTAGAACATTTCCAGCAGTCCCTAAAACATTTTTTTAGTTAATTTAGGGATTTTCAAAAAAAAAAGGGCTCCATCAGAGTTCATATCTCACTCCCTATTTTAGAATTTTGTTATTTTAGGAGTTTTGAATCCCTAAATTTAACAAATAGGAGAGAGAAAGTAGAGATTTCCTATATCCTAATTACATGAATTTCATAAATAATAAAATAATAAATTGAGGATATTCAAATGTTTCACTTGAAACAAATAATAAAATATTTGAGATTTGTCAAAATAGGGAACATTGCTAGAGTAAACTTTTTAAAAATAATTTGTTAAAATAACTTTTCAACTATTTTAGTTCGAATTTAGTTTTTTTATAAGGACTCCGCTGGAGATGATCTTAGAGTTTGCATTTACCATTGGAGAATGAAGAGGAGAGAGAGTAGCCACATTGGCTAAAGACATATGTGTTTTCCTCATGCATCATAGTTTGAATCTCCTTACCTGCAATAATTTCTAAATTTTTTTTGAATGCATTACACATACGGAATATTAAAAAAAAACTTTAGTAATATATTCAGAATTCTCTCCTAAATATTGCTTTGAGGTTGTTTATAGAGAATGTCTAAAGAAGTGAGTGATTCGGTAAAAAGTACACAAGTAAAATTGTAATTCTAAGAATTGGGCTTGTACTTGGGGATTTCTTGCTTTTGTAGAGTTCAACATTGCTTCATTTGATGCGATTTTTTCTTCATAGGATAAGTTTTTGTTGTTAGCTAGTTTAGTACCTTCTCCTTCTCTCCAATTTTTTGGCAATTGATAATTTTCATGTGTTGGGATCGAGATTCTTGTTTTTTGAATTAAACTTTTTGTGATTGATGTTGTTTTTATTAGTTATTTGAAAGGATTTGGATGTAGAATTGGGTAAGAATTAGTGGAAGCTCACTGTGTTGGTATGTTTTTAGCATATTTTCATTTCATTTTTTGTGATGGTAGATTCATTAAGTTTGATGGATGTTTCAGACAATTGCATTGATTTCTCAACAACAAGCAACCGAAAAGTGTAAGATTCTTGGGTTGCAAGATATCAAATGCCATCAATCTAGAACGGTACAATCAAAAGCGTTATCGGGGTGTGAAGTAAGAGTTTTTGAAAAAGTTGGGTTTCAATTGTATGCAAGCAGTTGAGCCACGTGGTAGGATTGGGGCTTGTGTATTTTTTGGAGCAATAGTAACAGTGTGGTGCTAGTCAAATATGCGGATTTACTTATTGAAGTCCTAGTCAATGAAGAGAATCCAAGGCGACGATGGAGATTTTTTTTCCATTTATGCAAGTACAGATGACCGTAGGAGGCCAACTCAGTGGAGTATGGTGAGAGATCAGATTTTGAATTTTGGTGATGCGGCGATGATATTTGGGGATTTTAAAGACCTACTTCAAGATATGAGAAGAGAGGTGGGAACTTCATATCGGCGGACCGTATGCGAATGTTTTGTAATTTTATTGCAGACTGCCAGCTATTATTGACCTTGGTTTCAAAGGCTATCCGTACACGTGGGGCAATAATAGGGAGGATGGGAACATCCAAGCACAGTTTGATAATAGGGTCGTTACAGATAAAAGAATTTAGGTGTATCCGGAAATGCAAATAATTTATATTGTGGCGGAAGGGTTTAATTATGCAATTTTGTGCTTATATGCTAATTCTAAGATCTTTCGACGTCGGAAACGGTTTATTTATGACCCAAGATGGGGCAATGATAAGAGCTGTGTGGAGGGAGTCCTCATTTTAATAATATTTTACTTCCAAAGAGTCGGGGATTTGTTTTGATTCGTCGAGTGAATAGAGAGAATTGATGAAACTCATTATTGTCTGGTGTATTGCAAGGAAAAGGATCACTGGTTTTGGTGAAGACCTTGTGCTTATTGTATTATATTCTTTATTTCCTTTGTTTATTTTAATTTCAGAATTATCCTCCGTTTGGGCATATTCACAGCATAACTCTGCCCTATTACTTTTGTCCCGACTTTATAATGGTAGAGATAAACACATCCTTGAAGCTCATTGGAGTTCAATCTCAGCTTTCCTCTATTACAAATTTAGTCCAGCTTTATATGCTTCCTTAAATTTCACCAATCCCACCATGGTGAACATTTTATATTTCCCTCTCTCTCGTTTCTCCCACTCTTGTTTCTCGTTTCTCCCACTCTCGTTTCTCCCACTCTTGTTTCTCCCCCACCAATCCCACCATCGAGCAATGTCCATAGAATCAGATCATTTTTATTAATGATACATATGAGTTATATGAAACAAAAAGGTTAGAGCCTTTAGAAAGAGACGTGGAGAAGTAGTTAGATGGAGTTGACCTCCAAAGTGAAGGGAGAGTTGAGAGTTCCCATTCATATGGGGAAGATCGGTTTAGGCCTCGATAATTAATAAGCCTTGACGATGGGGCTTGCTCTCGGCCCAAATAGATTTTTGAGTTTTCGGCTCAATTCGTTGTTTGATCAATTACGTTTTATTTATCTCCATCCTATATACCGCCCTTCTTCTTCATGACTCATTTTTTTTTATATACTTTTATTTGTATTCTAAATCAAAAAGGCAAAACAAAAACAAAAACTAAAAAAGTTGTCCAACCTTAAAAATAAAATTTCACAGGCAACCAAGATGGCATCAGGTTGAGTAGGTACACGTGGATGTTGTTTGGATAACACCCCAAGTGACGAAGAATAAGACGAAAGCGTTAACAAATTTTCATCTTTTATAAAATTCTACTTTTAATTTCCATATAATTTTACTTTTAATTTCCTCTCATATTTAATATTGTGGTCTTGACATTAGGCTGATGTTGATCACTTCCATCATCATATGCTCTTGGGCTGCTGGCACTAAATTTTGAGCTTCAACAACATTACGATCACCGGCGGCCTCTCATTAATCGAATTTTGATACTCTTGTTGAACAGATTTGGTTGATGGACATCCTTATGTTGTTGAAATTGAGCAAAATATGGATTTAGTGGAACTATATCATAAAAAGCTCTATCACACACATCAATCACAAACCTCTGCTTGATTCTTATGGACTTTTCAATCTCCTCAAACTACCATTGTAAATGAAAATTCTTCATAAAGCTGATGTCGCAATTTCTACCTATCCACATCATTTAAATAAGGGGCAAGAGAATAAACAACCGTATACAAATTTTGTAAGCATATATCGATCCAATCGATTCCACAGCTAATTTGAAGAACAATGTATTATCTTGTACAGATAACATGCTCCCCAAAAACTGAAGGAAACACAATATTCACTACAAGAAATCTTGTCTGGCCCGACAAGAAATCTTGTCTGGCCCGACAAGATCTTGCCCGACGAAAGCATAATCGTCGGGTAATCAAATGTTGCCCACCCGACGATATGTACCCCCCGTCGGGTAACAATATATACAAAGACGAATAATCGTCGTCGAGTAACATTTGACGTTGACTCTTTATTGCTCGACAGATCATTAAACGTTGCTCGGCGAATGTGGTTCGTTGGGCAAAGGTCTAAACACACTAAATACCCGAGACTCTCTCATCTTCTTCTTCTTCTTCATCTTCTTCTATCTTGTCTGGCCCGACAAGATCTTGCCCGACGAAAGCATACTCGTCGGGTAATCAAATGTTGCCCACCCGACGATATGTACCCCCCGTCGGGTAACAATATATACAAAGACGAATAATCGTCGTCGAGTAACATTTGACGTTGACTCTTTATTGCTCGACAGATCATTAAACGTTGCTCGGCGAATGTGGTTCGTTGGGCAAAGGTCTAAACACACTAAATACCCGAGACTCTCTCATCTTCTTCTTCTTCATCTTCTTCTTCTTCATCTTCTTCTTCTTCTTCCTCCTCCTCCTCCTCCTCCTCCTCCTCCTCCTTCTTCTTCTTCTTCTTCTTCTTCCTCCTCCTTCTCTCTGCTTCAGCACTTCTCTGATCTCTCTCTCAATCTCTCACTCACTCACTCTCTTTCTCTACTTAACATTATCATCTCATCACCATTTTTACTACCAATCAAATCTTTTTTCTCTATCAATCACCAAATATCAAATATTAAGGTTTGAAAATTTTATTTTTTTTAGTTTACAAATTTTGATTTTTGATTCGGAATTAATTATGTTTTGTGTTGTAGGAATTTTGTGGTTGATTTGAAGGAATATTTATAAAAAGGTATGTGTGTTTACCTCTCAATTTAATTTTGATAAGAATGTTGGATATAATTATGTTAGGAAATTTTGTATTTATTGTGGGAAATGTGTAGAAATTATTTAGAATTTTTTAGGAAAATATGAAAATAGAAAATATGTTATGAAATTAGGAAAATAGAAAATATGTTAGGAAATTAGGAAATTTTGTTGTAAAATAGGAAAATTAAAAATATGTAATGAAATGATTGAAATTATAAAATATGTTTGGAAATTAGGAAGAATGTTAGGAAATTAGGGAAATAGAAAATATGTTAGGAAATTAGAAATTTTTGTTAGAAAATAGGAAAATATAAAAATATGTAATGAAATTATTGAAATTAAAAAATATGTTTGGAAATTAGAAAATATTTTAGGAAAATAGGGAAATAGAAAATATGTTAGGAAATTAGAAAATATTTTAGGAAAATAGGAAAATAAAAAATATGTAATGAAATTATTAAAATTCGAAATTATGTTTGGAAATTAGAAAATATGTTAGGAAATTAGGGAAATAGAAAATATGTTAGGAAATTAGAAAATATTTTAGGAAAATATGAAAATAAAAAATATGTAATGAAATTATTGAAATTAGAAAATATGTTAGGAAATTATAAAATATGTTAGGAAAATAGGGAAATAGAAAATATGTACGGAAATTATGTTTGGAAATTAGAAAATATGTTAGGAAATTAGGGAAATAGAAAATATGTTAGGAAATTAGAAAATATTTTAGGAAAATATGAAAATAAAAAATATGTAATGAAATTATTGAAATTAGAAAATATGTTAGGAAATTATAAAATATGTTAGGAAAATAGGGAAATAGAAAATATGTACGGAAATTATAAAATTTAAAACTTTGTTTTATGCATAATTAATATATGTTTGTATTTGTGAATTTGTTGTGATATTTTTTTAAAACGATTTATTTAGTTCCGACGGAGTGAAATACGTTCATATTTCATAACCGTTTATGCGAAGTTAATTGAGTTGATTAACTTCGTATAATGAAATTCAATGAAAAACCTTAGACCCGTTTGAGAGTCAGTCAATCGGATTGATTGACTGACTCTTGAATTGTCCATATATTCGGACAGTTTGGGGGTGCACAACTATGTGTTGTGTAGTTGGCGGTCTACGAGGTTAGGTTTCGATTGTGGGAAATTCAGTTTGTATCCCCTCAATGTTCTCCGAATGCATACTAGATATTTGTTTATAATATCTACGTCGTGCATTTGGGGAACTGTAGGGAGATGCTGCCGAAATTTCCCTCGATCGAAACTTAGCCTCGTAGGTCACAAACTACATAGCACAGAACGTGCACTCTCGAATGGGATAAGGCTAAATCACCGGAGGCATAAGGAGAAGAGCTACTTTTGATTTTAACTTGTTCTATTTACGGGACAATTTTAACTCAATTACTTACGTTGACTCTATGTTATGAAAGTAGGCACAATGGACAGAGGGTGGATGCAAATGTTTGATAGATTTTCTGATCAGTATTTGGATGTGATCGACAATTTCATTGCCTTGGCACGTAGTCATTGCAGTGATACAAGACGTATCAGGTGTCCGTATCGTAAATGTAACAACTGCATTTGGATGTCGTTGAATGAGGTTCAAACTTATCTGGAATGGAATGGGATCGTACACAACTACACTAATTGGATCTATCACGGTGAAGAAATATTTTCCGCATCGACATCTTCGGTTCCCGGGACCCGTGGGGACGAAAGTGGTTTGGATCGGCGATGTGATAATGATCAAGTCGTTGAGTTATTAACCGATTGTTTTCCTCCCGCATCAGATGATATGAAAGATGATGCACCAAGGTTGCAACCCGAAGACTTTGAGCTCCATTACGAGAAATTGTTGAAAGAAGCTCAGTGCGAATTGTAACCCGGGTGTAAATCATTTTTGTTCTAGGGGCAGTTGTGGAGTTGATGCACATGAAAGTTGAGTACAATCAAACGAACAAGCATTTTGATCACATGATGGACATCATCATCCGAATGCTCTCTGAAGACAACTGTCTGCCAAAAGATCATTATAGTTCGAAGAAGTTGTTGAAGGGGCTTGGGTTAGGATATATCAAGATCCATGCATGCAAGAACAACTGTGCATTATTTTACGGTGAATTCGAGCAGCTTGACAAATGTCACGTGTGTAATGAGCCTAGGTTTCAAAAGAACAAGATTCCTAAAAAGGTGTTGCGTTATTTTCCACTGAAGCCAAGGTTACAAAGATTCTACATGTCGTCCCACACAGCCCGTGATATGAGGTGGCATAAGGATGAACGCATTGATGATGATTTACTGAGGCATCCGGCCGATGGAGAGGCTTGGAAGGAATTTGATAAAATGTATCCCGAGTTTACTGCGGAGCCAAGAAATTTCAGATTAGGGCTCGCTACTGACGGGTTTAATCCGTTTGGGAGTTTTGCAAAGCCCTATAGCACTTGGCCGGTGGTTGTGGTTCTGTATAACTTGCCTCGTTGGAGATGCATGAAGAAAGAATTCACAATCCTCAATACTTTGATACTGGGACCCAAATCGCCGAGTAATTCCATCGATGTGTATTTGCGGCCGTTGATTGACGAGCTCGTGGATCTGTGGGAGAATGGTGTCCGAACATACAACAAGTGCAGGGGAGAAATGTTCACCCTACGAGTAGCTGTAATGTGGAAAATTAATGATTTTCCTGCTTATGGTATGTTGTCGGGATGAAGCACCAAAGGCTATCTTGCTTTCCCGACATGTGGACCAGACACAACGTCCTTTTGGCACGCATCTAAGGTATGCTACTTGGGTGCGAGAAGGTTTCTACCCTGGGATCATCGATGGCGAATGCAATCTGACTCATTTGATGGTAAATTAGAGTTAAGAGGTCGACCAAGGGAGAGGCCCAGTGATGAGATATTATCCAAACTGAACAGTATACATGACTTCGTCACACGATGATCGAAACCAGCTGAACAGGAAAATTGGATGAATAAAAGCATATTCTTTCGGTTGCCATATTGGTCGAAGTTGAAAATCAAACACATCGCCGATCCTATGCACATCGAGAAGAATGTTGTTGAGAGTGTTGTGGGAACGACTTTACCCATTGAAGGCAAGTCAAATGACACAAAAAAGACTCGTCTTGGCATGAAAGAAATGGGGATTCGGTCTAATTTGTGGCCAAAATTCGTCAATGGCAAATACATCATGGCTCATCCAAGGTATACATTTACGCCGGACAATAAGAAAAAATTCCTGAAGTGGTTGCAGGGTGTGAAATTTCCCGACGGGTACGCCGGTAACATATCCCGGAGTGTTAGCACGGATGGTGGGACCATTTCTCGTATGAAGAGCCATGACTATCATGTTTTGTTACAACGACTCATTCCGATTGATATTCGACCCTTCTTGGAGGTTGGTGTTATTGAGACGATAGTTTATTTGTCTCAATTCTTCCAGATACTATGTGCCAGGTCGTTGTTTAAGGCGGACCTTCAAGCAATTAACGAGGATATTGTGTACATCATGTGCCGGCTTGAGCAAATATATCCACCTGCATTCTTTGATGTAATGGTGCACCTACTAATACATCTGCCGGATGAGGAAAAGCTAGCTGGCCCGGTGCATTATCATTGGATGTACCAAATCGAGAGGTAAAACTTATCCCTGCTATTTGATAATATTTCCTTACTATCATGTATATATGTGAATCTTAATGTAAATTTCCTTACAGAATGTTAGGTACGTACAAGCGGTACGTTCGGAACAAGACACGTCCCGAAGGCTCTATAGCCGAGGCGTACATTACAAATGAGGCATTGACATTTTGTGCAATGTACCTTCGAAATGTTGAAACTGCCTTCAATAGGCCGTCTCGCAACGACGATGGTGGTCAACGTCCAGAGACCCTATTTGTATTTGCCCAACCCGCACGATCATTCGGCACTGGTCCAATCTCGGAACCGTTCATCAATAGCGACATGGAGGTGGCTCATTGGTTGTTACTAAACAACTGTGACGAAGTCTGGCCCTTCCACGAGCAGTACGAGGCGTTGATGAAGGCCCAATTTCCTTCTAATTGGAAAGAAATGGACAAACAACTGTTTCCACGTTGGTTTTCCGAGCATGTAAGTCAAATATTTTATTTGAAAATTTCTTAAATTGGTTATAAGCTTACCTATTTCGTTTCTTGTGTGTATCTTACCAGATGGCACAGCTGAAATATGTCAACTCGTCAAATATCAATAAAGAATTAATGCAACTAGCCATTGGCCCATTCCGAGGAGAAACGTACGCTGGTTGTCACGTTAACGGAGTTAAGTTCGTTTGCACAGAATGATACGACAAGTTGTCTACGCAAAACAGCGGGGTCTTCGTGCCGAGGGATGGGGAAAATGCTGATACGGGTTTCTACGGCAAATTGTTAACTGTGGTTAAGGTGTTATACACTGACCGCAAGGAAGTCGTCTTGTTCAAGTGTCATTGGTTTGATACCAACCCAAGTATCACAGGCAGTGTCATCAAAGATCAGTTATGTACCTCTATAAACACAAACACCCGGTGGTTTGAGAGTGATCCCTACATCCTCGCTAGTACGGCGAAACAAGTATTCTATGTGGATGATCCAAAAGCTGGTTGTGGTTGGAGAGTAGCTGAGATGGTGAATCATAGAAACATTTGGGACTTAGATGACCGATACCATGAAGAAGATGAGGAAATAGACGATGACCAAATCGTTTACCAGGTGGATTCATCGGCATCCACCCAAAACGTGGATGGAGTACGGACCAATGACATCATCCCAAAAATTGCGATTGAGGACATTTTTGTTGATCTGGGAGAATTAGAACAAATTGAAAGTGATTCGGAGGAATCAAGTATTGTACACATATCGGATGCTGAGCGTGATTGGGAGGAGGAAAGCGAATCCGAATGAAAGTTGTAAATTCGAAATTTCTTTCATATATGTAATATCCATGTTCAAATCAATAAATTTGATTTATATGTATGTTGTATGCTTTCATTCACAAAAATAGTTTTTTTACTTTCTTAAAGTGAGGAGACCATACATGCACTCCACAAAATACGCAATTTCAAAATAAATGAAGATAAAAGATTTAGTCAAATATTTTGATGATAAGTCATGAAGGTTAATTTGATAAATAATGAGGGTCAATTGTTACTCTTTAGTGCAATGTGAAAAAAATTGAAACCAACATTCATATTGACCAAATAAGATACAATAATTTTTTATAAAAACTATTGTCTATAAAATGTGCTTTGATAATATTTTTATAAACAATTATTTACCAGATTAAATTTACATTAATTTAATAAACAATTTGTTTAAATTAATGTTGCCCGACGGACAATTAACATGTTACCCGGCGGATCGAAACAATTGGTGTTACCCGACGGAAACGTAACTGTTACCCGACGATTATATGTAACACTTTACCCGACGGAAATGGTATGGGTTACCCGACGGACCACAACAATTGGTGTTACCCGACGGACACATAACTGTTACCCGACCCCGATAATTAAAATGTTACCCGACGGACATTTACGGGTTACCCGACAGACCTCAACAATTGGAGTTACCCGACGACGATAATTAACATGTTACCCGACGGACATTTACGGTTTACCCGACGAATATACATGAATAATCGTTGGGTATGATTGAGCAGAACAAATTTACATGTTTTTATTAAACAACTTTTTAAAAATCACTTGCAAATTGAAACTGACCGATCTAACCGTCCATAGTTATGGTAGGTACCCATAGATCGCCTACGCGAAAAATCACCCAATTTGGAAATCCCGGGATTAGGTAACGGTGCGCGACGATTGAACGGCTAAACAACGTTTCTTCACGATCGGACGCCTTGAATTCCTCAAAACATCAAGATTTTCGACAGGCGAGATCTAGGCACGTAAAACCACAAACTGAATGGTTAGATCGGTCAAATTCAATCGTTGGAATATCAATAAAACCAAAAATTCGCAAAATGTATTGAAGTTTCCATCAAAAGTTTAAACTCCTTGGTCAATATGCTTATTTTTTGATTTTCAAAAACTTAAAAATTGAAATGGACCGATCTAACTGTCCACATTTATGGTAGGTACCCATAGATCGCCTACGCGAAAAAGTACCCAATTTGGAAATGTCGGGATTAGGTAACGGTTACACAACGTTTCTTCACGATCGGATGGCTTGAATTCCTCAAAACATCACGATAACGATAGATGGGGCTTTAGGCATGTAAAACCAAAATTTTAACAGTCACGATGTTGATTATTCTTTCGCCGGACCTGTTTTTCAGATTAATGGTAAAAATGGCATAAAAAACGTCATGCCCGACGAATAAAGTCATATACGTCGGGCTACATTTGGTACATCGTCAGGTAACTCTAATAAAACGTGTAATTTTTGTAAAATTTCACGAAATCTCAAAATTCCCGCTTAGTTTTCGCGAAATCTCAAAATTCTCGTGTAGTCTAACCCGACGAATATTCTAAATGTTACCCGACGAGTTACCGACAGGCGGTCTTACCTGACGGGGGTTATGAATTATGCACGACGAACACTGCACCTAAATTTTCGCGGAATCTCAAAAGTCCCGCATTTTATTGGCCCGACGGAGGTTGAAAATATTACCCGACGGATTGCCGACCGTTGTTCTTACCCGACGGATGTTTTGCAATTTAGGCCAACGGAATTTCCGCCTAAATATTCGCACAATCTCAAAGTTATCGCATAATATTACCCAACAGATATGTTTCATTTAACCCGACGGATATGAAACATGTTACCTGACGGATACCTAACATGTTACCCGATGAATATCGTGAACATGTTACCCGACGGATACCGAACGATATGCCCGACGAATATCCATCGTTGATTAATACCCGAAGAATCATTAAAGAGTTACCCAACGAAGCTGTTTGTCAGGCAATGGCAATCACAGGGATTTATCAAACCGACTCTTCTTCTTCTTCCTTGTTCTTCATTTTCTACTCCGTTACTCTCGGTTTCTCTATGTTTCTCTCCCAATTTGCTCTATGTTTCCTTTGAATATCAGAACCACACCATTGTTTATCGCTCACCCTCCATCCGCCACCCCAGCAGTCAAAGACGTCGCCTCTCTCTCAGCGAGCTTTGCTGTTGCCGCCGCTCCCCTCGGCGGACCGATCTCTCACCAAGTTCCTTGAAGGTCGAACTGATTGTCCCTCTCTCTCTCTATTGTTAATGTATATATATTGGTTTATTGTTAAATTTGATTTGAAAAAAGAATTTATGAAATTGGGTATTGTTATTGTTAATGTTAATGTATATATATTTGGATATATATTTGTTATTGGTTTATTGTTATTGTTAATGTTAATGTATATATATTGGTTAATTGTTAATTTTGATTTGAAAAAATAAATTATGAAATTGGATATTGTTATTGTTAATGTTAATGTATATATAATGTTAATTGTTATTGTTAATGTTAATGTATATATAATTGTTATTGTTTTATTGTTATTGTTAATGTATATATAATAGTTGAAGATTTGTTGAAATTTTGATGTTTGGTATAATGTTGAAATTGATATAATGTTATGATTTTTGTTATGATTTTGGATATGAAATTTATGTGAATTTTGGATATGTGAATTTTATGAATTTTGGGTATTTGAATTTTAAAAACAATTTTGTGAAATTTTGATATGGTGTAGTATAAAAATTTTTTGGAAATGTGAGTTTCATAAATTTTTAATTTGTGAATTTTAGGATTTGGATATTATTATTATATGTATGGATTAATTTGTAAGTTTGATTTTGGTCCCGATATTTGGATTTAGAAATTTAGGTATAATGTTGTGAATTTTGAGTTTAGTACGTTTGGATTAATTAGTTTTTTATGTTTAATTTTCGTTTGTGTTGGATTTATTTTAAAAAATTATAATTTGGTGGTTTTAGTTTTTAGATAACAATTTACTAATTATTACTAAAAAAAATAATTGCTTTATTTATTTACGTTTATTGGAATTATAAAATGTTGGTTAATTTTAAATGTGATTTTTTTATGATTTTTTGAATTTAATATTTAATATTAAAAATGTTTGGTTTTTTTTATTTAATTAAAAATATGTTGGTTAATTTTATATTAATTAATTTATATTTGTTATTGTAGATGTCGCATCGCACCTTAATCACATCTAGGACCCGTCCCTGCCCTAATCCTGTGGATGATCATGCGCCGGAGGAGGCAGCCCCTGACTCAGTTGCCTCAATAGGAGCGTCGGTTCAATCATCGATGTCGGTCCATCAGCGACCTAGTGCCCGATCGGTATGTCGACAACATAGCAAGAAACGGGGGGAACCCCGTACCTACCCCCAGCCCCCACAGGACGACGTCGCAGCAGACGAAACAGGGCCTAATGTCAGAGCATTCCCTAAGGGTAAGTTCATTATTTTGTTTATGTAACCAACCGTTTTTATTTGTTACTCATTTTATTTACCAATGTTCATCGAATTTAGAAGTAGGTCGGTGAACGTGCGCGGGATAAACTGCGGTTTGACATCCCAGCGGATTTGCAGGGCAACAAATGTAAAGATACTGGTGGTGTACGTGCCGCGCTTGTCAAAATTCACAGCCTCCTGGTGCATGACATTGGTGCAATTCTTCGCACCAAGTCCCTGATGATGGGGGACACTTTCAGAACCCAGACCCCGAAAGAGATCACGCGTTGTTGGGGAGAGTTATTGGTATGTTTTTTTCCATTTTTGACATTTATTTCATATTTTTTTTACTTATTTTACTAACTTTAATGATTGATTGCAGATCAATTTTGAGTTCGACTTGGATAACGCCGAGCTCAGTAGATACCTGAGCCACCACTGACAGTTACAGTACGCCGACTGGAAGTACGAGCTCCATAAGTACTTCTTGACTTGGCCTTCCTCGGAGGAAGCTAGGGCAAATCCTCCGGAGGAGTTGGACGGGCCGAAATTGCCAGGGTGGTTGTGGTTGTGCGACCATTTTGTGGCCCCCACCTATCTGGTACGTCTTATCTATCTAGTTAATTAAATTATTAAATTTTTATGTTATTTTCCATTTTAAAATTTAATTTTTGGTTTTACAAATGAATAGCGAAAATCGATTGCAAACACATCGAACCGGGGATCGAAGAAATTCAACCACCACATGGGGTTGCGATCCTTATCGGCCCGGCAGGAGGATCAGCGCAACGCCGAGTCGATGTTCCCAGAGGTGGATGCCTGGGGGCAAGTGTACGCTGGACGGGGGAATCAAGTGGTTGACAAAATTCACGTAAGTTTATTTTTTTGGAAGATTAAACATTATTTTTTAATTTGATAATTATATTTCTAATTAATATTTATTCGAATTTGTAGGACGCGATGCAGCAAGACGTCCAGCAGACACAAGCTAAGCTCACCCAACAACATCCGGAAGTGCCGTTGGAGCAGCAGCTCCCTAATCCCGACATGTCGATCGCTATTCTGGAGCGACAACTTGGGAGGTGCCCAGGGAGGGTCATTCGGGGGGCGGGTGATGGGATTGTGCGGGATGTCTTGACTCAATTGTCCAGTTCATCTCGGATAGGCAATCCCTAGGAGACGTCGGACCGTTGGAGAAACCTCAAGGCCGAAAATGCTATGATCAAAGCCTAATACGCGGAGATTCAAGCCCAAAACCAACAAATCAAGACCGCCCTTGACAAGGTCCTTCAACGTTTGGGTGACTGTGGATTGGATGACATTTTCTCACCGCTCACCTAACAGCCCCCTCAGGATCCCGCCTACTTTGACCCCTCGACTAGTAGTTAGAGTATACTATATATAAAATATTTTTTTTATATATTTAATGATGTAAAAATATTACATTAATTTGTATAAATATTATTTTTATTTTATTTTGATTCTTTTTTAATTAAATTATTTATTATTTAATAAATATTTTATTAAAAATATATTTTAATTATTCAATTAAATATTTTATTAAAAATATATTTTAATTATTCAATTAAATATTTTATTAAAAATATTTTTTAATTATTCAATTAAATATTTTATTAAAAATATAAACGGAATTTTTTACAAATTTACCCGACAAATGTGGGACATGTTATCCGACAGATACGTAAACCGTTATCCGACGGATAAGAACGCGTTACCCGACGGATGTAGAACGCGTTACCCGACGGATGTGTAACACGTTACCCGACGGATGTGTAATACTTAACCCGACGGATGTCTATAAAGTTACCCGACGGATGTGTATAACATTACCCGACGGATGTTTAAAAACTGACCCGATGGATATGTAATAACTTACCCGACGAATATTTAAATCGTTACCCGACGAATATAGTAATGTTACCCGACGTACAATGTACGTCGGTAATATGTTGTTTACTTTTAGGATGCTCGACGAAGACTTCAGCGACGAACTAGTCTGCCGGCCAAGATAAAGTTGCTCGACGAATACACTGTTGTCGTCGACTAATATCAAAGCCTGACGGAGATTCGCCGTTTTCAGCGTTGCTCGACGAATCCCTACAGTTGCTCGACGACGTCCTTTAGTCGGGCAACTTGGATCTTGCTGTGGTGATTTTAGGCTTCGTACATCCACAAGGTAGGAAACACGGCTAATTAGGTTTTGTACATCAACAAGGTAGGAAACACATCGGATTTGGATCTCAGGAGCATACGTAATAGTTCTGATACCATCTTTAAAACGTATGATAGAAGAGAAACTCTGAATTCTTTTATTGATATATACGATAAAAGGGAGGACCCTTTATATTAGGATAAAAAATAGAATTATAATCTAATTTCGACAAGTACTTAAAAAATAGATTGATAAAGATAATAATTAAGATAAGTAAACCAAATTTAGTAAACAAATTAAATCATTTTTGAAGTTATACTTTTGAATAATAATTCTTATATTACACCGCCTATTTCAACAAAAGTGAGTGCCACTTTGATGAATTTTCTCTTGCAGACAACAAATGACAATGAAGCCTGTATAATCATTGTTCTAGTTACCCCACAAGTAAATGACTTTAACTAAATAATACAAGCTATAGCCGCCCTCGACTCCACCCACCACCTTTCCTATTCTTGGTGTGAAATGAATACTCATCACAAATGGAAGCCAAAATGGCAAGGGGAGGAAAGGACACACCCAAACGGATCCCATTCATACAAGCAAACGTACAAATAATATCATAAAATTGCCCTAAACGCTCACTCTACAAAATAATATCACAATCTAATAGTTCTTATTCAAAAATTATTTTTACAAAAATTTGTCTGAATGTATAATTGTTTAACTATCCAACATTAGAGTCAAACACCTAGATGAACACAAAGGTTGTTCAATAACACGATCGAGGATGTTCATGTGAAAAATTGAATATATGGCTAAATAATTTTCGATTTAGCAGTAATAATTTTTAAATAAGAACTTATAAAATAAATAATTATATTGTGATATTATTCAGTGAAATGTGTCCAAGCAATTAATTAATACCGTATTATAAAAAAGATATAGCTACGCACAAAATCTACAATAGCTCAGAAGAAGAGATAGCAACTGGTGCATGAAATAACCAAAAACAAAATAGCTAGAGTCTAGAGAGATAGCTACTCACCATGTGTAGTTGTGGACTGTGGAGGGCAACCCAAAATTATATGGATATATAATACTTGCATTGCATCCTAGTGGAACATCCTCGTACTACCTTTTCGATTTATCAAATTTTCCTTGTATATACATCATAATCAGAATCGTTCATTCTCTAAATTATCATGTTAAGATCATCTCCGTAAAAAAATCAACAAGATTGGAAGTCGTTTAATAATTCATATGTGTCAATAAATAAATAGTTTTGGTAATAATTAAGATCATCATGACGAACCGTTCATTTAGTTGGTATATATGAATGACTAAATGATCTCCAATTTTGTTGAATTTTTGAGTAAAGAATCTTGAAATGATTATCTAACAGTTGAACGGTTTCGATTATGATATATTTATAACGATAATTAAATAAATCAAAAGAGTGATACGAGTAGATATTACCAGAGTGAGATGTAAATATTGTCCAAATTATATCTTTCATTTAACAAATGAAATATCCATGGATGACAGCTGATGATACATGAACTCTATTATTGCTGAATTGATTCAGTATATGTGTATATGGAGTGAATTCATTAATCAACCCTTATTGATGAATATTTAATAGTGCGTAATTTAAATCAGACCCTTCAGTCATGAATGAGTACTAAAACATTAAAAGGAGCGCAAACGTATAAAAATATTAGCGTGAAAATTACCACATTTAATCCGATAGTAGGTCATTGCTAGCTAACATCATTCATTACTATTTACCAAATAATTTAGAAGTCATTAAAGATATTCTGTCACATAAGCGGAGGCGCAGTACGTACATAATAACTATCCTTCTTCTTTAACTTCCAACTTCAACCACTCCTAGTAACTCTCCTTACCAAACAAGCACTGCAGCCATCGATAAGTAAAATTTATATCTGAATTCAAAGCCATGAAGAAAATTTACAAAATCAAGAAAATGAGGGGATATATTAGCATGTAAACACACTACTCATTTTGGCCTTGTCTTTCGTATTGTCCTCATTATATTCATCATCATATATTCCTCTGTACATGACATGAAAATTCAAGGTTCACAAAAATATATAGCTCTTGTCTTGCGCCCTCCATTTTCTCACTCCTATTTTCTTCATTCCCTCGATCAGCATTATCAAATTAAAAACAAAAAAACAACCAAAATGATTTTAAGAAAAAGTTCCTACCGTTATTTTCAGCACCTGTACGTTTTGCTTTTCGTTTGCAATCGTTTTAATGCAACCAAAACACCAAAAAAAAAAAAAAATTTGCCTTCTGTTATTTCCAGCTTCTGTAAGTTTTGCTTTTCGTTTGCAATTGTTTTAATCCAACCAAAACACCAGAAAAAAAAAAATTTCCTTGTGTTATTTCCAGCGTCTGTACGTTTTGCTTTTCGTTTGTATGAAGTGTTCGAAGAAGATAAAAGAAATTACATAACCTGGGTCGTAAGTTGTTTTCATTTATGGATCGATCGATCGTTTGTGTTTCCAAGAAAGGGATTTGAAGGCCAACATGAACAAGTAGCTATTAAGCATTATCCAACAGAGTTAAGGTACGTGGTTTAGTTTTATGTATTTTTTAAGTTGTTCAACTTTGTTCTTCATTCTTTTATTTTCTTATCGTTTTTATTACTCGTATAGTTCAACCCAGTAACATTTTAATCAAAACAAGAAAGAATCCGATCTTATACTCTTAGTAGTACACAGTCCTTCCAGAAACCGTGGTGATGAATAAGTTCTACACTCACTGCTAGGCACTACCATGCATTAAAGGAATTGATGAAGCTAAGCTTCACTCCTTCAAGTCGTGCTCACTACTAGTCACTAACCACTAGAGCTAGCTATAATTAAGGGATGAGTAGGCATATATATACAAGAATGAAAGTATAAAACGTACTGAATCTAAACAAAAAAACATGTTTACTGCTTGGAATGGGGAACTCATATAAATGAAGGGGAAATTAGAAAAGTGAATGAAAATGGAACAATTAGGGCCCTTTTGGTATCGTTCTGCTTAATAGTTTTTCATTTTTAAGATATAAAAATAATTATAAAATATATTTTATAACTCATTTTTTAAGAATGAATTTAGAAATAAAAACAAAAGATACAATAATTTGTTTACGTTAATTTTATAGAACATTAAAGTAATGTTTTTTGAATATTAGGATACAATCCAAAAAAATAAAGAAACAAAATAATACACTACTAAACAAAATAATGCAATAATAAGTAAAAAGGCTACCACAATATTACCATATAGTCAACGTCACCACTAGTGCCACCATTGATCCCACCACAACCGTACCATCACCACCACCGCCGTCGCTATACCACCCCATCACCGCAGACATCACCCCACCAACACCACCACCTCCACCATCGCCACCACCCCACCACCACCGTCGCCTCAACCTCCACCATTGATGTCACCAAAACCACACCACCACCTCCACCACTACCACCTCCGGCACCACCACCAACACCACCATCACTGCTACCACCACCACCTCCTCCACCACCAACACCAAGACCGCTACCGCATCCACCATGTAACGACCTGAAAATTTAATTAATGAATTTTAGTAAATTAATTTGGAAAATGACAAGTTTACCCTTGGTTTTATAAGAGGCTCGAAGATCACTTTTTGGTTAGAGACACATTTGGAAATTTTTCGTGGACCGTTGCGTAGGTCTCGAACTCACGAGTTCGCAGATCGGCGGCACGTGGGAAACAGAGATCGTATGAAAGAGTTGTGGGTCTAGAATGTTCAGGGGCATTTTAGTAATTTTCCCTTGGTAGATATTTTTAACCCAGACTTCTCCAAATTATTCTCATTTTCCTCTCTCCCTTTTCACGATCTTCATCCAACCCGTGCGACCGAACCCAAAAACCCCAGACTTTGAACTTTGATTCGAAGCTACCTTGTCCAGTTTGGTTCCACCCATCGTCTTCTCCTCCTCCCCGCGATCAAGGACGTACCGGCCGTCGAGGGAACCAGCCACGGGAAACACCGAAACGAGGAAGGAGAAAACTGAACCTTTAGATCAATTTTTCGGCCAACTCAGGTATGAGTTTCGTGTTTAAACTTTAGTTTCGAGTTCCTGGGCTGGAGTAGATGGATTTAGACTATTAATTTGTGAAAAACGGTTGAGATTTCAAGAAGTTAAGAAAGTTTCATGGTTGGCCGGTAATGGCGATTTTCGGCGATGGCGCACGACGGCACACGACAGAGCGGTCGTTTTCTCCAACAATTGGTTCGGTCTGAGAGGGCTGACGTGGCATGCCACCTGGCAGCCACGTGGAGACCATTTGGCGGCTGAGTCAGCGCCGAGTCAGCACGCGTGCAGGTGCGTGGGTACGGTAGCAGGTGCGTGGACTAGCCGCCGACTATCCGTCGGTGCGTGGGGCCGATCCTTGGTCATGGCGACGCATGTAGACAAGTTTTTGACGTTCCGGACCTTTTGGCTCAGGTTTCGGATTAATCGGACATCGTTTAGGGGTAATTTTGGGCGTCCGAAGTGGCTGCATTTGTTTAGTGGGACGCGTGTGGACCTCCCGGGGTTTAGGGAGTCTAAATGTAGGATTTTTACTTATCGTTGGTAACCATGATTGTTACTTTTGACAGTTGATATTGCTCCGGGAACTTCAGAAGAGCGTACGACTCGAGATTGTGCTTAATTGGACGTTCGGTGAATGGACTTTGGTTTTTTAAATTATAATGCATGCATAAACGTATATTTGAAATAATTCTTGTTAAGTGTTGTTTTTGGAAAATTTCCGGAATTGAGAAAATTATTCTAATAAATCATTACTGGACGCGGGTTTTCAATAATTACTTGGAAATGACGTTTTGGGCTATGGCCAGACTTTATGGATTCGAGTTTTATATGGTTTGACTTGATAAATTTTGGGTTTCAATCGAGTCCATGATTTTGAGTTTAGACCTGGATTTGTGAGTTTTTTGGATATGGGTATAGACCCCGATTTTTGAATGAATTTGGCTTAGGCCAAGAAACAAGAATTTCAAAACATGGATTTTGGATTTCACTGAATTACTGTCCCCGAGGGTCATGGTTTTCTCCGATACAGGCGTTGAAGGGTATTTCTCTACCAGATCGTTGAGGTTTCTTCGACGCTGGTGTTGAAGGGTATTTCTCCACCAGGTCATTGAGGCTGTCTACGCGTAGTACAAGGTTTTGCACAACTCGAGTTATATCGAGTGTGTGGAGGGTTGGACCCGAGTCAGTCAGCTCGGATATCGAGTTACAGCTTGGGATTCCATTCGGGGAGTGGTGAGATATGTTTATGATATTTTGTGTCCAGGATTGTTCACATGGTTTTTAAACTCATTTGAGGAAAAACAAGGTTGTGGACCA
Organism: Oemleria cerasiformis; assembly: GCA_037349345.1. Lineage (NCBI taxonomy): Eukaryota > Viridiplantae > Streptophyta > Magnoliopsida > Rosales > Rosaceae > Oemleria > Oemleria cerasiformis. The sequence continues at coordinate 6,852,282 of JAZGTL010000006.1, forward strand.
CATCATGTTTCATTATTCGGGTTTTCGTGGATCCTACCGAGTGTTTTAACTTAAAATGGATCTTTCCGATAAGTTTTCGGATTATCTTTACATAGTATTTGTTTGGGAAGGGATTTTAATTATGCATGCATTGTTTTACTTATGGAGGGGGAAAATGTATGTTTTCCTCGGAAATTATTTTAAACGATTATTTTGTCCACTCACACTATTCGTGTTTTAAATCCCCTCCAGACCATTGAGTTAACGAGGGCACATCCAGAGGCAGAGACATTAAATTCCAGCTACGCCTTTACCTAGACTTTCTAGTAGGATTTAAAAAATTTCTGTATCTACCTTTTCTACCTAGATGCTCTGATAAGCCTTTTGGACTTATTGTAAATTATGATTATGTCGATGGTTATTTGGTGATGTTGCGATTAGATAGTGTTATTTGATCATTCGTCTAACAGGTGGAAGATCGTTAACCATTCTTAAAGGGGAGGTTCTGCCTGATTTTTGGTAGAATTCTCATAACTAATTACAAGGGCTTAAGGGTATTCTAGTGATTTTTTTTTAAATTGTCAGACGGGACAAGGGTCTTTCCCGGGTTCAGAGGGGAAATTCGAGAAGGTTCCTGTCAACTTGGTATCAGAGATCTAGGTTTAAATTGGGTCGGGCATTGACGACGGTACGGTGATGAAGCTGATAACGTTAGGGTTACACATGATCCCGTATTAGAGCCTGATTTGAGACAGACCCAGGATAAATTGGGTCGGGCATTGACGACGGTAATTCAGGGTAGGGCTACTTCTGAAGTTTCTGACATTGAGCACGCCCAGAGGCTGGGGGCGACAGTATTTATGGGCGAGTTAGGCACAGATGATTCTGATGAGTGGATTACTCGTTTGGAATGAGTGTTTGTTGTTATGAGGTGCCCTCCGGAGAATATGGTGCGACTAGCCACATTTCTTCTTGGTGGTTACGCGTACCACTGGTGGCATGCTTTGCAGCGGACAGACTGGGATGTCCACACCCTTACTTGGGAAGCTTTTCGGGAGCGCTTCTTCGCGCAGTTTTATCCTCGCTCATACCAAGATGCCAGAGAGGCTGGGTTTTTACAGTTACAGTAGGGGGACATGACGGTGGCACAGTATGAGCAGAAATTTCTTGAATTGTCAAGGTTTGTACCGGCTCTAGTGGCAAATGAGATGGATAAGTGCCGAAGGTTTGAGTATAGACTGAGAGATGAAGTCCGAGTAGTAGTAATTGTTGTGGCCCATACTTCTTTGAGGGCTTTATCATATGCTTCTGCTAGAGTAGAGATGAGTTTGTCAGCTCAACATCAGCTTAGTGGTTCTAGGCGACGCCAGGATCGCTTGAGTTTCGGGACCTCTAGTCAGGGATCATCCAAGATAGGCAGTTTCAATTCTGGATCTTCTGGGGATGCAAGATCCGGATCAGGCAATGGCAGAGTCGATTAGGGACATTAGACATCAGCTATGTCTAGTGGGGCTTCAGTGCAGTCGACCGGGAGATAGAATGGCAGACCTGCATGTCGTAGTGACACCGGTTGTTACTTGTGGGGAGACTGGTCATTTTAAGAGAGAATGTCCACATCGCCCGGGCAGTAGTTCTTTGGGCCGAGATGCTGCTAAATCGAGTCAGAGAGCAGCGCAGACATCTGGTACTGCATCATGGAGCCAAAACCAGTCTCGTGGGTCCTGTAGGGCCGGTGGGGCCAGCAGGGCCAGTGGGAGACAGAGGGGTCGTGGTCGATCTTCTGGTACACATACCCGAGTTTTTGCAATGACAAAGCTTGAGGCTCCAGCTGCACCAAAGGTGGTTACTGGTATGTTGTCTATTTTTTATCATGATGCTCGAGTTTTGATAGATCTCGGGACTACACATTTTTTTATTTCTTGGGGTTTTACACTTTTTGCCAATAGAGAATTTTCACCGATTGGTTGGGACATTGGCATTAGTACCCCCACCGGAGTTATGTTAGTGGCGAACCTCATGATGCGCAGTTGTCCGGTGGTAGTGGAAGGTCATGAGTTGGAGGCATATCTAATTCCCTTGGACATTTATGATTTTGATATGATTTTGGGGATGGATTGGTTAACCATGCATCATGCCTCTATTGATTATTTCGACAAGAAGGTGGTTTTTCAGAGTCCATGTTTGCCGAAACTTGCGTTTCAGGGTGATCGTAGGGTGCTTCACTCGGGCGTAATATCGGTTTTGACGGCTGAGAAGTTATTGAGGAAAGGTTGTGAGGGATATTTAGCTCATGTGATCGATTCTCAGGATACTCATGTGAGAGTAGAGGATATTCCTATGGTGGATGTGTTTCTAGATGTGTTGTCGGAGGATCTTCCGGGATTGCCACCTTACTGGGAGATTGAGTTCACCATAGAGCTTCTTCCGGGTACTCAACCTATACCACAGGCACCATACAGAATGATACCGATATAATTGAGGGAATTAAAGCCTCAATTGCAGGACCTAGTGGATATGAGATTTATTTGACCGAGTGTATCACCTTGGGGTGGCCGGTGTTATTTGTAAGGAAGAAAGATGGTGGTTTGAGGCTATGTATCGACTATCGGTAGTTAAACAGGGTTACGGTGAGGAATAAGTATCCTTTTCCATGAATTGATGATTTGTTTGACCAATTAAAAGGGGCAAGGTATTTCTCTAAAATTGACCTTAGATCCGGGTACCATTAGTTAAGGATCAGGGAAGAGGACGTTCCCAAAATGGCTTTCAGGACACGCTATGGGCATTATGAGTTCCTGGTGATTCCCTTCGGGTTAATCAAAGCACCGGCGTCATTTATGGATTTGATGAATTGGGTGTTCCGATGGTACTTGATTCGATTTGTAATTTGTTCATTGATGATATCTTAGTATATTCGAAGAGTGCTAAGGCACATGAGAAGCACTTGAGGTTGGTGCTAAATACGCTGAGGAAAAAGAAACTGTTCGTTAAGTTTTGTAAATGTCAATTTTGGTTGACCAGTGTGGGATTCTTAGGTCATGTGATTTCTGCAGAGGATATCAGTGTGGATCCCCAAAAAGTTGAAGTAGTGGCAAATTCGGAGCAACCGGGGACAATGTAAGAGGTGAGAAGTTTTCTGGATTTAGCGAGATATTATAGGCGGTTCGTAGAAGGATTTTCTACGATAGCTGCCCCGTTGACCCGGTTGACGAGGAAATGAGTCAAGTTTGACTGGGATGATGAGTGTGAACAGAGCTTTCAAGAGCTTAAGAGGAGGTTGACTTCTGCCCTAGTGTTAAACCTACCAGATAATAACGGAGGATTTGAGGTGTACAGTGACGCATCATTACGACGTATAGGCTGTGTGATGATGCAACATGGGAAGGTGATAGCATATGCTTCCAAGCAACTTAAACCAAATGAATTGAACTACCCCACACATAATTTAGAGTTAGCTACAGTGGTGCATGCACTGAAGATTTGGAGACACTATTTGTATGGGGCAATGTGCTGGATCTTTACTGACCATCAGAGCATGAAATATTTCTTTACCCAAAAAGATTTGTACCTGAGACAAAAAAGGTGGTTAGAGTTGATAAATGATTATGACTGTACCATAGAGTATCACCCAGGAAATGCCAATGTAGTGGCGGATGCACTGAGCATGAAGTCCATGGGTTCCTTGGCCTATTTGTACACTGTTTACTTACTGTTACTGGTGGAACTCCGAAGAGCGGTAATTATACTTGGCATGGATAGTCAGGGGGCTCTGTTTACTAGCTTCCATGTGAGACCTGTCTTGATTGACCGAATTATTGAAGCTCAACTCCCGGATCCAACGTTGTGTTTTATTAGGATGGAGTTAGAGGCTAGGAATAGGCAGGATTATGTGATTAGGGATGATGGGGCCTTGGTTAAGGATGACCGGTTATGCGTACCTAATGATCCAGAGTTGAAAAGATAAATTCTTAAGGAAGCTCATAGTTCTGCCTATGTTATTCATCCACGAGGCACCAAGATGTATCGTACTCTTAAGGAACACTATTGGTGGACTGGGATGAGTAGATGCCTGACGTGTCAATAAGTAAAAGTAAAGAGGCAGAAACCATATGGGGCACTACAACCATTACCTAGTCCGGAATGGAAGTGGGATCACATTACTATGGATTTTGTATATAAACTTCCTAGGACTCAAAATTGACATGATGGAATCTGGGTAACTGTTGATAGACTCACGAAGTCAGCACATTTCTTGCCAGTACGGGAATATTACATGATGGACCAGTACGCCAAGTTGTTTATGGATGAGATGATACGGTTACATGGGACTCCAGAGTCGATTGTATCAGACAAGGATCCTAGGTTTACCACGAGGTTTTGGCGGAGTTTACAGAAAGCCTTTGGAACTACATTGTATTTCAGTACAGCTTTTCATCCTCAGATTGACAGTCAGTCTGGTGGAGTTCACAGAAAGCCTTTGGAACGACATTGTATTTCTGGAAAATATGATGAGAGCTTATGTACTGCAGTTTAAAGGAAACTGGGACTCACACCCGGCCTTGATGGAGTTTGCATACAACAACAACTGTCAGTCTAGTATTAGGATGTCTCCTTTAGAGGCACTGTTTGGGAGACAGTGTTGGACACCGATATGTTGGATTGAGGTAGGTGAGAGAAGACTGTTGACAGCAGAGATAGTTGAAATGATAGAGGAAAATATTAGAATCATCAGGGAAAGGTTGAAGGCAGCTCAGGACCACCAAAAAAGCTATGCAGACCGACGGATCAGAGATCTTGAGTTTGAGGTCCGAGATTGGGTATTCTTAAAATTATTCCTCTGGAAAAGAGTGGTACGTTTTGGTAGACGAGGAAAGCTGAGTCCTCGCTATATTGGGCCTTATGAGATTATTGAGAGGATCGAGCCAGTGGCTTACAGACTTGATTTACCCCCAGAACTTTCAAAAGTTCACGATGTATTCCAAGTATCCTTGCTCCGGAAGTATCTATTCGATGAATCTCATATATTGGAGGCGCAACCAATTGAGCTGAGAGATGATTTGAGTTTTGAGGAGCAACCAGTGCAAATTCTAGATTGGAAAGAAAAAGTATTACACAGGAAGACCCTTCCTCTGGTTAAAGTTCTGTGGAGGAATCATAACGTGAAAGAGGCCACGTGGGAACCCGAGGCACTGATGCGGGTGCAGCATCCACATTTGTTCCAGTGACAGGTATGAATTTCAAATTTCCACGTGGCCTCCTCCACGTTATGATTCCTCCACATAACTTTAACCAGAGGAATAGTCTTTCTACGCAATACTTTTTCCTTCCAGTCTAGAAGTTGCACTGGTTGTTCCTCAAAGCTCAAATCATCTCTAAGCTCAATTGGTTACGCCTCCAATACATGAGATTTATCGAATAGAAACTTCCGGAGCATGGATACATGGAATACATCGTGAAATTTTGAAAGTTCTGGGGGTGTAGCAAGTATGTATGCCACTGGCCTTATCCTCTCAATAATCTCATAAGGTCATTTGTAACGAGGACTCAGTTTCCCTCATCTACCAAAACGTACAACTCCTTTCCAGGGGGAAAATTTCAACAAAAACCTAGTCTCCGACCTCAAACTCAAGATCTTTGATTCGTCGGTCCGTATAGCTATTCTGGCGATCCTGAATGCCTTCAGCCTTACCCTGATGATTCTAATCTTTTTCTCTGTCATTTCAACTATCTCTGGTGTCAACAGTCTTCTCTCACCTACCTCATTCCAGCATATCGGTGTCCTGCACTGTCTCCCATATAGTGCCTCGAAAGGAGACATCTCAATACTAGACTGATAGTTGTTGTTGTATGCAAACTCTATCAAGGCCAGGTGTGAGTCTCGATTTCCTTTAAACTGCAGTACACAAGCTCTCATCATATCCTCCAGAATCTGAATTGTCCTATTAGACTGACCGTCAGTATGAGGATGAAAAGTTGTACTGAAATGCAATGTAGTTTCAAAGGCTTTCTGTAAACTCCGCCAAAACCTCGAGGTAAACCTAGGATCCCTGTCTGATACAATCGACTCTGGAGTCCAATGTAACCGTATAATCTCATCCACAAACAATTTGGCGTATTGGTTCATCCTGTAATCTTCCCGTACTAGCAAGAAATGTGTTGACTTCGTGAGTCTATCAACAATTACCCAAATTCCATCATGTCCTTTTTGAGTCCTAGGAAGTTTATAGACAAAATTCATAGTAATGTGATCTCACTTCCATTTCGAAATAGGTAATGGTTGTAGTGCCCCGTATGATTTCTGCCTTTCTGCTTTTACTTGTTGACACGTTAGGCATCTACTCACAAATTCTGTTATTTCCTTTTTCATCCCAGTCCACCAATAGTGTTCCTTAAGAGTACGATACATCTTAGTGCCACATGGATGCATAGCATAGGCAGAACTATGAGCTTCCTCAAGAATTTCTCTTTTCTACTCTAGATCATTAGGTACACACAACCGGCCATCCTTAATCAAGGCCCTATCATCCCTAATCACAAAATCCTACTTATTCCCAACCTCTAACTCCAGCCTAAAAACACACAATGTAGGATCCTGGGGTTGAGCTTCAATAATTCAGTAAATCAAGACAGGTCTCACATGGAAGCTAGCCAAAAGAGTCCCCTAGCTATCCATGCCAAGTAAAATTCTTGATCTTCGGAGTTCCACTAGCAACGGTAGGTAAATAGTGTGCAAATATGCAAAGGAACCCATGGACTTCCTGCTCAATGCATCCGCCACTACATTGGCTTTTCCTAGGTGATACTCTATGTTACAATCATAATCCTTTATACCCTCTAGCCACCTTATCTGTCTCAGGTTCAAATCTTTATGGGTAAAGAAGTATTTTAGGTTTTGAGGGTCAGTAAAGATCAACACGTTTCCCTATATAAATAGTATTTCCAAATCTTCAGTGCATGCACCACTGTAGCTAACTCTAAATCATGTGTGGGGTAGTTCAACTCTTGGGGTTTAAGTTTCCTGGAAGCATAAGCTATCACCTTCCCATGCTGCATCAGTACGCAGCCTATACCTCGTAATGATGCGTCATTGTACACCTCAAATGCTCCGCTATCATCTGGAAGGGTTAACACTAGGGCAGAAGTCAACCTCCTCTTAAGCTCTTGAAAGCTCTGTTCACACTCATCATCCCAGTACTCCTTTCCTCGTCAACCTAGTCAACGGGGAAGCTATTGTAGAAAATCCTTCTACGAACCGCCTATAATATCCTGCTAAACCCAGAAAACTTTTCACCTCTGACACTGTCCTCGGTCATTCCCAATTTGCTACTGCCTCAACTTATTGGGGATCCACGCTAATACCCTCTGCAAATATCACATGGCCTAAGAATCCCACACTAGTCAACCAAAACTGACATTGATTGGACTTGGCGAACAATTGCTTTTTCCTTAGCATATTAATTACCAACCTCAAGTGTTTCTCATGTTCCTTAGCACTCTTCGAATATACTAAGATATCATCGATGAACACAATCACAAATCGATCCAAATACAGTCGGAACACCTTGTTCATCAAATCCTTAAATGACGCCGGTGCATTAGTTAATCCGAAGGGCATCACCAGGAACTCATAATGCCCATAGCATGTCCTGAAAGCCGTTTTGGGAAAGTCCCCTTCCATGATCCTTAATTGATGGTACCCGGATCTAATGTCAATTTTAGAGAAATACCTTGCCCCTTATTCCGCATCGTAACCCTGTTTAACTGCCGGTAGCCGATACATAGCCTTAAACCACCATCTTTCTTCCTTACAAATAACACCGGCGCACCCCAAGGTGATACACTCGGTCAAATAAATCCCATATCCACCAAGTCTTGCAATTGAGTCTTCAATTCCCTCAATTATGCCGTTTCCATTATGTGTGGTGCTTGAGATATAGGTTGGGTGCCAGGAAAAAGCTCTATGGTGAACTCAATCTCCCGATGAGGTGGCAACCCAAGAAGATCCTCTAGAAATATATCTGCAAACTCATTCACCAGAGGAATATCCTCTACTCTCACCGGAGTATCCTGAGGATCGATCACGTGATCTAAATATCCTTCACATCCTTTCCTCAATAAATTCTCAGAGGTCCAGGTCGATATTGCTCCCGAGGGTAGCACCCTGCGATCACCCTGAAACGTAAGTTTTGGCAAACCTGGACTCTAGAAAACCACCATTTTGTCGAAATAATCAATAGAGGCATGATGCATGGTTAATCAATCCATCCCCAAAATCACATCAAAATCATAAATGTCCAAGGGTATTAAATCAGCCTCTAACTTATGACCTCCCACTACCATCGGATAACTGCGTATCACTAGGTTCGCCACTGACATATCTTCGGTGGGAGTGCTAATATCCATGTCCCAACCAATTGGTGACAATTCTCTATTAGTAAAAAGTGTAAAACTACGAGAAATAAAGGAATGTGTAGCCCCGGGATCTATCAAAACTCGAGCCTCATGATAAAAAATAAACAACGTACTAGTAACCACCTCTGGTGCAGCTCAAGCCTCCTGCTGAGTCATCGCAAAAATTCGGGCCTGTGTACTAGAAGATCGACCACGCCCCTCTGTCTCCCATTGGCCCTAATGGCCCTGCAAGACCCACTATACTGGTTTAGGTTCCCTGTTGCAATACCAGATGTCTGTGCTGCTCTCTGACTCGGTTCAGCAGCATCTCGGCCCAAAGAACTACTGCTCGGGCGATGTGGACATTCTCTCTTAAAATGACCAGTCTCCCCATAAACGTAACAACCAGTGTCACCAGAACGTGCGTGTCTACCACTCTGTCTCTCAGTCGACTACACTGAAGCCCCACTAGACTAAGCTGATGACTGATGTCCCTGACCGACTCTGCCACTGCCTGATCCGGATCTTGCACCTCCAGAAGATCCAGAACTGAAACCGCCTCTCTTAGAGGATCCCAACTAGAGGCCCCGAAACTCAGGCGATCCCGGCGTCGCTGGAACCACTTAGCTGGTGCGGTATTGGAAAACTCATCTCTATTCTGGTAGCCGCGTCTGATAAAGCCCTCAAAGAAGTATGAGCCACAACGGTTACTGATACTCGGACTTCATCTCTCAGTCCATACACTAACCTTCGGCACTTATGCATCTCAGTTGCCACTAGAGCCGGTACAAATCGTGACAACTTAAGAAATTTCTACTCATATTGTCACCATCATGTCCCCCTACTGTAACTGCAAAGACTCAGCCTCTCTGGCATCTCGGTATGAGCGAGTATAAAACTTCTCGAGGAAGCGCTCCCGGAAAGCTTCCCAAGTAAGGGTACAAACATCCCAGCCCGTCAGCTGCAAAGCATGCCACCAACGGTACGCATAACCACCCAAACGAAATGTGGCTAGTTGCTCCCTATCCTCCGTAGGGCACCTCTTAACAGCAAACACTCGTTCCAAACGAGTAATCCACTCATCAGCATCATCTTGGCCTAACTCGCCCATAAACTATATAACCCCCAGCCTCTGGGCTCGCTCAATTTCAGAAACTTCAGAAGTAGCCCTACCCTTAAGTACAATTGTCAAAGCCCGACCCAACTGATCCAGGGTCTGCCTCAAATCAGGCTCTAATACAGGCCCATGTGTACCCCCAACGTTATCAACTTCATCACCGTTTCAGGCCGCGGATAGGGCTCGCGTCTCAGAGGCATCACGCTGAAAAGAACAATAATTCAACATTATCACAATCAGATGTACACTAGGTGTACGGTCTACAAGAATTTAAACCTAGAGCTCTGACACCAAGTTGACAGGACCCTTTCCGAATTTCCCCTCAAAATTCGAGAAAAACCCTGCTCCCTTAAGGACTGGTTAACCGTCTTCCACCTGTCCGACGAAGGATCATATCACACTCCAAATTCAACCAACATCAACCATAATAATGAAAACATCCCATGGTCCACAACCCTGCTTTGAAAACCTTTCTCAAAGAAGTTTAAAATCATGTAAACTGACCTGGACACAAAATATATATATATATATCAAAACATAGCCTACTGCTCCCCGAATATAATTCCGAGTCGTAGCTCGATACCGTCCACACACCCGATATACCTCGAGTTGTGCATAAACATGTACTACGCGTAGATAGCCTCAACGACCTGGTGGAGAAAATATCTCTCGACATCAGCATCGGAGAACCCTCAACGATCTGACGAAGAAAGACCCTCGACGCCAGTCGGAGAAAACCTTGACCCTCAGGGACAATAATTCAGTGAAAACCGAAATCCATGTTTTGAAATCCTTGTTTCAGGGCGTAAGCCATATTCTTTGAAAACCCGGGTTTAAACTCAAAATCATGGACTCGACTGAAATCTCAAACTCAATCAAGTCAAACCATATAAAACCCGAAACCATAAAGCCAGGCCATAGCCCAAAACGTCATTTTCAAATAATTATTGAAAGCCTATGTCCAGTAATAATTTAATAATATCTAGAAATTTTCCAAAACAATACGTAATAAGCCAATATATTAAATATACCTTTATGCATGCATTATACTTACAAAACCAAAGTCCACTCGCCACACGTCCAAATCAGCTCAATCCCGAGTCGTACGCTCCTCTTAAGTTTCTGGAGTAGTATCGTCTGTCAAAAGTAACAATTAGGATTACCAACTAATATTACAAACCCTACATTCAGACATCCTAAACCCGGGTGGTCCGCTCGCGTCACACTAAAAATGCAGCCACTTCGAACTCCCAAAACTACCCCTAAATGACGTCTGATCAACCCGAAACCTATGCCAACAGGTCTGAAACGTCGAAATCTTATCGACAAGCATCGCCGTGACCCAAAAATTGGTGCCCTGCACCACCACGCGCCGGCTGAGGCCGCCACGCGCGTTCATGCGTTGCCACGCACTGGCCACGTGCTGCTACGCACCTGCTATAGTACCTCACGCACCTGCTATAGTGTTTCATGCGCTGCTACAGTGTCCCACTCGCCAACTCGCCCTAACTCGACGTTGACTCGGTGCTGATTCGGCCGCCAGGTGGCACCCATATGGCTATCAAGTGACCTCCACGTGGCTGCCATGTGGCATGCCACGTCAGCCTCCCTCTGACCCAACTAGTCGTCGGAGAAGACAACCACTCCACCGGGCGCCACTGTCCGCCGTAGCTGGAAAACTCCATTGTCGGTCGAGCTTAAATGTTTTCTAACTTCCTCAAAACTTAACCGTTTTTCACAAATTCTTAGTCTAAATCTATCTACTAGAACCCAGGAACTCAAAAATGAACGCTAAACACTAAACCTATACTTGTGTTGGCTGGAAAATCGATCAAAAGGTTTCGATTTTCCTTTCTTCGATTCGGTGTCTCCCGCGGCTGCCTCCAGCAACGGTTGGTACGTCTGTGATCGTGGGAAAGAGGAGAGTCCGATTAGTGGAACTAAAACGGACGAGGCTACCTTAAATCAAAGTTATAATTTGTGGGTTTTTAGGTTTTGATTGCACGGATTCGGGTGAGTCGCGAAGAGAGAGAGTGAAAAATGAGGAAGAGCTTATCTAATTGGGTTAAAATATCTACCCAAGACAACTTACCAAAATTCCCCTGAATATTATAGACCCACAACTCTCTCACACGAACTTTGTTTTCCGCATGTCGACTATCTACGAACTCATGAGTTCGAGACCTATGCAATGGTCCCCGAAACACATCCAAAAGTGTCTTGAAGTAAAAATTGACTTTCAAGCCCTTATACATCGAAGGGTAATTTCGTCCTTTTTCAAATTAATTTATGAAAAATAAATAATTAAATTTTCGGGTCGTTACAATTCACCCCCCTTAAAGAAATTTCATCCTCGAAATTCATACCTGTCACTGGAACATATGTGGATGCTGCACCCGCATTAGTGCCTCGATTTCCCACGTGGCCTCCTCCACGTTATGATTCCTCCACAGAACTTTAACTAGAGGAATAGTCTTTCTGCGCAGTACGTTTTCCTTCCAATCTGAAAGTTGCACTGGTTGCTCCTCAAAAGTCAAATCATCTCTCAGCTCATTTGGTTGCGCCTCCAATACATGAGATTCATCGAATAGATACTTCTGGAGCATGGATACATGAAAAACATCGGGAACCCTTGACAATTCCGGGGGTAAAGCAAGTCTATAAGCCATTGGCCCTATCCTCTCAATAATCTGATAAGGCCCAATGTAGCAAGGACTCAGTTTTCCTCGTCTACCAAAATGTACAACTCCTTTCCAAGGGGATAATTTCAAGAAAACCCAGTCTCCGACCTCAAACTTAAGGTCTCTGGTCCGTCGTTCCGCGTAGCTTTTCTGGCGGTCCTAAGCTGCCTTCAACCTTTCCCTGATGATTATGATCTTTTCCTCTGTCAATTCCACTATCTCAGGTGTCAACAGTCTTCTCTCACCTACCTCAGTCCAGCATATCGGTGTCCTGCACTGTCTCCTATATAGTGCCTCGAAAGGAGACATCCCAATACTATACTGATAGTTGTTGTTGCATACAAATTCCATCAAGGCCATGTGTGAATCCAAGTTTCCTTTAAACTGCAGTACACAAGCTCTCATCATATCCTCCAGAATCTGAATTGTCCTCTCAGGCTGACCGTCAGTCTGAGGATGAAAAGCTGTTCTGAAATGGAATGTAGTGCCAAAGGCTTTTTGCAAACTCCGCCAAAATCTCGAAGTAAACCTAGGATCCCTGTCTGACACAATTGACTCTGGAGTCCCATGTAACCGTATGATCTCATCCACAAAAAATTTGGCGTACTGGCCCATGCGGTAATCTTCATGTACTAGCAAGAAATATGCTGATTTCGTGAGTCTATCAACAACTACCCAGATTCCATCATGTCCTTTTTGAGTCCTAGGAAGTTTATACACAAAATCCATCGTAATATGATCCCACTTCTGTTTCGAAATAGGTAATGCTTGTAGTGCCCCGTATGGTTTCTGCCTCTCTGCCTGTACTTGTTGACACTTCAAGCACCTACTCATAAACTCTGCTATTTCCCTTTTCATTCTAATCCACCAATAGTGTTCCTTAAGAGTACAATACATCTTGTTACCTTATGGATGCATAGCATAAGCAAAACTATGAGCTTCCTCAAGAATTTCTCTTTTAAACTCTAGATCGTTAGGTACGAACAACTGGCCATCCTTAACCAAGGCTCCATCATCCCTAATCACATAATCCTGCCTATTACCAGCCTCCAACTCCATCATAATAACACACAAAGTAGGATCCTGGAGTTGAGCTTCAATGATTCGATCAATCAAGACATGTCTCACATGGAAACTAGCCAACAATGCCCCCAGGCTATCCCTGTCAACTATAATTCCCGCTCTTCTTAATTCCACCAGCAACGGTAGGTAAAAAGTATGCAAATGGGCCAAGGGACCCATGGATACTCAAGGCATCTGCCACTACATTGGCTTTTCCTGGATGATATTCTATGGAACAGTCATAATCATTTATCAGCTCAAGCCACCTTCTCTGTCTCAAATTCAGATCCTTCTGGGTGAAGAAGTATTTCAAACTCTGATGATTAATAAAGATCCGACACGTTTCCCCATACAAATAGTGTCTCCAAATCTTCAGTGCATGCACCACTGCGGCTAACTCCAAATCATGTGTGGGGTAATTCAACTCATGAGGTTTAAGTTGCCTGGAAGCATATGCTATCACCTTCTGATGCTGTATCAGCACGCATCCTATACATCGTAATGATGCATCACTGTACACCTCATATCCTCCATTATCATATAGAAGGGTTAACACTGGGGCAGAAGTCAACCTCTTCTTTAGCTCTTGAAAGCTCTGTTCACACCCAACATCCCAGTCAAACTTGACTTCTTTCCTTGTCAACCGAGTTAACGGGGCATCTATCGTAGAGAATCCTTCTACGAATCGTCGATAATATCCCGATAAACCCAGAAAACTTCTCACCTTTGTCACTATCTTTGGTTGCTCCCAATTTTCCACTGCCTCAACTTTTTGGGGATCCACGCTAATACCCTCAGCAGAAATCACATGACCTAAGAATCCCATAATGGTCAACCAAAACTGAAATTTACTGAAATTGGCGAATAGTTTCTTTTTCCTCAGCATATTTAGCACCAACCTCAAGTGCTTCTCATGTGCCTTAGCACTATTCGAATATACCAGGATATCATCGATGAACAGAATCACAAACCGATCCAAATACTTTCGGAACACCCTATTCATCAAATTCATAAATGATGCCGGTGCATTAATTAACTCGAAGGGCATCACTAGGAACTCATAATTCCCATAGCGTGCCCTAAACGCCATTTTGGGAACATCGCCTTCCCTGATCCTTAACTGATGGTACCCGGATCAAAGGTCCATTTTAGAGAAATACTTTGCCCCTTTTAATTGGTCAAACAAATCATCAATTCATGGCAAAGGATACTTATTCCACACCGTAACCCTGTTTCATTGTTGGTAGTCGATACAAAGCCTCAAACCACCATCTTTCTTCCTTACAAATAACACCGATGCACCCGAAGGTGATACACTTGGTCGAATAAGTCCTATATCCACCAAGTCCTGCAATTGATCCTTCAATTCCCTTAATTCTGCCGGTGCTATTTTGTACGGTGCTTGTGATATAGGCTGGGTACCTGGAAGAAGCTCTATGGTGAACTCAATGCTATCACCTCCGGAAAACCATCCTCTTGTCGGATCAATCTATGGAGGTATGGTGCATGGTTAACCAATCCATCCCCATAATCACATCAAAATCATAAATGTCCAAGGGGATTAAATCTGCTTCTAACTCATGACCTCCCACTACTACTGGACAACTACGTATCACGAGGTTCGCCACTAACATATCTACAATATGAGTGCTAATACCCATGTCCCAACCAATCGGGGACAATTCTCTATCAGTAAAAAGTGTAAAACCCCGAGAAATAAAAGAATGTGTAGCCCCGGGGTCTATCAAAATACGAGCATCATGATTAAAAATAAACAACGTACTATTGACCACCTTTGGTGCCGCTCAAGCCTCCTGATGGGTCATAGAAAAAATTTGGGCCTGTGTACCAGAAGATCGACCATGACCCCCATTTCTCCCTCTGGCCCTACTAGCCCCACTGGCTTGAGTCTGGCTCCCTGATGCAGTACTAGATGTCTATGTTGCTCTTTGACTCGGTTCAGCAGCATCTCCACCCAAGGAACTACTGTCCAGAAGACGATGTGGACAGTCCCTCTATAAATGACTAGTCTCCCCACAAAAGTAGCAACCGGTCTCGCCAGGTCTGCCACTCTGTCTTACAGTCAACTGCAATGAAGCCCCACTAGACTGAACGGATGATTGTTGTCCCCGATCGGCTCCTCCACCACCTGATCCGGATCTTGCACCCCCAGAAGATCCAGAACTGAAACTGCCTCTCTTGGATGGTCCTTGACTAGAGGCCCCGAAATTCTAGCGATCCCGGCGTCGCCTGGAACCACTGAACTGCTGTTGAGCTGGCAAACTCAACTCTACCATGGTAGCAACATCTGACAAAGCCCACAAAGAAGTATGGGCCACCACATTTACTGCTACCCGAACCTCATTTCTCAGTCCATATTCAAATTTTCGACACTTATCCATCTCAATTGCCACCAGAGCCGGTACAAAGCGTGACAACTCAAGAAATTTTTTATCATAATGGGCCACCGTCATGTCCCCATGCTATAGCTGTAAGAACTCACCCTCTTAGCATCAAGGTATGAGCGAGGATAAAACTGTTCGAGGAAGCGCTCCCGGAAAGCTTCCCAAGTAAAGGTATGGACTTCCCAACCTGACAGCTGCAAGGCATGCCACCAGCGGTACGTATAACCACCCAGAAGAAATGTGGCTATCTGCACCCTATCCTCCGCAGGGCACCTCATAACCGAAAACACTCGTTTCAAACGAGTAATCCACTCATCCGCATCATCTAGGCTTAACTCGCCCGTAAATACTATCGCCCCTAACCTCTAGGCTCACTCAATGTCAGACACTTCAGTAGTAGCCCGAACCAATTGATCCAAGGTCTACCTCAAATCTAGCTCTACTATGGGTTCATGTATATCCTCACCGTTTCCAGACCGTTGACGGGACTCGCGTCTCAAAGGCATTATGCTAAAAAGAACCATAAATTATCAATACCACAAATAGTTGTACACTAGGTGTAAGGTCTACAAGAATTTAAACCTAGTGCTCTGATACCAAGTTGACAGGAACCTTCCCGAATTTCCTCTCGAAACTCGGAAAAAACCCTGCTCCCGTTTGACAACTTAAAGAAATTCCCATAATACCCTTAAGCCCTTGCAAATAATTATGAGAATTCTGCCAAAAATTCGACAGAATCTCCCCTTAAGGACTAGTTAACCGTCTTCCACCTGTCAAACGAAGGATCAGATAACACTCCAAATTCCAACAACACCAACCATCCAACGGTGTAACCACAATTTTACAATCAGTCCAAAAGACTTATTAGAGCATCTAGATAGGATAAGTAAATACAGAAATATCCTACTAGATAGTCTAGGTAAACGCGCTGAAAATCTAATGTCTTCGCCTCTGGATATGCCTACGTCAACTCAACGACCTGGGGGGGATTTAAAACAAGAAAGTTATGAGTGGACAAAAATAATCATTTAAAATTCCTTTCCGAGGAAAACATACATTTTTCCCCCTCCACAAGTAAAATCATGCATGCATAACATAAAATTCCTTTTTATATAAATATAATATATAGATAATCTGAAAATCCACCGGAAAATCCATCTTATGCTAAAACACTTAGAGAGACCCACAAAAATCCATAATAATGAAAACATCCCGTGGTCCACAACCCTGCTTTGAAAACCCTCATCAAAGAAGTTTAAAATCATGCAAACTGACCTGGACACAAAATATATATATCAAAATATTTCCCACTGCTCCCCTAATAAAATCCCAAACCGTAGGTCGATACCCTCCACACACCCGATATACCTCGAGTTGTGCAAAAACATGTACTATGCGTAGACAACCTCAACGACCTGGTGGAGAAAATACCCCTTGACACTAGCGTCGGAGAATCCTCAACGATCTGACGGAGAAAGACCCTCGACGCTAGTCGGAGAAAACCTTGACCCTCGGGAACAATAATTCAGTGAAAACCAAAATCCATGTTTTGAAATCCTAGTTTCCTGGCCTAAGCCAAATTCATTGAAAAACTGGGTTTAAACTCAAAATCATGGACTCGACGGAAATCCCAAACTCAATCAAGTCAAACCATATAAACCCCGAAATCATAAAGCCAGGCCATAGCCCAAAACGTCATTTACAAATAATTATTGAAAGCCCGTGTCCAGTAATAATTTAATAATATCCAGAAATTTGCAAAAACAATATGTAATAAGCAAATATATCAAATATACCTTTATGCATGCATTATACTTACAAAACCAAAGTCCACTCACCACATGTTCAAATCAACTCAATTCTGAGTCGTACACTCCTCTGAAGTTCCCGGAGCAGTATCGCCTATCAAAAATAATAATCGGGATTACCAACTAATAGTATAAACCCTACATTCAGACTCCCTAAACCCCGGGAGGTCTACTCGCGTCCCACTAAAAATGCAGCCACTTCGAACACCCAAAACTACCCCTAACGACGTCCAATCAACCCGAAACTTACGCCAACACGTCTGAAATGTCAAAATCTTGACAACACACGTCGCCGTGACCCAAAACCCGATCCCACGTGCCAGTAGAAGGCCGAACCACGTGCCTGCTACAGTACCTTACGCGCCTGCTACAGTATTTCAAGCGCTGCTACAATGTCCCACACGCCGACTCGGCCTAACTCGGTGCTGACTCAACTCTTACTCGGCCACCGGGTGGCACCCACGTGGTTGCCACGTGGCATCCACGTGGCTCCATGTGGCTGCTAGGTGACATGCCACGTCAGCCCCCCTCTGACCGAACCGTCTCCGAAAAACTCCATTGCCGGCCGAGCTTGAAGTTTTTCTAACTTCCTCAAAACTTAACCGTTTTTCACAAATTTTTAGTCTAAATCTATCTACTCGAATCCAGGAACTCAAAAATGAACTCTAATCACGAAACCCAAACCTGTGTTTGCCAAAAAATTGATCAAAAGATTTCAATTTTTCTTACCTCGATTTGGTGTCTCCCATGCCTGCCTCCAACAACGGTTGGTACGTCTGTGATCGTGGGAAAGAGGAAAGTCCGATTAGTGGAACTAAATCAGACAAAGCTGCCTTGAATTGAAGTTCTAATTTTTGGGTTTTTGGGTTTTGGTCGCACGACTTTGGGTGAGTCGTGAAGAGAGAGATTGAAAAATTAGGAAGAGCTGATCTGATTGGGTTAAAATATCTACCCAAGATAAATTACCAAAATACCCCTGAACATTCTAGACCATAACTCTCTCACACGAATTTAGTTTTTCGCGTGTCGCCTATCTACGAACTTGTGGGTTTGAGACCTACGCAACGGTCCCTAAAATACAGTCAAAAGTGTCTCGAAATAAAAATTGACTTTCAAGCCCTTATACAACCAAGGGTAATTTCATCATTTTGCAAATTAATTTACGAAAAAATAAATAATTAAATTTCCGGGTTGTTACAGTCTTCCACCTGTCAGACGAAGGAACAAATAACACTCACAAATTCCAACATCACCAAGCAACCATCGATGTAGTCATAATTTACAATATGTCCAACCACCAATGTCGTCGCCACCCCACCACCACCACCACGTACAACCATAATAACCACCCCTACTATCATCCCATCACCGAAACCATGGCCACCGCCATCGCCACCACCCCACCACCACCAAGTACAACCACCGCAATTAAAGAAAAGGTTGAAATTCCCCATGATGTGTTGCAGATGTTAAGGGAGTTTAAGGAGATTTTGTCTAATCAATTGCCCAACGAACTACCGCCTATGAGGGATATCCAACACCAAATTGATTTGGTACCCGGAGCTAGCCTACCAAATCTGCCTCATTACCGTATGACCCCTAAGGAGAATGAGATTTTGAGATAGGAGATTGAGGATTTGTTGAAGAAGGGATTTATCAGGGAGAGCTTGAGTCCTTGTGCGGTTCATGTCCTTCTAGTTCCTAAGAAGGAGAATGTTTGGCGTATGTGTGTTTACAGTCGAGCCATCAACAAGATAACAATAAAGTACAGGTTTCCCATACCGTGCTTGGAAGACATGTTGGACAAACTGGAGGGCTCTAAAGTGTTCCCGAAATTAGACTTACGAAGTGGCTTCCACCATATTCGGATTAAGCCAGGTGATGAATGGAAAACAGTGTTCAAAAGCAAGGATGGGTTATATGAGTGGTTGGTCATGCCTTTCGGGTTGTCAAATGCACCTAGCACTTTCATGAGACTTATGAATTAGGTTCTTCGTCCATTTCTTGGCTCTTTTGTTGTGATTTATTTTGATGACATTTTAATTTAGGATAAACTACATAAAAGTACCCAAACTATAGGGTTCATTTCAAATTCGTACCCCAACTATGAAAATTTGCATCTAGGTACCCAAACTATTAAAACACAACATCTAGGTACCCACTATTAGCAATTTGTTAAAAAAATCAGTTAAGTGCTAAGCTGACATTTTGTG
The DNA here is from genome assembly GCA_037349345.1 of Oemleria cerasiformis. NCBI lineage: Eukaryota > Viridiplantae > Streptophyta > Magnoliopsida > Rosales > Rosaceae > Oemleria > Oemleria cerasiformis. The sequence continues at coordinate 6,871,938 of JAZGTL010000006.1, forward strand.
GTTGAACTTTATGCTGAGTTAGATTCCATGTGGATAAAAAAATAATAAAAAATTGAATATATATTAAAAACAATTAATAAAATTGTAAAATGGATTATAAAACAAAAAATTTGATAAACACCAATCTTCCTCGCCCAAAACGGCTTCGCCTGCTTTGCTCTCGACCTCGAAGGCCACAGTTGATCCTGACTACCCCCAAATTCACGCCCAAAATCAGGCCTCAATTGATTCCCAAACCCAGCTAACGATGAACACCCAATCCCCCAAATTACATTATAAACTTTAAAATAAATGGACGATCAAAAAACCTAACCAAAACAGCTCCGATAAAAAAATCCAAGCAAACCAGCTCTGATCAATTAGGACTTCGTCGGTCTCAATTGGGGAATCTTCGGTCTCAATTGGGAGATTTTCGGTCTCAATTGGGAGATTGCCGGTCTCAATTGGGAGATTGCTGGTCTCAATTGGGAGATTGCAGGTCTCAATTGGGTCATGGTCGATCTCAATTTGGGCATTATCAGTAACGGTGCGAGATTAGCTCCGATCTCGTTTAGTTGGTACTGAGCTACTGGAAATGGTGCGGAGCGGCTCAGATCGTTTGCTAGCTTATCAGACTGCTTAGAGGGCATGGAAAGCTCATCGATGAGAAAATCGCATGTCAGGTTGTGCCTCTTAACAGCGATTCGCATTTGTTCGAGCTTCACAATTTTGCGCTTCTTCCCCGTCGTAACCTCAACCGAGCCAACCTCTCCGCCAAGAACTCAAGGAAGAGTTTGGCTGAGCACAAGACAAGGCGAAGGCTTTTGAGTTTATCTTGTTGATGTCCCTATCGAGCTTCATTTTCCTCTTGACCTGACCATTTGGGAATTCGGATCTGATCGATTCTGCCTTCTTTTCTTCATCTGCTGCCTTATGGGTTTTCTGGGTTGACTCTCCCTCAACAGTGAGCTTCGACTGTGATGCTGGTAGGAACGGTTTCGACTTGACGAGGGGAAGAAGATGGTGTAACTGGCGAGGGTTGGATTGGTTGAAAGAGGGGGTTTTGACGGTGGCCTCGTCGCTGTCGCAGAGAAGAGGAAGAAGGAGGGTTCGGGGAGAGAGAGTGAGATTCGGTAGAGAAAGAGTGAGATTAGGTTTTGTTTTGGTTTTATTATTTTCATTATTCATTTTAATATTTATTAATTGTTTTTAATATATTAAAAAAAAAATTTGTCTATATGGAGTCCATGTCAGCATAAAAAAAAGATACTCACATGTGCCACTTAGGCACTTAACATATTTTTTTAATAGATTGCTAACGGTGGGTATCTAGATGCTGTGTGTTTGATAGTTTGAGTACCTAGATGCTAATTTTCATAGTTGGGATACAAACTGAAATGACACTTATAGTATGGGTATTTTTATATAGTTTATCCTTTAATTTATAATCAGACCAAAGAAGAACACATGGTGCATTTGAGACAAGTTTTAGGTGTTTTACAAGAAAATAAGCTATATGTGAACCTGAAAAAATGTACTTTTTGTACAAATAAGCTGTTGTTTTTGGGTTTTGTGGTTGGTGAGGATGGTATTATGGTGGATGATGAGAAAATTAGGGCAATCCGTGATTGGCTAACTCCAAAGTTGGTGACTAAGGTGAGAAGTTTCCATGGTTTGGCCACTTTTTATAGGAGGTTTGTGAGGAATTTTAACACCATTACTGCACCTATCACATAATGTTTGAAGAAAGGAAAATTTTAGTGGGGAGAAGAGCAGGAAAAGAACTTTGCCCTAATAAAAGAAAATTTTTTCACCGCACCAGTTCTAGCTCTTCCAAACTTTGAGAGAGTATTCGAGGTCGAATGTGATGCTAGCGGAGTGGGAGTGGGTGATGTACTATCAATAGCTTTCTTTTATGAAAAACTTAGTGAAGCCCGTCAAAAGTGGAGTACCTATGATCAGGAATTTTATGCAGTTGTGAGGGATTTGAAACAATGGGAGCACTACCTTATTCAGAAGGAGTTCGTACTGTTTACAATTCACCTAGCTTTGAAGTTCATTAATAGCCAGAAGTACGTTGATAAGATGCATACTAAATGGGTGAATTTTCTGCAAAAAGTTTCCATTTGTTATTAAACATAAGTCAGGAACCCTAAATCGTGTTGCTGATGCTCTAAGTAGAAGAGCTACCTTGCTGGTTACTCTTTCTCAAGAAATTGTGGGGTTCAAATGTTTGAAGGAGTTGTACGAAAGTGATGCTGATTTCAAAGAAATATGGGTAAAGTGTGTTAATTTTGAGCCAGTAGCAGATTACTTTATTAATGAGAGGTATTTGTTCAAGGGTAATCAGTTTTGTATTCCCATCTCATCCTTGCGAGAAAAGCTGATTCGGGATTTACATGGAGGAGGATTTAGCGGCTATTTGGGCCGAGACAAAACCATTGCAAGTTTGAAGGAGAGGTACTATTGGCCACAGTTGAAGCGGGATGTTGGAGCTATTGTGAAGAAGTGTTATACTTGTCAAGTCTCGAAGGGTCAGGTTCAAAATACTGGTTTCTATATGCCTTTACCTGTTCCTAAAGATATTTGGCAGGATGTAGCCATGGATTTTGTGCTTGGGCTACCCTGTACACAAAGGGTCGTGGATTCTATTTTTTTTTTGTGGTTAACAGGTTTTCCAAGATGGCGCACTTTATAGCTTGTAAGAAGACAGCGGATGCATCCAACATAGCCAAACTGTATTTCAGGGAGGTTGTTTGACTACATGGGGTGCCTAATCCATAACTTCTTATCATGGCAACAAGTTCCTGAGCCATTTCTAGATTACTTTGTGGAGGATGTTCAGGACTGCCTTGAATCGTAGTAGCACTACCCATCCTCAAACTGATGGATAGACTGATGTGACAAACAAAACTTTGGGGAACACATGGTGCGTAGTATTTGTGGTGATAAGCCGACGCAGTGGGACTATGCTCTTCCACATGTGGAGTTCGCTTACAACAGCACAGTTCATACTGCCACAAGGAAGTCTCCATTTGCCATTGTTTATACTGATGTGCCTAGCCATGTGGTGGACTTAATGAAGCTACCTAAAGGTCATGGAGTAAGTGTTTCTACAGAAAATGTGGCTGAATGTGTAGTAGCTATTAGAGATGAAGTTAGACAGAAGTTGGAGCAGACTAATGCCAAGTACAAAGTAGTAGCAGAAAAGCACATGTGAGTTAAGGTGTTTCAGGAGGGTGTTTCTGAGGAAGGAGAGAGTTTCTGCTGGTACATACAGCAAGTTGAAATAGAAGAAGTTTGGACCATTTAAAGTGCTGAAAAGAGTCGACGACAATGCCTATGTGATAGACTTGCTGGAGTCCATGGAAATTTCCAATACTTTCAATGTTGCTGACTTGTATGAGTTCTGTGAAGATGTAGCTCTTTATCATGATGATAAATCGAGGTCGAGTTCTTCTAAAGTGCATGGGTTGATGTAGAACAGATGGCATAATAGATTGAAGAAGAGATGGACCGAAAACTGAAAAAAAAAAGACGCAGCAGTAATATACAGATTTGGCGTCTGAACTCAGAATGAGGCATACGATACCTTTCCGGAAAGGGAACGACGAGAGGAACAATACCCACAGCTTTTGTTGCGGCATATGGGATTTTTTTAGCCAAATAAGGTCGTTTAGGGCCTCAAAAATCACCTTTGAAGATTTTCGGATATTTTTGGGATTTTTATTAATTAGGGTTTTTGTTTTCCATTTCAACCTAGGGTTTACTAGGTATATAAATAACCTTTAAACGTTGTATTGGAGATTATCTTATATTTTATTCCATTATATTGAGAATTTCTCAACTATTTCCTGATGGATTCTAGTTTATATTCTTTTAGAATTTACGTTTGTAAACCTTGTTAGCTTGTGCTGCATCAGAAAATTGAGAGAAAAAAAATGAATAATAAAGGATGAAAAATATTAATATAAAGCTGATCCAACTGATGGAGCAATTTTGAGAGTTGTGATAAAACAACTTGTTTATTAATCTAACTCTATGTGTAATTGTATTGTATTAAGATAGTAGTTATTATAACTGCACCCGCGGGATAATTATCAATTTTTTCTTTTGTATTTTTATTTTGTATTAATTTACTGTTTTAACCATTTAAAATAAAGATGAGGTTGTTTTAATATTTGTTTTGTTTTTATTTTATTTTTAAATATTTTCAAAAATAAAATGAAATAAAAATAAAATCCGAAAAACAGGGAAAAAGGAATGAGCGGTGGAGTACTACCCACTTCCTCTATTAAAATATTAATTCTTTTACTTCTAAAAAAACATTAATTCTTTTCATTTTTATTTTAAAATATCTTATTTTATTAATTTGCCCCTATTTAATAAATAAATCTTCTTTTTAGAAATTTCATTAAAGAGTATTTTCATCCAATGAAGTTTAGACTCTTGGCATCTGCTAACACGTGTGCTAATCCGCTAACACGTGTGCTAATTTATTTTTTTATTTTTATTAAAATAATTAAAATAAAAGAAATAAAATTAATTTTTAATTTTTTTTATAAACAAAATTGAGAGGAGTAACTACTTGAGTCTACTACCCTTATTTTTTACCACCCACTCCTTCCATTAACTATTATTATTTTTTTTAATTTATAAATTTAATATTTGAGTTTTACTATTGTATTCTTAACCATTAAATAATTTAAAAGGTCTTTTTGTCAAAATATTTTGGTGAAACCTACCCACCCTCTTGACTTTTATAATAATAGAGATAATAGAGATAACTAACTTCTTGATACCCACTTACACATGTGCAATTTTGCCTTTTTTTTAAATGTAATTTTTATGATATAAGAATATAATTTTTTGTGATATAAGAATATAAAATTCTAAAAATATAAACGGAATTGTTTGTTTTACTTTACTCTTATTATTAATGGGTTATAAAAGTTTAGCTTTTGAGTCATGGATAATTTAAGGGTTTTTGAAAATTTAACCAAAGTCCGACAGCATCGTGTGTGTGGAAAATCTCTATCCCATATATTAAAGTTAGTGTAGAATATCGTTGTATAAAAAAAAAGTATCTATATATGCTTCTGCCTTTGTAGTTACATAGCTGTAATTTTTTTCGTTTTCTGGTTACAAATCTTTTAAAAATTGTGCTACTGTTTCTAATGTTCCATGCAAACCTATTTAGGCTGCAAATCTTTTAAAAAATATTGTTCCTAATGTTCTTAGCAAAGCTTTTCAGGTCGTAAATCTTTTAAAATTTGTGTTATTGTTCCTTATGTTCACGATTGTGTCTATCCTTATTTTATCATAAGGTGTCTGAATAAAAATATTTTGTAATGAAGAAAAATATCAACACATCTGGAATCGAATTCTTGTAGAGAACAAGAACAAATATACTAAGAGGAATACTGCAAAGTACTCAAGCAAACTGGAAGAACAACCTCAACTATTGAATAGAAACTTTGGCTATTATATAGCCTTACAGAAAGTGGAAACGTGCATAAGGAATTAGTCTAATGGAGAACAAGTCTTCCTACATAGTAGGAACTTATTGAAAAACAAAACAAACCTAAACGATTGAGAGTCCTACAACAATGAGGACACCCAGACTTAACAATCCCTCCCTTATGCTAACAACCTCACAAACCCCCAGCATACTTCGAAGCCTCTATAAAACATCAACCTTTAATGGCTTGGTCATTATGTCTGCCACCTGATCCTTGCTCCCACAATGAATCAAAGCAATCGAACCCTCCTTTGTGAGATTCCTTAAAAAGTGATACCTTACATCGATATGCTTACTGCGACCATGCATCACAGGATTCTTTGACAGCTTAATGGTTGAACTGTTATCACATCTAATTAGAGTACAAGTCGCATTACTGTACTCGAGCTCCCTCAGCACTCACTTCATCCATATTGCTTGACACGCACACACTGCAACTGCTACAAATTCTGCTTCTGTAGTGGACAGTGTAACAATAGGCTGCTTCTTTGAACTCCATGCCACAGCACCCGAACTCAGCAAGAACACATAACCACTTGTGCTCTTCCTATCCTCCACATCTTCTGCATAATCACTATTTGTGGAAACAAATAGTCCACCATCTCCACCTTTCTTGTAATGAATACCATAGTTTACCGTCCCCTTTAAATATCAAAGAGCTCTCTTTGTAGCCTGCAGGTGAAGCTCGGTTGTTTTTGCCATAAATCTACTTATGGGATTGGTGACAAACATCATGTCTGGTCTTGTGGCAGTGAGATACATCAAGCTTCCCACCAATTGCTTGAAGTATGTCTCATCCACAGTAATTCCATCCTCTTCCTTACTGATCTTAAAACCTGGGACAATCGAACTACTCACTTCATTACTTTCCAGCATCCCAAATCTCTTCAGAATCTCCAGGGCATACCTTTTTTGGTATATGAAAATACCATATGTTCTTTGAAGTACATCGATGCCAAGGAAAAACCTCATGCTTCCCAAATCAGTCATATCAAATTCTCTCAACATGGACCTCTTGAAATCACACATCATATCTTTATCATCACTAGTAAAAATTAGATGATCAATGTAAATACTTACAATGATGATCTTTCCAGCTCCATTCTTCTTTGTGAACAAGGTTTGCTCACTATCGCACTTCTGAAAATCCTCCTTGATAAAGTGTGCCTTGATTCGACTAAACCAGGCTCTTGGAGCTTGTTTTAATCCATACAATGCTTTGTGTAGCTTGTAGACCGAGTGCTCCCTTCCTTCCTTCTCGTAACGCTTTGGTTGCTCAATGTAAACCTCTTCACTCAGCTCTCCATGAAGAAACGCTGACTTGACATCTAACTGGAAAATCCTCCAACCCTTTTGTGCTGCCAAGGCAATGATCATCCTCACCGTGTCCATCCTTGCCACTGGTGCGAAGACCTCTGTGTAGTCTATGCCGTGCTTCTGTGAGTAGCCTTTGGCCACTAGACATGCTTTGTGCTTGTCAATCTCTCCATGTTCGTTGTACTTGGTCTTGTAGACCCATTTGACACCAATCTTTTTAGCTCTAGTAGGCAACTCACTTAAAGACCATGTTTTATTCTTCTCAATGGAACTGATCTCACTGTCCATAGCTTGCCTCCACTTCTCATCTTTCACTGCTTCTTCAAAATAAAGAGGATCTTCGGTTGGCACGATTTGAACCATGTGTGCCTCGTCGTCACTTAGCCCTTCTCCATTGACATAGTCACTCAAGTAAGAAGGATGACGTCTTACTCTTCCTTCATAAACCCTCCCTTCATCCTCACCAAGTTCATTAGAACTTCTCTCTTCATAGCCCCGTGTTTCTTCACTGCTCTCACCCACATTTTCATCTTCATTTTCACTCACCCTTTCTTCTTCCTCATTGTTTTCTTCATTTTCTCCCCATTCCAAATCTAACAAGATATGTCCCTCGTAACTCACATCCCAATCCCACTGTTTTTCTTCCTCAAAAATAACATCCCTGCTCACAACAAGTTTCTTAGCTGTAGGATCAAACAATCTATATCCCTTGGACTCCTCACTAACTCCCAATAAAACACAAGGAAAACTTTTATCATCTAATTTACCTCGCTTGACATCTGGAACATGGACATGAGCTAAGCTTCCAAAGACACGGAAATGCTCAACTGAGGGTTTTACTTCACTCCACGCCTCTTGTGGTGTGATATTCTTCACTGCCAACGTGGGACATCTATTCAGAATATAGACAGTCCAGTTCACCGCCTCTGGCCAGAACGTTTTTGGAAGCTTCTTATCAGACAGCATAGAACGAACCATATTCATTACAGTTCGATTTTTTCTTTCAGCCACCCCGTTTTGTTGTGGTGTGTAGGCAGTGGTTAACTACCTCTTGATTCCATTTTCTTTGCCAAAATCAGTGAATTCAGTTGAAGTGAATTCACCCCCTCTATCTGTCCGTAGACACTTGACATTCAACCCTTTCTCCTTTTCCACCATTCTTTTGAAAAACTGGAAGCAATTCAGTGCCTCACTCTTTGCTGTCAACAAGTACACCCATGATTTACGACTAAAATCATCAATAAAGCATAAAATATACCTCTTTCCACTATTTGATATAGGAGAAATGGGCCCACAGATGTCTGCATGGATAAGCTCCAAAGGTTGACTTGCTCTCCACGTAGTCCTAGTTGGCATGTCATCACGATGCTGTTTGCCATGAATGCAGTCTGTGCATGTGATATTTGAGGCTTGAAGCTAAGGGAGTCCACGAACCATCCCCTTGTGTTGCAAAGTTCTCAATCCCTTGTAGCTCAGGTGACTGTATCTTCGATGCCAAAGATAAAAGTGATCATGTGTGTTTGTGTAAAGACACCTTTCTGGTTGACCACTTGTAGAGACTGAGGTCTGAGCTAGCAGTATAAACATCTTGTTTATACTCATTACAGTCTGAATAATCAGACCCTTAATAGGATGATAGATTTTTCAAACTCCTCCTTGAATCAATATAGCCAAGCCCCTTTCTTGAAGTTGTCCTATGCTCAAGAGGTTGTTTTTGAGCTCTGGAACATAGTACACCTCATGGACAACATGGTTGATACCATTTAAAATCAGCTTGACACTTCCCTTGCCAATCACATTCATCCTACTATTGTTCCCCAATTTAACTGAATGAACAAAGCTCTCATCTAGGTTTGTGAACATACCTCGATTGCCACACATATGGTTGGAACATCCTGAGTCAAGAAACCAAGCATCAATCCCTTTTTTTTTCATGTGACTCAACATATGACATCAACAACATATCTTCTTCTTCATTCACTTCTGCATAATTAACCTCTTTATCCCATTTTGGACATTCATATTGGAAGTGTCCAAGATTATGACACTTGAAGCATTCCACCGTATTCTTGTTGAACGCTTGACCTCCTCTTCCACGTCCTCGTCCTCTGTAATTGCTTCTTCCATGCCATCTACCCCCAGTTTTGTCATCAGTGGTCACCTTCAGAGCTTGCTCCACGCCGCTGCTTCTGTGAAATTTTTGCTCGTGTACAGTGAGCGAGCTCTGAAGCTCATCAATGGTGATTGCATCCAAGTCCCTAGATTCCTCAATCGAACAAACTATATAATTAAATTTGTCCGTGAGAGATCGTAGGATTTTTTCACAGATCGTGACATCAGTCATGATCTCCCCATATACTCTCATCTTGTTTGTTACTGTCATCACTCTAGCAAAATAATTAGTGATTGTTTCACCAACCTTCATCTCAAGAGTCTCAAAGTCTCTTCGTAGGGCTTGAAGAGTTGAGCGCTTCACTCTAGCATTCCCTTCATATTTCGTCTTCATGGAATCCCAGATCTTCTTGGAGGTGTCCTTTTCCAAAATTGTCTCTAGGATACTTCTATCGATCGCTTGAAAAAGGTAGTTTTTGGCTTTGAGATCCTTGAGTTTCACTGCATCGAGCTCTCTCTGTCGTCCTTCTGATAGGGGTTGCTCCCCCTTTGCTGGTTCTTCATAACCAGTTTCAATCAAACCCCAATATTCCTTGCGTCGAAGGAAATTTTCCATGAGCATGCTCCAATGGTCATAATGACCATCAAAACGTGGAATGGATGGTTGCACAAAGTTTCCTTCAGAAGTCATCTTCCTCTCTCTCTCTCTCGCTGTGTTTGGAAGTCACTCAAAAGCTGCGGCTTTTCATTTTCTCAGTCCCAGTGGGGGCTCTAATACCAGTTTGTAGAGAACAAGAACAAATATACTAAGAGCAATACTGCAAAGTACTCAAGCAAACTGGAAGAACGACCTCAACTATTGAATAGAAACTTTGGCTATTATATAGCCTTACAGAAAGTGGAAACGTGCATAAGGAATTAGTCTAATGGAGAACAAGTCTTCCTACATAGTAGGAACTTAATGAAAAACAAAACAAACCTAAACGATTGAGAGTCCTACAACAATGAGGACACCCAGACTTAACAATTCTAACACCTCTGCAACATGGAATAGTGTTATTTGAACACACTTAATTGACTATATTATTTGACATATTTGATGTAACAGTTGATGCGTCATTCTTACCACAAAGTTAAAAATAATATCTATGAAAAGTAATTCATTTTATTGAAATAATATCCATAATTAATTGTCTGATCTGATGAGTTAATTAATGTTGTTCAAATATCATTATTCATATCACTATCACTACACTACTACGCCAAGTATCAAGAGTTTCCCGAGTTCTTTTCCGTTTTGGAAAACTCGTCTCTCCCTCTCCCTCTCCCTCTCCTTCCAAACTCTTCCCCATCCTTCTAAAATTCTTCTTCCTTTTGCCATTACTGTGAAGAGATAGAATACGAAACCATAAATTCTTGAATAAATTCAGACCAAAACAACAACAACAAAAAGAAAAACAAAACCTCTATTGCAATTTGCAATTGTTTCCAAGAAAACAACCATGAAAGTGAAAATTCCCAAATTGCATTTGCATACACTGTCTTCTTACTTCCTCAATCTTATTCTCATTTACAGATCGCTTAGCTCAAGGATTTCGTTTCATTCATCACTCATACCCACAAGAGACAAGGTAATTTCATCTCTTTTTATTTATTTTCAGGCTTTTCTTTTAATTATTATTGTTCTGTAATTTTGAGCTTTTCCACATTTGAGACCCTGAATTATAATCCATAACAGTGTAGTTCCTAAAGAAGTTTTTTTGTCTCGTAAGTTTCGTATCAAATTTCCATACAATGATTGCAATAGCTAGAGCTGATGTGCCTTCTCGCTATTCACCCGAGTTCGAATCCCCTCCGGCCCGTTTACGGTAGAATACTGCTCGTATCTAAAAAAGAAATAACCTTCAATGGAGTGATGAGTTGTCCTACTGTACCCTCAGTAATAAAAATAATAGGGAAAGAGACACAAAATTTCACCCAAACTTATAATACAAGGACTAGGCTGGGACATGTGAGGAACTAGACCCATTTACACCTCCTTTGATTTCATTTTTGGTTCTTAGTTTCATTAATTGTATATGTCCTTTGCCTTGAGGCTCATTGTATTATTTGTTGTTATCCACTTTTTTGATTGCTTTGTATTCAACAGACATGGAATTTCTGGTTGGAATTGGTACTGGGATTGTGGGCAAAATTGGCGAGTACATTGTTAGTCCAGTTGTACACCAAGTGGGTTATGTGTTTCACTACACACGTAACCTTAAAAACCTGCAGAGTGAACTGGAAAGCTTAGATGCTGCCAAAACGAGGGTCCAACATACTGTTGATGTAGAAACAAGAAAAGGTAAAACAGTTGAAAAGGATGTCGAAAATTGGCGGATTACAGTCGATGAAACCACTGATAAGGCAAACAAGTTCTTGAAAGATGAATGTGATGGAAAGGCCAAGTGTGTCTCTGGGTTTTGTCCTAATCTGATGGCCCGTCATCAGCTAAGCAGGAAATCGACAAAATTGGTGCTGGACATTGGTGAGCTTCACAAAATAACGTTTTCCAGTGTTGCATTCAGTGCTCCTCAACAAGAGATTGGGGCCGTATCTACGCAAGAGCAAGAGGCCTTTGAATCAAGGATTTCAACTGTCAAGAAAATCTTGGAGTAACTGGGAAATCCTAATACCAACATGATTGGGGTGTACGGACTTGGTGGTGTGGGGAAGACGACACTTGCCAGAGACATTTGTAGTCAAGCTACAAACAAGAAGTTATTTGATGATGTACTTTTAGTACGGGAAGCAAAAAAGAATTCAGACTTGGAAAAAATTCAAAAAGAAATTGCTGAGAAGTTGGGTTTGGACATCCTTGAAAGTCAAACTATAGCTGCAAGAGCAAATCGTGTATATGCAAGAATCAAAGACAAGAAGACTTTTATAATCTTAGATGATCTTTGGGAAAAAATCGATCTGGAGGCTGTGGGACTTCTTCGCGTGCCGGCCTGTAAAATATTGTTGACATCTAGAAGTCGAGAAGTTTTATCCACTCATATGAGTACGCAAAAAGATTTTCCGCTTGAAGTCTTAGGAAACTTGGAGTTTATTTGAGAAGATGGCAGGCGATGTTGTTAAAGATCCCAAAATACGTGATGTAGCAATTGAAGTAGCGAGAAAATGTGGAGGCTTGCCGCTTTTAGTTGTCACAGTTGCGCGTGCTTTAAAAATTCGAGATAACTTACATTTTGGAAAGATACCTTGAGACGCCTACAAAGGTTTGAAAATCAAGGATTGACAGAAAAAGCATACTTGGCTCTCGAGTGGAGTTACGATCAATTGGATGATGAAGAGCTTAAGCCATTGTTCTTGCTATTTGGTATTACTATTAATGGGTGGAATTACAGACCTCTAGAAGACTTGCTGAAATATGCAATGGGTTTGGGTTTGCTTAAAAATGTTAGTACAGTGGAAGAATCCCGGAATGCACTGCACTCACTGGTTGAGAAACTAAAAGATTCTTGTCTGTTGCTCGAGGGTGGTGATCCCAATTCTGTCAAAATGCATGATCTTCTACGAGATGTTGCTATCTCAATTGCACTCAGAGATCATCATGTTGAATCAGCCATAGATGAGTTGCCAGAATGGCCTGAGAAGGATTTCCTTGAAAAGTGCGCTGTGATCTCTTTGATGTACTGCGATGTACCCTGGATTCCTGAAGTTTTGGAATGCCAAGATCTAAAGATGTTCTGGTGGTGTAATGACGATGAACTGGAACTTCCAGGAAACTTCTTTAAATTGATGAAACAACTTAAAGTGTTGGAATTAAATGAACAATGCATGCTTTTTCTACCTCCATCAATTCGGTTCTTAACAAGTCTTCAGACATTGTGTTTACATGAATGTGAGTTGGAAGACATAACAGTTGTTGGAGAGCTTAGAAACTTACAAATTCTTAGCTTTGAAGACTCCAAGATCAAACTGTTGCCCAAAGAAATAGGGAATTTGACTCGTTTGCAGTTGTTGGATTTGAGAGATTGTTCTGATCTTGAAGTGATTACACCTAATGTTGTATCAAGCTTGACAAGACTAGAAGAGTTGAGAATGAAAAATAGCTTTAACAAATGGGAGGATGAACGAGTCATTGGTGAAAGAATTAATGCTAGCCTTTCAGAGTTGAAGGATTTGTCCCAGCTAGCTGTATTAGAGATACATATTCTGGATGCTCATATTCTTCCAGTGTACTTGTTCTCCAGTAAGTTAGTAAGATATCAGATACTTATTGGTGATTCCTGGGCATGGAAAGATGTGGTTGAAACCTTCAACACGGTGAAACTCACGCTCAATATAAGCAATGAATTGGGCCAAGGTCTCAAAATGCTGATGAAGAGATGTGAAGAATTGTGTTGGAAGGGTGCTGGCTTTATTTTTCATCAATTAGCTAATGAAGGTTTTCAACAACTGAAACATCTGCATCTCCAAGAAAGTGCTGAGGTTACATGTATCATTAACTCAACTGGTTTGAGTCATTCTCATAAAGTCTTCCCCAAGTTTGAGTCGCCAATTGTTGTGAACCTTAATAGGCTGAAAAATATATGTTATGGAACACTCACAGCTGATTCTTTCCGAAATTTAAGAATCATAAAAGTGAAAAGTTGTGACAAATTGAGGAATCTCTTTTCAGTTTCTATCGCTTGTTACATTTTGCAACTTCGGAAGATGGAGGTTAAGGATTGTGATCTGATGAAAGGGATTGTTGCTAAAGAAGAAAATGAATTTGATGTTGAAGTAGTTGATCCTCTTAAGTTCTGTGAATTAAGATCTTTGAAATTGCAAAATCTACCGAAGCTAATTTGTTTCTCCTCCAAATTGGGAGGTGGCAAACGTGGAAGTACAAGCACAGATAAGAAATTAACAGCTGAGAAGGAGTCCAAAGCAACCATGTTGATGAAGAACTATATTTGCATGAATGGAAAGGTACGTTTCGATAAGTAGTTTTCTAATCCAAAGAAATAATACATTTTGTTTCGGTTCTATTGAAATTAATAGGACTTCCTTATAAATTCATGTTTTGGAGTATCAAGCCATTTAAAAAAAAGATAAACTACATAAAAATACCCAAACTATAAGGGTCATTTCAAGTTTGTACTTCAACTATGAAAATTGGCATCTAGGTACCCAAACTATCAAAACACAACATCTAGGTACTCACCGTTAGCAATCTATTAAAAAAATCTGTTAAGTGCCCAAGTGGCACATGTGGGTCTCGTTTTTTATGCTGACATGGACTCTATGCAGACAAAAAAAAATTATATATTAAAAACAATTAATAAATATTAAAATGAATAATAAAAATAATAAAACCAAAACAAAACCTAATCTCACTCTCTCTCTACTGAATCTCACTCTCTCTCTCCCCAAACCCTCCTTCTTCCTCTTCTCTGCGACATCGATGAGGCCACCGTCGCAACCCCCGCTTCCGACCAATCCAACCCTCGCCAATGACACCATCTTCTTCCCCTCGTCAAGTCGAAACTGTTCCTGCCAGCATCGCAGTCGAAGCTCGCAGTTAAGGGAGATTCAACCCAAAAAATCCAGAAGGCAGCAGATGAAGAAAAGAAGGCAGAATCGATCAGATCTGAATTCCCAAATGGTTGGAACAAGAGGAAAATGAAGCTCGATAGGGACATCAACAAGATAAACTCAGAAGCCTTAAGCCTTATGCCTAGTCTCGTGCTCAGCCCAGCTTTTCCTTGAGTTCTTGGCGGAGAGGTCGGCTCGACTGAGGTTGGGACCGAGAAGAAGCGCAAGATTGTGAAGCTCGAACACATGCGAATCGCCGTTAAGAGGCACAACCCGATATGCGATTTTCTCATCGACGAGCTTCCTATGCCCTTTCAGCAGTCTGATAAGCTAGCAAACGATCTGAGCCGCTCCGCACTGTTTCCAGTAGCTCAGTACCAACTAAACAAGATCAGAGCTGATCTCGCACCGTTACCGGTGAGGCCCAAATTGAGAGCGATGATGCCCCAATTGAGATAGACGATGACCCAATGAGACTGACAATCTCCCAATTGAGATCGACAATCTCCCAATTGAGATCGGAAATCTCCCAATTGAGACCAAAGATTTCCCAATTGAGAGTGACAAAGCTTCACTTGACAACGGGGAAGCTTCAGCTAAGATCGATGAAGCCCCAATTGAGATCGATGTAGTCCTAATTAATCATAGCTGTTTTGCCAACTAGATAAGTTTTGAACCTCTTTTAAAGAACACAATTTATAGGTGGAATTTAAAAGCATAGATAGAATTTTTCTGTGTCAATTGATATAAGATGTTGAAATTGGTCCTGCATGAAAACAATTATTAGATGAGCAACTAAATTCTTCTTTAACCCTCTCAAACGGTACAGAAACAGAGTTTGCAGTCTAGTATTCAGTCCCTTTTTCTTTCTGATTGGAATTTCTTTCTAGGTTTTGGTTTTGGATATTGTTTCCTTTTTATGGTCCTGAAAGAACCGTGCTTGTCTTTCAACCTAACGATTTTGTATCCTGTGATGGGAAAAAAAAAAAAAAAGCCTAGGAGGTTTACTGACACAATTAAATCTACATTATCATTTCCTAAATGTCAATTGTGTACTACAGGTTGTGATGCCCAACTTAACAAGCTTGATCGTGCACGGATGTGATGGTTTTAGATTTTTGTTCTCATCTTCGATGGCTAGAAGTCTTGTACAACTCAAACGTCTTAGAGTATCCAGTTACAAAATCATGGAAGAGATAGTATTGACAAATGGTCACAGTGAAGAAAATACAAATAGCATGTTTTGTAACCTAAAACATCTGAAGCTCCATTGTCTTCCAAACCTCACTAAATTCTGCTCAGCAAGTTTTGTTGAATTTCCATCCTTAATTGAAAGGCTGTGCTAAATTGGGGGCATTCATCTTTGATCCTATGAGTAGGAATATTACAATCAGCACAGAGATTGACTCACAGGAGAGACTTGAAAATGTTGAAGAGCACTTTCTTTTTGACGAAAAGGTAAATTACATCTCTGTTTCACTTTCTTTCATAACTTCTGCAGTATTTCGACTTATGAAGCTATGATATTTAACGAAGCTGAATATATATATATATATATATATATATAATAAATGCAGGTAGAATTTCCTAGCTTGGAGACATTAATCATTCAACACCAACCTAGGTTGAAGACAATATGGCACAACCAACTTGCTCCACTCTCTTTCTGCAAACTAACCTTTGTTGACATTAATCGGTGCAAAAGTCTAAAACATTTCTTTGCTCATAGTATTATGGATAGATTGAAAGCTCTGAAGACCATAAAAATAAGGAGTTGCACTTCCCTCCAAGGGGTATTTGAGCTCGGAGAAATGAATGGCAAAGAAACTCATGACGCATCTGCCACTGAGTTGAAAGTAGCTTTCTGTCAAAGTGTTGATAAAGTTAGCATATTGCAGTGTGACAATTTGAAATATATATTCCCTGCCTCATTGGCCATAGGTCTTCAACAGCTACAATATCTAGGACTGCACAAGTGCCGAGTAGAAGAAATCATTGCGAAGGAAGAGGGAGTAGAAGTAATCCTTGAGGTTGTGTTCCCAAAAGTTACACATTTGGTCTTTGAAGGACTGCACCAACTAAGGAGTTTCTATCCAGGGATGCATACTTCCAAGTGGCCGTTACTCGAATGCCTAAAAGTAGAATGTGAAAAAGTGGAGACTTTTGATGTGGAATTTTCAAGCTTCCAGGAAAAACTCAAGTCGGGCAGTTTGTGTACTCCAATCATGCAATCTCTCTTTTTGTTTGAGAAGGTAAAAATACATTTTATTAGGCATTTAATAATATATTCAAAAGCTAATTTTCTGTCCAATTTTCTAACTGAAGAAACATCTTAATTAAAAATATATGGACTACAGGTTAAAAAGGATTTGTTGCCATCTTTCTCTGTTCAAATATAATGCCTACTATGATGCTAGTAGTAAGGGAGTGAAAGAGGAAAAAGGGATCACCTTTCGCATTCAAATGAATAACAACTTGATCAAATATCTAAACTTGCTTATTGTCTTGACACGAATGTATTAACAGATCTTAGCTGATTCGAAAGTTGAAGCTAGGTGAAGTTGTTGCTCTCTTAGGACAGTTCCTCATTGTAGGTATACCAACACTTAGTTAACCCATTTGCACAAGAAATGATATCTTTCTTTTGATGTTCATACATGTAGGCAAGTGGTTTCTTATGAAAATGCGTGTTTTATTTTAGTTTTATTAGGGTGATTCAGATGTTCCGTCTCTTTTTCATAGTTGGACATGCAAATGTACTGTTCATCTTCAATATCTTTGAGTTTCTATTCTTTATTCAACATCCTTTTTCAGGATTCATTCCCCAACTTGGAAGATTTGACGTTGTGCAATATGGATATCTGGCATGCTTCACTCCCAGCAGAGCTCTATAGCAAACTAAATTTTCTTGATTATTCTTCTGCACACTGCAAGTCGCTTGTTTTCCTTGAGAAATTACATAATCTTGAAAAACTTACTTTGCGTGATACACATTTAGAAGAAGTATCCCTCCATGAAAAAAATAGCAGCAGGGAAATACATGCAGTTGTGACGTCCCTCCCACGTGTAAAATCGTTGGAGCTTTCTCGAATGCAAAAGCTCATTCATATAGTGAAGAACCACCCACCACTAGCAGGAACAGTTTTTCCAAACTTGGAAATTCTAGATGTGTACGATTGTGGGCCATTAAAGAGTATACTGTCCTCTGCAATAGCCTTTCAGAATCTAACAACTTTGATAGTAAAGGATTGCAACGGATTGATATGCATATCAACTTATTCAGTGGCTAGAAGTTTAGTCAAACTTAAAAAACTACAAGTTCGGAGTTGTGAAAGCATAACAGAGATAGTGGCAATCGACTGCGATGAAAAAAATAATGAGATTGTTTTTGGCCAGCTGGAACATTTGGAACTTTCTTACCTACCAAGTCTGCAACGTTGCTCGGGAAAATGCATTGTCAAATTCCCATTATTAGAAACTTTGACGATAACTGACTGCCCCAAGTTGACGATGGAACTAGAGGAAGAGGAAGAGAAAGAGGAAGAGGAAGAGGAAAAAGAAGAAGAAGAAGAAGAAGGACGAAGATGATGATGATGGTGATGATGATTATAATGCTGATTTTGATGCTGAAGATCCGGACTTGGACGACGACTATGACGACTACTATGAGCATGATGAAGATGATGAGGATGAGGATGCCGATAAAGAGGAGGAGGAAGAGACTGATGAAGATGATGAAATGGTTAGTTTTGTTCCCTAAATATCTTTCATGCTTACAATTCTTTGAGGTTTTTCCAATTTCTTGAAGCATATGTTGTGACGATGTGCAGAATGCGCCACGTCAGTAAGTTAAGAAACATGGCAAGAAATTATAAGAAGTTGGGCATCTCCCTACATTGCCAACTAGGTATGGGGTGGAACCTCATCTAATTCCTTCCTCTATCATGCAATGAAACTTAATAACTACCCAAATATACATGTATTCATTTTGTAAATGCTCGATATCAACTAACCATATGAATACCAGGGATCTGTTTTTGGTATCTCTCATATCGAAATTAATGTTTGATGTTTGTTTGGAATGTTCAGTCTAAAATTATTCCAGAGTGACCAAGCTGATAGCCGGAATATATTTTAGTATGTAAGTACCTTCAATATCCGGAAAATTTATTTTTATTTATCATGCTATAAGGAATTTTTGCCTTGTTCAGTGATATTATTGATTATTCTGAATATTATTTGTTCCACCTTCAGTGTGTTGTGCTCAGCCTTTCTGCCACTGCCAATCTTATCTCGTTCCAGATAAACTTGCAAGCTGCTATATATCTCAATGGACAAGTCCAGATTGATGTCACACTTGCTTGGATTGAAGATTATGCAGCAAGTGTGTGTATTGTGTGATTTGTGTAGGCCTTGATTGATGTATTCTATACTATTATGCTTGTGACGACTTCTATCTTTTCCTTCCCTTGAAATGTTTGCTGTCTATAAAAAAAAGTGTGATATTGTTTTCTGGGGTTCTAGTGAGTGCGTGTCTTTGGCCTTGCTGGTGTGTGGTTCTTGTTCTGTGAGCGTAATCTGTTTTTTCCTTGCATGTTTAGTTGTGTTCGTCTCCAGTTATTCTGTTTGAACTCCATTTTTTTTTTTCATCTATTGAAGTGTAATCAAATTCAGGCCACAAATTTGTACTTTCTTATGAGACAAGTTATAACATAGGCTTTACCATCATTGTTGAATTGAGATTTGAGAATGAAACTGCAGAACTTATATGGTGGATTGTTAGCTTTTGGATAGTGATGAAGAAGCCAATTTCCTAAGATTGTTGGCTTTTTGTTTGAGAATGAAACTGCGGAACTTGTATGGGTCTTGGCTCCTGCTTTGTGGCATTTTGTTGATGTGACCTTCATGTGTATTAGCTTTGATGAGAGAAACAAAAATATGATCACACTATTTTTGTTAGAAACTTAACACATAAGGTGCAATTACTTGCACCCATATTATTGATATGACAATGAATTTAGGATGGGATAGAATTGCATTATTATTTTTGTGATAGCCATATATTAACTTAGAATATCGTTGTAGGATCAAAATGAATATTCATGTTATATGAGACATTGGAAGAAACTAATGAAATGATTATCCATGATAGAAACTTATCATCCAAGCTTGTAAATTTAAATTCTTATATAAATGTTACCGAAAAGAGAAAAATCATCTATAAAAATCTCGATTATGTCCTCAATTATGTTGGAGAAAATGTTCATCGTGCATCGTTAGAACATCACAAGCATTCAATAGGCCAAACAACATGTTTAAGGAGTTCGTTAACGTGGAACAAGTTCTCCATTTCAACTCTAAACGTTCAACAATACATGCCTTCTTATTTTCTTGTATGTATTATTGGACTCTTCTAATCAATGAATATTTCTCTTTTGAACCAAAAAAAATGGAATTGAAAAATGGCTAATATGTGTTTAATATGATTGAAATTTGTTGTTGTGTGGAGATATCTCACCACAAATGTAAAAATATCAGATTGACGTAATCTGTGTATAATTAACGATATGTGTATACAATGATTTTGGTGCTTTTAGCTAGCTTTCTCTGTACTTTGGACATAAATTGCGCTCTTTCTTGGAGCAGTAACACTAATCAGTGGACTGCATAATAATAAAACCTTGTAAACGTAAATTTAGACATATAAATGCTGCGTACTAAATAAAATGACATTCAAAATCTTGTAATTCTCTTATAACTAAATTTTTTGTTCCAAAAGCTTATGCAGAAACGCTTTAAAGCTTACGCGCGCTATGCTTTATGAGATATAAAATGCATCAAACGTGTACTTTTTAAATCATTAATATATCTATGGAAAGGTTGGGAAAGATTTTTCTGGGCATCCTAACTACAGAATTGATAGTTGATTTTTGTACAGAGAGAGAATTAGATCCAGCTTTGTCGCGATTGAAAGGAAGTTTTCATTTCTTTTCAACTGCTACATTTTCAATTCCTCTCCTTTCCATAAAATTTTCATTTCCAGAGATAATAAGAAACAAAGAACTGCATAGTGAATGACAGACAAGTTCTTGATTCTTTCTTTTGTTTGACAGAGAAAACCAAAACAGAATCAAATGACATGAATCTGGCCGCTGCTGCCGGAGCTTCTTCTTCTAGTTCTGGTCCTTGTGCAATGTAGCGGTGAGCTCTCCGGTGGAAGAAAATTCGGTGTTGGGGGGAATTTGGTTCGCAGGTAGGTCGGAACTCTTCCTGCCTCTCCTATCTTTCTTGCCCCATGTTAGCCACCTTCACTTTACCATCATCAGGCGGATCTACAACGGTAAGACAACTACCGTGATCCGAGTATTGCGGCTTAAACTCGTTCGTTGATCATCTTCTTGGAACCTGAAGAGCTGGTTGATGTGAATTCTTATCTGATCTGCAAAAGATTAGATAGGTAGTAAACTTTGTGTTGGGATTGATTAGGATTTGAGCTGGGGAGACTTGTTATTTATATATAAGGTATTACCTGTTAGAGTTAACGGCTACTTCCAAAAGGGTTTCAAGAAGGTATACATTAACTGTTCGAATATATTACCTTAATTTATATTTATATTGATATTGATACGTATGATTTAACTGTTTAAAAATTATTTGAATTTGAATTCGAATTCGAATTAGACAGTGTAAAATAAAAGGGATTTATTGACACTCCTGCATTTATGGAAGCCACATCATCTATTTGATAAGAAAAATAATCTTTGTATTAAAGTTCATTCCAAAAAGCTCACTTAGATAAACCTTTGTGACTTTAGAACATGGAAAAGTTCTCACCACAACTAGTCCTTGTTTAAGTTGTGTAGGGGGGTGAATTTAGACCTTAATTTGTATTTGTATATAAGGTAATATTTAGACCTTGTGACTTTAGAACATGGAAAAGTTCTCACCTCTTTCATGACGGTTTATATTGAATGATAATATTTGAAGAATTGCATACGCTCCATCTTTTTGTCGGATACTGACAGAAGAATTTAAAAACATGGCTTAGCCAGTAAGTTTCATGTTTGCAAATGTCCAGAAAATATGATTAAGATGAAATTATATTTGTATATTCTATTTGTTTATATCAGTTAAATAAGATTTGATAAATATCCATAAATATATCGTTTAAATAAACCTTTGAATGTCCTCTAAAGTTTTAATTGAATACACCTCGCAGTTAAATAGGAGTGATTAAATAATGTATTGAATGATAATTTTTCAACTATTGTGACACTTCTCACAGGGCCCTTCTCCTTTTTTTTTTGGCCAAGTTGTCACGGGACCGTTGAATGGCACTAACTAAACTTTTTAAATGGATAAGGAGAAAAAAGTCATTTCAGTAAAAAATTTGAATGGCGTAAGGGTCCTTAACCTTTCTTAATTTCCAAGTAATTGAATTAGCAACCAGATTAAGGAGGTGTCGGTGCTTTCTTTTTCTTTCAATTGTATTTTCTTTCTTCTTTTTTGGTGCTCCGAGATTACATTCAATTTGCAAATCGCTTTCAATAAACTTTTGTTCTTATTCTTGATCATCAAATTTAGGGTTTTGAATAATAATATTAACAATCCTTTTTAATTTTAGGGGTCATTTTCGAAAGCGACTCGTGAAAAAAAAAAACTGAAATTTACTAGAAATTATGGCATGTACGCCATGTATAATAATATTTTTGTAATTTTTTTATTTGAATGCTACCATCGTTTTCATATGCCATTATCGTCAATCCTTTTTATAAATATTTCACGAAATGTATACCCTTGAAAATTGTAGAATGAATCGACCAAAGTTATGGATTTGCCTATTTTATTGCACTAGATATAATAGAATCCAAGGTTTTGTATATTCTAATCTAATTAACATTGACTATGTTATTGCAATCTAATGAATAAATGTCTTCCTTTTTATTAAAAAAAAAAAAAAGTCGACTATGTTATCTACTTAGGCTCTATTTTTTTATAGTGCAAGTGACGTGAAATTAAGCTTCAAATAAGTCCTTGTCTTTCCCATAATGAGTGTGACTTCTTTTTTTGTTACAAAATTAACCGAACGCTTTGACTATTTGCACTGCTAATTTGAACGTGGACCTCATTTAACATTTAAAGAAAAATACTAAGAAATTGACTAAATTCAGTAGTTAATTAGTTGTAGTTATACAAGTACGTAGCAAATGGTGGAAACTTAATGGAGGATGCTTAAGAGGTTTTGTTTTGTAATTTATATATATATATATAATGGTGGAAACATAATTGCAAAGGAATTGAAATAATTTAGAGTAGAACCCCATATCACCAAAAAGGTAAAGATTAATAAGGTGTTAAGTACAATAAGAAATCTTTAGTTTGAAGATGATACGACTAGAAAAAGGAAGAAAAAAAAAATTACGTGCATGGTCACATCAATATTAGTTCGTGTTATCTATTTATAATTTGGAAAGTGTTATTATGATGACTTAAAAAACGTAGCTTTTATAAAATTTATGGAAAAGCTAATACTAGGAAGTCTTGGAGGAATGCACGATGCTTTATGCGCTAGTAGCCTAGTATAATAATGTTTTGCCCCAAAACTACATTTTTAAGGCTTGTTTTTTATGTTTCTATGAGGTTTGAAGTTTTATTTTAGTTATTGTTAGAAGGGTACTCTACACTGATTTTTTTTTTGGTCAAACGATCGACGAATAGAAATGTTTATATTTGAAATTGAAATATTAAAAAGCATGTGGGGTTCTAAACCCTCTCATCGATGAAAGTGTTTAGAACGCATCACTACTGCAGCAACTTCATGGGCTGCAACATTATAATCTACGTTGATTTATCGTTCAAGTGATAGTGTTATAATATTTTTCGATCATACTAAAAGTGTTAAAAAAATACCTCATTTTGGTGAATATTAATAAAAAAACCTCTTCATTTTGAGTAAACATATACATAATTTCATTTACGGTACGTTTTCTAATATTGTATCGCAAAAAATAACCTTTTTAAAAAATAAAAGTGAATGAAAATTATTCAATCTTCTAAAGGAAAGTAAAGAAATTTGATCGGAAAAAAAAGAAAGGAAAGTAAAGAAAAGTGCGGCCATAATCCCTCCTCTAATTAACCTCAACCCTATAGAAAAATCATAGCATCTGTTTTCTCTCCTTCTAGTCCCAAAGAAAAAACAAACTAAAGGGAGGAGGGAAGAAGGTTGTTTTTCCTCTTTTTCTTTTGGATTAGTCCCTTTTGTGGTGACTGTATGGTCTGAGTCATCTTCATATTTTGCTATTTTTTTTTTAATCCATCCCCTTACTCAAAATTTTCCTTTAAAATTTCTTATTTTCCCTAAATCTTGTTTACCTTGCTATTGGAGGAGTTTTCCGCAATATTTCTCATTGGATTTAGTCACAGTAGTTCGATTATGACCTTTTGTCCTTTATTCACTTTTATGCATAATTAGATCGTTGGAAATCAAGCCTTCCTCAGATCCTCCATGTTGTACAAGTTCTTCAAGACCATATGTGATAGGTTTGACGACGGTGGCTGTTTCTTTTAGTAGATGTAGTTTGTTTAAGGTTATAGGCGTTATTAGAATTTTGGTTGTTTTGAGCTTTGTGGGCTTGATTTGTAATTTTGCATAATTTCAGTGATGTGGGTTCGTTAGTTGTTAATTAGTGCGGCTTTGTCCGCATTAGTATTGTCATATTTGCTTATGGGTCTTGCTGTCATAGCTTAATTTTGATGGTATGATTGTACCACTTTTTTATTATATACAATGATATCGTTCTTGATTAAAAAAAAAGCGCAGCCATTAGCGAAGAGAAATACTTATATGATTATAAATTTGTAAAACAAGATATCATATATGATTAAATTGTAATTCAATATTGAAATTCAAACTAGATGAATTTTTTTTTATCTTTTTTCCTTTTTAGTGATGCACAACATTCTACCAAAAGGGAAAAAATATAAGTTAGAAATTAAAATATCTCACTTACAAAATAGAAATATATATTTAATTAAAGGAAAAATTACACTTTAATATCATGTGGTTTACACATTGTAACAGATTCATACCTAACTTTTTAAATGTTGCAATTACCCCCCTGAACTCTTCAAAACATGATACCTTGGCTCGTCCTGTTAAATTTTTTGTCCCAACTTCCGTTTGATGATAATGTGGTGTTTGTGGGTCCTATTTCTCAACTGTTATCAACCTCATTAAAATGACATGTTTGTCAATTTGCCTATTTTGACGCCCAATTTGGGTTTTCTTTTTCTAATTTCGTTTCGCTTCTCTTAGTTTTTGAAGTTAAAATGGATAAATTGACAGACATGCCCTTTTAATAAGGTTTATAATAGTTGGAAAATGGGACTCACAGACGTCACATCAACATCTAACAGAAGTTGGGACAAAACTTTAAACGAACAGACTAAAGTGTCACGCTTTGAAGAATTCAGGAGGATAATTGCAACATTTGAAAGGTCATGTATGAATATGTTAAAAGGTGTGACCACATGGTAGTAAAATGTAATTTACCCTTAATTAAAATATATCATCTAAAAAACAAAAATATTATTAACATGAAAATTATATTTGCTTAAAAAGAAAAAAAGGAATTTTGAATAAATAATTGAAAGCTAAAAGCAAAAACTAAAAAAATAAATAAAAATTGAAAGTTATAAGTTAACCAGTCATAGAGTTCCAAAATGAATGGAAAATATTTGTTATACTTTTGATTAACCAAGGGGTTAACGAACCTATTCATAATATTTTTTTTTTATCCTATGATATTGGGAAGGAGAGTACAAATATCGAATTTAAAATTTATAATTATTAACTATACGATAAAGAGAAATAATAAAATATTAGAGACTACTAATAAAATAATTTTTTTTGTTGAAAGGTATTTACGGGGCGGGGGAATTCCTACCACACACTATATCATCGTGATTCGAACTTGATACAATTGATCTGCAAGTCAAGATTCTTACCAACAGAATTAGACCTACTTAATTAGACAACTCATAAAATAATTAAGGACAGGAAAGGTCAATTTTAATAAAATAAAGAAAAAAACAAATAATGAAAGGTGAATAAAATAAAATAAAATAAAGAAACATACGAAATATCACCAAAATTTCTCAGGCCTTTTACCAAATTACCAAAACAATCCCACAAAATCTCGTTTTTGCCCAAAGTCAACTTCCTTGTCCGTGAGGAAGCGAATCAAGCAATCCCAATTCCCATAGTGGCAAACTCCATAAAAAAGAAAAAACCGAAGGCTAATACCGGAATTGTCGTACTTCCCCCAAAACTGAACGGGTAAAACCCCGCCCTCTGAAACAGAATTGCCACTAGTCCATCATCCATCACTGAAAAGTATAAAGCCATAAACCCAGCAACGCACAAACAAACTTTCAATTCTTCGAAAAATAATCTCCAAAACCCTCAGAGAAGAAACCATGAATTTACGCAGCGGGTTTCCGCTGCTGCACCAGCAATTCAAGGCCCTGTTCAGGAAGAACCTCCTGCTCTCATGGCGGAACAAGAGGGCCACATTTCTCCAGCTCTTCTCCTCCTTCTTCTTCATCTTCCTCATCTTCTGCATCCAGAAGGCGATCGAGGCTCGAAACGCGTCGTCCACGGCCTACAAGAGCGTCACAGACCCTCCACCTCTGGCCGCCCCGCCGATCCCGCCATGCGAGGACAAGTACTACATTAAGACGCCGTGCTTTGACTTCCTGTGGAGCGGCAATGAAAGCGCTAGGATTCGGGGGATCGTCGGCGCTATCATGGATAATAATCCTGGACGGCCAATTCCGTCGAGCAAGGTAAGGAGGAATTTGGATTATTATTGCGTAGATTGTATCGTGTTTGGCTGTCGACAAAATGGGGGAGAAAGTTTTGGTTTTTCTTTCCACTTGTGAACATGATGGGAATTTTGCATTACTTAGCCACGTCAGCTTAGTCAGAACTTAATTTCTCCTGGTCATTGTTGAGAGTTTTTGGACTAAAAAAGGCATAAAATTTGTTTGCTTGACTAACTAGACTTAACAAATCTGTTTCTTTTATTAATGAACATGTCAGATAAAGATTTAGAGACTTAAATGGGATTCATGGTGAATCCATTTTTAATAAAAGACATAATTAAGAATATAATTTTGAAATGTTCTTTTCATCCCCAGAATATCGTCTTTGAATTTTTGGATTTATACACAAAGCAAGAATGAAGGAGGGTCTTCTCTTCTAATGTTTGGTGCTTCCCTATCCACCCGAGTTTGAATCCCTCCCTAATACTAAGTTGAATTTAATACTAAGTTGAATTAAGAAAACAAGTTAAGGAAAAGAGGTTGAATGAAAAAAAAGAAAGGGGGGGATGGGATAGTGGAATGATGATCTCAAGATGAAGACTTTAGAAATTTAGGTACCATATTGGTAAGTGGGTTTTTCCAAACAGAACATACTGGCCAGTTTTAACAGTTAGAACTACCGAGTATGAAGTTTTGGCGCCTCAATCCTTGAGTATGGACATACGGGTCATGTTCTAACAGTTATTACTATTTTCTTTTTCAGACTAATTTTGCTTAGTACTCTTATTGTTGGTGTATTATTACAACTGGAGCCATAAATTAATGTTTTAAAATAGCTGAGGATGGTCCCTCCAAACTAAAGCTTTCTTGTCGATTATGTACAATTGTAGCTGTTCACAAAATGAAAGTTTCCAAAATGATATATGAGAATTAAAATGTTGGGTTGTTTGTTGAAAAATTGAGGCTGAAAGAGGGGAAATACAAATTTGAACTTAATTCCATTGTTTTATGCTTCTCTTAAATAGGTAGGTTCACTTAGTTGCGTTGTGTTTTGTTCTTTTACATTCCTTGTTATGCAAACAAAGCATGATGGATAGAATAGTGTTAATATGTTATCTTTTCTTGGAAAAAAAATAAAATTGGTGTGAGCAGTCTGTATATTAAAAATCCTATAATAACTCTTGTCATGCCTTTTTTTTTTCTACTGCAGGTCAAATCATTTAGAACAACAGCTGAAGTGGATGCGTGGCTGTATAGTAATCCTATGTATTGCCCAGGAGCTCTGCATTTTGTGGAAAGAAACACCACTGTTATTAGCTATGGCATACAGACTAATTCTACTCCTCTTGCAAAACGAGGGCAATTTGAAGATCCCACTTTCAAATTTCAAATTCCACTTCAGGTTGCTGCAGAGCGTGAAATAGCTCGGTCTTTGATTGGAGGTATTAGGTTTTTTTTTCTTTTTAATTACAGTCCTGTGTTATTTGCAGAAAGTCTTACTTTCATAATTATGACCTTGACCTTACCACTCTTATCATCACTTGATCAGTTCCAAATTTTAGCTGGGTTGTTGCATTCAAGGAATATGCACACCCTGCGATGGAGCTTTTCTCTGCATTGGATACAGTAGGACCAACCTTTTTTCTTGCAACTGCCATGTTTGGTTTTGTATTTCAAATGACGTCTTTAATCACAGAGAAAGAACTGAAGCTTCGACAGGTGATTTCTTTAAGAAAATTTACATTAATGCATGGTTCGGTCCTGTTAAATTGGTTTGCGTATTACTAGCATGCTGTTCTTTTCGCAGAATCAATTAGTTATCTAGTGTTTTATTTGTTTTGCTCTGCAGGCAATGACAATGATGGGTCTTTATGATACTGCATATTGGTTCTCATGGATCACATGGGAGGGAATTATTACACTTCTCTCATCACTTTTCATCGTTCTCTTTGGAATGCTGTTTCAGTTTGATTTTTTCTTAAATAACAGTTTTGCTGTCTTGTTCCTTGTCTTCTTTCTTTTTCAACTCAATATGGTAAGACTGTTTCTTTCAATTACTTGTTTTCATGTTATGTTTTAATCAAGACATCCTTATAATAATAGCTGATCGTCCTCTCTTACATTTATTGCCAGCTTGGTTTTGCCTTTATGTTGTCAGCCTTCATTAGCAAATCTTCTTCCTCCACAACCGTGGGTTTCTCTATGTTTATTGTTGGTTTTATGACCCAGGTAAGATTCCTCAGTGGAAGATTTATAGATTAGGCGTTGTTGGTTCAATGGTAATAACAGAATCTATTTTTCGTTGCAGCTTGTTACAGCTTTTGGATTTCCCTATTCTGATAGCATCTCTAAGACCTATCGAACCGCCTGGTCATTATTCCCACCTAATCTTCTTGCCAAAGCTCTACAGTTGCTCGCTGGTGCAACATCCACTCCTCAAGATATTGGGATTAGTTGGAGTGGAAGAACAAAGTGTGCACCAAATGATGATGAATGCGTTATAACAATTGTATGTAAATAAATTGATCCCCAAACTCAAAACAACAACAACAGTTTATAAATGTTCTACCTATTAATGTTTTCGTTTAAACTTTGGTAGAATGACATTTATGTATGGCTGGTGGCTACATTCTTCATCTGGTT
This sequence comes from Oemleria cerasiformis, assembly GCA_037349345.1. Classification (NCBI taxonomy): domain Eukaryota; kingdom Viridiplantae; phylum Streptophyta; class Magnoliopsida; order Rosales; family Rosaceae; genus Oemleria; species Oemleria cerasiformis. Next base: position 6,900,901 of record JAZGTL010000006.1, read on the forward strand.
TGTTTTGGCTATCTACTTCGATAATATCATCCCAAACGTATCTGGTGTGAGAAAATCTGTGTTTTACTTTTTAAATCCTCGGTACTGGATAGGGAGAGGTGGAAACAAAGTGGAAGGTAAATAAGACTAGAATTACGATTGTGCTTGAGATTCAATATTTGATGGTACTTATGGCTTGATGCTCTTTTATCTCTCTCTTCATAGAGGGTGGTATTTGCAGTTGCATAGGTTCAGTTCCACCGCAAGAGCGACTTACTGCAGATGATGAAGACGTCCTTGAAGAGGAGAACATTGTAAAACAGCAAACTAGGGAAGGCATTGTAGATCCAAACATTGCAGTTCAGATACGAGGACTTGTGAAGACATATCCAGGGACCACAAAACTGGGTTGCTGTAGATGCAAGAGGACTTCACCTTACCACGCTCTCAAGGTAAAGAACCTTTTCTGACTATTAGTTTTCAGAGGAATTTGAGAGATTAAAAGTACTTCACCTTCCATCACTTAGCCTCCCACAGAATTGTCCCTCTGAGCTAAATTTATGGATGTTTCATGATTTTTTTATTAGCTGTCAAAAAGCCTGAGACACACATATAATGGAACAGCGTACAAGTTCAGTTTTTTTCCTAATTAGATAATGTATTGACGATTGATTTCTTACGAATAACTTTCAGGGTTTATGGGTGAACTTTTCCAAGGATCAGTTGTTTTGTTTACTTGGACCCAACGGAGCTGGGAAAACCACAGCAATCAATTGTCTAACTGGCATCACACCGGTGACGGGTGGAGATGGTAATAATATGGTTATTTTTTTAGTTCATCAATATAATACGTCTCGAATGAAATCGTAACGGGAAATGATAAACTTGCATTGTCTTGTTCACAGCATTGATTTATGGATATTCTGCCCGAAGCTCTGTTGGCATGGCAAACATTAGAAAAATGATAGGAGTTTGTCCACAGGTGAACTGCTTTCACTCCCTACACACGCCTGCACGTACGTGCACACACACGCATATGAGCAAGTATGTTTAGGCATGTACATCTGTTGCACCTGTATTATTCAAGAATGTACAAGTTACACAGTTTTCGTCATACTACAACAACTCATTGAAAAATTAGACTCAACTTGTCTGCATGTTGTGTCTATTTACAGTTTGATATTCTTTGGGATGCATTGTCTGGGCAAGAGCACCTCCACCTGTTTGCTAGTATTAAAGGCCTACCCCGAGCTTCAATCAAATCGGTACGTGCCATGCTATTTGTTCAAGGAGTAATTCTTCCCTACCACTGACTGTGTACTAGTACAAACCTGTGATGAGGAAGAAAAATTCCATTAGTAGGGGTTTCATACTTTCACATGCTTTCTTTGAAGATTTTGAACCTTGGTTACAAATTTACTTTCATTCTTTTTTCCCCATGTAGGTTGCTAAGAAGTCATTGGCAGAGGTGAGGCTCACTGAGGCCGCCAAAATTAGAGCTGGGAGTTACAGTGGAGGAATGAAACGTCGCCTCAGTTTTGCAATAGCCCTTATTGGTGATCCAAAGTTAGTCATCTTGGATGAACCGGTATGGAAACTAGTAGCTTTTTTCTTTATTTCTGCTGTAATAACTAAATATTACGAAGATCATTATATTGCATCACTAACCAATAGAAAATGTGGGTGTTTGCATAGGAAACCAAGACATAAAATCTTCTCTGAAGATTAGCCTCGAATTCCTCTAATCACGCAAGAGTTGAGACCATAAGCCTCAAATTAGATTAATGAATAATCAAACATTAATTTAAGCTACATGCCTCGTAATCAGCCCTTAAACCAAATGACTAGTAATCAGCATATATCAGTCAGCCTACACACTCTGTTTATGTGGTTTAAGTTTATGATCTGCAGACAACTGGTATGGATCCAATAACAAGAAGGCATGTGTGGGACATCATTGAGGATGCAAAGAATGGGCGTGCAATTGTCCTAACCACTCACTCAATGGAAGAAGCTGACATTTTAAGTGACAGGATAGGAATAATGGCAAAGGGCAGGCTCCGTTGCATTGGAACTTCAATCAGGCTGAAATCACGGTTTGGGACTGGTTTTATTGCTAATGTGAGCTTCACTGAAAGCACAAATGGACAAAGTCCACCAAACAGGGATGCAGTTGCTACACCTCACCATGAGGCTGTGAAGCAGTTCTTTAAACATGTAAGTTAATTTGTGAAAATGGTTTATGTTTTATTTACGCATACAAAGGTTGATTTCTAAAATGGGTAAAGTTTTGACAGCATTTGGATGTTTTACCAAAGGAAGAGAACAAAGCCTTTCTGACTTTTGTTATTCCTCATGACAGAGAGGGGCTTCTGAAGGTAATCAACTCACTTTCCACTTTTTTTGTAATCTTTACAGCGATTTTTACCTTTCAATATAATTACAATTGTTCTGTATTGGAACCTGATCAAAGAACAGTAGCATAGTGTCTAATACTCCTAGGGATGCAACTAATAAAGTAAATTGAAAACTTTCGTGTCGCTTTATTTTGAGGAGAAGAAAACTTTTACGTTGAAACCGACAAAATTTAATTGATTCAATAATAAAATAGATTTATTTACACAAACACTCCTTGAGGTTTTTTTTGTTTTCACAAACACCCCATCAGGTTTTGGACTTTACACAAACACTCCCTCAGGTTCCAAAAATAGTACACATGACCCATAAAATATGAAAAATCTTTAATTAAATGTAATATGCATTATGTAAATACTAAAATGCCCTTATGGTTGTTTGGATATATACATTATCATTCTAATTCTGAAAATATTACTATAGAAGGTCAATTTTGTCAATTTTTAGGTTGATGTCAGGTTTTAATTAATAATCATTTAACAAATGAGTTTATGTGTAATGTTTTTGGAACCTATGGGAGTGTTTGTGTAAGGTTTAAAATCTGAGGGGGTGTTTGTGTAAATAGTGTAATGCTGCTTATGTTTTTTATTTATTTTTTTTTACATTGTACACCTGCATTTGCCATGATGCTTCAAGTGTTTTAATTCATTTTCATGTTACCCTTTGCAATATTTGAGCTGCTACAAAGGCAGTTGGTACATCTCCGTGAATAAGAGTTATTATCCTTACATTCATACAAAGTATTCTCATTTTTCAAAGCTGCTTAATTAGAAGAAAATATTATGAAACACTTGTTCCAACTGATGAAGTCTCACTTATGAAGTTTGTGATTTTCCACTGTTCATATCCCTTTGGATTTTATAATCTTCCACAGAAGTTTTTTGCGAAGCTGCAAGACAGAGAAAGTGAATTCGGTATCTCAGACATCCAACTTGGTCTTACAACTCTTGAAGAGGTTTTCTTGAATATTGCAAGGCAGGCAGAGCTAGAATCTGCCACAGCTGAGGGGAGGTTGGTCACTCTCACTTTAACATCCGGAGCCTCAGTAGAGGTAAGCACAATTCATCTTCTTTTATATTCTTCTGTAGCAAGATACACTGGCAACGGCTATAAAATCATGAGTATTTCAATGATCATGCAGATACCGGTGGGAGCTAGGTTTGTGGGGATTCCGGGAACAGCATCTGCAGATAATCCAAGAGGGATTATGGTGGAAGTTTACTGGGAGCAAGACGATTCTGGTGCCCTCTGCGTATCTGGCCACTCACCTGAGACTCCAATACCTCCTAATGTTGAACCAATGCTTTCTTCCACTGCAACTTCACGCAGGAATTCGTTGGGCCGGTCAAGACCAGTTCGTGGAATTGTGATTCACCCCGACCAAACCAGTAACAGCAATCCCCATTGATAATGTTACTTATAAGTTTCTAGAGGTACATATTCTTTTGTACATTTACCGAGTATACCACACAGCTATTTACCCTCTTTTAAATAAAGTTCACTAAAATTTCACATAATTTGCAAATATGGTGAATCTTGTTATAATGTTATTCTTATCATTTGTTTGTCGTCTTTTTAGAGTCCAACGAGTAAACCCAAGTAGGTTTAGCTTAATCAACATATAAGACATTCAAACTTAGAACTTGTCGATTGAATAGAGATTTATGACCCTTGACCTTTTTAAAGGCTTCTGATTATACTATGGACTTTAGATTTTCCATTCACCATCTACCTCTACAAAACTAGTTGTGACTTGTAACTTGTTATGTTAATCTCGAAAGAAAGTGCTGAGATACATGGAAGCTTCTTCAGAGCTCCCGATCGAAATTATATGCTTTCAGATACTCCCAAGGCTACCGGCCAAGACTCTGATGCGCTTCAAATGCGTATGCAAGTCCTGGTCTTCTCTCACCCTCAACCCTTCCTTTGTCAATGCCCATTGGAACTTCCACCGGAACAAAAACACTAACCTTCTGCTCACCACCTGGGATGAAGCCACAAGGCAGCAACACTTCTTTTCTGTACAAATCAACCAAAAAGGAACTCCAACACTTGCAACCCACCTTCTAAACCTTCCAACACCACCAAATAAGAACACCGAACGTCTTTATAATGCACTGAGTATCAATGGCTTAGTCTGTCTCTACCTTTCCAATACCTTATTTCCCTTTCGAACTGACCATAATCATCCTGTTCGTATTTTCAATCCCTGCACCCGAGAGACTGTTATTCTTCCTCATGATTTACCTGCATACCGCATCATCCATGTTACTCACCACTTTGGGTTCAGTCCTCTTACAAACGAGTATAAGGTACTTCAAGTCCAAAGGTTTCAGCCTTTAAACTCTATAAGGGGTATGAGTTTTATGTTCAAGGTCTTCAAGCTAGGTACAACTTCATGGAGACAACTAGAGGTTGACCTTAAAGATCTCCCTTTTGATCTCCATAAGTGTGAGTTTGATAGGAGAAGTGTGTGCGCCCATGGAGCCATATATTGGACTCATGGGTCGAAAAAAAAAATTATCGTAGTTTTTGACGTGGGAGACGAGAGATTCAGAGTGATCCCGCTTCCTGAAGATTATAACTACCACCTTCATAGTTTTAACAATACACTTGGGAATATAGTGGAAGTAGATGGATGTGTGGCCCTCATAGGTGACAAGTTGATCCAACAGAACACAATGGGGTTATGGATTTTGAAGGACTTCCAAAACCATGTGTGGGTTAAGGAGACTATCACATTGCCCTTCAGTTGGAGGGAGTTAGGTTACCCTGTTCCTTTCTGTACGATTCACACTGGCGAGCTGCTTCTCCAGTCTTCGAGATTGAGTAGACCGGACCTGGCTCAGGCAAGGGTTCTGTTCTACAACATGAAGAGTAGAAATTTTAGAAGTGAAACTGTTTTGCCGCCTGATTTGATACTTTTGAATGATATTCGGTTGAAGTTACTTGCTAGTTATGATGATAGCATTGTTCCCTTAAGATAAGAAGCCCGATATCTTCAATGTTCATCATCAAGCTTCAGTTCAATCAATGGTCATTGATCATTTGATCTGTTGAATTGAATATTACAATCTATTTCATCATTTAAATTAGGAATGCATTTTATGGAAACTAGCTCACCGTTGGATCAAAATTGACTTGTGTCCTGCAAACTAGCTCTTAGTATAGTCTACTTCTCTATCTAGTGTTGAAAAATTCCGAGTCCGAAATTCTGAATCTATGGTTTCTTGGAATGCAAGTTGGATGAGATTTTCATATTAGCACCCACTTCAATCTAAAAATTTCTGAATTCCCACCTCATAAATCAAATCTGACATTGAAATTATTAAGATACATATATTAGTTGTTCCATGAAGAATAAGAACATATGAGTACTAGTATAGGATATTGTTTCTTTGGGATTTTGATATGAGTTGATAAGGTTGATCCCCATTTGATCATCAAATTGTTGAATATATAATTGGGATGGATGTAGAAATTTTGAACTTTTTTAGAACGGAATTGGAAGAAATCTTCATTCCATTAGTTACACGTCAATTGAATTGATGGGTTCGACACTTGTGAAAATCATGCCAAGCAAAAGAAATAAATAATATCTTGACACACATTGACAACGATCATGACGAGTAATTTTATGTTTTCTTGCTTTGCTCTTCTAAGTTTTAAGCAATCCAACAAAATGAAAACAAAACTGAGTTGTAGCAACAAATAAAAAACATATTTAACTTGATCTATGTTGTTGTCTCCTTAGACTCAAGCGAAGAAACCAAAGCAATAATCTAAAGCAGTTTTGCTTAGCAAACTCAAGAGATTTCTCATAATCCAGCCAATACAAAAGGCGTTGCCATGCGAAGAGCTTTGCTCAAAGAAATACACAAAACTAGGTTAACTTAAGCTTCAAGAAAGCTTTACACATGGAATCATCGGGTGAAGATCATCCTGAGCTCCCCAGCCAAATCACATGCTTTGAGATGCTCCCCAGGCTACCCTCCAAGTCTCTCATGCGCTTCAAATGCGTATGCAAGTCATGGTCCTCTCTCACCCACAACCCTCCCTTTGTCGCTGCCCATCACAAATCTGGATGCAACAAGAACACTCACCTCCTCCTCACTGGCTGGGACAAGCCCAAAAGGCTCCAACACTTCTTCTCCTCACAAATCAACCTAACACCCGCCGCGCATCTCCTCACCCTCCCAACACCCTGAAACAAGAACCAACGTCTCTACAATGCACAAAGTATCAGCGGCTTGGTCTGTCTTTACACCACAACAGTTCAATACCTGCAAAAGAAAATGCTCAAGCATAAAATTGGAATTGGTTTGATTCGTCAGTTGGAAAAAACCCCAGATCTACCCATCAAATAGACGAACAAATGTAGGAAACAAAACCCAGAAAATCTTTCATCGGCATCGTCTTCATCAGAATCGTCTTCATCGGCATTTTTTGAAAGGTTTTCTGGATTTGAGAAAGATGAAGGTGAATTGGAGAGGATTGCTGGGTTTGGGAGGGATGAAGGTGGATAGGAGAGGATTGGGAAATACCAAAACCTAAAAACTATGTGGTTATTAGTGGTTAAATTTTATATGAATGTGTCATTTGTGACAATTTCCCTAGTAAATAACAACTCACCAAAGAAGTAAAGATCGCAACTGAATGAATTTCAGTCTTGAAAGTGTAAATATGATTATCTTCTTTATCTCATCAATAATCACCAATAACCTATGCAATCACAAATAACAAAAACATGTAGAGTGTTTTCAATATAATCATTAGGGTGCAATTGTTTCCATAATATTTGCCATGTTCACATCGATACAAAAAACATACCTAATACATCCATGGTAATTTCAAACTTGATGAGAAGGCAACTATTCCACCTCTTAAATATATCAATTAGTTACCGATTAATTTACACTTTAATACAATTATTAACCACTTAGGTACCTAACTATTTCTGGGTTACCTAACTAAAAGAAACTCTTATTTTACTCTTCATGAAATATATGCCCAATTACATTGAAAATGAATAGAAAAATAGAGTGCGAAGCCAACAACTAATCCAAGCACTTTCAAAAAACTCATATATCAAGTACATACCAAAACATTGATATATAATGCAATACTCACAAAACAAAATGCTCAAGCATCAAATTGGAATTGGTTTGGTTCGTCAGTTGGAAAAAAACCCAGATCTACCCATCAAATAAGAACAAATGTAGGAAAAAACCCAAAAAATAGAGAGCAAAGTTTCAAAAAAAAAAAAACTCAGAAAATCTTTCATTGGCATCGCCTTGATCGGATTCGTCTTCATCGGCATTTTTGAAAGGATTTTCTGTATTTGAGAGAGATGAAGGTGGATGAGAGAGGATTGCTAGGTTTGAGAGGGATGAAGGTGGATAGGAGAGGATTGAGGAAAAATGAATGGGAAGTAACTAAGGAGGAACTGAGATAGTTTTTTTTGTTTATATAGTTAGGCCAAAAGTGCAAATATCAAAATTTAAAAACTATATTTGGTTGAGTATATAACAAGTGGCTATTAATGGTTAAATTTTATGAGAATGAGTCACTTGTGATAATTTCCGTAATAAATAACAACCCACTAAAAAAGTAAAGATAACAACTGAACGAATGTCAGTCTTGAAAGAGTAAATGTGATTCTCTTCTATATTTCATCACTAATCATTGATAACCTATGCAATCACAGAGAACAAAAACATGTCGATAACCTATGCGATCATAGAGGACAAAAACATGTCGAGTGTTTTCAATATAATCATTAGGGTGAATTTGTTTCCATAATATTTGCCATGTTTAGATACAAAAAACATACCTAATGCATTCATGATAGTTTCAAACTTGATGAGAAGCATCTATTCCACCACTTAAACATATCAATTAGTTACCTATTAGTTTCCACTTACATATCAATTAGTAACTATTTAGTTACCTAACTATTTCTCGATTACCTAACTAAAAGAAACTCGTATTTTACTCTTCATGAAATATATGCCCGATTATATTGAACTAATCCAAGCATTTTCAAAAACTCATATATTAAGTACATACCAAAACATTGATATATACTGCAATATACCCACAAAAGAAAATACTCATACATCAAATTGGAATTGGTTTGGTTAGTCAGTTGGAAAAAAAAAAAACCATATCTACCCATCAAATAAGAAGAACAAATGTAGGAAAAAAAAAACCCAGAAAAAAGAGAACAAAATTTCGAAAAATAATCCGTAAAAGCTTTCATCAGTATCGTCTTCATTGGCTTAATGGGTAAACTTCTATTTTTCGGCATCTTCTTCATCTTCTTCATCATCTTCATCGGAATCTTCTTCATCATCTTCATTAGCATCGTCTTCATCGTTTTCATTGTCTTCATTGTCTTCACCGACATCTTTGAAAGGGTTTTCTGGATTTGAGAGAAATGAAGGTGGATGGGAGATGACTGCTGGGTTTGAGAGGGATGAAGGTGGATGGGAGAGGATTGGGGAAAAATGAATGGGAAGTAACTAAGGAGAAACTGATGGATTTGAGAGAGATGAAGGTGGATGGGAGAGGATTGCTGGGTTTGAGAGGATTGCTTGGGTTGAGAGGAATGAAGGTGGATAGGAGAGAATTGGGGAAAATTGAATGGGAAGTAACTAAGGAGGAACTGAGATAGTTTTTTTTGTTTATATAGTTAGGCCAAAAGTGCAAATACCAAAACCTAAAAACTATATTTAGTTGAGTATATAAGAAGTGGTTATTAGTGGTTAAATTTTATGAGAATGAGTCATTTGTGACAATTTTCCTAATAAATAACAGCCCACCAAAGAAGTAAAGATCACAACTGAACAAATTTCAGTCTTCAAAGAGTAAATATGATTATCTTCTCTATCTCATCACTAATCAACGATGACCTATGCAATCACAGAGAACAAAAACATGCCAAGTGTTTTCAATATAATCATTAGGGTGCAATTGTTTCCATAATATTTGCCATGTTCAGATACAAAAACATACCTAATGCATCCATGGTAGTTTCAAACTTGATGAGAAGCATCTATTCCACCTCTTAAACATATCAATTAAGATCATTACAATCTTTCTATCAATGGCAACAATAGAGGATCTACTTTATCTCTAGACAACAAATCAACTATCCTTTCCGTCGTTGATGCATCTACAGAAAAACCCATATACACTATTTCTTGAATAAGTTTCATTGCCCTTCATGTCTCGTTGTTACTAATAAACCCTCGGATAATTATATTCTAGCTGTAGTCATCTGGAGGACAACCTTTCTTTTCCATTACCTTAAACAACTTTTCTGCTTCACTTGTTAGGCTGGCGGAACAGAGTCCATTAATCATAATAGTATATGTCCTCACATTAGGTTGAAGTCCTCTTAATGAAGAATCAAAGAAGATTTCCTTTGCACGTTCTGATTTCCCACGAATGATCAAGCCTTCAATAAGAATAGTGAAAATCACAATATCTATATCCAACTTCCTACTCTCCATATCCGTAAACAGTTCCATTGCCACATAGAGTTGTCCGTTTTTATACAAGTCATCCATTAAAACAGCATATGTTTGAATATCTGGAAGTTAGCCACAAGCTTTCATCTCAAAGAACAACTTCAATATGTTTTAACAACCGATGCTAAAATAAAGAAAGAAAAGAGTTTATATAGACTTCAATTTTTCAAACCAGCTGATGCTAAATAACCATAGAGGCATTGGTCTATATGAACGTTGAAGCCGTTTTACTCTTTACACTTCAGTAAATATGAAATTGATGCATATGTTAGTAATAGCATTAGAATAAATATTGTCTGATGCCTCTGTAGTGTAGTCTATTCCTTAAAATGGTGTAGTCTATTCCTTAAAATGGCATAGTGTAATCAACCCTTACAAATGCGAGTCTATCACTCTTCCTCATTCCTCATCTGCTTCACGCATAGCGCATGTTACACACCATTTCGGGTTCAGTCATATCACAAACGAGTACAAGGTTCTCCAAGTGCAAAAGGTTATCCCAGCAGTGAGAGGCATGCATTATGTGTTCAAGGTATTCACATTAGGAACAAACTCATAGCGCAGAATAGAGGTAAACCTTAACGATAACGAGCTCTCTTTCGATCCTCTCAACTGCCCAGTTCATAGGAGAAATGTGTGCATCAATGGGGCCATACACTGGATGCACGAGACACACTGTTGTCCTGGTGTTTGACATTGGAGACGAGAAATTCAGAGTGATCCCGCTTCCTGAAGCTTGCATTCACTAATGGTTGTTCAAGGTCATTTTAGTCATGTGACTGTCACCCAGTCTTTACTTTGTTTTTTGTTGGAGTATAGTCGAATTTAAATCTCACGTTTGACCGAGAGATTCAGAGTGATCCCACTTCCTGAAGATTTTAACTACCATCTTCATAGTTTTAACAATACAATTGGGAATACATTGGAAGTAGATGGATGTGTGGCCCTCATAGGTGACAAGCAGTTGATGCAACAGAACACAATGGGATATGGATTTTGAAGGACTTCCAAAATCATGTGTGGGTTAAGGAGACTATCACATTTCCCTTCAGTTGGAGGGAGTTAGGTTACCCTGTTCCTTTCTGTACGATTCACACCGGCGAGCTGCTTCTCCAGTCCTCGAGGTTAAGTAGACAGGACCCGGCTCAGGTAAGGGTTCTTTTTTACAACATGAAGAGTAAGAGTTTAAGAAGTGAAATTGTTTTGCCGCCTGATTTGATGCTTTCGAATGATATTCGGTTGAAGTTTCTTGCTAGTTATGATGATAGCATTGTTCCCTTAAGATCAGAAGCCCGATATCTTCATTCTTCATCATCAAGCTTCAGTTCAATCAATGGTCATTGATCATTTGATCTGTTGAATTGAATATTACAATCTATTTCATCATTTACATTAGGAATGTATTTTATGGAAACTAGCTCACGGTTGGATCAAAATTGACTTGTTTCCTCCTGCAAACTAGCTCTTAGTCTAGTCTACTTCTCTATCTAGTGTTGAAAAATTCCGAGTCCGAAATTCTGAATCTATGGTTTCTTGGAATGCAAGTTGGATGAGATTTTCATATTAGCACCCACTTCAATCTAAAAATTTCTGAATTCTCACCTCATAAATCAAATCTGACATTGAAATTCAGATACATATATTAGTTGTTCCATGAAGAATAAGAACATATATGAGTACTAGTATAGGATATTGTTTCTTTGGGATTTTGATATGAGTTGATAAGGTTGATCCCCATTTGATCATCAAATGGTTGAATATATAAGTGGGATGGATGTAGAAATTTTGAACTTTTTTAGAACGGCATTGGAAGAAATTTTCATTCAATTAATTACAGGTCAATTTGAATTGATGGGTTCGACACTGTTGTGAAAATCAAGCCAAGCAAAAGAAATAAATAATATCTTGACACACATTGACAACGATCATGACGAGTAATTTTATGTTTTCTTGCTTTCCACTTCAAAGTTTTAAGCAATCCAACAAAATGAAAACAAAACTAAGTTGTAGCAACAAATAAAAAACATAATTAACTTGATCGATGTTGTTGTCTCCTTGGACTCAAGCGAAGAATCCGAAGCAATAGTCCAAAGCAGATCAATTTACTTAGCAAACTTAAGAGATTTTCCTACAACCCAGCCAATTCAATAGGCATTGCGATGCGAAGAGTTTTCCTCAGAGAAATACACAAAACTAAGTTACCTTAAGCTTCAAGAAAGCATTACACATGGAATCATCAGGTGATCATCCAGACCTCCCCAGCCAAATCACATGCTTTGAGATACTCCCAAGGCTACCTTCCAAGTCTCTCATGCGCTTCAAATGTGTATGCAAGTCATGGTCTTCTCTCACCCACAACCCTTCCTTTGTCACTGCCCATCACAACTCATCTGGATGCAACAAGAACACTCACCTCCTCCTCACTGCCTGGGACAAGCGCAAAAGGCTCCAACATTTCTTCTCCTCACAGATCAACCAACATGGAACCCTAACACCCGCCGCACATCTCCTCACCCTCCCAACACCCCGAACCAAGAATCAACGTCTCTACAATGCACAAAGTGTCAACGGCTTGGTTTGTCTTTACCTTTACAACACCTCAGTTCCCAATCAAACCGATCCTAGCCACCCGGTTTGCATAATCAACCCTTGCACCCGCGAGTCTATCACTCTTCCTCATCCCTCTTCTGCTTCGCGCATAGCACATGTTACACACCATTTATGGTTCAGTCATGTCACAAACGAGTACAAGGTTCTCCAAGTGCAAAAGCTTATCCCAGCAGTGAGAGGCTCCGGCATGCATTATGTGTTCAAGGTATTCACATTAGGAACAAGTTCATGGCGTGGAATAGAGGTAAACCTTAACGATAACAAGCTCTCTTTCGATCCTCACAATTTCCCATTTCATAGGACAAGTGTGTGCATCAATGGGGCCATACACTGGATGCACGGGACACAAAATGTTATCGTGGTGTTTGACATTGGAGACGAGAAATTCAGAGTGATCCCGCTTCCTGAAGATTATAATTCCTCTATGATCAATTTCAATTATTCTTTTGGGAATTTAGCTGAGGTGGGTGGGTGTTTGGCTCTAGTAGGAGATAGGCATCTCTTGATCAATGAAAATGTAATGAGACTATGGGTTTTGAGGGACTACCAAAATCATGTGTGGGTTAAGGAGATCATCACATTTCCTTTGCTTTGGAGAGGGTCAGGGTACCCAGTTCCTTTTTGTACCATTCACACAGGTGAGATCCTCCTCCATTTTTCAAGTTTGTTTAGACAAGATAGTCCCCATGTGAGGGTGCTTCTATACAATATGAAGAGTGCAAGTTTTAAGCCAAGTGATGAAATTGTTTTGCCGGCCGAATGGAGGTTTCTGAATGATTCTCATCCATTGAAGTTACTTACTAGTTATGAGGATAGCATTGTACCCTTAAGATGATAAGATATGACTTACTTTCATCATCATGCTTGCATTCATTAATGGTTGTTCAAGGCCATTTAGTCTCGTGCGTGTCACCCAGTTTCTACTTTGTTCTTTGTTGGAGTATATATAGTCGAATTTAAATCTGATGTATGATACTTGTTAAATAAAAAAAATAAGAATAACACTTGCATTCCACTCTTGGGTCGAGGTACCTTCTTGTATTACTCTTTCGATTTGTCAACTAATCTTTATCTATTTATATCATCATATAGAAACCGTTCAACTCCTAATATTATTATTTCAATAGATCATTTATATAAAAAAAAAACAACCAAATTGAAGATAATTTAGCTATTTTACATATATAAATTAAATGGACAGTTCACCAATGAGGATCTTAATTGTTACAAATACTGTTGATTTGTTTGATACATATAAATGACTAAATAACCTCCGTATGTTGTTCATTTTCTGCGGAGATGATCTTGAAATTAGGATCTAGGAGTTTAGCGGTTCCAATTGTGATATATATATAAGAACTATTCGATAAATCGAAACGGTGGTACAAGGAGGTACCATCAGGATGGGATACAAGTATTAACCTAAAAATAATAATAAACATTAATGGGTTTCGGTTGATCAAAGGGTATATTTTCTTGTATATGTATATGTTCCCTTGCAAAAACATAATGGGTGTATTAGTTGGTGCTAGTATTGGGCATATGTATTATTGTGAGTGTAAGGTGCATGATCACAACTTGTGTAGTGAGTGTAAGGTGCTTGATCACAACTTATTGTGTGTGAGTGTAAGGTGCATCATTATTCACAATTTATTAGAATTAGAATGATCACTACTTTGTCCAGAAAGTTTTTTGTTTTTGTTTGTCATACTTGCTACTATATAAGATTTTGGTAAAAAAAAATAAAATAAAAAAATATATTCAAAGATGGATCTTCTTAGTGATTATCCCAATATAATTGTGAAAAAATAAACAGATAAAATATTGGAGGGAACTAAATTTTTCTGTTCTTGTGTTTCAATATGCTATGAGAATAAGACTTATTGCAAACTTATCATTAGTAATAGACGTGATAGTTTAGAAGAATTGGTTTGAAACCATGTAATTTATATAGTTTAAAAGATTTTATAAATTTTAGTTTAGCTATTTATTTTCTGACAAAGAGAAACATATATAAATATGTAAGTTTCATTCAAAATCAATTAAGCAGATTTAAAAATCAATTCAAAGCATTTCTGAAACTTTATCATTATGAAGAAGGGGACGAGATTGGAGGAATGAACTTTTGCAAGCAATGAGAATAAGAAAAAGGCTGATTATTACATTTAAAGTTTGTGCGCAATTATTTTTCTCAATCTCGTTAATTTGTTAACTTATCATAGAGTCAACCTAAAAAGTAAAACAGAGCTCACCCGGCCACTTCCGAGTAATCTTCTATGATGGGAGAGTATATTGAGTTGTAAAGATTGGTTAAGAAATCATACTTTTATGCAACAAGAAACAGGTGATTCAATTTCAATGATTTGATACTACTAACAATTCCTTCGTCCAAAACACTTTTTTTTTTCTTTAAACAAAACAGGTTTTAAATTAGTTGTTAAGATCCTCTAATTAAGTAATGCATTGCACTCTTAATCCTTTCCATCAAGGGAATGAAAAAGACATGGTAGAACTGTAACTATGTAGGATATGACCTAAATCGAAAATTCCGTCAAGTTTTCCATAGATAGAAGGAAACCATGTCGAATCTGAATATTCTTTTCATTTTTTTTTTTCAGTTTATTTCTGTTTTGTTTATTAGTTTTATTGATTTTATAAAGATTCGGATTAAATTCTCGAGTTTATCTATGAATTTAACAGAGTTTTTAAAACTCAGAGTGTAATAATTAACATCACTTAATTAGAGAATCATAAGTAACTCCAATGAATATGTAATTAAAGAAATAATTCAGAACTGTAGCCAACAAGAATTAGAATATGCATGTACGTGGTCAGGACTGAGGAGGATGATGAATTGATAATAGTGTGTTGGTGACCATCACCATTAACATGTTATTTCAATGAATGCTGCTTCTACACATCTTGCTCTCTATAAGACCTGTCAGAATTGGTATTCTCTTAAAATTTTGACAAATAATTTCTTTCGCCGTAGAAGTTTTGTGTTTTAACCTTACACTATATATATTTATTCGTAAATAATTGCGGAAAACAATAAATGAATGAAATATTGAAGGAAACTAAATTATTCCAGATTCACAAGTTTGCATTCTTTACATGGATCCGTGGTACGAGATAAATTTTTTTTGTTTGTCAACGTACGAGATAATTGTTGAAACATAGACGAATATTAGGTTATTAATGTTGGAGATAATGTAGGAAAGTATGAAGGCAATAACAAAATTAAATGAGAACGTTGAGGCAAGGCACGAATTAGATTCGCTTTCTTTAAGACTAATTTATTGATATTCCTTAGTGAAAAAAGAGTTTATGATAAATTGTCTCCAGGATACAATAGACTCAAATTCACTTTATATTATTTTTAAGATTTTGCACAACACAAAAATAATCTGAATTTTTTAGAGACAAAGGAAAGAAAGAAAATTGTTTGATATTGAGTTAAAAGGATTGTAATATGATCTGCTATATATAGGGAATGATAACACTTTTCATAACAAAGGTAACCTTTCAAAGGAAAAGTTATGTCTATTTATTTGATTCAAGATGCACATTTTGGATGAAACAATATGTTATTTTAATAATAAAACAAATATTCAATTGATTTCAAACAAAAAAGAAAGAACTTATTAAATTCAATGTATAAATTCAAAAGACATTTCCTATTCAAAGAGTGTGTCTCTTCCTATCATAACTTTTTGTAAAGTTCAATGTATCAATTCAAAAAATTGTCAAAGAGAATGTCAAAAAGGAGGCTAGGGTTTAACTGGGTTGAAAAATCTATTCTTTTCACTAGGAGGTATTTATATACGTTACAATACAAAGATCAATTAGACCAAATAGGAAAATAATTACAATTCCTATAATTACTCTAATTCCTATATTTACAAGATATGGCTCATGCCAACACTTCCCCTCAAGGTGGAGCATGGACATCAAACATGCCCAACTTGACAAGTGAGTCATTGAAGGCCTGTTTGGACACGGCCTTGGTAAGAATATCAGCCAGCTGTTCAGTAGTCTTCACATATGGGACTTCAAAAATTTTCTCTTCAAACTTCTTGTATATGAAATTATGATCAATCTCCACATGTTTAGTTTGATCATGTTGTATTGGGTTTTCTGCAATCTTGATAGCTGGCTGATTATCACAATATAACTTCATAGCTCCATTAGATAGAAAACCAAGCTCCCCCATAAGCCGTTTCAGCCACAACAGTTCATGTATCCCTTTAACCATTGCTCGGTACTCTGCCTCAGCACTAGATAATGACACAATCTTCTGTTTTTTGCTCTTCCAAGTTACCAAGTTACCTCCAACAAATGTGAAGTACCCAGTAGTTGAACGTCGTCTTTCTCCTATACCACCCCAATCAGAATCACAGTAACCTGTAACATCTGTGTGATTATGTTTGGAGAATATAAGGCATTTTCCTGGTGCTAACTTCAAATACCGTAAAATTCACAAAACTGCATTCATATGGACTTCACTAAGATTATGCATAAAACGACTTACCACACTAACTGCATAAGCAATATCAGGTCGAGTGTGTTATAAGTAAATCAAACGACTAACTAACCTCTGATATCTCCCCTTATTAGCATGAACTTGATCCGGAAGTTCTTCTAGGCCATGGTTTTGCTCAATAGGTGTATCAATGGGCTGACACCCAAGCATACCAGATTCCTTCAATAAGTCAAGAACGTATTTTCGTTGTGACAAACATATCCCTTTCTTAGACCGGATAACTTCAATGCCCAAAAAATACTTTAAGCCACCAAGATCTTTCATATCAAATTCAGATGCCAAGTTAGACTTCAACTTAGTCATCTCATCTATATCATCACCAGTAACAATCATATCATCAACATAAATGATAAGAGCAGTTATCTTACCATTTTGTTTCTTCAGGAACAACGTATGGTCTGCATTACTCTGCTCGTAGCCATACTTCTTCATGGCTAGCCGAAATCTTCCAAACTATGCTCTTGGTGATTGTTTCAAACCATACAACGCCTTCTTCAAGTTACATTCCAAGCTTGAATCACCATAAGTACTATACCCAGGTGGCATACTCATATAAATCTCTTCAGATAGATCTCCATGTAAAAAAGTATTTTTTACATCATATTGCTGTAATGGCCAATCAAAATTTGCAACAATGGATAATAAAACCCAAATAGTATTTAACTTTGCCACAGGTGCGAAAGTCTCCTGGTAATCAATTCCATAAGTTTCAGTAAAACCACGAACAACTAACTTTTCTTTGTACCAGTCAATCGTACCATCTGGCTTATGTTTCACCGTAAACACCCATTTACAGCCAACATGTTTCTTCCCTTCTGGTAAGGACATAATGTCCCATGTTTGATTTCTCTCCAGTGCTCTCATATGCTCATTCATAGCTTCTACCCAGTGTTTATCATTGAGTGCTTCTTGTACTCTTGTAGGAATGGTGATAGCTGATATTTGATTCACAAAAGCTTGAATAGCACATGTTAAGTGCCATGTAGAGACATAATTTGCAATAGGATACTTCACCATCTTTGAATTGTCAGGTGAATATCTCTCCGGTGGTTTGCCCTAAGTGCTCCAATGAGGTAGGTAATACCTGTCACCATCACTAAATACAACTGGCATGTGATCATTAATTACATTATTAGTATTAACCTCATAATTAATACATACCTCAGAATCATCAGTAACATAAGGATTATTGGTTGGTACTGTTGGTGTAGAAGGGGGGCTTGTAGAAACTGAATCATTCAGAGCCGCATGATTGTGACTAGTCAAATCCGCATTAGACTGATCGTGACTAGTCAAATCCACATCAGACTGATCGTGACTAGCCATACTAGGATCAATATCAGAACCATCAGAACATTCGGGACTAGTCATACCAGTATCAGAACCATCAGAATATTAGGGACTAGTCATACTAGTATCAGAACCATCGTGACTAGTCACGTCTGCAGCGGAAACTACACTAGGATCAGGAAACATATCTATCCAATTCAACTCTTCAACAGTTGTCTCCCCGGAAGAGGAGAAGTGGATACAGGTGTAGAAAAATAGGTTTCAATTTCAGAAAAGGTGACATCCATAGTTACATAGGAGCGGCGAGTAAGAGGATGATAACACTTTTAGCCTTTTTGGTGAGGTACACAGCCAACAAACTCACACTTTAAAGCACAAGGATCTAGCTTCGTATGTTGATGTTTAGGTAGGTGAACAAAGACAACACATCCAAAAACACGCAGTGCTAGTTTCAGGTGAGAAGGGATACCAGCATGAGTAGAAAGTTCATCCTAATGTGTTTTAAAATTGAGGACTGTTGTACAAATAGTAACATAAAAATTACGCAACTATATGCACATTTTAACTCGCAAGTGCACAAGATCAGACAAATAGTATAGAAAGCAAATACGAGATCATTCCCACGAGGATTGGATTAATATGTATTTAAAATTGATTTTAAGATGATTCTAAAAACTGAAAATTTCGAAACAAAATATTAAAAACAACGTTTGATTAAAAACAGAATTGGATCGAGGTTAAAACAATGAGAAACCCAGTTAGAGATTCGATATTCACCGCTAATCTTCTTCCTTAAGCAAACGACATGCACAATGCTACAAAACAGATTTTAGATGCTCATGTTTGTCAACCTAAAGACATGATATCTACTCTTTAAATTATTGATTTCCCTAAGCAATAAGTTAGGCATGGATATCTACACTAACTCTTTTCATTCTTAAAGTATTTAGCATGGTATCTACTAAGTTGCACTTTAAGAACGCATAACACAATGGAAATCGACAAACACACAACTCCTAGAACATGGTATCTATTCTAGTTATTCATGATGATTAATTTCAAGAACTTATAACTAGTTCTTTTGTTACTCTCATAGGCACAAGATTCGGTCATCTAAATTTACCTATGTAACAAACTCAATACACAACATGCATATGGTGATCAAGCATAACATAACGTATGTAAAGAGTAAAATATAATCTGAAATTAATCAATTAAGCATCACAAAAGTAGTTTGCAGCAAAGGCATATCGAAATCCTGAAAGAAATATAATTAGGGCTTCAATCGAGCCCTAACTAAAGTACTTAGTTACCCATAATTTAAATAGACAGTAAGAACATAAAAAAATAGAAAATAAAAAGAGGAATAAGATAACTTTGATGATGTGTTGGTCAGCCAGAGTGATTGGATGATGCCTTGACGTTCCTCCTTGCTTCCTAAGCCTTTTAGACCTTGGAACCTTGAAGGATGGAGCAGAATGGGATGGTGTGGTTGAGTCCTTGTGTGAGAGCCCAGACGTTTTCTGCAGTTTTTAGGGAGAAAAATAGTTGTTTCAAAGTATCAGATGAGGGGGAGACTCTTTGCTTCTCTCTTGTATGCGTGTCTTTGCCCCTTCGGCTTGCCAATAATTTATGTGTATGTTAATTCACTGAATGAGGGAGAACAAGAGTTTCTTTTTTTATTCTTTTTAATTTTCTTCTTTTCTCTGATTAAAACAACTCCTCCCATAACCCTAACAAACTGAGCTTTAGTCGTCCAAGCCTAATAAGGATTAGAAAACTTAAAATAGAAGGAATGCTGAATTCCCGCGCAGCCTGAACTTGCTGTACTAAAACAGCAATAACTCCTTCTAGAAAATTCCAATTCATGAACCGTAAATTCCGTTAGAAACTAGACTTCCATATATTTCCAACGATATATGGCTCATTAGCTAGTTCTTCCTAAGCAGGTGCAGTTAATTTCGAGAAGTTGACACATCTGCTGAAGTCTATTTCAAAGTTTCCTCTTTAGATTTCCCAAACAGCACTCATTAACTCCTTTTGTAACTTTGCTTCCAAAAATCCTACAAAACACGAAAACAAGCTAAATATTAAGAAAACATAGGAAACATGCTAAGAAAAACATAAGAAAACAAGATAAAACGTCGCATAAATATGCTCATATCAAATTCCCCCACACTTAAGCTTTTGCTAGTCCTCGAGCAAAACAGAAACAATTAATGAAAGAAAAACAAAGATTCAATAATTCAACGTAAACCTTCCAACATTTGTCTCAGAGATTTTCAATGGATCATGACATATTAAGATTCATCATAAGCATAAGAATTGGTCCACATAATTCGAGAGTTAATACACATTTATAGAAATCATACACAAGCTCACAATTAAATCAATCAAAACAACAGTACAAAGAGAGATACATGTTGAAAGAATTAGCTCAAAAATCTCACTGAATACGCTCTGATTTTACCTCATATTTTCTGGTTAAGTCACTCTTCCTATACTAGTTATATGTGAGAGGATTGAAATCAAATGGAAACAAATTGCTCACATATGATATAACAAGAAAGAAAGGCACTTTCAGAAATGTTCTTTTGAATATGATCCCATGAAAGGAATGCTACTACTTGAATGCAAGAACAAGTGACATCATATGCTCATACTTCATTCAAATCTCCACATATTGATTTAAACACAACAAACAATATCAGAATGTCTTTATGGGGATTGTAATGAGGCCAAAGGGTAAGGGGTTAAAGAAAGAATGGATATGGATAACACAAGGTTCTTAAAGAAAAGTAGAAGCATGCTATGATGTTAGACACATATGAACTTTTATCACCATCAAAGTTTAAAAATCATATAAGTACCGAGCAAGTACATACACTCAATGACCGATTTGAACATTATGGACCATACTTCAATAATCAATACATGAATAGTCAGGGCATAACAATTCAAACACAATGCCGATTTTTTTTCTCTTTTTTTTTTTTTTTCTTTTTAACATTCCCCCAAACTTGCTCTTTAAACACCCCTTGAATCACAATTAAGTCTCTACAAATTATGCTTCACTAATCTTTAAGAAAAAGGGTAAGGATGAAAGTATTTAGGCTAGCTGAGGAAAATGAGGGTTATGAAACAAAAAGGCTTAAACAAAGGCTCAACAAGGGTTTACCTAGAGGAAAGTATATCATGGGTCAAAGGTCATTTTGGAAATGGTGGTAATCTAGGTGCCTTCATCATCTCAAGTATGTCATGCAAATCAATTCAGTGCCTCGAAAAGAAATTAGTACCAGTTCTAGCATTTAGTTCCAATGATGATAAGCAATTCAAGTAGCAACCCGAAAGATGAGCTCATGCAACAACTTAATTGACAAGAAAGTGATAGATTAAACAAATACAACTCTCTCAAACAAAGGATAAAGGCTCAAAAGCGCACAAAAAGGTTGTATTGAGCTTCATTCAATTAAGGATGTTATGGGTACCACTTACTCGAGTGATTACATGTGATTTTGCATATGATAACCATGAATAATTGAGTATTAACCAAAGAATAATTTCAGCCCTTGAATCATGCTTAGAAATCATGTTAAAGTCATGCAATTAAAAACTAAATCTCATCATTGTGTTGGAAAGAAAGCTAAGACACAAACAAACACAAAAACTACCCAAAGAACACTACTAAACCCGACACAAACTAAGGCTAAAAACAAAGCTGTCAAACTAGGCACATGATTCAGAAGATAAACCGCGTACAAAATAGCATCACCCCATGAAGTGGGTTGCATATGAGCACCAATCAGACAAGCACGAGTAATCTCAAGAACATGCCTATTTTTCCGTTCGGCAACCCCATTCTGTTGAGGTGTATAGGGACATGTTGTCTCATGAATAATGTCGTGATCTTGAAAATAAGACTGTAACATATGATTAACAAATTCACCACATTATTAGATCGAAGAACCTTCACTTTAACAAAAAATTTAGTATGTATCATTGAATGAAATAAGCGGAAGCAGTCAGACACATCACTTTTATTTTTCAGGAAATAAAGCGAAGTCATACGACTACAGTCATCAACAAAAATCACAAACCAACGATAGCCAAGTAAGGTAGAGACAGGAGTTGGACCGCACACATCAGCATGAATCAAAGAAAATGGTTCAATGCTCTTAGTAGAACTCAAAGGATAAGTAATACAATGACTCTTGGCCAAAACAAAAACATCACAATGAAAATCCGACGGGTCACACTCCTTAAAAAAAGAAAGGAATAAATGTTTAATATAACTTATAGAAGAAATATTGAGCACAATAATTATGAACTTTATTTCTACTAAGTATAACTTTGCAAGTGCACAAACAGAATTTAAAATAGAAAATAATAATGCAAGAATCATGGTTGATTAATTTTATGACTAAGGCGAATTAAGGCTTACTATCCATCCTAACCAATTATAGTTACTAATCATATTTCCTTGACCTAATTACTATGCATTCTCTTAATTAGGTGCCCGTGCCTAGGTTCGGGCGTTGGTTCACTAGACACATCTTATTCCCTCTTACTTAGTATGTTCTAAACAGGGCATATGCCTAGAACATCTATCACCTACTGTTTAAGATAATGCATGAAGTACAAAGAGAATTTAATGACACCACACTAGCCTAGAAAAGTGACATGCAATCCTAGGTCGTCATAAGTTAAGATTACAGGTAAGTGTCCCAAATACCCTTGATGTTACAAATCACAAGATGATATGACGGTCACTCAAGCAATTACATCAATAATTATATGCAAACAAGGTAACTAATCTTATAGGCATAAATTAAGGTCATTAAGCATAGTAATCTAACTTATTCAGCATGCATAGCAATCATAATCAAGAGCCAAAAATCTAATCAACGAACTAACATGGCTAGGGCTTCAAGCAGCCCTAATCCTAAAACGACTACTCACTCATAATTGAAATTAAAACAAATATAATTGAATTCATAATAGGTAAGTCTATCTAGGATGACCTTGTCTTACATCCTAGCAATACGATATAGACTTATTAAGAGTATATACTCAACCTCTATTAGACAAGTGTCCTTTATTGCTAGAATAAGATAAACATCTATGGAACTTTTAATTTTGTAGCACCCAACATAAACACTAATTCGACTTGTTCTTACCCAATGAACCTAGACTATATTTCAAGAACTTAGGTTAGGTTGCCATCGAAGTGTTTGCTATTTAATAGACCTTAGCCCCATCCCTTTTGATGTTTTGTAAATCATATCACGTGTGAGTCCTTTCGTCAAAGGATCCGCTAAATTCTCTTTTGATTTAACATATGTTACACTAAACACTCCATCATGTAGGAGTTGTTTTATATAATGACCAATATGTCTTGACTTCCCATTGTATATCTTACTCGTTGCACGAGCAATGGTTGCTTGACTATCACAATAGATAGTAATCGAAGGGGTAGGCTTATTCCATAGTGGAATTTCCATCACCAAATTTCTAAGTCATTCACCTTCTTTACAAGAAACTCCTAGTGCAATCAACTCTGATTCCATCGTAGAGTGTGAAATGCACATTTGTTTCTTGGATCCCCAAGTAATTGCTCCTCCACCGAGGTTGCCGATCGCTTCCTTTTTTGTTTCAGCAAGACCATTTTGTTGAGGAGTGTAGGGGGCTGACACTTCATGTTTAATTCCATGAGTTTCACAAAATTTTGTGAATTCATCAGAAAAATATTCACCTCCCCTATCACTTCTTAACACTTCTATTTTCTTGCCAAGCTGATTTTCAACCTCAGCTTTACAAATCTTGAACTTTTCAAATGCTTCGTCTTTACTATTCAATAAGTATACATAAGTATATCTTGAATAGTGATCAATGAAAGTTAGAAAATATTTCTTAC
Organism: Oemleria cerasiformis; assembly: GCA_037349345.1. Taxonomy (NCBI): domain Eukaryota; kingdom Viridiplantae; phylum Streptophyta; class Magnoliopsida; order Rosales; family Rosaceae; genus Oemleria; species Oemleria cerasiformis. The sequence goes on from JAZGTL010000006.1 coordinate 6,925,187, forward strand.
CATCATGGGTTATAAAACCCTTAAGATCACACAAGTCCGTATGGACAAGACCAAGCGATTCAGAAGTTCGTTCAACCTTTCTAAATGGTTTTCTCATTATTTTTGCTTGTGCACATATTTCACATTTTGATATCACGTTTTGGAATTAAACCTAAGTTATTCATGCGTTTAATAGATTGAAAATTCATATGTCCTAATCTATCATGCCATAATTGAAAAGACTCAAGCATATAAATAGAATACATACTTTTTATTAATACTGAGTTTAATCGTCCCATTACATGAATAACCTTTTCCCACAAATACACCATTCTTGGATAAGATAAACTTATCCGATTCAAACACTAATTTAAATCCAGCCTTGTTTAAAAGATCGCCAGAGATTAGATTCTTTCTCATTTTGGGAACATGACAAACATTTTTCAATGTGATCATTTTCCCATAAGTGAAGTTGAGTTCTAAGGAACCAATTCCCATCACCAAGGTTGCATTATTGTTGCCCATTTTGACACTTTGTCCATCGATGACTTTCTCATAATTTTTGAAAGCTTCTCGGTTGTTTGCAACAAGTATGGTGGCGCCAGTATCAAGCCACCAACCATCATTAGCATCAATGTGATTTGCTTCAGTCACCACTGCTGAAAAATCATCTTCATCTTCGATCATATTGACTTGCAACTTCAGATGTTTCTTATATATTCAACAATTTTCCATAATATGACCGGATTTGTGACAAAAGAAGCATCCTTTCTTCACTTCATTAGTGTTCTTGCCTTTCTTTTTGAAACTCTTTCCCTTGGGAGGAATAAAATATTTCTTGGGTTTGTCACTTGACTCCCCTTCCACTAAATTTGCTTTGGAGAGATCAATGACGATCTCATTTAACTCGCTATCTCGTTTACGAGATTCTTCTTCTATATGAAGGTGTTGAGTTAATTCCTCTAAAGTAAATTTTTTCTCTTGGTGTTTGAGTTTCTTTTTGTAGTCATTCTACTTTGGTGGTAATTTTGATATAATTACACCAACTTGGAACTCCTCATCAACTTTTACTCCTCCAATGATAATATCATCTATAAGGAGTTGTAGTTCCTCAACTTGTGGGATAATAGGTTTGCTATCTACCATTTTGAAATGCACATAATTATCAATAAGAAATTCTAACCTCTTCAGTTTTGTATTTGTTTTCCAACCGTGTCAAAAGCTCCTTTGCAGATGGAGCATTGCGAAAAACATTGTAGAGAGCGGTTGATAAAGCATTGAGAATATGACATTTGCAAAAAAAGTCATCTTCCTTCCTCTTGTTCCTTTGCTCCTTCACAGCACTTGATTCCTCAGCAGTTTCTTCAGGAATTGGAAGAAGATCATCGTTCAGAATGTAGGCCAATTTCAAGGTAGTGAGAAAGAACAACACCTTTCGTTGCCATTGTTGAAAGAATTGACCATTGAATTTATCCAAACGAACAAGGTCTTGATTCATGACTTGAATGGGGATTGAGCAGTAGTTGCTAATGCCTCCATTGAGAAAATTAGTCTTAAAATTGTTGGAGATAATGTAGGAAAGTATGAAGGCAATAACAATATTAAATGAGAAAGTTGAGTCAAGGCACGAATTAAATTCGTTTTCTTTAAGACTAATTTGTCGCTCTTCCTTAGTGCAAAAAGAGTTTATGACAAATTGTCTCCAGGATACAATAGACTCAAACTCACTTGATATTATTTTTGAGATTTTGCACAACACAAAAATAATTTGAATTTTTTAGAGACAAAGAAAAGAAAGAAAATTGTTTGATATTGAATTGAAAGGATTGTAATATGATCTGCTATATATAGGGAATGAGAACACTTTTCATAACAGAGGTAACCTTTGAAAGGAAAAGTTATATCTGTTTATTTTATTCAAAATGAACCTTTTTGATGAAACAATATGTTGTTTTAATAATAAAATAAATATTCAATTAATTTCAAACAAAAAGAAAGAACTGATTACATTCAATGTATTAATTCAATAGATTTTTCCTATTCAAAGGGTGTGCCTCTTCCCATCATAACTTTTGCAAAGTTTAATGTATCAATTCAAAAAATATCTCTTATTCAAATGATGTGTCTTTTCCCAACATAACATTTTGTAAGGTTTACAACTCTTGCACAGATCAATACATTGTTTGGATTAAAATATTTAATCAAACAATTCAATCATCAAATTAATCAAACAGCATAAAGTTTAATTTATTTCGAATTTTTTCTAATAGTTAATGGAACATGATAATGTAATAAGATTCATACTTTGATTAAATTTGTACCCAGACAACAATGGTGATCATGTAATGCCTGGTAGTTGTAGTGCTATATGGTTTCTTTTATATATGGCATCTTTTAAATTTGTTTGCATTTATATTTTGTAAAGGGGTTGTGTTAGTCTCTCTTTTTTTCTTTTTCTTTTTTTATAAGATGCGTGTCTATATGTTTCTTCATTATTGAACTACCATTCTTCTTGATAGAAAAAAATTTAAAAAAAAAACATTAGTTAATTGCAAAGACTGAATAGGTTGAAAAGTTTCCTTGTGTCACTCTTCATTGGATTCTTCTAAGTTTTGGAGGTTGGCCTCCACACAGTTACTCAAGAAGCTTAGCTGCATAGCCGGCCTATAGGGATGAGTTCAAAATTAGAATCTGCCATATCATTTGAAAAAGACCCCTTCAATCTTGGCATTGTCACGATGAAAACTATGAAGACTTAGTTGTCATTAGTACTATTGGTCTAGTTATATTCTCAACATTCTAGTTGTCTTCTTGTATAATTTGATATCAAAAAAACAGCTGTAGTCACTTTTACAAACGAATATAAGGTTCTCTAAGTGCAAATGGGTTCCAAGCTTCGTGATCATATTCATAGTAAAGGGGTATGTTTTATGTTCAAGGTATTCAAATTAGGTACAAGTTTATGGAGGCTCATAGAGGTAGACCTTAGTGATCTCTCTTTTGAGGCGATACATTGGATGCAGGGGACACAAAATGTTATAGTGGCTTTTGACATTGGAGACTTTCAGTCCTCATAAGTGCCCGTTTCATTGGAGAAGTGCGTGCGTCCATGGGCAATGCGTTTCATAGGAGAAGTGCGTGCGTCCATGAGCAATGCATTTCATAGGAGAAGTGTGTGCGTCCATGGGGCAATACATTGGATACAGGGGACACAAAATGTTATAGTGGTTTTTGATATTGGAGACACTTTCAGTCCTCATAAGTGCCCGTTTCATTGGAGAAGTGCGTGCTTCCATGAGCAATGCATTTCATAGGATAAGTGTGTGCATCCATAGGGCGATACATTGGATGCAGGGGACACAAAATGTTATAGTGGTTTTTGACATTGGAGACACTTTCGGTCCTCATAAGTGCCCGTTTCATAGGAGAAGTGCGTGCGTCCATGGGCAATGCATTTTCATAGGAGAAGTGTGTGCGTCCATTGGGCGGGGTGGCCATACATTGGATGCATATGGGACACAAAATGCTATAGTGGTTTTTGACATTGGAGACACTTTCAGTCGTCATAAATGCCTGTTTCATAGAAGAAGTGCATGCGTCCATGAGGCAATGCATTTCATAGGAGAGTGTGTGCGTGCATGGGGCGATCCAGTGAATGGAGGGTACACAAAGTGTGCCAAAATGTTAAAAAATTGACTATAACACTAATTTGTCATGGTATCAGAGCCAAGTTAATCACATGAGTGACACATTTTGTGTTACAACATACAAAGAACATGATTCTAATACCACAAAATAATTTGATTAAGTCACAATTTATGTAGCAAAAAGAGAGTATTTCCCACTTTTAAAATAGTAAATGTGGTTTTCATTTTCCGATATGGGACAAAAGTCTCAACAGCTATAAATCCCATTAACACTTGAACCTAAAGAATGAACTTGAACATTCCAACTAAGTTTTTGCTGATTCGATTGTTAGACTTAACTAATGTTTTGCATAGTTTCTGATCCTCTGTAAACAAATCAAACTAATTAGTTATTCTAAACATAAACAAACACTAGTCAACTATAAATAACTAAAAAATAAGAAGAAAATAAAAAAAAAATGCATAGAGAGAAAATAAAATACGAATAATTCACATAAATATAGCCAATTAACTTATCAAAAGTCAAACCAATTCACGGTGTTCAGTTGTCTAAGACAAATAAGCCCTATGAATGTGCAATACCAAAAACTTTAACATACATTTTTCACATAGTTTTTTTTTTTCCATTCTCTACCAATGTAATCAAAGTTGGAAAACACTAGGTTGCGACTTTGTCATCCGGGCCTGGCCGTAGGGTTCATCGTTGTCGATCCGACGGTTGTTTCGAAAAGCTGCACAGCCAATGACATAGAAGATAACTAGGACGATCAAGACAACAATGTTGATGACAGAGACCTTCCTCCAGCTCTTCCTGATGTTGGCAAGGACACCGGCTTTGCAAGAGTTGCATGAATAGCACAGTTGAGCTTGGTCATTGTTCCACAATGTGCAGTCAGAGTTGGTTCCAACGAAACCGCCTCCGACGGTCCAGGTCGTCTCGTTGACGTAGGTGTAGCCACATTCGGTAGGGGGCTTGCAGCACCCAGACTATAAAATCAAATGGGAACAAAAATATTTGGGATTTTTAGTCCATATATCGATACAAATATAAGAGAAACCCAAAAGGTATAACCGTATAAATGTTATATTGGTAAACATGTGACAATACGAACGAACAAATTTTTCACATAGAAAAGTCGATAAACTTTCAGAACATAAATGGTGCTCTAAATTTTGGAGCCAAGGAATAAGCATGAAAAATATAAGAAAAAACCAAAGGTATAAGAAATTAAGAATGACTAGTGACTACTACCTTGTGCCAGAAAACATGTTGATCAAAGCTTGAAAGTTCGAAACCAAATCAATTTTCATTTGTGTTTTTGGGTAAATTTACATCCTTTCTAGTTAAATTTACCCATCTGAGAAATTACACACATTAATTAGTAATTGTCTTAGCTAGTTAGCTCAAGCGGTGACTGAGAAAACGGGTGAGGGTTAGCTCAAGCGGTGAGAGTGACTGAAAAAATGGATTGAGGATTTCATTTATTACGATTATTTTATTTTTCCCAAGTGATTTTAAAGATGGTCCAACATGTGAAGAAAGTATGGAGCATACGGTGAGGGCCATGCATGATGCATCAATATCTGGAAGACTGGAAGACTGGAACATACTGTATTCTTTAAACCAATGAGTTGACTTTTTTTTGGTGTATGCAGCAATAATGTATAGAATCATGGACAGAGAAAACTATAAAAGAACGTGGGAAAGGAGGGAGAAATTTAGGTCAATTCCAAGTTTGTTCCAAGCCGTATCGATCATCATTTTCTATATCTAATTAGCAACCAGACAAAAACTGAGAAAGAGATATTCCAACTAAGAGAAATACTTTTAGGATGATAAAGCAGAAAAGAACACCCAACACTCAGAAAAGTAGAAGGGAAGATGTAACAATTCTTTCTAAAATCTTTTGAGGATCCTCCACTTTCTATATATGATGTATCTAGATTTTTGAACGATTCAATTTTAAGTTTTCATGTGGGTTCATGGTGTGGGGTTTGGTGATATCTTGTAAACAATAAACATAATCACTTCCAAAATTTTAAAAACAACTATTCAATTTCTATCCATATTGGATACATAATTATTAAAATTAGCAACTTCTCGATTAAGGTCGCCGCCCTATTGTGCATTACATCAGTGTCAAAACTTTCATGTTTTATTAACTTGTTTATTACATTCAAAATTAATTCATTATCTGGATGTTAAAAAGAAAAGGCCAAATAGTTGAAACCGTCCCTAAATTTTATCATAATTTTAGCAACCGTTCCTATACTTCAATATTAGTGTCCCTCGTCATTGGACTTTACCCTAATGTTTCCGTTAGTCCCTCCGTCTATTTTTCAAACGAATTCCGTTAAAAAAAAATAGCAAAATTATCAATTCAAGTGTGTTACACGTGACTTTTTTTTAACAAAATTCATTTGAAAAATAGATGGAGGGACTAAGGGAAACATTTGAGTAAAATTCAGGGACGGGAGACATTATTATTGAAGAATAGGGACGGTTGCTAAAATTATGATAAAATTTAAGGACAGTTGCAACTATTTAGCCAAAAGAAAAGGAGGGAGGATTAGTTCTGTATTTCAATATGAGAAACAAAAAAATTTCTCAAATTTACTCGTCCGTTGATAAAAAAATTCTACATCAAAGTAAAGAATACATAACAGTATGAATGAAGAAGGTCACATCAAGTACTCACTCTTAGACAAAAGGAGAAAAGATGATACTAGAGAAGTATAGATATAAAAAAGGATAAAATTCTCAATCACAAAATATCTCATTTCAATGAGTCATCAATTTAAACAACAAATTTTCTCCTAATCTTTTGTCAATATATAAGGTGTTTCACACAAATTACATAATTAGATAAGGATAGTGTGCAAGAGGGAAAAATGTGGTTCTATAATTTCTATGTTGTTGGGGGTGGGTTCCCATCATTATCAAGAAAACAAAAATAATCAAGACATTTTCAATGGGTCCAAGAACCACAAATTAAGGGCTCAGCCACCTCCCCCCACCCATGGTTGCCAAGATTAGACTGCCCATGTGCCTTAGCCCAAAATAAAGCCTAAACCAGATCTACCACTAATCAAACTTGTTCAACTAAATATTTTTCAATTCAAATGGAGAAATTTGAATTCAGAATCTTCTCCAAGTGAAAATCGTAAATAGGGCATTAATTTGAACTCATAAATAACATTGACTCCGAACTCAGCACTGTTTCCTCCAAAAAAGTGAGAACTGGATGTTACTAGTGACTTACTAAGAATTTGATTCTCCAATGAATATAAATCCCTAAAATCTTACACCCTTTTTAATTAGTAATTTTTGAAAAAATGAATAAAAATGTGGGTAAGGTACCTGAATAGAGTTGAGGTTTCTGCTGGAAAACATGTCAGCAGTTTCACTGACACCATTCATGCCCCTCCCCATCTTTTTGCAAACCTTAGAGTCCCTAACACAAGAAGCAATCTTTCCCCAGTAGCTATTATCAGCTACGCGCTCCTCCAGCCAGCCAGAGTAGTCCTGCAGGTAATAATCCTTGTAACCCCTGTTGATGAGAGACCTCCCACGTCCTTTGTCGGTAACAGCATAAGCGAAGATGATGAAGCCAATGAGCGCCGCTATGATGAAGAACATGACGAAGAGGTAGACCCACATGAGGAAAGTGTTCCTGTAGCAAGCCCCAGCGAAGCCAGCTAGGGACACCACCATGATTGCGACACCTATGACGATCAGAGGCCATTGGAGGAACTTGAGGCAGTCTGAGTTGTTGGCTCTGCTGCTCAGCCATATGCCGCCTCCAAGGATGGGGATTGAGAGCAGGAAAGTGATGAAATTTAGTAACCCAATCATGTGGTTGCTAGCCCTCATCTTTGATTGATTCAATTGATGATTTTCTTTTGGAAGATTTGATGGAGATTTTGCTTCTTCTTCTGATTCAGCTTTTCTGCTGCAGCTGGTCTGCCTTTTTGGGCTTAAAAGTTTGGAGCTTTGATAAAGAGAAGAGGGAGAAGCAGGTGTGGTTATTATTATATAAGGGGGGGTTTTGGGTGGTTTGAGTGAGTTTTGGGGTGGATGTAAGAAATGTGATATGTACTCTAGCTCCCTATGCATGGGTGACATGTATTCATTTCTGACACCTTGGAAAATGACCTAACTACCCATGTGTTTGAATTTGTCTTGCACCCCGTGATTTTGGGAAGTGTGTGTGAGTTCCATTCTAAGAACATTATTGCTTCAGTCTTGCAAGTTTCATATATTATATAAAAATCTATATGCTTTTATTTTTCATACATATATATTATAATATATATATATATACATATGATTCCACCTTATAAAAATTAACTTCTTATCTTCCAATATTTTTTATAAAAAAACATTAAGACTCAATTTAAATTTTAATATCAAAATAAGACCTAAAAGTGATACGTATTTTTTCATAATTCAAACAAACACAAGATTCTTTTGCCCTTTAAAAGGAGATGGTGTTTGGGGTAAAATGGGAAAAGCATTACTTGATTGCAAAGACTTGCAATTGAATATATATATATATATGCCAGTGACAGTGGTTGTTGCTGAATTTAGTTTTTTGCTTAGTAGTGCAACTACCGCTTGAGTAAGTGGGTAGGTTAAAGTGTGAAGGGACTGATTTCCAATATAATTAATCAATTCTCTGTCGACAAGAACTTCAAATTTTATTTGGCCGCAAATTTAAAATTTGAAAACACATAAAAGGACGTTAATCATGAAAGCGTGTAAGATATTTAGGGCATGTGCATGATTGAAATGTTGAAGAAGCTCAAAGTTGCCGATCGCTTCTTTATATATTCTAAAGATTCTGGATCAAAGTGTTTGTCTGTCCAATCCATGTGAAACGGAATATGTGGAGACCCTTCCATCCTTCATTGGCCTCCATTTCATATGGGGGATCTATTTTAGTAATATTACCTCAATTCTATCTTTTATTAATCACTTTTCTTTTCTTTCCAAAATTTTATCCCATAGATATTTGTTTTGTGACGGAAAATCACATGCCGACTTAAATTATGTTACTTCCTTTTTGTCTAAAAAGGGTCATGTTGGGTTGTCTCATGAGATATTCTGTTGTTGTGAAAATACTAAAATTATCATTATTTATTTATGTTGTCAAATCACTTATTATTTTGATATTTCTGTGCAGGTTGAATTTTGAGATTTTGCATAAGTAGTCAGAGTGATGGGGCAATTGGCATGTAAGTTTGAGTTTGAGCAGCTAACGGAGAGACTAGAGACTTAGAGAGCAAGTAATTTTAAAAGAGTATTACAAAAAGAGAAAGAGGGTCCATAATGGACGTTATGGGCGTCCCTACACGAATCACATTAACCAGAAACAACCCAGAAAGAAGTCGGTCCTAAGCGATAAAATTCTCCTCACTTTATGGTCAATTTTATCCAAAGAAAAGGAGATAAGGTATATTTTAAGAGAAATAAATACCACCAACTTTCTCCTTTCCTCCCATGCAAGTTTTATGAAGTTGCGTTTTACTTTTAAACATTCAACTTGCAACAAACATTTTTAATTTCAAAGTTGTTTAGTTATTTAACAATTTTTTTTGGTATTAAAAAAAACTATTATTTAATTATTAACAAATAAATAATACAAGTACCATGGTTTTTCTAGTTAGTTGAGATTATGACAATTCAAATTGAAAAATTATTCGATATTTTATCGACTTTTAAAGTAAATTATAGAATAGAATAAAAAAGTGATTTTGCTTTTGAATTTGAAATAAGAATCAAACTCACATACTATGCCAAGAGACTTATGAGAGCGATTCCTATTTCATATATTGCTCTAACGAGTTTGGTTCTAAGTGATGGGGCCACAACATTTGATGGAGAGAAAAATAAACAAAAATAAACAATAATAAAGTGATCCGCTAATAAAATAAAAAGTTGGTTCTCGCAATTATTATATAACATCCACCTCTATTACATTTACTATTGTTATAAAAATCAAACTCATGTGTCATGAATCAAACTCACAATGAACTATTGTGAAAGGTTGAAGAGGTCTTTCTTGTTTAATTTTTTTTTTTTTGGAAATTCAACTTTATTGAAGAACCGAATAGAAACTTCAGGGCCCAGATGCCCAAGTAAATAAAGCCGGTCAATAATGAGGCCCACTAATAAAACACATAGCTAGGCTAACAAGGAGCCCAATGAAAAAGCCGACAACCGACAAAGAAGCCCAAGACTAACCAGCCGATACCATATTTCTTCTGAACCCACGCCAAGGCTAAGGAAGGCCCCTTCAACAATCTTCTGTCATGGATTTTAGAGCTAAAATATAGGAATCCATCTCCAACTACAAGTCCAAGGACGAAGATCAATTTTGATGTGATTCAGATATCATTTCAAAATTGTTCGTCACGTATCATACCTTACCGATTGAAGATTTAGTATGGACATAATTATTAGGTTTACATTGAACAATGGCATACACTGTCTAAAGATTGTATCACTCGTCTTCCACAAAAATAGCTTTATGTGTAATATAACGTCGATTTTTTAAATCATTTTATCAAAAAATAGTATTAATTTTAATATTTTTTTTTATAAATGTTAATGCTACTATATATTACTCTAGTGGGTATGAGTGTGTGTGACCACTGTAGTAAAGACCCGCCATGGGAGGCGTGAGTGAGTGACCACAAACGTAGTTATTGGTTATTGCTAAACCAAGCTGGATGGTGAATCCAAATATTAAGAGGATTCAGCACCAACAAAATATTCTTTGTATACTTCATGTGACAAAAGGCAAGGCTTAAAAACCAAGGATATAGAGAGAATGACCAACACAACATCCTTAGCTGCACCTCCAAGCATGACATCCAAATCCATTTTCCACATTTGATTTCAAACTCAATATGGGCTAGCTGTATTTTATGGCTCAAAATTAGGCGCATTTTTCTAAAATGGAAAATCACGTTTTTATTTTTTCTCATTTTATTTTATAATTTTTTTTTAAATTATCAATTTATGCTCTTTAATAGTTTAAACGTAAATCTTCAGTTAGGTTGGTGTCGTGACAAATACAGTATCAATGAAGAAATTTATTTTGTTTTATTTATACACCGTGAGATGTTGTCAATCTACGTGTCTATGAATATGTGCGGAGGTTAAATTAGATGCCGTCTTTGAACAAATAAGTGTTTTAAAATAATTTTTAATTACTTTTTATCTAAATATCAATATAAAGTTCATAAAATATATGTCACGCTATTAAATTAACTTAAAATTATCGATCAAATTAACGAATTATGTGAATTAATTGTCTTGAACATTTTAAAGAGTAAAAGGAAAAATCAAAACGTTGGTAATTCCATTTAATATATTGTATAAATTGATCCGTTTGGAAAAACTTCAAAAATAAAGAAGAAAATCCAAATGTGATAATTTATTTGAAGGAAAACCTCCCTTGAGGGTAAAATGTTAACTCCGTGCGATAAATATCTAGTACACCCTGTACCTATTTTGGACCTCAATAATTGAGCTAATTTTTAATTGTGTAGAGACAAATAAAAAACCTAAAATTAATTTCCTTTAATATTTTATATATATTCCTTAATCACATTCTTATATTTCTAGTATTTCTCTTTAATTTTTCTCCGTACCTACTGTGAAGAACATGTACCTACTAACCACTCTCCTTTTAAAAAAAATAAAATATAAAATGACATTTTTTTGGATTAAAATATCTTAAAGATGATATATGGATAGACATTAAGTCCATTAAGAATTCAATAGCACGGTATGTAAAACGAAGTATGGTATTTAATTTATTATTTATTTGGTTAATTTATTTTCACAATAAATAAATAACATACATTAATTTGATATTAAAATGAGGTATTCCTAGATAAACAACACACATAATTAGCCGGCTATTAATTTCAAATACACCTACAGATGAACCTAACCACAATGTGAATTGTCATTGAAGTTTGAAAGACTTTATTTATTTTTATTTTTGGAAAAGTTTGAAAAACTTTGAGGGGAGTCGGATATTATATCCAATTCGGACGTAAGACCCGAATTAAATCCAGTTTTATCATCTTTCTGTTTCTCATAAACGACAAATGAGCCCTCCCCTGTTTTCTCTGCGCGGTGCCTTGTGTTTGCTTTTCTTTTTCCTATTTGTCTCTCCGCTCCTCTCCTACTCATACACTCACACACCCCACTCTCCAAAAGGTGCCAAACCAAATTCCAAATTTACCGAGAAAAATTAAAAATACAGAGAGATAGCCTCGAAAACTGCAACGACAAAAAAAATTGGAAGAAGAAGGAGGTGAACATTCTCCATACTCATCTCTTCCCTGCTTTCACAGTATTTTCTCCCACAAGCTCACCAAGTAAGGTTTACCCATTACTCTACTTATCTCCATTCTAATTTTTTAAAACTTTAATTTTAATTTTCTGTGAATTTTCCCAAGTAACTGCTCTCATTTTTGTCTGCTGTGAAAATGGTGGGGGAACAGAGAAAGGCAATCCCATTCTCATGCATTTTTGTGCATTTTCAGCAGTTTGTTTCTGATTTCTACTGGGTTTCCTGTTTCCACTTGAAAGTTGAAAACTTGGCTCAACCAAACCTGACCCCAAATGGGGTTTTCCGTTTACTTTTCTTTTCCCACATTTTCTCGGCAACCAAACGGTTTTTTTTTTCCTTCTTTTATTTATTGATTTTTTTTTAATACTTTAGTGTTTTGTAGTCTTAAGGGTAATGATGGTTCTTTTTAACTTCTTTCTGGATAATATCTGAATATAAAAAGAAGCTCATCTGCGAAGTGATACAATACAATGCAGCTCTCTTTTTCTTGCTGGAGAGCTTCAACATTTGCAGGCTTTTTGTCTTTTGGGACTCCAAAAGCAAATTCGAATCTAAAAAAGTTGTTCTATACAATCTACTTTCCCTTTTCCTCTACGAAAGAGGCCGTTGTTTCAATTTCTTTAGCTACACCTACATTGCTTACTTTATTCTGAAGATTCTGATTCCATGATTTATTACATTTTATTTAATGTCTGGGTTCATGTTGTCTGTAGATCTGTTTTTGTTTTTTTGTATGTAGGGAAAATAATGATACCCTTTTGAGAAAATAAATTTATTCTTCGAAAATAAAGAGACAACCTAATTAGTGGTTGGGTTGCTTGAGAAAGAAAAGATAACCATTTTGTATTTCTTCAACTTCGAACTAGTGTCCTCATTTCACGGCAGAACTGGAGGAGGGAGCTTTTTATCTCTTGTACGAAAACGCCCTCGTTTCAAACCCCTATTAGTCACCCATGTTCCTTGTTAGGATATGGGGCATTTGTGTAATTTCTGTTAGCTAGCTGTGCTTTCAATGATGGGTCCTGAGGAGGGTTAGAACTTGTGGGACTATGGTATCAACTATCAAATATCAAGCAATTAATTGGTTTGTTGAGATACTTTTTTTTTCTTTTCTGGTGGAATAAAATAGTTGGTTTTTGAATTTATGATTGCCTCATCTTTGCCATAATGGCTTCCTATGTGATGATAAGGAGAGCACATGTCCTTCATGAAACCTATTTATTTCTTTGTGCATTGAAACATTGGATTCTCCATGCCCCAGCATTTGATTTTATCTCAACTGTTTTCAGGTTTCGTGGGTCGGAGGGCATTCAAGCAGTGAAAGCTTAAAGTTTTTCCCTCTCACTATCACCTTTGTGCCTAAAAAAGGCAGTTGAAATATGCAGACCCCAAAAGCAAGGTAACCTCACTTGCTTTGTGTATTATTAGTAACTTTCTTCTCCTCTTTGGAGCTTGTTGGTGTGTTGCTTGTTCAAATGACGGTGTTTTTTTTTGAGGCAAAAGGTAACATTATTGACAAGATTGTGTACTTCTCTCTGTTGATATCTATAATCGAATGAGATGAATACTTGATCAAGTACTCGCTAATGCTGCGATAAGTTGATAGTGTTGTGAGCTACCTGCATATGTATATAAGTTTTTATTGCTGATCATATCAGCCTCTTCTGTTTTTTCTCAATCCTTTTTTCGATGAACTTAATTCCTTACATCTGGTTTAGATGTTTGTCCTGTTTCTGTGGAATATCATACATGTATCATGTATTTCATTTCAATTTACCAATCTATTTATGAACGCCCGCCACTAGCAATAGTGGACTGGTTCTGAGGTAAGGATCTCAGTAGCAATATCTCTTGATCAGCATCAAAATAAAGATTCAGCAATGTGTTGTCTCCTTCCCTTGGGGTTATTTAGGGGCCTTTTGACAGGTATACTGCAACCTGCAGGACCCACTGGAGCTATCAAAGGTTCCCCATAGACCAATTAAGTGACTTTAGTTACTTAAATCATGATCAAATTAGACTGACTTATTATTAGTAGGATTGCAGTTTGATTATATGTTGTATTATAGACAATTCAATTTTTTTTGGTTTTGAAGATGAGAATTGCTATTTCTCCTTCCTTTTTAATTCCTAAAACCTTTTGACTATTGACCTGTTAGTCATTTGACTCATCTGTTAATTTTATATCAGAGCTGGCTCCTCTGAAGTGCCTCAAAGGTTCTCTCCCCCTCAGAAGGTGTCCCCTCGAGTTGTTCGCAAACTGAAGCCAACGGCATTGGAGACTGATTCTGCGTCTACTTCAAGTCAAGCTAGAAGAACACCATCTAAAGACAGAAGCCCAAAAGTCAATGAGAGACGGTCACCCAGAAGTCCATTGTTTGAGGTACTTTTGAACAAACTCCATGGATCCTTCTGCTGTTTCGCAATTTGTAGAATTCTTTATAACCTCAGGAGTGTACAATATGGATAGTGTAAACTATGCGAAATGGAGATTAATACTTTGTATGTGCAACTTGTTAGGAATTTGAGTACGCGTTATTGTGTTTACTTCACTTTCTGAGTGGATATTTTTTCTTTCTTGCTTAAAGTTATCTGACACATAGCAACACATTTTCTAGGTATCATTGTTTGTATTCATAATAAATTCTGATGTAAAAGGAACATTCACAATTCGTTACTCGGCCGGCAGAGAAGCTTATTATTTCTCAATAGAGAAACTTTTCGATCTATTCTATAGAAGGCACTTTGCGATAAGTAATACTTTTTATGCTTATTAAGTTTTTCTGACCTTTACATTATGTATGTGTGCATGGGTTTCTCAGTTCTTCACTGTATTATAAAAAGGTCTTTCTTTATCTCGTCTTTCCTAAACATCATCACTAATTGGGTAACCTTTTCTTCATGTGTCAGCTTTGGGATTTGCAAGTAAAATTATTTGTATCACATACATTCTATTCTACTTTAGTGATGTAGAGAAAATTCTAAAAATTTCATCTCTATTCTTAACTCAGAAGAAGAGCCCAAGTAGAATATCTGAATTGGAATCTCAGATTTCTCAACTCCAGGAGGATCTGAAAAAAGCAAAGAACGAGCTGCAATCTTCTGAATCATGCAAGAAGCAAGCTCAGCAAGATGCCGAGGAGTCCAAGAAGAAAATACAGGCCTTGTCTTCAAAGCTTGAAGAAACCCAGCTGATGCTTCCTGAGCTTTCTGTTTCTGAGGAAGCTCGTGTTATCAAACTCCACAAGATTTCTCAAGAAAGAGATCAAGCATGGCAGTCCGAGCTTGAGGCTGTGCAGAAGCAGCATTCAGCTGACTCAGCTGCCTTGGCATTTGCCATTGATGAGATTCAGAGGCTTAAGGTGAAGCTTGAAACGGTAGCTGCATCTGAGGCTGATCAGACAAAGCATGCAGAATTGGCAAATGCAGAGCTCCAGAGCTTGAAAGAAAACTTGGCAGATACTCATTCTCTTGTGGAGAACATGAAAAACGAATTAAAGGGTTCTAAGGAATCAGAAGCTCAGGCACAAGCACTGGTTAGTGAAACCCTACTGCAGCTGGAATCTGCGAGAGAAACGGTGGAGGCACTCCGGTTAGATGGCATGAAATCCACAGATTCATACGACTCCATTGCTTCAGAGTTAGATGAGTCAAAGGCGCGTGTAAATGTACTTGAAGAACTTGTTAGCAAACTCAAGGTTGGCATGATTAGTGCAAGTGGCAACCACTCTGAAGATCATAGTGACCAGACTGAGGCCTTGAAATCTGAAGTTAAGCAGCTAACATCTAGTCTTGAAGCTGCTGAGGCCAAATTCCATGAAGAACAAATTGAGAGCACAGTGCAGGTAAGAAGTGCTCATGAACTGGTGGAGAAGATAAGATCTGCATCGAGTCAGAGAGAGGGAGAACTGGTGGCGGAAATGAAGAAAACCAAAGCTGAAATTGAAGAGTTGAAAGCCCACCTAATGGATAAGGAAACTGAATTACAATGCATTTCAGAGGAAAACGAGGGGCTCAGTTCAAAGCTTGAGAAAAGCCTTTCATGCCAAAGAGAGTGTGAACTGGAAAAGGAATTGAAAGAACTAAAAGGGCACGTGTCAGATTTGAAGGCTCACTTGATGGATAAGGAGACAGAATTGCAGAGTATATCAGCAGAGAATGAAATGCTGCAATCGGAAATCAGCAAAAACAAGAGTAAAATGAATGATGAGGTAGTGGCAGAACTAGAGGCAGCAAGGAGCGCAGAACGAGAAGCTATAATAAAGCTCAGGATTGTGATGGAGGAAGCAGATAAGAGTAACAAGAAGGTAGCAAGGGTTACCGAGCAGCTAGAGGCAGCACAGGCAGCCAATGCAGAAATGGAAGCGGAACTGAGAAGACTGAAGGTGCAATCCGACCAGTGGAGGAAGGCAGCTGAGGCAGCTGCATCCATGCTTTCAGCAGGAAATAACGGCAAGCTCATGGAGAGAACTGGATCACTGGACAGCAACTATAATCACGTTACTGGGAAGTTCGGGTCACCTTACTCTGAAGATATGGATGATGACTTGCTCAAGAAGAAAAATGGGAACATGCTAAAGAAGATCGGGGTCTTCTGGAAGAAGCCGCAGAAATAGAAATATTGCCTGACAGGTAGGAAAATCCATCAAACTCCATCGTATTTTGCATGTTGCAGTTATTTTTACTCTTCCTTTTATTTTCCAACTAGATTTCTATGGTTCTTGTGACAGATATATGGTTTTCCGGGGCATAGCTAATCCGGTTTGTTAGCTATCTACTAAGCTTTCTTGAATTACTACTAATCTAGTGGCTGCAATGCAGAGTGTTTTGGTTCATCCCCTTTTCCCCCCGGAGTATTATAACGATGAATTTTCTTGCTTTATGCGAATATTGAGCTTTGTTTGTTGCCATGAGTTATGTAAGGTATATATGGGACAATATAGTATTGTTATGTGGGACGATATTTGATCTGAGTTGGCTTATTTACTGCTACTGTTGTTGAGCTGTTGTGAGATAGACAATATTACTGTTGTTGGAATCTTGATGTGGTGTAATCCATTCACACAAACATGTCTGTACATCAAATTATCAACAGCCCCTTAAAATGGTTCTGAAAAACCCCAAACTAGCCAATTGAATTGGAAACCCCTAATTTCAAATACCAAATTGGACATGTCACATGTGTATTGTTTTTCTGGAGACTTGACTGACTTCTAATACATGGTGGATGACTGATTCAGTCCGAATCAACGATTGTCTTACGAAGTCGACAGTGCCCAGAAGTGATTGCTTGCGTGAATGTATGTAAACAACCGAAAGTACGAAAACCTTTTAACATTAACTCATTAAGTGTGAAAAGTTTTCTTATAGGAACATAATTAGACCGTAGTATTAGACTATTAGTAGTTACTTTTCCTTAATTATTCCATTATTGTCGTTAAAAAAAATAGTTACTTTTCATTTATAGTTGATATTTCTTTTTACTTGTATCATTTAAGTCATTATTATGCTCTATCTTAATTTAATTTTTGGTGGATTTCAAGCCTTTTTGTTATCTCAAGTGCAGACCATTTCTTTCCCCTTTATCGTGGATCTGACATAACGACCTAATATCACCGAAATCATAATACCGGCAGTGTATCAACCAAAACATAGAGCAAAAGTTTAAAAAATTACCTGTGTCGAAGGGTAGAGAGGAGTTTGGCAAAGGATTTACTGAGGATATCACAAACGGGATAGTAGGAGAGGATCAGTGAAGAACTTGTCGACTTAAGACTTCTCACTTACACAATTAGGTCCATGAGAACCTAGTTCTTTTCAAGATGGAAAGAGAAAAAGCAACGAGAACTCCCAGGGGCAACCTCCCTAACAAAGTCCAGCAGACAGGGTGAAGAATTTCTGGGGCAAACCACCCATCCAGAAAAACCCGAAACTTCCTATTTACAAATGAGAATGAACGTCATTAGAGCATAATCCTAATTGTGGCAAAATAATAGTGTCAGAGCATCTCCAATAATAGTTATAAAGGGTGTTGTAAAGTCAGATTTACAACGCTCTTGATAAGAAAGTGCTCCAATGAGGGTGGTAAAGAGGCTTTTTAGTACACATAACAAAACCACTGAGTTGCACAATTTGTTGCAGCAAATTATACAACAGTTACAAAGGATAGTTGTAGGATGTCCAAAGCTACGGGGGTGTCAAGAGACTCCTTGTGGGTGCATTAACCCCAAAAAACCAATGGGCTTAGGTTGGTATGCTAGTCTAGCGGGCCTTATTTGGGTCATCAACGATAGGCCCATTATTAGTAATTTTTTTAAGTTTTATTTTAAAAGCCCAGAAAGGAGAGCTATATATTAGTTAGAGTGATAAGCCCCTAGGGTTTCTGATTGTTGTTGGCCACCTAGAGCTTTTCTTCTTCTCGCGCCTCCAAATCTCTTCCTGCTAGTCGCCGAGTCTCTCTTCTTCGTTCGACATGGGGTAAGCTTTCCGTTCCTACTTCCATTTGCTTTAGTTATCACTCTCTGTTTGTTTCCTCTGAAACTATTTTCGGCATAGAGTTGTAGAATCTACTTAGAATCTCATCGACATTGGTTGGATAATAGGTTATAGTGGTGAAAGTTCCTTTGCTACTTAGATTATTTTAATTCCCAGAAATTCTCTCACATTTGTTTGGATCTGAGTACCACTTGAACTTGAATATGTATGATATATATATGCTTGTGTTGTTATGACATATTGCTTTGCTTGTAAAGAAATTGAGTCCATTTGTTTCAGAATGGTTTTGATTTCCGAAGCTTATAATACTCATTGTTTTTGCGGAAAATAGTCCTGGGTTTTTCTGTTTGAAAGGAAAAGTTTGGTTTTTTCCGTGAAAAAATTCTTTACAAGATGACAATTTTCCACAAAACAAAATATAATGAAGAAACTGTCTAGAGAGTACTACATCCCGATTGAAAAAATTTCCATTGAAATTCGACACAAGCTTAACCTAATATTAGATCCGATAGAAAAAATCAAACTACAGACTTGAGACGTGTCAAGGTTATTCGTGTTGATTATTTGTATAAGTTTATTATAACCAGAATTGTAAGTAATTGAATTAACCCTCCTATCTTTTTACAGGAAGACACGTGGTATGGGAGCAGCTCGCAAGCTGAAGACCCACCGTAGGAAGCAAAGGTGGGCTGACAAGTCATACAAGAAGTCCCATCTCGGAAACGAGTGGAAGAAACCATTTGCTGGATCTTCCCATGCGAAGGGAATTGTTCTTGAGAAAATGTAGGGAGAATCATCTCGATTGCATTTTCCTTCCTTCTATGTCTAAACAAACTTTTTCGTCTGAACTTAGATGATTGTGTTGTAATCGTATTTGGTTTTTTAAACTGTACAGTGGTATTGAAGCCAAACAGCCTAACTCTGCCATTAGAAAGTGTGCTCGTGTTCAGCTTATCAAGAACGGCAAGAAGATTGCTGCCTTTGTACCAAATGATGGTTGCTTGAACTACATCGAAGAGAATGTGAGTATTGTAGATAATAAGTACTGCCAGCATTTTGCTTCCATGTTTAAAGGACTTGGACTTTTAGTTTCGTTGGTTGTACTGATTATTGTGGCGACATGCAGGACGAGGTTCTTATTGCTGGATTTGGTCGTAAAGGACATGCTGTCGGTGATATTCCCGGAGTCAGGTTCAAGGTTGTGAAGGTTTCAGGGGTGTCTCTTTTGGCCCTCTTCAAGGAGAAGAAGGAGAAGCCTAGATCTTAAATTTCCTATATAATGTTTGATCTGTTGTGCTACTTAAAACATTTTCATTTAGAGACAATTTTGTCAGCATTTTATGCCCTTTTTGTTTCCCTTTTTCCTGCTCCCTTACTCTTATGATCAGATGCTTATTTTTTTAATGTTGGGAATTTGTTGCTATATACAATTACCGTTTCCTTGATCCTTCATTGCAAATTGACTACTTTCTGTTGCTATATACTACTTACTGTTTCTATATACTACTTACTGTTTCTATATACTACTTACTGTTGCTTGATGACTGGCATGCTCTATTGGGATTGTGAGTTTGCTCTTTGGTCATGCATTTGCTTGTGCTAAATCTTCTTTTGTTTTAAATGGATAAATCAAATACTTTGGTTCATTTTTGTCTTTAAACACATTCCATGTCAGGAGCTTGAGGATTTGATGATGTTGTTGTGGTAGGTTTTGTTAGGCCAGCCTTTGCTCAATCTTTTATTAGTTTGCATTCTCCTTGGTCATTAGATGTATTGTAATCTGGTAGCTGAGCCTGCAGTCTGGTATGAAATACATGAGTTATTTTTCTTCTTTTGATCTTGTTTCATTTTGGTTTTCATCTTTTGATGTTGTTTCATTTTGGTTAAACCCTCATATGCTTCTCTTCTGCATATATTGATTACTCGTTTGAAAGATTCAAAACCTATAGACAAGCTCCAAATCAGAATTGACCATCTGATGTTTTCTTATCAATCCTTGCTTGGATTATTTGATGTTGTATTGATTTTCTTCCTTTGATGTTTTCTCTGGTCTTCCCAACCAGCCTCATTGAGCATTTCAAAGCATTTTTCAACTCTTTCTTTACGATAATGTTCTCCTGGAGCATTTCCTCCTATGTTAAGAGTTTAAATGGAGCCCTTCTTGGAATATAAAGATCCTTCCGTTGTATTTTTGTAGTTCACAAAGAGTTCTTGAGAATTGGTTTCGAAAGTTGATTTTAGGTTTCTGGTTTTTCAAATAGAAAACGAAAGTTGAGTTATAGGAAGAAAAAAACATTCATGTAAACCACACCACTGCGCCATTGCCATCACCACTGCGCCATTGCCATCACCACTGCGGCCTTTGCCATCACCACTGCCGCCTTAGCCACCTCCACCACCATCGGCTCATGGATATCTCGTCTAAGAAGGTCATGATCAGCTCATGGATGTCTCTAACCAGCTCATGGATGTCTCTAACCAGCTGCAAAATCCAGCAGGAACCTTGAGCAAAATTGAGGACGCAATCAATGACAAGTTTGGAATCACCTTGATTGGAGCCTTAACGCATCACACTTGTCAATATTCTTGGATCCACTGAGCAGACACCACCAACATCATTGCAAATACAAAAAACTGTGGCCGATCCGGTGAGTGGTCCATTCTTTTTTTGAACCATGAATTTATGGTGTTTGAGTGTGCGATTGTGATATCTCGATCGATTCCATCTGGACCGTTGATTCAATTACCGCCATCAACGTGCTCCATTATTTCTATCTTGATCGCTGTTTACTTTCATCAATTTTGCCTTCCAAAGCCCCCTCAGTTACTCAGTTTTGTTCTTCCTGCCATTTTCCTGAGCGAGGGGAATCTAAATAACACTAATTAATAATATGAGTCAACTAGTTAACAACTAATCAGGACTACTAAGACTAGTTATACAAGCTTGTTAATCACAATCAGGAGGGCAAATGGCCAATTACCTAAATTACTTAATGACACGTCTAATATGTACAACGAGCAACATCAACCTGCATGTTTTTAGTGTATGATTTTTATTCGATGAAAAATGAAATATTTAAGTAAAGAAAATTTTGAATTTACAATCACTTCTCACCATTCCGACAAATAAAAAGCCATTTTGATGAACTTGCGTATTGAAAGGACAAAACTGATTTTTTGAGTGTGAACAAAATCATCCATAAAGTCTGAGTTGAAAATTCGTAGAAAAAATGGGAGGGAAAAGAGGTTTATTCCTTAGAAAAGCAAGGGAATTAGGGTTGCTTTTTGTTTTAAATTTAATTTCGTACAAGGACATTTCGTTATCTGAACTAAATGACATCTCATATATATCATATAAAACAGTTGGGATCGATATCGCTAACATCACCTTCACATATAAAATATGCAATATTGGAGAAATTTGTAGGGTCTGTTTGTTAAGTGAATAGCCACTTTGTCATTAATGAGCCCTATCATTTTCAGCATGACATGATATCTCATCTTACTTAAAGATACCCATATCGTATAAAAATTGGAGTTCGAGTATTTTCGTATGAAATTCGGCCACAAGACATTTGTTGATGATTTAACATTTCCAGTCAAAGTTGCAGGTAGGGAGCTTATAATTTGGCTCCAACTACAATCACCCTCTCATCAAGCCCTTCAAAAAACGGATTACAAGTTTGTTGATATAAAAAATGGACCAACTTAGAGTTGCCTCGTTGAACTCGCTTGAATCGCTCTCCTCAGGGATGGGAAGACTTGCAGTGAGAAGGTAAGAGCGAAGGAGCATCGGTGAGGTGTCGGCCTAACAATCTCCGATGCTTAAGTCAGTT
Organism: Oemleria cerasiformis; assembly: GCA_037349345.1. NCBI lineage: Eukaryota > Viridiplantae > Streptophyta > Magnoliopsida > Rosales > Rosaceae > Oemleria > Oemleria cerasiformis. The sequence goes on from JAZGTL010000006.1 coordinate 6,947,519, forward strand.
AAGTGTGCATGGTACTGTAATAACTAGCCAGCGTAAGGGCAATGTTGTCATTACCTTTTTGAGGGGAGGTGCCCTTGTATTTATAGTGACATTGAATGTTGCAGGTGAAACATTTCGATGTGGGATAAATCCCCTGATCCTGGAGCCGGCACGTGTCCTGGTGGTCCCGAGTCCCGCGGTTGTATTGACACGGTCGGCCGATGGACGGGTAGGCCAACCAGATCTGGTCGGCCAAGTGGCTTTTGGTGTCTTTTGTCCAAGCCTACGTTGGTGGGATGCACCTGATGCTATAGATTTGTAATGTTGTACTCTTGTTAAGCCGAGGGCCAAGTATGGTTTTGGTGGGACTGGTCGGCCTTGACCAGGTTGACCAAATTAGGTACGAACAGAAGTCCCCCAAGTCGTTGACTGAGGTAGTTTTCCTCGTTTGAGGGCTTGTCGTTACTTGTCAACCTGTACGGATATTTGTCCTATACTAGTCCCCAGTCCCCCAAGCCCTTGGCTGACGCGAGACGCCGTGGTCAATTTTTTCCCAAATAAGGGTTGGTGAGAGAGGGTGGTTGACCTTAAATTTTGGATGTGGCCGAGTGCCATCTTGTACGGCCCGTATAAGCGAAATTTCACACGGTCATGTGGCTGATTGGCTAGGAATGTCCAAGGCCGATCAGAGTGCCACTTGCAAGATGAGTGTATGTCATCTTGTATGGCCCGCAGGAATGGAGCCTCGCACGTTCATGTGGCCGATCGGCTAAGAATTTCCATGGCCGATAAAAGTGTCACTTGCAAGATGAGTGTTTGTCATCTTGTATGGCCCGCAGGAGCGGAGCCTCGCATGTTCATGTGGCCGATCGGCTAGGAATGTCCATGGTTGATCGGGTGCCACTTGCAAAATGAGTGAATGTCATCTTGTTCGGCCCATAGGAGCGGAGCCTCGAATGATCATGTGGCCGATCGGCTAGAAATATCCATGGTCGATCGGGTACCACTTGCAAGATTAGTGTATGTCATCTTCTACGGCCCGCATGAGCGGAACCTTGCACGATCTTGTGGCCGATCAGTTAGAAATGTCCATGGCCGATCGTGTGCCACATGCAAGATGAGTGTCATCTTGTTCGGCCCGTAGGAGCGGAGCCTTGCACGATCATGTGGTCGATCGGTTAGGAATCTTCATGGCCAATCAAGTGCCATTAGAAATATGAGTAAATATCATCTTGTTCGGCCCGCAGGAGCGGAGCCTCACATGATCATGTGGTCGATCGGCTAGGAATGTCCATGGCCGATCGGCTAGGAATGTCCAAGGTCGATTGGGTGTCACTTGCAAGATTAGTGTAAGTCATCTTGTAAGGCCCGCAGGAGCGGAACCTTACACAATCATGTGGCTGATCGGCTAAGAGTGTCCATGGCCGATCGAGTGCCACTTGCAAGATGTGTGTCATCTTCTTCGGCCCGCAGGAGCGGAGCCTTGCACGATCATGTGGCCGATCAGTTAGGAATGTCCATGGCCGATCGAGTGCCACTAGAAAGAAGAGTGTATGTCATCTTGTTTGGCCCGTAGGAGCGAAGCCTGGCATAATCATGTGGCCGATCGGCTAGGAATGTCGATGGCCGATCGGGTGCCACTTGCAAGATGAGTATATGTCATCTTGTACAGCCCAAAAGAGCGAAATCTCACACGATCATGTGGTCGATCGACTAGGAATATCCATGGCCGATCGAGTGTCACTTGCAAGATGAGTGTCATCTTGTTCGACCAGTAGGAGCGGAACCTTCCACGATCATGTGGTTGATCGGCTAGGAATGACCATGGTCGATCGAGTTCCACTTGCAAGATAAGTGTCATCTTGGACGGCCCGCATGAATGGAACCTCACACGATCATGTGGTCGATCAACAAGGAATGTCCATGGCCGATCGAGTGCCACTTGTGTGACTTCGGGATGTACTTCTGACATGATGTGAGTTATCTGAGTGGAGTGCCACGCGTCGTGCTTTCATTACCTTGGGTTGTGTGCGCGACCTTTCGACATGCCAAAGTGGGTTTGTAACGGTCGACTTTTTTCTATAAAAGCTCGAATCCCTCCTTATTTGTCACTTTGGCTTTTGAGAGAGATTTTCGAAAAATTGAAGGCGATTTCCGGCGACTCTGAATCTTGTTTAGGAAGTTTTCAACGAGTGTTTTACGGCGGAGTATACGGCGGGTTTTACAGCGGAATTCTCATAAACAAGGTATTTCACTGTTCTTCCTTTGTTTTTTCAATCGAATATGTGATTTTTGCATGAACTGGTGATGAACTTGATGAATGTGTTTTTTTGATCGTCTGTGTGTCTTAGTTGTGTCTTGCATCTTTCCTTTCATAGATCTTCCTTGTATATTGTAGATTTTATGTTCATTGGGTGATTTAGAAGGATCTGAGGATCGGTCCTATCATGCGTTTGACGGTGAATCAGAAGCTAGCTCGGCTAGCTCTGAATCACGGCTAAACGTGTCTAAATCGGCCTCTGGTTCCTCTAGGCCAAACCCTAGGGTAGAGCCAGAGGTGGATGGGAACATGGGTGGACCGATACTTGAGGCATCTCAAGGACAATAGGCCCAGGAATTGCAACAAGAGTTTGATAAAGCTTTTGAGTATATTGACACCCATTATGTGTCAGCCGGTGATGGGGCCGAGACCTCTAACGTCGATGTGTCATCCTTTGAACAAAGTGATTTTTTGAAGTCCCCGACTGGTAAGGGTAAGGGTATGGCTACAAGTTCAAAGTCTCTGGAGACAGCGTCGAGTTAACGGCCGATGGAGATTGATGTAGAAGAGGCCGTAGAATTGGTGACAGTGGCCAGCTCGGCCTATGAGGTTGATAGGCAAGTCGATACTTTGGATGATGATGATCTCCTGGCTTATCAAAGAGTTTTCAACATTCCGGATTCTGTAAAGATGAGACTACTCGGGAGAATGAAGAGGCCGAGTAATCCGCCGATCGGTTGGGCGACCTTTCATCGGGATAATTTCAGTCATGGGGTGATGCTTCCTCTCCATCAGTGGCTGCATAAGATGGCTGTTGAAGGGGGGGTTGCTCTCAGCCAACTTAATCCAAATTGCTGGATTATGTTAACTGGGGTGTATGCAGCTTTCAAGTTGTGCGGGAAGGGGGAGCCGACTTGGGGTCACATCTGCAATTTGTACAAGTTTGTGAAGGATAAGACCGGCTGGTTCTATGTAGAGTCGAGGACGAAGAAGGAAAGGGGACCCTTTATTTAAGATATGCCGACCTCTCAGAAGGCTTGGAAACACAAGTTTATGTTTGTTTCAAGGAATTGGGAAGGAATTGAGTTGCCATTATTCGACCGACTCAAGCCACGCATGTATCAGTCGAAAGGTGGTAGCCGTAGGAATTTTTTTTTGTCTTGTTTTGTTTTATGATTGGTTTTTGAATGATATGGCCGATTAGTGATAAGGAGAAGGTCGACTGCACTGAAGTGTTTTTGAAGCTTGACCGAGTTGAAAGGAGTATAGACTATTTACGGCTACATGCCCATCTCCTGCAAGTTTGTCTGATATCTACTCTGCGTAAATGTCATTTGACCTTGGTTAGTTAGGATTGTGCTTCAGCCTTTTGCTAACTCGTTGTTTTATTTATTTTATTTTATTTTATTTTATTTTTTGCAGTCAATCCTAATTTTGTTGTAGCTACGGCCGAGCAACTAACGAAGAGAATGGAAAAAATTGCAGAGGCACTGAAGAAGGCAGCTGAGACAAAGCCTGAGGCCGAGAAGGCCGGAGCATCCTTGAAGAAGAGCGACTTTTGTTAGCCAATTAAGACAAGATCGACTTCGAAGGTTATCTTACGGGTGGATGATGTTTTGGTCGAGCATGGCAGTCAGGAGGCATTGGATTCCCAAGGGGTGCATCCCGTTACTGGGGAGCCCTTAGCTCAGCTCTTTTTGAGTGCCTCTAGGTTGGTTCCTGCCCAGCCGATTGATATCTCTGGGCCATCTGGTAATCAGCCTCATGTGCCTCCCTTCATTAGCCTTGACGATGAAGCCGACGAACGTCATCGCATAATGGTCAAGGAGAGGAAAAGAAGGGGAAGAAGCAGAAGAAGTTGGCCTCCGATTCTGAGGATGTACTGCAGTAGAAGAAGTATGGTGAAGTTGAGGCCCTTGAGACGGTGCGCAAGATCATCTGTCCCAACATCGGCTCCGATTTGGAAGGCCGAAGGGTTCCTAAGAAGATGAAGAATTGTATCTCGATACTTCCTTTCGGTCCTATTTTCTGAAAACATATGGGGAGCCGGATATGGTGAGGACCCTGGAGGTGGATGAGACTTGGAGCAGCTGTCTACGGCCTTCCATCCCTCTCAGCTAGACTTCATGAACACTGTTGTTCATGGGTGTCAGTATGAGTTGGATGAGATCGTAGTCTTGAAGTCGAAGGACTTTGCTAATAGGTGTGACAAGACAATGCGAGCTGTGGGCTACGTAAGTTTCTTTTGTTCGACCTTGTTTTATTTGTACTACTTTTCTTTAACTAAGTGTATGTGGTTTGTACAGTTCCTTGGTGAGGTCTTCACCACTTTCGGCATGCTAGCCAGGTGCTAGAGAAAGCGACTGAAGAGCACCAAACCTTGAAGTTACAGATGGATTCCTTGGCCGAGAAAAAGAGGATGGCCGAGAGGTCAATCCAGGCCAAGGTTGATGCTGAGCTCAAGGTGAAGGAGCTGGAGAGGCAGCTGGCTGCTCACCGGAAGAACCCGATGCAAAGGTGGCTGAGCTGGAAGCTAGGGTCCAGTAGGCTGAGTCGATCAATGCTATGTTGGTCAAAAAACTCATCTTGGCCAAGAAGGTGGGTGTTGAAGAGTACAAGGCCTCCCCGGTGCATCATCATGACCTTCAGTGATTTGGGGCCAACCTAGAAAATGGGTTGTTCATGCTAATTCTTCTGGCGAACACTGGTCTTCCCATCTAATTTCCATCGCTGAAGCATCCCCGCAGTTGAAAGACTACCTGGATGAAGATCGGTATGCTCTGCCTGATTTTGAGGATGATGGTGATGGTGATGCCGATGGTCAGGCCGAGACACCAAGAGACAATGAAGGAGATGTCCCCGAAGATCAGGGGAATGCCGCATAGTTTTTTAATTGATTTTTGTATTCTTTCTATTCATCGGCCTTGTGGCCTTGTATTGAACAAGTAATTTTTGGTGGGACCATGGGGTCTCACTTATAGATGTGCTTATTTTCTTTGTCAAACCTTTTGTGAATGGTGAGTTTTGCATTGTCACTCAAATTAGGATTACATGTATGCCAGGTCGGATTGTAAAGGCCGATTTGGTAAGTGATGCTAGGCCGTTCAAAGTAAAGTTCGAACATTTAGGTGATTGGCTTTGAAAAAGTGGTAGGGCCATTAAAATGGCGTACTAATGTGAGACCGTTCAAAATGAGGTGCCTCATCATGAAAAAAGCCTTTCAAAAATGAAAACCGTGTTTTTTAATAGGAAACTGAGGCCTTTCAATCATGAGTTGTAATGAATGTTGAATAGTGTAAACTAAGGCCGTTCAAGATAAGGTTTCGCCTCATAGTGAAGGAAGGCCATTTAGTTGATAAAATGACAGATTGCCAAAGAGATTAGAGAAAAGAGGTATTGCCTCATTGTAAAATTCATTCATTGATAATGTCAATCTGGGTATGCTACGAATGATTACAAAAATTTAGTTATTGGCCGATCATGTTTGTTGCCGTGGGCCTGTTTACATGTAGTAGAATTTGAGGTGGTCCACATTCCATGGGTGTGGAAGTGTCTTTACTTTCGAGTCTTGGAGCTCATAGGTCCCCTCTCGGCATACTTTGGAGACTTTGTAGGGTCCTTCCCAGATGGGGGAAAATGTGCCAGCAAATCTCTCCTTGGTTGCAAGGCTGACTTTCCTCAAGACTAGATCTCCTATCATGAAGCTTTTGTGGCAAACCCCTTAGTCGTAATATCTTGCGACATGTTGCTTGTATGCCATGTTCTTGAGGATGGCCTTTTATCTGCGTTCCTCCAGTAGGTCCAGGCTAAGAGGAATTTGATGGTTGTTCTGTTCTGAGTTGTAGGAAATGACTCGATAGGATGTCTCATCAATCTCCACTGGTATGACTGCTTCTGTGCCGAATGCCTAAACCCTAAACCCTATGTGGGACCATAATAGGTCATCGATAATGTTGGACTATTTTCCTTTGTCTTCATCGAGTTTCTTCTTGAAGTTGTATTTGATGTTCTTGTTGACTGCGTCCAATTTTCCTTTGGACTGTGGGTGAGATGGAGAAGCAAAGAGGAGTTTGATGATGTAGATCTCACAGAATGCCCTGAAGTGATTACAATCAAATTTCTTCCCATTATCAGTGACAATGGTGTGTGGGATCCCAAAGCGACATATGATGTGTTGGTAGACGAAGTGCTCGATCTGGGATGCTGTGATGGTTGCTAATGGTTTCGCTTCTGCCCATTTTGTGAAGTAGTCCACAACCACTACTGCATAGTTAACCTTTCCCTTACCTTCAAGCATTTGGCAGATCAGATCTAGTCCCTATTAGGAGAACGGCCAGGGGCTAAGCATAGAAGTTAGGGGCTCAACTGGGAGGGATTTGTGCATGTCGCTGGCACTTGTCGCATTTTTACGTGAGTTCAATGGCGTCTGAGAGCATGGTGGGCCAATAGTATCCTTGCCTGAAGGCCTTCTATGCAAAAGTTCATGCTCCAGAGTGATCTTCGCAAATGCCTTCATGCATTTCCCTTAGCACGTAAGCACTCATGTCTAGTGTCAGGCACTTTAATAGCGGGGTCGTGAAACCACGGTTATAGAGATGGTCAGGCAGGATGGTGTACCGAGCTGATTGTCTCTTGATTTTCTTGGCTTCCACCCTGTCTTCCCGTAGAGTGTTGTCTTGGAGGAAGGTTTTGATGGGATCCATCCAGGTAGGACTAGTGTTGATGGTGTATATTGGGCGTGGTCTCATGCTGGGCACGTGTTGGACTTCTACAAGCACTCTTCGCTTCACCTTCTCATCTAGTAAGGATGCAAGTCGTGCCAGGGCGTTGGCATGACTGTTTTCTAATCTTGGGATTTTGTAGATTTCATAGGCCGAGAAGCTTTGAAGAAGTTGTTTTCCCAGGGCCAAGTAAAGTGACATCGATATGTCATTGGCTTCAAAGTCATTGTTGATTTGGCTGACCACTAATTGTGAATCGCTATAGATTCTCAACTGTTTGGCCTCCAGGTCTTTCGCTAAGCGTAGGCCAGCCAACAGTGCTTCATACTCGGCCTCGTTGTTGGAAGCATTGAAGATGAAGCGTAGGGCGTATTCTAGCTTGACTTGTTCTAGGAAGTGAGAACTAGTCCTGCTCCTGATCCATTATGGCAAGCTGATCCATCTACGCGTAGTGTCCAACATGGAGCTGCGGGTCAATAGCAGGCGCCTTTGTTGACTCTGGGATTTCCTTGGTGGTGAGTCCTTGTGGAGGGTTGCCTCTGGTGGTATGTATTATATGGGTTGGTAGGAGTATTCGGCGATGAAGCCAGCCACCGCTTGTCCTTTCTCGGTTGTCATAGCTACATGGGAGATGTCAAACTCGCTCAGCTCGATTGCCCATTTGGTGAGACAGCCAGAGATGTCTGGCTTCTGCAAAACTTGTCTCAAGGGTTTGCTCGTGATGACCTTGATCTCATGTGCTTGGAAGTATGGCCGAAGCCTCCGTGCTGTGACTATTAGAGCCAGGGCTAGTTTCTTCATGTCATGGTACATGATCCCCGCATCCTGAAATGCTTTACTGACGTAGTAGATGGGATGTTCTACTAATGCTCATCTTGTGATAAGAACAGAGCTGACAGCTGAGGTTGATACTAACAAGTACACGAAGAGATGTTCTCCTGTTTCTGGTCTTGCTAGTAATGGTGCCCTGCTCATGTATTTCTTGAGTTCAACAAATGCCTTGTTGCATTCCTCCATCCAATCAAGTTGTTTGCTCTTGCATTTTATAGCTTTGAAGAATGGGGTGCATCTGTCTGTTGCTTTAGATATGAAGCGGGTGAGCGTTGCCACTCGTCTCATCAAGCGTTGGATGTCCTTGTGGGTTTGTGGAGGTTGCATGTCAAGGATTGCCTTGATCTTTTCAGGATTTGCCTCAATGCCTTTTTGGCTGATCATATATCCCAAGAATTTGCTTGATCCCACTCTAAAGACACATTTGGTGGGGTTGAGGAGCATCTTGTACTCCTTGAGGACCTTGAACATCCTAGCCAAGTTAGGAATGTGCTCGTCATCTATTTTTCTCTTGATAAGAATGTCGTCCACGTAGACTTCCATTTTTTTTACCGATTTGAGGTGAACATGAAGTTGACCAATCTTTGGTATGTCGCTCATGCATTCTTTAAGCCAACAGGCATAACATTGTAGCAGTAGACACCTAGGTTAGTTCGAAATTTTGTATGGATTTGATCACCTGGATTCATGAGGATCTGGTTGTAGCCTGACTAAGCATCCATGAAGTTGAGTAATTCATGTCCCACAGTGGCACCGACGAGCATATCGATCTTAGGTAGTGGGAAATTTTCCTTGGGACAAGCCTTGTTGAGATCGGTGAAGTCGATGTACATGCACCAGGAGTTGGATGGTTTCTTGATGAGCACCACGTTTGCTACCCAGGCGGCATAAATGGCTTTCCGGATGAAGTGTATGGTGCTCAGCTTTGTGATTTCGGCATGCATGGCCAATTGTCTTTCGGTGTCATAGCTTCGCTGCTTCTGTGTGACTGGCCTGAACGATGGGTCAATGGTGAGCATGTGGCAGATCACATCAGTGGAGATGATGGGCATGTCTACTTAAGATCATGCAAAAACTTCGGCATTTTCCTTTATAAATTCTATAAGGGCTGCTCGTATGGTGGGTTTCAGCCTTGATCCTATCAGGACCGTGCGATCTTTGTGTTGATCGGATAAAGGTATTACCTCTGTCTCTTCCACAGGTTCGGCCTGTGGCATGTTTGCAAGGTCTCGTGGATCTTCCAGAGGGCTATTCCAGAATTCTTCCATGAGTTTAGGGTTGATGGGGTAGTCTCCTAGAGCAGTTTCAATGACTGATAGAGTTTCTGTTTGGTCTGGCTGATCTTGCTTGCTCGTCTTGGTTAAGGCTGTTGCATAGCAGGTTCTTCCAGAGAGCTGGTCTCCTCGCATCTGTCCCGTTCCCATGGCGGTTGGGAATTTCATCAGTAGTAGGTGGGTTGCCACGATGGCCTTCATCTGATTGAGCAATCGTATTCCGATAATGGCGTTGTAGGCCGTGAGACAATCGACCACAAGGAAGGTCGTGATGGTTGTGGCTATCCTTGGGGTAGTGCCCATTGATACTGGTAGAGAGATGATGCCCTTGGGTAAGACTGAGTCTCCCGATAAACTCAGAAGTGGCGTGACCTTTCGGTCGAGCTCCTTCTCGTCTATGCCCAATTGTTTGAAAGTGTCCCAAAAGAGTACATTGACCGAGCTCCCGATGTCAATGAGTATCCTTCCTACGTCGTAGTTGGAGATTTGGGCTCTGATGATGAATGGGTCGTCGTGTGGGAACACGATGCCTTTCTCCTCTTCCTCTGAGAATGTGTCGGGTTGCCATCTATTCTTGGCCACCTTAGCTACTCGATCGGAGTCGATGCTGAGTACTTGGTGGTGGGCTTGGGTAGCTCGAAGGAAGTTCTTCTTCGCTCGGTTGGAGGTGATTGAGGAGGATAGGGTTGGTCCTCCGCTGATGGTGTTGATCTGCTGTTTTGCCATGGGAAAGGGGGGATGTTGTAGAAACTGATTGAGTCTACCTTCGCGGACCAACAACTACATAATGTCCTTGAGTGTGATGCATTCTTCAATTGTGTGACCATTGTACTTGTGGTATTGGAAGAAAGCTTCTTTATTGTGGGTGGGGCGATAGTTGGGGTTCCTTGGCTTGGCTTTGGGGATCATGCCCTCCACGTTAAGTAGTACGTGGTCCAAAGATGTGTTCATTATAGTGTATGTTTCGAAGCGACGTCTTGCTCCTGAGTTGTCTCCTACCAAATCTCATGCCCCTTGGTGATGGTTGTCACCTCGCTTGAATCCCCTGTTGTCATAATTTGGTCGACCCTTCTTATCATGATGTTGTCCGCCATAGGTGAGTTTCCACTTCTCTTGACGAGATTGATTGGAGTCATGATTGCAGCCTCCCGAATTGTGGTTGGTCTTGCCTTGGATGTTGTTGCTCGGGGGCATTGAGTACGAGGGCGCTCTGGTCTCCTTGGTGGGAGTGTGGAAGAATTCTACTTTGGCGTGGATTACCGCCCTCCGCATGATCTCATTGTAATCCTTCCAGTCTTCTGTATGGGTTGTATACTTGAAGGGTGACTCCCTGAGGCCGCTTCGAAAGACGTTGAATGCAGCCTTGTCATCTATGTCTTGGCAGCGGGAGTATTCGAGGCTGAACCAAGCGACATATTTTTGGAGTGTTTCCTCTTCCTCCTGCCAGAGGGAGAAAATATCTTCCATGGAGTCCAGCCTATCCGTCTGGATCATGAACTGGTTGAGAAAAGTTATATGTAGCTCCTCGAAGGAGTCGATGGTATAGGGAGCCAGGCAGTAGAACCAATTGAGAGCTGCGTCGATCAGCGTAGAGCTGAAGATAAGGCACTGGACCTCGTCCGTCACGTTCTTGTACCCAAGGGTGGAGACATAGTTGTTTAAGTGGGTGATGGGTTCGCCCTTTCCCGTGTAGAGAGCTATTTTCAAAGGTTTGACCTCTGATCTATGTCTTGACCAAAGGATTCAGTTGGTGAAAGGTCTAGTGCTAGTCTTCCCCCAAGCCGGCGCTTTACCTTTTTCCTTTTCTACCTCAAGGTTGTGCACTCGGCGTAGGAGGCTTTCTACCAGGGCATTGTCGTGTTGGGGTGGAGATGGGTTTGGTTGGTGTCCCTCTTGATCATTGCCTCTTTCTCGGTGATCTCTATTTATCCTTTGGCCATGGGAGTAACTCCCAGCAGTTGAGCCGGTCTCATCTTGTAATTCTCGGGTGTTTGCCTTTTGTTGTAGTTCAGGACCTCTCGTCTTTTAATCTTCTCGGCCATTGGCCATGCCGGAAACGTTCCCCGTCGTCGGTCGGCCCGCTGTAGTTAAGATGGGTAAGGGAGGTTGTCTCATTGCCCTAGGATCCGATGTAGCATAAGTTAGGCGGAGAGGCTCTAACTCAACTTGGCGATCCTCTAGTAGTTGGCGGGTGTCCCGATAGATTCTTGGTTGACACGGGCCAACGCCATTTTGTGGTTGGATGAGCAGTCGCCCTCCAGATGGGCTAGGGTTTACCTTAGACTGCTGTTTCTTGTGCTTGTCCGAAGGAATTCGTTCGATGACGGGTTGATCGACCGGGGTCCGATCAATCATAATTTGGTCGGCATGTGCCTGGTCGACTAGTCCTTTGTCTCGTCCTTGCTTGCGCTGGGACATCCTCACAAGGGCGAGTGTGCTCTCGTACTGTTCAGACAAGATCTGATTCTTAGCGTCCATCCTGGCGTTGTGAGCCCTGAGCTCGGCCACTTCTCGTTGGAGGTCGTCCAACGTCTGTCTTAGCATATTAGGGATGTTGTCCCTTGAGCTCCTTTGTAGGAAATGAGTGTTGTTGAGTTCTCCTTCAACTTGATCGTCCAACATGATCTCAGGAGGGTGCTGGGACGGCCTAGGTGGTAAGTGAGTTCGTGGGAGGTTGTTTCAGAATTCCCACAGACGGTGTCAAACTGTTGATACAAAAAATGGACCAACTTAGAGTTGCCTCGCTGAGCTCGCTTGACTCGCTCTCGTTGGGGATAGGAAGACCTGCAGTGTCATATATCTTGTTGTGATTATTCATTAATAAAATATGAGAAAATATGTCCGATTGATTTTTTTTTTAGCAGTATATAACTCATTGATAATTATTGTAAATCATGTTTTTAGTTGTTGAATGAGTTGGCTCTGAAAATGAGGATTTATTCACATAAAAACATAATTACTAGTTAGAATTATTGTAATGGAATTACCTATTCTGAATAGGTAATGATTACCTAATTGTAAGTAAACGTATGAGAAATAAGTACTAGAAATTCTTGTCCCACTCAAATTCAAATGTGAGTGAATAAGTTTGGCAGACAATTGGTGAATTGAATAATAAACTATAAATATTAAGTAGGTGCCCTATAAGTCCACAGAGATGTTGAAGAAACAGGTAAGTGGTGCTGAGGGCTGACTATTCTGTCACGCCCAAATCTCCTAAATTGGATTTGGTCTGACAAATTAAACAAACAAAGACAAAATCCAATCTACCATGAAATTGGCGCTATCAGTCATTCTCATATTCTCATGCAGACATACTCATGATTCACTGAAATTTTCATACTTAGGGAGAAAACAAACCATAAAAATTAATTAATTATTTATTTAATTATTCCTAGGAGCAGGAATAGGTAGGTTATTGAATTTAATTTAATAATGGAGATTAAAATATAAAATATTCCAGGAATATATGTACCATAAAATAAGAGGTAATGTAATGATGGCAGAATATGTTGAAAACACCACCCATTCCAATTCCAAATCCAAAGCCTGTAACCACCTCCTTTGCTTTAGTTTTGCTCAGTCAGCCACTCATACACTTCAGACTGCACAACCCATGAAACATCATTCTCAGTCTCAATCTTTTTCTTTTTCCTTTTTCTTTTTCTTTTTCTTTTAATATATTTATGGAAATAAGTAAACAAATAAATAGGATTCTTTGCCAACCTCTGCAAGTTTCTTCTCTTGGTTACCAAACAAATCTTGGGATTTCATTACCTTATAAAATCATCAAGAAAATTAACTATAATTCAATATATTATCATGAAACGAATTTATAATTAAAATAATATAAAAAATATAATCATATAGTTAAATTCTGATATTTTTTTACCGACATAAGAGAACAAATAATTAGGTAATATGAAAATGATTCAAGTGATTATATCAACATGAACATCTTAACACAAAACTTAAAAAGCACTAAAACTGACATTTAAGTCTGAGAAGTGAACAAACTAGCAAAAAAAAGAAAAAAACTATGCTTTCTTAATTTTTTTTTTTGTTGGGTTTCTTGGTGATGATCAGATAATTAAAGGCTGCTTAGTTGATGAAGGTTTTAGACTAGGGGGCTGTGGAGGAGTCCATGCCAAGAAGGAGCAAGTCCATTCCAGCTCTCCGCTCTTCCGGAATCGCAGTCATTCCCGTTCCCCATGTTCAAATTATCTCCATTGAGCTGCCATGGAAATCCCCACAATACCCTGTTGCTGCTCTGATCACTTTGCCGACTTGCATTGCACATTTCTTGCTTCATGGTTGTCACTGTGACTGCTGTGGTGGTCGAATTGGTAATTTCATCAAATGGGGGAAGCAGCCCAGTTTCTCCACAGACTCCATTGTTGTCCACCTCACCCAAGTTGTTGTTTCCATTTCCATTTCCATTTCCGAACCCATAATACAAGTTCTGGAAATTACCATTATGGGTCTCAAGAAACCCAGTCCTGAGTGCATCAAAGAAGCCAGGTGCTGCAGGGTTTCCAAGAATAGATGAACCAGTGTGATCGGTAGTGGCAAGGGTGTTTATGGAATTTCCCAAAATAGAGAGGTGGTTGTTGTTGTTGTTGTGGTGGTCATGGTCATGAATATTCTCAAAACCCAACTGCCCACCACATGAATTCTGCTGCCTTTGGAGCCTAGCAAATGCAAGAGAGAGGTCATTTGAGTCATATCCATTCAAAGAAGGGAGTGGGTTGGAATTGGGTGTGGGTGGTTGCTCTTGTGATGATCTTGATCTTGATGATGATGAGGAGGATCTTTTGTTCTTCCTGCACCCTCCACCCACTGGAACATTTCTCAAAGTGCCCCCTTTGGTCCAGTACCTTCTGCATGCCTTGCAGAAGTACCTGGGCTGAGAGAGGCTGTAGTTGTTGTAGTAACAGAATTTGGTGTTTGTGGAGTCACATCTTGGACACCTGAGAGCTTGCTCTGGTTGTGGCCTTGCCTGCTTCCTGCCATCTTGCTGCTGCTGCTGTTGCTGTTGGGATTTTGAGCAAACCAGCATGTCAAGTGAATGACCTGACATTTCCTGATCAAGTGAAAAAAATCAACAGAATAAATTTAGATCACAATGATATCACTATCACATGGGGTTCTAGAATTTAATTAGCTATATTCTATTCTTTGCTTTCAAGTTACATAAGTTACATTCACATTGGTATTGGTATTGCTCATGATGAAATATAACCGTACGTTATTATCAGATTATGAATGTATTCAAATGTTAATAGTCCAATTTAAACCGACTTAATTTCTTGTTTGCTTGTTTTTGAAGATTTCTTGGCACAAACAAAAAGCGATTTTTATTACAAATTTGGCATCCATAAGAAACAAAAATTTGTTCTTCTGATCCACTTCGAAAATTCAGTCAAAATTTCAAGTGTGAAAATTGTACATAATTTACTCGGAATAGAAAACGCGTTATTGTAATTTGTACCCACTCAAGGACAAAAGAAGCAACAAAGATGAATCCTTCTTATGGAAAGTTAACTTGAAGTACTAACTTCAAGTCAATATTGTTATCTTCTTCCTTAAGAATTAGACTCAGAAAATCATTGTATAAAAAAGGTCGGAGTTAGAAACCCAGAATCATATATATGTAGCAACACATAATAATATAAAAATTTAGAACAAACAGGACTAAAAAGTAGAGTGATGAAGAAATGAAGGAAGAAATAGGAAACAGAAGAGAAAAGGTTGTCTTGAATTATCATCCTACCTGGTGTTGTTGCTGTCCACTTGAAGGATCCATAGCTCATGCAATCAATTATCAATCAATGAATTTGAATGAAAAGAAATGTTTTGTTGAGAGAGAAAGAATTGAAGAGAGAGAGAGAATTGAAGGAGTTTTGAATTGAGGGGGAGAGAGTTTGAGTTTTCACATGGACAGTGACGTACTTGAGACCCCAATTCACACCCCTTTGAGATTTATAAAGACAGAAATGGAGAGAGGTGGGTTTTGATCCAGTACAGGAAGAAGAAGAAGAAGAAGATGGATGATTTTGGATTTGGATTTGGATTCAGATTTGGTTTTGGCTTGCACGCAGAGAAAGAGTGTTGTAGTGTGTTTCTTCTCTCATGCAACGGTTTCATATATAATGAGGCCATGAGCCCCATGGTGTGTGTGAGATCATGATTCATGAGCCAGCAAGCATCTAGACCCCACCAACTCAACTAGTCGGCTAAGTCCCATTCTCGTGTGGACCCCACTCTCGCGTGGATGCAACTATTTGTGGTCCCCTCCCCCCACCACTACTGGTAGCTACTAGCCTACTAGCCTAGAATGTACGTTCATATGGTGCTACTAACCACAGCCGGTCCAGGCTCCACCCCGACCCCGCCACCCTCGCTATTCACACCGGCGCACCCCAGTTCCTCGCCCACCTCTGCAGACTGCACCACAATCCTCGTGTTCCAAAAACAACAAAACATCCAAAATTACCAAATTCCTTTTATTTTATTATTATTATTTTTTATTTTATATATAAGAATCTTGAAGAAGATAAATTAACACATTAGATATTTTATACTAAAATTTCTTATTAATATTGAAATAAGTAGAAATGACACTAAATTAATAACAGTGACAGAATATTTGATTAATTGGGAACAAAGAAAACAGAGATTTGGTATAAGAAAGAAAGGGGCAGGTTTTTTGGAGTGTTGCCGGGGGGGGTGGGCCCACAGAACAATTTCATTTGATTTCAATCCAATTCAAATTTAATAATTATTTTTGTTGTTTCTTAGTTGTTGGGTTTTGTTACTGTGATTGTCTATGGTGAAGGTACTCATGATGTGGACTGTAGGATCATAGTTGAGACAGCCAACACACTGCTGATTGAGACACATTCAGATAAAGAGAAACACAGAGGATCTTCATTTCTCTCTCTCTTCCCTTCTCTTTTCTTACCTCGCTAGCTTAGCTACCTACCCTCCAAAATTCGACACTTGTATCTGTTTACTCAATTAACTAAAATTCATCGAATCTTTATTTATTTGAATTTAGATTGCACTATATTAACTTGAAATTATCGATTCGAGTGGAATTTTTACATATTTTATTTATTCAACCACAAAATGAATCTAATAAGTTAGCTTGATTCAAAATTTTAATTTGATTGGTCGAAAATAATTAGGATTAATTCGAACAAATTTTCAAATTGATTTGAATTTTTTAAATCAGTTGCCCACTCCTAAATACTTTGATTAAAACAGCAAAATGCTACAAACGAATTAGAATACGCAACTACTTAGTTATGTGTTCGATACTTTCTCTCTCCACAAATTCTTGATTTACTACCCTATATATATATATATATAAGTAATAAGTCAAAAAATGAGAATAAGTGGTTATAACTTCATTCTTTGCTTGGTGTTGAATCAACCTCCTGAAGCTTCAAAAAAAAAAAAAAAAACTCTTGATTGATGGTGTGGTGATGTGGTCCATGTAGAATATTGAGAACATTTTACGAGCAGTCCTAATCAAACTAAAAGCACGGCCACATTATTTATGTACAACAGTACTTGTTTTTTAGTTTTACGACGGCTGCCGTCGTCTTGGGCCTTAGCCACTCTAATCTATTTACTTTCACAATCATGCATATATAAAATAGTGGTCATGTAGACTATATATATATAAAACCAACTATTCCCATCCAACTCATCACTATCATTATGTGCATTGAATGGAATCTTAACCAAGAAGAGAAAGAAAAAAAACAATTAATACCCTGACTTGTTATTAATCTAGTCAAAGTTATCTTTATTTATAAATATTTTAAATTCTACGTCTATATCACGAACAATTCGATACATAAACTCATTAAAAACAAGAAGAAAAGTTCACACATACGCATGTCAATTTGTAATTTGTCTAAACAGCGGAAAATGGCTCCTTACTGACAAACGTAGTCATGTATCTTAACAAAATAAAAAATAACAATACTAAATTTTGAAGTGTCTATAATTAAATTATGAGTGTCGGTTTCACTAATAACCCTCTTTCTATAGGTACATAAATAGGCAATTCATTTGCCATTAAATAACGGCATGCTGAGTCACTACTCTTTTATATCGACAATCAAACAATATAATATTCTAAATATATATATATATAATTAGCGATTGCTTAGTCACTGTCTAATATATCGAAACTCAAACGATATAACATACATTACTAAATTATCCCAGTGATGATTACATTTGTCTTATACCATGAAGCTTAGATAGTTAAATAAGTTCCTAACCTGCAAAAGTGCAATATATCAAGCCCAGATCAGATCAACTGTCAGCTTAATGCTTCAACCAAATCTCCTCTTTTTGTTCTGCCCAAAAAAACTAAACGATATATTTTTCCATGTATTTACTTGTCATGATCGAGGAAAGTTCTTGGTCTCTGCATCGTATCACCCCTAATTAAATTACATGTGTTCTGTGTACTGCTGATTAGAATATAATCACCCACTAATCAATGAACAAATAACAACGACATGCTCATCATAAACAGTTTTCGCTTAATTTATTTCCTTTTTCGGTCTACAAAACACATTTTGACCATTCGATTTTATCAGTTCATATGAGATCGAGAAAAATATCATTTTAAATTAAGACAAAAAAAATCATATTCTTCTTATTTTGCTTATTTGGATGACCGAGACTTTAACATCAAAATCAACATGACTAAGTAAGGCAATGCATGTTTGATTGTTTGGATGTCTGTTGTGAAAACGAAATGATTTTTGTCGTTTTTGTGGTCTTCATCCTAATCATCACTCTTGAAACCAGCAGCTTTCTAGCTTGCTCCATCATCAAAGTTTATCTACACTCATCATTCTTTAACCAAAATAATTAGCACACAAATCAAATACATTGCCGATCAACACAAACGAATTAAAAATGAATTAAGCGCCATGATTATCTCGTTATTCACATGCAACCCACATATGATGGTCGATCGACCACCCAATCAAAACGATGGATCCAACGGCTGGTAGGTTGCCATCTGTACATGTGTTGAAAATGTTCCATATATGGACCAAGATTCTTGGAGTAGCTAGCGGGAAACACAATGTACCAACCAAGATTTTCAAGTTTATAGTCTGTCAGCAAAATAATAAACAAACAATGATTGAGACCACCATCATCATATATATCCTTTGGATCCTATGAAATTTTGGCTTAGGCTCCAAGAACCCATTTCAAGAATTAATTAAATACAAAATTTTGTTATAAAGCAATATTGAAAAAGGCCGGTGATTTGAGCTAATTTGAACTAAATTAAGTTGCAGGTCAGTTTAGTTAGGTATATATTAAACTTAATATAAAGATATATAATTACTATTTATTCGTGTAAAATAAATTTAAAATTATCTTCTTACAAAATGGAGAAATAAAGCTAAAGTAAATTGTATTGTCCCTAATTAAAGCATAAGAATAATTCTCGTGGTTGATAGCAGTTTAGTTTGTTCTCAACTCTAATATTCAAATTTTGACTCGTTGTTTCTTGAGGACAACGAAGGGTGTAATAATTTGTTCTCAAGTTTAATATTCAAATTTTGATTCGTTGTTTCTTAAAAACAACAAATAATGTAAGAAGTACTCCCGGCCTGATATGAATCTCATATGATCATCGGAGATCCAATGAAGGAAGAGATCAGTTTCATAAGGATGTTTGTAGGGATATTTTGTGCAAGATAAATAAAAATTCCCATAATTTTGATGATGGATGGTTGAATCGTGTTTAAGCAAGCGTAGGAGTTTGGGGTGCGATTCGAAACATGTGGGGCAGGGGGATGATGAGATGTGGGGGCATGAGAATGAATATCTGAGTCAAGTTAGTTGACTGGTCAAATGGATCGGTCAAAGAAAATTGTGAAGGGGGGGCAAAATTGGAAAAAGAAATGAAGTGGGATAGGAGACTGTGCCGGCCCAGTGAGCACAGCGAGGGCTAAGGCTATGCATCTTCTGTGAAGAAAAGAATCTGGCATGCATTCTCCTTTCTCACTTATCACTCTCTCTCTTATAAAATACAAATAGAATCTCTTTGGGTTTGGACTTTCGGGGCTTTAGGGTTTACATTACATGTATCCCAATCCCACACATTCACATTACACCTAAACCCAATGAGATTAGACTTTGATGATTGAACAACAATAGCCAATCATCATATTAATTTAATAGAAGAATTCAAGTAAGGTAATTTACTTGCTTGCTTGTTATAGTAAGCGCAGAGTTTATAGTGGACTGATATGGTTCATCATCATTTAGTTATTGCGTTTATTTTTCTAATTGATGATCATATGTATAGAACTAATTTTAGGAATGTTCACAGTATAAAAAATCTTTCCAGGGGCAATTGCTTTCGACCTAAGAGGTAAGCTCAAGTGGAAGATCGACTAGAAGAGCTAGCCGGTAGGAATCGTGCAACTGAAAAAAATTAACTTTAGCCAATGATCCAATAAAATGCATTAGGATCCCGATTCATGGATCTCTAGGTTCGAGAAATAAAAATAAGAGGATCGATCCTTTTCTTCTGATCGCCAGGGAATTATATTGATTTAAAAAAAAAACTAAAGTATTTCAAGACCGTTTTAAAAACTATTCATTTTTTATTGGGTTATCCATTGATTAATCATTGACAATATTAATATTTATTCAAAACTCCCCTATCCTTATTTTTGAAACTTTCCAATCCCTAACCACCATAATAATTACTCAAATACCCTTTAAAGCTTTTAATGCCCATTTAGTAGCTTTTTTTTTCCTTTCTATTTTATGAAAACATTACTCCTACTTATAAAACTTTTTTCTTTTTCACTTGTTCATTTTAAGGAGTAATGTAAGGACAATCCAACTTAAAACAAGATAATTAATAGCAAGAATTCTTCAAAAATACTTTTAAACTTCAAATTTGAAAAATCTTTGTTATCCGATATTAAAATATTAGGTTAATCACTTATGATTTAGGGTTTAGTTTTTGGATTTTGTGCCAAAATCCAAGAATTAAACCCTAAACCCTAAGTCATAAGCACCACCACCCCTACCTAAACACCCCCCATCCGAAAACTTTCTATACCCTACCGTTAAACCTCAAACAACAAGGATTTCATTTTTTATTTAAAAAAAAAATCAATTATAATATATTAGTTTAATTATAAAAGTGTTTTAAGTTTAATCATAAAATAGGGAGTTAGAATCCTAATAATGCATTGTACAAGAAACATGCATGGCTAAAAAATAGTGGAAGGATCTTATTAGTAAAGAATTATTATATTCCAACTTTTAAGTAACGTACAGTCTTGTTAAGGATTAATTAGTAATTTACTCTTTTTTATTTTCAATTTTTATTTTGTGTACGTACATGAGATGTGTAGAGATTATAGAAAATATAGAATAAGTTAACAATAGCGGTGATATGAAGAGAAAGAAAGAACACAATACTTATATATAATTTGATACAAGAATAGACATTAAAATCTAGTAAATAAGAATATGACGCAAAAAGTAATTATTAATCTATGCAATTCTAAACCTTAAACCCTAACCCACGAAACTTAATCACAAAAGATACACATTATCAAGTCCATACAACCCGTTAATCTGAGATCAATTTGCAACTCTCCCTCAATCTGAGACCAAATCCATACAAAATCATGAAACTTGCTCAGTGAGTTGTGGTATGGATGATCATAAGAGTACATGAGGTCCAAGTAACAATTTTAGGATTAGAGAGTGTTGGCAACTTGAGGGTACGTATCAAAATCTAACCCTAATTCTTGGGATCATCTATTTGGGCAAAAGACATTAACGCCCAAACCTATCGTTGTTAAACTTAAGCCCACCAACCTAGCGTACCTTTTGGCAAACCAGATTCGCCCACCCTAATGTGAAGAGGAAGGACAACCACCATTAGTCCAAAAAGCCAAATGAGAATGGTAGAACAAGTGTGTTGTTGTGTGTTTGGACGAAGAATTTTAAGATTATTAAAAATTTATTAAACGACGAAATTTAAATTAACGGAAATTAATTTTCCTGAATTATTGAAGTTTCATGTTTGAGTAACATAAAAATTTAATGAAATTTAAACATGTAATTTAATGTTCATAGATAAATGAAAGTTATAAATATGGTATTTTGAAAGTGACACATTTTTATATGGAATTTAAATTTGGGATTTGTGACATCCAAATTCCAAGTTTTTTATTTTCTTAGAATTATAAATTCCTACATTTATGCATCGAAACAAGAGAATTGGTGCATAGGAAACTTGAAATTATAACTTTTTAACAAATCCCATGTTTTTTTCCCTCATCCAAACACTCCCTAAGGGATCAATTATAAGAAGCAAATCCTTCATTTTTCATTGAGAACATGAGAGTCAAGCAAAAAAGAAGAGCAGACATAAGCCCAAAAAAGCCTTGAACCGGTCACGGATCTCTCAATTGTGTTGTTTAGGTTCTTGAATTCTATCTCTAGTTGGGGATTTCCATTCGAAGGTTATAAAACGTGGTGTGGGTTCCTCTTTCTTGACCAGTTCCGGTTCAAGGGAAGGGCGATCTAGGGGATCATACTTTAGATCTCTTTCTTCTCTATGACGGGAGGTTTATTTCGTATTAATGTTGGATTAGCCCAACAACTTTTCTTTCCAAACAAGCAACGACCAAGCTTAAAATTCTAGTGTATGTCAAAGTAAGCATCTCTCTCTAAACTCATAGATTCTCTACTTCTATATCACATGTTACTCGTACTAAGTCTATTATTCTAAAAAGAAAGTAAGATCAACTCTCGATGAGCCATTAACCATTGTTTCCTCTAAGGCAACGTTTGGTACGCCGTATAAGGAACCATATAGAATAATATAGTACGAAAACTGGTATTTGGTACCACTCGTATTAATTAGTCATCGAATAAGTTAATACGGTTGAGTACCTTTATACAGTCCACACCCGCTAAAATAATACCTTCCAAATTGTTCGTATTAAATAGTCGGATGACTAGCAATCTTGAAAAGTAGTAGTAGTAATAATAATAATAATAATAATAATACTAATAATAATAATAACACTAATAATAAATAATAATTATAATATCAATAATTAATATTTCTAACCTGAAGCCCCGGCTCCATAGTTTACATGTTCATGCGCATTGAACTCTTTAGATGATTTGAATAAGAAAATCCATTTGTCATATTTGGATGATCATTTGGTGCTATTTCAAATGTGTTTTGTGTTACTTTTCGATAATAATTTTTTTATGAGCTTAATAATTAATTAAAATAAAAATAAATAATGATGATGATAATAATAATAATAATAATATAAGAAATTAATATTTATGATATATAGATGTTTATGATCAACTAGTATAATATAATCCGGCTAGTATAATATAGTCGGCATTTTAATCGGGTAAAGAACCAAACGCTTGATTAAATGGTTAGTCTATCCGGTGGATAAATTAGTCTACTAGACAGAAATAGTCAGTACAATACGGCGTACCAAACGAGGCAAAAAAAATTCCCACCTTTTTTGGAAAGTTTTAGGGTCTGATCCCACGTACCTAGATACTAGAAGGCCGAGGGTCTTCCAGCATCCCATTAACATCTTTCATGAAGGTACTCCAATAATATTATAATCATAACCGTTCAGATTCTCAATCATCAAGATCATATTTGTGAAAAACTAGCAAAATTGGTAATCGTTTGGTCATCCACACGTATCAAACGAGAATAGTTTATATCTAATGATCAAAATACGGATAAATGAAACATTGCTAAATATAGAGCCCCACAATCTTTAGAGGAGAGCAATGTGGTTTCTCAAAATCGATAATGAAATGCATGTTTTTATTTATTTGTTATATAACACTGAGAAAAAATAATTTTTGAAAATAAATGGATTATTAAAATTACGTAATTTATATATGTTAAGCCACAAGCCTCAAATAGTGAAGCATTCAAAATACCAAAATTTGCCCTTTATAATCAAAATGTAGAACTATAAGGAGGTGTTTGGCAGGCCTCACTAAAAGAGACTAGCCTAGACTGTCCATAAGAGAAGTAGCCCCACGCTTAGTGCACCAGGACTAATTTAAGAGTGGGGATTATGGTGGCCGGGCCCAATTTAAATCCTTCACTATCCGATCTAGTAAGACCCCATTTTTGTCCGTATTTTAATTTTATGGAGAAGAAAAGTGAAAATGTAGACAATGTTTTTTAGGATTGGGTGACTAGAGTAGAGAATCGTTGTGGTCCTGTATATTTAGTTTTAGGCTTACAATCTGGTAAAACTGTTAGCCCAGCCCAATAAGCTCCTAAGGTTGAGATTCTCGACTTGAGAGAAAACCTCGCTCGTCGTAGAGTAGCAGGTATCCTTTTACATATTCTTACCCCAAACTGCAACTAAAAAGCCTCTCCACGAAAGCCACAAACTATAAACCGCCGACCTTAGCAGTGAAGAGCAACCGCCGACCTCTCTTTCTCTGTCTCTCTTTCAGCGTTTGTTGCAATGGCGAAAGGTGACGATGCAGTGAGGAAGAAACAGAACAAGGCCCTTAGAAAGAAGCTACGCAGGACTGAAGGTACTGGAACTGATGTTTCTGCTCGTGTTGCCTCCCTTACCGCCGCCAAGAAGCGCCGCCAGTCTGGTCAGCGCCGCAAATGTCAGGTAATTTATTGAGATCGCTCACCATTTGTCTTTCTTTGTTTACGCGCCTGAGTTGATAAGGTTTATAAACTTCGATTATGTGTTGTGATTAGTAAGAAAAATTGGTCCTCTTGGTTGGAGACTGGTACTTTTCGAACATTGGATCTTTGAATTTCAGTTTTCCAGGCTGTGAAGATTAAATTGTGCGTTCTTTCATTTATTCATTTAAATTTAATGGATTTTATGGTTGTTTCTTTTTGTTGTGTTGATGTGGAGTGAAACCCAGAATCAGGCCTCCATCACAGGCTACATTTTTCTTTATCTCTTGGTATCATGAATATTTTCTTTCAAAAATTTGGATACCTGAAACTTTTTTTAAACTTCGATGAATTTTCTTCCTTTTTTTTTAGTTATCTTGATTAGAGTATTTAATAACTTCTTCAAACAAAAACTGGGAATTTGTAATGTATTGATTGATCTTTGTCATTCCAACTGGGTGTTTTCTTAAGTTGTTCTTGTGTTGCTACTTTCCACAAGCGAGGCCAGTAATTTAAAGTTTTTCCTGACTTTGAGGAATTTTCGGTGAAGAATTTTCATTTGGATACTTGATTCGTAAGTAATAAAGCACAGTTTTATCTATCTTGACATTGCAGGGTATGTGCTTTAGCCTTCCTACCCTTGATGATCCCTTCAATGACAGGAATGGTGCAAAGAGTTTTACGAACACAAAAAAAAACAAGAATGTCATACCTCCACATAAGCATGAGAAGGTGCTTTTTAATGAAAAAAGTAAAAACAGTGAAATAGATACTCCAGGGCAGGAAAGGGAGGCAGTAACAAATTTGAACGATGAGGTAAGCAAATCACTGAAATCTATTAATAAGGCACATAGAATCCAAATTGACACAGGAAGGACAAAGACTCAGCTGAATGGGAATGGTGGCATTTATGGGCATGAGGGACAGGTCTCTGAAAACTTAGATTGTCCATCTAAGTATCTTATTCAGTGCTTGAATGCAATAGAGAATTCATTGCATTCTGCTGGTACCTACAGTAACGTGGAGGACAAGCCTTTATTTGTTAGTACTTGGGGAGTTGATTTTTGGAAATGTTATTCAGCTGGAAAGGATGTACTAGAGACCAGTGGAACTTCTTCTACAATAGAGCAAATTGCATGGATGGTTTCCAGCGCTGCTGATTCAATATCTAGAAAGGATGAAGAAGTTTTATCTGTTACCAGCCCATTTCTTTTGTTCCTTGTTCCATCCCAGGAGAAAGCCACAAAGGTTTGTATTAAGACTAACCGTAGAAATCATTGCTCTTGGCCATTGATTCAGTTTGGTCTTTTTACATTGTTCCCTTTAAGCAATCATTGGTTGAAAATTTAACACCCTTTGAGTGGCTGATTACTAAGGTTCAATTTAGACCCATAATAGTGATATAAATATGGGTATGAAATATTAATTTAAACATGTAAATAGATAGAAAGCAGAAAGAAAGCCCGGGTCCATGGAATCACATACATCCTCTCTAGAGTTCCATTTTCTTTGTTAAGTGATTGATGTGGTTATTTGATGTGTTTTTTTATATGATGAACAGGTACGTTCTGTATGCAAACCATTGAAGGTTCTTGGAATACATACAGTGAGTATACACCCGGGTGCTTCCTTGGATCACCAGATGGAAGGGTAAATATCAGTTCTGATCTTTTCAAATTGATGCTGAGCATATTGCCATATGGGTATATTAAGCATGAAACTGTAAATGATTCATGAAAGAAGCAAAGGCGGTATATTGACATAGCATATCTATTATAGTTCTTATTTAAAACCAGAGCTATGCTTAGTGCCTGTGTTTCTGTGTTCATGTGTCTGTGGGTTTGCCATGTGTGCCAGTATGTGTGGGGGCGCATATTTGTCCTGTGTGAATATGATGCTCTTGCATGTGCTTGTATGTATGCTCATGTGCATATTCATCTTTCTCTATGTATGCAGTGCTCTAAGCTTTAATTTGTTGGTTCTGTGCCTGTGTGTGCTGGATTTAGTTCACATTTCGTCTGCAGTTTTTACTTGATTCAGATTCTGAATAAATTTTGGTTTTGTAAATAGTTTGAAGAGTTCTGAACCTGAGTTTATGATTTCAACACCTGAGAGACTTTTGGAGCTTCTTTCCTTGAAGGCCATTGATCTTTCTGGGGTTTCCTTGCTGGTAATATGTTTGTTAATTTGTATATTTGTTATGCAATATCTGTTGCACATTTCATATGTTGATTCCCAGGGTTCTTTTTTGGATTTTGTATTTTTGAGTATGGAGATTGTTGTATACTTTGTCTGCTTAGCTTACAGGAGACCTTTAGCGAATGATTTTCCTAGTGATCTGTGAAACATAGGCTAGTAATTTTCGCTAGAAGACTGGTTAGAGCTAACAGATCAGTATATTTCATCGCTCATCAATCTACCAAAGTGTTACCATATTGGCGTGTTATTTTATTTATTTTTTTACCTTTTTTTAAAGAAAAAAGAAGTTTTTAATGTATTCCTTTGTCACTTGAACAGGTTGTTGATGGACTGGAATCTTTCAACAAACAAGGTTGCTTTGATAAAATAAATTCCATTCGCCAATCTATAAGGGGAAAACCCCATACAGTTGTTTTCAACGATTGCAATAGGCATGCCTGCATACGGGCTGTGCAAAATCTTCTGATGGGATCAGTTCATAGATTATCTCTAAATAATTCTTTCTCCAGTCGAAGTGCTTGCATCATTCAGTCTGTAAACACATGTCAGTTGAAAGAAACACAGCCAAAGGTATGCATATGATCTTTACAAACACATAGTTTCCCTTTGGGATGTTAAATTTGATACTGGGGTTAACTGTTATTCCAGAAAAGTTGTTTCATAATTTGTTTCCACTATAACTGTTGAGTTATCTTATTTTATTTAAAAGTTCCGTATGACTGTCACATATATAAATGTTTGTTTCTTCTCAAAAGGAGGGGTGGGTCATTTTGTTTGGGAGCTTTTAAAGTTTAATTTGATTCATTGGAGTTCAAATGATGGAGATGAGGTAGAGTTCCCTCCCTCACTTCCTAATTTTTTATTTGACATTGAAAAAAGAATACATGACTACGGTATATGAAGAGGTGCTGCCGAGTTATTATGTGGGTATGTGTGCGTCTGTTATCTATTCAGTTAGTCAAACAGTATTCATGGGAAATATATCGTTGAACTAGCATTTTCAGCTACACCTTATGAAATATTGGCAGGCTATCCAGGTTCTGGATCGGGTTTATGGCGATCGATACCGTCCTCTGGCTTCAAAGGTGCTATATATAGTTGGGAAAGATAAGAAGTATTACAAACTTGCTACTACCCTAAAGTTCAAGGGTTATTCCGTCTCAGCTGCCTCGGTTTTTCCAGAATTTGGGAACAGGTTAATACTCGTTAGTTACTACTTATATATCATTTTCTTCATAAAGCATTTATTTGTCTGTACTTTTTTCTTATCCAACTTTAGGGTTTAAACTAAAGGTAACTTGTTCCATTAGTTGTGTTTTAGTCATTAATATGAGAACTCGTATGCAGAATGATAGAAATTAGTTTACATTGTGATTCTAAGGTAGATTGGATACCGCGGTAATGCTGCCTCGTAGACAAAGTAGTTGATTGGTGCTCCTTTTGTTTTCTTGAAGATTGGTGCTATTAGTCGTTTATACTTTTGTTGTACAACTGACTCATTGTTTGCCTTTGTCATCTGTTCAGTGGGGAATCAAAGGGCAGGACGGAGCCTACAGTGTCCATGATTGGGATCGATCAAATTGGTACAACTGATTTAAGTGAATATGAATGTGTAATCATACCCGATTTGATTCTTTCAATTGAGAATTACGTTCAAATCCTCACACGAATGGCCCGGTACACTGCAAATGGCGTATTGCATAGCTTTTTTACCAGGGAAGACGCAAAGCTTGCCGGACCATTGATGAAGATCCTTGAACAATGTGGGCAGGCAGTGCCAGAAGCCCTAAGAAAAATGTCTTCATCAGCCGTGTTGTAACAATGACGATTAAATCTTCTTTCATCTTTCAGTTACCAATTTTGCCAATGTTGTCATCCTGTAATTGTTACCCTCGTCAACTTTCGATGTAATAATACTTAGGATTATTAATTTTGTTGAAGCCAATCAATTTCAGGTGTGGTATTAGAGGACCATCTGTATCTCACTGCTTTCATGGGTTTGCCAAAATAGAACGATTGATAGACTTCCCACCTTCTGTGGGTGGGCTGTCGGCCAAAACAAATTGTTGCAGAAAATACTTGCATTTTGATTTAACAATTTAGTTAGAAAATCAAATTAGTGTTTCTTCGACTTCTCATTGTTGCTTCTGCTTGAACAGAATTGTTGTCGGCAGGCTTGCGTTACCCCACAAATCATACGGCAGGGGATTGCACAACTTATATCAGATCAAAAGGACAATACTTAAGTTCAAACTTGGTTTAAACCTGTAAGAAAGAAAGTATTATCTTAAACAAAATATATTTAGTCAAATTGGATATGATGTTCCTCCCCATAATTGACATGTAATGATTATTTGAATTGTTTATTTTCTAATTCATTTTTTTAAAGATTGTTCTTTGAACAAAACTAATTAATATTATTTTAAGTCGTTTAGCTATTCATACGTATCAAACAAACAATCAACTTTCGTAATAATTAAGATCCCCAATGATGAACCGTCAATATAGTTAATGCATATGTTTAACAAAACGATTTTTTCAATTTGATTGATTTTTTAAGAAAAAAAGATCTTTATAGGGTGATTTAGCCATTACAATCTAATGATAGCTTTATAATTTGTTAAACAACTATGAGTTAGAATTTTATTGAGATGGCTCCTAATGATAACATTTGTGGCACCTCATCTTCATCCATGCTTGTCTTGGACGCGATGTTTATTGGTTGTCTCTTGATGACTGTAGAGGAGTACGTAGGAGGTGGAACCACCAAAAAATGACGTGCTATCAACCTTCCACTTCATTCCGAACCCTAATCTCATTCCAAACTCCACAAAAGCTATCCTATAAATCACTTAAATTTACTTACTTTTCATTCTAAAAGAACTAATCATTCTCTGATGAGTCGGACCCCTTAACCACATACTGAGCCCCTTTAACATCCTTTTAGATTTGAGTCCCAAGCTTTGACTCAAAACAAACCCCTCTCCCTTTCCAATTTCAGCATTTTAATGATCCTACATATGCTCTGAGGTCATTACATATGCTCAAAACAAACCCCTCTCCCAAACTATTCTCTGATTATTTCCTAAATCTGTTTCTAAGGTCATTATAAATGAAGAGCATGAGAAGAAAAGGAAACGAAACAAGCGACTAATAAAAAGTTATAGCTAGGCCGGGTTGATACACTTTGTGTTTGATTTATGAGTTAAGCTCGTCTCGTAGGACGGTAGGAGAAAAATGAGGTGAGCATGATCGAGTTTGAATATATTCACCTACTAACTAAATCTCGGAAGCAGCAATTAATTCGTATATTAGACAACTTAATTTTAGTATATGTTTTATTTGATTTGAGTCAAGACGTACAGGCCAACAAAAATTCAGATCTGGTTCACAAAGGTGCCAGACTTAACCTGAGTTTCTTTTGGTTCCAACTTAACCCGAGTTTTTTTTCGTTCCAACTTAACCCGAGTTTGATCATAGGTTTATGAATTTTATACGAAGTTTTTTTTTTTTTTTTAATATAAAAAATTTATACAGGTTTAGGTTAAAATAACACTAACTTCTTAATATCCATCCACAAATATATCAATTGATTTTTAATCTTTGGCCAAAAATAAAAATGAAATTTTAATCATACTTTCTCATTCATTCATTATTCATTTATTTATTTACTTATTAACAACGATGTACACGTCCACGTCCACGTCCACGAGTACATAACAATTTTGTTGAGAGGGTCAACTATACACTGTATTATTAAATATACTTTATTTTTTACATCCTACCTACTTTGCTTGAATAAACTCCAATGTTTGAGAAGCTTTTTATGTATATCAATCATTAGGACTTACAAAGGTGAGGTGTACGTTATACCCATCAATGGTCATCGCAAAATATCATTTTCATGCACCAATCATTTGGTTATTTTCTATATATAACCCTTACCAATTAAGTTTCTCATGCTGAACCATCTATTTAATTATTTATACATATTAGACGATAAATAATTTCGACTATGACGTAAGTGTAAGATAAATTCGTTAGATGAAAAACAAAATGAAACTCCATAGGTGAGATGCAAGTATTTTATGAAATTATTATAAATAAATAATAAGTATTACTTATATTATAACCACGTGTAGAACGATAAGAATGGTATAATTATACATTGCAAGATCCCCTTATTCCCATGACTCTTTATATAATGCATATATATACATGCATCCTCCTAATTATGTATACAATGTGTACGTCATTTTTCATGCTTTCAATATATAAATCATTTGAAGTTTTTTCCTTTAATTTTCTTTTCAGGATTATTATTTCGTAACCATATATGTGAGCATGAGAAATTCTTTCTTGGCTGACCAACCTACATTCTAATTGATATTATGATAGTTAGCTTGTCCATTCTGCCATGTGTTTCTTTTAATACTTTTTTCCAACCAAAGAAAATTAAATAAATATAAAAATAAAAAAAAATTTCACTCGTTATTTATCATTGATTTGCCCCTTTTCATACCTCCATTTTTGAACGCATATGCACTAAAAATTCACTTATCATTGCTCGATTACAATAATCCGGTTTAATGTGCGGTATAGATTCACAGTTTGATAAAGAAGAATGAAGAAAACAAATGGATTTTATTACTCTCATTTCAAATCCGTTTTATTAGTACATTCATTCGATCAAATATTTTTTGTTTTTACAGTAAATTTAATCATATTATCAAATTCAAATCTAAATATATATATCTCCCAAAACAAAGGAAACCTAATTAAGAGAATATAAGTATTTGTTCAACAACAATAATACATATCCAAAATATCCTATGTCACAAATTTGCCAACTGCCAAGCTAACTTCAAAAGGCGTGTACCAGGTAAAGTAAATGTAATGAGGCAGCCTATGATAATGAGATGTTCCTTGGAGAACATCAAATAAAGGATTTCGGTGAATTCTTGTACCAAGGACGACTTCAATGTTGCTCGCCTTCCCTCGTTAACCAAAAAAGAGTTTCCCTTGGGGAGGCATTTAATAAATTTAGTTTCATATTAAATTTAGTTTTGTGAACACGCACCAACCAAATATAACTATCGAAGGGAAAAAATAACTTCAAAAAATAATTAAATCTGTAATATTAATCAAGAGTAAAAAGCATTACTGTTAAAGTGGGCAAGGACGTGCTATAAATAATTTTCACAAAATTGGGGTAAAATGTAATCAAAATTTGGTGAATGAGGCAATCCTTGGAGGATATTCAATTGTTGAACATTTAAACTCTTGAAGAAAATTATTGTTTAGGAGGCAGTACACCAAAGGACCCGATTAATTAAGATTTAATTCAAGATATAGCCAACGTTTCACCTTCCAAGAAAATGAAAGCTAAACTAAGCCAATTACAGTTATTGACCCTTTAATATTATGAAGAAGAAAAAAAATGCCACTACATTAATTAGCAGCTCTACTTTTCTTTTGAAGAAGTTGTAAAGAGGACTGTTTAACTTGCTTGATTCTCATCATATGTACGTTCTACATCAACTTAACACATGTCGGCTCACTTAATCAGGTGTACTTTCTTTTGAGGGAGTTCCGTTTAATTAGTATCTCCAATGGTAGGATGTGATTAAAGTCGTCGGAATAGAAAGTTTACAATTTCAAAATCCAATTTTGTGTCCAATGAGTCCAAAAACGAGATATAAAATTCGTATCTCTCCGAAAGTAGTAAATTTACATCTAAACTTGGGCACCACTCACATTAAACCCTATCAAAATTGATGAAAATGGGCTATTTTATACACAAACATGCATTTAAGGCACGACTACATATATTGAATTCAGTTCAAATAAAAGTTGAGATTATCTTTTTCAACTTTACAATTTTCCGACCGGAATATTCCAAAAAAAAGTACCACCAAATTTGTAAATTTTGGTTTATATCCTTATTCATTTTTCATTCTAACATGGAAAAATCCTCTTAGCATTTCCCCAGTTGTAAATTGTAATACAAATAGCGTTGGCTGCCGGAAGTTGATGACGATGAAACATTGTTTACGGTCCACTGTCCCTATCATTTTGACCTGTCTCTTGCTTTATCAGTATGATTATTATTTTTCTTTATATATACATACACTGCATGAGCCTCAAACACTAAACCCTTCTCAGTAATTTGCAGATAGAAGAAGCCATTAGTGAAGAGAAAGAGATCAGAGAGACCTAAATCCCAATTTAAGTGTCTCTCGATCTTTTTCTTTCATTTAGGCACAACAAAATCGATCAGGGTTTCACTGACAGCCAACTCCATGCATCCAGCTCTCCAGCATTAGCTGCCTTGAAGTAACTCACAAGCAAAAATCACTCCAAAAAAAGAAAGAAACTTGTTCTTTTCGCAAAGCCTGCGGAGAGTGAGTGAGCATATTAAAGCACTTGTAGTCCCAAACCCAAAAATAAAAAATCAAACGGCACTTTGAGTTTGAGTTTGAGTTTGGGTTTTGTGATTTGCTTAATTTGCGCGTTGCTCTCTTTTTACAATGGACACATTTCAAGGAGGCCAAATTGGGCTGGTTTTGCAGCAAGCGAAAGCGCCGCTAATCGTGCCGTTGCTGAAAGTGTTGGTGGTTGTGTGTTTGGCCATGTCTGTGATGCTGTTTGTGGAGAAGGTGTACATGGGCATTGTCATAATCTTGATCAAGCTTTTCAGAAGAAGGCCTGAGAAGAAATGGAAATGGGAGGCCATCAAGGATGATGTTGAGCTTGGCAACTTATCTTACCCTATGGTCCTTGTGCAAGTTCCAATGTACAATGAAAAAGAGGTATGTCTCGTTCTTTTACGAAAACTCTATAGTGTACCGAATTTTTCAATGGTTAAATTTTAAAATTTCTTTCAACATTTGGTACATTAACTAATCAAAATTCAAACTCGTGAAAAAGTTGACGTATCGATCTATTGTAGAAAATCTATTTTGGCTTTGAAGTTTTGTTAAGTATACATTGTGGTGGTGCTTGGTGGGCAGGTTTATCAGCTCTCCATTGGAGCTGCCTGTGGGCTTTCATGGCCCTCTGATAGGGTCATAATTCAAGTTCTTGATGATTCAACTGATCCAGCCATTAAGGTACTATCTTCAAACTCATTTACTATATGTAATGAGTTTTATTTTTGCATTTTCTGATCTGACCAAAACTAATAGTGGTTGAGTTGGTAGAGTGTCAACATAAACTGCACATCTAAACAAGAATATGCTCAAACTCATTTGTATTGTTTATATGTTTTGTGTATATACTTTTGACTTCAAACTCATTTATACATTTTTTTAACCAAACAAAACAGTCAACATGAAAGTGATTCTAATGCCTTTTTTGCTTGAAATTTAGCCATCTGGGTCAACCTCCAAGAGATTTTTTACCCACTCAAATCCCATTTAACCAACCAAAAAGTCATTTAAAGTAGCATGCTAGGTGGGCATAAAGGTGCATTCTAAAGGTCCAATGCAGCAATAATCTACATCACAACTCAAAACCCATCAAGACCGAACTTTTCCTATTAATTGGACAGACGTGACAAGCATAGTCACGTTGTCTAAAATGAATACACTCTTAAAATAAAGTGCATTTGAAGAATTGATGTGATTTTATCTATGTTCGTTCCATTTGAAAAAGAAAATCTCAAAAATCAATTTTTTTTGGTGGTTGAATCTCTCTTTAATTGATATTTGAACTTAAAACTAGTTCTTTTACTTTAAATTAATTTAAAATAGAATATCGCTTGATGTAAAAAAGATGGATATACATTTCAATTTCTGATACGGGTTTTGGCCTCATAAACAAAAGGATTTGGTGGAACTAGAATGCCAAAGATGGGCAAACAAAGGAATAAACATAAAGTATGAGATCAGGGACAACAGAAATGGGTACAAAGCAGGGGCTCTCAAAGAAGGCATGAAGCACAGCTACGTCAAACAGTGTGACTATGTGGCCATCTTTGATGCCGACTTCCAACCGGAGCCCGATTTTCTCTGGCGCACCATCCCTTTCCTTCTCCACAACCCTGATGTTGCTCTCGTCCAAGCTCGCTGGAAATTTGGTAATCATTTTCATTTCCTCTTCTTATTTACTTAAATAAAGGAATTGAATTTATTTGGATACTGTTGGTGGTGTTGCAGTAAATTCTGATGAGTGCCTAATGACAAGAATGCAAGAGATGTCATTGGATTACCATTTCACAGTGGAGCAAGAAGTGGGCTCTGCAACTCATGCCTTCTTTGGCTTCAATGGTAAAGCATATTTTTTTACCAAAATTGTGAAAAGCAATGTAAAAGAGTTACCTTTATTTTCTCTGAATCATAATGAATGTGTGATGCAGGCACGGCCGGGGTCTGGAGAATTGCAGCCCTCAATGAGGCCGGAGGATGGAAGGACAGGACAACGGTGGAGGACATGGACTTAGCTGTCCGAGCTAGTCTCAGAGGCTGGAAATTCGTATATCTCTCTGATCTTAAGGTGATCAACTAAGTTTGTTTCACGTTGTCATTGGAATTTTCCTGTTTCAGATTTGGTCATACTAATAACAATAATGTACATTGTTCAGGTGAAAAATGAATTGCCTAGCACTTTCAAGGCCTACCGTTATCAGCAGCACCGGTGGTCTTGTGGCCCTGCCAATCTCTTCAGAAAGATGGTCATGGAGATTGTAAGAAACAAGGTATTTCACTATTCCCCCATTTTTCGAAGATTATATGTATCATGTTTTAGCTGTTCATAATTCATATACTCACTGGTGTTACTCTACAATGACCTATTGCAGAAGGTGTCTCCAATGAAGAAGTTCCATGTGATCTACAGCTTTTTCTTCGTACGCAAAATCGTAGCCCACATTGTCACATTTGTGTTCTACTGTGTCATTTTACCAGCAACTGTTTTAGTTCCAGAAGTTCAAGTTCCCATTTGGGGTGCTGTTTACATTCCTTCTACAATTACTCTCCTCAATGCAGTTGGAACTCCAAGGTTCATTTCTTTCCTTGCTCAACAAGTTACTAGCCAATACCTATTTACTATCAGTAACTTAGTTGTTTCATTGCTTATATGACATTGCAGATCACTCCACCTGTTGATTTTCTGGATCCTGTTTGAGAATGTCATGTCTCTGCACCGAACCAAGGCGACATTTATAGGTCTGTTTGAAGCAGGGAGGGTGAATGAATGGGTTGTCACTGAGAAACTTGGAGATGCTCTCAAGACAAAGTTTGGTGGAAAAGTTCCCAGAAAACCTCGACTAAGGATTGGAGAAAGGTACAATTCTTTGCATTTCGGTTTCTTTTAGTAAAACTTAGCATTTTTATTATGTGAATAGTTTTCAACATTTTGCTCTACTGGCAATTCGTAAAACAGACTACATCTGTTGGAGATCATTGTTGGATTCTACCTCTTCTTCTGCGGGTGCTACGATCTTACCTTTGGGAAGAACGGTTACTTCATCTACCTGTTCATTCAATCGGTTGCATTCTTCATCGCGGGAGTTGGTTATGTTGGCACCTTTGTCCCAACCTCATAGCCATCTACTAGTTTCATCAAGTATTCAGCTGTCAGCAATATTCCATCTGCTAGTGTCACTCAAAGATGAAAATATTGTTTTTGTTGCGGATCATTTCCATGAAATTAATTTACAGGGGGTTATTCTTTTGTGAAGAGTGATGATGGTTGGATGAATTAAGTTAGTTGTTTGTGGATAGTGTAGGAAAATACATGGAGGATGAGGAGAGTAGGAGGGTATGTTACTGGTGTATTGGAAGGGCATTATACTGTAAAAGATGCAGCAATAACATCTGGATTTTGTCACAACAATTATGTAATTGAAGAACAAAGGCTACTGCTTTGTAAAAACAAACTATATGGGATTTCCCCTTTGCTATTGGGAATAATATATGAAGATGCAGAATTAGAAATAAATCTCTCTCTCTCTCTCAAGTAAACAATCCGTAAGGAGTTTTTCAATTTAGATCCCCTTCTGATAACCTATGACACAAAAGTTCAAGATTCATTTGTACAACTTACTTTCACAATCTATGAAGGGTGACATGAAAAAAATATTTTCATCTTCATCATGCATCACGTTATAATTTTGGCCGTTATTGCATCGCGAAAATTATAAAACGTTATCGTTCGTAGCTATTTGACAAATACAAACTATAGTAAAAAAATAGATTAGTGTATATGGGATCACAAATTTTTATTTCCCATTCAATCATTATCAACCATAATTTAAAAAATGTTGTGAAATCAAGAACGTACAAAGAGAAAAGAACGTTTGTTTGGAGGCTCGGAATAATATGGAATGTAACGACCTGGAAATTTAATTCGTAAATTTTCGTAAAGTAATTTGGGAAAGGACGAAATTACCCTTGGTTTTAAAGGGGATTCGAAAGTCAATTTTTTGTGGAGACACATTTGATAGTTTTCGGGGACCGTTGCGTAGGTCTCGGACTCCCGAGTTCGTAGACAGGCGGCACACGGAAAATGGAGTCCACGCAAGAGAGTTGTGTGTGTAGAATGTTCAGGGGCATTTTAGTAATTTGCCCTGGGTAGCTATTTAACCCAGACTTCACGAGAATTTTCTCATTTCTTTTCTTTGCACATCAACCCGTGACACCGACACTGACTGAACCCACACCGAACCCAAAAGCTTCAAAATTTGAAGTCCAATTCAAGGCAAAAGCTGGCCGAGTTGGTTAAATCCATCAGATTCTACTCCTTCCAGCGGTCAAAACCATATTACCCGTCGAAGGAAACAGCCGCGGGAGACACCGAACAGAGGAAAGGAAAATCGAAACCTTTCGATCAATTTTTCAGCCAACACAAGTATAGGTTCCGTGTTTAGAGTTCATTTATGAGTTTCTAGGTTCGAGTAGATGAATTTAGACGTAAAATTCGTGAAGAACGGTTAAGATTTGAGGAAGTTAGGAAAAATTCAAGGTCGGTCGATAATGGAGTTTTACGGCGACGGCTGCGGACGGCGGCGTGGTCGTCTGCTCCGGCGAGACTCCGACGACTGAGTCGGGCAGAGGGGCTGACGTGGCCTGCCACCTGGCAGCCACATGGATGCCACCTGGCAGCCACGTGGAGCTACGTGGGTGCCACCAGGCGGCTGAGTCAGCAGGTGCGTGAGACACTGTAGCAGACGCGTGGCCGGAGCATGGCCGAGCCACCGGTCTTCTGTCGGCGCGTGGCACCGGTTCTTGGGTCACGACGATGCGTGTCGACAAGGTTTCTACGTTTCGGACCTTTTGGCACAGGTTTAAGGTTAATCGGACGTCGTTTAGGGGTAGTTTTGGGTGTCCGAAATGGCTGCATTTTTAGTGTAACTCGAGCGGATTTCCCGGGATTTAGGGAGTTTAAATGTAGGGTGTTTAATTATCGTTAGTAATCTCGATTGTTACTTTTGACAAGCGATATTGCTCTGGGAACTTCAGAGGAGCGTACGACTCGGGATTGAGCTATCGGTGAGTGGACTTTGGTTTATAAATTATAATGCATGCATAAATGTATATTTGAATTAAATATTTTTATATTTTGTTTGGTACATTTATGCAATTTAGAAATTGTGCTAATATTTATTACTTGAGTCCATGATTTTTGGGTGTAGACCTAGTTTTTCAATGAATTTGGCTTATGCCAAGTAACAAGGATTTCAAAACATGGATTTGGTTTTCACTGATTTATTGTCCCTGAGGGTCAATGTTTTCTCCGACTGGTGTCGAGAGGTTTTCTCCGTCAGATCGTTGAGAGTTCTCCGATGCTGGTGTTGAGGGATATTTTCTCCACCAGGTCGTTGAGGCTGTCTATTGGTAGTACATGGTTCTGCACAACTCGAGGTATATCGGGTGTGTGGAGGGTTTTGAGCTACGACTCGAGATTTTATTCGGGAGCAGTGGGATATGTTTTGATATATTTTGTGTCCAAGTCGGTTTACATGATTTTAAACTCCTTTGAGGAGGGTTTTCAAAGCATGGTTGTGGACCACGATATGTTTTCATTATACGGATTTTCGTGGATCCCACCAAGTGTTTTAATTAAAGATGGTTTTTTCGGTGGGTTTTCGGATTATCTATATATTATATTTATATAAAAAGAAATTTTTATGTTATGCATATATGGTTTTATTCCTGGAGGGGGAAAAATGTATGTTTTCCTCGGAAATGATTTTTAAATGATTATTTTGTCCACTCACAATTTTTGTGTTTTAAATCCCCTCCAGACTGTTGAGTTGACGTGGGCATATCCAGAGGCGGAGGCATTACATTTTCAGCTGTGCGTTTACCTAGACTATCGAGTAGGCTATTTATGTTACTTGTCATACCTAGATGCTCTGTTAAGCCTTTTGGACTTATTGTAAAAAAATTGACTACGTCGGTAGTTGTTTGTTGTTGTTTGATCATTCGTCTGATAGGTGGAAGACGGTTAACCAGTCCTTAAGGGGAGATTCTGCCGGATTTTTGTCACAATTCTCATAATTATTTGCAAGGGCTTAAGGGTATTTTGGAAATTTTTTTAAGTTGTCAGACGGGAGCAGGGTTTTTCCCGGGTTTTTAGGGGAAATTCGGGAAGGGTCCTGTCAACTTGGTATCAGAGCACCAAGTTTAAATTCCTGTAGACCGTACACCTAGTATACAACTGAGTGTGGTATTGATAACTTACGATTCTTTTCAGCGTAATGCCTCTGAGATGCGAGCCCCGTCAGCGGTCTGGAAACAGTGAGGACACACATGAACCCGTAGTAGAGCCGAATTTGAGTTAGACCCTGGATCAATTGGGTCGGACTTTGACTACGGTTATATGCCTTTGTGTGTGTGATGTTCAATTGTATTATGAGAAATATACATATAAAAATCCTTGTATGGATTCTTCTCATACGGGAAGTAAGTGGCTGAGGGAATTATTAGAAGGGAACGAAAGTCGTTATTGCAATATGTTTAGAATGGATAAACATGTATTTATCGGGTTATGTGATGACTTGCAAAGCAATTATGGATTGACAAGTTCAAGGAGAATGTGTGCAGCTGAGATGCTTGGTATGTTTTTGTTCATATTAGGGCATGGTGCAGGGAATAGGAATGCACAAGAGCGATTTTAGCATTATGGTGAGACTATAAGTAGATATTTTGGCATGTTATTGGATATGGTATGTCTTATGGTTGTGGATGTCATGAAACCATTGGATCCCGAGTTTAAAGGTGTTCAAAAAGAGATATTTAGAAACTCTAGATATATGCCACATTTTACGGTAATGTTTAGATATAACATTTTATAATTTTTGTTGTTAGTTCAATTATATTGTATGGAATTGTTAAGTTTTTTTAGTTGAGTTACACTTATTGACATTCCTAATTAAATTTTATAATTTTTAGGATTGTATTGGTGCTATTGACGGTGTTCATGTTAAAGCCTCTCTACCTCCTGAAGATCAAATACCATGTATTGGCAGGAAAGGGATACCAACTCAAAACAGAATGGTTGTATGCAATTTTGACATGCAATTTATATTTGCATGTGCTGGTTGGGAAGGGACTGCCCATGATACTAGAATATTTCTATCAGTTTTAAGGAATGATGCTTTAAATTTTCCTAAACCTCCAAAAGGTAATGTTCAAATATGTGCATAATATTTTATCTTCCATAATATCCAAAGTTATATATATTTTTTGATACAAATCCAAAGTTACTATAATAAAACTTATATATATATATATGTTTATATGTTATAGGTAAATATTATCTTGTAGATGTAGGGTGTCCTTAAATGAATGGGTACTTAGGACCATATAAAGGTGAAATGTATCATCTTCGTGACTTTCGTAGGGGTAGCCAACCAAATGGCTCTAAAGAGATATTTAACCATATACACTCTTCTCTTAGAAGTGTCATCGAACGTACTTTTGGAGTTTGGAAGAAAATGTGGAATATTTTAAGAGATTTGCCTAGTTATTCATTTCAGAAGCAAATGAAAATATTCATTGCAACTATAGCTCTTAATAACTATATAAGGAGGCAGGCACAAGGTGATAATGATTTTGACGAGGGTGAGGATGAAAGCGAAGAGATAGAGATGAGAACCCATACACAAGAAGAATATTATATAACCCAAGTTCCAGGAGCAAAAGAAATGGAGACATTAAGAAATAACATTGCCGCAAGTTTAGTTAATGCATCTATTTAA
The DNA here is from genome assembly GCA_037349345.1 of Oemleria cerasiformis. Taxonomy (NCBI): domain Eukaryota; kingdom Viridiplantae; phylum Streptophyta; class Magnoliopsida; order Rosales; family Rosaceae; genus Oemleria; species Oemleria cerasiformis. The sequence goes on from JAZGTL010000006.1 coordinate 6,987,726, forward strand.
AGATTGATATGCATTAATAACTATTTAATTTCGATTATATATGTTTCATCTATTTAAAGATTATCATTCATATTATATTTCATCGAACAATTTTCTTGCATTTACTCCATGTTTTGTCTTCATTGCCTAGCTAGTACGGCTAGTTGGTAACATTTGATATTTTTTTTCTACTTTCAATCATCCTCATATTATATGTAATTATGTTTTTAGAAATAAATTATGATGACCTTGTTAGAATTATTTTATTTTATTTTTATAATAGGTTGTATGGTGGTAGTCGAAAGCGAGTGATAAGATAAATATTTATGGTAGAAAGTGTATATGCAAGTGAATATATTTATATTTTATAATCATGTATATGCAGATGAATATTTTAGTCATTATATATAGAGATACTTTACTATTATATTTCCCAAACACTTCAAAAGTATTTTTTTAACTCTTTAACACTTTTAAAAATATAATTTACCAAATACTAAACAGCTTTATTTTACATCAATATATTTTAAAAGCACATCAAAAACAACTTTTTTAAAAAACCACAGGAATACAAAACTAACCCTTAATCCAATCCAATTACTGCCTTTTTTTTTCACGTTTGTTGTTTGGCAGCCTTCTTGCCGCAAGTACGATTATCATCTCATATTATCAACATGATCATCGTCATCACAATATTATCATCATCAAGCACGCCCAGATCAATTAATTCCAATTCATTATACAACAATATCAATGCTACGATGTAATTCCCAATCAGATTATGAAATCAGTAGTAATATCAAAACATTAATATAAGCCCAGATTTTCTCAACGTCAAGCATCAATTTAATACCATTATCAAAATTATCAATTACGATTTTCAAAATTTGCTTGAATTCATCAATTATCAAGCATGAATGATCAATTATCAACATATCAAGGCATGCCGTAAGCATCAATTTCCAAGCATCAATTCAATTTCCATTTCATATTATCATCCAGAATCAATAATCCTAAAATTGACATGTTTCTAGGGTTTGATTAACAATAAAATAATGAACATTAAAATAAATTTAGATTTCGGTAACATACTTGATTTTGTAAAGCAATAATTCTCCTTGAACGAATGATTTCCAATTCCTTACTTAGAGCGTCGTACTGATAACGTGTTGTGAAATAAAAAACGTACAAAGAGAAAAAAAAAACGTTTGTTTGGAGGCTCTGAATAATGTGGAATTAAAATAGAATAATAAACTAATAACAAACCGTATGTATGCTAAAATTTAGAAAAAATAATAAAATGACATAACTACCCTTATATGAAAATAACCATAAAGTTACAATTATTTACAACAAAAAATAAATATAGAAAAATGGGGTAAATTAACAAGCTCAACAAATTCAGATGGAATCCAAAAAAAGTTAAAACAAGATTAACAAATTCAAATGAAGATCCAACCAACGTAATATTGATCTCGCAAATATATTTTTCAATTTTCTCTTTTATTTCCCACTTCCATACAAAATCCCACGCTTATTAATATTAATATGAAACCCAACAAGAAAAGCAGAGTAAACAAGCAAAGAAGTGATAAAGGAGAAAAGAAAGACCACAGAAGCAGACCTTGACCTTGGGAATGAACAGGCCGGATCTAGTCCGTACCTCACTAAACAAATTATTTTTAAGAGTAAGAGGAACTTCAAAGTATCAAGGCGTTTGTACCGTATCACTAATACACTCCCCAAGTTGACCATATCACTAATACGCATCCAAGGTTGAATAAAGTAATTATAAGTAACGCGTTGAGAAACTAATAAGGGAACACATGCACTATACAAATATAACAAACCCACTAAACGGATTTCCAAAGTAACACATTGCAATCCATCTCAATGTATTGCATATAATCATTTTAAAATCCCTTACTTTGAAATTTCTCCTTTAAAATTAATTTAACCTAAATTCTTGATATTTTGAAATTTCTCATTCAAACATATCCTAAGAAATAGACCGAGTTTGAGTCGAGCAGTAAGAAGTGAGAACGAAACCCGTTGCTGGGTCTGAGTGAAGAAGAGAGAACGACGGCGATGGCTGTCGGTTGAGACTTGAGACTTGAGAGTCTGAGAGTAGATAGATTCACAAACTCGAGTAGATAGATTTCAAACGAAAAAAGCAATGAAATCCAGAGTGCGAAAAAAGAAGCATGCATTTTCTGTATATCTTTGAACTTGTTTTAGGTCTGCCTACTAAATACACACAAGTCGACACTGATTTATAACAGATTGTACAACTACACTGTACATGTCAGCTAAGAGTTGCCATAGCTGACCCTGCATCATCTTCTCATTCTATCAAGGACCACCACAAAATCTCAAACACCCCTATTTCTCTAAACTTGGAAAATTACTCATTAACAATGGCCTGTAAGATATAACAAAACTGAACCACCGACAATTAACAAATCACCGACTATTAAGATTAAAGGAAGAAACAAGTCTCTGCTCCTGCAATTCAACCCGAGACTAAAAGTTACAATATACCTGAAACGAGGAGAAATCATGAGACAGAAAGAAACATTATTACCACCTGTAGAAATTGTGAGCCAACGAGTAATAAAAAGTCATTTTGTATATAATTGAACATAAACAAGATGAACCTACAAAACTGATCCAGCAAGATTAATAGCGAATGCATTAGCTGGCCTGGAAGGAAAATTTATTCAAATCATTATCTCTAAGAAGCTGGTATCGCTGGTTGACTCCTTATCAGAAGCCAGCAGTTTCCGGACTCCCCTTCCCTCCCATCCTCCGGCCTAGCTACTTTGTTTTAAGTTTTAACCTACTACTTAATCAACGTCTTCGCAATACTAATGAACTTGGCACATGTTCCACATCAGTGAGACTCTTCCCTCGCTCAATGAAAGCTCTTTTTCTACAACGTGATTTATTTCTTCCAAAGGAAACTAAGTTTATATGAACCATATCCGACTTCTACACCTTTAGTTTCTGCAGACTCTGTTCTGAGAAAGACTCCAAGACTTCATAGTGACCATATCCATGAAAGAGAACATTGATTGGTTTCTCCTCTTCTTTCCGATACTCTTCACCATAATTTGCTATGTTAACCAACCCACCGGAGCTTCTATCCACCATGAAGACTGATATTGGTGTCCTGAGGGGTGAAAAGGTTGTGTCAGACATGGAGATTAAGCAGAATGCTATATTTAGAAGAGTAGATCAGGGTAAATACAAAGGAGTAGATCATGAACAAAACCCTTCAAGACAAAATAAGATCATAGAACAGTGAACTGATAAGTAATTTCCTCTTTGAAATTCAATGAGGAAAAAAAAAAGGATTGATATGGGAATCCCGGTTGGGCGTTCCTGCACACCCGGCATCCTAATACGTCGCAACTAAAATCTAAAACCAAGAAAAGAAACAGAATGCTGCAATAGGTATGAAATATGACCAAACTAGAACCTAAGAAGAGAATGGAAAAGAGTAAATTAAAGGATATAAAGATAAGGGAGAAACAAAGTATAGAAAATTAAACCCACAAAAAATGGTTTTTGGTTTTCCTTTTGTGTACTTTCTTTCTATATTTGTTCTCCCCCATATCCTCCCTTCACTCTTCTTCATCCCTCATTTTCCAAGCATACAAAGTGAAAACCGAAAACTAAAATCCCTCAATCCCATATTTTAAGCATAAAAAGAACTGAAAATCAAAAACAAAATTGTTATCAAAAGGGCCTTTAAATTCTCAGTAATTTTGTAATGGTCAAAACTGTCCAACACGATGACGATGTACCCTATATATTGTGGAAATCCTAACATAAAACCCTAAACAACCAATTACGAAGCTCAAAACATAAATATAGTCAACCATAAAGCCAATAAATTAAAATTCTATTCCACAAAAGTTAGCCAGAAACTTTGACTGCGAGCGTTAATCGAATAGACAGACGTCAGTTTCTATCAATAGAGCAATGACGATACAAGAAACCATAGTACTAGAATGTGAAAAGCTAAATAATGATGATTAAAGGAAAAGGTGGTACAAAACTCACTTTATAACATGAGAAGCCATCAGCAACTCAGGTTCTCCGCCCCAATTGTAAGGCTCTTGAACCGTCTTCACATATGTATCGAAATCCCCTTCAATGAACCTAATAATTTATGAACATAAAATATGGAACATCTATCATCTCCTTGACACATCTACAAGAAACAAATTGAAAATTCACAGTACAAAATCACAAAGCCTACCATTCTGTTTCCTCTCGCCTCTTTAAAAGCTCGTCGACAACCTACACCAACAGCATCACTTCAATAAGACCATAAAAGCACACAAACAGTTTGGGAAACAATTCAATGCGACAATCAAAGGGAATTACTTTAGCTCTTAATTCATCAGCGAGATCTCTCTGACGATTCTCATCAGGAGCTTCCTCCCCTTTTCTCAAGCAAGCACCGTGTGCTATTGCTCTGAATAGACACCGACCATCAGATATCACCCCTGTTATAATTGCAAACAGTATCAATGTATCATTTCAAATAGTATCAATGTATAATTTCAAATAAATAAAACAAATATTAGAATTAGAATCAGAAAAAGCAAACAAAAGTTCCAAAAAGAAAAGTTAAGGAATAGTTGGCTTTCATATGAACCAATTAAAAACCCACAACCCAAAAGTTCACATATGACATAGCGTTTCTTAATATACTAATCTTACTGGAGAATCCAATCCCCAAAAATGAAGAGGCTTTCTCTTGCAATTTTCAAAATAAAAAAAATATATACTATGTGATAAAACAAACTTAACAGTGAACTGAAACCATGTTAATAATTCGATCAAAGTGATCCTAATTAGCATTAAATACAAAAGGTGACCTGTAACTCTGAAATCAGCGGTGCTATCAATGTGCTCAGAAGCCGAAACTTTCAAATCCAAATCAGCTTTCTCATTCGGACCGTTGTCCTTTCCGCTGGGAGTCAAATCGTCAGCCCAGTTGATGGGAGCGAGGCAGTTGCAGACACCGAAGAGAAGCCAAGCGGAGTCGGGGCGGTGGAGCCAGCGAGCAGGGCGTGCATCCCACGCCGCATTCCACGAACCTTCTCCCTTGAGCTCATAGTGAATTGCTGGCAGGCGGAGGTCTCCGGATCTCCGGTCGACGGAGGAAGGGAGCAAACCGTGCCATATGGACGCAGCACCGGCGCCGCAAGGCGAGCCGAGTTGGCACGTGCTCGAGTGGTGACACCGCCGGGTCTCAAACCGGCAAGAGAAATTGGCGATTTGTTGATGAACCAAGGGGAGGCTGTGGGTTTGAAGAAGGCGACTGTTGTGGCCCGCTGCCGACCCGTGAGCGAAGGCGGAGAGGGAACTGATGATCCAAGTCTTACGGCGCGCACACAGAAATCCAAGCATCACCGAGAGACGTTGATGGATTGTGGTATAGCTGGGTGATGGAGCCGTTAATCTACGCACCCATTGGTTGCTGGAAATTTGGAGAGAGCGATGTACAGTGGTCAGCAAAAAAGGTTGAGGCAGCCATTGTAAAGGTGATGAGATTGGCTGCAGCTTTTGTGAGTGTGAGGGCGAAGCATTTTAGGGAAGGCAGAGAGGGCTTGGCCCTGGCCAGTCGGGTGGGATTTCACGAATAAAACGTGAATTTTAATTTTAATTTTCATAATATATTTTTGCCAAAATTCATACTTTATTTTTATTTTTGAAGTTTGTAATATTTATTTTGGGCAAGTTGCAACCATATGGGAATGGGCCTTTAGTATATGCCAATCATAGATTCCAGCATTTTCTCTTTTATGGCTTTTATCCTTTTATTTTTCTCATTATTAATTAAATTAGGAAAAAAGTAACAACACGTATGAACTATGACATGTCAGCAATATTAAATTAGTAAGACAAATCTTCACAAAGAAAATTTTAGAAAGACAAATCTTGTTTTGATTTAAATTTACAAATAAATATTCACACTTCACATTTTATAATAAGGTGGTCCCTCCACATTAGGTGGGCTAGTGATTTTGACCTACTTGGATTACATCAAAATTTAAATAGGAATATGAGTTGCAGATTATGAGTTCTTGCTTTAATTAACGAAGATTTAAGTGAAATTGCATAAATAAGTTGTTGCATTATTTTTCTAAATATCACAGATTGTGAGTTTCTTTTTTAATTAACGAAGATTTAAGTGAAATTGCATAAATAAGTTGTTGCGTTATTTTTCTAAATATTTTATGTGACATAAAAATATTCTCTTCATTCCAATTTAAAGATTTTAATATATTTTTTAAAGTATATATTAGATATCAATTTCGTATTTTACAAAAATCGAACCTCAATCTCTCATATCACGTGTAAAAAAAAATATAAATGAATTATAATATTAAGTAATTTGTTAAATATTGTTTAAATTATAATAAAAATTCTTTAATTACCAAATCTCAAAAAGAAGATGAGAGATCAATTCCTTAAATGAGTCGCAACCACGTGACATAATGTCATCCATTAGTTAGCAGGTTAGTACACTAATCTAATGATAAAAAATGTGGTTTTTGTTATAGAAAAAGTATGAAAAAAATGGTTTTTCTTTTTCCTTTTCAAAGGACAAAAATAATGTATTGCTGAGGCAGCAAAGGCCCTTGATGACGTAGACAAGTAGGGGGTAAAATCGTCTTGGCATGTGCTAGGGAAAAGTGATCCACGTGGAACATGATTTTTACCACAAAATTCCAGTCAAATCCACGTGATTTTACACAAAAATGCATGTACATTGGAACAGGATCCGATTGCATATAATTTAGGTGTACACTCTTGTTTCAAGCAAATTTTACTGTGCCTGCTCTTTTATTCATCTACCCATTTCAAAATAATTTAAATAAATTTGATTCCTATATATAAGAATTGAGTCAATTGAATTTGAACCTGATGAGTTTTATGTAAAGAGCTAATTTTGATACTTCACACATTACTTGATGCACTCCACTTTTTTATTTTATTATTTTCTTATTTTTTTATGAATCAAGCTTTCAAACTTACTCCTATTCTTTTTGGATTTAATATTTTATTTTTATTTTTTTTGTTTATGTAAAACGTTTGGATTTTTTTTTCCACCATACTCTCCCGCTTTCTATATATGATTAAACACTATACAGAGCTCTTTAGTAATTTTCTAACAAAATTATTCTCTATTACCTTCATTAATGCCAACCCTCAATCTGATATTCACCAAGAGTCACATTGAGAAGAATTTTGTTAGAAAATTATTATAGAGCTCTATATAGTATTTAATCATATATTGAAAGTGGGAGAGATATAAAGCTGGATAGTAGGATTTATCGAGAAAAAAAGAACTCTAAATGATTTACACATAAACAAAAGAAATAAAATTAAAATATATTAAATTCAAAAGGAGGAGGGTGAGTTTGGAAGTTTGATTCATAAAAAAAATAAGAAATATTAAAATAAAAAAGTAGGGTGCAACAATTAATTTGTTAAGTGCTAAAATCAGCTCATTTTTATGTATTAATTGCATAATTCAACTTGTTTTATTGCTCTTTATTTTATCTTTTATGCTTTCTATACAACATTATTGAGGGAGGGGATATATACATTGAGTATCAATCTCGTTTTTTACAATTATTAAACGTAATACTTGAGACTTCCCACTACGTAGTGAATAAGAACACCTCTAGACTGTTTGTATTTAGGAATCACCCTCATATGACTCAAATTTTCCGACGCAGTGTAGGAGTTTGGTTCCTATAAATAAGAGTCAAACTCAATTTTTTTGATTCACCTTAGGCCTTATTAGATCATCTCTAATAAAATAAGGCGTTTTACTTTTTTTTTAAATCAAGAATGATATCATTGTATATCATTAAAAAAATGGTATAACTATACCATTAAAATCAAGCTATAACAGCAAGACCCACAAGCCAATATGACAATACTAATGCGGACAAAGCTGCACTAACAACCCACATCACTGAAATTATGCAAAATTACAACGTTTTACTTTATTGACCTATGTGCTCATTTGTAGAGTAAAATTCAATACTTAAAACATTAATAATATCTTCTAATTATGTTAATTTAAATTAAAAAAAAAATCAAATTAATAATAATGTTACATATTAGGAATGCATTAGAACTTTAGTCTTCATCAACACTATCCCACTCTGCCGTTATAATCTGTATATTTACTTTCCTTTTCTTAGTTACTTGCCTCACAATTTACCTATAATCAACTCTTTATCTGTTCAATCTTGTACACTTGAGTCGATCCTTACTCATTATGCTATTTAAGTTGAGTTTAATGCCCTTACAAGGTAACATTTACACCAACAATCATGTTCTTTATTTTAAAGTTTAAAGTACTAAAATGTTATTTTAGGAGCTTTTGAAAAGCTTTTTACTCCAATTCCGCTCCTAAATTTAGAGGATTATAAGTACTATTTTTAGCAAATCATAAATATTAATACTATTAAATAATAACAAAAAATAAAAAATATATAATATAATATTAAAATAGTAACCATTAAATATAAAATCTATGATATTAAAATTTTTGGATAAACTACATAAAAGTACCAAAACTATAAGGGTTATTTCAAATCGTACCCAACTATGAAAATTGGATTCTAGGTACCAAAACTATCAAAACACAATATTTAGGTACCCACCGTTAGCAATCTGTTAAAAAAATATGTTAAGTGCCCAAGTGGCACTTGTGGGGTCATTTTTTATGCTGACATGTATGCCATGTAGACAAAAAAACTAAAATAATTATTTGGGAAATTAAAATAAATTATACAAATAATAATTTCTCTCTCTCTCTCTCTCTCTTATCTCCTTCTCTCTCCCCGACCCTCACCTTCTTCTCCTTCTCTGCGACAGCAACGAGGCCACTGTCGCAACCCTCGCTTCTGATCAACCCAACCCTCACCAGTGACACCATATGGTTCCCCTCGTCAAGTCAAAACTGGTCCTGCTAGCATCACAGTCGACGCTCACCGTTGAGGGAGATTCACGGCCGAGAAAGCCTAAAAACAACCACCGCCATTGTTGTCGTTTCTGGCCAAATTGGGCGGCGAGACCAGCCTCGAACGATTCGTCTGGGAAAGACGAAGCCATTTGTGCCCTCCTCCACGATCATCAGAGTCTGTAGCTCGTGAATCGAGGGTTGGAAGCCAACGGTGTTCGAAGCTTCCCGACCGTTTTTCATTTTATGCAAGTAGAATCTCGAAGAACCAAGTCCATATTCAAACTCCTGAGGATGTGTAGATGTGTTTGGGTTGTTGGATCGTTAAATTTGGTGAGGTGGGTTAGATTCGACCTCCGCATGATGAACACCCAATCCCTAGATTCGACCTCCGCACCCACCCACGATGAACCAAACCCACGATGAACACCCAATCCCTAGATTCGACTTTCGCACCCATCCACCCAGAAACCAACAACCAGCAACCTAAGTTCCTGATCTTGAACCGAAATTCCTGATCTTGAACGCTTCAAGATGTACTTTATTGCTCTTGTTTGTAGGCACCATTATTTCGCCTATTCTCATGAAGCTTAAATTAGGTTCCAAACGCAATTTAAGTCCATGCTCTAATGCAGTAGGGGAGACAGAAACGAGGGATAGGGATGGGGTGTTGGTGGTGGCGTGCTCGTGTTCGTGAAATTTCAGAACTGGATTTTTTATTCTTTCAGAATTGGTATCGCTGTAGTGTAGCTTGGAAGGCGACGGAGATAGGGGGTGGATGGTCGTCCTCTAGCAATGAAGACTGATTTTTTTTCGTTCTTTTTCAGTTTAATTTTTGGTTCATAATTGGATTTTGTAATGAATTTGGGAAGTATAGCCTGGGTTGAATCTATGAGATTTTGAGGATGCGAGGATGGGGAAGAGGATTGGTGTTTTTCAATGTTTTTGTTTTATTATTTATTTTACAATCTCATTAATTGTTTTTATTATAATTCAATTTTTTATTATTTTTTTTATCCACATGGAATCCAATTCATCATAAACAGTTTGAACAAAAAATGTCAGCTCAGCATTTGACAGATTGACTAACGGAGGGTACCTAGATGTTGTGTTTTGATAGGTTGGGTACCTAGATGAAAATTTTCATAGTTGAGGTATGAACACTAAATGACCCCTATAATTTGGGTATTTTTATGTAGTTTATCCTAAATTTTAAGGAGTCATTAGGGGCTCCTTCTCCCTCTTCAAATTTTGGAGCTCCTAGAGATTGTTATTTTAGGAAGTAGAAAGCTAGTATGGTTAGAGTTGAATTTTTAAGCATTTTCTCTACAATTTGACTTAAGAGCTCATTTAACTAGCCCATTACGGATACTCTAAGTGACTCGATGCTTTTAGCAGTTTCCGTGATGGTGTATGAAAATTAAGAAGTCAAAATAATGGACTTGCTAATACATTGAAGAGTAAACCTAGGGATACCAAATTTATGTACTATTACGACAATGTGAATTTTGATCAAAGTGTTATAAGAACGTAATTTTTTTTTTCTTATTTGATACAAAGGCGCATGCACCACACACCCTTTATTAATTCAGTATTTTTCAATTTCTTCTCAAAAGAAATTAATTAATTGAAAATTTAAATCAGAAGTTAATTAATTAAATCATGACAACAAGGCATATGCTATTTTATTTTTATCAAACACGATATTATTGTATATAATAAATAAAAAGTATAATCATACCATTAAAATTAAATTATGACAGTAAGATTCACGAGTCAATATAACAAATATTAGTGCAGACAAGACATATGCTATTGATTAAAGAATATATGTAGGTATAATTTGAGAAATATACGGCTTGGAGGAAGAAGAGTTTTTTTCTTTTTTTTTTTGGTAAATAGGAGGAAGAAAAATTGAATATAACAACTACAAGGATTAAAGGCATGAATCCACGTGGGGTTCAACAACTACAACATGCAACCAAAGCCATGCATTTTCTTGTGCTTTAGATGCTACCTAATTTCTTAGCTTGTGTGCAAGTTTGAATGGACTCTACACAGTACGCAAAAAACTCTTCTATATAATTGGCAAATGAAGCTCCACGTATTACTTAATTAATTTATTAATTATTACATTAGAATATTAGAATATTATTTAGAGAAAAGAAAAAAAGAGTTATTGTGTGTCGGACTCTCCCTCCTCTTTTTTAAGTGGGGTGGGGGCATTCTTGATATATACGTTTCTGAAGGAGTATACCCCATCTTCATTATGCCCATCATCACCTCTTTAATATATGGGCTTCTGATAAAACTCCCAAATCACAATTTCTTTTTACCCAAATATTTTGCGCTTCTCAAGTTCTTTTTCTCCTCCTCCTACAATTGATCTTAAATTTTTTCCTACTCCCATGAGCCCATATCATTGCTTTTCCATCAATCTCAAATTCCAATCTTCGCCCTGCCCAAAAATATGACATTATGATGCTTGTATAGGCTAACCACACAAAGTTAGCCCACCACATTCACTTAAAATTAGCCCAGTGCAAATTATAAAAAACATTAGATTTTTTAGTGTATTTTATAATGAAATATACTAATTTGTTGGAAGTTAGCCCACGCTCCACTTCCTTCGCTTAAAATTAGCAATGTGTATAGCATATGTACAAAATATGTCAATTTAGGGGTAGTACTCTATCCAATCAATACATGCCACATGCTCTTCGGAAGACCTGTTAAAGGAATATCGGATGGTCGTCGGTTTGGGATAAGCATTGGTATGGTGTCGGCCTAAAGGGTCTTCGACGCCCAAATCAGTATAGTGGTCTGTGTACGTAAGCATTATGTGGTAAATAGTAATTTTGACAGAGTAAGGGTGAATAGTGAATCTTAGTTACTTTTTTTAGAAATGTGTCTCCCTTTTGTATTGATAGTTGAGGGAGGCTTGATAAATAGTTTCGATGTGAGATAAATGCACTTCTGCTGTGGTGCTGACACGTGGCACCTAGATGGGTGGTGTATATGTGTCCATGTGTCAGTGTGTTATTGGTTCTTTGTTGGGCTTGTGGGCTTGGTTCCACTTAGTGTTTAGGCATGTTTGTTGGGCTTGGGCTTGGTTTGTGTGACCCACTGAGTCTAGTCCAATATGGTGTCAACAGAAGTCTCCCAGGTTCTTGATCGAGTCGGATTTCCTCGGTTGGGGACTTGTTACCTTTCCCAGACTTGGTGATGAGATGTACTTCTAGTCCCCCAAGTCCCCTAGGCGAGGGTGAGCACCGAGTGGCTAATCGGTGTTGTAGGCTTGAGTCGGGGAATTTGGGCATGTGGTGTCTCGGTCCTTAATAATAGGCCGACCAGTCTGTGTAGTGCGGAGAGCTGGTCGGTGTAGTTGAGCAAGTGTTCAATCAATGGAGAACATGTTTGGTAGGTGTTGTATATAGATAGGTCCTGTACGGATGATATTGTTGGTAGGTAGTGATGCTTAGTCCGACTGGTGTGGCAGCTCTGCTTATAGTTATGACTGACCGGGTAGTGTATAGATTGTTGAATTGGTGATAGACCGATCGGCCGCTTAACAGTCGGTCGGTCATGTTACCAGATGGGGAGGCCGTTGTACGCAATTAGGGCGAGTGGGGGGGGGGGGGGGGGGGGGGTGTTTGACCACTGCATGTTCGACACGTGTCATCTTCTGGTGTGTTTTGGTGTTACCGAGGTGATGCTTTGTCTGGCCGACCGTTTCACCTCCCCTAGCCTCTATATATAATTGAGGTGTTTGCTTAGATTTTCACTTTTCACTTTGAGCGGAGCTGCTGTCAAAGTGAATAGGCGATTTTCGGAGTGATTTTTGCTGCGGTCGGTGCGGTTGTATGATTTCCGATCAGACTTCTCCGCCGTGTAAAAACAAGGTATGTTGATGTTTCCTTTGTTTGTTTGAATCGAAGTTGAATTTTTTGAAGAACTAGTGAAGAACTAGTGAAGAACTAGTGGTCGAATGGTGGTTGGATTTGTGTAGGCATAGCGCTCGGTTGGTCATAGTTATTTTTCTTCCCTTTCCTTTATAGATTTCAAGTATGTATGAGTCAAATAGCCAGAATCCTAAGGTTCAAGATTGCGAAGTGGACGCCGAGTCTGAGGCGTCGAGCAGTTGGTCGGAGTTCGATGATGAAGAGCTGACGCAATCAAAAGTTGCTCTAGGTGGTAAAAGGGGAAAGATTGGGAAGGTGGCTGAGCCTTTAGAATATGAGACTGAAGAGGAGAGAGCCATGAGGGATCAGTTTGAGGGTAGGACCGACGAGCCTGAGGTTGGACCAAGCGGTAGGAAGTTTAGGGAGGTGAGAAGAAGGTTCTGCTTGAGGAGCATGAAGTTGTGTCCCCCCGTGCTGTGAAGGTTAAGCATGATCGACGTAATGGCAAGATTACGGTCGCTGAGAGGCCGAGTGAGGGTTTGCCTCCTAGGGCTAAAGGCCGTGCCGATTAAGGATGCCGAATTCACAGTGGATGAGATGTTCACCAGGGAGAAACATGAGGGGTTGGATAGGTGGCATGCTGATTGGAATGTGCCTAAGGGCGTTAAGTTCAGGGTAGTCCAATCGGATTATATGCCGAGTAACCCTCCACCAGGCTATGCCCTGTTCTACTCATAGTTGTATATGCACGGTCTGAGGTTCCCCTTCCATCCGTGGTTGTGAATGATGGTGAAAAGGATGGAGGTGGCGCTCGGTCAGCTCATTCCAAATGTATGGATTGTGCTGATCAGTCTGTATGCTGCCTTCAAGAAGGTAGGGAGCCCAGAGCTGACCTATGAGCATGTCATGTACCTGTATGAATTTGGCCAGCAACAACAAAACATGGGCTGGATACACGTTCGGTGTGTCGATAAGAAGGCCAGTGGTTAATTCATACCGGGCGTGCCATCCTCTCATAAGTCATACAAGACTCAGTTCTACTTTGTCGGTGGGGCATGGGATGGGGAGGGTATTCCCTCAAGGTTCTAGAGGATTGACAACCGTGGTCGGTCTCGGTGTACTTGGTCAGATGTATATTTATTATTATTATTTTTTTCATTTGTCTGACCCATGGTCGTTCTTGCAGGCGTTCTTCCTGATATGGAAATTGGTGGGAAGAGTCATCAGGCTTGTCGCGAAGTGAGGAAGTCGTTGAATTCGACCCAGCGCAATCGATATATTCTCCGTCTGCCTACCATTCTTCAGGACATCTGTCTTATCTCCTCAAAAGGTAAGTCCTTATGGCTCGATGTGTTTTATGTAGGCCGATCGGTCAACTTCTGACTTTGTTATTTTGTGTTATAGCCATGCATAAGGACGCAGAGAAGCGTATTTTGAATAATGCTGAGGAGGTGAGGACAACCGTGGGACAGAGGGGGCCATCGCCAGATCTTGGTGGGACTAGTGTTGGTGGGTCGGTCTCTGGCCAAAAGAGGAAAGAGGCACCGACCGGAGCTAGGTCGTCCTTTAGGCCAAAGCGGAAGATTGAAGGGCTTGACCTAAGGGCTCAGCAAAGGATATCCCTTTTGGCTAAGAAGAAGAAGAAGGCCAAGAGGACACCGGCCGATATTAAAATAGTGTCGATCATAAACCTTGGTGATGAGGTCGAGCAACCTTCTTCTAAGAGGCCGATCAAGAAGGAAACTAAGAGGGCACCCTTGGAGGAGGCTGATCGAAGGCTGAATGCGGTTAACCGACAAATGGAGCCGAGGGAGGAGGCCGAGCAGAGGATGGAGGCCATTTGGCAGGCTGTTGAGAATGTGAAAGCGGTCCAGTCCCTACTAAGTAATAGGCGTGGTCCCTTTTTCCCCCAACTGAGGTTTGAGAGACCGCTCTCTACCCCTCGTCCGCCGGGCCTGAAGTCTAATGAGATGATCGATCATGATGGCATTGACGTAGGTCAGTTCATCGATAATAGGGTCAAGTGGCATGACGTCTCGTTCGGTCTGTAGGAGAAAATGCGGCTTGTCATCAATGGCGTCACCCTTGGGTCGGCTATGGAGCTGTTAGAGCTGGCTGACCATCCCGAGCAGAACATAATTGAGCGGATGGAGAAGTCGCTCCTCATTGATGCCCATGTAAGTATCCTTGTGTATTTGTACCTACTGATTTTTTTTTGTTTTTTTCTTTGCATTTAGCTAACTTGTTTGCTCGGTGTGCAGTCGTTCGGCGAGATGTTCATCAACTATGCATATGCTCAACGGCGTGTGTAAGCCGTCGACCGGGAGAAGGCCAAGCTCAATGAACAGTAGGCAACCTTAGCTCCTAAGCAGCGAAAGACTGAGTTGGCACTGAAGGCCAAGGGTGATCTGGGGAGGTAGCTCCAAGCCTAGTGGAGGAAGGTGGAGGAGCAGGCTGCCCAGTTGGCCTTGTACCGGCATGAGGTTGAGGTGGCCAAGGAAGCTGAAGTCGAGACAGAGCGGTTGAAAGAGGAGCTGGCCAAGGTGGAGGCCGAGAGGGATTCCTAGGAGGCAGAGCTAGAGCAGCTGAAGGTCGCGAAGGTGGTAGGCCTAGCAGAGGTGGAGAGGCTGAAGGTGGAGGTGGTAGCTGCCAAGTCAGTCGGTGTGGCTGAGTTTCTGGAGTCGAAGGACTACGAGAAGCGGTTGGATGACTTTGCCTCTGAGTGCGAGTGGAACATATACTGGAATATTTACAAGTATAATGAAGGTATTATGTTCAACACCACTCCTTAGCTTGGGATACAAGTGACCCCAGAGCTGCTTGAGGCAATTGATGAGCCTAATGTCGAGCATGAAGTCGACTCGGCCACTCCTGATGAGGGAGAGCAGACCATTAAGGCCAATCCCCCTCCAATTGATGAGACGAAGAACACTGGCGAAGCCAATCCTCCTCCTGCTTAGAAATTTAAGTTTAAGTGTTTTTGTGGTGGTCTACCTTTGTGTCGGTCTTGTAATATAAATATTTTTTGTAAGACTTTTTGGGCAGACCAAGGGGTTTGTCCCCCAATTTATAAAAGTATCCCTTTGTTGATATTGATGTGTATAATTTTTTCAAGTGTTTGGCTTTATGTGTGCTAGGTATATGTTGAGCATATGCCTTGGTAAATTTGTTTTGGTACCAATGTTTTTGTTTGCTCGACCTGTATTTGTTTTTGCCATTGTATGAGATAATTGTTCGCTTGGTATATGTTGCCAAGACTTATTTGACCAAGCTGATTGTTAGTCGGTTTGTGTATGTCAAGATGTGTTTGTCTTTGTTCAACATGCTTTTGAGAGTTTGTATGTTGGAAAATATGAAGTAGTTGGTCCTAGTTGGTGTTGCACCGACCAAATAGATAGGTAGTCATACCAGTGGGTTTGCATGTTTTGTACAGTAGTGTGTTTGGTACTTCAAAATTTGTACAAGTTGTTTGACCATAAAGTGTGGTCAGTATTACGATTGTTTTACCAGTTGGTGTTTAAACCAGATAGTGTGGTCGGCGTTGTCTAGCTCGGTTAGTTTTGAGCTTAGTTAAAAAATGGGTCTTCGCTGGGAAGATATGTAAGTGTTAGACCATGTGTTGTGGTCTGTCAGTGTGCTCGGTTAGTGTTGAGCGTAAATGAAATGCAAGTTTGTAGGAAGAGAATTGTCATTGGTAAGTGTTAGGCTGAGTAGGACCTTTTATAATGAGAGCCTTAGTGCGACTTTACAAAAATGTGTTTTTGTAGTCTTCCCGAGTGTTAGACCGATCGGTCTATATGTAATAGCGTATGAGGTGGTCTGCATTCCATGGATGACGAGCGGTCAGCCCTCAGAGTCTAACATGTCATAAGTCCCCGGTCGGCATATCCTTGTGATCTTGTAGGGACCTTCCCAGTTCGGTCCAAGTGTTTCGACCGATTGGTCTTTGGTTGCCAAACTGACTTTTCTTAAAACCCAGTCACCAACCTGGAAATTTCGAGGCTTGACCTTGGAGTCATGATATTGGCAGAGTCTTTGCTTATAAGCGATATTCCGTAGGTTAGCCTGCTCTCGGTGTTCTTCAATGAGGTCCAGGCTAAGAGCAAGTTGGTCATCATTCTGCTCGGTGTTATGGGTCAGGACTCGGTATGAGGTTTCATGGATTTCAGCTGGGACGACCACTTCAGTTCCAAAGGCCATTGAGAACGGTGTCATTGGTGGCAGTTCGATATGACGTCCGGTATAACCAGAGCACATTCGGTAGGATGTCTGCCCATTTGCCCTTAGTTTCATCGAGCTGAGTCTTTAGGGTGTGTTTGATGATTTTGTTGACAGCCTCCACTTGACCATTTGATTGTGGATGTGCTGGGGAAGCGAAACAGAGTTTGATGTTATGCCTCTCATAGAAGGCTCTGAAGCGTTGGTTGTCAAATTGCTTGCCACTGTCTGTGACGATGGTGTGTGAAAGACTAAAAAGGCAGATGATGTTCTGGAAGACGAAAGTTTTGATATGAGCTGCTGTGATAGTGGCCAAAGAATTGGCTTAAATCCAATTGGTGAATTAATCCATGGCGACCACGGCATATTCGGTATGTCCCTTACATGTTGGCATTTTTCCAATAAAGTCTAGTACCCATGGAGAAAATGGCCATGGGATGCGCATTGGTGTGAGGTTCTTTGGTGGGAGGTGTAGGAAGGGAGCAAAATGTTGGCATTTGTCACATCCCCAACTGAAGTTTGTTGCGTCTGCATGCATGCTTGGCCAATAAAACCCTTGGCGGAAAACCTTGTGTGCCAGAGAACGCGGGCCAGAGAGGTTTCCACAAATTCATGCGTGATCTCCTCCAAAATGATTATGCCAACCTCCGGTGTTAGGCACTTTAGGAGAGGAAGTGTGAACCCCCCGCTTGTAAAGTTGGCCATTGATGATAGTGTACCGAGAGGCTTGTCGATGTATCTTCTTTACGGTGAGCTTTTCGGTTGGGAGAGTCCCGTCACTAAGGAAACTAAGCAGAGGGGCCATCCAAGTTGAGTTGGTGTTAATTACATTGATAGATGAAGACTTGGTGCTTGGTTGTTGAAGGATCTCTACAGGGACGTTTCAGCTTATTTTTTTGTCAAGGAAATATGCTAGGCGTGCAAGAGCATCTGCATGGCTATTTTCTGATCTTGGTATCCTTATAATGGTGTGTGCTTGGAAATCGTCCAAGAGAGCTTTGGCCAATCCTCTGTACGACGTCATGGAAGAATCTTTTGCCTCAAACTCATCGTTGATTTGGTTGACGACAAGTTGGGAGTCGCTGTAGATTTGTAGTTGCTTGGTGTCCATATGTTTGGCCAGACGAAGACTCGCAAGTAGTTCCTCGTATTCTGCCTCATTGTTGGAGGCCTTGAACATGAATCGAAGTGCGTATTCCAGGCGGACCTTGTCTGGGGTTGTGAGGACAAGTCCTGCCCCAGAACCACTGTGGCAGGCAGAGCCATCCACATGCAAGACCCAGATGGCTGTTGTGTGTCCAAGGTAGGTGTTTTGGGGTCTAGGATGGTTTTTGTGGTTGTCTTCTCCTCTGGCTCAGGTGGTAGGTATGTGAACTCAGAGATGAAATCAATGATGACTTGCCCTTTCTCGGCTAGTCTGGGTGCAAAAGTGATGTCGAACTCGCTGAGTTCAATTGCCCATTTGAGGAGTTCTGGCTTTTGAAGTACTTGGCGGAGTGGTTTGTTGGTTAAGACTATGATGGAATGAGCTTTGAAGTAAGGTATGAGCTTCCTGGATGATATTATCAATGCAAAGGCAAGTTTTTCGAGGTTATGTACCTTGTTTCAGTGTCTTGTAGTGCTTTGCTCACATAATAGACTGGGTGCTCTGCTCCATCCTTCTTCTTGATGAGTACTGAGCTGATTGCTTATGTGGATACTGATAAGTACATGTATTCCTTAAGTTCCGTGAACGCCGTTGTGCACTCTTCCATCCAGGTAATGTGTTTGGACTTGCCTTTTAGGGCTTCGAAGAATGGGATACAGTTGTCAGTAGCTTTGGAAATTAAGCATGTAAGAGCTGCCACTCTTCCAGTGAGGCTCTGGATGTCTTTTTGCGTGCGTGGGGGTTCCATGTCCACAAGTGCCTTGATTTTTTTAGGGTTGGCCTCTATGCCCCTTTGGTTGATCATGAAGCCTAAGAATTTTCTAGAGCCCACTCTAAAGACACACTTGGTTGGGTTTAAGTGCATCTTGTATTTCTTCAAGACTTAAAACATCCGCACGAGGTTTAGGATGTGCTGGTCAGCAGTTTTGCTTTTGACTAGCTTGTCATCAACGTACACCTCCATGGTCTTGCCAATTTGGTCTGCAAACATGAAGTTCACTAGGCGTTGGTATGTGGCGCCGATATTTTTTAGGCCAAATGGCATGACGTTGTAGCAGTAAAGGCCCTAGTCCGTTCTGAAAGTGGTGTGTATTTGGTCAGCTGGGTGCATGAAGATCTGGTTGTATCCTGAGTATGAATCCATAAAACTCAGGAGTTCATGGCCGATCATGGCGTCGACCAGTTGGTCTATCTTTGGTAGAAGGAAGCTATCCTTTGGGCAGGCCTTATTCAGGTCTGTGTAGTCTATGCACATGCGCCAAGCACCAGAAGGTTTCTTCACCAAGACTGCTTTGGTGACCCATACTGTGTAGACTGCCTTACGCACGAAATGCATGGTGCTAATTTTGGTTATCTCTGCCATCATAGCTTCCGTTCGTTCAGCATCATAGATAAGACATTTTTGTACCACTGGTTTGAAAGATTGGTTAATGCTTAAGCGATGGCAGATGACATCAGTTGATATGCCGGGCATGCTAGGGTATGACCACGCGAAGACTTCAGAGTTGTACTATAAGAACTTGATCAAGTCTGATTGCATGGTAGGGCTGAGGGTAGTTCCAATCTTCACATTTAAGTCAGCATGGGTATAGGAGAGGATGACCTCTTTGACCTCCTCAATGGGATGAGGGTGTGGGGTGGCTGAGTGATCTATGGGGTCCTCAATCGGTCTTTCCTTGATATGTTGGGTGACCTGAGGGTCGACTAGGTCTGTCTCGAATGCTTATGCAGAGACCATCATCGTTTCTTTAGGCTGGGGAGTGGTCTTCCTAGCAAGGGTTGTGGAATTGCAAGTTCTTGTAGTGATCTGATCTCCACGGATTTGGCCAATGCCAATAGGGGTAGGGAACTTGATCAGAAGTAAGTGGTTGGATACAACTGCCTTGAGTTGGTTGATGACGCCCCTACCCAAGATGACATTGTAGACCGTTAGGCAATCCACCACCAAGAAGGGGGTGAGGACCGTTGCTCGCTTGGGAATGGTCCCAACAGATAGTGGACGAGTGACCATGCCAGTTGGTTCTATGGAGTCCCCGGTGAAGCCGAATAAGGGTGTGGGAGACCGGTCAAAGTCGGAGTCTGGGATGCCTAGCTGCTTGTATGCCTCCATGAATAAAACATTGACAGAGCTTCCGGTGTCGACCATGATTCTTCCTACATCAAAGTTTGCAATTTGTGAACGGATGACAATTGGGTTATCATGTGGGTAAACCACTCCCCGCTCTTCTTTCTCTGATAATGTGATGGGTTCCCAGTCGACCTTTCCTGTTTTCTTCGCCCGCCTTTCTTCAATGTTGAAGATTTGATGGTTGCTCTATGAGGCACGAAGGAATTTTTTCTTTGCTCTGTTAAAGGTTAGAAGTGAAGAGACAGATGGTCCCCCGCTGATTATGTTAATATGAGGATGGCGAGGTGGAGGAGGTGCATGTTGCAAGAATTGGTTGAACTTTCCATCTCTGGCCAGAGCTTCCACAAGGTCCTTGAAGGCCACTCATTGGTCAATGTTGTGGCTATTGTATTTGTGGTATTGGCAGTAGGTACCAGTGTTCTTAGCAAGCTTCCCAGCAGCTAGAGCCCAATTTTACTTTGGGATCATGTGCTCGACATTCATCATGACATTCTCATATGAAGTGTTGAGGATGGTGTAGGTTTTGTACTTTGACCAAGGGGGTGGTCGGTCATTTTTATGAGCTTTGTTGTCTTGGTGACTTTGGCCCTGATGAGAGTTGTGGTAATTGGGCTTCTTGCCCTTCTTGCATGGGTTGTATGAGTTATGGGAGTACTCATTCCTTTTCCCTCCATAAGATTGTTGGTTCTGGTTGGAGTGTTGTTGTTGAATAGCTTGTTGAGTGATGGGATTGCTCGGCCGATATGTGTTGGCCGAGTCGTTGTTGCTAGGCTGGTATGTCTTAGCCTGTTTAGCATCCCCCGTGTGGTTCAACAGCTCTGCCTTGGCATGTATTGCAGTTTGCTTCATGATTTCATTATAGCTGGACCAACCTTGTGTGTGTGCAGCATATCTGAAGGAGGATTCCCAACGGCCGCCCTTGAAGGCTTTGAAAGTTGCCTTGTCGTTTATCTCTGTGCACCGAGAGTACTCGTGGCTGAACCAAGCCGCATATTTTTGAAAAGGTTCGTTCTCCCATTTTTTCAGTAAGAAGAGGTATTCAGCTAAGAACAACCGGTCGGTCTGTATCATGAATTGGTTGAGGAATACCATTTTCTGATGTTCGAAAGAGTCGATCGTCCCAAATCCCAGTATGTAAAACTAGTTAATTGCTACTTCAGTTAGAGTTGAGTTGAATACAAGACATCGTGCCTCATCCGAGAGATTTTGAAGGCTACGGTCAACTGGTAGTTGTTTTAGTGGGTGATCAAGCCTCCCTGACCAATGTATAATGGGATTTTCAGGGGTTTGACCTCTTGGTCGTGCCTGAATGAGTTGATTCTTTCTGTGAAAGGTCCACAACTAGTTTTGCCCCAGGTCGATAGGCGTGACTTTTCTTTCTCGGCCTCCAAGCTCTTGACTCGGTGGAGGAGTTGTTGTACGAGTGGGTCAGCCAGATGTGGCTTATGCCGCTGTCATGATGACTGCTATGAACAGGTCCGTCGGCCTCCGTTCGAGTTGGTGACCCGTTGTGTGCCTCGCGGCGTTCACTGTGAGTAAGCCGATCGGCCCCTCGTCGGGCAATTTTTGTGATCCAGGCCATTTTTACGGGGAGGTCGGTCGGCCCTCCTCGCACTCAGAGCCTCCTAAGAGGATCATGTACCTTCAGAGACAAGAATAGGCATGGGGGGCTCGGTCCATTGGGCGTATTGCGGCTCAGTGACTTTTCTTGGCCGATTGGCTTGTTCATGTGTCGGCCGACCGATCGTTCCCACATTGTCAGGAAAAGCCAGCCTGGTTGGTGCAATGGGAGATCGGTCCATGTTTGATCATTCACTTAGAGCTTCCTTAGCGTCTCGGTATATCCTTGTCTCGGCCTGGCCCTACCCAGGGATAATTAGTAACCGAATAGTCTGATTAGTGGGTTCAGTTTGTGCCTTCCCCTTGTCCTTTTTGGCGGCTCCGCGGACACGTTCGGCATGTTCGGCTCAGTCCGCCATTACTTGCTCGGTCTCGGCCATTGCGGCCTTGGTTCGGTGGACCTCGAGTTCGATTTGGGCGATTTTGAGATGGGCCACCACTTCGCGTACTGCTCGTTAAGCACTTGGTTTCTGTACTTGGCCTGAATACCGCTGGCCTTGACCTCGGCCATATCGTATTGGGTTTTTTCAATAGTTGCGTTACGTTAAGGGGATTGTCCCTCTGTGTTCTCGACCACTGTGAGGGTGTCACTTCACCGTCTCCCTGGTCACTCTGCATGTTTAATGTTAGAGATTGGGGTGTAGTACTCGGTTTGGTAGAGTAATGGGGAAACTTAGTCAAAATTCCCACATATGGCGTCAAACTGCTGATGCACAAAATGTGCCAACTTAGGGGTAGTACTCTATCCAATCAATACGTGTCACGTGCTCTTCGAAAGACTTATAAAAGGAAGAGCGGATGGTCGTCAGTTAGAGATAAGCACCGGTGCGGTGCCAGCCTAAAGGGTCTCTGACGCCTAAGTCAGTATAGTGGTCTGTGTACGTAAGCAGTATGTTGTAAATAGTAATTTTGACAGAGTAAGGGTGAATAGTGAATCTTAGTTACCTTTTATGGAAAATATGCCTTCCTTTTGTATTGATGGTTGATGGTGGCTTGATGAATAGTTTCGATGTGTGATAAATGCACTTCTTCGGTGGTGCTGACACGTGGCACCTAGATGGGTGGTGGATATGTGTCCACGTGTCAGTGTGTTATTGGTTATTTGTTGGGCTTGTTTGCCTTGTGGGCTTGGTTCCACTTAGTGTTTGGGCCTGTTTATTGGGCTTGGGCTTGGTTTGTGTGGCCTACTGGGTCTGGTCCAATATGGTGTCAACATGTATGTTAATAAAGCCTGAATAATCACACTCTCAATTGCCCTTGATGCTCTCAAGCGCATTCAAGGTCTAATGAAATTCCCGATTACCGCATAAAATAAGAATGGAATTGGACAAAGAGTTGTTAGCAGGGCTTGTTCACGAATGACCACTCGTCTTTTTGGGTTTAAATCGCTACCCTGTTGTTGTTTGTTACAGGTGCCCTTGAGTGGAAGGCAAAGAGGTTTTATTGAAGGCTGTTGTTCTTGTGTTAACTGCATATGTGAATGTTTCAAATTACCTTAAGGAGTATGTGCGGGAACAATTTCATTGCCTTGTGCTGGAGATTGTGAGAAATGGGCTCGACCAGCAAGAAGAGACAACCCTTCTGCCCTATATATTCATAGATGAGGAAGAAGCGAAGTTACTTATTGAAGCCTTGGACTGATAGAATCAATGGAAAGAAAGGTCTGTCTTTTTTACCAAATGGAGCGTTCTTTCATAACCTTTTTTTTTTCTAAGAGAATGCCAAGATCTTCTTCAAAGTGCCCTAATTATTCCAAACGCTATAAAAGTTCCTAACGGATCCGCCCTTACTATGAATGACATCTTGATCATATTATGAATTAAGTGAGAAAATTTGAGTTTTAAGAGCAATTAGACTAGTAAAGTCTAACAAGAAAGGAGTACGTGCATGACTTCTTTAGAGGACTCAAAAGATTAATGTGTAGTCCAAAAGAATTACCTAACCCTACTTTGTCCCTCTTGGTTGGCTGCTTGCTTTTTGATGTATATATTAATTAAATTGCAATTAGACTGCACTCGCTGACCTTGCGCTGATTGTCTTAGTCAAACAAACGCGGTTATGCTCTCCTTCTTCGTCATCGTCATCGTTAATCCTCGTATTATATATAAATTATTATACCAGAAACATTAAAAAATAACATGCAGCACTAATAAAAATAATATCTTATTGTCCTAGACCAGCTAGAAGCCTAGAATATTGAAACTTGGTCAGTGTTGGCCACCTTAATTAAAATAAATGGTATCATGCAGAGAATTCTCCACGTGCAGCATTAAATCTTGACCTATAAATATGAACCATTCTCTCCCCAATATACACACAGCCTTACCACCCTCAGCCTCTTCTTATAGATATATACACAGATATCAAATATATATATTCTCAGCCTCCATCGACCATAAATCTCTTATTCTCTTTCAAAAAGACAACAATGGCACCAACCCTAAGTTCCTTGGAAGCATCCAACGGCCATGATGAGCCCAAAGTAGCAAGCATCAAGACACTAGCTGGCTCAGCTTCTCTTACTTCTGTCCCCTCCGAGTACACCTATACAAAAAATCCTAATGACCAAGGTGATGCCAACGACCCCGAACACTCCATCCCCACCATTGATTTCGCGCTTCTCACCTCGGGCTCTCCTGATCAACGCTCTAAAGTCATCCAAGAGCTCGGAAGAGCTTGCCAGGAATGGGGTTTCTTCCAGGTATACATATATACACATATGTACATTTTATTATTTTTATAGATGGATGTAAAAATTTATGTATATGAATGTTTGGTTTATTAGGTGATCAATCACGGTGTACCAGAGAGCTTGATGAAAGCAATGATCGACGCGTGTCAAAGATTCTTTGATCTGCCGGAGGAGGAGAAGAAGGAGTTCCAAACCAGGAGCCTATTGGACCCAATCAAGTGTGGCACAAGCTTCAATGTAGCAATTGACAAAGTTCGTCTATGGAGGGATTTCCTCAAGGTCATAGCACACCCTGACTTCAATTCACTCCACAAACCAGCTGGATACAGTGAGGTTTCTTTCGAATTCAGCAAAAGGACTCGGGAGGTGGCAACCGAAATATTGAACGGAATATCAGAGAGCTTGGGGTTGGAGGCTGAGTACATAGCAAAGGCCATGAACTGGGACCGTGGCTTACAAATCTTGGCCGCAAATTTTTACCCGGCTTGCCCGCAACCCGACCTAGCAATTGGCATCCCCCCGCACACCGATCATGGGCTGGTGACTCTCCTCATTCAGAACGACATGTGTGGTCTTGAAGTCAAGCATAATGACAAGTGGGTGCTAGTGAATGCTGCTCCTGGTGCTTTCGTTGTTAACATTGGTGACCAAATGCAGGTACCAAAATTATAAACTCGTCCACTTTAGACCTAATAATTAATTGAGCAAATTATACTTTAATACTCTGTGTTTATATTAAATTTTAAGGTTATATTTGAGTTTTAAATTTGCACTTAAGTATCCTGAATTTTTTAAAATGTTTCATCTTGGTCCATACGCTAAAATTTTATCATAAATCACGTTAATTGATGACATATCTCATGCGCGCGGGATCCACTATTAACGACTCTAAAGCTGAATATAGAGAAAAAGTAGACATATTGCGTCATTTTTTAGCCCAAATAAAGTGATGCGAAATCGTTACTTCGCTACTTTAATTAAAGTGATGCAAAATTGCTAATTTGCCCTAAACTCAGTTTCATATTCGTTTTTTGGTGGCTCCGCATAAGACAAGTCATCGATCAATTAACGGGATTTATGACGAAACTTTAACAGATGGACCAATGTGACATGTTTTAAAGAGTTCAATGTACTTAAGTGCAAAATTTTCAAACTCAAGTATAACTTTATAATTTGGTGTAAAATACGAGTATTAAAGTGTAATTTATCCTAATTAATTTGTTGGTAGTTTGGTACTGAATACTGATTGTCCAACTGTATAATGGTTAATTTTGTGTTAGATTTTGACGAACGATAAGTACAAGAGTGTGTGGCATCGCGCAACCGTGAACAACAAAGCTACGAGGATATCCATAGCCGTGCCTCATGGACCAGCACTGGACACTCCGGCGTTGCCGATTCCGGAGTTGTTAGAGAAGGAAGGACAAACTGCAAAATACATTGGAATGACATATGAGAAATTCATGGAGCTTCAGGCAAGCCCTGCTGCTTACATGATGCCCTGCTTAGATCACCTCCGAGTCAAGGATGACAACTGAAGCTGCCAATATGGATTACAGTGGTTTCTAGCTTATTAATTTGTCTCAATAAGAGCTTTGAGGCTCCTTGTTTATGTGTGTATATGAGTTTAATTTTGTCTTTTTTTTTTCATGACATTATTAATCTTAGTCCCTATGTAACTAGAGATTCAAATTTGTGCTTTTCATGTATTGAAAGTTAAGGTTGCAAAATGTCTTATTTTCTTTATTTAAGGTAATTTGTAAACCTTTTATTTTGATTTTGATAGTTTGGTAACTTGAGACGGGTAATATTAAGTGATAATTTGTTGTCTTTCTTAGATCACCACGGAATCTTGGCTCTTTGATTACTGTTGATGCCAAAAATGGACCAATTTAGAGTTACCTCGCTGAGCTCGCTTGACTCACTCTCCTCTGGGGTAGGAAGACCTGCAGGGAGAAGGTAAGAGCAAAGGAGCACCGGTGGGGTGTCAACCTAATAGTTTTCGATGCTTAAATAAGTTAAGTGTGGAGGGTACTGTAGTAATTAGGCAGCGTAAGGGCAAGGTTGTCATTGCCTTTTTGAGGGGAGGTGCCCTTGTATTTATAGTGGCATTGAATGTTGTAGGTGGAACATTTCGATGTGGGATAAATGTCCCTGATCCTAGAGCTGATATGTGTCTTGGTGGTCCCGAGTCCCGTGGTTGTGTTAACACAGTCGGCCGATGGACGAGTAAGCCTGGTCGGCTTAGTGGCTTTTGGTGTCTTTTGTCTAAGGTTGCGTTCATGTGGCCGATCGGCTAGGAATGTCCATAGCCGATCGAGTGCCACTTGCAAGATAAGTGTATGTCATCTTATACGGCCCACATGAACCTCGCAAGATCATGTGGTCAATCGGCTAGGAATGTCTATGGTCGATCGAGTGCCACTTGCAAGATGAGTATGTCAACTTGTACGACCCGCTGGAGCGAAATCTTGCACAATCATGTGGCCGATCGGTTAGGAA
Organism: Oemleria cerasiformis; assembly: GCA_037349345.1. Classification (NCBI taxonomy): domain Eukaryota; kingdom Viridiplantae; phylum Streptophyta; class Magnoliopsida; order Rosales; family Rosaceae; genus Oemleria; species Oemleria cerasiformis. The sequence continues at coordinate 7,014,918 of JAZGTL010000006.1, forward strand.
TGTCCATGACCGATCGAGTTCCACTTTCAAGATGAGTGTATGTCATCTTGTACGGCTCGCAGGAGCGGAACCTTGCACGATCATATGGCCGATTGGTTAGGAATGTCCATGGCCGACCGAGTGCCACTTGCAAGATGAGTGTGTGTCATCTTGTACGGCCCGTAGGAGCGGAACCTCGTATGATCATGTAGCCGATAGGCCAGGAATGTCCATGGTCAACCGAGTGCCACTTGCAAGATGAGTATATGTCATCTTGTACGGCCCGCAGGAGTGGAACCTCGCACGTCATGTGGCCGATCGGCTAGGAATGGCCATGGCCATGGCCGACCTAGTACCACTTGCAAGATGAGTGTATGTCATCTTGTACAACCCGTAATAGCAGAACCTCGCACGATCATGTGGCCGGTGGGCTAGGAATGTCTATGGCCGACTAAGTGCCACTGGCAAGATGAGTGTATGTCATCTTTTATAGCCCATAGGAGCGAAACCTCGCATGATCATGTGGCCGATCGGCTAGGAATGTCCATGGCCGATCGGCTAGGAATGTCCATGGCCGACCGAGTGCCACTTGCAAGATGAATGTAAGTCATCTTGTACAACCCGCATGAGTGGAACCTTGCACGTTCATGTGGTCGATCGGCTAGGAATGTCCATGGCCGACCGAGTGCCACTTACAAGGTGAGTGTATGTCATATTTCACGACCCACATGAGCGAAACTTTGCATGATCATGTGGCCGATCGTCTAGGAATGCTCATGGCCGACCTTGTGCCACTTGCAAGACTTCAGAGATGTGCTTCTGACATGATTTGAGGTATCTACATGGTATGAGTGGAGTACCACGCGTCGTACTTTCAATGCCTTTGGTTGTGTGCGCGACCCTTTGACTGGCTGAAGTGGGTTTGTAACAGTCGACTTTTGTTCTCCTATTAAAGCTCGAATCCTTCCTTATTTGTCACTTTGGATTTTGAGAGAAATTTTCAAAAATTTGAAGGCGATTTCCGGCGACTCTGAATCATGTTTAGGTTATTTCCGACGAGTACTTTGCGGTGGAGTTTATGGTGGAATTCCCATAAATAAGGTATTACCATGTTCTTCCTTTGCTTTTTCGATCGAATGTGTGACTTTTGCATGAAATGGTGATGAACTTGATGAATGTGTTTGCTTGGTCGTATGTGTGTCTAGTTGTTGTGTCTTGCGTGTTTCCCTTCATAGATTTTCCTTGTATATTGTAGATGTCAAGTTCAGTGGGTGATTCAGAAGAATCTGAGGATCGGTCCTATCATGCGTTTGACGGTGAATTAGAAGCTAGCTCGGCTAGCTCTGATTCGCTACTAAACATGTCTGAATCGGCCTCTAGTTCCCCTCGACCAAACCCTAGGGTAGAGCCAGAGGTGGATACTAACATAGGTGGACCGATCCTTAAGGCATCTCAAGGACAATCAGCCTAGGAACTGCAGGAAGAGCTTGATAAAGCTTTTGAATACATTGACACCCATTATGTGTCGGCCGGTGATGGGGCCGAGACCTCTAACACCATGGTGTCATCCGTTGAACAGAGTGAGTTGTTGAAGTCTCCGGCTGAGAAGGGTAAGAGTATAACTTTGAGTTCAAAGTCGGTGGAGATAGCATCGAGTTCAAGGCCGATGGAAATTGATGTGGAAGTGGTCGTTGAATTGATAACAGTGGCCAGCTCGGCCTATGAGGTTGATCGGCAAGTAAGTACCTTTGATGAGGATGACCTTCTGGCTTACCAAAGAGTGTTCAACATTCCAGATTTTGTAAAGATAAGATTTTTGGGAGAAGAGAGAGGCCGAGAAATCCGCCGATCGGTTGGGCGACCTTTCATCCATATAATTTTAGTCATGGGGTGATGCTTCCTCTTCATCCATGGCTGCAGAAGATGGCCGTTGAAGTGGGGGTTGCTCTCGGTTAGCATAATCTAAATTGTTGGATTATATTAACTAGGGTGTATACGGCTTTCAAGTTGTGCGGGAAGAGTGAGCTGACTTCGGGTCATATCAACAATTTGTACAAATTTGTGAGGGTTACGACTGGCTGGATATACATAGAGTCTAGGACGAAGAAAAAAGGGGGCCCTTTATTGAAGATACGCCGACCTCCCAGAAGGCTTGGAAACATAATTTTATGTATGTTTATAGGAATTGGGAGGGAATAGACATGCCCTTCTTCGGTCGATGCAAGCCACACGTGTATCAGTCGAAAGGTGGTAGATGTAGGAAATTTTTGTCTTGTTTTGTTGTATAATTACTTTGTGAATTATATGGCCGATAAGTGTTGACTTGAATCCTATTTTTTGTTGACATTTTTAAGTGGCCTGATATCAGTGATCAGGAGAAGGCCGACTGCGCTGAGGTGTTTTTTAAGCTTGACCGGGCTGAAATGAGTAGAGATTATCTACGGCTACTTACTCATCTCTTGCAAGTTGGTCTGATACCCGCTATGCGTAAGTGTCACTCGGCCTTAGTTAGTTAGGATTGTGCTTCAGCCATTTACTAACTTTTTATTGTAGCTACGATCGAGCAATTAACCAAGAGAATGACGAAGATTGCAGAGGTGTTGAAGAAGGCAGCTGAGACAAAGACTGAGGCTGAGAAGACCGGAGCATCCATAAGGAAGGGTGACTTCATTAAGCCGATCAAGACAAGATCGACTTCGAAGGTTTATTTACGAGTTGATGATGATTTGGCCGAGCAGGGTGGTCATGAGGCGTTGGATTCCCAAGGGGTGGATCATGTTACTGGGGAGCCACTAGCATAACTTTTTGCAAGTGCATCTGGGTCGGTCCCTGCCTAGCCGATTACTAGCTGTGGGCCATATGCTAATCGGCCTCTTGTTCCTCCCTTCATCAATCTTGACGATGAAGCCGATGAACGTCACCGAATAATGGCTGAGGAGAGGAAAATGAGGGGGAAGAAGCGGAAGGAGTTGGCCTCCGATTATGAAGATGTGCTTCAACAGAAGAAGCAGAGTTAGGTTGAGGCCCTTGAGACAGTTCGTAAGATCATCTATCCTAACACCGACTTGAACTTGGAAGGCCGAAGGGTCCTTAAGAAGATGAAGAAGTCGTACCTTGATGCTTTCCTTCGGTCCTATTTTTTGAAAACTGATGGGGAACCGAATATGGTGAGGACCCAGGAGGTGACGAGACTTGGAGGCAGTTGTCTACGACCTTCCATCCTTCTCAGCTAGACTTCATGAACACTATTGTTCGTGGGTCTCAGTATGAGTTGGATGAGATCGCGGCCTTGAAGGCAAAGGAATTTGCTGATAGGTGTGACACGACTATGCGAGCTGGGCCATATGTAAGTTCCTTATGTTTGGCCTTGTATTTTGTTTTTTGTACTCCTGCTTTTCTTTATCTCAGTATTTGGTGTTTATGCAGTTCATTGGTGAGGTCTTCACCACCTTTCGGCATGCTAGCCAAGCCAGGGAGAAAGCAGCCGAAGAGCACCAGGCCTTGAAGTCAAAGATGGACTCCTTGGTCGAGAAAGAGAGGATGGCCGAGAGGTCTATTCAGGCCAAGGTGGATGCCGAGCTCAAGGTGAAAGAGCTAGAGAGGAGGCTGGCTGCCCAGCAGGATGAAGCGAAGGCAAAGGTGGGCCAATAGTACCCTTGCATGAAGGCACTTGTCGCATTTTTACGTGAGTTCAATGGCGTCTGAGAGCATGGTGGGCCAATAGTACACTTGCATGAAGGCCTTTTGTGCCAAAGTTTGTGCTCCATAGTGATCACCACAAATGCCTTCGTGCATTTCTCTTAGCACGTAATCACCCATGTCTGGTGTCAGGCACTTCAATTGTGGGGTAGTAAAACCACGCTTGTAGAGATGGTCATGTTGGATGGTGTACCGAGCTGATTGTCTCTTGATTTTCTTGGCCTCCATCATGTCCTCTGGTAAAGTGCCATCTTGGAGGAAATCTTTGATGGGATCCTTCCAGGTGGGATTGGTGTTGATGGTGTATATTAGGCGTGGTCTCGTGTTGGGCACGTGTTGGACTTCCACAAGCACCCTTCGCTTCTCCTTCTCATCCAGTGAGGATGCAAGTCGTACCAGAGCATCAGTATGGCTGTTTTCCGATCTGGGTATTTTGTTGATTTCATAGGCCGAGAAGCTTTGAACAAGTTGCTTTGCTAGGACCAAGTAAAGTGACATGGATATGTCCTTTGCTTCAAAGTCGTTGTTAATTGGGATGACCACCAATTGTGAATCATTGTAGATCCTCAACTGTTTGGCCTCCAGGTCTTTGGCTAAGCGTAGGCCAGCCAACAGGGCTTCATACTCGGCCTCGTTGTTGGATGCCTTGAAGCGGAAGCATAGGGCGTTTTCTAGCTTGACTTGTTATGGGGAAGTGAGAACTAGTCCTGCACCTGATCCACTATGGCAAGCGGATCCATCCAGGTGTAGTGTCCAACATGGGCGATGCAGATCAATTGGGGGTGCCTTGGTTGATTATGGGATTTCCATGGTGGTGATTCCTTGCGGAGGGTTGCCTCCGGTGGTATGTATTGTGTGGGTTGGTAGGAGTATTCGGCGATGAAGTCAGCCACTGCTTGTCCTTTCTCAGCTGTCTTTGCTACATAGGAGATGTCGAACTCGCTCATCTTGATTGCCCATTTGGTGAGACGACCAGAGATGTCTGGCTTCTGTAGAACTTGTCTCAAGGGTTTGCTGGTGACGACCTTAATCTCATATGCTTGGAAGTATGGCCTGAGCCTCCGTGCTGTGACTACTAGAGCCAGAGCAAGTTTTTCCAAGTCAGGGTACATGGTCTCTGCATCCTGAAATGCTTTGCTGACGTAGTAGACGGGATGTTCTACCCCCTTCCCATCTTGTGATAAGAACAGAGCTAACAGCTGAGGTTGACACTGATAAAGTATACGAAGAGATGTTCTCCGATCTCTAGTCTTGCTATCAGTGGTGCCCTGCTCATGTATTGCTTGAGTTCAACGAATGTCTTGTTGCATTCCTTCGTCCAATCAATTTGTTTGCTCTTGCTTTTTAGAGCTTTGAAGAATGGGGCGCATATGGCCATTGCTTTAGATATGAAGCGAGTGAGAGCTGCCACACATCCCATCAAGCGTTGGATGTCCTTGTGGGTTTGTGGAGGTTGCATGTCAAGGATTGCCTTAATCTTTTCAGGATTTACCTCAATACCTCTCTGGTTGATCATATATCCCAAAAATTTGTCGGATCCCACTATGAAGACACATTTGGTGGGGTTGAGGCGCATCTTGTACTCCCTGAGGACTTTGAACATCCTAGCAAGGTTGGGAATGTGCTCGTCATCTATTTTTCTCTTGACAAGCATGTCGTCCACATAAACTTCCATTGTTTTACCGATTTGATCGGCTAACATGAAGTTGACCAATCTTTGGCATGTCGCTTCTGCATTCTTTAGGCCAAAAGGCATAACATTGTAGCAGTAGACACCTAGGTTAGTTCGAAAGCTTGTATGGATGTGATCACCTGGATTCATGAGGATCTAGTTATAGCCCGAATGCATCCATGAAGCTGAGTAATTCATGTCCCGCGGTGGCGTCCACGAGCATATCGATCTTAGGTAATGGGAAACTGTCCTTGGGATAAGCCTTGTTGAGATCGGGGAAGTCGATGCACATGCGCCAGGATCCGGATGGTTTCTTGACGAGCACCACGTTTGCTACCCAGGTGGCATATATGGCTTTCCGGATGAAGGGTATGGTGCTCAACTTTGTGATTTTGGCCTGCATGGCCAATTGTCTCTCAGTGTCATAGCTTCGCTGCTTCTGTGTGACTGGTTTGAATGATGGGTCGATGGTGAGCCTGTGGCAGATCACATCAGTGGAGATGTCGGGCATGTATGCGTAAGACCATGCAAACACTTCGGTATGTTCCTTTAAGAATTCCACGAGGGCTGCTCGTATGGTGGGTTTCAGCTTTGATCCTATCTGGACCATGCGATCTTTGTGTTGATCAGATAGTGGTATTGCCTCTGTCTCTTCCAAAGGTTCGACCTGTGGCATGTTTGCAAGGTCTCGTGGATCTTCCGGAGGGCTGTCCCAGAATTCTTCCATGAGTTTTGGGTTGATGGGTTCATCTCCCAGAGCGGTTTCGGTGACTGATAGAGTTTCTGTTTGATCTGGTTGATCCTGCTTGCTCGTCTTGGTTAAGGCCATAACATAGCATGTTCTTCCGGAGAGCTGGTCTCCTCCCACTTTTCCCGTTCCCATGGCAGTTGGGAAGATGAAAGTGGGTTGCCATGATGGCCTTCATTTTATTGAGTAATCCTCTTCTGATAATGGCGTTGTAGGTCGTGGGACAATCTACCACAAGGAAGGTCGTGATGGTTGTGGCTATCTTTGGGGTAGTGCCCATTGATACTAGTAGAGAGATGATGCATTTGGGTAAGACTGAGTCCCCTGAGAAACCCAGAAGTGGCGTGACCTTTCGGTCTAGCTCCTTCTCGTCTATGCCCATCTGTTTGAAAGCATCCCATAAAAGTACATTGATTGAGCTCCCGGTGTCAATAAGTATTCTTCCTATGTCGTAGTTGGAAATTTGGGCCCTGATGATGAATGGGTTGTCGTGCGGGAACACGATGCCATTCTCCTCTTCCTTTGAGAATGTGATGGGTTGCCATCCGTTTTTTGGCCACCTTAGCTGCTCGACTGGAGTCAATGCTGAGTACTTGGTGGTTGGCTTGGGTAGCTCGAAGGAAGTCTTCTTCGCTCGGTTGGAAGTTAGTGAAGAGGATAGGGTCGGTCCTCCGCTAATGGTGTTGATCTGCTGTTGTGTTAGGGGCAAAGGGGTATGTTGTAGGAACTGATTAAGTCTGCCTTCGCGGACTAGTTGCTCGTCAATGTCCTTGAATGCAATGCACTCCTCAATGTTGTGGTCATTGTACATGTGATATTGGCAGAAAGCTTCTTTGTTGACGATGGGGCAGTAGTTGGGGTTTCTGAGCTTGGCCTTGGGGATCATGCCTTCCATGTTTAGCAGTATGTGGTCCAAAGAGGTGTTCAATATCGTGTATGTTTCAAAGCGACGCCTTGGTCTGGAGTTGTCTCCTACCAAGTCTCGTGCCCCTTGGTGATGGTTGTCACCTCGCTTGAATCCCCTGTTATCGTAATTTGGTCGACCCTTCTTGTCATGATGTTGTCCGTCATAGGTGAGTTTCCTCTTTCCTTGATGAGATTGGTTGGAGCCATGATTGTAGCCTCCCGAGTTATGGTTGGTCTTACCTTGGTTGTTGTTGCCTGGAGGAGTTGAGTATGAGGGTGTTTTGGTCTCCTTGGTGGGAGTGTGGAAGAATTCTGCTTTGGCGTGGATTGCCGCCCTTCGTATGATCTCATTGTAATACTTCCAATCTTCAGTATGGGATGCATACTTGAAGGGTGACTCCCTGAGGCCGCTTCAGAAAACGTTGGATGCAACCTTGTCATCCGTGTTCCGACAGCGGGAGTATTCGAGGATAAACATGGCGGCATATTTTTGAAGTGTTTCGTCTTCTTCCTGCCTGAGGGAGAAAAGATCTTACGTGGTGACCAACATATCCGTCTAAATCATGAACTAGTTGAGAAAGCTTGTCTGTAATTCATCAAAGGAGTCGATGGTAATGGGAGCCAGGCGGTAGAACCAATTAAAAGCTGTGTCGGTAAGAGTAGAGCTGAAGATCAGGCATTGGACCTCGTCCGTCACGTTCTTGTATGCATGGGTGGAGACATAATTATTTAAGTAGGTGACGGGGTCACCTTTTCCCGTGTAGAGAGCTATTTTGAAAGGTTTGACCTCTGACCTATGTCTTGACCGAAGGATTCGGTTGGTGAAAGGACCAGTGCTAATCTTTCCCTAAGTTGGTGCTTTACCTTTTTCCTTCTCTGCCTCAAGATTGAGCACTCGGCGTATGAGACTTTCCACCAGGGAATTGTCCTGTTGAGGTGGATGCGGGTTTGGTTGGTGTTCCTCTTGATCATTGCCTCTTTCTCGGTGATCTCTATTTCTCCTTCGGCCATAAGAGTAGCTCATGGTAGTTGAGCCAGTCTCATCTTGCATTTCTTGGGTGCTGGCCCTCTGTTGTGGTTCATAACCTCTCGTCCTTTGATCTTCTCGGCCATTGGCCATGTCGGAAGAGTGACTCGTCGTCTGTCGGCCTGCCATAGTTAAAATGGGTAAGGGAGGTTATCCACTGCCCTAGGATCTGATGTAGCGTAAGTTAGGCGGAGGGGCTATAACTCAACTTGGCGATCTTCTAGTGGTCGACGAGCGTCCCGATAGATTCTTGGTTGAGAAGGGCCAACGCCATTGGGTGGTTGGATCAACAGTCACCCTCCGAATGAGGTGGGGTTTGCCTTAGACTGCTGTTTCTTATGCCTGTCCGAGGGAATTCCCTCGATGACAAGTTGATCAACCGGGGTCTGATCGGTCACAATCTGGTCGGCCAGTACTTGGTCCACTGGTCCCTTATCTCGCCCTTGCTTGCACTGGGACATACTTACAAGGGCGAGTGTGCTCTCGTATTGCTCAGACAGGACCTGGTTCTTACCGTCCATCTTGGCGTTGTGAGCCCTAAGCTCAGCCATTTCTCGTTGGAGGTCGTCCAACGTCTGTCTCAGCACATCAAGGATGTTTTCCCTTGAGCTCCTTTGTAGGAAAGGTGTGTTGTTTAGTTCCCCTTCATCTTGACTGTCCAACATGCCTCAAGGGTGTTAGGACGGCCTAGGTGGTAAGTGAGTTCGTGGGAGGTTGTTTCAGAATTCTCACAGACGGCACCAAACTGTTGATGCCAAAAATGGACCAACTTAGAGTTGCCTCGCTAAGCTCGCTTGACTTGCTCTCCTTGGGGGTAGGAAGACCTGCATGGAGAAGGTAAGAACAAAGGAGCACCGGTGGGGTGCCGGCCTAATAGTCTCCAATGCTTAAGTCAGTTAAGTGTGGAGGGTACTGTAGTAATGAGGCAGCGTAAGGGCAAGGTTGTCATTACCTTTCTGATGGGAGGTGCCCTTGTATTTATAGTGGCATTGAATGTTGTAGGTGGAACATTTTGATGTGAGATAAATGTCCCTGATCCTAGAGCTGACATGTGTCATGGTGGTCCCGAGTCCCGTGGTTGTGTTAACACAGTCGGCCGATGGATGGGTAGGCCGACCAGATCTGGTCGGCCTAGTGGCTTTTGGTGTCTTTTGTCTAAGGCTGCGTTGGTGGGATGCACCTGATGTTGTAAATTTATATTGTTGTTTTCTTGTTGAGCCGAGGGCCAAGTATGATTTTGGTGGGACTGATCGGTCTTGACCAGGTTGACCAAGTTAGGTACGAACAATTACCTAAATTAATAGTTGGCCACAAAATCAACTATTAAAAGACACACGTAGAATTATATAAGGATTATAAGCTCAATATAACGGCACTATACTATCACTATAAGAACACTATATAAGAACTTGTTATTGACACGAAAACTCAGTCTTCGAAATTTGAAAAATTTCAAAGTAAGATCTCAATCTTGTTTTGAGCATAAATGTCTTGTTTCTTAACCTTTTTGACTGGTTCAAAAAGCTAAATTGAGTTGTTTTCCATTTAGATTTTGATGGTGTCATTTTTTCAAGCTAAACATATAATATAATCACAATTATAGAATTTACAAAAATGACGTTTGTCATTTTTGAGAGAATATGGTGTTTTTATTTCAATTCTCCCTTTCTAACTCTTTCGCTCCGAAGAAGTAGCGAAACAAACCAATATTATGGAAACGAGATGAGATCAAGGATGCAGCTATGGTAAGTCTGCACAAGGGGAGCAGAAAAGAGGGGAGAAAAAAGAGAATAGTACTTACATTTAGGGCTAAATGTGCAAATAAGAGAAAGTTAAGTTTAAAGTAGAATGACTTTTAATAATGTATGCATTTTGGAATATGAAAATATAGTCTAACTTTAACAACGTGGTGTAAATTGTCCAAATGGCATATCATTATGATACAATCCGACCTGGAAAGTCCACGTAGATACTGAAATCGAGGTATGTTGGCCGACATCTGAATGGTGACGTCCAATTGCCAAGAGCTAAAATGTTGAAACGGTGAGTTTTTAGGAGGTCGTGTGAAAAGTAATTAATAAAAACCAATTAACGATTCACCGCGACAACGGAAGTACATAGCAAAGTACATAACTTTGATGATCATAAAGTTTAAACAACCATATGAGTTATCCCGATTTCCGAACGGTCACACCTGAAGGCGCCGGTGTGAAAGGCAGAGTAGTAATTGAGAACTCCTCCTCGAAATGCGTGAAGTACCACTAAGACCTAAGGGGTACAAAAACAGAAGGATGAATGGACCTTACAAGTTATTTCAGTGAAATACAGTAAGTTAAAAACATGTTTTAACCCCTCATATTTGAAAAGAAGCTCAAAATTTACCATCGAGGTATAAATAATAAACATACAAGTTTTACGATAAATAATAATAAAATAATAAGCAGATAAGAGGTCCTCCCGAAGCAGAAAGTATGAAACATATAACCCACTAACTCTTGAGTAAAATCGTGCACGGTAAACTAACTCAAAATCTCAATAACACTATACCATGTAGAACATGTATCCCATAATGTCTATAGTCGCACGAGTCATGCGCACATGACAGACTAGGTATCTCGCTCGTGTACCACAACCACGTGAAGGCTGGGTGCTAAGCACCATCACCACATGTCCCCTAGGAGCTCTGGGACAAGCTGGCGCTATTTAACTAGTATTAGAGCGATCGCATGTGAACGATCACGTGGCAGCTGGTCTGTGGCCAACAGACAGGTACTGATACCAACGAATCTAAGTGGGCATACAACTATAATCTCAACTCGATAGTCGTATCTCAAAATAACCATCTCAAGGACGTTTAACCACTTTTCACAATCATAATCAAGCAACGAGGAAAACCTTTAAAAACACATGCATATGCACACACACATCTCGTGAAGCTAATGTATGCATAAGCAATCTCGTAGTAGTGATCACAAGCTAAGTTCTAACAAACCATGCTCGGGATTAGTAATGTTACTAACCAACATTCTATCTACTACTTCCAACCACAACAATCATGATCTTAACTACTGTTATGGTGACATCCAACAACCATACTCAAGCAAACATACTCGGGAATAAAGTATAACTAACATCATAACTTATCATTTCTATTTTCAACAACTTAACACATTAAGCATTCATGTTCTCAAATAATGGCATAGAAAACGTGCATGTAAAAGATAATGATAAAAACAAGTTTTGAGAAAGTGGTCCACTCACTCTTGGTTGGGGACTAAGTCACCCGACAACAGCAAGTCAACGTAAGCTCCAAATTGTCCAATTCCCTAATCCAAGACCAAACACAATACTCACAAACACGTACATAAAAGCAACTAAAGAAATTTCTAAAAGAAGGGCTCAAGGATATACCTAAATTGGTTCCTAACGATTGAAAGGCGTATAAAACAACTTAAACATCCCAACTATGGGCTCAAGCGCCGGCAGGAGGCCGGACACGCCTCCATGCACCTCCGCTAACGGATGCTGGAATTTAGAAATTTCGTCAGAAAATTCTGCATCAAATTTAACATGCAATACACAAAACGTAACTACTCAAAAAAAGGATTCCAAAAATCGTGTTTCTAGGTCAAGAGGGTACCTAACGTAGTCCGAAATTCGCTGTTAAATCTTGATGGTTCTAGCGTCCGCACGGCTAGGGATGGGCATAATTACCCATGGGCTTGGGTACCCATGGGTATTAGCTATATGGGCAAAAATATTGATGGGTAAAAAATTACCATCACTTGATGGGTAGGGCAAGGGTTACCCGCGGGTACCCTTTACCCGCTAAGAAGAACAACATAATTTACTTCGATTTCTCCATCTCGACCTCTCTTCTTCTCACTCTCTTCTCTTCCGAACGACCACGACGACAAGAACCAGAGGCTATCGCTCCAGCTAGTACGACAGTAAATGGGCAGGGTTAGTTTCGCCCTAACCAGATGAAGCCAAATGAGGTGGTCTTGCAAGCTGGTCGACCGGAAACGATGTGGAGGGCAGCGAGGGTTTTCTGGGTTCATACCTTCGATTCGACTCTTCCGGCGAGTTTCGACGGTGGATGAAGCCGATCGTGGTCGAAACTGGGCACGATGGTGGTTGGTGGCGTTGCGGTCGCAAAGAAGAGAAAAGAAGAGTCAGGGAGAGAGAAGGGGATTGGGTAGAGAGAGTGTGAAAAGTGAAAAATGATGAAAAATGGTGGGTGGGTAGATTTTTAGAATTTAAGAAAATGAATCAAATCAATAAAATAATAATAATAATAGTAACATTTCTAATTTTTCTTAAAAAAATTAATTCCTAGCGAAATTTAACGAATTCGATATTCTCGCTTTGAAACTTTCTACCCAACTTTTCAATTTAAGCTAAAAATTCGGAGTATAACTTCAAAATTAGCTCCTTTTACTAACTTAGTAAATTTCATGAAAATTCGGTAATTAAAAATAGAAGGGTAATTTGGTAATTTAATCGTTCCAATTTTAAATTTCTGGAGCGGATTGCATAAATGCTTTCATTATTTTGTTATAATTTTATAAGCTTGAACTTAAATTTTGTAATATTTTTAATTTTTATACATGTATTAGGACTAAAAGGGAAACTAATGTTGTGTTTAATAATTAATTTTGAGATAATATGTTTGCTTTTTATAAGAGGAGAAAAGAAAATGAAAAGCAAAAAAAAAAAGCAAGAAAAAAATTGAAAGGGAAAAGAAAAGGTAAAATTGTCATGGATACCCATTGCTCAATGGGTAGGGTTTAGGTATACCTTTAAAAATTGAGAATGAGTGTAGATGAGTATAATACCCATTTGTACCCATGTTGGGTAAGGGTTTACCCATACCCTTAATTTTATCCATGTTGGGTAAGAGCTTACCATGCCCCTAATTTTACCCATTTTGTCATCCTTACGCACGGCCTTGTTTTTCCCTCGCGAATTCGATCGCCATTCTCGCACCAAAACATGCATGCAACCAGTTAATCTTCAAGTACTTTTCACCAGAAATCCAAAAGAGAACTCAATCGAAGTCCTTACCTGTGAAGGCTAGAAAATGCAAAGCTCGCTGCAGCCGCCGTTTCCCTCCTCGTTTCTCACTCCTCGGTTCACATCGACGATGAAGGTTGCTAGGGTTAAGTTCGCCTCGTCAAGACTCAGTCCTGGGTGGTGGTTGCAGAGGCTGGGTCATCGGATTTCGTGGGTGGTGCGGTGGCTCTGCGTTTTCCGGCGAAAATAACCACCGATGTTCCTGGGTTAAAAACACCATGCAATCAATCCAGCATTGAGTTCTTGACTCAACTAAAACAATGGTTAAACTTTCAGGGCTCAAGCTCACTTGGTTCGTTCACAATATCGCTGGGAAGCTTCAGCTCCGCCGAGCTTCTTCTCCTCGATACCCATGCCACGGTGGCCTTCGATGGTCATCGATCACAGGTTTGGCTTCGTCTCGCTGAGGTGAAGCTATTGGTCGTGGTTGGAGTGTATGAACTGACTGGAGTCGACGCTGCTGGAGGTGATCGGTCGGAGTTCTATTTTTGGGCTCCTCGACAGCGCTCTAGATGAGGAGAGGAATTCGAGGGAAGAGATGAGAAGTCTAGGGAGGAAGGAGACTTCGAGAGGGTTTGGTGGCCTTGGTTTAATGGCAAAAGTGCGTGTGTGGTGAAGGTGGTGTTGCAAGTATGTCTCGAACGAGAGGGAGAAGGAGACGTTCGAGAGTCAGATGGAGTGATGAAATAAAATTACAAGGGGATGGGTGTCTTCTAGGTTCTAGTCTTCGAAATAGAGTGAAAGTGAGACAAAGATAAATTAAGAGATAGTGAGGAAGTGGGCTTGGGTTCGCTCACACAATTGGTACTTAAATCACAATTTGGGCTTGAAAGTGATTTTGGGCTTAATTTTTGGGCTCCTCGACAGCGCTCTAGATGAGGAGAGGAATTCGAGGGAAGAGATGAGAAGTCTAGGGAGGAAGGAGACTTCGAGAGGGTTTGGTGGCCTTGGTTTAATGGCAAAAGTGCGTGTGTGGTGAAGGTGGTGTTGCAAGTGTGTGTCGAACGAGAGGGAGAAGGAGACGTTCGAGAGTCAGATGGAGTGATGAAATAAAATTACAAGGGGATGGGTGTCTTCTAGGTTCTAGTCTTCGAAATAGAGTGAAAGTGAGACAGAGATAAATTAAGAGATAGTGAGGAAGTGGGCTTGGGTTCGATCACACAATTGGTACTTAAATCACAATTTGGGCTTGATAGTGATTTTGGGCTTAATTTTTGGGCTTGGGCCAACTTGGGCTCAGGCTACACAAAACAAGATCCAATTTCGCTAAATACATTAGGCTCAACAAAAGCTTGTAGGGGTATTTTAATCAAATCAAAATTCTAAGTTTTGAGTTTACGGAACGGGATGTAACACATTAGGTAACAATTGAGTCCCAATTAATGTAATACGCTTTCATAGTTTCATATACCATTGATAATCTTATTGTCGGCCGTCGACTCTACATATAGAAGCTAGCAATTTCTTGTGAGTGAAACATATGTCGTTGATGCTTTAATTTAATTGAGTTTTGTTCCAATAATATCACAGACAAAGACCTACGTAGTTTGTATGCATTTGGAATTATTCAAGAGGAATTAGAGAATTATCTAAGACCTCTTAGCCAAAGAGAAAATTAGTTTCCTTATGAGGAGATAATGTGATTTGCTGCACTAAAAGTTTACTCAGTAAATTCAATGGGACACTCCTCCCATGATGGAAGGAAAAAGATGAGCAAATGCATATAAATTGCAAATGCATATAAATTGTATCACTCCGTAGAATATGTTGAACGTTGGTGAGTTTTTTAATCTTTAATTCAAACTCAAATCTTTCCAAAAATAATTTGGGTCACTAGAAACCAGGGCCCAAAGCCCTAGTCCTTGATTAATTGATATGAATTATCCAAATTCTAAATCTTAATCCACCCAAAATTACACATGGGTCACTCACCCAAACCCAACTTCCATGTTATTTGAGAGAACTTATCAAAAATAGGTAAAAATTAACTTTCAAATTAATAAATGTCACTTTTTATAAAACATTTCAAAATATAACTCAAAAATCTACGTAAATAGACTTAAATGTCCTCAAATTAAAAAACTAATTACACTTCAAAACCAAAACATAACACGGTGAGTTAAAAACTGCAATGAACACCACCCTAACCACAACCCGTGACAGGCCCCACTTGTACATTCGTCCACCGATCCAACTTTTCAAGCTATGTTTTTTTTCCTATTATGAAATTATGAGAATGAGAGAAGAAAAAACAATAGAAAACATAAAAGAGAAAGGGGTTATAGAGAAATCTGGAAAATTATAATGTTAGCCAGAAGTGAGTGAGCGAGTTGAGGAGACAATCGTTTATTCAATGTGCCGTGAATGTGCCACCGAACTCCACTTATCTAGACGAAGCCAAGAACCGAGTCTAGGACTTGTTCAGGGGTGCCTGCATATCTATACCCACCATCATGGACACCTACAATCTAGACGATGTCGTTGCACCCACTCATCTCCGCTCCGTCGTCTCCGCCGAAATCTGGAAAAATTCCTCCAACGACACCACATCATTGGCCAATTATGTGCCTAGCCACCAAGGGCTTGTGCAGGATTTGGGCACCACGGATCAGGGTGCCTCTGGTTTTCTCAAAGATTTTTACAAGAGCAACTATTTTGAATTTCGATTGATGTGTTCGTGCTCATGCTTCTATGGGACTTTTGCTTTGTGATTTCCTAAATAAAGGATTACTTGACAATATTTTTGTATCTTTATGTTGGATTTAGATTTTTAAGGTCAGTGGGTTCTACATGATTTCTGTTGTTTATGAAGTAATTAATGCTTTGAAATCAAAAAAAAATTCTGGGAAATTTTATAGGCCGTCGGTGTTTGTCGAGTAACTGCCGGCTACCATGGATGAGAGTAACGAAGGTTAGATGAGAGTGAGTATAAAAAAGGGAGGGTATTTAAGTATTTTTAGCTACAATTTCTGTTATTTTTGAAAATTTTGTAAAAATGTGACATTTATGAATTTAAAAATTAAATTTTGACTATATACAATAAAAACTCGATAATTAATCATGGGATATATTAGGAGTTGTTTGAATGAGGGAGTTTGTCCAACCCCATTTCAACTCAAACTTCCAACAAAAGAGCCCTAAAATTAAGATTGAGCAATCTTACTAAGAGACTTTTGAGGCACAATTTCCATATTCTCATAAGCACACATGTTTAAATGTAGATTATTACATGTGGTAATTTTAAAGTTCCTTATTGCAATTTTTAAATACTAAGTTAGCCATGAACTATGAAAATAGTTTCCCAATATATTTCCTTCAGTGACTATATGTCAGAGGTAGGATCATTTTAAGAAAATTAGATAGCGCGAAGAACTAAATATCTCAAATTAAGGGAAACTTACAGAGTGAATATAGAATAAATTTTTAATGAATGAAACATTTGAAGAATATAACCACTTATTTTTATACGTGTTTTCGCAATCCAACCACTAAGATTTATAATGAGGCATTATATAGACAAATGAATAGTTGAATCAAAACAAAATATATACCTAACACACAAAATTCAATAGGACATATATTTGAAATTCCTAATCGATTGTGGTAAATTGGTTTGCAATCACATCTGTTTAGCCATGAGTACATGCACGCGAGGCGGGCTGGTCGTCAATGCAATTCGAGTCATTTCGGTACATCGTAAACAAGCAGTAAGTAAGCTTTGGCTGCACGGCATGGCCCAAGGCTTACATACTGGTTATACTCTGGTAGTCGACATTTCATGGGTTTGTGGTTGCATCCGTTTAGCTTTGAGCCCGGGATGGAAATGAGTGAGATGAAAGTTGAAAAATTCTTGTGACCATTGCTTTCAATGCATAGACGGTGAGTTATGCGTTACACTCACGAGAAATGTCTAGTTTTACTGATATTGAGTTAAACTTGTTGATGAGTGCTAGCGACAGTTGGTTACCATGCAAAGACGGCCAACCACGCGTTACATCCGTGAAGAAATCTCTCTATCTTCTTTTTATAATAATCATGTCTTTATGACATGCTAAGACGACCAGTCACACATTACACGCAGACTGAATATTTGATTTTGCAAGCATTTAGAGTTAAAGTGTGGATGAAAGGAAGATTTTAGAGCTGCAAAGACGACCGACCACGCATTACACGCAAGATAAATAGCTAGCCTTTTAAGCATTGGAGTTAAAGTTGAAAATTGCAAGAGACATACGTTAGCTATGCAATGACGTCGACTAATCTCTCAATTCACGCTTGATATGAATATAAACCTTGCAGACATTGGGGTTAAAGTTGAGCAGTATGAGGCGAAAAATACGAGCTATACAAAGAAACCAACCACGCATTAGTAATATCTGATTTCGTAGAGATAAGGAGTTAAAGTTGAAAATTGCTTGGGACAATTGCTTTGCAATGCAAAGACATTCAATTATGCGTTACACTCACGAGAAATGTCCAATTTTACTGACATCAAGTTAAAGATGTTAATGAGTGCTAGCGGTAGTTGGTAACTATGCAAAGACGACTGACCACGCGTTACAAACGACATCTCAATTATCTTTATTTTAATATGTTTAAATTTTGTATAAACAAAGCCCATGCTTCTAATAGTAATTACAAATTTGCCATTTCAAACTCTTGTGTTGGTCCTTTCACTTTGTAACTTTAACAAACAAAGAAAAAATGAAATTCACTTTTCAAATAGGGCATGAGGTGACGATAACAAGAAGAAGTAGTTCACTTGTTCCCCCACTTCGTGAACTTCAAAGTGTACTTGTGCTCAATTTTCTTTTTATTGCCAAAAAAAAAATGGTGTTTAATTGTTTCTGGACTATTTCTAACCGTCAGATACTGCCTGCAAAGTCATGCACGATCAAGATGGAGAGTCAAGGTGAACGTAGAAAGCTTTAATGGCAGCTTTGTAGTTACAAATAAAACTATGGTCATTATTATAACCAAAAGAAAAATAAAATAAAATAAAAATAAAAGTTTTTATTTTTGTCAGAAGTTTTTGAAGATAAGAGATGCGTAAATAAGTAAAAATGAAATTTAAATGGGAAATAAAGTGCATTTGATTTTTACTTGACCGAACGGAACGTTTTAATCGCAACATCAATTCATTGAGTGCTCATATTTACTTGATTTATTGAAAATATTGTTTCTTATTTCTTAAACACACTTGTTAATAAGTTGTTATTATGTTTAATTTAAGAAGATTGTTTCTCAAAACACACTTTCATTATAAGTTTGGAGACAACGACAAAGATGTTACTTGCTAGCCTTAACAATTTATTATACCAATTTATTCCGCCACCCCATTTTATGATCGGAGCACCAATTCACAGCATAACAAAAGGAAAAAAATAATCCTCTTATTTTGTAGGCAACAAATATATAAATAATTCTTCACTTTTTACTTTTAATAAGGAACAGGAATATAAATAATCCACGCACAATGCACTTAGTTTTGCAACAACATCAAACCAAGGATATTACGCTTATCCGAAATTAAATCTTTGGATTTCGTACGAATGTGACTGTTGCTAATCGACTGGTCTATTGTTTTTTAAGTTTTTAGGAGCAAGTTAGTTCGATTGATAACAAATATTTGAATACTCTGATTCCAATGCCAATCATGGCTTATAAATTTTGCAAATACAAATAGCGATGGACGAAACTATTTGTACGGAAAAGTACTCATACCAGTCATCTTTATGTTTCTTATTGATAAAGAAAATTTAACGAAATTTATGCGCTACGTCTATCCCAATGTCATTATTATCACGTTTATATGTACAATGGTAGAAAAGTATAACATACTAAATTTCATTTTGACGAGATTTTCGGATTCATGATACATTGTATAGTGCCCGCTGTAAATGATAAATTATTTTCTACATAATACACCTCCGAGATTTACGATTTTTATATCTAACAAAATATAGCAAGTAATTATTCTAAAAAAATGGCATTTGCTGCTTTTTGAGATACGAGTGTCTATAGAAGATGAATCATGTACATATCACTGAAAATTTCATTTTGACGAGATTTTCGGCTTCATGATACACTGCATAGTGGCTGATGTAAATGGTAATTATTTTTACATAATACACAGATATGCATTCCGAGATTTACGGTTTTCATATCTAACAAAATATAGCAAGTAATTATTCTTAAAAAAAAAAAAGACATTTGCTGCTTTTTGAGAGAAATGTTTTTATATAAAATGAATCGTGTACCTATCACTGAATGTCATTTTGACGAGATTTTCGGCTTCATGATACATTGCATAGTGACTATTGTAAATGATAAATTAATTTCTACATAATACACAGATATGCATTCCGAGATTTATGATTTTTCATATCTAACATAATATAGAAAGTAATTATTCTTAAAAAATGACATTTTGCTGCTTTTTGAGAGAAGCGTTTATATATAAAACGAACCCCGTACCTATCACTAAATCATTCATAAGAAAAGAAAAACATTTCGCACAGTTTGAATGTATCCAGAAACAATATCAGAAGAAAACATCAAATTTTCAATATCGATTTTCTGTGACAGTTTTTCATTTATTCGTCATTGACGACCATAGGTTAGATCCTTTATATTATTGTTGTTATTATTATTTTTAATTATTAATATTTATTTATCCTGGTTGAAAGGTCCTCTAGTAATATCAATCCAGCAAAAGAATACTCAAGTTATCTCTCATTGACCAACAAAAAACGCTAAATTCAGGTTAATATCAATCCAGCTACCTTTACCATCAGTTTAAATTGCACTTTTACCGCACTCTCTCTTTCAGGGCCAGATAGAAGACTAAATTCAAGAAAGACACAGTTTCTCACCATTTCAGATCCTCTACCCCATTTCCCCTGTACCCTTCCTGTTTTCCTACTTCACTGTTTGACACCTGTCCGTCCATTTCACACCGTTAAGCCTAAATAAAATTACAAGTGATAAAAATAAATATAAAAAGAAAACAAGACCCAATGGGTTGGGACTGGTTTTCTGAGCTTTTTATTTTCATTTTTTATTTATTTTATTTAATTTTAGTTAGACTTGACAGCGTTAAGTGGGAGTTCGTAGGTAGACACGTGCCAAAAATCAATTAGCAGGTAGAGAGGATACAGGAAAAAGTGGAGCAGAGGATCTGACGTGTTTGTAAAGTCATTAACAATTTAACCTTAGGGGGGTGGGCATAAAATATATGAGGTGCCCAGAGTAGTTTCTATTTAATATATAAAGTATACTCTCTATCTATTTTGTCTTCTATACTCTGTCTCTTCTCTCTCTTCTCCCTCTCTCTCTCTCTCTCTCTCTCTCTCCCCTTCCTATTTTACTGTGGAAGAAACTGACTGTTTTTTCCGGCATTGACTGACCCAGCTCCGACTTGGAGTCGCACAGGCGGATCGGCGAGCTGAGCTGCAGTGCACTCAAATACATTTTACCATTTCTGTAAGCCTCTCACTAAATTCATGTTTTTTGACCCGACCCGACTCAATATTAGTTGTTGCATTTGTTTCCTATCAGAGAAGAAGATTTTATGCAGATATTATCATTTCTTCCTCATAATCTTCTTCCATTTAAACCCCTAATTATTAAATATAATTCAATTCACACAGATTCAGAAAATCTTTTATTTCTAACTTGCTTTCTATATTCCTGCTTTAATTTTGCTTCTATTTCCATTCATGAATTCCGAAAAACAAAACATGGCTGGGCTTGGTTGTTGAGAAATGGCTGGTGTGTATGTTTTTGAGCATTAATCACAGAGATTGCCCTTGTGTTTTTTCCTATCTCAAGGAGAGATTTTTACTTTAATGTGTATTATTTAATGCAGTACATGTTAGGTGGGAGAGGCTTGTTTTTGTGCATTTCTTGAGCTCAGGAAATGGGGATGACAAACAGAAGGGTTTGTTGAAAAATCGGACATTTTCGATTTTCCACAAAGCTTATCTGGTGGAGGGAGAGGGAGAGGGAGACCAGAGTGTTATATACCAAAATTGAGATTAATGAAACAGAAAGAGTAAGATAGTTGGTGAATTGTAGGGACTCAAGGATGAAATTTGGAGGGGGGTTTTCGATTCCCCTGGATGAGGATCACCGGTTCATGGATTCTTGGTTACCGCCGCCGACTCCTGAGAAGCCAATTCCATTGAAGCCTCATCCGATCCCAGTCAATCAACATGGGAACTACCTACAAGGTACAAATTGGCAACAACAGCTGACTGGAATGGGGGCTGTTTACAATGGCATGCCTCAAACAGTCAATCCCATTGGAGCCGGACATACAAACGGAGGGAATTTTGATTTAGATGGTGGCATGACTCATCAAACAGTCGCCCCCATTGGACCGCTGCATACAAGCGGAGGGAATTATGGTTACAATGGTGGCATGACTCATCACACACTCAGCCCCATTGGCCTGCTCCATACAAATGGAGGGAATTATGGTTATGGTGGAAGTCTGGCTGACCAAAACCAGATGATGAATCACTTTCCAACCTCCTCCTACAATGCAGGCTCCTTCACGCAGTTGCTCCGCGATGGCACCTCAATGTCACAGCTGCTACATGATAAGGCAGCTTTTGTTGCCTCGGCAAACATCAATCTGAGCAGAAGTGTAGACATGGCAGCGAGCACACCTCTGATTCCTAAGTCGCATCCTCAGTTGGGCAACCAAGGAAACAACACAGACAGTTTCGTGCTATCCAACGAAAATTTAAACAACGGCTCATATCCTGCAAGTAAGGTGATGAGCCAGCCCTTGGTTACGGATTTTCCTTCTCAAGCTGACAACGGTCAGAGAGATTCCAACTCCTTGCATTGGTTATTTGGCAACCAAAATCACTGCTCAAGTCCAAACCCATTGAGCAATGGTGACAGCTCATCCCAGATATTCCAGAGTAAGTAATTTAAACTCAGTGCTCATTTTTATGTAATTTATGCTACAAAATTGTGCCATATGCAATTATTCAGAACAGTAAGTGTTGATATTTATTCTGCTAAAGTTTTATAACCAGAAATTAGGAGTAAAGAAATATGTTTGAACTTGGCATTGATATTATATTGTCTTAAAACACAATCATAGATGAGATCATTTCCATGTGGGACTTTCATGTCTCCCTGAAATAAAATGAAATAATTCGCATCATGAACTATCTTGCCCTGGATGTTTCTTTCATAGTTTGAAGCAACTCTGTATGCGCTGTAATTTGTTTCTGATATGTACTTTGTAATGTAGTTTTAAAGAACCAAAAACATTGACCTGAAAATAAATAAATAAACTTAACCAGCTTCATTTTGGCATCCAAACATTGACTAAAAAGATCGGCGTGATGTTTACTGCATGATATTGACCCCGAACAAAAGAAAATATTTGGCTCCCTATAGTATACCCACTTAAACTTAGTTTGTTGAGAATATTTCAATCTTCTTGAATTCTTTTGAACATTAAATGTTGATGTAGGTGAAACATTCATTACTTGAGTTTTTGTACAGTGTTGTAAATGTTCTTGAAATCATAATCATCAATGGACCATAGGATTCCAAAAATCCCTTTTATTTTTAATTACATACATGAAAGAAAAACTGCTTTTCTGCACAGATGGTTTCCCCACAGCATTGCTACAAGGGTACGACCTAAACTCACCAGTAACAGAAGCAGATGCTGCCTCGTGTGTTTCCAGCCAACAGCAACTTGTTCATCACGCCTTGGAGAACAACGAGCTTTCGGCAGTACTCAATTCCTTTACGGATGAAAGTACTAGAAAGAAAGACCAGCAGGTGAAATTAGTCACATCCCTAGGAGATGAAGCAATTCAAAAACATGGTGATGAACTGTTGCAAAACATTGTGGAGTCATCGTCTGCAGCCATTTCTCCTCCATACAAGGAAATTAAAGATTCTGACAAGGAAGGTGACAGAGGAATTGATCTAAACAAGACACCCCAGCAGAAACCAGCCAGGCGAAGAAAACACAGGCCCAAAGTAATCAGAGAAGACAAGCCCAAAAGCACTCCAAAGCCTGCAACTCCAAAGAATACAGAGTCTAAGGAGACCCAACCAACAAAGAGGAAGTATGTAAGAAAGAATGTCCAAAATGGATACTCAAGTCAACTGGCAGATGTCACAAGGGAGACAAGAGACCCTAATGCTGGAAAAGGCACAAAAGCATGCAAGAGAGTTCTAGATTTTGATTTGGAAAAGACCATGGGTGAAAACCAATGCAAAGCAGTTGGTCAGCAAGAGGAGATGCAACAATCGAACAAAAGGACTTTTGATTTGACAATTGACTCTCAGGGGAAAATTATGGGGAATGGAACTAAACAGGTTTTTAACACAAAGCCAGCTCAGCCGATCGGCCTACAGAATGAATTGATGGTAGAAAACCAGATGCCAGGAACTATGAGTAACCCTACCCCTTCCATGAATCACTTCCCAAGTGACCATGTATTTCTCCCGGAAAGGCAAGCATCTGCTGTCCTTGTTGCTACAGAAAAAGACGTTCATATGAACAATTCACATGTGTTATGGAGACAAGTAGGGAATGAGAATTCTGAATTATGCCAGATAAGATGCAGAGATGGATACACTCCCATGCAGCAGCATAGCCATGCTGAAGGAATAGGCCAAGATGTCATTCGAGCAAACACTAATAGTGAAAACCTTCAGAAGAGTACAGAAAATATCAACCAGGGTGGCTCTCGATCCATACTACAGTTTCTCTCCCTTCCAAGTGAACAAAGGGGATCCAAGAGGGAATATCGTCAAACTGTTGATCACACTCATCTTTTAACCAGTCATCCACCTAGTTCACTGTCATGCCAAGAGACATTTAAATTCGATGGCCATCAGAGAAACAGTTGCGCTCTCAGCAAAGAATTTCTAGAAAGTCATAAGAAACAGAAATTTGGTAATGGACACTTGAGCATCTATGACGTGCCACCAATTGAGGAGTGTCTTGGAAAAGTTGAAAGAAAAATGGAAAATCATGTCAACCCAAATGGATTTGCATCAAAGAACCATGCAATAATGAGTTCTTACATTGAAAGTAACCTAATGGACAGACAGAACAAAGGGATGGTCAAGTTAATGTATGACAGGTACACTAACTCCAATGCTTCTGGGCATAATTTTCTTAATCGGCAGATCTCATCCGAAACACATTCGTGCCAAGATTTCTCTCAAGTTCCTAGCTTTTCTACCCATTCCATGATTGAAACATGCAGGCAGCTTGCATCTTTTCCTTCCAGAAAATCCTTCCAACCAGGAAACATGCAGGTATTTCAAGCTCGCAATAATAATATGCCAGAAAAGAAGCATAATCGGGGACCCACTGTATCGAAATCAGTTTCATCAAGCATAGATAAAGTCCTGAAGAAGGACCCCTCATATGATTATCAGCAACCGTCTGCAAAAACAATCGGTATTTTCCACCTTAAGAAAACCTCTGAAAAATGTTTCGTCTCAGTAGTTACTTTTAACTCACTTAAATGATGACAACCTTTATATTTTGATGCAGGGTTTCCAAAAAGAAGGTATACTGTAGATGACATGACATATCATTTTAATGGTCTGAACCTCAATGAAAGCTGCAATGAACTTCTAGAGAAAGAGCAAAATGCTCTTGTCCCATACAAAGGAGACGGTGCAGTTGTTCCCTATGAGGGGTTTATCAAGAAACGTAAGCCACGACCTAAAGTAGATATTGACCCAGAAACAAATAGAATATGGAATCTTTTGATGGGCAAGCAAGGAAGCGGAGGCATTGAAGGAACTGATGAGGCAAAGGAGAAGTATTGGGAAGACGAAAGAAAAGTTTTCCAAGGACGAATTGACTCATTTGTTGCACGCATGCACCTTGTTCAAGGTATGATAGCTTACATTTGAGTCCTTTAATTGGATTATCTTGAAGTACACATGTTGCATATGTTATAACATAAACATGCTTGTCTTTGCATCTGAGAACCTTTCAATGATTTAATAATTAATAGCAAAGCTTATAAAATAATGAAGCTCTAAAATGAAGAGGACACTTAAACCATCTTGTACTTGTCTGATCTGACACTGTGAACTACATATGAAAATGTATAGACCAAACCTATCCCATTTTTGTTAGAAAGTTTTTCATTGTCAAAGTTTGCATGATATTTAGCTTTCTCAATTAGACATATTCTTCTCTTGTACCAGAAAAAACATAAATTCATCATAAATTTCTTCAATTAGTGGATAGCTAAGTTTAAGATAACATGCACATCAACCCTTGATTGTACAGGAGACAGGCGTTTTTCAAGATGGAAAGGATCAGTGGTTGACTCAGTGATTGGTGTTTTCCTTACTCAGAATGTTTCAGACCATCTATCAAGGTATGTTCACAACTTTAGCAGAAATATGCAACCAGATTTCTCATAAATGAATGTTTTGAAGTGTACACTATTTGTTTCCTTTCACTTTTGCAGCTCTGCCTTCATGTCTTTGGCAGCACGATTTCCGCTTAAGTCAAGCAATCACCAAGCTCAAGACAAGGTTGGGGAAAATATATTGGTTGAAGAACCAGAAGTTGGCATATCAAGTCCTTGCGATGCCAGCAAATGGCATGAAGAAATATCAAGTCAGCCAATCTATAACCAAATTTCAATGACACTGCATAAGTCTGCAGCAATTCAAAGAGACGGTGAGAGATCAGGAACAGAAAGGAATGCACATAGTCAATGTTTGGAGGAGGAATTTGTATCATCTCAAGATTCTTTTGAATCCTCAGTCACTCAAGGCGCTGTAGGAAGCAGACCGTATTCGGTATCCAACTCACAAGCAGAAGATCCTATCAATGGGTGCCAGCCCAACAAGATTCATAATTCCATATCAACATACCAACAGATGGAGAAAGGGACAACAACATTTGAGGACTTTTGTCGTCAACTAAAGGAAAGTTCTCCACCATTACATGGTGGATTCAGGAATGGGCATATAGAATATGGACAGCAGACACGATCAGACAGAATCGATCATCTCAGTGCCATTTCTTCTTTCACAAATCCAATAATTCTTGATGATGGAGAAATGCAAGTACCGGTTGCTCCTAGCAACAATCAGTCACACATCTACCCAGATTCTGGAGAACTGGATGCATGGAGATTTGGGGATGTCAGTGATGAAAGCATATCCTCCTGGCCTTCAACTGCATCCAGGATCAATGTTGAAAAGGATGAGAAGTACAAGTGCTTAAGAAATGAAGAACTGTTAGGAAGTGTGATTAATTCCTTTGTGCAACAGAATACTTTTTGGAGTTCTCAAGAAACGCCAACAAAGGACCAGTATGGTTCATCCATCCACCAATCAGCAGACCAGCAACCATGGTTAAGCAATGGATATGTTCAATCTTCCTACTACAGTCACCAGCTTGAGGAGAACCTAACTTCCCAATTAGAAAACCCATCAGTCACAGAGCGTGTAAAACATACTGAACCACTTCTCGGAAAGAAGAGTGGTAGCGTGCAGCATGTCCAGAATGTCTGTGCACTTGAAAAAAAATCCTCCGATGTCGCTGATAGTATCTCTGTAGTGAATAAGCAAATACACATGGAAAATCAATCAGTTGGGGATTCAAGTTCACAGGACCATGTAAATTCCTATGGGCAGTCACATAATGAGAGAAGTACAAAAACTTCAAAAGGAAGGAAGGGAAAGGCTGAGAGCGGAAAAAAGAATGCAATTGACTGGGACATTTTGAGAAAGCAGGCGCAAGACAATGATGGGAAAAAGGAAAGAAATAAAGATGCAATGGACTCACTGGACTATGAAGCACTTATGAATGCTAATGTCAAAGCAATTTCTGATGCAATCAAGGAGCGAGGGATGAACAACATGCTAGCAGAACGAATGCAGGTATTCTACTATTCGTGTTCAGTCTAAAGACCGCATGTTTGTTAATAGAATCATTATTTGCTCCATGATAACATCAATGGATAGGTTAAGACATCATTCATGCTAACAACTGTTGCAACTGTTCGTAGGAATTTCTGAAACGGCTGGTTAGAGATCATGGAAGCATTGATCTGGAATGGTTAAGAGATGTTCCCCCTGATAAAGCAAAGTAAGACATTCCACATGTAAGAATAATGCACTACAATGCATCAGCTTATTTTTATATAGTTATAACACAAGACTTTTCTGCAGGGATTATCTATTAAGCATACGAGGATTAGGCTTGAAAAGTGTGGAGTGCGTCCGGCTTTTAACACTTCACCACCTTGCTTTCCCGGTAACAACTATGTGGCTACTAATTAGTTATTTTCTTCCAAGGGTCGAGCAGATATCAATGAAATTATATTAGTTTTTTGCTCCATAAAGGTTGACACAAATGTTGGAAGGATAGCAGTACGACTGGGATGGGTCCCCCTCCAACCATTACCTGAATCACTTCAGTTGCACCTCCTAGAACTGTAAGAAACAATATTTAGACAATCGAATGCTCAAATTTCCCAGTACTTGCAAATTCTAACCATATTCCTCTCTAGGTACCCTATGCTGGAATCAATTCAAAAGTATCTCTGGCCAAGATTATGCAAACTTGATCAACTAACTCTGTAACGTCATAGCTCCCTAAAACCATTAATGTCAATCTTTTTTTTTAACTTGTGCTTTTACTGATTTTTTGACTGTTGAACTCCAGTTATGAGTTGCACTATCAGATGATCACATTTGGAAAGGTATGCATTCCATTTCATCAGTTACAAACAATACCTGTAATTAATGAAAAATAAAATAAGTGCCTCACCTTTTGATTTGTATGCAGGTTTTTTGCACCAAGAGTAAACCAAATTGCAATGCATGTCCAATGAGGGGAGAATGCAGACACTTCGCCAGTGCTTTTGCAAGGTTTGAGCAATAATCTCTGAGGAATTACATTTATACTGCCAATGCAGGAAAATAAACATAAAAGCAAGTCACTAGAATTTCACATATTTTGGGGCACGGGATTCAGGCCTCATTAATTAGCAATCAAAACTCTTTAAACTTAGACTAGTAGATAGTTTCAGCGAGAAACCATAGTTCCCTGGTTATTGGGTTGGGGAAGTTCAAACTTGGGAGGTCTACCAACATTGGGAAGAGAAGTATCCAATAGGTAGTTGTATTAAGAACTATGTTTCACTTATCACACAGAACAAATTTTTGAGAAAAAAAAATCCTATTATTATTATGCTACTTGTAAAAAATAAAAAATAAAGAACTAATAAAATTAATATCAACTATGTTTGGTGCAGCGCACGACTTGCCCTGCCTGGGCCAGAAGAGAAGAACATTGTGAGTTCAAGTATTCCAATTGCAGCTGAGATAAATCCGGGAATAGCTGTCACTCCTTTGTCACTGCCTCCACCTGAAAACAACTCGCTTATGAAAGCAGGTGCTGAAATTAACAAGAGTGAACCTATCATCGAAGAACCATCAACGCCGGAACAAGATTTCACGGACTTATCACAAAGTGACATTGAGGACATATACTATGACGATCCTGATGAGATTCCTACAATCAAACTCAACATGGAACAGTTCACAGAAACATTGCAAAGCTATATGCAAGAGAATATGGGCCTCCAGGAAGGTGATATGTCCAAGGCTTTAGTTGCCGTAGGTCGAGAAACTGCTTCACTCCCTACGGCCAAGCTAAAGAATATCAGTCGACTACGAACAGAGCACCAAGTGTAAGTACATGTCTTTCCATAGTCACAAACCACATATGTTTAGAATACACTGGACACAAATTCAGCTAAAGGAGAGGCAAAGTCTACTTTGAAGAAAACCTAGCATATTCATTCTAGAAAATTAATTTTTGGTGTCTAAATATTAAATTTACCACCATCAGAATTCTTGTGCTGTTTTTTTAACTCTGCCCAGGAGCCAACGTTTTCTGGTTTTTAACTCTGCCTAGGAGCCAGTTTGTTCTAATTTTTGACATGCATACCAATATATGACACTAATAAATACCTTCTTATACAATGCAGGTATGAACTTCCAGATACACATCCACTCTTGGAAGGGGTAGGTTAAAATGCTCAATTTTTTTTTATCTAAAATACATGAGGCAATCTCATTTTCAATTTATCACTATTCAACTTTACAGATGGACAGACGGGAGCCAGATGATCCGAGCCCATACCTACTTGCTATATGGACACCAGGTAAGCTCAGGACATAATATCCAATTTAGAATTCCAAATGATCTCAGAAGGTTAATAAAAAACATGATGGCACATAGAGAATGAGATACATTGTTGAGAATCTTGAGCTCATGTTTTAATGCATTTGATTCAGTAGACCAACTTAGAACACAGAATACAGACAAAGGGATGGCCTAGGGAAACTTAATCTTCTATATTTTAAGTGTAGCACTATACTATACATTTGCTGACTCGTATGTTTATTCTGCACACCTGTATACTAGGCGAGACAGCGACCTCGACTCAACCACCAGAAAGCAGGTGCGGCTCCCAAGACCAAAACAAATTGTGCAATGAGATGACATGCTTTTCGTGCAATAGTATAAGAGAACAAAATTCGCAAACAGTCAGAGGGACAATTTTGGTGAGGAAATTTGATTGTGATAATATGTAAAAGCAACAAAAAAGATTACCTAATGTTGTTTACTGAAATTTAATTCTTGTCACAGATACCTTGTAGAACAGCAATGAGAGGTAGCTTTCCACTCAATGGCACATACTTTCAAGTGAATGAGGTAAATCTTATTCAGCCTAAGTTCCTTGTAGTTTATCTACTGGGCACAGTTCGAACTAAGTTAACAGCAGTCCAGAAAGGACACTTTGTGCAAGTTAGATTAATATTAACCCTGCACTCATCCAACCCAGTTGATAAAAAAGAGTCGGCTATCTGCCTACCCTCACAAGAAAAGCTATTAACTACATCTACTTCTTTAAGCCAGAATGTTAGATCCCTTAACTTCGAGGTTTATAAACAAAGTTCTATCATGATGCAGATGTTCGCAGAACATGATTCTAGTTTGAACCCAATTGATGTTCCAAGGGGGTGGATATGGAATTTGCCCAGACGAACCGTATACTTTGGAACTTCTGTATCATCAATTTTCAAAGGTAAGAGGAATTAAGATACCAGTGTTACTACATAATGATCCCAATTAAACATGTAAACGTTACTTACAACAAAATGCTGTGTCTATCAACAGGTCTATCAACAGAGGGAATTCAGTACTGCTTTTGGAGAGGTATGTGAAACTAACTTCAGTTCTTAGTTTTTATCTGTCTGCTTGGTTTGAGGATAACTATATAGTAACATAGTACAGAAATAAGTAGATAGCACAAGATCATGAATCTAAATCTTGTTCCATCACTCGTTTAGTAGATTTATTTGATTTTTATTTTTAAAAAAAACATATTTTATTGCTCATGGTATGGGAGCACAACCAAGATGCACAGAGCAGAAATCAAAGTTCCTTAAGCTAAGACATAACTGATGATTTAGTGTCCATCCAAATTTTCGAAAAACGATAGATCCTGAATTCCATAGACCAAAACCAGTCGTATTTAGAATATCCAAATATCTTAAGAGAGAATCCCAATGAAAAACCAATATATTTGACCATTTGAGTAACTAAATCATTTTATCAAAAGATTTAACTGATTAAACACCATGGATAAAATCATTGATGGTGCAATCAATATGTGATTAGTGTGAGTGTCAAAGAAAAGAAAGGAAAAATAAAGAGAACGAATTTGACAGACGTTTGGTGTGACAGTTGAAAAAAGAAAACAATTATATTCAAAGAATGTATGGCATTTAGCAGTCAACTGACAAAATGACAAACAAACCATATCCAAAAATTTAAAATTAGTAAGGTTATAATTATAAATGTTATCAATATGTTCCCGCAGGAAGACTAAGGTCCTCTAACATTCGTGAGGGCACCCGTAATGCGTTGAAGACCATATTAACAGGCCTTCCATCAAGGTGAAAGTGTAGACACGCGAGACTCAAAATCTCATACCAAGCAAAAGAAACAGTTGGATGCTAACTAAATTCTGAACAAATCTATGCCTTTTTTCATATAAGTGCTACTAATTTACATTACTAACGAAAATAAGATTTGTATAAATAGCTTAAGAAAATAAAAATCCAATATCAAATGTGTTCCACTTGCTCAGGAACATGATTCAGCTCCTAATTTATGCGGAAGTTTATTCAACCAAAGCTTCATTGTTAACTGATTAATTTATTTGCAGGATATGTTTGTGTGAGGGGATTTGAACGGAGAACAAGGGCACCACGGCCGTTAATGGCCAGATTGCATTTTCCTTTAAGTAAGTTGACCAAGACAAGAAATGAAGAGAAGAAATAAAACAGAGCATGGTGCAAAGAAGATTTTCATCAGACATACAAAGGATTACTGACTGAGAAGAACAATGACTAACAGATTCTAGCTCATTCAATTATTCTTCCTCAACCATGAGATGCATTCATTTTATGACAGGCGTGCAGCAAAAGCAAGTTTCACATACAAATGTAAAATCACTTGACGCTTTGATTGTAGCCTGTACAGAATTATAATCATTCTTATTATTTCAATAAATGCTCAGAAAAGGAGTAATCCGTTCAAAACTATCAGTTTTGCATTATCTTGCCAAAAAAGAATAAGATTCAGAAAGCTCTTCTTTGGTTACTCAACAAAAGAAAAAAACTACATGTATGGATATTGAGACAAAAGGCAATTCAGAGGCACATCTCAAATCATGTCCAGCAGGAAAGTCTAAGAAAAGGATGATTAGTTTTACATATGAGACAATACCAGTGTTTTCATATGCGAAAACGTAACCTCAATAGTTTGAGGTATCGCAAGGTGAGGCGTAAGCTTTTCCCACCTTGACAACGGACTATGTAATGTACTTTATCTGCTGGATTAAGGGTGGGCATTTTACCAGAGGTTTCTATTGTATCAATCTACCCTTGTGTGATTCCTGTTGAAGCATATACTCGGGGGGTGGGTGCAGGACGGACGATTTCAAAGCAGACTCCCCATTCATTAGTTAGATAGAGAAGATCACCAAAATTTCGTGACTTATTTTAATATAAAAAACACATATATACAATTGTAATATATCTAAAAATAACATATAGTAGTCACAGAAGCATATATAATTCATCAAACATAAGAATTCAACAATCATTATCCAACATAATAGAAATCCCAAAAAAAAAAAAAGATTAACGATAAAGAAACAATTAAAAAAATGAGAACAAAGAAGAATACAAAGACGGAGAGAGAAATAAACTGTAGAAAGAGAAAGGAGGACGATACCTCCTGGGCTGTTGCTGCAACCCTCAGAAATTGAAGATTTATTAAAGAACACAGGTGTTAGGTGTGGCTACCGCTGCAATTTCTTAGGTTTATCTAAAGAAACCCAAAATCCATTCTGGTTTGTTCTACAGAACCCAGTAGGGTTTAGTCTGGGTTCAATCTAATTAAAAAATCAAAGATAAAAATGTGTTTTGGGGGCGCCAAGCTTATAAAACTTGTCATGCAAGGCGTAACCCTCCACAGGTTAAGCGTTCAGGCGTAGAAAGGCATACGCCTCACGTCACCATTCCTTCGCATAAGCCTTATCGGCTTTCAACGCACAAACCTGCTATGCGCGAAGCATTTCAGCCTCCCCTTGCCTTAAAGCGCGTCTGGATAGCGCTTCTGAAAGCATTGAGCAATACATGCATGTGTGCTATTGATCAACCATAAACTGCTTATGAGTGGGTTAATTTCTCGTCTCAACCTAAGGCCAAAATACTATGAATCTTTTCCTTGTATTCTAAATCTTAGATGTCTGAGGTTGTCAAGTGTATGGCATAAACCAAGTTACAGGTAATGTTCAAACTTCAAACTTCAAAGTTCAAACCACACAGAACCTCAACCGGTTAAATGGTCTGCAAGCATCTTCTAAAAGAGAACAGTTTCTACATGAACTTTAGTTAAGTATTATACTGGTGAAGAAGGTTTCAATTTATTTACAAACCAACGTTGTAAAGGATGTTTACCTTCAAGTACGACAGTGCTAGGAAGAGAGGAAATTACAATTTTACAATACTGCTACCAAAATCATAGAATGATCATGAAGAAACAATGTTGATAATGAAATAGGAGATTACCTAAATGACAAGCAATGCTGATGATGAAGAAACACCTTCAAACTTTTCTTACTCCTTTATTGACAATAGAGCATCTGGAGATGATACCCAGGGTATTTCTGCTGTGCTCATATACCTCAAATGAAATCCTACCTCCACGAACTATCCTGAAGCTATCAAAATTTCCAGAAACCATAACTCAATTTCTCATGCAGCCAACTTAAAAGAAATTAAGTTAAAATAAAAGGGACATCAAAATAATTCAAATAAGTAATTTAACCATATACTTCTTACAATATGCGGCAATTGTCAAAATAAAGGCATCACGTTATGAACACATTTATATTATAGGATGAATACTACAACAAGAACTTGTTCAATTACTGTGGCAAACACGTAATTGCAATACTATTAAGTCATCTGATTTTCCACATCATTTGACAAACTTCAAATCATTATGTCAAGCTCAAAATGGGAGCTTTTACATTTGACAGGATGGCAATGTTATCAAATGCACTTCCAATTAGTTGAAAGGGATAGAGATAAACTCAAATTCAATCATTTTTGGTCTTAAACCACGCATGAACAAGAAACCTTCCAATAATGTAATAAGCTATAAGAAACTAAGAGAGTCTAAACATCTTACAGCACAAACTTTTAGCCTTGGTGACCTAGAAGAGAATAAAACCAAACATTTCAAATAGAACTTAACTATTCAAGATAGAAAATATGATCCAATGTATGTCGTCAAAGAGATCCAAAGGACTCAAGTTAATCCTCGGAAGAAGAGATGGTGTACATAACTCAGCAAGATATCAGGTAATAAGGTAAAAAAAAAACGCATGAACTTTCAAGGAGGAAGACTTTGAGTAGTATTTGGAAAATTTAGTAATAGTTCATTTTTAAACTTAAACTTCAGCAATTAAATTGCATGAATTTTAAGAATAATCGTCAAAACACAAATCAACCACTGAATATCCATAAATATTGTGATTAATCGATTAAAATTCCATCAACAAGCATTCTATCATAAACATCCAACTATGAAAAAACAAGATGCAATCCGATGAGAAGAAGAAAATCAATGAAAAGAGGAGAGAGGCAAGCCAACCTTCTCCACACATAACAAGCACGGTTTTTTTTTCTCCATACATCCTAAAGTAGATAAGATGCTACCATCCACCCTAAGAAAAGTCATTTTAAGATTGAAATTTAGGGCCCATTTCCATTGAGTGATTCCAAATCTAGGGATTTAGAAGACATTATAACCCATGTGTGGTAGGATTTGAACAAGAAGAAAATGGAAAAAATTTAATGGATTTAATCAACTTTGTACGTGTAGTTATTTTAAATCCATTTCTAAAGCACTAAATCTGGTTATTTCAAATACATTCAAGTTTCGCCTTGTTTCAAATTCCAATCCCACCATCCAAATGGACCCTTAGTTAATGGCTAATAAATGAGATGCACACCGGATTGCTTTCCAAACTTTAGTTCAAGATTTATCATCATCTTCGTGAATTTTAGGCTCCAATTTTAAATCATTAAAATTATGTCAGGTTCCAAATATAAGTTAGAGGCATTCACATCTCTACAAGCAAATTCCATAGGAGGTTACAGGAACCTAAATGTATCTATGAAATCCTACCAGCAATAAAACAACTTGCAATGAATCCCACAAGAACCCAACTACTTAGGAGAGGTGGCAGTATTACAATGAGACAGGACTCCCAAACTTGGTGCTTTTCTAAATACTGTAAATACTCCACCAAAATTGGGCAAACATATCCATTATCAGTTGACACATGACCCTTGTTTGTACACTTCCTCTCAATCATTATTTTTACAAAGGAAACTTCTGTCAATTATAAATGCCAAGCAAAATTGGTGACGTTACAAAAGGTAAGTGTAAACATCATTCCCACCACATAATAAAGTAGCCTTCAAATAACTCAAAAGCACAAGGACAAGCATACCAGGGATCATACAAGTCCCACCATCCATTTTTAGGACACAGTTTCTTGATCTGCACTTTAGGTATAATGACCAATTATCTTCTTAGAAAAGCATTCGCTCTTTAGCATCTTTTGCATAGATAATTCCAAAAAGAAAACAACCAAATTATACAAGATGTTTAGATTTTCAGAACGACCTCAGTTCAAAAAGCAATGCGAAAATCTTGTTTAACATGAAAATTATTTGGGTGCCCATGCATCGTTACAATGATCTCAAGCTTGACTTTTCCCAACATTCTTTAGTATCAACCTCGCAACCTTTATGACTGCAGGAATTATTTAACTTCTAAGGACATTGGAGCAAAAATACATGAATGAGACACAAACGTTACAGAATGGCACTATAAATAAAATCAAAAAGTAAAGTTTTCATGGGAAATAATACAAACAACACTTTATTGAATCTAAGAAAAAATCTCAGATGCCTGAAATAAGATAGCATTCAAAAGAAAACTATAAACCATTTCTAGAAGAAGCATCTGCATTATGGCTGCCATTTTGAGCACTGATACAGCTCCTATGTCATCCAAGAGATCCAAAGGAAAGAAGCTAATGCTTCTGAAGGTAAAAGACAGGCGTGAACCTTGAAGGGGGAAGACTTTGAGCAGTGTTTAAGACTTCGTATTTGAACATTAATTTTTCAGCTTTGTATGAATTTTATGAAAAATCGTCAAAGCACCAATTCACCAACATACTAAATAGATATTTGTGATAAATTGATTAAAATCCCATCAACAAGCTTTCTATATTAAAGAGCCCACTATGAAAATACAAGATGCAATTTGATGAGAAGCAGAGAATCAAAGAAAAGAGAAGATAGGTGAGGCAACCTTCTTGGCACATGACAAAGACAGTTTTTTTCCCCTTCTATTAATTCCATTCAACACGTAGAATAGATAAGACGCTACCTTCCACCCTAAGAATAGTCATTTTATGATCTAACATTTAAAGTGAGGTTATCACTTAAGCGCAACAATATAGCTTAAGATCATATTCCAGCAAACTAATTGGGTGAATAAATGGGATGCACTCTGGATTAATTTCCAACCTCTGATTCAATATATATCATCATTTTTTCATATTTATGCTCAACTTTCAAACCCATTCAAGATTATATCATGTCTGGATATAAGTTCAAGGCATTTACAACTCAACAAGCTAACCACATAGGAACCTCTATAGGAACCAACTAGATATATGAAATCCTACAAGTGATAATTGCAAGGATGCCTATACAGACCTGTGTGCTTAAGAGTCATAAAAATATTACAAAAATATTCATTTACAAATTAGATACGTGAATTTGGGGACTCTTAAAGATTCCCAGTTTAATAATTTTCCAAATATGATGAATACCCCAGTAAAAACCAACAGACATATCCAATTTCAGTTTGCCACATGATCCTTAACTATACATCTCTAAATACACCTTGTTTTCCCACGAAAACTTCAGTCAATCATAAATGCCAAGAATATTTCGGGCGTTAGGGAAAAGAAGTGTACAAACCACTCCCAACCACATAAAAAATTAGCCTTCACATAACTCCGTACTAAAGGGACAAGAATACGAAGGATGATTATAAATCCCATCATCCATTTTCGGACAATCTTACTTGATCTACCATTCAGGGCATAATATCGAATCATCTCTTAGGAAAGGATTCCTATGTTAGCATCTATTGGATGGACAGATTAAAAAAGAAAACAATAAATAACTTACAGGATATGTAGATTGTCCTTAACAACCGCATTTCATTGAGCAATGCGAATCTTTTGTTTAAAGATGAAAACCATTTTTGTACCTGTCATCGTTACAATGATCTCAAGCTTCAGTTTTCCCAATATCCTTTAGTATCAACCTTTATGACTGCACCCATTCCTTGACTTTTAATAACATTGAAGTAAAATGATATAAAAGGGACTCAAACATTACAGTATACACTATAAATAAGATCAAAACAGCAAAGTTTCATAAAAAATTACACACAAAAACTACAAAAAAATGACCAAAAAATGTCTAAGAAACATGGGACATCATAGAATTCCGAGTAAAATTTTAAACCACAGCCTAGCATTCCAAGGAAAATTAAACCATTTGAAATACTTTCGCATTTAATGTGGGGAGGAAGCATCTCCAAATGGCTGCATTCATATATGTACCAAAGCTACTTGGGCAATTTGGAGATCAATAAAGTAAGACAGATTTATGATTTTTGTGGTATTTGTAAACCGTTCCGATTATTTAACCGATCGTAATCTTTTAGAAAAAGAAAAAGGTCCATTTTTTACAAATAATTATGATATACCACAACATCAACTTTGGACTCGAAAACTGAAACAAGAAACAGCGTTCGTATGATTAACGTGGGGATCCTAATTTTTTTTTTTTTCGAGTTTCCTCAGTTGTTTCAGCAACCAAATAGAAATTAAAAGAAGCAATAGAAATTTAGGGTTTGAGAGAAAGCGAATGGTACCTGTTGCGTACATTGGAGAAGATTCGAGAGAAGATATTGAATTGAAGCTGCGACGAAGAGATTGAGTTGTAATGAAAATGGGGGACCCGCAGTTTTAGAGCAAGTTATATTTGGAAATTTGCCGCCTTTCACCCTTCCCTCCATAAATGAAAATTTTGCTTGCTGACTGCTAGGTTCATAAGACTTCCGTCAAACTGCTCCTTATGCCAACACGTGAGGAATACTATTTAATTTCTTTTCCAGCACTTTTTTCTTTTTTTCTTCTATTTGTTAGATTTTTAGGAAAAAAGCTTAATTTTAACAAAATTCTCAATTTTTTATATGTCAACACCGATACTACGATCTATCGTTATTTCGCTTTACCATATCATGAGTAGTCTTATATTCGATTTTCTTAAAAAAATAAATTATACCAAATATATAAAACATTTTTTTCCAATACCTACATCCTTCATAAAGATCTCTACTTTCAAGTCTCATCTCCCTCACAGCTTGCTTTCCCTCTTTCCAAGGGCGGAGTAACATTAGGGCTAGGGTGTCCTAGAATTTTAGGATGAAATCTTTTTTGGTATTTTCCATATTTAATAAATAAATAAATAAAAATTTAGCCCAATCTAGAATATTAAAAGAGTAAGAGTAATAAAAAATATTTAAGATTCATATCTTAATTTGATTCATTTTTCAAAGCAGTTAGTGTTTTTTTCTTCACATCTTCTAATATTTAGACAACAACAAAGGTTTTATTTTGATTTGTTAATAATATTATTTTACTCTCATAATTCTTAATTTTTTTTTCTAATTCTAACTATTCTATTGCTTCTATTTGCATTTATTATTATTGCATATAAAAGATTGGAATTGAAAAAATAGTGGCTAATTGGCTATAATTTTAATTTCAGTAGCTATTTAAAAAAAATAACCTAGTAATTAGGTTTAAATGCAATTAGTTTTGACTAAATTTTTTTAGCCCTGGGCTATTTATACTCATGGCTCCACCATTGCCTCTTTCTCTTTAACTTTCATTTATCGGCGAGTAGCGATCTTAGATCGGGCGGTCTAGTTAGAAAGAGGGAGGAAGCGCAAACCCATGATTAAAATTAAAAATGAGCTAAATTAAGCAAATTTTCTTTATTAGTGGAAATATTTTATCGAAATTCGACATAAAGTCATTTGGTTTAGTTATGTTTCCCGTATAACTTCTTGACACATATAGTATATATTTCATTCTCAGCTAAAATATACATAAATAAAATTATATAAAACATACTAAGGTCACAAGGTGATAAAATAATAAAAGACAACGCAAATATTTGAAATTAAATGAAAAGACGTGCTCAAACTAGTATAGAATAAGAGGATTGTTTTATATATATATATATATATATATATAATCATATTGGGGAGAAATATTACAATATATAGTAGATTGGGTTGCCTTTTATGAGAGTTGAACCTCATACCTTATACATAAAATGTGTAGATGAATATCACTAGATCATAATACTAAGTGACAAGATGAGACTATTAAAATTTGAAAGGAAAATACTTGAAAGGAAAAAATTAAAATTTTGATCTAAGTTAACTCATAATAGGATTTGAATGATTTTTTGTTGTCAAATTTGTATTCTAATGATTCAAATCAATATAATAATATCAAACTAAATAAAGATAAAAAAAAATCATACCTTATTTTGAATGGTTCATCACATATTGACTAATAGAAATTCAAATAGGGAATGTAATAAAAATAAGAAATTATAAATAAAGAGTTCAAATATGCAATAATTAATAAATTGATATATTTAATAAAAATAAAATTACAAGGAAAATATAAATATTTTCTTAAAATATGATTAATTTAATATTTATTTAAACAAAACATCTTATAATATATATATATATATATAATAGATTACATAAATATATGTGAGTGGGGGCCATTACCCCACTGAACCCCCCTCCCTCCGCCACTGATACTTAGGGTTTTCTCTTTGTTCTCATGTTTGAGGTGCGCTGGAGCCCACACAGTCACTGTCTGGATCCATGCCGAGAGTAAGGGAGGAGGCAATGAGCAAATGAAAGGAGTGTCGACGGTGTAAGCACCGAAGATGTAAAGTGACGGAGGTTTCTGATTTTACATTATATATAAATATTCCTTAATTTCATTTTATTCAGCTCAATTACAAATTTCCTCTCATTTTTGATATTTTATAAACTCTGTATAAAATTTTGATTCACATCATTATTCAAATATTCAAATTCAAATAAATGATCCAATGATTTATTAACAATTTACAAGTAACGTAATCCCTTTCCCCTATATCATTATATTAAAAAAGCTTACAAGTTAATAGCTTAAACATCAATAATAACCCCTATATCATTATATTAAAAAAGCTTACAAGTTAATAGCTTAAACATCAATAATAATTTCAATCTTGCATAAGTGGATAGAAAAAAAATATGGCATTATTACGAAATAAAAGCAAAACCAGCCAACAAATGGACTAAGCAATAAGAAGGGAAAGAGATATTTTACCCCTAGGATCGACCTTGAGAAATATAAGGGTGTGGTTGTGTACAAATTAGAATTTGTCCGATTTATTTTTCAATCTTCAAAGAAGAGTAACTTCGCCCTACCTGGGGAATTTGCGATGATAGAGAAATTAGATCGGAAAAAATATGTTTTTAGTCGTAAAATATCTAATAAAATCGTAAATAAATAGATTTAAGAATCAAGAAAATAGATGAACCTCAATTGAATATGAAAAGGTGGTTGGAATGTAGATTTTTTTTCAAGGGTATATAAGTAAATAACTTAATCATGATTCAATTCTTTACTATTCCGAATAATATATATCATCTAGAATAAGATTAATATATATCATCTAGAATAAGATTTTGGTACGAAATAAACTTGTTAGTCAATTCATTAGATGATGCAATAAATGCTTACGTATCAAAAATAAGTCCCAATTTGTATGAAATAATAGTTCACCAAAGCAAAGATATTAATAAATTATTTTATAAAATATATTTAAAATACTTTTTTTTTTTAGGAGAAATAAGATACTCTAGTTTAAGGTTGTATATTTTCACGATTATTTGTTGGGGAATGGCCAAAATGACCCTTTTTTCCAAACCCAAATCTGAAGTGACCCATCTCTAAATCCAATTATGAAAAACCTTTTCCTAACCTGAAAAGACAACAAATGCCCCTCATTTATATACTGCCACGTAAATGTAAGGGAACTAATTTTTACATTTATTTTTTACTTGTTATTTTTTTTATTTTTGAAGAAGAAATGAGGTATAACAAATAAAAAATTAGAGTGTGGAATTCATCTCGATGAACTCAACACTCAATTTTTTGTATTCTTCAAAGCTCATCTTTCGATCTCTCTCTTCCGCTTCTACGAAGCTGTCGCTTGCCGCTGCGTCCTCTCCCTCAAGTCCAAACAAGTCATCTTTAATGACATCAACCGCGCCCAAAAGCTGGAAGAGCCATTCGACCCAGTCCTCGACCAGGCTTGCGTGACAGAGCCTTAGCAGCTCATGGCGGTCGAGGACTCCATGCTCTTATATCGCGTCAGGGAGGACGGGACTTGGGTACCCGTATTCCTTTAATTCCTATCTCATAATTGCATACGCGCGTTTAGGGTTTGTGTGCTTGAGTGGATTGATTAGAATGTCAAAACGTTTTTATTCTTCCTTTAATTGCTATGTCATTCACCCTCTGCTAATAATTCACCTATTTGTTAGTTTATTCATCAAGGAGTATGGGGTACCCGTTAATTCTATTGAAAAAATCTATTATTTTCTTGTTTTTATCGAAAAAAGCAATATACTCTTGCGAAATTGTTTATGAATTGTATTGAAAATGTATTAATTCATTTCAGCGAGATACGCGCGACTTCATAACTAAATAATAAATTGATATATGCATAAGCAAGATATTTTCATATAATATGTAGTGTATGTTAAATTTATTGTATACGCTCGTATTATTTTTTTAATATATAAAATGTTATTATAATTTTTTTTTTTTAAAACAAATGAAAAAATAAATAATGTAAATGGATACTGGTAGTTTCATGTTCGCAGAATTTGGTTTGCTTTGGTAACTGAAAAAAAAAATGTATGTGGGTATGTGGAATAAAGTACAAACAAAAAATGCCCTTATAATTAGGGGTGGACATAAATTCATTGAAATCAGAAATTGATTCGATTCAAACCGTTATTGGCACTTCGATTTGAATTTGACCGAATAAAAGTCAAACAGTTTGAAAATCCAAAACGTTCAATTAATAACAGTTTGGTTTTAGATTTTCATTTTGAAAACCGTTGAATTCGAAATCGAACTTAAGGTTTCTTATATATTCTACCTCACTTAATTCTTACACGTTTTTAGCTACTTTCAAATTTAAATTATATTTAAACATAACTTGTCATATTTTGAAGTTTAAAATGTTGAATTTTAATTTGTTGATATGTATGAATGAAATATTCATGTGAATAAATGAAATATTGATGTAAATAAAAGAAATACTGATGAGAATGGTGGAATTTTGGAAAAAAAATATGTTTTGGAGGAGTATTTTTAGTAAACAAATTACATGAAAAATTTATGCCTAAAATTGATCAAAATCAAACCGTTGATAACAGTTTGGATTGGAACAACTTCAATTTTTTTTTTTTAAATTCAAACCGTATCGAACTGTTAAAATTTTAACGATTTGGATGATATCTGCATCGATCCAAACCGCGCCCACCCCTACTTGTGATAACCAAAAATAAAGAATCAGATAATGTTGATTGCTTAAAAATCCAAAAATGTTACAACAATTAAATATTTATATATTTTTTTATTTAATTATTCACTTGACCCTTTTATCCTTAATATATTATACTATATTTTCTTTAATATTTTATTGAATCAAGGACTTTTTTGGGTTTATTGATAATTTAACCAAATTCATTATTAAATTTATATATATAGATATATAGATTTTTACTCTTTAATAATATATATATATATATTTTTTTTACTATTTTTACCTCACTTATTACATTATTCAATTTTGAATAAATTTGTTAAGTAAAGATATTTTGGGAATTATAAGAAATTTAACTTATTTTTACTATTTTATTCTCACTTATTAAATGATTAATTTTTAAATAAATTAGTTTTGTATAGATATTTTGGACATTGTCAAAAAATTAACCAAATAATCCTTTGGGCTTTATATAGATAGATTATCTACAATGTATCGACTTCATATATATATAATATCAATGCCATATAGATAATATCAAAGCCATATAGACAATATGAGGGCAATTTGGTCCTTTAGGTTTGAATAGAATAAAATCAAAATAAGGGTCAAAATAGATTGAGACTAGGACTGTTATCAGATACAACTGATTCGTTATTTGGCTAAAACCGAAACCAAACCGGATCTCTTTGACCTGTATTGGTTCGGGTCGGTAAATTAAGTTCATTTCGGTTTGGCTGGTTCGGCCGATTTTTCGGTTTCCCATAACGTCTCTAATTGAGACCGAGTTATTTTAGCCGGCTCCCGTTTTTTGTTTCACAGCTAATGAAAAAAGTGGAAGTGTAACTCAAATGGCTGCAGACAAGACGACATTCGAAACCATGAAGCCATCTCGTT
Organism: Oemleria cerasiformis; assembly: GCA_037349345.1. NCBI lineage: Eukaryota > Viridiplantae > Streptophyta > Magnoliopsida > Rosales > Rosaceae > Oemleria > Oemleria cerasiformis. The sequence goes on from JAZGTL010000006.1 coordinate 7,058,361, forward strand.
TCATCACCCTCACATTCCCCAAATCATCCAACTCCACCACCCTCCTCCGCGTCGCCGTCTTCGATTCGCCCTTTCAATTCACTAATCCACCCCGAGTGGCTGCTATGCTCGTCCCCAAATACCGCGAGTCCGACTGGATATTCTCCACTGAGTCGGGCCACCTACAGCTCCTTCTCAGCTCACCCGGAATCTCCCGTCTAATCCTCATCGGCAACCAACCCTCAGACGTTCACCATTCACCGGAAATTTACCACCGTCCGGCAAAAAAAGGTGCGTCATCGGATGACGATCTCGGGGTGAGTTTGAAACCTCTTTTCCTTGCTTTAACTCCTAAGTCTTGCTTCAAACATGGAATTCCTGAGATACCTATTTTGAGCTATGAAGATAACGTTATTTGTAGTGTTGTTTTGGAGAGGTGTGTTGGTTCTTTGGTTGGCGAAATGGTAGTGGAAGATGTGAAGATTGAGGGTGTTGGTGAGGCTTCAAAGAGAGAGTTTAGGAGGCGCTTGAGGTTCAAAAGAATGCCCAATTTGATTCAAACGGAGGTACGGATTGTTCCCAAGATGGGTTTTGGTTTTGGTTTGGATTGTGTAGAAATGGGAGAAGTTGAGTTTAGGGCAGATAATAGTGTTTTAGTTCACCCTTATTTGGTTCCTATGGTGGCTAGTCTTAGGCTGATTGCTTCGTATATTGAGGAACGGATTCGAAGTGGGATTAGGCCGAAAGCTTTGTGTTTAGGAGTTGGGGGTGGAGCTTTGCTCGGATTTTTAAAAGCCCACCTGGGTTTTCAGGTTGTGGGTGTGGAGTCGGATGAGGAGGTTTTAAAGGTTGCTAGGAAGTATTTTGGACTGGAAGATGGTGATCATATCAATGTTTACATTGGTGATGCAATACAAATTATAGAGAAACTTGCTTGCCATGGTAATGGACATAATTTGGGTTCATCTGGTGCTTATGATGTACAGGATGATTGTAACATGGGCAATGGTGATGGTATTGATACAAAATTTGATGTTCTTCTGGTTGATTTAGATTCAAGTGATGCTGGGGATGGCATAATTGCTCCACCACCCGAGTTTGTTGGGAAGAATGTTATTGTGGCCGCTAGATCTGTTCTTTGTGATAATGGAATCCTTGCTTTAAATGTTGTTCCTCCAAATAGATCATTTTACACAACATTGATACATACGTTTAGAGACGTTTTTCGGGAGTTATACGAAATAGATGTGGGAAATGGGGAAAATTTTATTCTTATTGCCGTGCCATCACCTGTTATGTCTTCTACTACAGATTCTGTGAACTGTTTCCTTAACAAACTAAAAATGGTTATACCAGAAGCATACCTTAATTCCATAAAGAAGATTTGAGGCCTAACACTATTGCTTAGTACAGAAGAATAGAGGAGAAAGGGATTGTGGAAAGAGGGGGGATAGGAAGGAGAGCCCCATTCTTTGTTATGAAGGAAGGAAAGGAAAGGAGGAGGGCTGAAAACCCCCTTCAAGCTCAAAGCCCTTAATCAGTTCACCTTTGGATGTATTGAAGGAGGGAAGATGAGAGCAAAAAAAAAGGAGGCTCTCTCCATTTGACCACTATTTGCTTTCTCACAAGGTTTGAACATCTCCCTTTCAGCCACAATCATGTCTGACTTCCAACAAAAAGACTTATGGGGCGTTTATAGTGCTTGAAATGCAAGGATTTGGGTCCTTTACCCTCCCCTCCCATTTTTCCATCTTTCCGCTTTTTCTTTGCCTCCGAGTTTCCATTTCTTCATATATAAAGGTCTCTAGAGATAGAGAAAATTAATTGTGGATTCTCCATCTCGTACTCTTGAGTTAAAACATGCCCCCACACTTGTGTGCCTGGATACGTAGCTCCCTAAGTGCTCTATTGAGAAGAAATCCGACTTTTGGTAAGCTTTGAAGGTAGTTTCTAGATTTATGCTCCACTTTTGGTTACTAGGTTGCATTGTTCAAGTCATAGTTGTAATTTATTTTCTTCTTAAAAGGAATACTTGCGAAACCAGTTTTCCTTGTAAAGAATTATGGTTCAAGTAAGATTTGTACTACTTGCATTGCTCAAGTAATACTTCTAATACTTGTAATGTTAATCATGGTTTTTGTTCTCTTAAAAGGTGGACATCTTCTCTACTACTTGTATTGTTCAAGTACGGTACTTGTTATTTTTCTTACAAGGAATACTTGTAATGTTCTTATACATTCCTTGCATAATAGAATTATGGTCCCCAGTAAGACTTGTAGTACTAGCATTATTCATTATTCAAATAATACTTCTAATACATGTAATGTTAATCATGGTTAAGACTTTCTCTCTACTGGATGTGCAGTTGAAGTGTACTTAACTAGATTAAAATAAAAGTCTCTTCTTCTTGCTGTAAGGAGACATTATGATAATTATAGGTTGGAAGAGTGATTCTGGTATTGGGAAGAATCTTATCTTTGAAAAATTTTCAGGTACGAGGGGGATTGGGATAGGATGCTGGAGAGGTTTTTTGGGAAAATGGATGAAGAGTAGGGCAACGATGAAGTAGAAGTTGTTGTGGCATTGAATGTGACGTCACCATTGCAACAAGTGGGATTAAGGAAACATTGTCAAGGAGTGGACTCATTTTGGCCTTATCTAGTGGTCACAAGGTTACGAAACTTATTCAGCTTTCTCTTTTATTTTTTTCATGCTTTAATTGTTAAGTTATCTGTTATCTAATGGACAGTTAATAATGCTGTTTTTAATTAACATTTTTAATGAACACTATAGGATAGTAGAAGCACAGTTTAAATATGTCAGGGCTGAAGGGTAAGGTAGAAGGGGGTAATTCTTGTCCCATGTTCAATTAGAAACATTAATGAAAAAAATATTGAAGGAAATGTGAGGAAAACTTGTAATGTCCGTGGCTTAGTTCTTGGTCGGTTGATATAGCTGCAATTAGATGGATAATATATGTTGCAAAAATAAAAAGGTTTCGTACAGTGGAACAAAACCTTGCCATCCATCAACTTACCGAAAATGCAATGGAAATTTTCATGAATACCGTACATTTATTCTTTGACTTTTCATTGGAAATTGTGAGAGATCTTTAAATTTTACTTCTGACTGCAAATAATTGAATTTACTGGCAACTTCCTTCTTTATACTGCAATGTTTGGACAGAATTTCTGTGCAAGGCTTAGTCTTCCTCAGTAGGCATGAAAGTAATTAAACTCCCACAGTAGGCCAAAAAATTTGAGTTCCATAGAGTGAGTTCCATTGTTGATTGTCACATATGCAACTCATGAGTATGATATATTTTAGAGAGAGAAAATAGACAAACAATAAGGAAGTGAGAGAAAACCAATTCCTAACTTGAGTGATCTGATTACAAAATCTCCTCCACCTTGATGAGGCAACCACAAAATCACTACCAGCATATCTGAAAGAACTAGCAGCAAACTAAATATATAACACATATACTGGAAGAAGAATCTGATAATGAAGCAAGCATTACAAACTACAGTTTTTTGGAAATAAGTGAAGAATGTCAAGTATAAGCTTGAATAATACTGCATACAATACATTTATATATATAAGTGAATGAAGGGCCTTGTTACTCTAACTCGGCAATTGATTCTAACTGAAGGTTTAGATTTGTTGTATTTGCTTGCCCAGGACCTGTAGAGGCAAAGGGATTGGGAGGTATGGTCAAGATTTCTCCTCCTTCCAACATCTGAACCACAGCTTTCATTGAAGGGCGATCCACTGGCTGCCATTGGATGCACCACAGCCCTACAATTGCAAGTTTCTTCGGAATTTTGTCATCTCCATCCCCAATATCAATTCGTAAGTCTTGTCCTCCTTCTAAAAGATTATAGATCCACTCTGGGTTGTAAATTTCATTCTTATTCTTTGCTGTTGAACCAATATTCTTCCTACCTCCTACTATGTCAAGCAGTAGCATTCCAAAACCGTAGACATCGGACTTATACGATACGTTTCCAAAGTTCCTAGAGAACACTTCAGGTGCAATGTAGCCCATGGTTCCTCTTGCTGTAGTCATTGACACTATGCTTTCATCTTTGGAACATAACTTGGCCAAACCAAAATCCGAAATTTTTGGAGTGAAGTTCTGATCTAGCAAAACATTATGAGGTTTGATATCAAAATGAAGGATTCGCTGATCACATCCTTGGTGAAGATATTCAATTCCTTTGGCTATGCCTAGAGCTATGTCTTGCAACTTTTCCCAACCAAGGAAAAGATTGTTGCTGTTGTCTGCTGATGAAGTGAAATCGTGAAGTGATCCGTTGGAGAAAAACTCATAAACAAGGGCCCTTTTAAATCCATCAGCACAAAAGGCAACCAAACGAACCACATTAACATGGTGGATACGACCCATTGTCCCTACTTCATTGACGAATTCTTCTCCATTTCCTTTAGAACTAGTGTTTAGGACTTTGACAGCAACAAAAACTTCACAAGAAAGCTTTCCTTTAAAAACACTTCCATAGGCTCCCTCCCCTAACTTCTCCTCGAATTGGTTTGTAATCCTCTTAATATCCGCATACGAGTATCTACTTGGCTTCAGAGCTTTGTAATCCTCTAGAAATCTTTCAATTTTTAATTGATTCTGCTGTTGCTTTCTATCAGAGCTATAGATACGATATGCTGCAATGAGCAGCAGCAGGAGAACAGATGACCCCAGGCTTGCACCTGCAAATGAACAAAATCACTTGACTATGCATTCATTCTTCCACAACATTATCTACGGTACCTAGACTCTGCTTGAAACAAAGCAATGAACTATTAGGCAACTCACCTGTAGCCACCAATTTTCTTGTTTCACCTGCAAATGATCATGACAAAATCAATCAGACCCTCATCATACTTAGTTCCAGAACCATTAAGGAGCAAGTATATATATATATATATATATATATATATATATATAAGGCTGATATATATATATAAGCAGCCTTACTTGGTTTTTCCAAGGGAACACATTGAATTTCAATGTTGGTTCCATTATACTCGATTCTACACTTGTTTCCCTCTGCTTCACATTCGGTACAATTTGGTTTTTCCCATTTGAAATGAAGATAATTTCTTGCTTCATAATTGTTGTAATCATCTGGAACTGACATCAAACGTCTTTGTGCAGGATTCAAGGGCAGTGAATAGGCCGTCAGTGCCAGAGCTAGAAACAAGGGCATAAACTCTGGAGCCTGCAGAATCACCAAGACAGGGGACTGCTTGAATACCCAAGTCTGTTTTAAGAGGAAGGACACTCAAATAAGGTTACGTTTAGCCTTTCGTGGTGGTTGAAGTAGAATGGAGAGATTGGCATGTTGGGTACTTCTAAATGCTTCAGCAGCAAGCAATTATGAGGGTTAAGGACTTGGATATCCTGTTGCTTATAATCTATGTGATTCACAAAGAATTTTACCAGTACCATACGATCCTCATGTCCCTCATTCACATGGCAATCAAAAGAAGGGGAACAATGATGTCCACGGCGAAACGGGATGTAGATCGCCTTGCCATCATCCCCACATTCAGATTTATTGCAGGCATATGAATATGGGGTGAAGATAGCTATGAAGAATATGCAGAAGAAAGAGATCTTGAGCACTTGCTGCATTTCTGAGGTATTGCTCATCACCTTCTCTAATTGATTTAGGACTTGCATGCTAAGATTGGTTGAACTCAAGACAATAATGAAATTATGATCATACTTGGATTGAAATGGAAATCAGGTTCTAACTTGAAGACTAAAGACAGGCCGGTGAGATTGCTTGGTCAAATGCATTTGCATTGCATTAATTAATTAAGTTGCTATCATTGTTAGACAGTCTCGAAAGACTGATAGATATGAGCAAGGCTAATTAGACAGTGGCTCAGCTTCATGGAAAAAGTTGAGACGACCAAAAACTTAATAATATCTAGTTCTTTGTAGACTATTGAGCATGCACCTTCGAGGAAGCTGGCCGGACTTCGCTTTCTGATCAGTTCCTCCTGTGTACTCTTTTTCATAGGAGACGACTGACCCTCTTTATGCGAAGCTTACTAGTAGTCTAGAGTCTAGTAGTCGACCATTGCAATTGGCTGATTTATTGTGGTTTAATAATTAAGAGCCTTAATGTTTATTTTCATTTTCTGTTTTTAGTTTCATTTTTTGTGCTTGAAATATAGAAAGAGCCTTAATGTTCATTCAGGTGTTATAATTTATATATTATTTATTGAATATATAGCTGACGTCCTAAATTAAAGAGGAAGTCGAAAAAAAAGGTATTCTTTGTGTCATTTTCACCAATTGGAATTTGAGGACAGTGGTGGTCCAATTAGTTGAGATTAGGGAAGCGTGAAGAAGTGGGATATCGTATGTGCCGTGTTAGGGTTTAATGCTGTTAATTCTACAGAATGCGACCGGCCAGGATTAGTTCTTGTTAGGTGTGAGCACGGTTCGGTTTGGACAATCTTAAAATGAAAATGAACTGTTAGTAACAGTTTGGTTTGGATTAACTTGTACGGTTTAGGCATAAAAGTAATTTGTCATTTATTGATAATACAAAATCATCCTAAACATCACCATTTCAAAAATTCCAACATCACATCAACATTTCGTTTATCCACATCGACATTTCGTTTATGCACATCATCACTTCATTCATAAACATAAAAAATTATAAAATTCAAACATTTCATTAATGCACATCTAAATATTGGATTTGGGGAGATTGAAGGTTATAGGTTGAAGTTGTCCGGGAGAAACATCTGGGGGAGATTGAAGGTGCATATTGGATTTTAATGAGATTGATAATGTGGGTGGTTAGAGAGGATCGGTTGGGATCGAGAAGATCGGTTTGGATCGAGAAGATCGGTCGGATGTCGAGATACCAACAATTTGGATCCTGTACCCAATTCCTATGTTGTAAAACTCGCTAGGTGGTAATCGGACGGTTGGATGGGGAAGTATATTAAAAAGTTAATAATATAATGAGTACTTTCAAATCATTCTAGAATAATTTACACTTCTAAAGACAAAATATTGTATTTTAGAATCATAAATGTGCAAAATAAACATACAAAATGAAAAAATGAGATGAAGATGTTGAGAGTTTCAGTGAAATTTAGACCTAAAAAGTATAATTTTGCCTCAAAAATAAAAATAAAAAACATTAGTAAAATAAAATTAAATATTTTTGCCTAACCGTCCATCCTTAATAGCTTATAATAGGATGTTTAGGTGGTGCATTAGACACCTAGGTGGATTTCCCAAAATCGAGATGGCAAGGGGGAGCCTCTTGCCTGGGCGGAGACTTTTAGAACATTGCCCAATCCTGCTCCCGTTTGCTGTTGGTTCGGGACGAGAATCTTGTTTGTTCGCTTGTTCTGGTTGGAAAAATGTGGAGTGCATGTGGGGGTCGTAGGTCGGGACGGGGCGGGATAAGGTATTTCCTCCTAACACTCCTTGTACTCTCATGGTAAATTTTCCCATGAACGTTTATTTTAGCAAATTTCTCGGTGAACTATTATTAAAGAGCAATTTCGTGGATTTTCATTCAATTTGTTACCTTCTAAAAAAAGTATCAAATAACGCTTAATAAAAGAACAACACGAAAATGACATGTTTATACGATAAATTGGATGAGAGTAAATGATGAGCGGAGACAATTGGGTATTAGTTATAGGTAAAGGTGAGGGAGAAATTAGGCGGTTGAGAGATGAAAATAAACAAGAGAAGACAAATTTTGTTTGATTCGAAAATGGACCTAACGAAACATGGTCTTGTCTGGTGCTGGTATGCCTCCTTCTTGTTTGCTGGGTGGTCTTCGTGACAATAAGATCACTTGACACTGGTTGGGTGCCAGCCTTAAGTTAGTAAGCGTGGGAAGATTAGTCATGGACTAGTGTTGGAAGAAAAGTATGACAAGTAAATGCACACAATCCTTAATAATAATATCCTAGTAAGTGCACTAATCAATAGACAATATAGTGGTACAAGCAAGGGTTGATCCCACGAAGACTTGACTTAACAATGATGTTCAATTGATTAAGTTTCTTAATTCTCAAGTTATCACAGATTGAATATACTTAGACTCTTAAACAAAGTAAATAACTTGTAATGCAAGAAACAAAGTAAATGAGCAAATATTGTAATCAAATTAAAAGGCAGGTTAAGGCAGTCTCTATCCACACCTAACCACATCGTTTTCTAACTTGATTTGCAAAATTCAATTATCATGTTTCCTTCTTGGTTTAGTGCCAATGCAAGGGATCTCTTAAACTCACCCTCACACCTTTTTATCTCTTCTTACTTAGTATGTCTTAGGCCTCACGGGCACCTAAGACGTCTATCAAATTATGCTCAACTGAGTCCCACAATTTCCGAGTCAAACACAAAGAGAAGCATTAAGTTCTAAAGGGATTTAATGACACTACACTAACCCTAGGGATTACATGGTAACTCTAAGAATGTCATGGATCTTTTCACAGATTGTTTTTACCACAACCTTTCATGCAAGTTCATCATTAAGTTATGCAATTAAAGTAGCTAATTTTAAGAACATAAACGAAATAGCAATTAAAGCAGTGAATCAATCTACCAAGGCAAACACAACAATCAAACCAAGCGTCAAAACCAAGTCATGAAGTTGTCATGGTTAGAGCTTCAAGATCAACCCTAACCTAAAGTAAACTACTCACTACGCATAATGAAAAGCATAAATGTTTATAAAATATTATGTGAAGGCGTGTTTGTCCCTAAAGCACTAGACAAGACCCTCTTTTTATAGAACAAAGGTAGACCTTGTCCTATAAGGAATTGAATTGTGTTTCCACGCCAAACTTGGAAACCTTTCCTAATCTAAACCAAAAATGAGTCCTACACATCTAAGGACTAAAATTACAATTACACCATTAATTAGATAAAGCTAATCCTAGAAAGAAGGAACAATAGTGTGAATGCAAGCTGTCATGGGCAGATAGGCTGGAACATGGTCTGTCCTGCGGTCTTCTTGCGGTCAGATCCTCGGTCAGGGCCTAGTAAATTGGTGGCAAGCCTTGGACAAGTCCTTGGCGAGGCTAGGCGCGCCTTAGCACTTAAATGACCTCATTACGTGTCAAAGAATCTGAAAATACTCCATGGCTCGATTGAATGGTTGTAGGCAGTATGTCTTAGGCCTCATGGGCACCTAAGACGCCTATCAAATTATGCTCAACTGAGTTCCACGGTTTTTGAGTCAAACACAAAGAGAAGCATTAAGTTCTAAAGGGATTTAATGACACTACACTAACCCTAGGGATTACATGGTAACCCTAGGAATGTCATGGATATTTTCAAAGATTGTTTTTATGACAACCTTTGATGCAAGTTCATTATTAAGTTATGCAATTAAAGTAGCTAATTTTAAGAATATAAACTAAATAACAATTAAAGCAATGAATCAATCTACTAAGGCAAACACAACAATCAAACCAAACACCAAAATTAAGTCACGAAGTTGTCATGGTTAGAGCTTCCAGATCAGCCCTAACCTAAAGTAAACCACTCACTACGCATAATGAAAAACATAAATGTTTATAAAATATTATGTAAAGGCGTGGTCGTCCCTAAAGTACTGGACAAGGCCCTTTTTTTTTTTATAGAACAAAGGCAGACCTTGTCCTACAAGGAATTGAATTGTGTTTCTACGCCAAACTTGGAAACCTTTAATAATCTAAACAAAAAACGAGTCCTAAACATCTAAGGACTAAAATTTCAATTACACCATTAATTAGATAAAGCTAATCCTAAAAACAAGGAAGAGTAGTGTGAATGCAAGCTGTTCTGGGCAGACAGGCTGGAACATGGTCTGTCCTGCGGTCAGATCCTCAGTCAAGGCCCAGTAAGTTGGTGGCAAGCCCTGGACAAGTCCTTGGCGAGGCTAGGCGCTCCTTAGCACTTAATTGGCCTCATTACATGTCAAAGAATATGAAAATACTCCATGTCTCGATCGAATGGCTGTAGGCATAAAAATGTCCTCCTTGGAACTTACCGGGTCAGGTTAGGGACCTGACCTCAGGACTTGGAACTAGTATCGCTGAGACACTCTTTGACGGGAACCTGGTGAACTTCTAGGACACCCACAGATATGTCACAGACATGTCCTTGGCGTGAACATGGCAAGGCCTGGGCTCGATTCTGGGTACTTGGGACGTGTCTTGGGACCTGGTTCAGGGACTCGGATGAGAAGTTCTTAGGGCATGTACTTGATATATCTTGGCTCTGACCTTGGCACTTCTAGGACATGAACTTGATGTCATGAGACCCAGCTCTGGGACTCGGATGGGCTGATCTGAGGTACTTGGTCTAGGACTCAAAATAGGGCGCACTGGCGCACTCATGACCTAGTTCAAGACCCGAAATTGGAATGAGGACATCTCCTTCATTTGAACTCCGATTTGAGTCATTCTTTTTCCTGTATTCTTAGAATTGCATTATCTTTCTAAAACCTGCACATGTCTCACAAGAGTGCCACTTTCTACTATGGATGACCAGATTTCAAACAAAAGACAAGAAAATGGACATAATATAACATGAAATACATGTAGGAAATATGACCTAACAACTAGGCAGCGTAAAGGCAAGGAATCGTTACCTTTTGGAGGGGAAGGTGCTATGTATTTATAGTAGCAATGAATGTGGTGGTTGGAATCCTAATGGTGTGATGTCCAAGCCACCCCTCGAGATCTTGACATGTGTAGAGAGTGGCGGTGGCCCTCCTGGTGTGTTAGATTGATATCACTGCGATTTGGCAAGGGGTGCCGACCCGAGGTGCTGACCGAGGGTGCTGACCAAGGGTGTCGACCGTGGGTGCCTTTGTAGTGCTTGTGGCTAAAGACGGTTGATCGGGATAGGCCGATCAAATCTACCCTGGTTGGTCGGCAGGTATGTATCGACACTGGTGGGCTGTAACGACAACGCTGGGTGTGTTCTGTGACGTTGGTCTTCCTCCTGGTGGTCGGTTAGTAGGGTATAAACAAATTCAAACCAGCAAATTGACAAAATAATTAACAAACCAAGGGCATTATTTATGATGAATTCGTCAAAGGTACAAACAATTAAAATGGGCAAATTGCATTGACCGACAAATACTACACGGTTTCGCAGAAGCTGCTGGATCTGAATATCTGATCTAGCTATCAATAATTCAATATCATCACAGCCAAAAACTCCATAATAATAAGTAAAGGTAGCAATTATTATCTCTCTGCAGTCTGCATCCATGGGAATTGCAGTGTTTTCTTGGTGCTGGGTTTTAATTGTCATCATCTCATCCCTTGAAACTACTTATTGTAACGCCGCCAAGGCCAAGTGCACCCCATCTTCCTGCGGCAACATCCGCAACATAAGCCACCCTTTCCGACTCAAACCCGATCCAAGTCACTGCGGAAAGTCACGCTTCACTCTCTCTTGCGAGAACAACAAGACCATACTCAACCTACCTTCATCTGGAAACTTCTATGTCCAGGCAATCAACTACAATAACAACACAATCCGAGTCATAGATCCCGGCGTTGACAAGGACAACTGCTCCTCCATTCCTCGTAACTCGGTTTCCAACTTCGATCCATACTATATTAATGACTGGTCAGGATCCTTAACTTTCTTAAAGTGTACCACTCCACTGAACTACACTTCGTCTCGAATCTCTAGATACGTGGATGCTTCTCCGTGTTTCCCGCCTGCAAATGCTGCTTCTACTTCTTCTCAAAGTTATGGGTATGTGAAGATTGGAAACATGGAGGTAGGGGAGTTGAAGGACGGTTGCACAATCGAACGAATGGGTTATGCCTCCACGTTTGAGAACTACAGTGAGTCTTATAAATCCTTACACAATTCTCTGCTGTATGGCTTTGAGCTCAGTTATAATGGATATGAAACGTCCTGCCGAGGCCAATGGAGCTTTTACCCGAAATGCTATTCGCACACCATTTCAGGTGAGATCCTATTCAAATTAAAATTAACAAAGTAATTACAGTTCGACATTAAATATTTACTTTACTACTTTCATCTTATGCTCATGTTAGTGTTTATAAATTTAAATTAAGTTTAGAGAAGGAAGATTTTGCTAGTATATATTAGGGCCCGTTTGGGACCAAGGATTTGGATTTCCTTCCTTTGAAATTCTCCTATTTGGCAACATAAATATTTGTTTGTGGATTTGAAATTTCTTCATTTAAAATCAATTATTTGGCAAACTTTTTATTTGTAAGGATTTGAATTGAGGATTTTAAATAAGTAATTTAATTACACAAATTGAAAATAATAATGTCAAAATGACTCATTATTTATTTAGCTAGATGAATATTATTAATAATCATAACCATTAATACATAGTTAATTGCATAAATAATTTTTCTTTCGTTTTAATTTTTTTTAAAGATTAAGTTAACTAAAAATAATAATAGAAATTGAAATTGAAATTGAAATTGAAGCTTGATAATATTTACGTTTACTTTCCATACCTTATTTCTATGTTTTGCACTAGTTTTTTAAGTAGAATTGGTTGTTTTAACGTGTTGAGAACAATTTTTGTGAAAAATTGCCTCTAAAGGTTATTAGATTTTTATGGCTCATAATTTCGAGTTTCTAGAAGGAGTTTCATTAGTTTTAGTACTAGTAGCTCAGTATTGTCAATAAAACTGTTAATGCAAATATGTCAACTTTACGAATTGAACTGTACATTCTCAGAAAGAACTAGACAATGAGCCACATTTGCTTGGAAAGCTCTGTAAGTCTAGTTTCTGGAGAATTTTATGGCCCATGATTTTGAGTTTTGCGTTACGTCAATTTTAGTACCAGTGACTTAGTGTTGAAATTGTTAGCAACTCTTGACAAATTGGCATTGCAAGTTACGAATCTTAGTAAGCAAGCTTTTGGACGATTCTTGGGTAATTAAGGGGCACCAAAATCTTTTGTTAATTAAATTATTATTCAATTAAAGGCCACCAAAATATTGTGCTAATTCAATTATTAATCCATTAGAACAATAAAATCAAAAAATTTGAAGAAAGTGTTGATTTGTGAACATCACGTGAATATTTATAACCTACATAAGGATTGATGGAGAGAGAAAGGGCGATTAGAGGAGGAGGAAAGAGAAATATGGGTGTTAGAGGAGGAGGAGAAAATATGGGTGGTAGAGTAGGAGGATGAGAGAAATGGGCGAAAAAGGTGGGGAAGAAGAGAGAAATATGAGGTGATATAGGGGAAGGGTGAAGGGGAACAAAGAAGGATGAAAAAAAGGAAATATGAAAACAAAATAATGAAATAGGATGAAAAAGAAAATAGAAAAAAGAAAAAAAAAGAAATAGAAGGATGGAAAAAAACGATGAAAAAAAATGATGAAAGAAAAGGATGGAAAAAAACAAAATGATGAAAAGAAGAGAAAAAAAAAGGAGGATGAAAAAAATGAAAATAAAGATGTTTTTGGCCAAGAAAAAAACAAAATGATGAAAAGAAGAGAAAAAAAAAAGGAGGATGAAAAAAAAAATAGAATATGGAAAAAATGATGAAAATAAAATGAAAATAAAGATGTTTTATTTTTGCTGAAAATAAAGAGGGGAAAAAGAAGATGTGGATTTGTCATATGACTAGTTTCAAAATGGATTTGAAATTTTAAAATTTGGTCTTATGAAATTCATAGAGGATTTGAACTAAATCCAAATCCAAATCCTCACAACAAATAATTATCCAAACAGATAAATTTAGATTTGGAGGCCCAAATTCAAATTCAAATCCAAATCAAAATCAAAATCCAAATCAAAATCAAAATCCATAGTTATCCAAACGGACCCTTATAATTAATGACATTTCTAATCATAGAGCTGTATTGGGAGATTTTAGATTTGGTCTCATGAAAAATGAAGTCGATACTTAATACGTATAAGTTCTCTGTCCTAATATTATTTGTATGTAGTAGTGTTTTAATGTTTTATAAAATTTGTATTGTTCTTAATTCTTTATTTATTTGTTTTGAAGGGATTGCTCTTATTTATTAAACTTATGTATATATGTGTGTTTGGCAAGTGCCCACTAAATCACCAATGTTGTTTTTTTTGGTTGTCACTAGGCTTTTTTCGATTTGTTTGGGCAGCGATTCAAGGTAAGATATCTCAGAGTGTTTACCATTCTTGTTCGTTATACTAAAAAATGGCCAATTAAGCTACTCATACTATAGTAGAAATTACTACTTTGTCCTTCACAACTATTGGTATTACCTTAGTAGTAGAAATTACTACTTTGTCCTTCACTACAAAAGTTAATTCCAGTTATACGTAGTACGACATAAACCAAACATTGGGTTTATAATATTTTGTGTTCTGGAGTTGGGGCGCCCTTCGTGATTGCGTTTCTTATCCGTAAGTGGAAAAGAAGGCATTTGCCAATGTATAACACAATTGAAGATTTTTTGGAAGGCGATAAGGTATTCTTACTCAGACATTAAGAAGATGTCTAACAAATTTAAAGAAAAGCTCGGTGAAGGGGGCTATGGCTCTGTATTTAAAGGAAAATTACGCAGTGGCCACTTTGGAGCAATTAAAATATTGGATAAACCCAAAGGTAATGGACAAGATTTCATCAATGAGGTAGCGACACTTGGGAGGATTCACCATTTTAATGTGATTCAACTTGTTGGTTATGTTGTTGAGGGATCAAAGTGGACTCTAGTATATGACTTCATGTCTAATGGGTCTCTGGATAAATATATTTATTCAGGAAAATTAGGTAGAAATATCCACTTGAGTTGCAAAAAAATGTATGAGATTGCGCTTGGAGTCGCTCGAGGGATTGAATATCTACATCAAGGTTGTGAAATGCAAATTTTGCATTTTGATATCAAACCTCATAACATTCTTCTCGATGAGAATTTCATCCCAAAGATTTCTGACTTTGGACTTGCAAAATTACACCCGGTAGACAATAGTATTGTCTCCTTGACGGCGGCAAGAGGAACAATGGGATACATGGCTCCGGAGTTGTTCTACAAAAACATTGGAGGGGTCTCACACAAAGCTGACGTGTATAGTTTTGGAATGTTGTTGATGGAAATGACAAGCAGAAGGAAGAATCTGAATCCATTGGCGGAGCATTCAAGCCAACTTTACTTCCCTTCATGGGTGTACGATCAATACAATGAGGGTAATGAGTTGGAGTTGGAAATGGAAGAGGTAAGAGAGGAGGAAAAGCAAATAATAAAGAAAATGGTTATAACTGCGTTATGGTGCATCCAAATGAAGCCAAGCAATCGTCCTTCAATGAAGAAAGTGATAGTGATGCTTGAAGGAGGTGTTGAGTTGCTGCAAATGCCACCCAAACCTTTTCTATGTCCACAAGAGAGGCCCCTGGGCGATGTCATTGTTGAAGATGAGATTGTCAATCCGGTGTGTTCTACATAACTAACATCTACTTTGTCATAGATCAAATATAAAACAATTAAAGATATTATGTATTTAATTACTCTAAATGATTTGTTTCCGTATGATTGTCAATTGTCATAGATCAAATTTAAAGCATGAACTCGTTCTAATATAGTAATATTTTCAATATTCCGTAATAGAATTCAAATCTTAATATGGTATCAGAGCATTATCTTAATGGTTTTTTTTTTTCGATTTTTTTTCCAAGCTTGAAACTTTCAAGAGACAACCTTTCTCTTGTCTTCAATCTTTGGTTCCTCATGGGTAACAGTGGTATTCCTCGTTCTAATGTGCAAGATTTAGTTTGCTAGGCTTTCTATGGACCATATGATGATAAATTTGCAGACATTTTGCAAATAAATGCAACAGATTAGTTTAACTTAATTTCTTCCAATTCAATTTTATGCTCAATCTTAGATTCTTGATAGCGGAGCAATGGACCCTATTTCAATTGCCTACTCATACCTTAGTCCTTACTATCAGCAAATAATTTCCTTCCCGGCAAATTCCTTTTTGGTTCTTCTATCAATTATTCAATTCTACTCATCTTTCGTTTCCTTTAATTTAATTTATGATTTTGTTTTATATATTTTAGGTATTCGGAGTTGATCTCTGAGGAATACTATGGGATTATTGTGGGTGGGTTGAGGGAGCGAGTGGTGGCTGGTGGTGGGGAATGGTGGTTGGTGGTGGTGGGAAGGGGGTGCATGGATGTTGTCTTTCATTATGTAAGTTTTTATTTTGTATCTTAAATCGATTGTCGTACTACACATGAAATTATTCATTAATTAATATGACATATCCACATTTACTATTATATAAAGTGGGCAACAAATACAATTAATTTTATGTGTCTCAATAATAACACTCACGAATAAACTAGCACTCATAAATGAATAAACTTATTACTCTAACTCAGCAATTGCTTCCAACTGAAGGTTGAAATTTCTTGCATTTGGTCGCCCAGGACCCGTAGAAGCAAAGGGATTGGGAGGCATGGTATAGCTTTCTCCTCCTTCCAACATCTGAACCACAGCTTTCATCGAAGGACGATCCACTGGCTGCCATTGGATACACCACAACCCTACAATTGCAAGTTTCTTCGAAATTTTTCCATCTCCTTCCCCAATATCAATGCGTTGGTCATCTCCTCCCTCTAATAGATTATAGATCCATTCTGGGTAGTAAATTTCATTCGCATTCTCTGTGGTCGGACCGACATTCTTCCTTCCCCCTACAATCTCAAGCAGTAACATTCCAAAACTATAAACATCCGACTTGTAAGACACGTTTCCGAAATTCCTAGAGAACACCTCAGGTGCAATGTAGCCCAATGTCCCCCTAGCTGTAGTCATTGACACTATACTCTTATCCTTGGAACTTAACTTGGCCAAACCAAAATCACAAATTTTTGGAGTAAGGTTTTGGTCTAGCAAAACGTTATGGGGTTTGATATCGAAATGGAGGATTCGTTGATCACATCCTTGGTGAAGATATTCAATTCCTTTGGCTATGGCCAGGGCAATTTCTTCCAACTTCTCCCAACCTAAGAAACTTTCCTTATTGTCCGCCGTTGAAATGTAGTTCTGCAATGAACCATTGGGTAAGTACTCATACACAAGAGCTCGCCTAAACCCGTCGGCGCAGAATCCAACCATGCGAACCACATTGACATGGTGGATGTGGCCCATTGTGCTCACCTCATTTATGAACTCCTCCCCATTTCCCTTTGAACTATTGAGGAGCTTCACAGCTACAAAGAGCTCAGAAGAAAGATTTCCTTTGAAGACAGTTCCATAGGCTCCTTCCCCTAACTTGTCCTTGAAGTTATTTGTAATCCTCTTGATATCTGCATATGAATATCTGCTTGGTTTCAGAGCTCTGTAATCGTCTAAAAATCTTTCAATCTTCAATTGATTCTCCTTTTGTTTTCTAAAGGAGGACACTCGATAGGCTGCAATGAGTAGCACTAAGAAGCAAAAGGAACCCAAGGATGCACCCACAGCCACTAATTTCTCTTTTACACCTGCAAAAAGTAAATTTGGCATATTAAGTAACAGTCATGACTCATGAGCCATTGCTTGGACAATAGTCTTTAAAAAAGTAATCGGATAAATCCTATAGAGCCGCGATAGTCAATTCAAGACTCACAAAGTGACGTCATAAGTAGTTTAATAACTATAAATACGGATACGAAAATCGAACATTACCTAAGGGTACAAGAGGACTAATTGAGTTCATAATCCTGTGATGACACTTTCATGGTCCAAATAAAAATGCACATAGTAAATTTCTAAATCCGATTTTGATCCCAACTTATGATGAGGAATATGAATTGCACATTCGAAATTTAGAATGAATAAAAACAACATATAATGAACTTTTTTCTTTTGGACTTCACATATAATGAATTGTTCCGCAAAACACTACGAAAGAAAACCTCTTTTGAGACCACAAATTACCGTCCTCAATATTATAAATGCCGTTTCTAATGGTATTTGTGACAGAGATTTCAACCGTCACAAATATTCTTCTAGTTTCGCGACAGCATTCTGTGCTGTCACAATAATTTAGTTTCTGTGACAGAAATGCTTTCCCAGCTAAATGCTCAACCTTTTATGACAGCAAAATTGCCGTCACAAAAGAGCATTCTTTGAGAAGGCAAAATTTCCGGTCAAAAAATTATGTCGCAAAAGAGGTTTTAAAAGAACTAATGCTTTTTGAGATAAAACTCCACGCAAGTAAAATAGGTGATTAAATTGGAGATAATATGTTAATGATTAAACCGACTCTGAAATCTTAACAATTTCCTGCAATTCCTCTTTCCTAATTTTCATCACAAATAAGACATGACATTAGAGACAAACTTACCTTCTCTGCTCAAGTCAAAACATTCTATTTCACTTTTGGTGCTATTGTTCTTGAAGCTGCACTTCTTGCCCTGTCTCTCACATTGCCCACAATTTGGTTCAGACCATTCCAAATAAAGATTGGCAGGTTGGCGTTGGTATGGATCATATGGAAGCAATGACCGATTATACATCTTTGTACAAGACAGAAGGGACTCGTCTTCGACACTACTGGAAGAAGGAACAGAGTAAACTTGATAGCCAGGGCCCTTAATGCAGGGGACTGGATCAACTGAGCCTCTTTCATCACCAACTGAGTTTCTTTCGTCTAAAGAACAATTGAAGAAGGTGATTTCATTCATGGGGTCTTTTGAGAAGAAGAAGGGGGAGATTGACTTGTTGAAGACGTCCAAAACCTTCTCAAGCAGGCAGTTTTCGGGGTCGTAAAGTTGGATTCTTTGGGCCTTGTAGTCTATGGATTTGACATGGAATTTGAAGAGAATTGGGAGCTCAAGAATTGCTTCATATTTCTCATTGCATGAAAGAACAAAGCCTGGGTAGATACAGTGATCTGGGTGTTTGTCTTTGAGGCCGAATGGGAAGTGGATGCCTAAATGCCCACAATTGAAATTTTCGCAGGTGATTTGGATTTCTCCAAGAGCTTTGGAAAAAAAGAGTAGGATTAAGCAAAGGGAAGAGATGAGAATTTGCTGCATTTTTGAAGTAAGATGGCTCATGGATTTCTTCTGGGCTGATTAAAACAAAGGGAATGGTGCCTAACTATGTATTTGGATGGATATGAGTGACTTAAAGAGTCAAAGTCTACCAAGTCTTCACCTATTTCATCTTCTTTATTTTATTTTATTTTTATACATTAATAATACTAATACAATTTATTGATATTTTCTTTATTATTTATATAGTGGGTGATTTTCAATTTTCGTAATGATGAAATTGAAATTCAATTAATATTATCACTATTTTCAATACTTTTGTATAAAATAAATAAATATTAACCGAAGGAATTTGGAGCTTATTATGAAAATTGAATCTGCTAAATTTCTGTAAATGACAACGGTATTAAGGATCAAACTTCACATAATTATATTATCAATTTATGAAAATTGAACCCTTTAAATACTCAAAGTTAATCAAGGTGGATATTCATTACAGCTTTCAATTGTGATGGAAGAGAAACAACAATAGATGATAGCACTATTTGTAAGCTATCGTTTTTGTGCGTGTGGGCGCACAGCCAAGTGTCGGGTTCGGGGACCACAAGATTTTTCTTCACATTTTGGATGAAAAGTCGTGTGAAGAAAAAGTCACATGAAGAAAAGTCCAATCCAAGGGTACGGTGATTGCCCCATATAACGAAGTCACATTCCAAATCAAACTTCTGAGTTTTTTAAAAACATTTTCAGTCACTTTGTTTTGACTATTTGGGTTAAAAAATCAGTATCGTTTACGCAGTCAAAATGATCCACATATTAAAGAGGGATGCCAAACATATACAAACTAGCTACGAACTAGAGCTGGAAAATTTGACGTAAATCTGATTTTATTTTATGGTGTTGTGACTTTCTCCGTTGGTCTAGTTTTATATTATATAAAGTTTCTCTAGTTCAATCTTGTGTTTCCAATTTCAGGTATAGAAAATAAAAAATAATTAAAAGAAATTATTTTAATGCAAGCTAACCTGCACTTAGTTGAGCTGAATCTGTCCATTTTGAAAGTAGAGCAGTTTGAATTCAATTTGATAAATCAGAAGACCGATTAAGTCTGTTTCATTTTCAGCGATCTAACACATGTGTATTCTATTTGTATCGACCAGTTCTATTTATATTACAAATGTAATTTAAAATATAGTATATAAATGTGGTTTTTCTAACTATCGTTACTCGAAATCAAAACATAAGAATAGAGAGCGATTTATTTGTTTGAGCCAATACTGCCATGCTCCAAATGCCCCTACATGAGAATATTTTATTTTTAACATTGTACGAGGTGTTATTACACATGTTAATTTTGTCACTTATAAAATCTCAACGCTCATATGAGATGGATATCGGATCGTACCTGAAAAAATAGTCGTTAACAAAATTGAAAATCGATTAACAGTCGAGTCAACAAGCACACCACCAACTACAGAAAAATCGATAAGGTAAAAAATCTTGGACCGGCTACATTGAAAAATCCGAAGTCCATTCATAAATCCCATACATCTATGATCTCTGTAACTCCATGGAACCTCAAACCTCCACATCTTCACAGTTTCTAATTTTATTCCTGCTTCTCATCATCACATTCTCCAACGCCAAAACCATCAACCGCGTGTGCCCGCCTTCCTCCTGCGGCCACATCCGCAACATAAGCTTCCCTTTTCGTCTCGACACCGACCCAATCAACTGCGGGGAGCCGCTCTACACTCTCTCCTGCCAAAACAACAACCTCACAGTACTAAACTTATATTCTGGAACATACACCGTCCGATCAATCAACTACAACAACGACACAATCCGAGTCGTCGATCCCGGCCTCGACAACAACAATGATTGCTCCTCTTTACCTCGTTATTCTCTGTCCCCTTTTAACTTCACCTTCCAGGATCCGTACCAATGGAATACTTTGAATTGTACGGGCTATCGTCGGCAAATATGCAGAGCATCAATGCCGATCTTTTATTTGAAGTGTCGGAATATTCCGGCGAATTTGTCTCTGTATAAAGAGACTAGTCCTTGCATTAATAGTACCGGTGGTTATTATGATTATGTGAAGGTGGGGACCATAACGGCGGCGAATTTGGAGGACGGGTGCAGGATTGATCGTACGGCTATCACCACCTTGTACGAAAAGGACCAGAATCAAAATGTTTCGTATGCAAGCATACACGAGGCGTTGGCGTTTGGGTTTGAGCTGGAGTGGCGGCGTGATCTCTATACGCGTTATTCTTGCCGAGGATGGAGTTTTTCCAACACTTGTTTCCCAAACAGGTTCATAGGTACGTCATTGTTTCTCCAGTACCTATGATAACTGAGTTATGGGTTTATTGTTTTGTACAATTGCTGAAATTGTTTTGCAAATTTCAATGGAGAGTGTTACAATTAATTAGTCATTTTTCGCAATAGGGCTGAATTAAAAGTATCAACGATTTACATTCACTCATGCGCTGGTTCCTCAGTCTTATGTTGAACTGTTTTTGTTCCTTGTGGTTGCAGGTTTCTTTCAGTCTCTGGCTGAGCTCATTAATGGTAAGCAATCTCTACCCTGCCCAAACTTTTCTTAATTCCATTTTGTTGTCTGACTCTAATTTTGTTAGTTCTACTACATTCATAGAATATTACATTAGTGCTTGTTTGGTGGCTGACCAGGTGGTATTAAATTGAATTGAATCACTAATCAAATTCAATGTATCTTAATGTAAAAATGGATGTGTTTTTATTTTTTAAGTTAGCAAGAGTTTGATTTTATTAATTTATTTTCTTCTTCTATTTTCTTGCAGCCCAACGATATGCAACACTCCTTGTCTTTGGTAAGATCAGCTTCGCATCTCTCTTAATGAATGCACATGGACTTTCATCTGATCAAGCATATGGCAAGGGACAATAGCTAATACACTCTATCTATATCCTTTTGGTGATTTTCTTGGACAGGCGTTTTTGTCACCGCAAGATTTGTATTTGGATTTCCATTTGTGATGTGGCTTGTGATCTATAAATGGCGAAGAAGGCATCTGTCAATGTATAGTGCCATTGAAGATTTTCTCCAAAGTGAAACAAACTTCGCGCCAATTAGGTACTCTTATTTAGATATTAAGAAGATGACTAGTAAATTCGCTGAAAAATTAGGGGAAGGAGGTTATGGCTCTGTTTATAAAGGAAAGTTACGCAGTGGTCGTTTTGTAGCTATTAAGATGTTGGGCAAGTCCAAAGCTAATGGGCAGGATTTCATTAGTGAGGTAGCTACCATTGGAAGGATTCATCATGTCAATGTGGTACAACTAGTTGGTTATTGTGTTGAAGGACGGCATCGTGGTCTAGTGTACGATTTCATGCCCAATGGGTCTCTTGATAAGTACGTATATTCTAAAGAAGGAAACCTTACTTTAAGTCGTAAGATAATATATGAGATTGCGCTTGGAGTGGCTCGAGGGATCGAATATTTGCATCAAGGGTGTGACATGCAGATTCTGCATTTTGATATCAAGCCTCACAACATTCTTCTTGATGAGAATTTCATACCAAAAGTTTCTGACTTTGGTCTTGCAAAGTTATATCCGACAAATAATAGCATCGTGACTCTAACAGCAGCAAGAGGAACAATGGGATACATTGCTCCTGAATTGGTCTACAAGAATATTGGAGGTGTCTCGTACAAGGCTGATGTCTATAGTTTTGGAATGCTGCTAATGGAAATGGCGAGTAGAAGAAAGAATTTCAATGCATTGGTGGAGCAATCAAGCCAAGCTTACTTCCCTTCATGGGTGCATGAGCAATATAGAGAGGGAAAGGACTTGGAGATGGGCGATGCCACCGAGGAGGAAAAGAAAATTATTAAAAAGATGATAATAGGTGCCTTATGGTGTATACAAATGAAGCCAAGTGATCGTCCTCCAATGAGAAAAGTCATAGGGATGCTGGAAGCAGATGTTGAAAGCCTACGAGTTCCTAACAAACCTTTTCTAAATCTACCAGAGATGCCAATAGGTCAAGTTGAAGACAAATCCAATCCAAGCTGTTCAAACCGGGAGCTAACATACACTCTCTCTGCTAGGTGATGATCAAGATTCAGCAAAAACTAGTTCAATATATGGTTATAATTTTAAGAGCCATTTGATAATCGATTAGTTTTCAGTTTTTACTTTTTTTGCTTGAAATATGAAGAAATGAGGATGCAAAATATTGGAGAAAGGATATGATAAAGAGATAAAGTAGAAATGTAAAAGAAAAAGTAAACAAATTAAAACACAAAAGCCAAAACCTTTTTTTTTTTCATTATTTTTAATTTCTTCATCTCTATACTGTTAGAAATATTTTTCCATCTTTTATTTTTAACATGGTATCAGAGCACTTCCACTCCTAGGACCTAAATCCGGTACCTTTCCACCCATGTGGGTGTATGGAGCCTAATTAATGACTTCGTGCACCCACGGGACATATACTTGATTGATGACTAACATTATCTACCTTGTGTTACATCTTATCTCTTTATCTCCTAAACCCTATTCTCTCCTTTTTGTTCTATTGTATTGGCCTTTTGTGCCATCTTATTCGGCATTTTTGCCATTGTCTTGGCCTTTTGTGTCACCTTATTCGACCTTTGTGTCATCTCCTTGGCCATTTGTGCCATCTTATTTAGCCTTTTGTATCACATTATTCGGCCTTTTGTACCACCTTATTCGACCTTTGTGTCATCTCCTTGGCCCTTTTTGTCATCTCCTTGGCCCTTTGTGTCATCTCCTTGGCCATTTGTGCCATCTCATTCGGCATCTTGTGTCACATTATTCGGCTTTTTGTGCCACCTTATTCGACATTTTGTGTCACATTACTTGACTTGTGTGCCACCTTTTGGCCTTTTGTGCCATTTTACTCGACATTTGTGCCACATTTTGGCATTCTGTGCCATTTTACTTGGCATTCGTGCCACCTTATTGGCCTTTGTACCACAATATTTGACTTTTGTTCCACATTTAGGCCTTCTGTGCCACTCTATTTGGCATTCGAGCCATCATATTGGCTTTTGTGCCATCGTATTTGACTTTTCTGCCATCATATTTGGCCTTTGTGCCACTGTATTTGGCCTTTGTGCCACATTCTTTACCTTGTCGTTAGAATGAGTTTTATTTACCCCAAAATTGACATTTTCCTTCCCGAAGTTTCCGTAATTGTGGAATGATTTGAAGCAACGCAGAAGACAATAGGACAAGAAGCTTACTCTGCAAATTGACACTTCACAATGTTCACTCTCCAACTTGAGGGGGAGTGTTAGAAATAAAATCGTGATAAATCATATATTGATTTAGTATTATAGATTGATTTAGAATCATAAATTAATTTGAATCCTGATTTTATATCTTACTTAATTATAATAGAATTTTTTTCTTTTTAGTTAGGCTTATTGTAAATAATATATAATAGGATAAACTATATAAAAGTACCCAAACTATAGGGGTCATTTCAAATTGTACCATAACTATGAAAATTGGATTCTAGGTACAAAAACTATTAAAACACAACATTTAGCTACACACTGTTAGCAATCTGTTAAAAAAATCTGTTACGTGCCCAAGTGGCATTTGTGGGGCATTTTTTTATGCTGACATGGACGCCATGTAGACAAAAAAAATTAATAAAATTTGAATATTATTAAAATAATTAATAAAATCTTAAAATAAATAAATAAAAAACAAAAAAAAAATTAAAATAAAATCTCTCCCATAACCGAGAACGATGACCCATTTTTCGTCTTCTCCGTCCTCTCCAACTCCACCTCACCCCCAATTTCCGATGGCTTCAATTCAATCATTCTGATAAAGCACCACCCACTCGGCCACCGACACACCCAATGTCGTCCCTATATTTTTAATTCAATTTCAACCCACCCGTTCAATTTGAGGCAATTTGAACGTACTTACACATATGGGGGAGCAAACCCAGGTCCAAACCCAGTTCCAAACCCAGGTCCAAACCCATACTCCGACTCCAACTCCGACCCAGACCCAACCTTGGCAGACCTTTGCTATCATCGTCAATGTTGAAGAGCTCGGACAGAGTGTTCCGAGCCCTAACGTTGCAGGCCTTGCACCAGGTCAGGGCTGACGGGTTGGCCGATGATGATTTGGGTATCGTTTCGAAGCATGATATACTACGACGAAGCTCCGAACAGGAATGGAAGTTGTTTCTAGTTGGGGACTTGGGTTTAGCGTTGATGGCAGCAGCGGAGTTGAGGTCGGTAAGGCGTTCACGGAGATAGGGGGCGAGCTTCGACGGGGATGGGTGGCAGGGACAGGTTCGTCTCGACGAGGGGAGGTGTTTAAGAGTGGTGGTGATGCTGGTCGTAGTCGGAAACGTGGGTGGTGGCGGTGGTTTCTGACACTGTCGCAGAGAATGTGAGGAAGATGGCGTCAGGGAGAGAGAGTGAGGCTGATAGGAGAGAGGGAAGAATGGAGGAAAGTAATTGGTGGATGTTAGTCTTCTTCAGCCTCATCACCCGAAGAACCACCATTCTTTTCAACCCTAGTATCACCCTCATCAATCTGGGTTTACCAAACCGGGTCTTCTTCAATTTCATCCAAGGAAGTTGGGTTTTGTTTTTTATTTTTTTGTTTATTTATTTTAAGATTTTATTAATTATTTTTAATAATATTCCAATTTTATTATTTTTTTGTCTACGAGGCATCCATGTCAATATAAAAAAGGGCCCCACAAATGCCACTTAGGCACTTAACAGATTTTTTTAACATATTACTAACGGTGGGTACCTAGATGTTGTGTTTTGATAATTTGGGTACCTAGATGTTGTGTTTTGATTTTTTGAGTACCTAGATGAAAATTTTCATAGTTCGGGTATAAACTTGAAATGATCCTTATAGTTTAGGTACTTTTATATAGTTTATCCTATATAATATGTATTTATATTCAATAATACAATCGAGAAATATTTTTCCAATCTTTTACTTTTAACACATACCACTAATCTTCCTCATTTCTTCTATTTCGTCAATATTTTTTATAATATTTTATATAAAAAAATAAAAACTGAAAATACGAAACGAAGTAATTATCAAACTATTCGTTACGTATTCTCAAATTGAGTGCATAATCATATACCGTTGGACCGACTTTGTTGTTTTGGAAAACTCATACTATGGACAAACTTCCTGACATCATGGCTTACCTAGACTTACATGGTTAGTGAATAATGAGGATCATATGAATTCCCAGGAATATCCTTTTAGTGACATTAATTAGTCAGTTTATTAATTTTCTTGCTCAACAGTTTAGAAGTAGTTAATGCCATTAATGAATTGACTAATCTAGCTCGTTTAAAGTCCACTCGTCCAGTATGCAACTTTGCAGAAGATGCAACAGCTGAGCCTGGAAACTTCCTTCTCCCTCTGTTTCATCTCTACTTCTAACATCACCGATAAATACGAACTACAGAAGTACATATATATACAAATACAGGAATATGATCCAATACAACACGGGAATACGACAAATTTCTAAACTCTATAAAAAAAAAAATGTTATGGATATAAAAATTAAAAATATAATAAATAGAATTAATATAATAAACATATATAACTTAAAATATGATTTATTTTATATAATTGAAACTAGAAGAAATGAATCTTTCACTAATTAGAGAGATGAAGAAACTAAAATCCTACCTTTTTTTACAATAATACTGAAAATGCAGAAGAAGAAGAGGAGGCAAGCAGAGGACGTACAATTCATTGTTAATTTAGGCAAACCTCTCAGGTTTGCTCTTAATTAGTTTAAAAATATACAAAAAGTAGGATATTAGTATCCCCTAAGTCCGATATGTGTATTTATTACTATATCAATTTTGTCATTTAAAAGAATCAAACATCAACCCTTACAGTACAAAATGAAAGGAAAAACCAATATACCTTAATATTAGGTCGCTATACTTAGTCCATACATGATTCAATAATAACCAGATGTCCATATCGTTCATACCTTATCTCTAGAACACAAAGTAGGTCTACGCCCAAGGCGAGTAAGACCTAGGCCTTGGGCCTCACATTGTGGAAGGATCTCAGATTTTGAATAGATTTAACCCTTAGATCTTATCTTACATTATTAGGATATTGAGAACATGCATATAAAGAAAGAAGCTAGTGGTACTGCTTGATTGATTAGGTTTGAATTCAATTACGTAGACTTCATAGACGGTAGTCGTCTAGAGAGACTGATGAAATTGGACAATAATCCAGAATGGCATTATTTGTGCCACGCCATTGACTGATCGTCTGTGATCAATGGTCGTCCACGTACGGGGTCCCCTTAACACATAGATGGAAGGTGCAGCCACTACTCACAAGGGTCTTTTCAATCATGTCTAACAACAATTGCTCCTCCATTCCTGTTTATCCCATATTCTCTGCTAACAATGTTAGTCATCCACGAGAGACTGTCTATACTCCATCTAATTCAAGTGCACCTGTAACTTTTCTCAAGTTTGCAAATCCACTGAAGAAATCATTGTCTTTATCTCTCTCTACGTATGTGGACCCCGCCCCATGCATTGATACTAGTACTACTGGCTATGGTTATGTGATGGTTGGCAGTGGGACGATAGGGGAGTTGGAGGATGGGTGTAGCATAGAATGGACGGCTATGATCATGTCCTTGGACTTGGATGCAAACAATGCTTCCTATCAACACATACACAAAGCACTTGTCCATGGCTTTGAGCTTGAATATCCGTCATCGATCACGAAGAAGAATGGACGTACAGTTGAAGTTGATGGGTATCATAAGTATATTTCTCCCAGCATATCCCAGGTATATATATATCTTGTTTTCTCTGGCTATCCCAATCACTTGTAATTTGATCAATCATATAAACTGAACTATTTGATCTTTGCATATATATATATAGCTCCTTCGTAGTGACTATGCTTTTATTCTCGATCTTTTTTTTATTTTTTGGTAAATATTACGAGGTGTCCCTACACTCAAAAGGTGGATCTAACCCATACTCAGAGTATGGCTTGCTCTCCTAGCCATAAAGTACTTCCTGCAGTGAGTTTCGAACTCCTATCAGTTAGACACCAGGAAATTCGTTTTCTGCAGGTACCAGTTTGCCAACTGCACCACACCTTATGGTTACCTCTTTCATTTTCTGATCTGGTTGCTTGTCATATGGAGGGACTATGGATGCGGTACACCGCCATTATATTATAATTCCAATGGGATTTCTAAGTTTATTTAGTTTATGGGTTTACCATATGAATTGTGAACCACATCGTTTTTAATTACGAGACTTACCTTATAATGAAATTGGTAAGGCATTAAGACACTGTAGGGTCACTATATTAGGATTACGTATAACCTTCAATTTTTGAGTATAATTTGCAATTTTTATACATGCATATTGAAACATGTTGATCACTATATATATGACATCATTTGTAATTTTCAGTCATTATATATAATCGATAAATTTTAACCTCATAACAATTTAATAAAATCACAAATCTTGTCCTATACTTAGGATTTTCGAGGCACTAAACAGTGAACGTATGGGTGTTATATGAGATCCCTATTTGGAAGCTTTAGCCCTGTGTATAATCTGTGAATTTCAAACCATTAATATTATATTAGGCATGCAACATGTATTATGTTGGGACTGTTGACGCACTAAACATTGCTTGTATTTTATGGGGCGATATGGGCACTGTTTGTAAACATACGACCAAAGGATTGTAAATATAGGTATTTTAAAATTTCTCATTCAAAATGAAAGATAAATTTACCTTGCAATTAACACATACTTATCAAGTTTCAATAATTTTACAAAATTTACCTTGCAAACATACTTATCAAGTTTCAATAATTTTACAAAATTGCAATCTAATGGTTGTCTCTTCTTTTTTTCACTCCATGTAGGTTTTTTTAAACTACTATGGGCGGTGATTTTCGGTGTGAGATTTTTCTCGATCTTTTGTTGTTTTAATTTGGTTACCAACTTATCATCACAAGTTAAGATTTGTCTACAAAAATTGCTTAAATGAAACTATATATATAGATATCGATCAAGTTCTGAATATTAATGAATATGATAGTACAATTTCTTTTCATTTTGAGCATATTTTTATTAATACTGAACGAAAAATTAGATATTTCTATGGTTTTGAATCAACAAACTGTGAATCGAATGATTTGTTCACTAGCTTCTATTTGTATTTTTTGCAGCTTATGTGTTGCTACCACTCTATAACTTGGGTAAAAGCTTGTAGTTCCTTCAATTAAGTCTATTTTCTCTTTCAGTTTTCAAATTTATAGCTAGTTAGTTATGAGACTTTTTGTAATTTCATTTTGTGTTATTTGTTGCAGATGTTGGATGGCTGCTACAACTTTTCATCCGTAAGAACTTTGAATAGACTTCAGTGTCATTTTCTACTATTGATTTTCTTGAGATCGATCAAAGAACATATTATTTTGGAAAATAGATCATAATTAATATAAAGCAAACTGATAGAAAACAGTCATACATATGAAACTATGATAGACAATAGGATGAGCATCCGATTTGGAGGGATTAGTGTAAGGACTTTCTTAACTTTTAAGCTAGTCATATTTTTGTAACGATATCTGGGAATGAGAATTATACACCATCCCCATAAACCATGCCCTAAATATAGGATAAATAGTTAAACATAAAACATCTTCAACAATATTAACTAAACTTTTGTTATTTAAGCATAAAATATACTCAAAAGCTATTTTAACTAGTCATTTTAACGGGTAATGATTCGGTGGATGCACCTATTTGATGGAATCACCATCCGACGATGCAGAAATTAATTTTTTAAATTAGCATTCACATATACACTGTCGGATAACGACTCCATCAGATAAATGTACCCACTAAATTACCATTGCATTTTAACAATATTGTAACGCCAACAACACTAACTACTTTAACAAAATTTAGAATACTTTATTATTTAATTAATTTGGTATATGAGATTAATTTTTTAAAGTTGTCTTTCTATTAAGGAGGGAAAATATTTAAGATTATTATTTCAAGGTTTAGCATTTTATTAAATTGTCTCTCCTCTTGTTTAAATATATCTAGTTACTATTCACTAAATTAGTTAATTATCAATGATTGGATAGCTAGGCTTGTTGAAGGATTAGTTTTTTAGATTTTAGATCAAAATAGCCAAACATAGAGATTTAACAAGTTAGTCTTGAATGCCAACGAGTACATGCATGTGTTGCATAAGCCAGCATATATGAAGACATCAGTTTCTTCTGTCATCATTTTTGGCTTATTTTCCTATGCAGAACTATCTTTGCCAGTAAAAATTATAATCGGACCTCCGTTCGTGCTTACTGTTTTGATTTATAAATGGCGAAAAAGGCATTTGTCAATATATAGAACCATCGAAGATTTTTTGCACAATGATAACAACTTTGGGCCAATAAGATATTCTTACTCGGACGACATTAAGAAAATGTCTAACAACTTCAAGAACAAGCTAGGTGAAGGAGGTTTTGGCACAGTATTCAAAGCAAAATTACGCAGTGGCCGTCTTGGTGCAATTAAGATGTTGGACAAGTCCAAAACTAACGGGCAAGATTTCATGAGTGAGGTAGCTACCATTGGAAGGATTCACCATGTTAATGTGGTTCAACTTGTTGGTTATTGTGTTGAACGGTCAAAGTACGCTTTAGTATATTATTTACGAATGTTATCAACGTAGTGAATCTCCGCTACTAACACTCCATATATATTATTATCCAGCTGTTTGAAAAAGTTAAGGCTTCTTCCTTATTTTTTTCAGTAATTCTAATGCCGTTAATCATTTGATTTAGATTCAATCATCATCTGTAACTCTGACCGTTAAAGTTTCTTACGAGTTTACGCCTCCTAAGTTTTCTGCTAGAATTTGGTTGGCAAAATCAACATTGGGGACTTAACTTTTACTATATAGTGGAGCTACCAAAAAAAGAACATTTCATTCATTTGCATTGTTGTAGAGATTACAAATAAGTAAATCACAAATAACAATATTTTCTTTAAAAAGAAACAAATATTACATCCCATATCATCATATTCTTGCCTGATACTGATCATAAGCTAAAACCCCCAACTTTTTTACCTTCACTTGTTCGCTTGTACTGTCTTTCAAAATCGAGACCTACTCCTTGGTAAGAAGGCAGAATTACGAAAACCAGCTAAATGAAAATTTAAACTTGGTAAGATCTAGCTAAATTATTGAAACTAATGGTAATGCTTTGGATTGTATTCAATACATGGGACCGCCCATGAGTCAATCGGAGGGAGACTGAAATTGGACAAATGCAAAATGGCATTGTTCACTTGTGATGACTCGCCATTGACATCAATGGTCCAGTACTGGTCCCCTTCAATTTGAGTGGAAGCTGCAGCCACGTACTGGTCACGGAAAATATATGGTTTATATTCTGTTGGAATTTTGAGATACGGAAAGAAAGGATTCAAGATGAAGAGGAAAGAGATGATTAATGGAGAGTAGAGTATAGGAAGAAAGAGATGAAGTATAATTCCTGCTTCTCATATATTTTCACACACAACAATACATACAATACTTCAACACTTATATAGGGATTATTTACAGCAAGTAACAAACTCTTGCAGTGTATGACAACTAGGGATAGCTGACTAATTTGGACAACTGTAGAAACTAACCTACAGCTAAGGGAGGAGAGACCTAACAACCTAACTGAATATGTTGAATACTAACAATCAAGCTATCTAACCAACTATCAATACAACTAGCTAATCAAGACAGCTAACAGCTAACCATAAATGAATAAACTAGCACTCATAAATGAATAAACTTATTACTCTAACTCAGCAATTGCTTCCAACTGAAGGTTGAAATTTCTTGCATTTGGTCGCCCAGGACCCGTAGAAGCAAAGGGATTGGGAGGCATGGTATAGCTTTCTCCTCCTTCCAACATCTGAACCACAGCTTTCATCGAAGGACGATCCACTGGCTGCCATTGGATACACCACAACCCTACAATTGCAAGTTTCTTCGAAATTTTTCCATCTCCTTCCCCAATATCAATGCGTTGGTCGTCTCCTCCCTCTAATAGATTATAGATCCATTCTGGGTAGTAAATTTCATTCGCATTCTCTGTGGTCGGACCGACATTCTTCCTTCCCCCTACAATCTCAAGCAGTAACATTCCAAAACTATAAACATCCGACTTGTAAGACACGTTTCCGAAATTCCTAGAGAACACCTCAGGTGCAATGTAGCCCAATGTCCCCCTAGCTGTAGTCATTGACACTATACTCTTATCCTTGGAACTTAACTTGGCCAAACCAAAATCACAAATTTTTGGAGTAAGGTTTTGGTCTAGCAAAACGTTATGGGGTTTGATATCGAAATGGAGGATTCGTTGATCACATCCTTGGTGAAGATATTCAATTCCTTTGGCTATGGCCAGGGCAATTTCTTCCAACTTCTCCCAACCTAAGAAACTTTCCTTATTGTCCGCCGTTGAAATGTAGTTCTGCAATGAACCATTGGGTAAGTACTCATACACAAGAGCTCGCCTAAACCCGTCGGCGCAGAATCCAACCATGCGAACCACATTGACATGGTGGATGTGGCCCATTGTGCTCACCTCATTTATGAACTCCTCCCCATTTCCCTTTGAACTATTGAGGAGCTTCACAGCTACAAAGAGCTCAGAAGAAAGATTTCCTTTGAAGACAGTTCCATAGGCTCCTTCCCCTAACTTGTCCTTGAAGTTATTTGTAATCCTCTTGATATCTGCATATGAATATCTGCTTGGTTTCAGAGCTCTGTAATCGTCTAAAAATCTTTCAATCTTCAATTGATTCTCCTTTTGTTTTCTAAAGGACCTGTACACTCGATAGGCTGCAAT
Organism: Oemleria cerasiformis; assembly: GCA_037349345.1. Taxonomy (NCBI): domain Eukaryota; kingdom Viridiplantae; phylum Streptophyta; class Magnoliopsida; order Rosales; family Rosaceae; genus Oemleria; species Oemleria cerasiformis. The sequence goes on from JAZGTL010000006.1 coordinate 7,091,308, forward strand.
GAGTAGCACTAAGAAGCAAAAGGAACCCAAGGATGCACCCACAGCCACTAATTTCTCTTTTACATCTGCAAAAAGTAAATTTGGCATATTAAGTAACAGTCATGACTCATGAGCCATTGCTTGGACAATAGTCTTTAAAAAAGTAATCGGATAAATCCTATAGAGCCGCGATAGTCAATTCAAGACTCACAAAGTGACGTCATAAGTAGTTTAATAACTATAAATACGGATACGAAAATCGAACATTACCTAAGGGTACAAGAGGACTAATTGAGTTCATAATCCTGTGATGACACTTTCATGGTCCAAATAAAAATGCACATAGTAAATTTCTAAATCCGATTTTGATCCCAACTTATGATGAGGAATATGAATTGCACATTCGAAATTTAGAATGAATAAAAACAACATATAATGAACTTTTTTCTTTTGGACTTCACATATAATGAATTGTTCCGCAAAACACTACGAAAGAAAACCTCTTTTGAGACCACAAATTACCGTCTTCAATATTATAAATGCCGTTTCTAATGGTATTTGTGACAGAGATTTCAACCGTCACAAATATTCTTCTAGTTTCGCGACAGCATTCTGTGCTGTCACAATAATTTAGTTTCTGTGACAGAAATGCTTTCCCAGCTAAATGCTCAACCTTTTATGACAGCAAAATTGCCGTCACAAAAGAGCATTCTTTGAGAAGGCAAAATTTCCGGTCAAAAAATTATGTCGCAAAAGAGGTTTTAAAAGAACTAATGCTTTTTGAGATAAAACTCCACGCAAGTAAAATAGGTGATTAAATTGGAGATAATATGTTAATGATTAAACCGACTCTGAAATCTTAACAATTTCCTGCAATTCCTCTTTCCTAATTTTCATCAAAAATAAGACATGACATTAGAGACAAACTTACCTTCTCTGCTCAAGTCAAAACATTCTATTTCACTTTTGGTGCTATTGTTCTTGAAGCTGCACTTCTTGCCCTGTCTCTCACATTGCCCACAATTTGGTTCAGACCATTCCAAATAAAGATTGGCAGGTTGGCGTTGGTATGGATCATATGGAAGCAATGACCGATTATACATCTTTGTACAAGACAGAAGGGACTCGTCTTCGACACTACTGGAAGAAGGAACAGAGTAAACTTGATAGCCAGGGCCCTTAAGGCAGGGGACTGGATGAACTGAGCCTCTTTCATCACCAACTGAGTTTCTTTCGTCTAAAGAACAATTGAAGAAGGTGATTTCATTCATGGGGTCTTTTGAGAAGAAGAAGGGGGAGATTGACTTGTTGAAGACGTCCAAAACCTTCTCAAGCAGGCAGTTTTCGGGGTCGTAAAGTTGGATTCTTTGGGCCTTGTAGTCTATGGATTTGACATGGAATTTGAAGAGAATTGGGAGCTCAAGAATTGCTTCATATTTCTCATTGCATGAAAGAACAAAGCCTGGGTAGATACAGTGATCTGGGTGTTTGTCTTTGAGGCCGAATGGGAAGTGGATGTCTAAATGCCCACAATTGAAATTTTCGCAGGTGATTTGGATTTCTCCAAGAGCTTTGGAAAAAAAGAGTAGGATTAAGCAAAGGGAAGAGATGAGAATTTGCTGCATTTTTGAAGTAAGATGGCTCATGGATTTCTTCTGGGCTGATTAAAACAAAGGGAATGGTGCCTAACTATGTATTTGGATGGATATGAGTGACTTAAAGAGTCAAAGTCTACCAAGTCTTCCCCTATTTCATCTTCTTTATTTTATTTTATTTTTATACATTAATAATACTAATACAATTTATTGATATTTTCTTTATTATTTATATAGTGGGTGATTTTCAATTTTCGTAATGATGAAATTGAAATTCAATTAATATTATCACTATTTTCAATACTTTTGTATAAAATAAATAAATATTAACCGAAGGAATTTGGAGCTTATTATGAAAATTGAATCTGCTAAATTTCTGTAAATGACAACGGTATTAAGGATCAAACTTCACATAATTATATTATCAATTTATGAAAATTGAACCCTTTAAATACTCAAAGTTAATCAAGGTGGATATTCATTACAGCTTTCAATTGTGATGGAAGAGAAACAACAATAGATGATAGCACTATTTGTAAGCTATCGTTTTTGTGCGTGTGGGCGCACAGCCAAGTGTCGGGTTCGGGGACCACAAGATTTTTCTTCACATTTTGGATGAAAAGTCGTGTGAAGAAAAAGTCACATGAAGAAAAGTCCAATCCAAGGGTACGGTGATTGCCCCATATAACGAAGTCACATTCCAAATCAAACTTCTGAGTTTTTTAAAAACATTTTCAGTCACTTTGTTTTGACTATTTGGGTTAAAAAATCAGTATCGTTTACGCAGTCAAAATGATCCACATATTAAAGAGGGATGCCAAACATATACAAACTAGCTACGAACTAGAGCTGGAAAATTTGACGTAAATCTGATTTTATTTTATGGTGTTGTGACTTTCTCCGTTGGTCTAGTTTTATATTATATAAAGTTTCTCTAGTTCAATCTTGTGTTTCCAATTTCAGGTATAGAAAATAAAAAATAATTAAAAGAAATTATTTTAATGCAAGCTAACCTGCACTTAGTTGAGCTGAATCTGTCCATTTTGAAAGTAGAGCAGTTTGAATTCAATTTGGTAAATCAGAAGACCGATTAAGCATGTTTCATTTTCAGCGATCTAACACATGTGTATTCTATTTGTATCGACCAGTTCTATTTATATTACAAATGTAATTTAAAATATAGTATATAAATGTGGTTTTTCTAACTATCGTTACTCGAAATCAAAACATAAGAATAAAGAGCGATTTATTTGTTTGAGCCAATACTGCCATGCTCCAAATGCCCCTACATGAGAATATTTTATTTTTAACATTGTACGAGTTGTTATTATACATGTTAATTTTGTCACTTATAAAATCTCAACGCTCATATGAGATGGATATCGGATCGTACCTGAAAAAATAATCGTTAACAAAATTGAAAATCGATTAACAGTCGAGTCAACAAGCACACCACCAACTACAGAAAAATCGATAAAGTAAAAAATCTTGGACCGGCTACATTGAAAAATCCGAAGTCCATTCATAAATCCCATACATCTATGATCTCTGTAACTCCATGGAACCTCAAACCTCCACATCTTCACAGTTTCTAATTTTATTCCTGCTTCTCATCATCACATTCTCCAACGCCAAAACCATCAACCGCGTGTGCCCGCCTTCCTCCTGCGGCCACATCCGCAACATAAGCTTTCCTTTTCGTCTCGACACCGACCCAATCAACTGCGGGGAGCCGCTCTACACTCTCTCCTGCCAAAACAACAACCTCACAGTACTAAACTTATATTCTGGAACATACACCGTCCGATCAATCAACTACAACAACGACACAATCCGAGTCGTCGATCCCGGCCTCGACAACAACAATGATTGCTCCTCTTTACCTCGTTATTCTCTGTCCCCTTTTAACTTCACCTTCCAGGATCCGTACCAATGGAATACTTTGAATTGTACGGGCTATCGTCGGCAAATATGCAGAGCGTCAATGCCGATCTTTTATTTGAAGTGTCGGAATATTCCGGCGAATTTGTCTCTGTATAAAGAGACTAGTCCTTGCATTAATAGTACCGGTGGTTATTATGATTATGTGAAGGTGGCGACTGATCAGTCGTTATTTATGCATCATTTTGAAATGATATGGATCAGATTAATCTGATTTGGGGGGTAAAAATATCTCCCTTCTATGGAAAATTACCAAATTGCCCTTACACGTCTAGACCCATAACCTTCGTCCACGAACTCTGTTTTCTGCGTGCCGCTTGTCTACGAACTCATGAGTTCGAGACCTACACAACGGTATCCAAAACACCACCAAAAATGTTTCGAAACAAAATTTGACTTTCACGCCCCTTAACAAACAAGGGTTAAATCGTCATTTTACATAAATAATTTATGTAAATCCAATAATTGAAATTCCGGGTTGTTACAATCTACCCCCCTTAAGAAATTTTGTCCTCGAAATTCAACTATACCCTTGGAACAAATGAGGATACTGCTACCGCATTAGTTCCTCGGTTTCCCACGTGGCCTCCTCCACGTTATGATTCCTCCACAACACTGGGCAACTACGAATCACGAGATTCGCCACTAACATATTCCCAGTAGGAGTCCTAATACCCAGTCCCAACCAATCAGAGACAATTCTCTATCAGCAAACAATGTAAAACCCCGAGAAATGAATGAATGAGTCGCCCCGGGATATATTAAATCATAAGCATCACAGAAAAAAATAAAAATAAACAAATAACGTACCCGTGACCCTCTCGGGGGCTGCTCGGGCCTCCTGTCGTGACATAGCAAAAACTCGGGCCGATGTACCCGAAGATCGATCACGACCTCACTGTCTGCCTCTGGTCCTATTGGACCCACTAGCCCCGCTGGCCCTACTGTATTGGGCCTGGTTCCCTATTGAAGTACCAGAAGTCTGCCCTATCCTCTGACTCTGCTCAGTCGCACGATGACCCAAGAAACTACTATTCTGACGATGAAGTGGACAATATCTCCTGATATGACCAGTCTCTCCACAGGTGTAACATCTGGGATCACCATATCCGCCACTCTATCTACCAGTTGACTGTATTGAAGCACCACTAAACTGAGTGGATGACTGCGGTACCTGTTCGGCTCCGCCACTGCCCGATCCGGATCTTGCACCCCCAGAAGATCCAGAACTGATACTGCCTCTCTTGGACGGTCCCTGACTAGAGGCTCCAATATCCCAGAGATCCCAGTGTCGCCTGGAACCACTAAACTGCTGATGGACTGGCAAACCCATGCTCAACTCTACACGAGCTGCAGCGTCAGACACGTCTCTCAATGAAGTATGAGTTGCAGCCGTTACCGCTGACCAAAGTTCGCCCCTCAACCCATTTTCAAATCTGCGTCGTTTGTCCCTCTCGGTTGCCACTAGAGCCGGTGCAAAACGAGCCAACTCTAGGAATTTCTGCTCATACTGAGCCACTGTCATATCTCCCTGTTGTAAGTGCAAAAACTCAGCCTCCCTGGCATCTCGGTACGAGCAAGGATAAAATTACTCAAGAAACTTCTCCCGAAAAGTCGCCTAGGTAATTGTACTGACCTCCCAGCCTGATAGCTCTAATGCGTTCCACCAATGATAAACGGAACCACCTAGCAGAAAAGTGGCTAACAGCACCCTGTCCCCCTGAGAACATCTCATAACTGAGAACACTCGCTCTAAACGAGTAATCCACTCTACTGCATCATCTGGGCTAGAGTCGCCCATAAATATTGTAGCCCCTAATCTCTGGGCTTTCTCAATGTCCGAACCTTCAGTAGCAGTCCTACTCTGAAGTACAGAAGTCAAAGTGTAACCCAATTGTTCCAGTGTTTGACTCATATCACGCTCCACTGCAGGTTCATGTGTGTCCCCACTGTTTCCAGACTGTTGACGGAATTCGTGTCTCGGAGGCAATACACTGAAAAGAACTATAACTCATCAATACCAAAATAATTGTACACTACGTGTACAGTCTACATGAATTTAACCTAGTGCTCTGATACCAATTGTCAGGACCCGTCCCGAATTTCCCCTCGAAACCCGGGAAGAACCCTGATCCCGTCTAACAATCTAAGGAAAAGTTCCCAATATACCAATTGATCCTTACAAATTATAATAATAATAATAAATACTTCCTCTTGTCAGACAAGGGATTCAAGCACTCAAAAATTCTCGTAATTAATGACCAACCAAATACAATATAATATCAGAGCGTCTAAGTAGGATCAAAAGTATAATTTAGATATCCTACTCAATTATAACTACACAACGCAGCCGAAGTACTAATGCCTCTGCCTCGAGATAAGTGTCCGCGTCAACTCAACTCAACAGCCTGAAGGGGTTTTAAACACAAAAATTGTGAGTGGACAAAAATAATCATTTATAAATTATTTTCCAAGGAAATACCTTTCTCCCCCTCCATTTATAAAACCATGCATGCATCACATAAAACAATTTATGATATTAAAACAATATATGTAAATCACCAAAATTTCTATTTCTCTTTAAAGCCACTTAGTTGGACTCACATAAAATCTGTAAAATGAAGATACCTCGTGATCCACAGTTTGGTTTGAAAACTCTCTTCAAAGGAGTTTAAAATCATTTAATTCAATCTAGACACATAATATCTCAAATTTACTGTTCCCGACATATCCACAACACACCAGGGTATCCCTTGAGATGTGTTAAAATCTGTTCTACTTGGACTCGACCACAATCTCTGCAAAATCACCTTTTATATTGGAGGTTCACCGGGTTCACCGCCAACAGCGGATCCTAGCCCCAGCTCCTGGGCCCCCTCAAATCGATTTTGTTTATATTGGAGGTTCACCGGGTTCTTCGTCTCAGCGGATCCTTACCTTGGCTCCTGGGCCCCCTCAAAACGATATTGCATCCAAAAATCAAGTATATATATTTTTTTATCACAAATACTATTTCAACTCAAAATCATGGACCCAAATAATTACCACGTCAAAACAATATCAAAACCGAATCCAACAACCATATCATTTCTCACAACACACTTTCACTGAAATATTGGAAAAACAAATGTCCAGCAATCAATTCTAAATTCCAGGAAATCATTGCACCCATACATAACAGTATTTAAATCAAAGATACATTTATGCATGCATTATAGTTTATAAACCAAAAGTCCACTCACAAACCTATCCAAGCAAGCTCAATCCCGAATTGTACGCTCCCCTGAAGTTCCTGGAGCAGTATCGTCTGTCCAAATTAATAATCGGGATTACCAGTTAATAATAAGAACCTTAAATATAAACTCCCTAAACCCCGGGAGGTCTACCTATGCTGGCCTAGAAAATGCAGTAACTTTAAAACGCCCAAAACAAACCTTAAACGACGTCCGATCAACTCAAAATCTGCGCCAACAGGTCCTAAACGTCAAAACTAGCTGTCACGCGCCACCGTGACCTCAGACTCAGCCCCACGCGCCGACGGAAGGTCGGAACACGCGCCCACGTGCCGCCACGTGCCCTCATGAGCAGGTCACGCGCCTGCTACAGTACCCCACGCGTCTTGACCGGTCCAACCCGGTCCAACTCGACCTGACCCGGTCCAACTCGACCCGACCGATTCACTTAACCCGACCGGTTCACTCAACCTGACCGGTTGAACTAGACCCGACCGATCCCTCGACCCGACCGATTTACTCTACCCGACCGGTCACCGGCGACTCGTCGAAGAAGACAACCGGCTGTCGGCGCCGCCGTCTGGTTTCTGCCTGAATCCCCAATTTCCGGCCAAAACTTCAAGCTCTACAACTTTCTCAAAACTCAACTATTTTTCACAAATTTTACGTCTAAATCTATCTACTCGAACCCAGGAATCCAAATATGACCTCAAAACATCAAACACGTACCTGTGCTAGCCGAAAAATTGATCGGAAGATCCGAAACTTCCTATTCTCGGTTCGGCTTCCCCCGTGGTCCTCTCCTTCGATGGTTGGTACGGTTGTGATCGTAGGAAGGAGTAGAATACGATTAGTTGATCAAAAATGGAAGTTAGAGCCTTGAATCAAAAGTTGACTTTGTGTGGGTTTTTTTTTTGGGTGTTTTTTCGCACGGGTTCGGTGTGTGTGTGTGTGTGTGTGGGGGGGGGGGGGGGGGGGGGGGGGGGGGGGGGGGGGGGGGAAGGGGGTTGGTTAAAAATATCTCCCCTCTATGGCAAATTACCAAACTGCCCTTACACGTCTAGACTCATAACCTTCGTCCACGAACTCCATTTTCTGCGTGCCGCCTGTCGACGAACTCGTGAGTTCGAGACCTACGCAACGGTATCCAAAACACCACCAAAAATGTTTCGAAACAAAATTTGACTTTCACGCCCCTTAACAAGCAAGGATAAAATCGTCATTTTACATAAATAATTTATGTAAATCCAATAATTGAAATTCCGGGTTGTTACATGCTTCCTTCTGAATGGTCTGAAGGTTAGTCCTTAGCTGCATGAGATTAGCTTCAGGTAAGGAAGAAAACTGTTCTTACAGTGTAAGCCAGGACTCATGGGCTGAATCACAATTCATGATCTAAGTGAAAGCTTCCTCAGAGATGGTTGCTATCAGCATATTGAGCAATGCTGCATCCATATCTATCTAGCCTTGTTAGGACGCATCAGTCGGTACGGGACAAGGATTGGAACCATCCAGATAACCAAACAAGTGAAAACCTTTCAAAAACCGTTGGATTTTGACACTCCAAGAAATGTAATTCGTATCATCCAGTTTCATGGACATGAATTCGGTTACATGCTTCAGAAGATGCATTGAAGGTGCCATTATGAGGAGGCTGAGTACTGATTCAAAAAAACTTATGTAAAATGTGCTAGAAAATTGAAGGAAGAGATGTGACTGAAGATGGAGGAAAGAAGTTAGACAGATTGAGGAAACGACTGAACAGAAGAGGAGAGCCGAGAGAACGAAGATTGGAAAAAAGAAGATTCAGAAATCGTATGAAGAGGAGCACATATATATTCCAGGATCAAGAGCAGTGAGCTTAAAAAATTTTATACCATAATAGAGTTCATTGGTATTTGAAGCAGAAAACTATTTGGAAAGAAGATATCGTAAGGAAGATGAAAGGAAGAGAAATAGAGGGTTTGATGGAGATTAGCTGCTTCGTATATATTCAATTATGTATCTTATCAAGAGCACACTATTCATCTGTTACATACACAAATATATATGGAGGGTCCTAAGCCTTTCCCTCTAACTACTAACTAAGCCTAACAGATTCCTCTAACTACCTTACAACTGTTATTTGGCTAGATAACAACTTAACTAGCTAGATAACAACCTAACCAGCTGGTATATAACAACCTAACCAGCTGGTTGTAACCTCTCTCTATCATACAATTCATTGTTAATCTAGACAAACTTTTTGTATTTCTATATTTTAAAACTAAACCTCTCAAGTTTTCTCTTAATTAGTTTAAAATGTATACGAAAGTCCGATATGTATATCTATTAGGTCAATAATGTGTTCGTTAACCCAATTAAGTCGGATACACATATCTAAAAATATCTGGTGAGTATCCTATCCTATATGGATATGAGCCAAAATGTCTCGTAACGTTCTAAACCCAAATTTGCATAGCACCTTAGAGAGGGAATTCAAGTGCACAGTTAGTATATATTGATTTCGTTATTTAAGATAATCAAATCTGAACCGTTCCACTTCAAAATGAAGGGAAAAATCACTATGCGTACCTTAAGATTAAGTACCTATACTTAGTCCATCCATGATTCAATAACCAGATATGCATGTCGTTCATACCTTGTCTCTAGAGCATGATATAAAGAATTAAGTATGGGACCAATGTATACTTTATATAGACACTAGTCGTCGAAGAGAGACTGATGAAATTGGACAAATCCATAATGGCATATTCGTTTCACACCATTGACTGATTGTCTGTCATCAATGGTCTTCCACTGGTCCCCTTAACATATAGACGGAATTGGTGCAGTCACTAGTGTCTTTTCAATCATCTCAACTGAACATATCGTGTGTGTATATATATATTATAATACGTAAAAGAGAAAACATAATATAACGATTTTTCAAGCATATAAAAAAAATTGTGGGCTAGTCAAGCATCTCTCGATCTATATCCATCGCCATGGGAAGTGGAAGGTCCTTTAGCTTGTGTACATGGGTTCTATTTCTTGTTATGAGCTCATTATGGATTGAAACTACTTGTAATGGCAAGGGTGATATCCATCACACAAGTACTCTTGAGGTGTATGTTGTAATTTTCTTGCTCAACAGTTTAGAAGTAGTTAATGCCATTAATGAATTGACTAATCTAGCTAGTTTAAAGTCCACTCGTCCAGTATGCGACTTCGCGGAAGATGCAACAGCTGAGCCTGGAAACTTCTTCTCCCTCTGTTTCATCTCTACTTCTAACACCACCGATAAATACGAACCACAGAAGCACATATATATATAAATACAGGAATATGATCCAATACAACACGGGAATACGACAAATTTCTAAACTGGATATAAAAATTAAAAATATAATAAATAGAATTAATATGATAAACATATATAACTTCAAATATGATTTATTTTATATAATTGAAACTAGAAGAAATGAATCTTTCACTAATTAGAGAGATGAAGAAACTAAAATCCTACCTTTTTTTACAATAATACTGAAAATGCAGAAGAAGAAGAGGAGGCAAGCAGAGGACGTACAATTCTTTGTTAATTTTGGCAAACCTCTCAGGTTTGCTCTTAATTAGTTTAAAAATATACAAAAAGTAGGATATTAGTATCTCCTAAGTCCGATATGTGTATTTATTAGTATATATCAATTTTCGTCATTTAAAAGAATCAAACATCAACCTTTACACTAAAATGAAAGGAAAAACCACTCTTATTAGTATATATCAATTTCGTCATTTAAAAGAATCAAACATCAACCCTTACACTAAAATGAAAGGAAAAACCACTCTACCCTAACATTAGGTCGCTATACTTAGTCCATCCATGATTCAATAATAACCAAATGTTCATATCGTTCATACCTTGTCTCTAGAACACAAGGCCGGCCCAAGCCCAAGGTGAGTAATGCCTAAATTTTGGGCCTCACATTATGGAAGGACCTCAGATTTTGAATAGATTTAATCCATGTATTAATTGATTTAAAAAAATAATTCATTTAAAACTATTTAAAACCTTAAAACATAATTTAAATAAAATATTATGGTCCAAATTCTAATATTTTTTTTTGAAGGCCCAAAGTTAATAGACTTTAATTTTTATAAAAAAAACCCCATATATATTATTAAGGCTTTTTATAATTCTATACAAAGTTTAGATAAAAAAAATATTCTATACAAAGTTATATTTAAATTTTTTATATATTAATAATGTATTTGTTTTTTTGTTAACAGAGAAACTAAATTGGATAAAAACACATAAAGCTAAATTTTCTCTTTTATTTTATGGAGTGATATAAATTTTATTTTTTAGAATAAATATAATATAATGTTTGTTATTTAAATTAAATTATAGTTTCTAATTTTAGAATATAAAATGAATTATTTAAAATAAATTTTTTATTTATGAAATAATATCTCTTTGTAATTAATTTTTGTTTAAACCATGAAATTATGAACATGCATATAAAGAAAGAAGCTAGTGGTACTGCTTGATTTGGTTTGAATTCAATATATGGGACAACTGTACGTAGACTTCATAGACGGTAGTCGTCCAGAGAGACTGATGAAATTGGACAATAATCCAGAATGGCATTATTTGTGCCACGCCATTGACTGATCGTCTGTGATCAATGGTCGTCCACCGGTCCCCTTAACACATAGATGGAAGGTGCAGCCACTACTCACTAGGGTCTTTTCAATCATGTCTAACTATATATATTATAATACTATAAAGTAAACATAATATAACTACTTTTCAAGCATACCAAAAATAAAATATTGTGAGCTAGCTGTCAAGCCTCTCTCGATCTATATCCATCGTCATGGGAAGTGGAAGGTCCTTCAGCTTGTGTACATGGCTTCTATTTCTTCTTATGAGCTCATTATGGATTGAAACTACTTGTAATGGCAATAGTGATATCCATCACACAAGTACTCATCTTGAGGTATATGCTGAAATTACTGAGGGTAAACACAGGTGTGCCTCTTCTTCCTGCGGCAACATCCACAACATAAGCTTCCCTTTTCGACTAAGCCACGGTCCCAAGCATTGCGGCGACTCCAGGTACACTTTGTACTGTGACAACAACGTTACAGTATTGCACTTATTCTCTGCCAAATACTTGGTGCAGGCAATCAACTACGAGAACCTAACAATCCGAGTCACCGATCCAGGCCTTCGACACCACAACTGTTCCTCCATTCCTCGTTATCCTATATTCAATGTGATTCGTTCACCGGAGACTGTCTATGCTCCATCTATTTCAAGTACACCTGTAACTTTTCTCAAGTGTGCAAATCCACAGAAGAATACATCGTCTCTCTCTACGTATGTGGACCCCGCCCCGTGCTTGAATACGACTACTGGCTATGGTTATGTGATGGTCGGCAGTAGGACGATGGGGGAGTTGGGGGATGGGTGCAGCATAGAATGGACGTCTATGATGAAGTCCTTGGACTTAGATGCAAATAATGCATCCTATGATCAACACATACACAAAGCACTCGTCCATGGCTTTGAGCTTGCATATAAGTTTTATTTCCCCCGTCGAAAAGGAGGATGGATATTTTTCGTTGGTGGTTATCGAACGTATATTTCTCCCAGCATCCCAGGTATGACGTCTCTTGTATTCTCTTCATGTTGATCACTAGCTATATATATATGAGACATCATCTGTAATTATCAGTCATTATATCGCCCATAACAATTTAATAAATCACAAATCTTGTCCTATGCTTGCTTTGGATTGTCGAGGCACTAGACAGTTACGGTATGGGTGTTATATGAACCATATTTGGAAGTTTTAGCCCCTATGTATAATCTGTGAATTTTAAACTGTTAATATTATATTAGGCTTTGCAACATGTATTATGTTGGGACTGTTGGCGCACTAAACATTGCTTGTATTTTATGGGGCTATATTGGCACTGTTTGTAAACATACGATCGACCAAAGGATTGTAAATATATATATATGTACATATTTTAAAGTTTCTCATCTAAAATATACATTGAAAGATAAATTTACCTTGCAAACATACTTATTAAGTTTTAATAATTTTACAAAATTGCAATATAATCATGTTGTCTCTTCTTTTTGTCACTCCATGTAAGTTTTTTTAAACTACTATGGGCGGTGATTTTTGGTATGAAAATTTTCTCCATCTTTTGTTGTTTTAATTTGGTTACCAACTTATCATCACAAGTTAAGATTTGTCTACAAGAATTGCTTAAACGTAATTATATAGATATCGATCAAGTTTTGAATATCAATAAATTAATATGATAATACAGTTTCTTTTCATTTTGAGCATATTTTTATTAGTATTGAACTAAAAATTAGATATTTCTATCGTTTTGAATCATAAAAACTTTGAATTGAATGATTTGTTCACTAGCTTCTGTTTGTATTTTTTGCAGGTTATGTGCTGCTACCACTCTATAACTTGGGTAAAAGCTTAGTTCCTTCAATTAAGTCTTACCTCGTTTAGTTTTCAAATTTATAACTTGTGTTATTTGTTGCAGATGTTGAATGGCTGCTACAACTTTTCATCGGTAAGAACTTTGAATAGACTTCAGAAACATTTTCTACTATTGATTTTCTTGAGATCGATCAAAGAACATATTATTTTGGAAAATGGATCATAATATAAAGCAAACTGCTGATAGATAACAGTCATATATGATAGACAATAGGATGAGGATCCGATTTGGAGGGATTAGTAAGGACTTTCTTAACTTTAAGCTAGTCATATTTTTGTAACGATATTTGGGAATGGGAATAATACACCATCATATAAACCAGGCCCTAAATATAAGATAAATAATTAAACTTAGAACATCTTCAACAATATTAACTAAAATTTTGTTATTTAAGCATGAAAAATACTTAAAAATTATTTTAACAGGATAATGATTCGGTGGATGCACCCATTTGATGGGGTCGCCATCCGATGATGCAAAAATTAGTTTTTTAAAATATCATTCACATGCATCTACACTGTCGAATAACGACTCCATCAAATAAATATACATACTAAATTACCACCGCATTTTAACAATGTCCGCGCCATCAACAGTACTTATATAATTACTTTAATAAAATTTAGAATACTTTATTATTGAATTAATTTGGTAAATGAGATTAATTTTTTTAAGTAGTTGTTCTATTAAGGAGAGAAAGTATTTAAGTAGGTGAATTATTATTATTTCAATGTTTAGCATTTTATTAAATTATTGTCTCTCCACTTGGTTAAATATAACTAGTTACTATTCACTAAATTAGTTAATTAACAATGATTGAATAGCTAGGCTTGTATTGAAGGATAAGTTTTTTAGATTTTAGATCGACCTCCTTAAAAATTGTCCTAATCAAGTTATTATAACTCTTGCATGCCAACGAGTACATGCATGTGTCATATTCAAAATGGCTAAGCCACGATATATCAAAACATCAGTTTATTCTCTCACCATGTTTGGCTTATTTTCGTATGCATGCAGTACCATCTTTGACGGTAAAAATTATTATTGGGCCTCCGTTTGTGATTACTGTTTTGATTTATAAATGGCGAAATAGGCATTTGTCAATGTATAGAACCATTGAAGATTTTTTGCACAAAGATAACAACTTTGGGCCAATAAGGTATTCTTACTCAGACATTCAAGAACAAGCTAGGTGAAGGAGGTTATGGCACAGTATTTAAAGCAAAATTACGCAGTGGCCGTCTTGGTGCAATTAAGATTTTGGGCAAGTCCAAAACTAACGGTCAAGATTTCATGAGTGAGGTAGCTACCATTGGAAGGATTCACCATGTTAATGTGGTGCAACTTGTTGGTTATTGTGTTGAACGGTCAAAGCACGTAAAGTATATGATTTCATGCCGAATGGATCGCTTGATAAACACATTTATTCTAAAGAAGGAAGTGTTCGTTTAAGTTGCAAGAAAATACTTGAGATTTCTCTTGGAGTGGCTCGCGGAATTGAATATCTACATGAAGGTTGTGACATGCAAATTTTACATTTTGATATCAAGCCGCATAACATTCTTCTTGACGAAAATTTCACTCCAAAGATTTCTGACTTCGGGCTCGCAAAGTTATATCCAATAGATAAGAGCCTTGTGTCTTTGACGGCTGCAAGAGGAACAATTGGCTACATGGCTCCTGAGTTGTTCTACAAGAATATTGGTGGTGTTTCATACAAAGCTGATGTCTGTAGTTTTGGAATGTTACTCATGGAAATGGCAAGTCAAAGGAAAAATATGAATCCACTTGTGGAGCATTCAAGTCAAATGTACTTTCCATCATGGGTGTACGATCAATACAAGGATGGAATGGATTTGGAGTTGGGTGATCTTATAGAGGAAAAGAAAATAGTAAAAAAGATGGTGATAACTGCCTTATGGTGTATTCAAATGAAGCCAAGTGATCGTCCTTCAATGAATAAAGTTATAGACTTCCTCGAAGGAGATGTTGAATGCCTACAAATGCCTCCCAAGCCATTTATACTTCCACATGATATTCCCGCGGGCGATATTGAACAGAATTTGGACCGAAACGATTCTAACAATGAGCTAACATGGACTTTGTCAGGTAGGTGATTATTAGGTTAAGTTTTTGAATGATGGATAATTTAGTAATTGCGAATAAAATAGATTTCATCCGAAGGTAATTTATTGTTAAATTTGTACCTTCCTACAATTTGGTAAAAAAAAAATGTAATGAATCACTACCACAATGTTCCTATAGTTACCAATGTTACAAATGTAGTGAATCTCCGATCCTAGCACTCCATATATATATATATATATATATATATATATATATATATATATATATATATATATATATTATTATCCAGCTGTTTGAAAAAGCTAAGGCTTTTTCTTTATTTTTTTCAGTAATTCTAATGCCATTAATCATTTGATTAAGATTCAATCATCATCTGTAATTCTGACCGTTAAAGCTTCTTACGAGTTTACGCCTCCTAAGTTTTCTACTGGAATTTGGTTGGCAAAATCAACAATGGGGACTAAACTTTTACTATATAGTGGAGCTACCAAAAAAAGAACATTTCATTCATTTGCATTGTTGTAGAGATTACAAATAAGTAAATCACAAATAACAATATTTTCTTTAAAAAGAAACAAATATTACATCCCATATCATCATATTCTTGCCTGATACTGATCATAAGCTAAAACCCCCAACTTTTTTACCTTCACTTGTTCGCTTGTACTGTCTTTCAAAATCGAGACCTACTCCTTGGTAAGAAGGCAGAATTAAGAAAACCAGCTAAATGAAAATTTAAACTTGGTAAGATCTAGCTAAATTATTGAAACTAATGGTAATGCTTTGGATTGTATTCAATACATGGGACCGCCCATGAGTCAATCGGAGAGAGACTGAAATTGGACAAATGCAAAATGGCATTGTTCACTTGTGATGACTCGCCATTGACATCAATGGTCCAGTACTGGTCCCCTTCAATTTGAGTGGAAGCTGCAGCCACGTACTGGTCACGGAAAATATATGGTTTATATTCAACAGCATGCGTGTAAAATTATCTATTTTGTGTGTCAAGCCTCTCTCTACATATTCATTGCTAATTTTGCAATTGGCCAGTGCTTGAAACTTGAAAGGTCCTTTAGTTTAGCATGTGGGCATGGGTTCTAATTCTTGTCATGACCGTATTATTATGGCATGAAAGAATTGCCGAGGCCAATAAACACAATTGTCCTCCTTCTTCCTGCGGCAACATCCACAACATAACCTTCCCTTTTCGTCTACAAAATGATCCCAAGCATTGCGGCAACTCCAGGTACACTCTCTACTGTGACAACAACCTCACCACTTTGCACCTATATTCTGGAAAATATTTGGTCCGGGAAATCAACTACCGTCACCAAAAACTCCGAGTTGTCGATCCTGGCCTCCAAAACAATAACTGCTCCTCAACCCCTCGTTATCCTCTAGCCATTGCCAACGTGAGTTATCTAGAGGATATTTATACCACAACATTATCGTCCACACCTGTAACGTTTTTCAAGTGTCGAAATCCAGTCAAGTCATCTCTTTATGTGGATGTTGTTGCTCCCTGCGTCGACACTGCCAACTCATCATTTATGTACGTCAAGCTTGACAGAACAGCCGCCGCAGAACTAGAAGATGGATGCAAGATGTATTCGGCGACGATGGTGACGACGTCTTATTTGAACAAGAAACGTCACCGGAACTTTTCTTATCAAGACATACACGAGGCGCTGGTGTATGGATTTGAGCTTGAATACAACCTAGTTACCTTTGTTAAATGTGGCGAAAACGTGTGGACTAGCTATGGTCAAAAATGCTTTTCCGACGACCTCCGTGGTAAGTCTTTATTTTCTTCTTGTTTTTCATCACACAACTACTTGATTTATTACGTACATGCCTACTTTCTTTCCTACCGACAAATAGGCGGATCTGAAATATATGTTACTTGATATTTTTATTTTATACGTTATAATATTCTAATTGAACGATGATTATAATATTACAATAATATATACACATATTATGTTTTGGATGGATTGAAACAAGTAGCTAACTCAGTGTTTTTTAGGTACATCTAAAATTTATTACTCCTCAATGACCGATCTTTCTCAAAATGTTTTTGGGGTCCCTTTTACTCGCATCCAATTTTTGTGCTAAAGTTCAAAATTCAGGTACTAGATTTAGGTCTCGCATGAGAAAAATGTTATGATGACCACATTAGGTCTCAGATGAAAATTTTCATAGTTCGAGTATGAACTTGAAATGATAATTGAGAAATATTTTGTCTATCTTTTACTTTTAACACATACCATTAATCTTCCTCATTTCTTCTATTTCATCAATATTTTTTATAATATTTTATACAAAAAAATAAAAACTGAAAATACCAAACGAGGATCACATGGTTAGTGAATAATGAGGATCATATGAATTCCCAGGAATATCCTTTTAGTGAAATTAATTAGTCAGTTTATTAATTTTCTTGCTCAACAGTTTAGAAGTAGTTAATGCCATTAATGAATTGACTAACCTAGCTAGTTTATTAATTCCCTGGAAACTTCTTCTCCCTCTGTTTCATCTCTACTTCTAACACCACCGATAAATACGAACCACAGAAGCACATATATACATAAATACAGGAATATGATGCAATACAACACGGGAATACGACAAATTTCTAAACTCTAGATTATAATATAGATCAATCTGTAATAAATGTGAACTCTACTTATATTGATGAGTTCTATATGGTTATTTGTCAGCACGAATTTAGCTTACGATGTATTTGGAAGCCCTCGTCTAAATGAGTATTTTACAAAAAGCCGACAAAGAATTCCATTAATAATCGGCCGTTTTGATCCTTTCTTATATGGATGAATTCTATATATACTTTATCTAATAAAGTACATGCTCTCTCTAGCTGTACCGATCACATAAACAAAAGTCTTGGCTCGCATTTATTTACCCATCCACCAAACTTTATTTCATTGAGTATATTAAATGATAATACTTGCATCTCACTCTAGTCGTATCACCATTTCGATTTATCTAAATGTCGTTATACATATATCATAATTAAGACAGTTTAACTTCTAAATTATCATTTCAAGATTATTTCGTCAAAAATTAATGAAATTTGAAATCATTTAGTCATATATATCTATCATCTAAATTGACGGTTTTCCATGAGGATCTTAATTATTACCAAATCCGTTGACTTATACATATGAATGGCTAAACGACCTCCAATATTGTTGATTTTTTACGGATCGAGATGATCATGAAATGATGATTTAGAAAATGAACGTTTCCGATTATGAAATATATACAAAAATAATTCGATAAATTAAAATAGTGATACGGGGAGGTACCACTAGGTGGGATATGAAAATATTATCCTATATTAAATGATGCACACATGATTCTAGGCATGATTTTCCCTAAATTACCCAACTTTACGTAGCTAACCGTTAGAGCGGGCATGAATTTATTAGTTCCTTACAGGTGGTGATTTAATTCCCTTTAAAAAACAAACCAATATTTAAATCGCAAACTGTAAACGTGGGGATGATGCTAATTTTCTTTAAATTTGAAGTGAAAGAACTAAATTGTAAGTACTATATCGCCTATTTCATATGGTGAAAAATATGATATCCTTAACATTTTCCTAGTATCCGTTAATAAGTCAGACATGAATCTTGATGTGAGGTTGAACTAATTTTGTTTTCTTATTCTTTCAGGTTATGTGTCAATGCTGTTTAGCCCAGGTAATAACTTGTACTTTAATAAATTACTTCTATTTAGTTTCTGGTTTACTTTGTTCTGCTTTCAAAATTATATATTCGAGTCTTTAATTGATTTTGACTATATCGTATTCTTGCAGGTTATGAATTGTTATTGATAATCGTTATCATTGGTAAGATACTAATTTGATCAGTAAGGTAACCATCGTTGGAAGCAATATTACTTATATCTTTTCTCATGATTTTTTTTATGTTTCATGCAGTACTATCTATCATGGTAAAATTTATAATTGGGACTCCACTTGTCATTGCACTTTTGATCAATAAATGGCGAAAAAGGCATCAGTCAATGTACAGTAACATCGAAGAATTTCTGCACAACGATCACAACTTTGGGCCAATAAGGTACTCTTACTCAGACATCAAGAAATTGTCTAACAACTTCAAGAACAGGTTGGGTGAAGGAGGTTATGGCACAGTATTTAAAGCAAAATTACAGAGTGGTCGTTTTGGTGCAGTTAAGATGTTGGGAAAATCTAAAGCTAATGGGCAAGATTTCATCAATGAGGTAGCTACCATCGGAAGGATTCACCATGTTAATGTGGTGCAACTTGTTGGTTATTGTGTTGAAGGGTCGAAGCAGGCTTTAGTATATGAATTCATGCCGAATGGATCGCTTGATAAACACATTTATCCCAAAAAAGGAAGTGTCCGTTTAAGTTGCAAGAATATGTACGATATTTCTCTTGAAATCGCTCGCGGCATTGAATATCTACATCAAGGTTGTGACATGCAAATTCTACATTTTGATATCAAGCCTCATAACATTCTTTTAGATGAGAAGTTCAATCCAAAGATTTCTGACTTTGGGCTTGCGAAATTATATCCAACGGATAATAGCATTGTGTCTTTGACGGCTGCAAGAGGAACGATGGGATATATTGCTCCAGAGTTGTTTTACAAAAATATCGGAGGTGTCTCATACAAAGCCGATGTTTATAGTTTCGGAATGTTGCTAATGGAAATGGCTAGTGAAAGGAAAAATTTCGATCCACATGTGGAGCATTCAAGCCAAACTTTCTTCCCTTCGTGGGTCTACGATCATTATAAGGAGGGAAAAGATTTGGAGATGGGTGATGCTACAGATGAAGAGGAAAAGAAAATAGTAAAAAAGATGATTATAAGTGCCTTGCGGTGTATACAAATGAAGCCAAGTGATCGTCCTTCAATGAACAAAGTTATTGACATGCTCGAGCGTGATGTTGAATGCCTACAAATGCCTCCCAAGCCATTTTTATACGAACAAAATATGCCCCTAGGCAATATTCCAAATAATTTCAACAAAATCGATTCTAATGTAGAGTTAACATGGACGTTGTCAGGTAGGTGATTAGTTGATTTTTATATAATAGAAGGAAAACATTATTGTCTTATTCATTTTTTATGAAGGATAATTATATTAAACATGATTAAAGTATAGTTCATGAAAAGCTAATTTATTGGCAAATGCTTAACTTGCAACTATTTGGTCCAAACATTTCCCAAAAAAAAAAAGAAGAAGCCAAAATATGAAAGTAGAAGCTAATGACATTGGTAGTTGATATCGTTTTTTTCAGATGGAACTTTCGCTTTGGTGGATGGTATTAGTTTTGGCAGAGCTAGCATATCTCCAATCATGCTCTATGTTCAAAAGTTAAATTTGACTAAAATGACTAGAAAGTTACATTAATTAAGAGCTCTCCAAAATGTTTTTACTCTAACCAATACTTAATAATTTAGGAAGTCATAACTATTATAATTCTTTTCGTAATTCAATTGTGAACCGTATCTAATTTTAATATCAAGTTCATGTGATTTCTTTTTATTCATTGTGAATAAAAAGGGTCCAATGAACCAGACAACTAAGTAATTGCCACCACGCATCAACTTGGACTAGGTATCCAAACTTACAAAAACATGGCATCAACACTACGAATGTGGAATGAACACATGACATCGATGTGGAATGAACTCCCACAAGAAATATTTTCTCTCTCCAC
Source organism: Oemleria cerasiformis (assembly GCA_037349345.1). NCBI lineage: Eukaryota > Viridiplantae > Streptophyta > Magnoliopsida > Rosales > Rosaceae > Oemleria > Oemleria cerasiformis. The sequence goes on from JAZGTL010000006.1 coordinate 7,112,406, forward strand.
ACACGAAGGCGTGTACGAAGAGAGAAAATGTGGGATAAAAAATAAGGCTCCATTTGATGACTCCGTTTGTTAACTATTTGGTCATCAGCGAGCAGACAAAGTCCATGTTAGCTTTGTGTTAGAGAATATTGGGTTCAAATTACTTTCAACATTATCTCCAACAGCCATCTCTTGTAGGAATCGAGATAGAGAAGGCCTCAATCTCATCAAACTCAAAGGCATTTATAGGAATTCATCATCTACTCCAACCATCTCTACGACTTTTTTCATTGAATATATAGGACGATCACATGGTTTCATTTGAATACACCACGTACAAGGCAGTTATAATCATATTTCATATTACTTTCTTTTCCTCCCCACTAACGTTGTCCATATCCACGTCCTTTCCCTCATTGTATTGATCATAGTCACACAATGGGAATTAGTAGATTTGGCTTGAGCCATCAACCCTTAACGACAATAAAAATAAACATAAAATGACAATGGGAAGTCTAGACTTGTCCATCTCCACGTCCTTTGCCTCATTACAAATAAACATAAAACAACGATAAATGCATCTCTTTTGAGAGAGTCGATCATATTAACATTCTCGTTTTAATTTTGCATCAACTTGAAGCATAGGAAAGTATTGATAAATTTCAAAGTTTGAAATTTGATTTTTATCAACTGGAAAGTAATTAAGAATATAAAAATAAACACAATTCTAACACTTCAGTAATCACCTTGTGTGAGAATGTGGGACTTTTGTACTTTGACATTTTCACACGCCCCCTCACGTGTGGCGAATTTTCAAGCCTAACACGTAGATAACTCATGATGGGTGACGTGGAGCACGTGTGACAGTTAAAACTTACACCTGAGATAACATGCTCTGATACCATGAATAAAGTAGTTTTCTGAATAATTGTTCTATTATTCACGTTCGTTTAGGGTAAAACATATATACAGAATATAAAGCAAGAAACCTAAATCTAATTGAACACAAGTCAACATCAGACCATGTCATCCAAGTGATGTGGCCCAATTACAATGGAATTCCACAAGCCCATCCTACGACAAGTGAGAGAAAATAATAAAATAATATATTTCCAATACTCCCCTTCAAGTTGGAGAGTGGATGTCATGAACTCCCAACTTGTCTCGTAGTGTCACAAATTGTTGTGCCCCTAAGGCCTTTGTAAACACATCTGCCAACTGGAATCGCGTTGGAACATACGAAGGACTAATCATTCCAGCTTGCAGTTTTTCTCGAACAATGTGACAATCAATTTCTATGTGCTTCGTACGCTTATGAAAAACCGGATTAGCTGCAATATGCAACGCTAACAGACTATCACAAAATAGTGGTGCATGAGCTGTTTGTAAGACCCTCAAATCCTAAAGTATATAGCGCAACCAAGTTAGCTCCAAACACGTGTTGGCCATAGTCCGGTATTCGGCTTCTACTGAAGATCCAGAAACATTGGTTTGTTTCTTGGACTTCTAAGAAACGAGAGAATTGCCAAAGAAAATGCAATATCCAATAACTGACCGCCTAGTAGTTCGACAACCTCCCCAATCTGAATCACAAAAAGCTCTCAATGCAAGGTTGTTGGAAGCTGGAAACAACAATCCTTGTCCAGGTGTTCCTTTCATGTATTTGAGAATTCTCAAGGCTGCATCCCAATGAGGTTTATGTGGCTGACTCATAAACTGACTTAATGTGAGAACTGAGTAGGCAATATCAGGCTTTGTGACAGTGAGATAAATTAATCTACCAACCAGACGTCTGTACTTGGTTGGATCATGGAGTAAAACACCATCTGTGGGAGTGAGTTTCAAAATTTCCTCCATTGGGAATTTATCTGGGCGAGCACCAAGAAGCCTTGAATCTTGCAAAATATCAAAAGCTGAGACATAAAAATACCTTGCTTGGAACAGGAGAATTCAATGCCCAGAAAATATTTGAGATCTCCTAGGTCTTTGATGCGAAAACGATGAAGGAGAAACTGTTTGAGACGCTCCATTTCTGTAAGATTATTTCCTGTGAGAAGGATACCATCATCATAAATAAGTACTGCAGTAAATGAGGAGCCTTGAGCCTTGGTAAAGAGAGAATAATCAGCCTTAGACTGTTGATAACCAGCTTTCTGGATAGCCTGAGAAAATGTGGAGAACCAATTGCGAGATGCCTGCTTGAGTCCATATAAAGATTTATTGGCAGACACACCATGTTCTCCCCTTGTCGGCGAAGACCGGGAGGAGGATCCATATAGACAACTTCATGTAAATAGCCATGAAGAAAAGCATTTTGAACATCCAACTGGTGAATAAGCCAATGGCGAGCGGCAGCGACAGTGTGGAGGCGGCGGAGGGTGGTGAGTTTCGCAGTGGGAGAGAAGGTCTCCTGATAGTCGATACCCTCAACTTGGGTATACCCTTTGGCAACAAGGCGAGCTTTGTAGCGTTCAATGGTCCCATCAGATTTGTATTTGATTTTGTAAATCCATTTGCAACCGATGGGTTTATGACCATCAGGTAGGGGAACCATACTCCAGGTATTGTTAATTTCCAAGGTCTCTAATTCTGCAGACATGGCCTTTTGCCAATTTGGATCAAGGATAGCTTGAGCATAAGAAGTAAGCTCAGTGTGACCTGTAATGTTAATTAGGAAAGAGCAATGGACAATAGAAAAACGGAAATCAGAAAGAAATTGAGAAATGGGATACCATGTACCAGAAGAACGAGGCGCCGGAGTTGATTGATTGACTTGGTTAGACATATGGTAGTCTTTATGCCATGTTGGTGGTTTGATGGGACGATGGGAATGACGGGTGGTAGTGGGAATGGGGTTAACAGTGGGAGGTAAAGCGGAGGGTGAGGGGGGAGGAAAATCTGGAGAATTACGGGTGAAGGGGTGTCACGGGTTGGGGCTCTGATAATGCACACTCATATGCAGGACTTTTTCTTTTAGCAAGATTTATTCTTGGAGCTGCACTTTTTATTGGTCCTTTGATCTATAAATGGCGAAGAAGACATTTGTCCGTCTATACAAACATAGAGGATTTTTTGCATGGTGAAAAAACTTTGTGCCAATAAGGTACTCTTACTCAGATATAAGGAAGATGTCAAACCATTTCAAGGAAAAATTAGGTGAAGGAGGATTTGGTTGTGTTTTCAAAGGAAAATTACGTAGTGGGCGTTTTGTAGCAATTAAGATGTTGGGCAAGGCCAAAGCTAACGGGCAAGAATTCATTAGTGAGGTAGCTACCATTGGAAGAATTCACCATTTCAATGTGGTGCAACTTGTTGGCTATTGTGTTGAGAGATCAAAGTGGATATGTGGTGCAACTTGTTGGCTATTGTGTTGACAGATCAAAGCGGACTTTAGTATATGACTTTATGCATGACGGCTCTTTTGACAAATTCATTTTTTCTAAACAAGGAAGTATTATGTTAAGTTGCGAGAAAATGTAAGAAATTTCTCAAGAAGTGGCTGAAGGGATCAAATATCTACACGAGGGTTGTGATGTGCGATGTGCGAATTTTGCATTTTGACATCAAGCCTCACAATATTCTTCTGGATCAGAATTTAATCCCAAAAATTTCTGACTTTGGGCTTGCTAACTTATATCCAGTGGATAATAGTATTGTCTCCTAGACTGCAGCAAGAGGAACAATGGGATACATAGCTCCTGAGTTGTTCTACAAAAATATTGGAGGTATCTCATTCAAAGCAGATGTTTATAGTTTTGGAATGCTGTTGATGGAAATGGCAAGCAAAAGGAAGAACTTTAGTGGATTGGTAGAGCATTCAAGCCAAATTTATTTCCCTGCATGGGTTTACGATCAATACAATGAGGGAAAGGACTTGGAGATGAGCGATGTTACAGAAGAGGAAAAGAACATAACAAATGAAGCCTTGTAATCGTCCTTCAATGAACCAAGTCATAGAGATGCTCGAGAGAGATGTGGAATTCCTAGAAATGCCTCGCAAGCCTTTTCTATGCCCCCCCCAAGGGATTCCTGCAGCAAACTTTCAAGATAATTTGAAGCCAGAGGCAACTTCTTCTGTGGAACTTACCTGGACTTTGTCAGGTAGGTGATTATCAACAATATTCAACATATTTGGAGTCGTTTCCTTTTGCTTCCTGCCAACTCTTCATCATCGCTATAATCAATCCGTGAATATTCCTCATTCTCATCATCAAATTGTTTCCATTTTCAACAAGCGGAGACAACATTCAAAGCATGCCCCATATCTGGTCTTTGCCTTAGTTCCCTTGCAGTGCAGTTGATTACTCATAAAAAGAAAAAGGAAAACTAGACCTTTTCAATTGCAACCTGTAAATATACAGTTGATGATTATGAATTATGCCTACACCCTCAAAGCTAGCAATAAAAAAAACAAAAGCAAAAATGTCAAAGACTTCATTCGTTTTATAAGAAATAAGGCAAATTTGTTTTCCTTCTCTTTTGCTTGAAGGTGAGCAGAAATCCTGTTGAAATTATCTAAAATGTTTAGTGTCTAATCAAACAACATGCCAACTGACTGCTTCTTTTACTAACCACAGGTCCCATGAAGAAAAACAGTTTTCACACTTTAGAGTTTCTTACAACAGTCATATAATACACTTGCGAGATATATAAGTTCAACGTCCCTACTGGCAGCTTGTCTAATCAATATAATTTCATAAGCAATCACATTTCTTAATTCTACTCATCATTAAAAAGTAGCACATAAAACAAGATTGATACAGATATCAAAGGAAAATGAAAATGTTGGAGACTTGACCTTCTTACATCATGATATATACAAGCCAGTTAGCTACTAGTTACAGTTAAGTAGCAGATAATTTAGACACATATGAATTGAACTCAAAGTTTGATTCGTTTCTCAGACCAATCCTGTTTTCAGAAAAGCATAAAGGGTGGTGACATGTGATGTTTCACCATCACATCTGTAAGCAGATGTCCCAAACAAAGGAATAACATTATGAATTTGATAACAAAATAAACAAGAACTGGATTAACTGATAACATAAACACAATAAGATCATCATGGCCACAATGTTTATATGACATACTTAACTTCTTAATATATTAATATATTTGGAGACCAAATATAAATCAAATTACAAAAAAGACCAAATAATATGACTTGGAGAGAAGGATAGAGAAAACACATAGTAAAACAAACATCGACTCCAATAAAGAATCAATCAAAAAACCTGCAGGTAGTAAACTTCATTAGCAAATTATACAAGAGGAAACCAAATTATAAAAAACACTCCACATCAGAACATATGATTATAATGGTTTCCAAATCAAGAATCATGTAGATGTACAAATTTGATTTTAAAACACATAGAATTGGGGAGACAAAAAAACTGACCAAGGTCGAGTCAAAAAGTTCTAATGCAAAGCTGATGGGATAAATAGCACTAACGTCGTCAATTGCAGAGTGTCCCAATCATTCACTCCTCATAGCGGCCTCATAACCCAAACTGAAGACATCTTTAAATGTAATTTTTTCCATCACTGAATCAAATGGCAAGTGGGGCGGAGTTAGAAGGATTATTCATAAGCAACAAAAGAAGATAGCAGAAATTAAAGATGCATATACCGCAGATTAATGATGAAAGAATTTTAAAAATCCTGGCAGGAATTTTAAAAATCCTGGCAGGAATTTTATAAATATCTGATATATCAAATTCTTTTGCAGTTAATTGACCAACTCTCATATTGGCTCTCAATAAAACAAAATTTGGGAACAAGGTATGTACAGAAAGTGATACATGCTATGCTAGTCTAACAGGTCCAAGAGCTTGACTGGATCCAAATTAATTCATAATGCTTCAAAACTCATGTTGAGTCAATTATTAGAGCATAATGCTTTATACTTTTGCTTCAATTTGTCCAACTGCAGTTGTTGGAACAAGTTGGCAATCTATAACAAGCTTCTCTACATTTGCAGCTGTATTTCCCAAGAGCATACCTACTCCAGTCTCCACCTAGTACTTTCACCAATTGTCCCTTCTGCACTCTCGGCTAATCCCACTGTCACAAATCACAATCTTTCCGAATCCCAACAACATCGATCCAAAGTTCCTTCCAAACACAACAAATTTGGATCAGGGCTTGTTGAATTACATCATATACAAAACAGGATTTCACTTACTTATTGACAGATTAAATATACCTCATCTTTCGAGTGAAACCGGGTGACCGTTCTGCCATTTCCAAGCATAACAGTAGCTGGAAAACCTGTACTGCATATTACAGAATCCCGAGTGAGAATTTATAAAACTGAAATATCATCAGTCACACAGTTCTTGCATATTCAAAATGAAAGTCCACGTGGTAAAGCATTTACCAGTTATTGTGACAACTGCTCAAAATAATATGAAAGTAACCCATTCCATATGTTCTGCAAGACCAAGATCTGTTTCCCTTGCCTGAAGCCAGTTGGCCTCGGTGAAGCTCTCCTTCACGGTTCTTATGTCCTTGACTAGGCCAAAATCTCACCCAGCGGCCACATTTTGATTCTCTCCCGAGTCCCGCCTGTGCTCCTGGAGATTCACCGGTAAAACCTTAAGCTCGTAATCTCCTTCAAACATCCCGTCACTCAAAGCTTTCAACTACCATACTCTCACTTAAGTAATCCCCTTTGCCCAAGACCAGACTATCATATCCGAGGGTTCATACATACCACACACAAACAGTATGAGATTTAATCTTCTATTTTTATGTGAAAGAACTTGAAAATACACAATGATTTTCTCATTTGTGTTAATGTTCATGTCAGCATCAGCCAACTCCATGCATACCTGTCCCCTCAGTTGGTTTGGGTGGCATATCCCGTCAATCACCAATAAGAAAGGTCACTGTGAGAGATATTTTATCAATATTGTTTTTGCTCAATCAAGAATTTCAAATTTTCAGGACATAGCTCCTTATACAAGGCTTCAATGATACTTGGAATTATCTTAAGATTTGAGCAGTAGGAAAGAATAATGGTTTTAAGAGATTTCATACCAGTGATACTGCTTGGAAATATCTTAAGTTATTTCAAGAACTTTGCTCATCGATAGATGTTCCGTCCAAGTAAAGCACTCGATAATCCTTCAATATGTTCTAGAATTTCAGGGAACAACTCAAGCTTTGGACAACCAGAGAGAGTAACATATTTAAGGGACTTGAGTTCACATAAGCCACTTGGAAGACTCTTCAGTTTTCTGCGATTCTTAAGGTTCAAGGTGACAAGGCGCGAAAGATTTTTAATAGATGATGGGAGTTCTTCAATCGCTGTCCCATCTAAATAAAGGTCGGAGAGCTTATTCATAACTTCTGAAATCTCCGGAAACTTCTCAAAACTTCTGCAGCTAGACAGAGTAACATTTTTAACAGACTTCAGCTGACAGAAGCTACATGGAAGACTTTTCAGGTTCCAACAACCATTTAGGTTCAAAGAATAAAGCCCTGTAAGATTTTCAATTGACAAGGGGAGCCCTTTGATTGCAGTTCCGTCTAAATACAGGTAAGAGAGATCCTTCATAACTTCTAAAATATCAGGAAACTTCTCGAAAGATCTACAGCCAGAAAGGGTAACTTCTCTAACAGACTTCAGTTGGCAGATGCTACTTGGAAGACTCTTCAGCTCCAGACAACCGGTTAGGTTCTAAGTATTAAGTCCTGCCAGATTACTAATTGACGAAGGCAATTCTCCAATTGCTGTCTCATCTAGATAGAGACTTGAGAGCTCCTTCATAACTTCTGAAATATCTGGAAATTTCTCAAGGTTTCTGCAGCCAGTAAGAGTAACATAACGAAGTGACTTGATCTGGAACAAACTGCTTGGAAGACTTTGAAGCTCCAAACAACCTTGTAGGTTCAAAGTATTAAGTCCTGTCAGATTCCAAATTAACGAAGGCAATTCTCCAATTGCTGTCTCATCTAGATAGAGACTTCATAGCTCCTCCATAACTTGGGGAATATCTGGAAATTTCTCAAGGTTTCTGCAGCCAGTAAGAGTAACATATCGAAGTGACTTGATCTGGAACAAACTGCTTGGAAGACTTTTAAGCTCCAAACAACCTTTTAGGTTCAAAGTATTGAGTCCTGTCAGATTCCTAATTGACGAAGGCAATTCTCCAATTGCTGTCTCATCTAGAGAGAGACTTGAGAGTTCCACCATAACTTCGGGAATATTTGGAAATTTCTCAAGGTTTCTGCAGCCAGTAAGAGTAACATAACGAAGTGACTTGATCTGGAACAAACTGCTTGGAAGAATTTTAAGCTCCAAACAACCTTTTAGGTTCAAAGTATTGAGTCCTGTCAGATTCCTAATTGACGAAGGCAATTCTCCAATTGCTGTCTCATCTAGAGAGAGAATTGAGAGCTCCTCCATAACTTCGGGAATATCCGGAAATTTCTCAAGGTTACTGCAGCCAGTAAGAGTAACATAACGAAGTGACTTGATCTGGAACAAACTGCTTGGAAGACTTTTAAGCTCCAAACAACCTTTTAGGTTCAAAGTATTAAGTCCTGTCAGATTCCTAATAGATGAAGGCTATTCTCCAATTGCTGTCTCATCTAAAGAGAGACTTGAGAGCTCCTTCATAACTTCGGGAACATCAGGAAATTTCTCAAGGGTTCTGCAGCCAGTAAGAGTAACATAACGAAGTGACTTGATCTGGAACAAACTGCTTGGAAGATTTTTAAGCTCCAAACAACCTTTTAGGTTCAAAGTATTAAGTCCTGTCAGATTCCTAATTGACGAAGGCAATTCTCCAATTGTTGTCTCATCAAGATAGAGACTTGAGAGCTCCCCCATAACTTGGGGAATGTCTGGAAATTTCTTAAGGTATCTGCAGCCAGTAAGAGTAACATAACAAAGTGACTTGATCTAAGACAAACTGCTTGGAAGACTTTTAAGCTCCAAACAACCTTTTAGGTTCAAAGTATTAAGTCCTGTCAGATTCCTAATTGACGAAGTCAATTCTCCAATTGATGTCTCATCTAGATAGAGACTTGAGAGCTCCTCCATAACTTCGGGAATATCTGGAAATTTCTCAAGGTTCCTGCAGCCAGTAAGAGTAACATAATGAAGTGACTTGATCTGGAACAAACTGCTTGGAAGACTTTTAAGCTCCAAACAACCTTTTAGGTTCAAAGTATTGAGTCCTGTCAGATTCCTAATTGACGAAGGCAATTCTCCAATTGCTGTCTCATCTAGAGAGAGACTTGAGAGCTCCTCCATAACTTCGGGAATATTTGGAAATTCCTCAAGGTTTCTGCAGCCAGTAAGAGTAACATAACGAAGTGACTTGATCTGGAACAAACTGCTTGGAAGAATTTTAAGCTCCAAACAACCTTTTAGGTTCAAAGTATTGAGTCCTGTCAGATTCCTAATTGATGAAGGCAATTCTCCAATTGCTGTCTCATCTAGAGAGAGAATTGAGAGCTCCTCCATAACTTCGGGAATATCTGGAAATTTCTCAAGGTTTCTGCAGCCAGTAAGAGTAACATAACGAAGTGACTTGATCTGGAACAAACTGCTTGGAAGACTTTTAAGCTCCAAACAACCTTTTAGGTTCAAAGTATTAAGTCCTGTCAGATTCCTAATTGACGAAGGCAATTGTCCAATTGCTGTCTTATCTAAAGAGAGACTTGAGAGCTCCTTCATAACTTCGGGACTATCTGGAAATTTCTGAAGGTTTCTGCAGCCAGTAAGAGTAACATAACGAAGTGACTTGATCTGGAACAAACTGCTTGGAAGAATTTTAAGCTCCAAACAACCTTTTAGGTTCAAAGTATTGAGTCCTGTCAGATTCCTAATTGACGAAGGCAATTCTCCAATTGCTGTCTCATCTAGAGAGAGAATTGAGAGCTCCTCCATAACTTCGGGAATATCCGGAAATTTCTCAAGGTTACTGCAGCCAGTAAGAGTAACATAACGAAGTGACTTGATCTGGAACAAACTGCTTGGAAGACTTTTAAGCTCCAAACAACCTTTTAGGTTCAAAGTATTAAGTCCTGTCAGATTCCTAATTGACGAAGGCAATTCTCCAATTGCTGTCTCATCTAGAGAGAGACTTGAGAGCTCCTTCATAACTTTTGGAATATCTGGAAATTTCTCGAGGTTTATGCAGCCAGTAAGAGTAACATAACGAAGTGACTTGATCTGGAACAAACTGCTTGGAAGACTTTTAAGCTCCAAACAACCTTTTAGGTTCAAAGTATTAAGTCCTGTCAGATTCCTAATTGACGAAGGCAATTCTCCAATTGCTGTCTCACCTAGATAGAGACTTGAAAGCTCCTCCACAACTTCGGGAATATCTGGAAATTTCTCAAGGTTTCTGCAGCCAGTAAGAGTAACATAACAAAGTGACTTGATCTGGAACAAACTTCTTGGAAGACTATTAAGCTCCAAACAACCTTTAGGTTTAAAGTAACAAGGCCTGTCAGATTTTTAATCGATGAGGGAGTTCTCTAATTGCTGTCTTATCTAAATAAAGACTTGAGAGCTCCTTCATAACTTCTGGAATATCTGGAAACTTCTCAAGCTTTCTGCAGCCAGAAAGAGTAACATAACGAAGTGACTTGAGTTGGCAGAAGCTGCTTGGAAGGCTTTTAAGCTTCCAACAACCTTTTAGGTTCAAGGTAACAAGCCCCATAAGATTTTTAATGGATGAGGGGAGTTCTTCAATAGCAGTCTCGCCTAAATAAAGGTCCGAGAGCTCATTCCATACTTTTGAAATCTCAGGAAACTTCTCCAAAGCTGTGCAGCCAGAAAGATTAACATTTCTAACAAACTTGAGCTGAAGAATGCTACTTGGAAGACTTTCAAGCTTCCAACAACCTTTCAGGTTCAAAGAATCAAGCCTCGTAAGATTTTTGATTGACGAGGGAAGCTCTCTAATTGCAGTCCCGTCTAAATATAGGTACGAGAGCTCCGTCATAACTTCTACAATATCGGGGAACTTCTCAAAAGCTGTACACCCAGAAAGGATAACATCTCGAACAGACTTGAGATGGCAGAAACTGCTTGGAAGACTTTTGAGCTCTATACAACCTTTCAGGCTTAAAGTATTAAGTCCTGTCAGATTCTTAATTGACCAGGGCAGTTCTAGAATTGCCGTCTCATCTAAATAAAGACTTGAGAGCTCCTTCATAACTTCTGGAATATCTGGAAACTTCTCAAGCTTGCTGCAACCAGAAAGAGTAACATAACGAAGTGAATTGAGTTGACAGAAGCTGCTTGGAAGACTCTTAAGCTTCCAACAATCTTTCAGGTTCAAAGTAGCAAGGCCTGTAAGATTTTTAATAGATGAGGGGAGTACTTCAATCGCAGTTTCGTCTAAATAAAGGTCCGAGAGCTCCTTCATAACTTCTGTAATCTCGGAAAACTTTTTAAAAGTTCTGCAACCGGAAAGAGTAACATTTCTAACAGACTTGAGCTGACAGATGCTACTTGGAAGACTTTGAAGCTTCCAACAACCTTTGAGGTTCAAAGAAACAAGCCCCGGAAGATTTTTAATTGATGAAGGCGACTCTGTAATTGCAGTCTCATCCAAATAAAGCTCTGAGAGTTCCTTCATAACTTCTGAGATATCTGGAAACTTATCGAGATTTGAGCAGCCAGAAAGATTAAAATATCTAAGGGACAAGAGTTGACAGATACTGCTTGGAAGACTTTTAAGTTTCTGACAATCTTTTAGGCTCAAAGTAACAAGGCCTGAAAGATTGTTAATTGACGGAGGCAATTCTTGAATTGGCGTCTCATCTAAATGAAGCTCCAAGAAATTGTTCATAACTTCGGAAATGTCTTGAAACTTCTTAAGACTAGAACAGTCAGAAAGATCAAGGTTTTCAATGGAGCTCATAATAATGTTGCTTGGAAGACCCTTTAGTTCTCTACAACCACTTAACTTTAAATTAGTCAGCCCTGAAAGATTTTCAATAGATGTTTCTTGGAAAAATCTTCAGATTTTTGCACCCTTTTAGACTCAAGAAAACAAGATTTTGTAGACCTGAAATGGACGGGTGAAGCTTTGATAAACTTTTGCAACCTTCAAGATTTAATTTCTCAAGATTTGTCACCTCGGTGAAGTCGGGGAATGTCTCAAGGTATTGAGAGTGGCTTAAATTGATGAGTTCCAACTTCTTCAGAGACTGTTCAAACAAGCAGGAAACACATGCGTTAGTACTACATAATTAGGCAGCTGAAAACTTTTTAAGCTTGTAATAAACATATGCAAATGAAGATTGTACCTTGGTTCCTTCCCAAAGTTGTTCAACGTGACTATATTGCATGTCCAGGTCTACAAGATTCTTGGGGTGAAAATTGGATGGCAAAGACTTTAGGGGGCATCCATGCTAGAAAAGACACCTCAACTCATGAGAAAGAAATTTTAAGTCCCCACTCAGGTGTAGTTTATAGTCATCACTTGGATCGTACTCTACATCCCCAAATGACTGGTCTTCGTCATCATAGTCTATAGAGTAGTGATTATATTCGATCCTGAGCAGCCTTAGTCTCGTCATTTTAACAAAAGCTTCAGTATTAAAGAATACTTCTGATGGGTTCGACAAGTCCAGGGTTAAGCTTTCCACAGCTTTTGTAGCCTGGATATATAACCAACAGAGGAAAATAAGTGAGTGCAGATATACATAACCTTATTCAATTTAGAATACAATTTGAGTTAATATAAAACATGTTTCCCCAGAATTTGCATTTGAACAAACTTGAAGTTTTCTACTAAATAATACATATAAAGCTTTCTACTGCTTTTGTACTCATTTTCCTTATATTTCTTACCGTATCTTGCGTTAACCCATCATGAACATCTTCATAACTCCACAACCTGCTGCGTCTCCCAGGCTCTTTAATAGATTCTTGGCGGACAATTTCCCAACCCATTTCTTCTATTAAATCATGCATCTCGAGTGTGTTGTAATATGAGATAGTTATAAGAGCTCTATCAACTAGAACTCTTAATCCACTATGTGGATAGAAGCCACAACTGTCCAGAACTTGTGTTGCATATTGCTTTTGCATTCCTTTAAAGAAACATGCAATATCTAGGAATATGTCCTTCTGTGAATCATCTAGGCCATCAAAGCTTGTTCTAAGCACATCCTGAATTTCCAGGTGAGGGATTTTCCTTATTTTCTCTAACACACTTTCCCACTCACGAACACTTTTGTTATCAAGAAAGGCTCCCAAGACTTTAAGTGCTAAAGGCAAACCTTGAGCGTATTCAATGGCATGGCTTGTGAGGTGATTGTACTCATTTCCTGTGGGTTGGTGTGTTCTGAAAGCATATTGTGTAAAGAGATCAAGAGCTTCATCTTCATTTAAAAGCTCGGGCCAATATATCAAACCAACTCCAGCCAGTGATTCCATATTTCTTGTTGTTATAATGATTCCACCAAATGAATATTGCTTTCCAAGTAAGGCTTCAATTTGGGATACACTATCCACATCATCAAGAACAAGAAAAACTTTTTTCTTTTCCAGCCGTTCCATTATCATCTTGGAACCTCTACTCAAAGTGCCTATACTCCGCACCTTCAAAACTCTTGATAGAAGTTCTTCCTGCATATATACTGCACCATTCTTCGTGAAACCTTCCTTCACATTTTCAAGAAAGCAACACACTTCAAATTGAAACGCGATCTCATCATAAACGGCTCGGGCAATGGTTGTTTTGCCTATGCCACCCATACCCCATATTCCAACAACACGAACATCATCCACCTCAGGACATAATAGTAAATCCATTTCATTCATGTGGGTATCCATTCCAACCAAGTCATTGGATTTACTTGATGAGTTATGGATCAACACATTAAAGATATCTTCTACAATTTCATCAATAAGTTTGGCATCATCACTGAAATTTTAAAAACGTACAGCATTGTAAAATTCAATGCAAGCTAGCAGTAATATTATCACACATTTGCCAAGAAATGAGAAAAGTGATGGAAATAAAACTAATAAATAGGAATATGAACGAAGTAAATGTTATAAATGCAAATATTTATCGAATTAAGAAGTACTGATTGGAATATGATATGAGATAACAAAAATATGAAACTAAAACTACTAATTAATTGGGAAGTTGGAAAAATGGAAAATGAATAAATTAAACTTACTCATAATTTCGCGAATCCCAGCCAGATAAATTGGTGGCTCTAGCAAGAGCGTTCTTCCAGCTCTGCACCTCTTCCAGCTCTGCACCTCTTCCAGCTCTGCACCTCTTCCAGCTCTGCACCTCTTCCAGCTCGGCTTGAGAATCGTGTACATGTTGAGCCAGAGCTTCCCCAAAACCTCACTTGAGTTTACGAACATGAGATGGATCTACTTGATAGAAAATGGGCACCACAATCTGGTTCTGTGAATCCATACAGTCCAAGATTTGGACAAGTTCTTTCAAGCACCATGTAGAAGAAGCATAGTTTTCAGAAAACACTACAATTGAAACCCTTGATTCTTGAATAGCTGCCAATAGCTTCGAAAGGTAGTTGCCTTTTCTTAGCTCTTCAGAATCTATGAAGGTGTCGATTGCTTTCTGATTCAGAGCTTTGTAAAGATGGCTCACAAACACCTTTCGAGTGTCTCCTCCTCTAAAATTGAGGAATACATCATATTTCAAACGATAGCCAGATGAAGACGAAGAAGCAGCCATTGCTGGAGAAGACGAGATCGAAGCCGATGAGGGATGATCCACTTTGAAATACTTGATCTTCAGAAACCCTCCCATCTTGCTGAATTACATGGACCTTCGTAGAGTCAACCGCCTCCATTTTTTGTCTTTTTTTTTAAAGGCAAAATATCAAATAGTTCGATACCAAAAATTGTCTCAGTCCAAGAGTCATGCCGCGTTGGAGATAACTACAAAATTTTGGAAATTGGGTTGACTAGTATTTTTGTTAAATTCGCACTAAGTTATCACCTTATGTGTAAAATAGGTAAGCCAGCCCATTTCGAACAAGGCTTTTTAGTCCAAATACCTTTTATGGTAATTTTGAATTAGCAACTTCAAAATTTCATAGAATTTAAATAAAATTAATTAAAAATAAGGAATTTGAAAATACCAAGAAATTTGCAAATAAAATAGTACAAAACATATATATGTGATTTGTAAAAAAATCTCAATAGTCCCAAGTCCCAACCTACTCTTGATCAACCCGACTATTCACTTCCGTCCACTTTCCTTTCGATAGCCACCCTTTGTCTCTTCCATTATCACTATCTCTCCATTTACCTCATAATTAAGCCCATATCCTCTCAGAAAGTCGGGGAGACTTTCATTGACCTTCCCATATCCTCCTAGTTCTTTCATTCACCGGCGACAAAGTCGAGGAGACCTTCCTTGACCTCAAGTCTGCACTCTCCAACACAGCACATGCAGTTGTCCACCACACCATCATCCAAGACCTCCAAAACAAGCGCCGAGGTACAACCTCAATGCTCACATGTGCCAAGGTCCGAGGAGGATGTCGAAAGCCCTACCCGCATAAGAAAATGGGTCGGGCTCGCTAAGGGTCTACTTGAACTCTACTCCGTCCTAACAAAGGAATCGTCTTTGGACCAGAACCCAGAGATTGGACTATTAAATTTAATCGTAAGGAGAAGAGACTCGTGATATCGATGGTGGTGGCGAGCACGATGAAGAACACTATCATCGTGGAGGATTTCAGCAACAAGTTCGAGAAGCCAAAGACGAAAGATTTCATTGCGGCGATGAAGATGTGGGATTTGGACCCGAATGAAAATACCACTTTTCTGATGAGGAAAATGACGAACAATGTAAGGTTTTGAGTCGAAATATCGGGCCTTAAATTACTCGTTAAAAGAACTAAATAAACGTTTAACAAATATAAATCTCCATTTCCTTCGCATTACACGTTGGTCAATTAAACGTTTAACAAATATAAATCTCCATTTCCTTTGAATTACACGTTGGTCATTTAAACGTTTAAATGTATCTTTTTATAGGGAATTCAATCAACATTTTCATTCCAATTATACATCAATTTGAAGTGTAGAAAATTATTGATAAATTTCAAAGTTTGAAAGTTTCGACTTTTATCAACCAATAGTGAGAAAAGCAAGAAATTAAAAATAAACAAAATCACTACATTTTTTTTACACTTCATTGATCACCTAGCTGAAAAAGTTCACGTTCTCTCCCCATTAAAATTTAAATCTAATTAAATGAGTTTGACGTATCATGAATATCGCTTACATCCATCTCGTGTGGGTGTAGAAAATGACTCGGAGGCATTTTTAGGCATAGGACATCTCCTCCAAGCATCTCTATGACTCTTTTCATCGAAGGTCGACGATCACATATTTGATATGACCAACCATAATATTATCAGCCTTCAAAATTAAACATTAATATCTCAAAACATTCTTACGAATTTGTTGAATATTCTTGATTATTATCACCTAGCTGATAAAGTCCAAGTAAGTTCCACAGAAGAACTTGGCACTGGGTTCAAATTATTATCTTGAAACTTCCTTACTGGAATCTCTTCCGGGTATAGAAAAGGCTTGCAAGGCATTTCAAGCAATTCAACATCCTTCTCAAGCATCTCTATGACTTCATTCATCGAAGGACGATTTGAAGGCTTCATTTGTATACACCACAATGCAGTGATAACCATCTTTTTTATTATCTTCTTTTCCTCTTCTGTACCATCACCCATCTCCAAGTCCTTTCCCTTGTTGAATTGATCATAAACCCATGGAGGGAAATAAATTTGGCTTGAATGCTCCACCAATGCATTATAGTTCTTCCTTTTGCTAGCCATTTCCATCAACAACATTCCAAAACTATAAACATCAGCTTTGAATGAGACACCGCCAATGTTTTTGTAAAACAGCTCAGGAGCAATATATCCCATTGTTCCCCTTGCTGCTGTCAAATGGACAATGCTATCATCTACCGGATATAATTTTGCAAGACCAAAGTCAGAAACCTTTGCATTAAAGTTCTCATCAAGAAGAATGTTATGAGGCTTGATGTCGAAATGCAAAATTTGCATTTCGCAACCTTGATGTAGATAGTTGATCCCTCGCGCGATTCCAAGAGAAATCTCATGTATTTTCTTGCAGCTTAAGGGGATACTTCCATCTTTGGAATAAATGTATTTTTCGAGAGACCCATTAGGCATGAAGTCATATACGAGAGCACGCCTTGTTCCCTCAACACAATAACCAACAAGTTGAACCACATTAACATGATGAATCCTTCCAATGGTAGCTACTTCATTAGTGAAGTCTTGCCCATTACCTTTGGGGTTGCCCAAAACTTTAACTGCCACAAAACGGCGACTGCGTAACGTTCCTTTGAATACAGAGCCATAACCTCCCTCACCTAATTTGTCCTTAAATTTACCAGTCATCGTCTTAATTTCTGAGTAAGAGTACCTTATTGGAAATAAGTTGTTATCACTTTGTAGAAAATCTTCTATGATGTTGTACTCTGACAAATGCCTCCTCCGCCATTTGTAGATTAAAAACCCAATCACAAATGGACCTCCAAGAATAAACCTTGCTGGAAAAATTAGGCCTGCATATTATGAAGAATTTCAACATTCTCTTGCCACATGTAGATCAAATGACATGCTTAGTTCCTCATTAGTACATAATAGTTTCTTCTAGTCAATAATATCTGACTTTTGTTTTCATTATAATTGTTTCTTCTGATGCAAGATAAGGGATCTAAGGAATAGTTGCTTCCACTCTAGAAAAATCAATATGCAATTCATCTTTTAAAATATATTTTTTTACTTAAAGAAGAGCAGAATGACATTTTAAGAGTTTCAAGTAACACTCAGTTCATCGAGTAGTAATTAAGCATGTAAAAACAAGTGCTTACCGATGCTAATGAGTAGTATCCATCCGCGCTCTGCAATAAATTAACCAAAACCGAATGAATTATACATGTCAAGTTTGAGAAGTTCATACTGTCATGAGCAAAACAATTTAAAACTTGATTATATAATACATATATTGCAAGAACTTACCGATGGAATTGATGGGTAACCATCCATAATGATCTGCAAAAAAAGAAAAAAAATTGAACCATTGATAACAGCAAAGCTTTACTAATTGATGAAGTAACCCAAAAACTACTTGGTAACTAAACAAACTTTTAAAATCACCAAATTTTTTTCTTCAAAAGATAAAAAAGATTTTATTAAATACGAATAAGAAAATCACGTACATATTATCGGTTGTTCTTATTATTTGTTGTGATTTGCACTCTCTAGAGAAGCTTTTCGATTGTAATTAATTGAGCTCAATCTGTATCCCGAGTTAATTAATTTCTATTTAATCCAATTGTGTCCTTCATTAATTGAGAGAGCTAGGAAATGAAAGAAACTTTTAGACAGAGAGAAAGTCCTTACCATTATACCACAAGTTTCCAGGTGCAAAGTAGCGTAAAACTTCTGAATTAAGCAAGAAAAATAATATTAGCTACCCAATGATTGCGTGAATACAACTTAGAATGCAGTTTATTTAATACATAGTAACGTACCTTTCTTCACCTGCAGTCACAGACTTTATGTATAACAATGAAAAATCAAGATATATATATATATATATATATATATATATAAATATATGTGTATGTGTGTATAAGGTAGACATATGGGTTTTTTTGCCAATCCCTAAGTAGTATATATATGTACAGGTATAAATATATTATAGAAGAGTTCTGTCGGAGAAAAATCCCTACCATGAATCAACCACCATACACATCGGAAGAAACCTACAATGACCAAGAAAGAAGACATTAATAATTATTAGCACGTCCAATAATATCAAGATCCAATAATATCGTTGCAAATTATTTTATTTTAATTTTAAAAATAAAAACTCACGAACCGTTTTCCTCCTTTATTTATTTCAATAAAATTTATTTATATTATAAATTGGTTTACAATATGTAATTTATAAATATGTTGTTTTAAATATTTTTTTTCCATAATTATAATGGATATTAATTAAGGATTTTATACTTGCAAATTCAGCAAAGCTGTAGTCCATTTACTCATCAAACTGAGATCAATTGAAGAGACTGAAACAATATTATTCAATGAATACTGAAAATGACCGTAAGAATAATTTTTTCTCTCCAAAGACCGTAATTTTATAATTTAATTTTTGTTTGAAACATAATAAATTAAAATAACGAAGAGCCCCTCGGGCAGCCACAATTAAAGAAATCAAACTTCCAAACTCCCACGGCTTCCTTAGGAATAGTTCTCTCCCATTTTTGATTTAAATTCCTAGGATGCCCTATCACTCTCTCATTTTTTATTTAAATTCCTAGGATGCCCTATCTCAGCCAACGAATCTGCCACAAAATTAGCGTTTCGGAGAACATGGGAGAAACATATAACCTAGAATCTCCTGCTCAACATCCTAACATTTGAAATGATCCTGGAAAGCCTCCAAGGTGGTTTAAGGCTTTTGCTAACGGCATCAATTAATGACCCTAACTCTGAAACAGCCTCCACCAAAAGCTTGTTGCACCCTAACTCTGAAACAGCCTTAAGACCCTCCAACAGAGCAGCTAGCACTCTCAGCCACAAGGGAGTTGGTCCTTCCCAGATTCAAAGAACCTGACATAAGAGGAAGTCCCAAAGGGTCCCTAATGACAAACCCCGCAGCTGCAGACTCACCATGCTTCACGGAAGCATCAAAATTAAGTTTGCACCATCCCACCTCCGACGGACACCATTTTATTATGAGATCGTTACCACTAGTATTGCCACCCAACTTGGCATTCTCTTTGAAGTAGTCTTCCCCAGCGTGTGAGCCAAAGTGTGAACACGAAATGGGTGAGGATTTGCTAAAAGAAATTTTCAAGTTAGCTGATTGGCTTGTTTTTTTTAATTTTAAGAATCTTCTTAAATAAGTCCAAAATTTTGAGTTCATCAACTTGTTAGACAGAACACAATGGCGGGTGGACCCGAACATTGTTGGCATCTCCTTTTCAACCTTGCTCTTACACTATAGTATATCCCACTCACTCCTCATCTAGACTCCAGCCAAAATCGACGTTATGCATATCCTAATTATAATTAATATCCATTGCATTAAAAGAAGAAACTATTATTATTGATGCTCCAGAAAAACGTATCATGCAATTTAAAAGTCAACTAGTTAAAAAAGGAAAAGTAAATAAACAAAAGAGGAATTGGAAAGTGTTTGACATACATACCTGTGATTTGTCCAAAAAAATTGGCATTACGATTCCATTTTCCTGGACATATGAAACTGTTGGATCCGAGTACAGCAAGCGAATATTCAACCTCAAAGCCATTGATGAGTGCATTGTGTATGAAGCTGGCGTCGTACTTGTACTTGTTCCTAATAGGTTTATGATCAAAGGACACGAAAGCCGCAGCCTCTGCACTGCAACCTTGCTCCATTTCTCCAACCTCCATATCCCCCACCTTCAAATAGCTATAAGATCGAGTGGTAGTACCATTATTAAAGCATGGAATATCTGTGCTCACAAAATGAGAAGAATTATTCACTGGATTTGCACACTGGAAGAAAAATACAGGTATTGACGAAAACAGCTCTGAGCCAGGGGAATCGTGGACGGTGTAGGGGAACTGAATTATGATTTGCATGGGTAACAAACTACGAGGGTTAATGCAGTTGTTTTGGCGGAGGCCGGGGTCGATGATTCGGATTGTTTGGTTACGGTAGTTAATTTGCAGTACATGGTATTTTCCAGAAGGACGCAGGTGTAATAGTGTGATGTTGTTTTCACATGACAGCTCGTGTCTTCTGCTGCCGCAGTGCTTTGGATCGTGCTTTAGTCGGAAAGGATAGGTTATGTTGTGGATGTCGCCGCAGGAGGAGGTGCACGGCCGCCACGTAGTATTATCCTCCTTGGCTGTACAAATTTCACCGGATAAGTAAACGACAAGAAGAGCTGCAATTAAAACCCAGCAAGGGGAGTTGAAGGAGATGCTGCAATCACTTATTGCCATAGAGAAAGAGAGGGCTTGGTTTTAGACTTTTAGTACAGAAGACAAGTAGTAGCTGGCTTACTATAAAGTATGTGAGTGTGGTACCAAAGTTTGTCCATGTATTCGAATTTTTTAATCACGGAATTTAATTATCTAACTATTTAAGTTAAAAAGATTAAAATTAATTTAAATTCTAATGACTAAATAAAAAATGTGATGGAGCTGTAGGTGACGTGCTATTGAAAGGCAGCCTGTTTAGTTAGACTTTTCTGGTCCGTTTAATATTGCTGCATTATTGAAAGGCAGCCTGTGATCGAGCTGTAAATCAAAAACATTTACTTTAAATATAACTATTTGGTCAATTAATCCTTTGAATTCATATCTCTTTATTAATTTCCTCTTTCAGTTTCAGTTTATATTTTAGTCGATTTCTCCTTATTAATTATTTTAGTCACACTTTACATACGAGTTCGTTAAATTTTGCCAAATTTCAATTAAGCAACGATCAAATAATATTAATGAAAAAAAATATTATTATTCTATAATCCTGGTGAATACCAGTGTGCCAAACCGGACAAAAGAAGAAGTATCATAGCCAATTGAAATCTGAAGAGCCGTAACAAAATGTCAATGATTTTGAAATAAAGTAAGAAATAATGCCATTGTTTTTGGGTGGTAGATTAGTACACCTACCTAGCATTTTCCTTACTTTTAAGTCTTCGAGGTTGGAAAAATCAAATTTCTGAGCTGTAGTGTTAGTAACTGCTGATGTGAGTGTGTGAGAGTAAGACAACATTAATTGGAAGAAATTGCCATTGAACATTTGAATCAAAATAAGGGTGGGTTGAAAAACTAAAAAAAGAAAATAATAGTCTACAATAATCCCTTGTTCCATCGTTAAAACTTAATTACTCCAACTCAGCTATTGCTTCTAATTGTGTTGTTGTAGCTCCTCCAGAAACAAAAGGATTAGGAGGCATGCTTAAGTTTTCTCCACCCTCAAGCATCTGAACCACCGTTTTCATAGAAGGACGATCCACCGGGTGCCACTGGATGCACCATAGCCCTACAGTTGCAAGTCTCTTTGCAATTTTACCATCTCCTTCTTCCCCAATATGGATTCGTAGGTCATCCCCTTCTTCAAGAAGATTATAGATCCATTCTGGGTAGTAAATTTCATTCGAGTTCTCCGTGGTTGAACCAACATTCTTCCTTCCACCTACCATCTCAAGCAACACCATACCAAAACTATACACATCTGACTTGTACGAAACTTTCCCGAAATTTCTAGAGAACACTTCGGGCGCAATGTACCCCATGGTCCCCCTGGCCGTTGTCATTGACACTATACTTTGATCCTTGGAACATAACTTGGCCAAACCAAAATCGGAAATCTTTGGAACCAAGTTGTGGTCTAGTAAAACATTATGGGGTTTGATATCGAAATGGAGTATACGTTGATCGCATCCTTGGTGAAGATACTCAATTCCTTTGGCTATGCCTAAAGCAATACCTTGCAACTTCTCCCAACCAGGGAAGCCATCCTTACTATCTACTGATCTTGAAATGAAATCCTGCAGCGAACCCTTGGGGAAGAACTCGTAAACAAGAGCTCGTCGATATCCATCGGCACAAAAACCCACCAAGCGAACCACATTGACATGGTGGATATGACCCATTAATCCCACTTCGGTTACAAACTCTTCCCCATTTCCTTTGGAATGGTTGAGTAGTTTCACAGCAACAAAGAACTCAGATGAAAGCTTTCCCTTGAAAACAGTTCCATATGCTCCTTGGCCCAAGTTCTCACTGAACTGATTTGTAATCCTCTTAATATCTGCATATGAATATCTGCTTGGTTTAAGAGCTTTGTAATCCGCTAAAAAACTTTCGACTTTTAATCGATTCTCCTTTTCCTTTCTATCAGCAGAATAGACACGATAGACTGCAATAGACAGTACTAACACAACAAATGAGCCCAAGGTTGCACCTGTAGTCACATATGTTCTTGTTTTGCCTGCAAAACAATATTGCAAAATTAATTAATATTCTGGAGAACATGAAAATTATGCATGTCAAACAAGATTTGTAATATCTTACTTGGTTTTTTCAGGTGAACACATTTCATTTCACTTGTGGTGCCATTGTTGATCAATCTGCACCTCTTGCCCTCAGCTTCACATTGTGTACAATTTGGTTTAATCCAGTTAAACTGAAGAACTTCTTTATTATTTTTTCCCACGAAGTCACCATATGGGACTGATAAAACATCATACATCTTTGTACAAGACTGTAGATCCAAGAAGCTATCAAACAACCCAAAGAATGAAGAGACAGCATAAACTGTGTAACCAGGGCCGCCGAGGCAGGGTACTTGGTACGAATGTGTGGCTCCTCCAAAGGGAATAGGGCAATGGAATAAGGTGATATTACGTGGATCAGTACTTGACCAAGACAAGGGAGGGGTTGGCATGTTGGTGATTTCTAAAGGCATTAAAACCAAGCAATTATCTGGGTGGTATACAACAATTTCCTGTCTCTTGTAGTCTATGTGTTTGACAAAGAATTTTACTAGGGCTATTCTCTGTTCAAGAGATGTGTCCTGTCTCCCACCACATTCAAGCCCAGGATCGCCACAGTGATCCCCGCGGTGGAAAGGAAAATAAACAGCTGGGCCTTGATCATCGCACATGGATTCGGTGCACGCATTTTGGCTTCCTCCAACCAAGTAAGCCAGTAGCAATATGCAAAAGGAAGATATGAGCATCTTTGGGTGAACAGAGGCCGGCAAAGAGGAGAGATGGGCAATTGCTTGTTCAATGCATAGATAAGAATGATATCTAGTAAGTTCGATTGGTAAACGAAACATGAGGAAATTTCTTCCCAATATACAGAATAGAAAACTCAGAATAGTACAGATAGAACTTCGTAGTCAACAGCATGTAAGTCAAGCAAAGTTGGGCGGAGATGGCTAATTATTAATTAAATATACCTATATTTTCTCATTGACTGAATCCAAGTATCGTCATTGCTTACCTACTTACACCTCATAATCAAGGCTTCTAAATAATATAATTTACTTACGCATTGCATCAATTTTTTGGCATACCAAATTGACTTTCTGATATTTCTCCATGGGAATAAGTGGAAGCAGCAGCTCCATCACCTTCGCTGCTTGGCTTTTGATTCTGGCCTTGCTTGTTCTTGGCTTCTCCGGCAAAACTTGCAACGCCAAAGGTGGAAGTAGCAATTGCACCACCTCCTGCGGCAACATCCACAATATAAGTTACCCTTTTCGACTAAAAGATGACCCGAAACACTGCGGCCACAAACTCTATACCCTCTCCTGTGACAACAACATTACAGTACTAGATCTTCCTTCCTCCGGAAAATACCATGTCCAGTCAATCACATACCATAACCAAAGTTACCTAACAATCCGACTTCTAGATCCTGGCCTTCACAACAACAACTGCTCCTCCATGCCTAGAAATGTACCCCTCACGGTTTCCACATTAGATTTACCATATCGTATGTCAATGTTTTCTTATTACTCGAGTGACTCGCTTCTTCCAACCCCTGTATTTTACGTCAAGTGTCGGAATCCATTGAATTTATCTATGTTTGTGGACGCAACTTCATGCTTGAATGGTTTTTTTTCGAGCCAAGAAGAATCGTATGGGTATGTCAGGGTTGGGGATATGGATGTAGGGTATGTGAAGCCGGGTTGTAGTGCAGAGTGGTTGGCTTTGGGGGCCTTAAACCGATCTAAGGACTACAGCAACACCTCTTATGAATCCATACACAACTCACTCATGTATGGATTCGAGCTTCGAGTACTTGGGGTTGAGGAATTACCTACACTCTGCGGAGGCCAATGGTTTCGGAATGATAAATGTTTTCCTCACAACATAGCAGGTGCGTCAATTCGATCTCAAACAAATATGTTGTTATTCTTATAATACATACAGTTTCTACATACGAATACACTGTTTTTACATGTTTAAAGTCTAATGATATCTTGTGTGCTTATGTTGTCTTTTTACATTATAGGTCTCTTTGGATTTCTATGGGAGGTAATTCATGGTAAGAAAGAAACTAGTCTCTTGCTTATCTTATTGTAGAACTTGAATTTAAATTCTCATAACTTGTTGTGCTAATGCATTTTCTTTTTGGCCTCAATAAATGTAGGTTTCCTTGGTCGTGAAAAGGTGTACTTTGGTAAGGCAATAGCTATGACTCTAGATTTTGTGCTCATGAAATTTTGAAGTGACTTTTCAAGTGTTTACTTTTTTTTGTATTTCTTGCAGATAATCCTCGATGGTTTCCGATCAGATCCACCAGTAAGAGCTTGTATTTCTTGCATAATGCATAATTCTCTTTAATTGTTTATCATTAGTTACTTCTCTAACTTACTAGGTATTTCACACTTATTTTGGTGAGTTTAATTATTATATATAAAAATAAAGTTTATTCCGACTATTTGAGTTTAATTATTATATATAAAAATAAAGCTTATTCCGACTATTTATGTAATTTATGTGAGTCTTAGGACTTCAACAGTAGGCCGGAAAAATTGAGTTTGTTTACACTTCAGAAAATTCAAATGTAATGGGGGTGATTCTTATTTATTATTGCAATATATTGTGGTGGACCACATCATTCAAAGAGAGAGAAATAAATAAAATAAATAATAAAAATGTAATGACCAATAAAATAAATTGGGATCCACAATTAATACTTAAAACTCACTAGTATATATATAGTCTTATAGAAATCAACCTTAGGTGACATGATTCTTATATATATATATCAAACTCACCTAAACAATTGTAGAAGGCTTTACCAATTAATTGAAGGGCTCGACTTGTTTTTATTGGCTATTACTCAATGTTATTTGTTTTTATTTCTTTCCCTCCTCATTCAATGACATGACCCACCCTTTTTGCTCTCACAAATAAGAATCACACTCATTATAAACTCAATTTTCAGGCTAATTTGATTCCTATAAATAATAATCAAACTTAATTTTTCTAATCTAATGTGAAAGGTCTTATAGCCAAGCCTTTGAATATTGTTCATAGTTTAATTTGCCCTTTTTTTTTTTTTTTGCAGAAAAAGGATTGCTAGTGCTCGTAAGCATCGGTAAGAGCTTTGCATACATCTACCTTCATAACAAGAAGAATGTTGTAAGTACTAAATAATATTTCCTGTGCAGGATTATTCTTCCCAGCAAGACTAAGCTTTGGGGTTCCAATTGTGACTCTGTTTTTGATCTATAAATGGAGAAGGAGGCATTTGTCAATGTACAACATCATAGAAGATTTTCTACAAAGAGATAACAACTTCTTGCCAATAAGGTACTCCTATTCGGAAATTAAGAAGATGACTAGTAAATTTAAGGATAAGTTAGGTGAAGGCGGCTTTGGCTCTGTATATAAAGGAAAGTTACGTAGTGGCCGGTTTGTAGCTATTAAAATTTTGGGAAAGCCCAAAGGTAATGGGCAAGACTTCACAAGTGAGGTAGCTACCATTGGAAGGATTCACCATGCGAACTTGGTGCAACTTGTTGGTTATTGCGTTGAGGGGTCAAAACGTGTTCTAGTATATGATTTCATGCCTAATGGGTCTTTGGACAAATACATTTATTCCAAAGAAGGAAGTATCCCCTTAAGTTGTAAGAAAATGCATGAGATTTCTCTTGGAATCGCAGGAGGGATCAACTATCTACATCAAGGTTGTGAAATGCAAATTTTGCATTTCGACATTAAGCCTCATAACATTCTTCTTGATGAGAACTTTAATGCAAAAGTTTCTGACTTTGGTCTTGCAAAATTATACCCAGTAGATAATAGCATTGTCTCTTTGACGGCGGCAAGAGGAACAATGGGGTACATTGCTCCTGAGTTGTTCTACAAAAATATTGGAGGGGTCTCATACAAAGCTGATGTCTATAGCTTTGGAATGTTATTGATGGAAATGGCAAGCAGAAGGAAGAATTGGAATAAAATGGAAATGATGGAGCATTCAAGCCAAAGTTACTTCCCTTTATGGGCATACGACCAATATAATAAGGGAAATGACTTGGAGATGGACAATGTTACTGGGGAAGAAAAGGAAACAACGAGAAAGATGATTATTACGGCCTTGTGGTGTATCCAAATGAAGCCTAGTGATCGTCCTTCAATGAACAAAGTCATAGAGATGCTTGGAGGAGATGTTCAAGGCCTAAAAATGCCTCCGAGGCCTTTTCTA
Organism: Oemleria cerasiformis; assembly: GCA_037349345.1. Classification (NCBI taxonomy): domain Eukaryota; kingdom Viridiplantae; phylum Streptophyta; class Magnoliopsida; order Rosales; family Rosaceae; genus Oemleria; species Oemleria cerasiformis. Next base: position 7,139,661 of record JAZGTL010000006.1, read on the forward strand.
TACCCACAGGAGAACGAGATACATGTAAGCGATATTCATGATAACTCAAATCCAATTGGTTCTAACGCAGAGCTAACATGGACTTTGTCAGCTAGGTGATGATCCACGAAGTGTTAGAAATTGTAGTAATTTTGTTTATTTTTAAATTCGGAATTACTTTCAAGTTGAAAATATGAAATTTCAAACTTTGAAATTTATCGATACGTTCCTAAACTTCATGGTGATGTATGGTAGAATGAGAATGTTAACGGGATTTTCTTAAAAGAGATGTATTTAACATCGTTTTATGTTTATTTAATAGCTTATTATTATTAGATTTCATCATATTTTTATTTGGTCTAAATGAATTGGAATACATACCAATTATAAAGCCTTGATATATATACATACAGGGCCAGCCCCGGGGTTGTCTGACAAGGCGGCTGCCTCGGGTCTCCGCTTCGAGAAGGCCCCAAATTTTTTTTTAATACATTGATATGTAATTTTAATATATAACAAACCTAATTCACAAATGATAGTAAATGCTTACTTTGGCTAGTTGGATAACTTGTTTTTATCACTTTGATCCTTCAGAGGTCTTCTTTTTCAGCTTTTTGCAATTAATTTTTATTTTATTGTTCTCTTTTTGCTTCCTAGCCCAAGTTTGAATCCCCTAGGGGCGCTTTCTTTTTCAGCTTCTTTCTTCTTTTGTTTTTCTTTTGCAAAAAACTCACTTTCCTACTTTTTAGTTTTTTTTTTCAGCTTTTTGCTGATAATTTTTATTTTATTTTTCTCTTTTTGCTCCCTAGCCCTTGTTCGAATCCCCTGGGGGCGCTTTCTTTTTCAGTTTCTTTCTTCTTTTGTTTCTCTTTTGCAAAAACCCATTTTCCTACTTTTTAGTTTTTTTTTTCAGCCGATACCTAAAAACTTTTTTCAATTTTTCTTTTTTCTTTTTTAAGTACCTATTTGATTACATTAGTTTGGAAATTGTTTATTGTTATAATTTTAATTCGTGTGAGTTTTGATATAAATAATAATTTTTTTACAAGTCTTAATAATATATCAATATACAATATTTTGAGTATTGAAGAATTATCAGGTCCCATTTCGATAGTTCTCCTTGGACCCCCGAAATCTTAGAGCCGACCCTGTATACATATGTCAATTTAGAATGAAAGAAGAAGAGGGGTGGTTGTACGGTTGTACCTAAATTTAGCACGTACACATATCACTGATGAAGAGCTTAGCCTAATCACATAGTTGGTGGGTTTCGTAAGCACACACTGAAGTCAAAACAAAGAACTTAGATACGCATACTAAAGGAAACAACGACTACAACATAGAACCGGCCTATGTAGAGAAATTAGCTATATGTATGAACAAATAAACACGTCACAGTAAAAGAAGACATGATAACAATTATAAACACGGCCTAAGGGGAAAATGGCTGCAGTTGTGAGGTTGCTCCTTTTCTTCATCCCTATAGAGATAAGTATCCCTTACAAAGAATAGTAATAAGGTTAAAAAATCTCAAAGGGTAGTCTCCATTAATTTTCTAAAATTCACTCAAAATCTGAGATTTTGACTAAATGAAATTAATAAAAAAAAATGGACTCTTACATTCTACGTTTCCGAAATCGATCCTATCAAATATTTCACATTTTGACTTCTATCCTAGCTTGGATTGATACATCTTTCATATAGGATGATCTTAGAAAGCACCGAAGTGTTGGGTCATCAAGTCAAGCGGTCGGCTTTGCCTCAGTTGATTGGGTGCTAACGCTTTACTAATATAATATCAAGTAAGGGCTCTTCTTCTGTTCTACCTGAAAAAAACCTTATTATATTCTTTATATAACCTTCATTTTGTATTTTGAGTCATTATATCTATTCATTGAATGAATTATACCCTTGACTACACCCTTCTCGGCTTTATTAGATGGTTGTTTCAACAATAGAAAAAAAGCGGAGATTTCCCCTTATTATTGATGGATTCCCTCGACTCCCTTAGCAAAGATAGGTGATAAAGTACTAAGATAAGACGCCAACATCTTACCTTTTGTACTATGTGGACGTTCAGATTGCATACCATGCAAGTAATTCATTATCCACCGCGAAAAATATGAAGGTGAACCACAATGAGAAACATATGATCTCATCCGTATTCCGATCGAAGAAAAAAGGTTAAAGTTGTTGCGAAACCGGAAAAAAGATTCAGGAAAAAGAGCCGGTTGTATGGGAAATACTTTAGGAAGTTATCCAAGGGCATCCTGTCTTACGGGCGAGTGTCTAAAGACGGGGTTATCTCTCAGAATCAGGTTATTCACTGGGCTGTTAAGCCATCGAGTCTTCTAGGGAGATTGAAGAGATCGAATTCCTCATGGGAACACACAGGACACACGGATGCTCAATCTTTCCCCAGTGAGCTAGTCTCGTCTTAGGGAAGGGAATTTTTATTCACCAGGAATCACCACTGGATTAGGAGCGGGATCCCTTCTCTCTGGGCGGGCAAACAAAAGAGAGAAATCACACTCGTCAGCTATTCATATTGGGATGCAAAGACGATGATTTTTAGATTAAGCAAAGATGAGATGAGGCAAGGGGGACTGATAGGACCCTTCCCGAATTTCCCCTCAAAACCCGGGAAATACCCTGCTCCCATCTGACAACCTCTCTTACGTCACAATTTAATATCAGAAATACCCTTACTGCCGTAAAGACACCGTATGAGAATTTTACTAAAAAACTAGCAGTTATCTTCCTCGAATTGGTTAACCGTCATCCACTTGTAAGACGAAGGATGCAATAACAAATATAAACCAAACAGTGTCACACCCAGCCTCGAGTATCCACCTGGATACAAGCAGTACTGGGTGCCGACCGACACCTGGAAATTAAATTCCGACTACGAAGGTCAATTACTAGGTTCCATAGCAGCGGAGAATCTATCAATATCATCGTCTCTCAAGACGATATTAAACGACTGAAAGGTTGTACACGTTTGAACCAACCTTAACTCGTCAATTCGGGTCGTTATAACTCATCCCCCCTTAAAGAAATTTTGTCATCGAAATTCACTCAACGTATGTCAAAGAAACAACTTCTTACAACCTCTCGAGTTCTCTCGCGCCACCACCGACACGAACTAAACTTGTAATACGACTGCCAATTGAAACTCTACAAACTCATTGTATGTTGACCAGAAATGATGCAACAAATCGGAACCTTAAATCCCGTGCACCTTGCACATTTCATTGTTCCCGTCTCAACAACAAACCGTAGACGAGGACAACGTCCAGGAGGCATCACGAAATTACAAGAATGCACACTAAGTGTGGTCCACAAGAAGTTAACCTAGAGCTATGATACCAAGTTGATAGGACCCTTCCCGAATTTCCCCTCGAAACCCGGGAAATGCCATGCTCTCGTCTAACAACCTCTTACATCACAATTTAATACCAGAAATACCCTTACTACCGTAAAGACACCTTACGAGAATTTTACTAAAAAACTAGCAGATCCCTTCCCCGAGCTTGGTTAACTGTCATCCACTTATTAGACAAAGGATGCAATAACAGATACAAACCAAACAGTGTCACACCTAGCCTCGAGTATCCACCTGGGTACAGGCAGTATTGGGTGCTGACCGACACTTGGAAATTAAATTCCAACTACGAAGGTCAATTACTAGGTTCCATAGCAGCGGAGAATCTATCAAGATCATCGTCTCTCAGGACGATATTAAACGACTGAAAGGTTGTACACGTTTGAACCAACCTTAACTCGTCAATCCGAATCGTTACAGGGGCTTACTTTTCCTGACGGTGAGCCGTGTAAACTATAAAAACGCTTTGTGCCATCGTCAATTTCCATTATCATTGACAGGTGCTACCTTAATTAGTATTAAGCAAGAGGCAATGATTTGGAATAAAGTAAGAAATAATGTCATTGTTTTTGGGTGGTAGGGTACTACAACATCGTTGACGCAAGACTTGATGATTTGTAGACAAAACGTGGAGTTTACTTTTGATGAGTCTTTGAGATTGCAAAAATAATGAGTCAAAATGCGGTTAAATGTAAAAGCTCACGGTCCCTAACGACACCCATACCTGGTAAGCCACTCGCTTTGTAAGAAGACCCTGGCCAATCCACATGGCCTGTTTGACGTCCATAGTGTTAACTACTGATTTGAGTGTGTGAAAGTAAGACATCAATAATTAGAAGAAATTGCCTGGAATTTCCAAAGAATCAAAGTAAGGGCATATTGAAAAACTTAAAAAAAAAAAAAAAAAACTAGAAAATAGTTCCTCTCTGCATCCGTTTTCTGTCCTATTAGTCCTAAAAAAAAAACACGCCAAGGAACCTCTTCTTCCCTCCTCCCCTTTACCGTTTGTCTTTTTTTATTATTTTGGGTTAGTAATAAGAGTTCCTTGTGGTGACCGTCCGATATGAGCGATGCTCAGATTTAGTTTCCCCATCATTGCTATTTGCTATTTATTCAATTCATCCCTTTACCCAAAATCTTTATTTGAAATTTATTTTATTTCCCCAAATCTTGTTCTACCCTACTGGAGGAGTTTGCTGCAATATTTCACATTAATTTTGGTCATAGTAGTTAGATTAGGACTTTTGGTCATTTATTTGTATTTATGCGCCACTAGAGCGCTGGATATCAAGTCTTTCTCAGATCCGCCCCTACTCTACAGGTTCTTCAAGACCATATGTGATGAGTTTGATAGTGGTGGATGTTTCTTTTGGCGGAGGTAGTCTGCTTAGGGTTAGGTGTTGTTAGAATTTTGGTTGTTTTGGGCTTCGTGAGCGTGATTTGTAATTTTTCATAATTTTAGTAATGTGGGGTTTTTAGTTTATGCGGCTTTTGTCCGCGTTAATTTGCCGTATTAATTTGTGAGTTTTGCTGTTATAATTTGATTTTAATGGTATATCTGTTATCTTCCATTATAATACAATGATATCAATTTTGATTATATATATATATAGAGGTGCAATATGTATATATATTTGATATCTACGTGTAGGTGCAATATTTAAGAACCATTTGTGTTCTTCATTATTGCACTGATAGATGTCTGATGAAACCAACCAAAATCAACCGAATCAATCTATTTCATGTACCCAGTTTAGAGTACGTGGTGCATCCAGGACGTTTTGTAGGTACAATATGTAAGGACCATCATATCTATTATTGCACTGATCGGCAGTTTGGTCTTCCAAATCGACGTCCTTATTAATTGAATTGTATTTATTGACTAAAGTTAAGTTTCATAAAAACTCCCTCATTTTGAAATATCATGAACAGTGTAGGTTGAGCCTTTTTTTGAAAGAAGTGTAGAATGTTTTATTGTAATTGTCATCTCTCTTTTTTTTCTTGTAAAATTCTCTCTAGGTTTAGCGCCGCCGCTCCTAGGACAGTCCAAGTTTGAATCGAAGTACTCCACCGCCTAAGGCCTAGGGTGCAACATCTGCATGTTCAAGAAGGTGCGGGATCTGGTTGCTCTAGGCGTGACGACGGGGGGAGATTGGGTATTGACGGTGATTGGCTGGATGGAGGAAGTATTTTCTATTTTCTCCTCGCGATTCGTTATCACAAAAGATGTAATGACTCGTAAATTTAATTAGTGAATTTTCGTAAATTAATTTGGGAAATGACGATTTTATCCTTGATTTTTATGAGGCTTGAAAGTCAAATTTTGTTTGGAGACACCTTTGGAAGTTTTTCTTAGACAGTTGCGTAGGTCTCGAACTCACGAGTTCGTAGACAGGCAGCACGCGAGAAACGAAGTTCATATGAGAGAGTTGTGGGTCTAGAATGTGCAGGGGCATTTTGGTAATTTCTATTGGTCATACATTTTAAAACAGAACCTCTCCAGATTTTTCTCATTTTCCCCTATCTCTTCGTGATTCCTACTCCAAACCATGCAACCGAACCCAAAAACCCCATACCATGAACTTTTGATTTGAGCAACCTCGTCCATTTTGTCTCAACCCATCGACATCATCTCCTCCCTGAGATCAAGGACGTACCGGCCGTCGGGGGAAACAGCCACGGGAACCACCAAACTGAGGAAGGAGAAAAATGAACCTTTTGATCGATTTTCTGGCCAAATCTGGTATGAGTTTTGTGTTAGACCTCAGTTTCGAGTTCCTGAGCTCGAGTAGATAGTTTTAGACTATTAATTCGTGAAAAATGGTTGAGATTTGAAGAAGATAGGAATTTTCAAGGTCGGCGGGCAATGGCGATTTCCAGTGACGACGGACGACGGCGTACGATGGAACGATCGTCTTCGCCGACAATTAGTTCGGTCAAAGAGCTGACGTGGCATGCCACCTGGCAGCCACGTGGAGCCACGTGGAGGCCACCTGGAGCCACCTGGCGGCCCAATTAGCGCCGAGTCAGCGCGCGTGTAGGCGCGTGGGCACTGTAGCCGGCGCGTGGATGAGTCGTCAGCATTCCGCTGGCGCGTGGCGGTGTGTGGGGCAGGTTCTTGGCCACGATGGCACGTGTCGATATGTTTTCAACTTTTCGGACCTTTTGGCGTAGGTTTCGGGTCAATCGGAGTTCGTTTAGGGGTTGTTTTAGACGTTCGAAGTCGCTACCATTTTAGATGTCCGTGATTTACAGGGGGTGGATTTAAGGTTTTTAATTATCGTTAATAACCTCGATTGTTACTTTTGACAGGCGATACTGCTCTGAGAACTTCAGAGGAGCGTGCAACTCGAGATTGAGCTTAATTCGACATTCGGTGAGTAGAATTTGGTTTGTAAATTTTCATGCATGCATAAATGTTTAAATAATATCTTATTAACTATGAACTTTGAACTTGTATAACTATTTTAAAATGATTATTGATTTTGACAAATTTCTGGAATTTAGAATAAATATATTAGTAATTTATTACTGGACACGGGTTTTCAATAATTAATTGGAAACGACGTTTTGGGCTATGACCTAGCTTTATGGATTATGTTTTTATATGTTAAGTTAATTATGTGGGGCAAAACAACTATTATCCCAAGAACAACCCATATTCGAACACTTATAATCCAGGATGGAAAGACCACCTAAATTTCTCTTGGAGCAACAGTCAGAATGTGCTTAATCCACAAGGGCAGCAGAAGAACTTCTAGCAGGGAAATAATTATCATGCTTCATCACAGGTGGCACAACGAAATATTGACCAGAAGAAGAATAATCTTGAAGGTGCCATACTCTAGTTCTTGACTGCACATCAACAGACAAATGCTCTAACTAGTTAGAACATTCAGAAACTAGAAGCAACAACTAGCCAAGCTATTCAAAGATTGGAGGCACAAGTAGGGCAAATGGCAAAGGAGTTAAGTGAGTGAAAGAAAGGAGAGTTTCCATCACAAACCATACCTAATCCGGGAGGCCAGGAGCAGCTCAAGGCTGTGACAATCCTTAGAAGTGGCAAGGTAGTTGACAACAAGGTGGGGATAGATGAGAAAGATCCAGAAAATGTCGAACCAACTCCAGCCACAAAGGTACGTGAGAAGGAGAAGGTGATATTGCCACCCTTCCCTCAAAAGTTAGTTAAGCAAAAGAAAGAAAAACATCTTCTTAATATTTTTGAAACTTTGAGAAAAGTAGAAATCAACATTCCTTTACTTGATGCAATTAAGCAGATTCCATCTTATGCTAAGTTTATAAAGGATTGTTGTACACACAAAAGACAATTTCAGGAACAAGAGAAAGTTGCATTGACTGAGGAGGTAAGTGCGGTTTTATTGAGAAAGCTACCACCTAAACTAGAAGATCCAGGTAGTTTTACTATTCCTTGCAGGGTTGGTGACCGTCTGTTTGAACGTGCTTTGCTTGATTTAGGAGCAAGCATTAACTTGATGCCTTATACCGTTTATGAGGAGTTGAGGTTGGGGGAGCTCAAGCCAACCTCAATTATATTGCAATTGGCAGATAGAAGCATCAGAAGACCTAGAGGTATATTGGAGGATGTTTTGGTTCAGGTAAATGAATTTATTTTGCCTGCTGATTTTGTTGTTTTGGATATGGAAGATTCCCCTATGCCATCTTCATTACCTATTATTCTTGGTAGACCCTTTATGATAACTGCTGATACGAAGATAAGTGTGAAAAAGGGTACTATACGCATGAAAGTTAATGATAAGAAGATAGAATTCATGTTGTCTGACACTATCAAATTGCCACATGATAACCATGATTGTTTCAAGATTGATGTTGTAGGAAGTGTTGTTGAGCAAGTGTTTCAGGTACATAGCATTGACCCTTTGGAGGCATGCATAGCCCACAGCCTCACAAGGCTAAATTATGAACGTGGATGTGATGTTACAGAGATAGACCTCCATGAAGTTGTGCATTCTCTTGAGGCTTCTAAGCCTTATGCAAGTAAGTATGTACCTTCCTTTGAAACTCTTGTGTCTACTAATACTGCTCTTTTCCCTTCCATTGTCAGGGCACCAGAACTATAATTGAAGCAACTACCTGAACAATTGAAGTATGCTTACTTGGGAGAGAACCGGACATTACCAGTGATAGTTGCTGCAAACTTGAGTTTGGTGGAGCAAGAGAAGTTGTTGAGAGTTCTTAGGGAGCACAAGACTGCATTAGGGTGGACCATTGCCGACATCAAAGGCATAAGTCCATCCAAGTGCATGCACAGAATCCTCCTTGAAGATAATGCAAAGCCTAATAGGGATGCTCAGAGACGGCTTAACCCACACATGAAGGAAGTAGTGAGAGCAGAGGTTCTTAAGCTCTTGGATGTTGACATCATCTACCCCATCTCAGATAACAAATGGGTAAGTCCAGTTCATGTTGTGCCCAAGAAGAGTGGAATCACAATGATGAAGAATGAAGAGATTGAGTTTGTTCCTACCAGGCTCACCACAGGTTGGAGAGTGTGCATTGATTACAGAAAGCTCAACAATGAAACCAGGAAAGATCATTTTCCTCTTCCCTTTATTGATCAGATGTTAGAAAGGTTAGCAGGTCATAGTCATTACTGTTTTTTAGATGGTTATCGTGGTTATAATCAAATTGCTATAGCACCAGAGGACCAGGAGAAGACCACGTTCACATGCCCCTTTGGCACATTTGCATACAGAAGGATGCCATTCGGTTTGTGTAATGCACCTGCCACATTCCAGAGGTGCATGATGAGCGTATTTTCAGACATGGTGGAGAGATTTATAGATGTATTTATGGATGATTTCAGTATTTTTGGTTCTAACTTTGATGATTGTCTTAACCATTTGCAGCTTGTTCTAAAGAGATGTGAGGAATGCAACCTAGTGCTGAATTGGGAGAAGTGCCATTTCATGGTACAATAAGGTCTTATTTTAGGTCATGTAATATCTAGCAGGGGCATTGAGGTGGACAAGGCAAAGATTTACATCATATCAAAATTACCTCCCCCTACATCTGTGAAGGGTGTGAGAAGTTTTCTAGGGCATGCAGGGTTTTACAGAAGATTCATAAAAGATTCCTCTAAAATGTCTAGACCTCTTTTGGGCGTTATTGTCTAAAGATGTTGAGTTTGTGTGGACAGAAGAGTGCATGAATGCATTTAACACATTGAAAGAGCTACTCACATCTGCACCCATTATGATGGCTCCTGATTGGAACCTCCCATTTGAGCTCATGTGACGCCAGTGATTATGCTTTGGGAGCTGTTATAGGTCAGAGAGTTAACAAGGCACCTCATGCTATTTATTATGCCTCAAGAACTTTGAATGATTGTCAGGACCCGTCCCGAATTTCCCCTCGAAACCCGGGAAGAACCCTGATCCCGTCTGACAATCTAAGGAAAGGTTCCCAAAATACCATTCAATCCTTACAAATTATAATAATAATAAATACTTCCACTTGTCAGACAAGGGATTCAAGCACTCAATAATTCCCGTAATTAATGACCAACCAAATACAATATAATATCAGAGCGTCTAAGTAGGATCAAGAGTACAATTTAGATATCCTACTCAAGTATAACTACACAGCGCAGTCGAAAGTACTAATGCCTCTGCCTCGAGATAAGTGTCCGCGTCAACTCAACTCAACAGCCTGAAGGGGGTTTAAACACAAACGTTGTGAGTGGACAAAAATAATCATTTATAAATTCTTTTTCGAGGAAATACCTTTCTCCCCCTCCATTTATAAAACCATGCATGCATAACATAAAACAGTTTATGATATAAAAACATTATTTGAAACCATCAAAATTCCATTTCTCTTTAAAACCACTTAGTTGGACTCACATAAAATCTATATAATGAAAATACCTCGTGATCCACAGTTTGGTTTGAAAACTCTCTTCAAAGGAGTTAAAAATCATTTAATTCAATCTGAACACATAATATCTCAAATCCACTATTCCCGACATATCCACAACACACCAGGGTATCACTTGAGATGTGTTAAAATCTGTACAACTCTCTGTACTATGCATAGACAGTCTCGCGACCCGGCGGAGCAAGGCCCCTCAACACCAAAGTCGGAGCCCTCAACAACCAGCGGAGCAAGACCCCTCAACACCAGTCAGAGCAACTGTAACCATCGGGATAGAAAACCAGTGAACCAAATCCGTATTTTGAAATCTTTGTTTCTTGGCCTAAGCCGAATTCTTTGAAATATCATTTACGGCCAAAATCGGTAAAATCATAATTACGGGTCTAAACCCAAATCACAGGCTCAAATAGTTACCACGTCAAAACGATATCAAAATCAAGTACAAAAACCAGGCCATTTCTCAAACACACTTTCACTGAAATATTGGAAAACATGTGTCCAACATCATTTCTAAATTCCAGAAATTCATTGCACCCGTACATAACAGTATTTAAATCAAAGATACATTTATGCATGCATTATAATTTATAAACCAAAAGTACACTCACAATCCTGTCCAAGCAAGCTCAATCCCGAATTGTACACTCCCCTGAAGTTCCTGGAGCAGTATCGCCTATCTAAATTAATAATCGGGATTACCAACTAATAATAAGAACCTTAAATATAAACCCCCAAAACCCTGGGAAGTCTACCTATGCTGGCCTAGAAAACGCAGCAACTTCAAACGCCCAAAATAGCCCCTAAACGACGTCCGATCGACCCAAAACCTGCGCCAATAGATCCGGAACGTCAAAAACACGTGCCCACGCGCCGCCACGCGCCTTTACGTGCCGGTCACGCGCCTGCTATAGTGCCTATGTGCCTAGACCGGTCCAACCTGGCCCAACTCGACCTGACTCGGTCCAACTCGACCCGATCGGTTCACTCAACCCGACCGATTCACTTAACCCGATCGGTTCAACTCGACTTGACCTGTTCACTCAACCTGACTGGTTCACTCGACCTGACCAGTCACTCGACCCGACCGATTTACTCGACTCGACCGGTCACCGGTGACTCGCCGGAGAAGACGACCGGCTACTGGCGCCGCCGTCTGGTTTCCGCCGGAATCCCCCATTTTCGGCCGAAACTTCAAGCTTTACAACTTCCTCAAAACTCAACCATTTTTCACAAATTTTATGTCTAAATCTATCTACTCGAACCCATGAATCCAAATAAGACCTCAAAACCACAAACACGTACCTATGTAAGTCGAAAAATCGATCGGAAGATCCGAAACTTCCTATACTCGGTTCGGCTTCCCCCGTGGTCCTATCCTTCGATGGTTGGTACGGTTGTGATCGTGGGAAAGAGTAGAATACGATTAGTGGAATAGAAATGGAAGTTTTGGCCTTGAATCAAACTTGGAATTTGTGGGTTTTTTGGGTGAGTTTTCGCACACGGGTTCGATGGTTGGGAGTGTGTTTCACAGAGAGAGAGGGAGATGATAATGAGAAGAAGATGTAATGATGTGGATCAGATTAATCTGATTTGGGGGGGTTAAAAATATTTCCCCTCTATGGCAAATTACCAAACTACCCTTACACGTCTAGACCTATAACGTTCGTCCACGAACTCCGTTTTCCGCGTGCCGCCTGTCTACGAACTCGTGAGTTCGAGACCTACGCAACGGTATCCAAAACACCACCAAAAGTGTCTCGAAACAAAATTTGACGTTCACGCCCCTTAACAAGCAAGGGTAAAATCGTCATTTTGCATACATAATTTACTTAAATCCAATAATTGAAATTCCGGGTTGTTACAATCTACCCCCCTTAAGACATTTTGTCCTCGAAACTCAACTCTACCTTTGGAACAAATGAGGATACTGCGCCCGCATTAGTTCCTCGGTTTCCCACGTGACCTCCTCCACGTTATGATTCCTCCATAACACTTTAACTAGAGGAATACTCTTTCTGCGCAGTACCTTCTCCTTCCAATCCAAAATTTGCACCGGTTGCTCAAAGGTCAAATCATCCTTCAGCTCAAGTGGCTGCTCTTCCAATACGTGAGACTCATCAAACAGATATTTCCGGAGCAAAGATACATGGAAAACATTATGAACTCTAGATAATTCCGATGGTAAAGCAAGACGATATGCCACTGGTCCTATCCTCTCCAAAATCTCATACGAACCAATGTAGCGAGGACTCAGTTTTCCTCGTCTACCAAAACGTACCACTCCCTTCCAAGGAGATAGTTTCAAGAACACCCAGTCACCTACCTCAAACTCAAGATCTCTGGTTCGACGGTCTGCATAGCTCTTCTGGCGATCCTGAGCTGTCTTCAACCTTTCTCTGATGATTTTTATCTTTTCCTCAGTCGTATCCACCAACTCTGGTGTTAAGAATTTCCTTTCACCCACTTCGTTCCAGCATAACGGTGTCCTGCACTGCCTCCCATACAGTGCCTCGAAAGGAGACATCCCAATACTCGACTGATAACTATTATTATAAGCAAATTCCATCAGAGCCAGGTGTGAATCCCAGTTTCCGTTAAACTGCAGTACACAAGCTCTCATCATATCCTCCAAAACCTAGATTGTCCTCTTAGACTAACTATCCGTATGAGGATGAAAAGCTGTACTAGAATGCAAGGTAGTGCCAAGAGCCTTCCTGCTCAAGGCATCCGCCACAACATTGGCTTTCCCTGGATGGTACTCTATGGTACAATCATAATCCTTTATTAGCTCAAGCCATCTTCTCTGCCTTAGATTCAGGTCCTTTTGGGTGAACAAATACTTTAAACTCTTATGGTCGGTGAAGATCCGACACGTCTCCCCGTATAAATAATGTCGCCAGATTTTCAGTGCATGCATTACTGCAGCTAACTCCAAATCATGTGTGGGTAATTCAACTCATGGGGTTTAAGTTGCCTAGAAGCATACGCTATCACCTTTCCATGCCGCATCAACACGTAGCCTATACCCCGCAATGATGCATCACTATACACCTCGAATCCCCCAGTATCATCAGGAAGGGTTAATACTGGAGAAGAAGTCAACCTCCTCTTCAGCTCCTGAAATCCCTATTCACAATTAGCTCCCTAGTCAAACTTGACTCATTTCCTAGTCAACCGAGTCAATGGGCCTGCTATCGTAGAAAATCCTTCTACGAACTGTCGATAATATCCTGCCAAACCCAGAAAACTCCTCACCACTGTCACTGTCCTCGGTTGCTCCCAGTTTGCCACTGCCTCAACCTTTTGGGGATCTACGCTGATACCCTCAGCCGAAATCACATGTCCTAAGAATCCAACTTCGGTCAACCAAAACTGGCATTTACTGATCTTGGCAGGACCCGTCCCGAATTTCAAATTATTGGATTTACGGGAATTGTCAAGACCCGTCTCGAATTTCCCCTCGAAACCCGGGAAGAACCCTGATCCCGTCTGACAATCTAAGGAAAGGTTCCCAAAATACCATTAAATCCTTACAAATTATAATAATAATAAATACTTCCACTTGTCAGACAAGGGATTCAAGCACTCAATAATTCTCGTAATTAATGACCAACCAAATACAATATAATATCAGAGCGTCTAAGTAGGATCAAAAATATAATTTAGATATCCTACTAAAATATAACTACACAGCGCAGCCGAAGTACTAATGCCTCTGCCTCGAGATAAATGTCCGCGTCAACTCAACTCAACAGCCTGAAGGGGGTTTAAACACAAAAGTTGTGAGTGGACATAAATAATCATTTATAAATTCTTTTCCAAGGAAAATACCTTTCTTCCCCTCCATTTATAAAACCATGCATGCATAACAAAAAACAGTTTATGATATAAAAACATTTTTTGAAACCATCGAAATTCCATTTCTCTTTAAAACCACTTAGTTGGACTCACATAAAATGTGTATAATGAAAATACCTCGTGATCCACAGTTTGGTTTGAAAACTCTCTTCAAAGGAGTTAAAAATCATTTAATTCAATCTGGACACATAATATCTCAAATTCACTGTTCCCGACATATCCACAACACACTAGGGTATCCCTTGAGATGTGTTAAAATATGTATTACAACTCTCTGTACTATGCATAGACAGTCTCGCGACCCGGCGGAGCAAGACCCCTCAACACCAAAGTCGGAGTCCTCAACAACCAGCGGAGAAAAAACCGCTCAACACCAGTCAGAGCAACTGTAACCATCGGGACAGAAAACCAGTGAACCAAATCCATATTTTGAAATATTTGTTTCTTGGCCTTAGCCAAATTCTTTGAAATATCATTTTATGGCCAAAACCAGTAATATCATAATTACGGGTCTAAACCCAAATCACAGACTCAAATAGTTAACAGTTCAAAACGATATCAAAATTGAGTACAAAACCAAGCAATTTCTCAAAACACACTTTCACTGAAATATTGGAAAACATGTGTCCAGCATCATTTCTAAATTCCAGAAGTTTCTGGAGCAGTATCGCCTGTCCAGCATTATTTGTACGCTCCCCTGAAGTTCCTGGAGCAGTATCGCCTGTCCAAATTAATAATCGGGATTACCAGCTAATAATAAGAACCTTAAATATAAACCCCATAAACCCCGGGAGGTCTACCTATGCTGGCCTAGAAAACACAGCAACTTTAAACGCTCAAAAGAACTCCTAAACGACGTTCGATCGACCCAAAACCTGCGCCAACAGATCCGGAACGTCAAACACTAGCTGTCACGCGCCACCGTGACCTCAGACTCGGCCCCACGCGCCGCCACGCGCCGACGGAAGGTCGGAACACGCGCCCACGCGTCGCCACGCGGCCTCACGCGCTGGTCACGCGCCTGCTACAATGTCCACGCGCCTGGATCGGTCTGACCCAGCCAACTCGGCCTGATCGGGTCCAACTCGACCCGACCGGTTCACTTAACCCGATCGATTCACTTAACCCGACCGGTTCAACTCGACCTGACCGGTTCACTCAACCCGACTGGTTCACTCGACCTGACCGGTTCACTCAACCCGATCGGTCACCGGTGACTCACCGGAGAAGACGACCGGCTGCCGGCACCGTCGTCTGGTTTCCGTCGGAATCCCCCATTTTCGGCCGAAACTTCAAGCTTTACAACTTCCTCAAAACTCAACCATTTTACACAAAATTTACGTCTAAATCAATCTACTCGAACCCAGGAATCCAAATATGACCTCAAAACATCAAACACGTACCTGTGCTAGACGAAAAATCGATCGGAATATTCGAAACTTCCTATACTCGGTTCGGCTTCCCTCGTGGTCCTCTCCTTCGATGGTTGGTACGGTTATGATCGTGGGAAGGAGTAGAATATGATTAGTTGATCAAAAATGGAAGTTAGAGCCTTGAATCAAAAGTTGAATTTGTGGGTTTTTGGGTGTTTTTTTGCACGGTTCGGTGTGGGTGTTTCATAGAGAGAAAGGGAGATGATAATGAGATGAAGATGAAATGATGTGGATCAGATTAATCTGATTTGGGGGGGGGGGGGGGGGGGGGGGGGGGGGGGGTTAAAAATATCTCCCCTCTATGGCTAATTACCAAACTGCCCTTACACGTCTAGACCCATAACTTTCATCCACGAACTCCGTTTTATGCGTGCCGCCTGTCTACGAACTCGTGAATTCGAGACCTACCCAACGGTATCTAAAACACCACCAAAAATGTTTTGAAACAAAATTTAACTTTCACGCCCCTTAACAAGCAAGGGTAAAATCGTCAATAATTTACGTAAATCCAATAATTTGAAATTTCGGGTTGTTACAATCTACCCCCCTTAAGAAATTCCATCCTAGAAATTCAACTCTACCCTTGGAACAAATGAGGATACTGCGCCCGCATTAGTTCCTCGGTTTCCCACGTGGCTTCCTCCACATTATGATTCCTCCACAACACTTTAACTAGAGGAATACTCTTTCTGCGTAATACCTTCTCCTTCCAATCCAAAATTTGCACCGGTTGCTCCTCAAAGGTCAAATAATCTTTCAGCTCAAGTGGATGCTCTTCTAATACGTGAGACTCATCAAACAGATATTTCCGGAGCAAAGATACATGGAAAACATTATGAACACTGGATAATTCCGATGGTAAAGCAAGACGATATGCCACTGGTCCTATCCTCTCCAAAATCTCATACGGACCAATGTAGCGAGGACTCAGTTTCCCTCGTCTACCAAAACGTACCACTCCCTTCCAAGGAGATAGTTTCAAGAACACCCAGTCACCTACCTCAAACTCAAGATCTCTGGTTCGATGGTCTGCATAGCTCTTCTAGCGATCCTGAGCTGTCTTCAACCTTTCTCTGATGATTTTTATCTTTTCCTCAGTCGTATCCATCAATTCTGGTGTTAACAATTTCCTTTCACCCACTTCGTTCCAGCATAACGGTGTCCTGCACTGCCTCCCATACAGTGCCTCGAACGGAAACATCTCAATACTCGACTGATAACTATTATTATAAGCAAATTCCATCAGAGCCAGGTGTTAATCCCAGTTTCCTTTAAACAGCAGTACACAAGCTCTCATCATATCCTCCAAAACCTGGATTGTCCTCTCAGACTGACCATCAGTATGAGGATGAAAAGCTGTACTAAAATGCAAGGTAGTGCCAAAAGCCTTCTGCAGACTCCGCCAAAACCTGGAGGTAAATCTAGCCGTATGATCTCATCAATGAATAATTTGGCATACCGACTCATCCGAAAATCTTCCCGCACTAGCAAGAAATGTGTAGACTTCGTGAGTCTATCAACAATTACCCATATCCCATCATGTGCCTTATGTGTCCTTGGAAGTTTATACACAAAATCGATCGTAATGTGATCCCACTTCCATTCCGGAATAGGTAATGGTTGAAGTTCCCCATATGGTTTCTGCCTCTCTGCTTTCACTTGCTGACATGTCAGGCATCTACTCACAAACTCATCAATTTCCCTTTTCATCCCAGTCCACCAATAGTGTTTCCTTAGGGTATGATACATCTTGGTACCTCCTGGATGCATAGCGTAAGCCGAACTATGAGCCTCATCAATAATTTCCCTCTTTAGCTCCAGCTCATTCGGTACGCACAACCGGCCATCCCTAACCTAGGCTCCATCCTCCCTAAGCGCATGGTCCTGCCTGTTTCCATCCTCCAACTCCATCCTGATAATGCACAATGTAGGGTCCTGGAGTTGAGCCTCAATAATCCGATCAATCAGAACATGCCTCACATGGAAACTAGCCAATAAACCCCCCTGGTTATCCATGTCCAGTACTATCCCTGCTCTACGGAACTCTACCAGTAACGGTAGGTAGACTGTATGCAAATGGGGCAAAGAACCCATGGATTTCCTACTCAAGGCATCCGCCACAACATTGGCTTTCCCTGGATGGTACTCTATAGTACAATCATAATCCTTTATTAGCTCAAGCCATCTTCTCTTCCTCAGATTCAGGTCCTTTTGGGTGAACAAGTACTTTAAACTCTTATGGTCGGTGATGATCCGACAAGTCTCCCCGTATAAATAATGTTGCCAGATTTCAGTGCATGCACCACTGCAGCTAACTCCAAATCATGTGTGGGGTAATTCAACTCATGGGGTTTAAGTTGTCTAGAAGCATACGCTATTACCTTTCCATGATGCATCAACACGCATCCTATACCCCGCAATCATGCATCACTATACACCTCGAATCCCCTAGTATCATCAGGAAGGGTTAATACTGGAGCAGAAGTCAACCTCCTCTTCAGCTCCTGAAATCCCTATTCACAATCAGCTCCCCAGTCAAACTTGACTCCTTTCCTAGTCAACCGAGTCAATGGGCCTGCTATCGTAGAAAATCCTTCTACAAACTGTCGATAATATCCTGCCAAACCCAGAACATTCCTCACCTCTGTCACTGTCCTCGGTTGCTCCCAGTTTGCCATTGCCTCAACCTTTTGGGGATCTACGCTGATACCCTCAGCCGAAATCACATGACCTAAGAATCCAACTTCGGTCAACCAAAACTGGCTTTTATTGAACTTGGCAAACAAATGCTTTTTCCTAAGCATATTCAGCACCAACCTTAAGTGCTTCTCATGTGCCTTAGCACTCCTCGAATACACCAAGATGTCATCGATGAACACAATCACAAACCGATCCAAATACTTTTGGAACACCCTATTCATCAAATCCATAAATGCTGCTGGGGCATTTGTCAACCCGAAGGGCATCACTAGGAACTCATAATGACCATAACGAGTCCTGAAAGTTGTTTTCTGAACATCCCCGTCCCTGATCCTCAACTGATGGTACCCGGATCGAAGGTCAATTTTTGAAAAATATCTTGCCCCCTTAAGTTGATCAAACAAATCATCTATCCTTGACAAAGGATACTTATTCCGCATCGTAGCCCTGTTTAGCTTCCGGTAGTTGATACACAACCTCAAACCACCATCATTTTTCCTCACAAATAACACTGGTGCACCCCAAGGTGAAACACTTGGGCGAATAAATCCCATATTCACCAAATCCTGCAACTGAGTCTTCAACTCTCGCAATTCAGCTGGTGCCATTCTATACGGCGCCTGTGAGATAGGTTGAGTACCTTGCAAAAGCTCGATGGTGAACTCAATCTCCTGGTGAGATGGCAATCCTGGAAGATCATCTGGAAACACATCAGAGACCTCACTCACCACTAGAATATCCTTCACTCTCATCGGAGTATCCCGAGAATTAAACAGATGAGCCAAGTAACCCTCACAACCTTTCCTCAGCAATTTCTCAGCGGTCAAAGTTGATATCACTCCACAGGGTAGTACCCTACGATCTCCCTTAAACGTAAGTTCCGGTAAACCTGGACTCCGGAAATCCACTCTCTTGTCATAACAATCAATAGAGGCATGGTGCATAGTCAACCAATCCATCCCCATAATCACATCAAAATCAAAAATATCTAAGGGGATTAAATCTGCCTCTAATGCATGGCCTTCCACTAACATTGGACAACTACGAATCACGAGATTCGCCACTAACATATTCCCAGTAGAAGTACTAATACCCATGTCCCAACCAATCGGAGACAATTCTCTATCATCAAACAATGTAAAACCCCGAGAAATGAAAGAATGAGTCACCCCCGGATCTATCAAAACATAAGCATCACGGTTAAAAATAGATAACGTACCCGTGACCACATCTGGTGCTGCTCGGGCCTCCTGTTGCGACATAGCAAAAACTCGGGCTTGTGTATCCAAAGATCGACCACGACCCCACGGTCTGCCTCTGGCTGTGTTGGACCCACTGGCCCTGTTCGTCTAATTGGCCCGGTTGGCCCCACTGGATTGACTCTCGCTTCCAGCTGCAATACCAGACGTCTAAACTATCCTCTGCCTCTGTTCAGTAGCACCTCGCCCCCAGGAACTACTGCCCGGATGATAATGTGGACAAAATTTCTTTATTTGACCAATCTCCCCACAAAAGTAACATCCAGTGCCACCGGAGCTGCCACTCAGTCTTCCAGTTGACTGCACTGAAGCATCACTAGAACGAGCGAATGACTGCGGTGCCTGTCTGGTTCCGCCACTTCCTGATCCGGATCCCGCACCCTCAGTAGATCCAGAACTGAAACTGCCTCTCTTGGACGGTCCCTGACTAGAGGCTCTAATATCCCAGCGATCCCGGTGTCGCCTGGAACCCCTAAACTGCCGCTGGACTGGCACACCCATGCTCAACTCTACATGAGCTGCAGCGTCAGACACGTCTCTCAATGAAGTAAGAGCTGCAGCCGTTACCGCTGACCGAAGTTCGCCCTTCAGCCCATTTTCAAATCTGCGTCGTTTGTCCCTTTCGGTTGCCACTAGAGCCGGTGCAAAACGAGCCAACTCTATGAATTTTTGTTCATACTGAGCCACTGTCATATCTCCCTGCTGTAAGTGCAAGAACTCAGCCTCCCTGGCATCTCGGTACGAGCAAGGGTAAAATTGCTCATGGAACTTCTCTCGAAAAGTCGCCCAAGTAATTGTACTGACCTCCCAGCCTGATAGCTCTAATGCGTTCCACCAATGATAAGCGGAACCACTTAGCAGAAAAGTGGCTAACAGTACCCTGTCCCCTTGAGGACATCTCATAACTGAGAATACTCGCTCTAAACGAGTAATCCACTCCGCTGGATCATCTGGGCTAAAGTCGCCCATAAATATTGTAGCCCCTAATCTTTGCTTTCTCAATGTCCGAACCTTCAGTAGCAGTCCTACTCCGAAGTACAGAAGTCAAAGTGTGACACAATTGTTCCAGTGTTTGCCTCATATCAGGCTCCACTGCAGGTTCATGTGTGTCCCCAATGTTTCCAGACTGTTGACGGAACTCGCTTCTCGGAGGCATTACACTGCAAAGAACTATAACTCATCAATACCAAAATAATTGTACACTAAGTGTACGGTCTACAGGAATTTAACCTAGTGCTTTGATACCAATTCTCAGGACCCATCCCGAATTTCCCCTCGAAACCCGGGAAGAACCCTGATCCCGTCTGACAATCTAAGGAAAGGTTCCCAAAATACCATTAAATCCTTACAAATTATAATAATAATAAATACTTCCACTTGTCAGACAAGGGATTCAAGCACTCAATAATTCTCGTAATTAATGACCAACCAAATACAATATAATATCAGAGCGTCTAAGTAGGATCAAGAGTATAATTTAGATATCCTACTTAAAGATAACTACACAACGCAGTCGAAGTACTAATGCCTCTGCCTCGAGATAATTGTCCGCGTCAACTCAACTCAACAGCCTGAAGGGGGTTTAAAAATAAAAGTTGTGAGTGGACAAAAATAATCATTTATACATTCTTTTCCAAGGAAAATACCTTTCTTCCCCTCCATTTATAAAACCATGCATGCATAACATAAAACAGTTTATGATATAAAAACATTATTTGAAACCATCGAAATTCCATTTCTCTTTAAAACCACTTAGTTGGACTCACATAAAATCTGTATAATGAAAATACCTCGTGATCCACAATTTGGTTTGAAAACTCTCTTCAAAGGATTTAAAAATCATTTAATTCAATCTGGACACATAATATCTCAAATTCACTGTTCCCGACATATCCACAACACACCAGGGTATCCCTTGAGATGTGTTAAAATCTGTATTACAGCTCTCTGTACTATGCATAGACAGTCTCGCGACCCGGCGGAGCAAGACCCCTCAACACCAAAGTCGGAGCCCTCAACAACCAGCGGAGCAAAACCCCTCAACACCAGTCAGAGCAACTGTAACCATCGGGACAGAAAACCAGTGAACCAAATCCGTATTTTGAAATATTTGTTTCTTGGCCTTAGCCAAATTCTTTGAAATATCATTTTATGGCCAAAACCAGTAATATCATAATTACGGGTCTAAACCCAAATCACAGACTCAAATAGTTACCATTTCAAAACGATATCAAAATTGAGTACAAAACCAGGCCATTTCTCAAAACACACTTTCACTGAAATATTGGAAAACATGCGTCCAGCATCATTTCTAAATTCCAGAAATTCATTGCACCCATACATAACAGTATTTAAATCAAAGATACATTTATGCATGCATTATAGTTTATAAACCAAAAGTCCACTCACAAACCTGTCCAAGCAAGCTCAATCCCGAATTGTACGCTCCCCTGAAGTTCCTGGAGCAGTATCGCCTGTCCAAATTAATAATCGGGATTACCAGCTAATAATAAGAACCTTAAATATAAACCCCCTAAACCCCGGGAGGTCTACCTATGCTGGCCTAGAAAACGCAGCAACTTCAAACGCTCAAAACAATGTCCGATCGACCCAAAAACTGCACCAACAGATCCGGAACGTCAAAAACTAGCTGTCACGCATCACCGTGACCTCAGACTTGGCCCCACGCGCCGCCACGCACCGACGGAAGGTCGGAACACGCGACCACATGCCGGCACGCGCCCTCACGCGCCGGTCACGCGCCTGCTACAGTGACCACGGTCCTGGACCGTTCCGACTCGGCCCAACTCGTCCTGACTCGATCTAACTTGGCCTGACCGGTTCACTTAACCCGACCGGTTCAACTCGACCCGACCAGTTCACTCAACCCGGCCGATTCACTCGACCCGTCTGGTTTCCGCCGGAATCCCCCATTTCTGGCCGAAACTTCAAGCTTTACAACTTCCTCAAAACTCAACCATTTTCCACAAATTTTACATCTAAATCTATCTACTCGAACCCAGGAATCCAAATATGACCTCAAAACATTAAACACGTACCTATGCTAGCCGAAAAATCGATTGGAAGATCCGAAACTTCCTATACTCGGTTCGGCTTCCCCCGTGGTCCTCTCCTTCGATGGTTAGTACAATTGTGATCGTGGGAAGGAGTAGAATATGATTAGTTGATCAAAATTGGAAGTTAGAGCCTTGAATCAAAAGTTGACTTTGTGGGTTTTTGGGTGTTAATCTGATCCACATCATTTCATCTTCATCTCTTTATCATCTCCCTTTCTCTCTGTGAAACATCCACACCGAACCCGTGCGAAAAAAACACCCAAAAACCCACAAAGTCAACTTTTGATTCACGGCTCTAACTTCCATTTTTGTTCAACTAATCGTATTCTACTCCTTCCCACGATCACAACCTTACCAACCATTGAAGGAGAGGACCACAGGGGAAGCCGAACCGGGTGTAGGAAGTTTCGGATCTTCCGATCGATTTTTCGGCTTACACAGGTACGTGTTTGTGGTTTTGAGGTCATATTTGGATTCCTGGGTTCGAGTAGATAGATTTAGAAGTAAAATTTGTGAAAAATGGTTGAGTTTTGAGGAAGTTGTAAAGCTTGAAGTTTCGGCCGGAAATGGGGAATTCTGGCGGAAACCAAACGGCGGCGCCGGCAGCCGGTCGTCTTCTCCGGCGAGTCACCGGTGACCGGTCGGGTCGAGTAAACCGATCAGGTCTAGTGAATTGATCAGGTCGAGTGAATCGGTCAGGTCGAGTGAACCGATGGGGTCGAGTGAACCGATCGGGTTAAGTGAACTGATCGGGTCGAGTTGGATCGGGTCAGGCCGAGTTGGGTCGGGTTGGACCGATCCAGGCGCGTGGGCACTATAGCAGGCGCGTGATCGACGCGTGAGGAAGCGTGTTCTGACATTCCGTCGGTGCGTGGCGGCACGTGGGGCTGAGTCTGAGGTCACGGTGGCACGTGACAGCTAGTTTTTGACGTTTTGGACCCGTTGGCGCAGGTTTTGGGTCGATCGGACGTCGTTTAGGGGTTGTTTTGGGCGTTTGAAGTTGCTGCATTTTCTAGGTCAGCATAGGTAGACCTCCCGGGGTTTAGGGGGTTTATATTTAAGGTTCTTATTATTAGCTGGTAATCCCGATTATTAATTTGGACAGGCGATACTGCTCCAGGAACTTCAGGGGAGCGTACAGTTCGGGATTGAGCTTGCTTCAACAGGTTTGTGGGTGGACTTTTGGTTTATAAACTAAAATGCATGCATAAATGTATCTTTGATTTAAATACTGTTATGTATGGATGAAATGAATTTTTGGAATTTCGAAATGATGCTAGACACATGTTTTCCAATATTTTAGTGAAAGTGTGTTTTGAGAAATGGCCTGGTTTTTGTACTCAATTTTGATATCGTTTTGACGTGGTAACTATTTGAGGCTGTGATTTGGGTTTAGACCCGTAATTATGATATTATTGGTTTTGGCCATAAAATGATATTTCAAAGAATTTGGCTTAGGCCATGAAACAAAGATTTCAAAATACGGATTTGGTTCATTGGTTTTCTGTCCCGATGGTTACAGTTGCTCTGACTGGTGTTGAGGGGTCTTGCTCTGCTGGTTGTTGAGGGCTCGAACTTTGGTGTTGAGGGGCCTTGCTCCGCCGGGTTGCGAGACTGTCTATGCATAGTACAGAGAGTTGTTGTACAGATTTTAACACATCTCAAGGGATACCCTGTTGTGTTGTGGATATGTCGGGAACAGTGGATTTGAGATATTTTGTGTCCAGATTGAATTAAATGATTTTTAACTCCTTTGAAGAGAGTTTTCAAACCAAACTATGGATCACGAGGTATTTTCATTATACAGATTTTATGTGAGTCCAACTAAGTTGTTTTAAAGAGAAATGGAATTTCGATGGTTTCAAATAATGTTTTTATATCATAAACTGTTTTATTTTATGCATGCATGGTTTTATAAATGGAGGGGGAGAAAGGTATTTCCTCGAAAAGAATTTATAAATGATTATTTTTGTCCACTCACAACGTTTGTGTTTAAACCCCCTTCAGGCTGTTGAGTAGAGTTGACACGGACACTTATCTCGAGGCAGATGCATTTGTACTTTCGGCTGTGCTGTGTAGTTATACTTGAGTAGGATATCTAAATTATACTCTTGATCCTACTTAGACGCTATGATATTATATTATATTGGGTTGATCATTAATTACGGGAATGTTTGAGTGCTTAAATCCCTTGTCTGACAGGTGGAAGTATTTATTATTATTATTATAATTTCTAAGGATTGAAGGGTATTTTGGGAACCTTTCCTTAGGTTGTCAGACGGGATCAGGGTTCTTCCCGGATTTCGAGGGGAAATTCGGGATGGGTCCTGACAATTGGTATCAGAGCACTAGGTTAAATTCCTATAGACCATACAGTTAGTGTACAATTATTTTGGTATTGATGAGTTATAGTTCTTCTCAGCGTAATGCCTCCGAGACGCAAGTCCCGTCAACAGACTGGAATCAGTGGGGACACGTATGAACCTGCAGTGGAGCCTGATATGAGGCAAACACTGGAACAATTGGGTCACATTTTGACTTCTGTACTTTAGAGTAGGGCTGCTACTGAAGGTTCGGACATTGAGAAAGTCCAGAGATTAGGGGCTACAATATTTATGGGCGACTCATTAGTTCATTTCTCGGGGTTTTACGTTGTTTGCTGATAGAGAATTGTCTCCGATTGGTTGGGACATGGGTATTAGTACTCCTACTGGGAATATATTAGTGGCGAATCTCGTGATTCGTAGTTGTCCAGTGTTAGTGGAAGGTCGTGCATTAGCGGCAGATTTAATCCCCTTAGATATTTTTGATTTTGATGTGATACTGGGGATGGATTGGTTGACTATGAACCATGCCTCTATTGATTGTTATGCCAAGAGAGTGGATTTTCGGAGTCTAGGTTTACCAGAACTTACATTCAGGGGAGATCGTAGGGTACTACCCTGTGGAGTGATATTAGCTTTGGCCGCTGAGAAATTGCTGAGGAAAGGTTGTGAGGGTTACTTGGCTCATGTGTTTGATTCTCGGGATACTCTGATGAGACTGGAGGATATTCCAGTGGTGAGTGAGTTCTCTGATGTGTTTCCAGATGATCTTCCGGGATTGCCACCTCACCGGGAGATTGAGTTCACCATCGATCTTTTGCCAGGTATTCAACCCATCTCACAGGCGCCGTATAGAATGGCACCGGCAGAATTGCGAGAGTTGAAGACTCAGTATTTGGTGAATATGGGATTTATTCGCCCAAGTGTTTCACCTTGGGGTGCACCAGTGTTATTTGTGAGGAAAAAGGATGGTGGTCTGAGGTTGTGTATCGATTACTGGAAGCTAAACAGGGCTACGATGCGGAATAAGTATCCTTTGTCAAGGATAGATGATTTGTTTGATCAACTTAAGGGGGCAAGATATTTTTCAAAAATTGACTTTCGATCCGGGTACCATCAGTTGAGGATCAGGGACGGGGATGTTCAGAAAACAACTTTCAGGACTCGTTATGGTCATTATGAGTTCCTGGTGATGCCCTTCGGGTTGACAAATGCCCCAGCAGCATTTATGGATTTAATGAATAGGGTGTTCCAAAAGTATTTGGATCGGTTTGTGATTGTGTTCATCGATGACATCTTGGTGTATTCGAGGAGTGCTAAGGCACATGAGAAGCACTTAAGGTTGGTGCTGAATATGCTTAGGAAAAAGCATTTGTTTGCCAAGTTCAATAAATGCTAGTTTTGGTTGACCGAAGTTGGATTCTTAGGTCATGTGATTTCGGCTGAGGGTATCAGCGTAGATCCCCAAAAGGTTGAGGCAATGGCAAACTGGGAGCAACCGAGGACAGTGACAGAGGTGAGGAATTTTCTGGGTTTGGCAGGATATTATCGACGGTTCGTAGAAGGATTTTCTACGATAGAGGCCCATTGACTCGGTTGACTAGGAAAGGAGTCAAGTTTGACTGGGGAGCTGATTGTGAACATGGATTTCAGGAGCTGAAGAGGAGTTTGACTTCAGCTCCAGTATTAACCCTTCCTGATGATACTGGGGGATTCGAGGTGTATAGTGATGCATCATTGCGGGGTATAGGCTGTGTGTTGATGCAGCATGGGAAGGTGATAGCGTATGCTTCTAGACAACTTAAACCCCATGAGTTGAATTACCCCACACATGATTTGGAGTTAGCTGCAGTGGTGCATGCACTGAAATCTAGCGACATTATTTATACGGGGAGACTTGTCGGATCATCACCGACCATAAGAGTTTAAAGTACTTGTTCACCCAAAAGGACCTGAATCTGAGGAAGAGAAGATGGCTTGAGCTAATAAAGGATTATGATTGTACTATAGAGTACCATCCAGGGAAAGCCAATGTTGTGGCAGATGCCTTGAGTAGGAAATCCATGGGTTCTTTGCCCCATTTGCATACAGTCTACCTACCGTTAATGGTATGGTTCCGTAGAGCAGGGATAGTACTGGTCATGGATAACCAGGGGGCTTTATTGGCTAGTTTCCATGTGAGGCCTGTTCTGATTGATCGGATTATTGAGGCTCAACTGCAGGACCCTACTTTGTGCATTATCAGGATGGAGTTGGAGGCTGGAAAAAGGCAGGACTATGTGCTTAGGGATGATGGAGCTTCGGTTAGGGATGGCCGGTTGTGCGTACCAATTGAGCTGCAGCTGAGTTGGTATGAGTTGTCCCTCTTGAGGGGAGCAAAAGGCGAGGTCCTGGGTTCGATCCTTACAAATTATAACAATAATAAATACTTCCACTTGTTAGACAAGGGATTCAAGCACTCAATAATTCCCGTAATTAATGACCAACCAAATACAATATAATATCAGAGCGTCTAAGTAGGATCAAGAGTACAATTTAGATATCCTACTCAAGTATAACTACACAGCGCAGTCGAAAGTACTAATGCCTCTGCCTCGAGATAAGTGTCCGCGTCAACTCAACTCAACAACCTGAAGGGGCTTTAAACACAAAAGTTGTGAGTGGACAAAAATAATCATTTATAAATTCTTTTTCGAGGAAATACCTTTCTCCCCCTCCATTTATAAAACCATGCATGCATAACATAAAACAGTTTATGATATAAAAACATTATTTGAAACCATCGAAATTCCATTTCTCTTTAAAACCACTTAGTTGGACTCACAAAAAATCTGGATAATGAAAATACCTCGTGATCAACAGTTTGGTTTGAAAACTCTCTTCAAAGGAGTTAAAAATCATTTAATTCAATATGGACACATAATATCTCAAATCCACTGTTCCCGACATATCCACAACACACCAGGGTATCCCTTGAGGTGTGTTAAAATCTGTACAACTCTATGTACTATGCATAGACAGTCTTGTGACCCGGCGGAGCAAGGCCCCTCAACACCAAAGTTCGAGCCCTCAACAACCAGCGGAGCAAGACCCCTCAACACCAGTAAGAGCAACTGTAACCATCGGGGACAGAAAACCAATGAACCAAATCCGTATTTTGAAATCTTTGTTTCTTGGCCTAAGCCAAATTCTTTGAAATATCATTTATGGCCAAAATTGGTAAAATCATAATTACGGGTCTAAACCCAAATCACAGGCTCAAATAGTTACCACGTCAAAACGATATCAAAATCAAGTATAAAAACCAGGCCATTTCTCAAACACACTTTCATTGAAATATTGGAAAACATGTATCCAACATCATTTCTAAATTCCAGAAATTCATTGCACCCGTACATAACAGTATTTAAATCAAAGATACATTTATGCATGCATTATAATTTATAAACCAAAAGTACACTCACAAACCTGTCCAAGCAAGCTCAATCCCGAATTGTACGCTCCCCTGAAGTTCCTAGAGTAGTATCGCATGTCCAAATTAATAATCGGGATTAATAGCTAATAATAAGAACCTTAAATATAAACCCCCTAAACCCCGGGAGGTCTACCTATGCTGGCCTAGAAAACACAGCAACTTCAAATGCCCAAAATAGCCCCTAAACGACGTCCGATCGACCCAAAACCCGCACCAACAGATCCGAAACGTCAAAAACTAGCTGTCACGTGCTTTCCCGGGAAGAACCCTAATCCCGTCTGAAAACCTAAGGAAAGGTACCCAAAATACCTTTCAATCCTTACAAATTATAATAATAATAAATACTTTTACTTGTCAGACAAGGGATTCAAGCACTCAATAATTCCCGTAATTAATGATCAACCAAATACAATATAATATCAGAGCGTCTAAGTAGGATCAAGAGCATAATTTAGATATCCTACTCAAGTATAACTACACAGCGCAGCCGAAAATACTAATGCATCTGCCTCGAGATAAGTGTCCGCGTCAACTCAACTCAACAGCCTGAAGGGGGTTTAAACACAAAAGTTGTGAGTGGACAAAAATAATCATTTATAAATTCTTTTTCGAGGAAATACCTTTCTCCCCCTCCATTTATAAAATCATGCATCCATAACATAAAACAGTTTATGATATTAAAACATTATATGAAACTATCAAAATTCTATTTCTCTTTTAAACCACTTAGTTGGACTCACATAAAATCTGTATAATGAAAATACCTCGTGATCCACAATTTGGTTTGAAAACTCTCTTCAAAGGAGTTAAAAATCATTTAATTCAACCTGGACACATAATATCTCAAATTCACTGTTCCCGACATATCCACAACACACCAGGGTATCCCTTGAGATGTGTTAAAATATGTATTACAACTCTCTGTACTATGCATAGACATCCTCGCGACTCGGCGGAGAAAGACCCCATAACACCAAAGTCGGAGCCCTCAACAACCAGCGGAGCAAAACCCCTCAACACCAGTCAGAGCAACTGTAACCATCGGGACAGAAAACCAGTGAACAAAATCCGTATTTTGAAATATTTGTTTCTTGGCCTTAGCCAAATTCTTTGAAATATCATTTTATGGCCAAAACCAATAATATCATAATTACGGGTCTAAACCCAAATCATAGGCTCAAATAGTTACCACGTCAAAACGATATCAAAATCGAGTACAAAAACCAGGCCATTTCTCAAACACACTTTCACTGAAATATTGGAAAACATGTGTCCAACATCATTTCTAAATTCCAGAAATTCATTGCACCCATACATAACAATATTTAAAATAAAGATACATTTATGCATGCATTATAGTTTATAAACCAAAAGTCCACTCACAAACCTGTCCAAGCAAGCTCAATCCCGAACTGTACGCTCCCCTGAAGTTCCTGGAGTAGTATTGCCTGTCCAAATTAATAATCGGGATTACCAGCTAATAATAAGAACCTTAATTATAAACCCCCTAAACCCCGGGAGGTCTACCTATGCTGGCCTAGAAAATGCAGCAACTTCAAACGCCCAAAACAACCCCTAAACGACGTCCGATCGACTCAAAACCTACGCCAACAAGTCCGAAACGTCAAAAACTAGCTGTCACGCGTCACCGTGACCTCAAACTCGACCCCACGCGCCGACGGAAGGTCGGAACACATGCCCACGCGCCGCGACGCACCCTCATGCGCCGGTCACGCGCCTGCTACAGTACCCACGCGCCTGGCAAATTACCAAACTGCCCCTACACGTCTAGACCCATAACTTTCATCCACGAACTCCATTTTTCGCGTGCCGCCTGTCTACGAACTCGTGAGTTCAAGACCTACGCAACGGTATCCAAAACACCACCCAAAATGTTTCGAAACAAAATTTGACTTTCACGCCCCTTAACAAGCAAGGGTAAAATCGTCATTTTAAATAAATAATTTACGTAAATCCAATAATTGAAATTCGGGTTGTTACAGATACCATGCTAAATACTTTAAGAATGAAAAGAGTTAGCGTAGATACCCATGCCTAACTTGTTGCTTAGGAAAATCAATAATTAAAGAGTAGATATCATACCTTTAGGTTGACAAACATGAGCATCTAAAATCTGTTTTGTAGCATTATGAATGTCGTTCACATGATTTTTAAACTCCTTTGAGGAGGGGTTTCAAAGCATGATTGTGGA
Organism: Oemleria cerasiformis; assembly: GCA_037349345.1. NCBI lineage: Eukaryota > Viridiplantae > Streptophyta > Magnoliopsida > Rosales > Rosaceae > Oemleria > Oemleria cerasiformis. The sequence goes on from JAZGTL010000006.1 coordinate 7,170,278, forward strand.
CCACGGGATGTTTTCATTATTCAAGTTTTCGTGGGTCCCCCCAAGTGTTTTGACTAAAAAGGGATTTTGCGATAAGTTTTCGGATTATCTTTATGGATTATTTGTTTAAAAATGAATTTTATATTATGCATGCATTGTTTTACTCATGGAGGGGGGAAATGTATGTTTTCCTCAGAAATTGTTTTAAACGATTATTTTGTCCACTCACACTTTTCCTTGTTTTAAATCCCCTCCAGGCTGTTGAGTTGACGAGGGCACATCTTGGCGGCGGAGGCACTAAATTCTAGCTGCGCCTTTACTTAAGACTATCAAGTAGGACTAATAAATTTTTTGTATTTACCTTTCCTACCTAGTTGCTCTGATAAATCTTTTGGACTTATTGTAAATTATGATTACGTTGACGATTATTTAGGGATGTTGTGAATTGGACTGTTGGGATTCGAGATGGTATTTGATCCTTCGTCTAGCAGGGGGAAGACGGTTTAACCAACTTATACAGGAGGTTCTGCCCAAATTTTGGCAGAATTTTCGAAATTAAGCGCAAAGGCTTAAGGGTATTCTAGGAAATTTATTAAGTTGTTAGGCGGGAGCAGGGCTTTTCACAGGTTTTGAGGGGAAATTCCAGAAGGGTCCTGTCAACTTGGTATAAGAGCTCTAGGATTAAATTGATGTAGACCGTACACCTAGTGTACATATTATTGTGGTACTGACGAATTATGGTTCTTTTCAGCGTGAAGCCTCCGAGACGCGAGCCCCGTCTGCGGCTTGAAAACGGTGAAGAAGCTGATAACGTTAGGAGTACACATGCTCCCGTATTTGAGCCTGATTTGAGATAGGCCCTGGATCAATTGGGTCGGACATTGACGATTGTACTTCAGGGTAGGGCTACTTCTGAAGTTTTTGACATTGAGTGAGCCCAGAGGCTGGGGGCTATAATGTTTACGAGTGAGTTAGGCCCAGATGATGCTGACGATTGGATTACTCGTTTGGAACGAGTATTTATGGGTATGAGGTGCTCTCTGGAGGAAAGCGTACGTTTAACCACATTTTTTCTGAGTGGTTATGCATACAGTTGGTGGCATGCCTTGCAGATGACGGGCTGGGATGTCCATACAGTTACTTGGGAAGCTTTCCAGTAGCACTTCCTCAAGCAATTTTATCCTCGCTCATACCGAGATGCTAGGGAGGCTGAGTTCTTGCAGTTGCAGCAGGGGGACATGACGGTAGCACTGTATGAGCAGAAATTTCTTGATTTGTCATGATTTGTACTAGCTCTAGTGGTAAATGAGGTTGATAAGTACCGAAGGTTTGAGTATGGACTGAGAGTTGATATTTGAGTAGCAGTAATTGCAGTGGCACATACTTCTTTGAGGTTTTATCAGACGATGCTGCCAAAGTAGAGATGAGTTTGCCAGCTCAACACCAGCTTAGTGGTTCCAAGCGATGCCGGGATCGCCTGAGTTTTGGGGCCTCTAGTTCGGGACCATCTAAGAGAGACAGTTTCAGTTCTGGATCTTCTGGGAGTGCAAGATCTGGATCAGGTAGTGGCAAAGCCGATCAGGGAGGTTCCCGGGGTTTTTCAGGGGGACATTAGTCATCAGCTTGTCTAGTGAGACTTCAGAGCAGTCGAATGGGAGACAGAGTAGCAGACTCGCACGGATTGGTGACACCGGTTGCTACTTTTGTAGGGAGACTGGTTTTAAGATAGAATGTCCACATCGTCTGGGCAGTAGTTCTTTTGGTCGAGATGCTGCTGAACAGAGTCAAAGAGCAGCAGAGTCAGATAGCAGCACATACATCTGGTATTGCAGTAGGGAGCCAGACCCAGTCCAGTGGGGCTAGCAGGGCCAATGGGAGACAGAGGGGTCGTGGTCAATCTTCTGGTACACTGGCTTGAGTTTTTGCTATGACACAGCAGGAGGCCCGAGCTGCACCAGAGGTGGTTACTAGTACATTGTCTATTTTTGATAATGATGCTCGAGTTTTGATAGATCTCGGAGCTAAACATTCTTTTATTTCTCGAGGTTTTACACTTCTTACTAATAGAGAATTCTCAATGATTGGTTGGGACATGGGCATTAGCACCCCCATCAGAGATATGTTAGTGGCGAACCTAGTAATACACAGTTGTCTAGTGGTAGTGGGAGGTCATGAGTTGGAGGCAGACTTAATCCCCTTGGACATTTAGGATTTTGATGTGATTATGGGGATGGATTGGTTAACCACCCATCATGCGTCCATTGATTGTTTCGACAAGAGGGTGGTATTCCGGAGTCTAGGTTTGTCGGAACTTACTTTTCAGGGTGATTATAGAGTGCTTCCCTCGGGAGTGATATCGTCTTTGACGGCTGAGAAGTTATTAACGAAAGGTTGTGAGGGATATTTATCTCATGTGATCGATTCTCGGGATACTCTGGTGAGAATAGAGGGTAATTCTGTGGTGAATGAGTTTCCAGATGTGTTTCTGGAGGATCTTCCAGGGTTGCCACCTAATTGGGAGATTGAATTCACCATAAAGCTTCTTCCGGGAACCCAACCTATATCACAAGCACCGTACAGAATGGCACCGGCAAAATTGAGGGAATTGAAGACTCAATTGCAGGACTTAGTGGATATGGGATTTATTCGACCGAGTGTATCGCCTTGGGGTGCGCCGGTGTTATTTGTAAGGAAGAAAGATGGTGGTCTGAGGCTATGTATCGACTACAAGCAGTTAAACAGGGTTACAGTGCGGAATAAGTATCCTTTACCACCAATTGATGACTTGTTTGACCAAATAAACGGGGCAAGGTATTTCTCTAAAATTGACCTTAGATCCAGGTACCATCAGTTAAGGATCAAGGAAGAGGACATTCCCAAAATGGCTTTCAGGACATGTTATGGGCATTATGAGTTCCTGGTGATGCCCTTCGGTTTAACTAATGCACCGACATTTATGGATTTGATGAATAGGGTATTCCGACGATATTTGGATCGATGTATAATTGTGTTCATTTATGATATTGTTGTATATTCGAAGAATGCTAAGGCACATGAGAAACACTTGAGGTTGGTGTTGAATACGCTGTTGAAAAAGCAACTGTTCGCCGAGTTCAGTAAATGTCAGTTTTGGTTGACCAGTGTGAGATTCTTAGGTCATGTGATTTCTGCAGAGGGTATCAGTGTGGATCCCCAAAAAGTAGAGGCAGTGGCAAATTGGGAGCAACCAAAGACAGTGTCAGAGGTGAGAAGTTTTATGGGTTTAGCAGGATATTATAGGCGGTTCGTCGAAGGATTCACTACGATAGCTACCCCGTTGACTCGATTGACAGGGAAAAGAGTCAAGTTTGAATGGGACAATGAGTGTGAACAGAGCTTTCAAGAGCTTAAGAGGAGGTTGACTTCTGCCCCAGTGTTAACCCTTCCAGATGATAGCAGAGGATTTGAGGTGTACAGTGATGCCTCATTACGAGGTATAGGCTACATGATGATGCAACATGGAAATGTGATAGTATATGCTTCCAGACAACTTAAACCCCATGAGTTGAACTACCCCACACATGATTTAGAGTTAGTTGCAGTGGTGCATGCACTGAAGATTTGGAGACACTATTTATATGGGGAAACGTTCCGGATCTTTACAGACCATCAGAGCCTGAAATATTTCTTCACCCAGAAAGATCTGAACTTCAGACAGAGGAGGTGGTTAGAGTTGATAAAGGATTATGATTGTACCATAGAGTATCACCTAAAAACTGCCAATGTATTGATAGATGCACTAAGTAGGAAGTCCATGGGCTCCTTGGCCTATTTGCACACTGTTTACTTACCATTGTTGGTGGAACACCAAAGAGCGGGAATTATGCTTGGAATGGATAACCAGTGAGCTCTGTTGCCTAGCTTTCATGTGAGACCTGTCCTGATTGACTGAATTATTGAAGCTCAACTCCAGGATCCTACGTTGTGCATTGTTAGGATGGAGTTGGAGGCTGGGAATAGGCAGGATTACATGGTTAGGGATGATGGGGCCTTGGTTAAGGATGGCCGGTTGTGCGTACCTAATGATATAGAGTTGAAAAGGGACATTCTTGAGGAAGCTCATAGTTCTGCCTATGCTATGCATCCAGGTGGCACTAAGATGTATCGTCCTTTTAAGGAGCATTATTGGTGGACTGGGATGCAAAGAAAATAGCAGAGTTTGTGAGTAGATGCCTGATATGTCAACAAGTAAAAGTAGAGAGGCAGAAACCTTACGGGGCGTTACATCCACTACCTATTGCGGAATAGAAGTGGGATCAAATTACTATGAATTTTGTTTCTAAACTACCTAGGACTTGGAAAGGACATGATGGAATTTGGGTAATTGTTGATAGACTTACAAAGTCAACACATTTTTGCCAGTACAGGAAGATTATAGGATGGATCAGTACGCCAAATTGTTTGTGGATGAGATCATACGGTTACATGGGACTCCAGAGTCGGTTGTATTAGACAGGGATCCTAGGTTTACCTCGAGGTTTTGGCGGAGTTTATAGAAAGCCTTTGGAACTACATTGCATTTCAGTACAGCTTTTCATCTTCAGACTGACGGTCAGTCTGAGAGGCCAATTCAGATTATGGAAGATATGATGAGAACTTGTGTATTGCAGTTTAAAGGAAACTGGGACTCACACCTGGCCTTGATGGAGTTTGCCAACAACAACATCTATCAGACTAGTATCGGGATGTCTTCTTTCGAGGCATTGTATAGGAGACAGTGCAGGACACCAATATGCTGGAATGAAGTAGGTGAGAGACAATTGTTGACACTAGAGATAGTTGAAATGACAGAGGAAATGATTAGAATCATCAAGGAAAGATTGAAGGCAGCTCAAGATCGATAGAAAAGCTATGAGACTGACGGGTCAGAGATCTTGAGTTTAAGGTCGGAGATTTGGTTTTCTTGAAATTATCCCCCTGGAAAGAAGTTACACATTTTGGCAGATGAGGAAAGCTAAGTCCTTGCTATATTGGGCCTTATGAGATCATTGAGAGGATAGGACCAGTGGCTTACAGGCTTGCTTTACCCCCAGAACTTTCAAAGGTTCACGATGTATTCCATGTATCCATGCTTCGGAAGTATCTATTTGATGAATCTCATGTATTGGAGGAGCGACCAATTGAGCTGAGAGAGGATTTGAGTTTTAAGGAGCAACTAGTGCAAATTCTGGATAGGAAAGAAAAAGCATTGCGAAGAAAGACTATTCCTCTGGTTAAATTTTTTGTGGAGGAATCATAACGTGGAGGAAGTCACGTGGGAACTCGAGGCACTGATGCGGGCGCAACATCCACATTTGTTTCAATGATAGGTATGAATTTCGAGGATGAAATTTCTATAAGGGGGTGAGTTGTAACGACTCGTAAATTTAATTAGTGAATTTTCATAAATTAATTTGGGAAATGACGATTTTACCCTTGGTTTTTAAGAGGCTTGAAAGTCAAATTTTGTTTGGAGACACCTTTGGAAGTTTTTCTTGGACAGTTACGTAGGTCTCAAACTCACGACTTCGCAGGCAAGCAGCACGTGGGAAACTATGTTCATATGAGAGAGTTGTGGATCTAGAATGTGCATGGGTATTTTGGTAATTTTTATTGGATAGATATTTTAAAATAGCCCCACGCCAGATTTTTCTCATTTCCTCCTATCTCTTTGCGATTCCTCCTCCAAACTGTGCAACCGAACCCAAAAACCCCATGCCTTGAACTTTTGATTTGAGCAACCTCGTCCATTTTGGCTGAACCCATCGACATCCTCTCCTCCCTATCTCTTTGCGATTCCTCCTCCAAACTGTGCAACCGAACCCAAAAACCCCATGCCTTGAACTTTTGATTTGAGCAACCTCGTCCATTTTGGCTGAACCCATCGACATCCTCTCCTCCCTGCGATCAAGGATGTACCGGCCGTCGGGGGACACAGCCACGGGAAACACCAAACCGAGAAAGGAGAAAATCGAACCTTTTGATCAATTTTCTAGCCAAATCAAGTATGGGTTTCTTGTTTAGACCTCAGTTTCGAGTTCCTGGGCTCGAGTAGATAGTTTTAGACTATTAATTTGTGAAAAAAGTTGAGATTTGAAGAAGATAGGAATTTTCAAGGTTGGCCAGCAATGGCGATTTTGGGCGATGGCAGCGCACGGCTGAGCGGTCGTCTTCTCTGGTGACTGATTCAGTCAGAGAGCTTACGTGGGATGCCACCTGGCAGCCATGTGGAGCCACGTGGAGGCCACCTGGCAGCCACGTGGAGCCACTTGGCGGCCCAGTCAGCACACGTGTAGATGCGTGGGCACTGTAGCCAGTTCATGGACGAGCCGCCAACCTTCCGCAGCCGGGTGGCGGTGCGTGAGGAGGTTCTTAGGCCACGATGGCACGTGTCAACATGTTTTTGACTTTTCAAACCTTTTGGCTAAGGTTTTTAATTATCGTTGGTAGCTCCGATTGTTAATTTTGGTAGGCGATACTGCTCCGAGAACTTCATAGGAGCGTACAACTCGGGATTGAGCTTAATTGGACATTCAGTGAGTGGACTTTGGTTTGTAAATTTTCATGCATGCATAAACGTTTAAATAATTTCTTATTAACTATGAACTTTGAACTTGGATAATTATTCTAAAATGATTATTGATTTTGACAAATTTCTGGAATTTAGAATAATTATTCTAGTAATTATTACTGGACACGGGTTTTCAATAATTAATTGGAAACGACGTTTTGAGCTATGGTCTAGCTTTATGGATTCTGTTTTTATATGGTTTTGACTTGATAGATTTTGGGTTTCGGTCGAGTCCATGATTTTGGGTTTAGACCTGGATTTGTGACTTTATTGGATTTGGGCATAGACCCGGTTTTCCTATGAATTTGGCTTAGGCCAAGGAACAAGGATTTCAAAATGGATTTTGGATTTTACTTTACAGGTTTGTTTCCACTATGTATACTGTCCCCGAGGGTCATGGTTTTCTCCGGCACATGATGTGGGGTATTTCCTATCACGTGTTCGTTGAGGGTTCTCCGATACTGGCGTCGAAGGGTATATCTCTGCCAGATCGTTGAGGTTTCTCCGACGCTGGAGGAGAATGGAGTCAAAGGGTATTTCTCCACCTGGTCGTTGAGGCTGTCTACGCGTATTACAGGTTTACATCTGCACAACTCGAGGTATATCGGGTGTGTGGAGGGTAGGTTTCGAGTCAGTTAGCTCAGTTATCGAGCTACAACTCGGGAGTACATTCGGGGAGTGGTGAGATAGATTTATGATATTTTTGGTGTCTAGGTTTGTTCACATGATTTTTAAACTCCTTGGAGGAGGATTTTCAAAGCAGGGTTGTGGACCTCGGGTTGTTTTCATTATTCGGGTTTGCGTGGGTGCCACCGAGTGTTTTGAGTAAAAAGGGATTTTCTGATAAGTTTGCGGATTATCTTTACGGATTATTTGTTTGAAAAAGAATTTTATATTATGCATGCATTGTTTTACTCATGGAAGGGGGAAATGTATGTTTTCCTCAGAAATTGTTTTAAACGATTATTTTGTCCACTCACACTTTTCCTTTTTTTAAATCTCCTCCAGGCCGTTGAGTTGACGAGGGTACATCTAGAGGCGGAGGCACTAAATTCCAGCTGCGCCTTTACCAAAGACTATCGAGTAGGACTTATAAATTTTATGTATTTACCTTTCCAACCTAGTTGCTCTGATAAAATCTTTTGGACTTATTGTAAATTATGATTCTGTCGATGATTATTTAGGGATGTTGAGAATTGGACTATTGAGATTCGAGATGGTATTTGATCCTTCGCCTGTCAGGGGGAAGACGGTTTAACCATATAATAGGGGAGGTTCTACCCAAATTTTGGCAGAATTCTCGAAATTAAGTACAAAGGCTTAAGGGTATTCTAGGAAATTTATTAAGTTTTCAGGCGGGAGCAGGGTTTTTCACTGGTTTCGAGGGGAAATTCGAGAAGGGTACTGTCAAAAGAAGAGAAGAGGGAGTTAATCATTGTTTCAAAGGAGGAAAGGGGCTTTCAAACCAACAAATGCTGGCGTGTGGATAAATTGCTGACATCAAAAGCCTATAATAATGAAGCACTGAAAAGGACTTTACAGATGCTGTGGAGACCAAAAGCTAGAGTTGTAATTCTGGAGATCAGTCAGGAACAGTTTTCTTTCACGTTCAATTTCAAAGTCGAGAGAGACACAGTTCTGAAAGGGGGGTCCTTGGATGTTCAACGGTCACCTTCTAGTCTTAGTGGAGGCGGATAGCTTCGCCAGCCCCGGTTCTATCTCGCTCTGGCAACAAGAATTTTGGGTCCAAATTAGGGGCTTACCACTACCTTATATGACCTGTGAAATGGGAAAATTGATTGTCAATGAGCTTGGAGGATATATCTTCATGGACCAAAGTAAACAGTTTACAGATGTATGCAATATTCTTCGAGTCAGGCAGTTGTAGACATAACTAAACCTCTCAGATGAAGCATGGTTATACGTATTGAAGGGGAGGCAGTGGACGTTGCACTTGTTGGTAATCAGATATAAGGAGGGTGATAATCGTAGCTTATATGAAACATAATCGATCAGATTGGTCCGATTAGGAATAATCGCAAATGAGGTATGAATCCCTAACTTCAACTCCTAGCTGAAATTGAATCGAGACTAGCTCATGATGTTCTACTTTTCTTTTAATTTCCTTCTCTAGAATTTGGACTGAATTAGAACTAGAAAGGGAGTGATGATCAATATGATAATCGATGCACCCTAGGTGTTTGTGTTTTTACTTAAGAGAAATTTTTTTGATTTCAATGGAGGTCAGACATAACTGATCCTCTTGTGTGTGGATATCTGATTGATAGCTGAATACAATGCATATTAGCTCACACACTCACTGTGATTCTGTTAGAGCTGATGACCATGTGATGTCATCACACAGACCTTGCGGCTCACTCAAACAGCTCACACACTCACACATTTCATTAACTGCCTCACACACTTACAACACACACATTCTCTCATTTAGAGCCTTCATCTAGTGCCACTTGTCCTCCTCGAGTCAGCAGCCAAGTGTGCTGCCAAGTCAGCTGCCAATGAAGCAGCTTATCCACCAACAACCACTCCAAAGTTGTTCACTGGAGCTACTCCTAGTAGGCCCCTTAGGTAGCAGAACCTTTCTCTAGGTAGAGCATTGGTGAAGATATCTACAAGTTGCTCCTCAGACTTGCAATAGTGTAGAGAGATTTCTCCATTTTGAATAGCATCCCTTATGTAATGAAATCTTCTGCTGATATGCTTGGTCCTTTGATGAAAGGCTGGATTTTTGGCCATGGAAATGGCTAACATGTTGTTACAAATTAGAGTTGTAGCCTCTAACTATTCCTTTCCAAAATCCCCCAACAAACCTTAACCAGACAACTTGAGTTGTTGCCTCAGAGGCACTGACATACTCTGCTTCTGTAGTTGAAAAAGCAACACTTCTCTGCTTGACTGATGCCCAGGAGAAGATCCCACTACCAAATGTAAAAGCATATCCTGATGTACTCTTCATGTCATCTTCACAGCCACCCCAGTCACTATCACAGAACCCCACAAGAGTTGTAGCCTTCCCTTTCTTGTATTAAATTCCATAGGTCAATGTACCTTGGACATACCTTAGGACTCTCTTAGCTATCCCAAAATGTTTCTTGGTTGGGATGTGCATGGACCTGGACAACAGACTTGAGGCATACATTATGTCTGGTCTAGTAGCTGTTAGGTAGAGTAAACTCCCCATAATTTGTCTATAGAGTTGCTCATCATTAGCTTCACTTCCATCACTTCTTTGTAGTTTGTCATTAGTAGCTAGGGTAGTACTCACTGGCTTGCAGTCTTTGAGTCCAAAGATCTATTATCTCATATCTACTCATCATATCTTGTTTGAATTCAACCATCATAGTAGCACTGTCACCTGTGTAGACAATGTCATCTACATAGATAGACACAATGAGAGTTCCCTCATCTTCCTTGACCTTCAAGTACAAGGTTTCCTCATTGGAACTTCTCTCAAAAGCACAACTCAGTCGATAGGAATCAATCTCTCCATACCAGGCCATTGGTGCATGCTTAAGGCTATAGAGTGTCTTGTTTAACTTGTAGACTCTAGCTTCACTGCCTTGAACTTCAAACCCTTCAAGCTGATCCACATATACCTCCTCCTCTAGGACACCATTAAGGAATGCTGATTTCACATCAAGCTGAAACAACTTCCATTCTTTATGTGCTGCTAGAGTAATTAGGGTCCTGATAGTATCAAGTTTTGCAACAAGTGTAAATGTCTCATTGAAATCAATCCCTGGTTTCTGAGCATAACCTTTAGCTACCATTATGGCCTTGTGTTTCAGGTTCTATTAGGTATGTGTGACACCTAGCATATACATCACATAGACTTCTTAGTCTCACATGTATATCACCTGAACTTGAACTAGATGAGTCACTGGAACTTGAGCTTGAGATTGAGCTAGGACCTGAATTAGAATTTGAACTGGAACTAGAACTGGAGTTAGGTGTCTGAGGAACTTGTGCTTGTGCTTTTGGTGTAGCTTGTTCATTAAAGATTACACTTCTAGACACCACCACCTTCTTAGTTTCCAGATTATAGATCCTATACCTTTTCTCACAACTACTATAGCCAACAAATATATCTTTAGTACTAGAATCATCTAGTTTCTGTCTCTTTTGAGTTGGAACTTGAATATAGCATATTGATCCAAACACTTTGAGATGAGATACTCCAGGTCTTCTTCCTGAGAACTTCTCAAATGGGGTCTTACCCTGCACATCCTTGGTAGGACATCTATTGAGAATGTATACTCCAGTGTTGACTGCTTCACCCCAGAACTCATAGGGTAGTTGTTTGCCATGTAGCATAGACTTAGCCATCTCCACTATATTCCTGTTTTTCCTCTCAGCAACCCCATTCTGCTGAGGAGAGTAAGCCACAGTTAGCTGTCTCTCAATTCCACATTCATCACAGAATCTCTGGAATTCATTTGAGGTGTACTCTCCACCTCTGTCACTTCTCAATTTCTTCACCTTGAAACCACTTTGTAGTTCAACCATTGCTTTTAACTTTTTGAATACATTCAACACATTTGATTTATGTCTTAGAAAATACAGCCAGTACATTCTAGAATGGTCATCAATGAAGGTAAGAAAATACAGATTACCTCCCATTGTCTCTATTTGCATAGGACCACACACGTCTGAGTGTATGAGCTCAAGAGGTGTGGATGCCCTCCAAGCTTATTCTATGTCAAATGGATTGACATGATGTTTCCCTAAAATACACCCTTAACAGACTTCTTTGTCACCTTCTTGGCTAGGCATACCAATCACCATATATTTTTGCTTAGCATCTTTAGACTAGAATAGTTCAAATGACCAAATCTTTTGTGCCATAGTTCTGAACTTTCCTTGACTTCTGCTCTTCTAGCTATTGGACTGACATAATCCAGAGATAGTATGAAACATATGCTGCCTGTCATAGGAACTCTTGCAACCTTGTGTTCCATATTCTTGTCTTCATAAACATCAATAGAATGATCTCCAAATACTAGATAGTATCAATGCTCTACCATTTGGCCTACACTTGGTAAATTTTCATCCAACCCAAGCACAAGCATCACATCCTTGATGTACTTGTCACCTTGGTTAGTGTGAACCAATAGTGAGCCTTTTCCAGCAGCTTGAACTAGGTCACATGTACCCATCTTCACTTTCACATTCAAGCTTCTATCAATATTGGTCAATAAAGACTCATGTCCGGTGATATGGTTACTACACCCACTATCCAGATACCACAGTCCCACATCTTTCTCAATAGAGGCTGAATGGCAAGTATAGAACATGTTTCCTTCAACTTCATCTACTATATGAGCTAGATTAGCATATTGTTTAACATTACAATCCTTAGCAATGTGACCAAACTTAGAACACTTGTGACATTTCACTTTACGTTTGAACCAGCATTCACCATAGTGTAGCTTGTTACAGATCTTACAAGCATCCTTAGAGCCGCTGCTTTACCCTTTATGGTTTCTACAAAACTTGTTCTCAGACTTAGCATTGCCCTTGAATTTGCTGTTGTTCCAGCCCTTATTACCTCCCTTGAACTGTTGCTTCTTAAACTTTCCCTGATTAAAACTTGATTGTGCCTGTGACTTGTTATTCACACTCATACTTGAGAATGCTTTCTCAACATCACCCTCAGTGTGCATTTCCAAACGTTGATCAAATGCCCTGATTGATGCAGTGATACTTTCAACACTAATATGCACTAGATCTCTAGTTTCTTCAAGTATGGGTGTTGTACAAATAGCAACCTAAAAATTACGCAACTATATGCACGTTTTAACTCGCAAGTGCACAAGATCAGACAAATAGTATAGAAAGTAAATACGAGATCATTCCCACGAGGACTGGATTAATATGTGTTTAAAATTGATTTCCTAGAACTACTAACTAAATGGCACAAACTAAGAATGCAAAAGTGAAAGAAAACCCTAAAAAAAACTTATTTCAAAACCCTAAGATTTCGAATCAAAGTTAATGTGCAATACACGAAGGCACTCGGTGTTCAAAAGGATGATTTTAAGATGATTTTGAAAACTAAAATTTTTGAAACAAAATATTAAAACAACGTTGGATTAAAAATATAATTGGATTGAGGTTAAAACAATGAGAAAACCAGTTAGGGATTCGATGTTCACCTCTAATCTTCTTCCTTAAGCAAACGACTTGCACAATGCTGCGAAACAGATTTTAGATGCTCATGTTTGTCAACCTAAAGGCACGATATCTACTCTTTAAATTATTGATTTCCCTAAGCAACAAGTTAGACATGGGTATCTACGCTAACTCTTTTCATTCTTAAAGTGTTTAACATGGTATCTACTAAGTTGCACTATAAGAACGCATAACACAATGGAAATCGACAAACACACAACTCCTAGAACATGGTATCTATTCTAGTTATTCATGATGATTAATTTCAAGAACTTATAACTAGTTCTTTTGTTACTCTCACATGCACAAGATTCGGTCATCTAAATTTACCTATGGAACAAACTCAATACACAGCATGCATATGGTGATCAAGCATAACATAACGTATGTAAAGAGTAAAATATAATTTGAAATTAATTAATTAAGCATCACAAAAGTAGTTTACAGAAAAGGCATATCGAAATCCTTAAACAAACTTGATTAGGGCTTCAATCGAGCCCTAACTAAAGTACTTAGTTACCCATAATTTAAATAGACAGCAAGAATATACAAAACAGAAAATAAAAAGAGGAAAAAGATAGCTCTTTGATGATGTGTTGGTCAGCCAGAGTGATTGGATGACGCCTTGGACGTTCCTCCTTGCTTCCTAAGCCTTTTAGACCTTGGAACCTTGAATGATGGAGCAGAATGGGATGGTGTGGCTAAGTCCTTGTGTGAGAGCCCCCGACGTTTCTGCAGTTTTTTCAAGTGAGGGAAAAAAGAAGAGAAATTGCTACCTTGTGTGTTAGCCTCACGTTTTTCAAATTGAGGGAGATAAGGAGACGTTCCAAGTGAGGTGAGGGGGAGACTCTTTGCATCTCTCTTGTGTGTGGGTCTGCCCCTTGGCTGCCAAGAATTTATGTGCATATTAATTCGCTGAATGAGGGAGAGCAAGCGTTTCTTTGTCCCTTGGCTGCCAAGAATTTATGTCCCGTGGCTGCTCCTTTTTTTCTTTGTTTTTTATTTTTTTTCTACTTTTCTCTGATTAAAAAGGCTCCTCTCATAACCCTAACAAATTGGGCTTCTAGTCGTCCAAGCCTGATAAGGATTAGAAAACTTGAAATAGAAGGAATGTTGAATTCCCGCGCAGTCTAACCTTGTTGTACTAAAACGATCATAACTCCTTCTAGAAAACTCCAATTCATGAACCGTAAATTCCTTTAGAAACTAGACTTCGGTATCTTTCCAACGATATATGGCCCATCTGCTAGTTATTCCCGAGCAGGTGCAGTAAATTTCGAGAAATTGACACACCTGCTGATGTCTGTTTCAAAGTTTCCTCTTTAGATTTCCAAAACAGCACTCAGTAACTCCTTTTGTAACTTTGCTTCCAAAAAATCTTACAAAACATGAAAATAAGCTAAGTATTAAGAAAACATAGGTAACATGCTAAGAAAAGCATAAGAAAACAACATAAAACGTCGCATAAATATGCTCCTATCAATGGACACAATTGAGTCATAGGGTTTAGTTAGACTTATCAGAATTTTATTTGCTAATCTCTTTTCAGTCACTTCTTCACCATAAGTTTTCATTTGATTAAAACCACCAAACAGTTTAGACATATTTGTAGAGAAGGATTCATCATTTTTCATACGTGTATACTCAAAATCTCTTCTAAGAGCTTGTACTTTGACTTATCTCACCTTAGGATCCCCTCTGTATTCTTGCTTCAGGATATCCCTGGCCTTCTTAGCTATCTCATCATTCGAGATCATTGGAAGGATTTCTTCAGAAACTACACTCTGAATCAGATTCAAAGCCTTTGCATTCTTGATCTGATTAGCATGGCTTTCTACCATTTCAATTTCTTCATCTTCACTATCATACTCAAGATCAGGTAAGCCTTCAGTGACAATCTTCCACATATCACTTGTTTTCAAAGATGTTCTCATTTTGATATTCCAGAAATCGTAATTGACTCCTGTGAATATATGAATTTTTGGTTCTCCTCCTCCTGCACCAGCCATGATGACTTGACCGTGAAGAAACTTCAACTTCTACTCAGCTCCACCACAGTCAAACGCCTCAGTCTGTGATCTCAGAGCTCTGATACCATGTTGGTAATCAGAGATGAGGAGGATGATAATCGCAGCTTATATGAAACAAAATCGATCGGATTGGTCCGATTAGGAAGAATCGTAAATGAGGTATGAATCCCTAACTTCAACTCCTAGCTAAAATTGAATCGAGACTAGCTCGTGATGTTCTACTTTTCTTTTAATTTACTTCTCTAGAATCTGGACTGAATTAGAACTAGAAATCGAGTGATGATGAATATGATGATCGATGCACCCTAGGCGTTTGTGTTTTTGCTTAAGAGAATTTTTTTTTATTTCAATGGAGGTCAGATATAATTGATCCTCTTGTGTGTGTGTGTATATTTGATTGATAGCTAAATACAATGCATATTACCTCACACAGTCACTATGATTCTGCTAGAGCTGATGACCATATGATGTCATCACACACACACCTTATGGCTCACTCAAACATCTCAAACACTCACACATTTCAATAACTGTCTCACACACTTTCAACACACACATTATATGTACAAAAAACGCACTGGGTGGGATGGTGTCATGGTAGTGAAGCTTGATATAAGAAAAGCATATGATAGAGTTGAGTGGGTCTTTATTGAGAGAGTCATGTGGAAATTGGGGTTCGTAGAGGATTGGATTGAGCTTACTATGATGTGTGTCACCACAGTGTCCTATGCTTTCAAGCTTAACGGTGAGGCTGTTGGTTTGGTGAACCCAAGTCGGGGTATAAGGCCCCCTTTCCCTGTATCTTTTTGTTCTATGTGCTGAGGGCTTCTCGGCTCTCCTTGATAGATGGGAAGGCCTCTTACGCATCCATAGGCTTACTATTGCCCCAACGGACCCAAATGTCCATCATCTGTTATTTGTTGACGACATCTTACTGTTCCTTAAGGGTACCTTGGATGATTGTGTGGCAATAAAGCAGGTTTTGAGGTTGTATGAAGAAGCCTCGGGTCAAACAATAAATCGACAGAAGTAATGTGTTGCTTTTAGTAGTAATCTTTTCGCACTGAGCAGTAACTGTTATTGAATTGTTTAGGCATGGAAAGAGTGGAGCATCATGAGAAATATCTGGGGTTGCCTCTATTCATTAGCCGGCCGAAGATAGCAACGTTCAATTTTGTCAAAGAGGGACTTCAGAAATGACTGCAAAGTTGGAAAGGCAAGCTTCTTACCGATGCAGGGAAGGAAATTCTGATCAAAGCTATTGCACAGGCTATTTCCCTTTATGTTATGAATTTTTTTCTCCTCCCTAAAAGTTTTTGCCATGAGCTTCAGCAGGAGATTGCAAAATTCTGGTGGGGAGATGTTATGATGAAGAAGAAGATTCATTGGTTAAGTTGGCAAAGGATGTGCTGACCCAAACATGAAGGGGGCTTAGGGTTTAGGGATTTCTATGATTTTAACCTAGGGCTGCTAGCTAAGCAAGGTTGGAGGATAATGAATAATCAAAGCTCCTTAGCTGCCCAACTTTTGAAAGCAAAGTACTTCCCAAACTCGGAGTTTATGTCCGCTGACAAGGGGTGCAATCCATCGTTCGTATGGCGTAGTGTAGCCCAAGCAAGGGATGTAATCAGGCGAGGGTACAAATGGAAAGTGGGGAATGGTAGTAATATCAGAGTCTGGGGGGATAGGTGGCTGCCTAGACCCACCCTACCATTTATCTTATCACCGAGGCCTAGTGACTATGATGCTAATTGTACTGTGAGTTGCTTACTAGTGGAAGGGGGTGGCGCTTGGAATGTACAGAAGGTGGGGTAGCTCTTTTATCCTGATGAAGGAAAGCTGATTTTGGGCATCCCATTAAGCTTGAGATGGAATGTGGATCGCTTGATTTGGCAGGAAGAACGGTTCGGGGCTTTCACGATAAAAAGTGCTTATAGAATTTCCCTATCTCAGATGGATCACGACTCAGGTACAGCAGGATGTTCTGGGGCTAGTGGAGAGCATAATTTCTTTGGAAGAAAATCTGGGGATCTTGTGTTCCTGGGAAGGTGAAAACTTTAGCCTGGAGTGCATGACGGCAGCTAGCGTATCCTCCCTACAAAAACTAACCTTCTGTCTAGAAGAGTGCCCCTGGATACACTTTGTAATTTTTGCGGTGCTCCCCAGAAACAGACGCATGTTCTAAAAGATTGCCATGCGGCGTGCATCATGTGGCTTGGTAGCTCCATGGGAATACACTCTCGAATTCCCATGGTCTCATCGATGGCAGATTGTGTCTCTCACGTAGCAAGGCGCATCACATGTGAAAGGTTCGACCTATTTTTAATGATTCTTTGGAGTTTGTAGTAGGAAAGGAATAACTTGGTCTGGTCTGTTAGGTATCAGACTTTTACAAAAGAAAAGAAGAGATCTTAGTTTGGGAAAAGTTAGGAGATGTGAACAAGACTGATTTTATTTCTTTCAATTATTTTGCTTACATATTACAACACGTAGTAAGCTATTTATAACTTGTAGCTAATTACTTAGTGATCAAGTAAGTACTCAACTGATATAACTGCATTCCTAACTGCTCTAACAAACCTAACATCATACATAGCTGTCTTGCAGCTGTAATGTAGCTAAGACATAGCTGTCAGCACCAGTATGAGCAGCATTGAAGCCGCAGACGTACTGAAAGTGAGGCGCAGCACAGGCACGTCATAGGAGGTCCACATCAGGCGCAGCATAGCAAGGAAAGGTAGGTGTAGCTAGGCGCAGGCATAAGAGGTCCACAGCAGGCGCGGTAGGCGCGGCATAGCAAGGCAAGGTAGGCGTAGCTAGGCGCAGAATAACAGGTCATCTAACATCCCCTCTCAAGCTGATGGTGGAGAGACACTAAGCATCAAATTGGAAGAGTGTAAATAAAAAAGAACATCTGCTAAGGCTTTAGTGAAGATGTCGGCCACCTGATCACCAGAAGACACATGTTGAAAATCCAAATCGCCACGAACCACACGTTCACTGACAAAGTGGTATTCAATCTCGATATGCTTGGCTTGAGAATGAAATATGGGATTAGCACAAAGACTTGTGGCGGAAGTGCTGTCACAGTAAATTAGAGGAGGTTTTAACAAAGGTATGTGAAGAGCACATAGTAACTGACGAATCTAGGCAACCTCAGCAGCGGTAATAGCCAGGGCTCGATATTCAGACTCAGTACTAGAACGGGATACCGTGGTTTGTTTCTTGGACATCCAAGAGATAGGATTGCTACCAAGGTAGATAACAACACCAGTAGTAGAACGACAATCAGTCGGGTCTCTAGCCCAATCTACATCAGTATAAGCAATGAGGTCTAAAGAGCCAGCGGATAAGGAGATGCCCTGATGTTGAGTATGTTTAAGATATCGAAGAATGCGTTTGACAGCCATAAAATGAGACTCAGAGGGTGAGTGCATGTACTGACAAACCTGATTAACAGAGAAGACAATATCGGGTCTGGTGAAGGTCAAGTACTGTAAGGCACCAACAATACTTCGATAGTTAGAAGGATTATCATACAAAGGGCCATCATTTTTCTGAAGTCAGGAACCTGGTGCACTAGGAGTATCTGTAGGCGTGTTGTCCAGCATTGAAGTTTTAGTAAGCAAATCATGAATATAATTGGATTGAGAAACAAACAAACCATTGGAAGTATACTGGATTTGTAAACCCAAGAAGAAATGAAGATCTCCAAGGTTCTTCATGTCAAATTCTGCAGTTAGAGAAGTTATGACCTCTGATATTGCAGCAGCACAGCTACCAGTGAGGATAATATCATCCACATATAATAGAAGAATCACAATTACAGAAGACGTTTTCTTGACAAAAAGAGAAGCATCAGCCCAAGTTGTTTGAAATCCTAGCTCAGAGAGGAAGCTAGTAAACTTATCATTCTAGGCTCGAGGAGCTTGTTTGAGGCCATAGAGAGATTTTTGCAATTTGCACACATAATCAGGATGTCTTGAATCTTCAAAACCAGGAGGTTGTGTCATATATACCTCTTCCTTAAGTTCACCATGCAAAAAAAGCATTTTTAACATCAAGTTGTTTGAGAGGCCATTGGAAATGAGTTGCTAATGCTAAGACCAATCTGACAATAGTAGTTTTGACCACTGGACTGAATGTCTCACCATAATCAAGACGCTTTTCCTGACTAAAACCTTTTGCTACAAGTCGAGCCTTATGTCTAGCAATGGTGCCATATGAATTCTTCTTTATTCTGTAAACCCATTTGCATCCTACCAAATTTTTGGAAGGAGGAAGGGGAACTAAACACCAAGTGTCTTGACCATACAAGGCATTCATTTCTTCTTCCATGGCCTGCTGCCACACAGGAGAGGAAGAAGTTGATTTGAAGGATACTGGTTCAACCTGACCAAGATCAACCTCAGATGATAGAACATGAGTGGAGAGAAGAGCCTTCTGCTTGAAAATACCACTCTTGGACCTAGTCTGCATAAGATGCATATTTACCCCAGAGATACGCAACACCACTTCCAAATATTGAGGATGAAAGTCATCATCAGTGGTGCTACTAGGATGAACAAGTGAAGGATCAGAAGGAAGAGAAGGATCTACCAAGAAGTCAATGGAAGTACCAGTCGAAGGTTGATCAGAAGAGGAAGAAGATCTGTTAGTGACATCATTTAGAGCAGGTGCAGGTGAGTTCTGAACAATGTCAAGCTCAGGACTGGAGCACTCAGGGAGAAAGGACGACTGAGTAACAGGAGACTGTGTGAATGTTGAAGGCATAGAGGAAGGAAGGGACATGACATCAGACAAGGAGTCTAAGACAAAAGAAGCAGATGAGGGACATTGAGATTTATGGAGCATAGAAGAGTATGGAAACTGAAGCTCATCAAACATGACATGTCTAGACATAAAAATTTTCTTAAACACCAGATCATGACAGTTGAAGCCTTTATACTTTTATGCATATCCTAAGAAAACACATTTTTTGGTTTTAGGTTGAAGTTTAGTGGAGTTATAGGGTTTTAATAATGGAAAACAAGCACATCCAAACAATTTTAGATGACTAAGAACTGGAAGTTTGGAGAATAGGGATTCAAAAGGGGATTTTATTTTCAACAAGACACAAGGCATTTTGTTTATAAGGTAGGTTGAAGTAGCACAGGCATAGATCCAAAATTGGGCAGGTAAGGAGGCTGTTTGAAGAATGGCGATTGCTGTCTAAAGGGTGTGTCTGTGCTTTCTTTCTGCTAAACCATTTTGTTCAAGTGTATAGGGGCAGGACCTGTGATGAGCAATGCCTTTGAGAGCCAAAAAGGTCTGAAATTTTTGACTAACATACTCCCCACCTCCATCTCTTTGAAGAATTTTGATTGAAACAGAAAACTGGTTTAGTATGTATAAAAATGGACAAAGTTGGAATGAACTTCAGATTTATTCTTCATTGGAAAGATCCAAGTATATCGTGTACACTCATCTACAAAATTGACATAGTATCTAAAACCTTCACAAGAGACAGTGGGTGAAGGACCCCATACATCAGAATGAAGTACTGCAAAAGGAATAAGAGACTTGGAACTAGAAACATGAAAAGACTGTTTGTACAATTTCCCTTGTAGACAAGACTCACAAATAACATGAGTTGAATCTTTAGAAACAGAAATGCTAGCCTTGTGTAATGCAGCAGACACAATCTGATTAGAAGGGTGGCCTAGTATTCTGTGCCAAAGTTGAGTATGAGTAAGTTTACCAAGAAGAGCAAAAGGAGATGGACTTTGAGGAACCTCAAATGCTTTATTTGAGGAACAACTGAAAGGGAGAGGATACAAGCCATCCTTACTCAGTCCTTAGAATAGTGTGACCCCTGTGGTTCTATCCTGAATTAGAAAAGAAGACTCAGTACAAAAGAAAGAACAGTGATTGTCTTTGCACAGCTTATGTACAGACAACAAGTGTGCTGAGATATGAGGAACATGAAGGACTTCATTTAAAGGGAAACATTGAGGTGTAGGATTAGTAGTCGCAAGATATGAGTGACAAGCATGAGCTATTTTCAAACATGAACCACCTGTTGTGGTAATGATTTCCTCAGAGGAGGAGGGATTTGGCCTTTGAACCCGAGATAGCTCAGAAGTCATATGAGTTGTGGCCCCAGTGTCTGCAATCCAGTACTCTTGCTTCTGAGCAGAAGGTGTTATATGTGTATTCATAGCGGTAAGATTGGCTGGAGGAGAGGATCCTTGATAAGAGTAGTTCTCCCTTTGATAACAGTTCATGGATGAGTGACCAATTTTCCAGCAGATCTAGCATGACTCACTGATTGGTGATGGTTGGCTCAGATGTCGGTGATAACAATCTACAGCTGTATGTCCCTTCTTTCCACATATTTGATAGATTAGTGGTGGCTGATAATAATTCTGAGTTGATACACCAGGAACACCAGGTGCTGAGGAGTAGCTAGAACCTCCTTTATTCCCATTATTTCCATTATTCCAAAATTTTGAATTATTGTTCCCACCATTACCATTATTTCGATAGTTAGAATACCACTTGCCTTTGTTGCCATTGCCTTTGTATCGATTATTGAAGTTGTTAGTCAAGAAGCCATTGTTTTGGCCATAACCTCTAGTGTAACCAAATTGCTGAAAGTTATCAGACATCTGCTGAACATTTTGAGGAGTATTGCTAGGTGTCACATTGTTAGGCATTCTATTGAAAGAGGTGCACCAGATGAATTCGACACTTCAAGTTCAAATCTTGACTGAGTAGCATTAGGTATACCATTATTAGTAGCAGAGAAAGCAGAAAGGAAAGATGGATGCTTAGAAGATTGATCAATGACAGTTTCTTCAGCCAAGAGTTGAGACCTAAAATCCTTGAGATTATAGAATTCTCTCTACCACGAATGACACATAGAAAGGTGTTATATTCAGTAGGAAGACCTCTTAATGCAAGAATAACAACATCCTCATCTCTAAAATGGACATTACACGATTCTAGGAGATCTCTAGCAACCTTGATTCTTTGCAAATATTGAGTCATATTCTCGGAGTCATTCTTAATATTTTGAAAATCATTTTTCATTTAAAAGATAGATGCTTTAGGAGAAGAGGAAAACCTGTCTCTCAGGCTAGTCCACATTTCTTGAGCACTCTTGCATCCAATGACACAGGAAATAGCAGATGTGGAGAGAGTTGAAGTAATGAGTTGCATTAGTGCTTGATCGTGCATCCTCCATATCAGGTAAGCATCAGAGGCTGGATCCTCAGGACATAGTTCAGACATAGAGCGAGGAGGACACACCTTTGTGGCATTGACGAAATCAAAAATGCCATTTGCATTGAGAAGAAACTCCATTTGGAAGTTCCATGTGATGAAATTATGATCATCAAGTTTGACTGTGATTGCATTTCCAATTGTTTGAATAAGAGAAGCAATCGGTGATAGCAAAATTTGGAGTTGAGTAGCTGTAACCATGGTGAATAATCTTTGAAGGAATGTAATTCTTGATTCTACAAATCAAAGATGTGTGTAAGAAGGATTTTTTTTTAAGGAAGACATAAACAACTTTCTTTTTAGAAGTCCTGAGGAAGAATTATGAAGGAAGAACAGAAAAACTTTCTTTTGAGAAGTTCTGTGGAGATTTACAGCGGAAGCAAAGGTAGAAGATCGCTCACGAATGGGGTTAACCATATATCATGAGTTCGGCTCTGATACCATGTTAGGTATCATACTTTTACAAAAGAAAAGAAGGGACCTTAGTTTGGGAAAAGGTAGGAGATGTGAACAAGACTGATTTTATTTCTTTCAATTATTTTGCTTACATATTACAACACTTAGTAAGCTATTTATAACTTGTAGCTAATTACTTAGTGATCATGTAAGTCACTCAACTGATATAACTGCATTCCTAACTGCTCTAACAAACCTAACAGCATACATAGCTGTCTTGCAGCTGTAATGTAGCTAAGACATAGCTATCAGCACCAGTATGAGCAGCAGTGAAGCCGCAGGTGTACTGAAAGTGAGGCGCAGCAAAGGCGCGGCATAGGAGGTCCCTAGCAGGCGCGGTAGGCGCAGCATATCAAGGCAAGGTAGGCGTAGCTAGACGCAGGCATAGGAGGTCCACAGCAGGCGCGGCATAGCAAGGAAAGGTAGGCGTAGCTAGGCGCAACATACCAGGTCATCTAGCATGGTCAGGGTTTCATAAGCCGTCGCGTGACATTCCTGGAGGTGCTGAATCTTGGTTGTCATCTTATCACCAGTTTCATTTGCAGAAAAATGGCAGGCTTGCCCGTGTTCCTACGGTGTGGAGGCCGCCGAAGCTGGGCTGGTTTAAGTGCAATGTTGATGGTGCTTTTGTGGAAGCTGAGTCACGTGGTGGTTATGGAGCTGTGAGTGGATTGGTGGGGGAAATTT
Organism: Oemleria cerasiformis; assembly: GCA_037349345.1. NCBI lineage: Eukaryota > Viridiplantae > Streptophyta > Magnoliopsida > Rosales > Rosaceae > Oemleria > Oemleria cerasiformis. The sequence goes on from JAZGTL010000006.1 coordinate 7,193,477, forward strand.
ATGGCGGCTGCGGCTGGCTCATTGAGTGGCATCACGTCGGCGCTGCACGCTGAATCCATGGCAGCTAGGTGTGGCGTTCAACTCGCAATTCAACTGGGACTGAGATCAGTTGAAGTGGAATGGGACAACTTAATTGCTGTTACCGCCCTCTCACAGAGCAGAGATGACCTATCCGAGGTAGGCCCTGTTTTGAATGATGTCAAATTTTTAGCCAAGGAACTGGAACTGGTCAGTTTTACGTATGCCAGGAGAGCAGCCAACGGAATTGTAGACCGACTCGCTCGAATGGGACGTCTTTCTTCTCAAGATGTTATTTGGTTTGAAGAATCACCCGATGTAATAATAGATTTATTGTAGGAAGAGACTTTGAACTAGTAATTAGCATGTGTGACACTCTTTTTCTTAATTCGGGTTGGAATTCCCGGCAACGTTTTAATGAGGCCACCTTGAAAACACCGCAAAAGCCATGTACGATTCTCAATAATTTTCTATGAATTATCGTATTTCCCATAAAAAAAATAAAAATAAATGTAGAATAATAGAAACATTTAATAGATTTAATTCTTTATGCAATAAAAAAAATTTCCCTTTTTTCCCATTTGATCTAATCCTTAACATCTCCCTATTGTCGTCCTATCACTACAAGAAATCAGAAGTTGCCCGGATGAATGACGTCGTCGCTCAACGTAAGACCTCCGTCGAGTAACACTGACAATGGCGACTCGCCGTTAGGCAATCGGCGTCGGGCTATTGCAGTCGGGCTTTCAGATTACTCGATGAGCACAGTGTCCTCGTCGAGCAATTTCACAATGCCCGGCGGTAGTGTTCGTCGTTGATACTGTCGTCGAGCAACATTAAGTCAACATCTTATTACCGTCGGGTAAGGTTAATACAATCCGTCGGTTAAGGTTAATACAATCCGTCGGGTAACGTCATATATACTCGTCGGGTAACGTTATATACACCCGTCGGGTAACATTATATACAACTGTGGGGTAACGTTATATACACTCGTCGGGTAACGTTATATCTGTTCGTCGGGTAACGTGTTACAAAACCCGTCGAGTAACGTCATATATGTCCGTCGGGTAAAGTGTTACAAAACCCGTCGGGTAACGTTATATATGACCATCGGATAATGTGTTACACATCGTCGGGTAACGTTTCCCCCTTTCGTCGGGTACAGTTTTAAAAAATCCCGTTTTTATGCCCGATGGAATGACTGTGCGTCGGGCAAGCGTTCCATATTTAATATATTTTTTAATAAAATATTTAATTAAATAATAAAAAATATAAATTTAATTAAAAAATATAATTAAAATTTTTAATAAAAAGAATCAAAATTAAATTAATATTAAAAAAAATTGAATGTAATATTTTGACATCATTAAAACTATAAAAATATTGTATATATAGTACACTCTAACAATTAGTCGAGGGGTCAAAGTAGCCGGGATCCTGAGGGGGCTGTTGGGTGGGCGGTGAGAAAATGGCATCCAATCCACGGTCACCCATATGTTGAAAGATGCTGTCAAGTGCGCTCTTGATTTGTTGGTTTTGGACTTGCATCTCCGTGAATTGGGCTTTGAGCTGAGCATTTTCGCCCTGGAAGATATATAAGTTTCTCCTTAGGTCCAACGTCTCCTGGGTATTGCCTATCCGAGATGAAGACGACGATTGAGAGACAGCTCGCACAATCCCGTCGCCCGCCCCCCGAACAACCCTCCCTGGGCCCCTCCCAAGTTGTCGCTCCAGAATAGCGATCGACATATCGGCATTAGGGAGCTGCTGCTCCAACACCACATATGAATGATGTTGGGTGAGCTCAGCTTGTGTCTGCTGGACATCTTGCTGCATCGCGTCCTACAAATTCGAATAAATATTAATTAGAAATATAATTATCAAATTCAGGAAAAATGTTTAATCTTCAAAAAATATACTTACGTGAATTCGATCAGCCTCTTGATCCCCCCGTCCAGCGTACACCTGCCCCCAGGCATCCACCTCTGGGAACAACGACCTGGCGATGCGCCGATCCTCCTGCCGAGTCAATAAGGATCACGACCCCCCGCAGAGGTTGAATTTTTTCGCTTCCCGGTTCGTTTTTTTGGCAATCGATTTCTGCTATTCATTCGTAAAACCAAAAATTAGATTTAAAAATGGAAAATAACATAAAAATTAAATAATTTAATTAATTAAATAGATAATACGTACCAAATAGGTGGGGGACACGAAATGGTCGCACAACCACAACCACCCTGGCAGTTTCGCCCCGTCCAACTCCTCCAGAGGATTTGCCCGAGCTTCCTTCGGAGAAGGCCAAGTCAAGAAGTACTTGTGGAGCTCGTACTTCCAGTCAGCGTACCGTAACTGCTAGTGGTGGCACAGGTATGTACTGAGCTCGACGTTCTCCAAGTTGAACTCAAAATTAATCTGCAATCAATTATTAAAGTTAGTAAAATAATTAAAAAATATGAAATTAATGTTAAAAATGGGAAAACAATATACCGATAACTCGCCCCAACAACGTGTGATCTCCTCTGGGGTTTGGGTTCGAAAAGTGTCCCCCATCATCAGTGACTTGGTGCGAAGAATCGCACCAATGTCATGAATCAGGAGGCTGTGAATTTTTACCAGCGCGGACCGGAGGCGCTGCACGTATACCACCAGTATCTTTGCATTTGTTGTCCTGCAAATCCGCTGGGATGTCAAACCTCGGTTTATCCCGCGCACGTTCACCGACCTACCTGCAAATTCGATGAACATTAATAAATAAAATGAGTAGCAAATAAAAACGGTTGGTTAAATAAACAAAATAATGAGCTTACCCTTAGGGAGTGATCCGACATTAGAGCCTGTTTCGTCGGCTCCGACGTCGTCCTGTGAGGGCTGGGGGTCGGTACGGGTTCCCCCCGTTTCTTACTATGTTGTCGACGAGCCGATCGGAGACCAGGTCGCATATAAATCGATAGCGGTGTGTGAACGGACGTCGCTGTTGAGGCAACCGAGTCCGGGGCTACCTCCTCTGGCTCATGATCATCAACGGGATCAGGGCAAGGGCGAGACCTAGACGTGATGAAGGTGCGATGCGACATCTACAATACCAAATATAAATTAATTAATATAAAATTAACCATCACATTTTTAATTAAATAAAAAAAAAGAAACATTTTTAATTAAATAAAAAAACCAAACATTTTTAATATTAAATATTAAATTAAAAAAATAAAAACAAAATCACATTTAAAATTATCCAACATTTTATAATTCCAATAAACTTAAAAAAATAAAGCAATAATTGTTTTTAGTAATAATTAGTAAATTGGTATCTAAAAACTAAAACCACCAAATTCTAATTTTTTTAAAATAAATCCAACACAAACGAAAAATTAACTTAAAAAACTAATTAATCCAAACGTACTAAACTCAAAATTCACAACATTATACCTAAATTTCTAAATCCAAATTTCGGGACCAAAATCTAACTTACATATTAATCCAAACATATAATATCCAAATCCTAAAATTCACAAATTAAAAATTTATAAAACTCAGATTTCCAAAATTCACTTATACTACACCATATAAAAATTTCCCAAATTTTTTTTTCAAATTCGATTACCCAAAATTCATAAATTTCACATATCCAAAATTCACATAAATTTCATAACCAAAAGCATAACAAAAAACATAACATTATATGAATTCTAACATTATACCAAACATCAAAATTTCAACAAATCTTCAACTATTATATATACATTAACAATAACAATAAACCAATAACAAATATATATCCAAATATATATACATAAACATTAACAAAAACAATATCCAATTTCATAAATTCTTTTTCCAAATAAAATTAAGACTAAACCAATATATCCAATATCAACCAATATAAACCAATAAACCAATATATCCAATATCAACCAATATAAACCAATATAAACAAATATATACAAATTAACAATAAACAATATATTGAAACTAACATTAACATTAACATTAACATTAACAAGGGAAGCGGCGGCGACGGCATACCTCGGTGAGGGGAGACGGTGTCCTTGACTGCTTGGCCGGCAGCTTAAGGGATAATAGCAAGACAAGTTGGCAGTTTGGAAAGGTTGAAAATGACGAAGTTTTCGGATTAGAGAGCAAGAGGAAGAATGGGTCGGCAGTTTTCGGTGACGGGAAATTTCAGAAAATGAAGAAGAAGGAAGAACAAGAAGAGTCTGTCTGATTGAAGTACCAGACTCTCTGTTGCCCGACGCATGCATCCGTCGGGTAACACTTTAATGACCCGTCGGGTATTAAAAACCAGTGCTTATTCGTCGGGTATTTGTGTTCTACATCCGTCGGGTAACGATTCAATCATATCGTCGGGTAACGTTTTGGTTACCGTTGGGTAAAATCTTTGAACTTCGTCGGGTTATTTTAACTTTTCTGTCGGGCAATATTAAGCAGTAAATTTTAGAATCCGTGAATATTTAGGTAGGAAGCCCGTCGGGTAATAGCCCAAACACCCGTCGGGTAACGATAATGATCGAATAGCCGTCGGGTAACACCTTTACTATCCGTCGGGCCACAAAACGCGGGACTTTTGAGAATCCGCGAAAATTTAGGCGCAGAGTTCGTCGGGTAACATTTTCAATCTCTGTTGGCTAATATACAAGGTCGGTAACCCGTCGGGCGTCAGTTAGCAAATCCGTCGGGTAACACCAAGCGGGAATTTGAGATTTCGCGAAAAATTAGGCGGAAATTTGAAAATTTTCAAAACTGGCCATTTTATTGAAGTTACCCGACGAAGGTTTTCACATATCCGTCGGGCATGACCTTTCTGATGACGATTTTGGCCTTAATCGGAAAACCAAATTCGGCGAAAGTATAAGCAACTTCGGGACCGTTCAAAATTTGGTTTTACATGCCTAAAACCCCATTTATTGTTATCGTGTTGTTTTGAGGATTTCAAACCGTTCGATCGTGAAAAATATTGTGTAACCGTTGAATCGTCGCACACCGTTACCTAATCCTGGGATTTCCAATTTGGGAAATTTTTCGCGTAGGCGATCTATGGGTACCTACAAGAAATGTGGACGATTAGATTGGTCATTTTCAATTTTTATGTGTTTGAAAATTTGTAAACAACCGTATTGCCCAAGGAGTTTAAACTCTTCTAGGAAACTTTAATACATTTGTCGAATTTTGGATCCTATTGATATTCAAACGATTGAATTTGTGCGATCTAACTGTTCACTTTGTGGTTTTACGTGCCTAGATCTCGCCCGTCAAAAATCTTGGTGTTTTGAGGATTTCAAGTCGTCCGATCGTGAAGAAACGTTGTGTAACTGTTGAATCGTCGTGCACCGTTTCCTAATCTTGGGATTTCCAATTTGGGATATTTTTCGCATAGGTGATCTTTGGGTACCTACCATAAATGTGGACGGTTAGATCGGTCATTTTCAATTTTTAAGTTTTTGAAAATAAAAAATCAACCATATTGGCCAAGGAGTTTAAACTCTTCGAGGAAACTTCAATACATTTTTCGAATTTTGGATCCTATTGATATTCAAACGATTGAATTTGAGCGATCTAACCGTTCACTTTGTGGTTTTACGTGCCTAGATCTCACCCGTCGAAAATCTTGATGTTTTGAAGATTTCAAGCCGCCCGATCGTGAAGAAACGTTGTGTAACCGTTGAATCGTCGCGCACCGTTTTCTAATCCTGGGATTTCCAATTTGGGAAATATTTCGTGTAGGCGATCTATGGGTACCTACCATAAATGTGGACGGTTAGATCGGTCATTTTCAATTTTTAAGTTTTTAAAAAGATTGGGTAAAAAAAATTTGAGGTTTTTAATCTGCTAAAAACATCATACCCGACGGATATTCAAATACAAACCCGTCGGTAACATGTGTAATAAAAAATTGTAAATATAATCTGCTTATAATTACGCGACGAATATTAATATATCTATACCCGTCGGGTAATGATAAGAGGAGGTCGACGTCGGGTAACCGGTACCGTATCCGTCGGGTAACATGCGTTATTAAAAATTGTAAATATAATTTGCTAAATTATACCCGATGGATATTTATATATTTATACGTCGGGTAATTGTATGCGGAGGCCTTCGTCGGGTAACCCGTACCCTATGCGTCGGCTAACATGTGTAATAAAAAATTATAAATATAATCTGCTAAATCATACCCAACGGATATTCATATATATACCCGTCGGGTAATTATAAGAGGAGGCGGTCGTCGAGTCACCCGTACCATATCCGTCGGGTAAATAATTGTTCATAAAAAAATTATCAAAGCACATTTTATGGACAATATTTTTGGAAAAAAATTGTTGTATCTTATTTTCTTTAATATGAATATATATTGGGTTCTATTTTTTTCAAATTGCACTAAAGAGTAAAAAGTGACCCTCATGATTTATCACTTTGACCTTCATGACTTATCATCAAAATATTTGACAAATCTTTTACCTTCATTTATTTTGAATTTGCATATTTTGTGGAGTGTATGTATGGTCTCCTCACATTAAGAAAGTAAAAAAACTATTTTTGTGAATGAAATCATACAACATACATATGAATCAAATATATTGATTTGAAGATGGATATTACATATATGAATGAAATTTCGAATTTACAACTTTCATTCGGAATCACTTTCCCCCTCCCAATCACGCTCGTCATCCGACATGTGTACAATACTTGATTCCTCCGAATCACTTTCAATTTGTTCTAATTCCCCCAGATCAATAAAAATGTGGGATGATGTCATTGGTTCGAACTCCATCCACGTTGTGGGTGGATGCCGATGAATCCACCTGGTAAATGATTTGGTCATCGTTTATTTCCCCATCTTCTTCATGGTATCGATAATCCAAGTCCAAATGTTTCTATGATTCACCATCTCAGCTACTCTCCATCCACCACCAGGTTTTGGATCATCTAAATAGAATACTTGTTTCGCCTTACTAGCGAGGATGTAGGGATCACTCTCAAACCACTGAGTATTTGTGTTTATAGAAGTATATAACTGATCTTTGATGACATTGCCTGGGATACTTGGGTTCGTATCAAACCAATGACACTTGAACAAGACGACTTCCTTTCGATCAGCATATCACACCTTAACCACAGTTAACAATTTGCCGTAGAAACCTGTCTCAGCATTTTCCCGATCCCCCGGCACGAAGACCCCGCTGTTTTGCATAGACAACTTGTCGTCTCGTTCTGTGCACATGAACTTAACTCCGTTAACATGACAACCAGCGTACGTTTCTCCTCGGAATGGGCCAATGGCCAGCTGCATTAATTCTTTATTGAATTTTGGCAAGTTGACATCTTTCAACTGTGCCATCTGGTAAGATACACACAAGAAACGAAATAGGTAAGCTTAAAACCAATTTAAAAAATTTGGAAATAAATATTTGACTTACATGGTGGGAAAACCAACGTGGAAACAGTTGTTTGTCCATTTCTTCCCAATTAGAAGGAAATTGGTCCTTCATCAACGCCTCGTGATGCTCGTGGAAGGGCCAGACTTCATCACAGTTGTTGAGAATGAACCAATGAGCCACCTCCATGTCGGTATTGATGAACGGCTCCGACATTGGACCAGTGCTGAATGGTCGTACGGGTTGGGCAAATACAGATAGGGTCTCGGGACATTGACCACCATCGTCGTTGCGAGACGCCCTATTGAAGGCAGTTTCAACATTTCAAAGGTACATTGTACAAAATGTGAGTGCCTTATTTGCAATGTACGCCTAGGCTATAGATCCTTTGGGACGTGTCTTGTTCCGAACGTACCGCTTATACGTACCTAACATTCTGCAAGGAAAGTTACATTAAGATTCACATATATACATGATAGTAAGGAAATATTATAATATAACAGGGATAAGTTATACCTCTCGATTGGGTACATCCGACGATAATGCACCAGGCCAGCTAGCTTTGCCTCACCCGGCAGATGTATTAGTATGTGCACTATATCAAATAATACAGGTGGATATATTTGCTCAAGCCGGAACATGATGTACATAATATCCTCGTTAATTGCTTGAAAGTCCGCCTTAACCAATGACCAGGCACATAGTATCTGGAGGAATTGAGACAAATAAACTATCGTCTCAACAACACTAGCCTCCAAGAAGGGTCGAATACCAATCAAAATAAGTCGTTGTAGCAAAACATGATAGTCATGACTCTTCATACCAGAAATGGTCCCACCGTTCGTGCTAACACTCCGGGATATGTTGTCGGCGTACTCGTCAGGAAATTTCACACCCTGCAACCACTTCAGGAATTTTTTCTTATTGTCCGGCGTAAATGTATAACTTGGATGAGCCATGATGTATTTGTCATTGACGACTTTTGGCCACAAATTAGGCCGAATCCCCATTTCTTTCATGCCCAGACGAGTATTTTTTGTGTCCTTTGACTTGCCTTCAACGGGTAAAGTTGTTCCCACAACACTCTCAGCAACATTCTTCTCGATGTGCATAGGATCAGCGACGTGGCTGATTTTCAATTTGGACCAATATGGCAACCGGAAGAATATGTTTTTTTCGTCCAATTTTCCTGTTCGGCTGGTTTCGATCCTCTTATCACGAACTCATGTATACTGTTGAGTTTGGATAATATCTCATCACCGCACCTCTCCCTTGGTCGACCTCTTAACTCTGATTTACCATCAAATGAATCAGACTGCATTCGCCATCGATGATCCCAGGCCAGAAACTTTCTCGCACCCAAGTAGCATACCTTAGATGCGTGCCAAAAGGACGTTGTGTCTGGTCCACATGTCGGGCAAGCAAGATAGCCCATGGTGCTCCATCCCGATAACATACCATAAGCAGGAAAATCATTAATTGTCCACATTACGGCCGCTCGTAGGGTGCACATTTCTCCATTGCATTTGTCGTATGTTCGGACACCATTTTCAGAAGATCTATCAAACATTTGCATCCACCCTCTTTCCATTGTGCCTGCTTTCACAACATAGAGTCAACGTAAGTAATTGAGTTAACATTGTCCCGTAAATAGAACAAGTTAAAATCAAAAGCAACCCTTCTCCTTATGCCTTCGGTGATTTGGCCCTATCCCATTCGAGAGTGCACGTTATGTGCTGTGTAGTTTGCGACCTACGAGCTTAAGTTCCGATCGAGGGAAATTTCGGCAGCATCTCCCTACAGTTCCCCAAATGCATGATGTAGATATTATAAACAAATATCTAGTATGCATTCGGAGAACGTGCAAGGGATACAAACCGAATTTCCCACAATCGAAACCTAACATCGTAGACCGCCAACTACACAACACATAGTTGCGCACCCCCAAACTGTCCGAATAAATGGACAATTCAAGAGTCAGTCAATCAATCCGATTCACTGACTCTCAAATGGGTATAAGGTTTTTCATTGAATTTCATTATACGAAGTTAATCAACCCGATTAACTTCGCATAAATGGTTATGAACTATGAACGTATTTCACTCCATCGCAACTAAATAAAGGGTTTTAATAAAAATATCACAACAAATTCACAAATACGAACATATATAAATTATGCATAAAACAAAGTTTTAAATTTTATAATTTATGTATATATTTTCTATTTCCCTATTTTCCTAACATATTTTCTAATTTCCAAACATAATTTCGAATTTTAATAATTTCATTACATATTTTTTATTTTCCTAAAATGTTTTCTAATTTCCTAATTTCCTAAAATATTTTCTATTTCCTTATTTTCATAACATATTTTCTAATTTCAATAATTTCATTACATATTTTTATATTTTCCTATTTTCTAACAAAATTTTTTAATTTCCAAACATATTTTATATTTCCCTAATTTCCTAACATTTTTCTTAATTTCCAAACATATTTTCTAATTTCAATCATTTCATTACATATATTTTATTTTCCTATTTAACAACAAAATTTCCTAATTTCCGAACATATTTTCTATTTTCATATTTTCCTAATTTCATAAAATTTTTTCTATTTTCATATTTTCCTCACAAATTTTCTAATTTCTAATTTCCACAAATTCTAAACAATTTCTACACATTTTCCACAATAAATAAAAAAATTCCTCACATAATTATATCCAACATTCTTAACAAAATTAAATAGAGAGGTAAACACACATACCTTTTTATAAGTATTCCTTCAAATCAACTACAAAATTCCTACAACACAAAACATAATTAATTCCTAATCAAAAATCAAAATTTCAAAATTACAAAAAAAATAAATTTTTCATACCTTAATATTTGATATTTTATGATTGATAGAGAAAAAGGATTTGATTGGTAGTAAAATTGGTGATGAGATGATAACAATCGGTAGAGAAAGAGAGTGAGTGAGTGAGCGGGAGAGAGAGCAGAACGGAGGATGAAGCAGAGAGGAGGAAGAAGAAGAAGAAGAAAAGAGAGAGACTCGGGTATTAAGTGTGTTTAGACTTTTACCCGACGAACAAAATTCGCAGAGCATTCTTTAATGATTCGTTGGGCAACATAGAGTCAACGCCCAGTGTTACCCGACGGCTATTGGTCGTAGTTATTGATAATGTTACCCGACGGGGGATGCAAATCGTCGGGTAACAACTTCCAATTTTGTGTGCCAAAGGCTTTTTCTTCCTGCCAAAATGTTACCCGGCGAGCATGCATATCCATCGGGCAAAATGAGATTACCCCGCAAGATAATATGCGTCGGGCAAAAACTAGTCGGACAACTACGATTTTCTTATAGTGTATTATGTTCTTGACTATGGGTTAACAAAAACTCAAAATTTAATAAAGTACAAACGTACGGTAAATCCAACTTCGATCTGGTGTAAAACGTGGAAGCTAGCAATACTTGACAAGAAGACGAATGATGCAAAACGTCCTTAATAATCATCTAAGATTCTAGGATATATAGAGAGACGGGGTGGGGCAAGTTATTAGGTAAGAACAGAAATTTTAGCATGATAATTAGGTTTCCAGGGTTAACTAATTCTGGAAGGTTGTTGGGTAGCATGAGTATAAACTATAAACTATGGAGAAATTATGAAGTTTTGTATCACCATGTTACATGTATATACATCGATATATTCAAAATCTTTCACATGTTCTCCCTTTCACTTCTCTTGCCTATGTACTTATTTCCTATTTTCCACTGTTTTAAACTCATCATCCTCTTCCGTCCTATACTTTCAGATTTAACTAATGACATCGTGAGTACCATTACGATCTATAATATTTCTTTTTAATGGTAATAACATGAGAATTAAATTCGACTATCGCAAATAACAAAGATATATTTAAGTAAAATTTGATACCTAACGGTTGACATATTCAGTGGCGCGTAGTCAGAATTTTGGATCAGGAGGAGCACTATATTGCTTAGGGTGTTTTTAGCCGATTTGATTTCCTTCTAAATTAAGCAATTAATATTAAGAGAAATATTTTATATAGACAATCATAATGATGGAAAAAACACAAAATCAATATGTATAATGGCAATGCCAATGGTTAAGAGAATTGTATAGGCATGTATATGTGTTATTCATTTATCAAAAACAATTGTGGTATAAGATGTTATGAGTGCCCAAAAGTATGCAAAATAAATACTCATGCATTCAAATTTTCAATACTTATCAAGTAAATGTGATAAGTAATGAATGTAACGAAGTTTTTTTAAGAATTTTAACAAAATTGATATACATATACAAGTAAAGAACGTAAAGAGAAAATTTCAGGATGGGCCTGGGACCCCTCTGGTCCCTATATGGCTCCACCCTAAGACATATACATTGTATGTTTTAACTTAAATCTCCCTCTCCAATATCACATAGTTTTTAAAAGAAGAAAAAATTCAATAATCCTAATTTTTAAACACAATGCTAGCAATCTATCTAATTTATTTTTTATTATCGATTTACATAAAAAATTATGAATTTAAAACAAAACATATAAAAAAAACAAGTTGACAAATAAAATGATAATCCAAAGAAGCTTTATTTCTTTTTTATTTTAACAAAGTTCTAGGAATTGTTCACTACAATAAAATCCATCTTGCCCGGCGAACGAATGTTGTCGAGCAAGTTTAGGTCTTCGTCGAGCAACTTTGAAAACGGCGAATCTCCGTCGGGCAACCTTCGTCGGGCTAATGCAGTCTGGAGCAACTAAAAAGATTGCCCAACGGAAGAGTTCGTCGCTTACGATTTGTCGAGCAACCCAAAAGTCAACAACATATGTCCGACGGACAACGTTCGTCGGGCAAACGTGATGAAAATTCGGTGGGTGTCCACCGAAATGTATTACTACGCTCGACGAAGGGACACGTCGTCGAGCAACCGACGAATGTTTAAAAATATAATTTTATTTAATTAAATAAATCGTCGGGTAACTAGTTATATATCCAGCAGGTAACTTTTTACATCCTCGTCGGGTAACTTGTTAAATATTCGTCGGGTAACTTTTTATATCTTCGTCGGGCAAACTCTGAATATTTAAAATATAATTTTTATAAAGTATTTAATTAAATAAATATAAATAATTAAAAATAATTTTTTTTTTAAATTCAATTAAAAGAATCAAAATAAAATAAAAATAATATTTATAAAAATTAATGTTATGTTTTTACATCATTAAAACTAAAACAATATTTTACATATATTACACTCTAACAACTTGTCGACGGGTCGAAGTAGTCGGGATCCTGAGCGGGTTGTGGCTGTAAGAAAAAGTCATTTAATCCACGGTCACCCAAGCGATCAAGGACCTTGGCAAAGGCAGTCTTGATTTGGTTGTTTTGGGCTTGGATCTCCGCGTATTGAGCCTTATATGAGCATTTTCGGTCTTGAGGAACTTGAAGTTTTTCCTGAGGTCTGACATCTCCTCGGGATTGCCTGCTCGAGATGAACTCGACGAATGACTCGAGACTTCCTGCGCAATCCCGTCGCCCGCCCCCCAAACGATCCTCCCTGGACGCCTCCAAAGTCCTTGCTCTAGGATAGCGATCGACATCTCGGGATTCGGGAGTTGCTGCTCCAACGGCACATCCATATGCTGTTGTGTGAGCTCAGCTTGTGTCTGCTGGACATCTTGCTCCATTGTCTCCTACAAATTCGAATAAATATTAATTAGAAATATAATTATCAAATTAAGAAAGAATGTTTAATTTGCAAAAAATAAACTTACGTGAATTCGGTCAGCCTCTTGATCCTCTCGTCCAGCTTACACTTGCCCCAGGCATCCACATCTGGGAACATCGACCCAACGATGAGCCGATCCTCTTGCCAGGCTGATAAGCATCGCGACCCCCCGTGGTGGTTGAATTTCTTCGCTCCCCGGTTCGATGTTTTGGCAATCGATTTCGGCTATTCATTCGTAAAACCAAAAATTATATTTTAAAATGGAAAATAACATAAAAAATAAATAATTTAATTCACTAGGTGGATAATACGTACCACATAGGTGGGGGACGCGGAATGGTCGCAGAACCACAACCTCCCTAGCAGTTTCGCCCCATCCAACTCCTCTGCAGGATTTGCCCGAGCTTCCTCCAGGGAAGGCCAAGTCTTGAAGTACTTGTGGAGCTCGTACTTCCAGTCGACGTACCGTAACTGCTAGTGGTGGCTCAGGTATCTACTGAGCTCGAAGTCCTCCAAGTCGAACTCAAAATTGATCTGCAATCACTTATTAAAGTGAGTAAAATAATTAAAAAATATGAAATAAATGTTAAAAATGGGAAAAACACATATCGATAACTCTCACCAATAACGCGTGATCTCCTCTGGGGGTTGGGTTCTGAAAGTCTCCCCCATGCACCAGGAGGCTATGAATTTTTACCGGCGCGGACCAGAGGCGCGGCACGTACACCACCAGTATCTTTGCATTTATTGTCCTGCAAATCCGCTGGGATGTCAAACCCTGGTTTATCACGCGCACGTTCACCGACCTGCCAACAAATTCGATGAACATTGGTAAATAAAATGAGTAACAAATAAAAACGGTTGGTTAAATAAACAAAATAATGAACTTACCCTTAGGGAGTGCTCTTACATTCGGCCATGTTTCGTATGCTCCGACGTCGTCCTGTGGGGGCTGGGGGTCGGTACGGGGTTTCCCCCGTTTCTTGCTATGCTGTCGATGAGCCGATCGAGCACGGGGTCGCTGATGAACCGACATCGGTGGCTGAACCGACGCAGAGTCAGGGTCTGCCTCCTCCGGCGCTTGATCATCAACATGATAAGGGCAAGGGCGGGTCCTAGACGTGATTAAGGTGCAATGCGACATCTAAAATAAGCAACATAAAATAATTAATATAAAATTAACCAATACATTTTTAATTAAATAAAAAAAACCAAACATTTTTAATGTTAAATATTAAATTCAAAAAATAGAAACAAAATCACATTTAAAATTAACCAACATTTTTTAATTCCAATAAACGTAAATAAATAAAGCAATAATTGTTTTTTAGTAATAATGAGTAAATTGGTATATAAAAACTAAAACCACCAAATTCTAATTTTTTAAAATAAATCCAACACAAACGAAAATTAAACTTAAAATACAAATTAATCCAAACGTACTAAACTCAAAATTCACAACATTATACCTAAATTTCTAAATCCAAATTTTGGGAACAAAATCAAACTTACAAATTAATCCAAACATATAATAATAATATCCAAATCATAAAATTCACAAATTAAAAATTTTTAAAACTCACATTTCCAAAATTCACTTATAATACACCATATCAAAATTTCACAAATTTTTTTTTAAATTCAAGTATCCAAAATTCATAAAATTCACATATCCAAAATTCACATAAATTTCATATCCAAAATCATAACAAAAATCATAACATCATACCAATTTCAACATTATATCAAACATCAAAATTTCAACAAATCTTCAACTATTATATTCCAATCCAAACAAATCTTAAAAATTTCAACATTATACCAAACAAATATTTATATTCCAATCCATTCCAAAAGGATAATATTCAACTAATCCCCCTAAATTCTCAATCTGCAAATTTGACAATAATGCACAATCTGCAATAATCAAATCCAAATTTAAATTCTTTTTTCAATACAATTTCAAAATATCCAAACCAGATTTCAATTTCAATTTCAATTTCAATCCAAACAAAAATTAAAATTTAACCAATCAAAATTAACAATAAACCAATATACATTAACAATAGAGAGAGAGAGAGAGAGAGAGAGAGGGACAAAGAGTTCGACCTTCAAGCAACTCGGTGAGAGATCGGTCCGGCGAGGCGAGCGACGGCGACAACAAACCTCGCTGAGAGAAAGGTGGCGCGATGGATTGCTGGGGCGGCAGATTAAGGGAGAGCGAGAAACGGTGGCAGTTACGGCGACGAGCACAGCGCGAGGTGGGCTGGAAGGTGATTGCAGAGAGTTGGGGTTCCTCATTCTGATTTATGAAGGAAAATGAGGAAAATGAAGAACAAGGAAGAAAAAGAAGAGTCGGTCTGATTTATCTGTCTGATTGACATAGCCCGACGAATGGGTTAGTTGTGTAAATCTTTAATGATTCATCGGGTAATAACAAACGGTGGACATTCGTCGGGTAACTCGTTACATATCAGTCGCGTAACTTTTTACATATCTTCGTCGGGTAACTTGTTGCATATTCGTCGGGTTAATTTATAAATACCAGTTGGGCAACATTCGGCGGTACTTTTGAGATTCCGCGAAAATTTAGGCGGAAGGTTCGTCAGGCAACCTTTTAAAATCTTCCTTGGGTAAGGACAACGATCGGCTATCTGTGGGGTAACATTTTCAAAATACATCGGACAAAAACACGCGGTACTTTTGAGATTCCGCGAAAATTTAGGCGGAATGTTCGTAACATTTTAAAATCTTCGCCGGGTAAGAATAATGGTCGGCTATCCGTCGGGTAGCATTTTAAATATTCGTCGGGCACAACTACGCGGAAATTTTGAAATTTCGCAGAAAGTTAGGCGGAATTTTTGAAATTTTGAGATTGCGAGTTTTATTTACGTTGCCTGACAATGGGTCTACTGTAGCCCGACGGATTGTTGCCCGGCGAATTGATTTATTCGTCGGGCTTGAGTTTTCTGACGTGTTTTATCATTAATCTGAAAACTAGGTCCGACGAAAGAATAATCAACATCGTGGCCGTTCAAATTTTGGTTTTACATGTCTAAAGCCCCATCAATCGTTATTGTGATGTTTTGTGGATGTCAAGCCGTCCGTTCATGAAGAAACATTGTGTAACCGTTGAATCGTAGCTCACCGTTACCAAATCCCGGGATTTCGAAATTGTTTAATTTTTCGCGTAGACGATCTATGAGTACCTACCATAAATGTGGACGGTTAGATCGGTCAATTTCAATTTGTAAATTATTGAAAATCGGAAAACAAGCATATTGACCAAGGAGTTTAAAATCTTGATGGAAACTTCAATACATTTTGCGTAGTGTTGGTTCTATTGATGTTCAAACGATTGAATTTTACATATCTAACCATTCATTTTTTGATTTTACGCGCGTAGATCTCGCCCGTCGAAAATCTTGATGTTTTGAGGATTTCAAGTCCTCCGATCGTGAAGAAACGTTGTGTAATCGTTGAATCGTCGAACATCGTTACCAAATCCCAGGATTTCGAAATTGTTTAATTTTTCGTGTAGGCGATCTATGAGTACCTACCATAAATGTGGAAGGTTAGATCGGTCAATATCAATTTGTAAATTATTGAAAATCGGAAAACAAGCATATTGACCGAGGAGTTTAAACTCTTGATGGAAACTTCAATACATTTTGCAAAGTGTTGGTTCTATTGATGTCCAAACGATTGAATTTTACAGATCCAACCATTCATTTTTTGATTTTACGTGCCTAGATCTCGCCCGTAGAAAATCTTGATGTTTTGAGGATTTCAAGCCGTCCGATCTTGAAGAAACGCTGTGTAACTGTTGTGCACCGTTACCTAATCCCGGGATTTCCAAATTGGGTAATTTTTCGCGTAGGCGATCTATGAGTATCTACCATAAAAGTAGACGGTTAGATTGGTCCACTTCATCTCGTAAGTAATTTTAAAAAGTTTTTTAATAAATAAATGTAAATTTAATCTACTAAATAATGCCCGACGAATATTAATCTTCGTCGGTTAATCACAAGCGGTGGATATCCGTCGGGTAACTCGTTAGATATCCGTCAGGGAAATTTTTACATCTTCGTCGGATAACTTGTTACATATCCGTCGGGTAACATTTTACATATTTGTTGGGTAACGTGTTATATATTCGTCGGGTAACTTTTTATATTGTCGTCGGGTAACTTTTTACATATCCGTCGGGTAACTTTTTACATCCTCATCGAGTAACTTGTTAAATATTCGTCGGGTAACTTTTTACATCGTTGTCGGGTAACTTGTTACATGTCCGTCGGGCAACATTCAGAGGTACGTTTTAGATTTCGTAAAACATTAGGCAGAAAGTGCGTCGGGCATTGCACTAGACCGTCGGGCAATATTAATGCTGGGTTCTCTTTCTTTCACATTGCACTGAGTAAAAATTGACTTTCATGACTTATCAAATTGACCTTCGTGACTTATCAACAAAATATTTGATTAAATCTTTGACCTTCATTTATTTCGAACTTGGGTAATTTGTGGAGTGCATGTATGGTCTCCTAACTTTAAGAAAGTAAAAAAACTATTTTTTTCTTCCTAACCACCTGTATAAAAAGCTACCGTGTAGTACATATATAAAAGATTAATTGAAACTTTTGTGAATGAAATCATACAACATACATATGAATCAAATTTATTGATTTGAAGATGGATATTACATATATAAATGAAGTTTCGAATTTACAACTTTCATTCGGTGTCGGATTTGCTTTCCCCCTCCCATTCACGCTCGTCATCCGATATGTGCACGATTCTTGATTCCTCCGAATCACTATCAATTTGTTCTAATTCCCCGAGATCAATAAAAATGTCACAAATCGTAATTGGTGGGATGATGTCATTGGTCCGTACTCCATCCACGTTTTGGGTCGATGCCGAGGAATCCACCTGGTAAACGATTTGGTCATCGTCTGTTTCCCCATCTTCTTCATGGTATCGGTCATCCAAGTCCCAAATGTTTCTATGATTCACCATCTCAGCTACTTTCCAACCACCACCAGCTTTTGGATCATCCACATAGAATACTTGTTTCGCTGTACTAGCGAGGATGTAGGGATCTCTCTCAAACCACCGGGTGTTGGTGTTTATAGAGGTACATAACTGATCTTTAATGACACTACTTGGGATACTTGGGTTCGTATCAAACCAATGACACTTGAACAAGACAACTTCATTGCGGTCTGCGTATAACACCTTAACCAGACTTAACAATTTGTCGTAGAAGCCCGTATCAGCATTTTCCCCATCCCCCGGCACGAAGACCCAGCTATTTTGCGTAGACAACTTGTCGTCTCGTTCTGTGCACATGAACTTACCTCCGTTAGCGTGACAACCATCGTACGTTTCTCCTCAGAATGGGCCAATGGCTAGCTGCATTAATTCTTTATTGAAATTTGGCGAGTTGACATCTTTCGGCTGTGCCATCTGGTAAGATACACACAAGAAACAAAATAGGTAAGCTTAAAACCAATTGAAGAAAGTTGCAAATAAAATATTTCCTTACATGCTCGGAAAACCAACGTGAAAATAGTTGTTTGTCCATTTCTTCCCAATTAGAAGGAAATTGGGCCTTCATCAACGCCTCGTGCTGCTTCTGGAAGGGCCAGACTTCGTCACAGTTGTTTAGTATGAACCAATGAGCCACCTCCATGTCGCTATTGATGAACGGCTCCGAGATTGGACCATTGTCGAATGGTCGTGCGTGTTGGGCAAATACAGATAGGGTCGCTAGATGTTGACCACCATCATCATTGTGCGATGCCCTATTGAAGGAAGTTTCAACATTTCGAAGGTACATTACACAAAATGTCAGTGTCTCATTTGCAATGTACGCCTCGGCTATAGAGCCTTCGAGATGTGTCTTGTTCCGAACGTACCGCTTGTATGTACCTAACATTCTGCAAGGAAATTTACATTATGATTCACATATATACATGATAGTATGGAAATATTATCAAATAGTAGGGATAAGTTTTACTTCTCGATTTGGTACATCCAACGATAATGCATTGGGCCAGCTAGCTTTGCCTCATCTGGCAGATGTATTAGTAGGTTCACCATTACATCAAAGAATGTAGGTGGATATATTTGCTCTAGCCGGCACAAGATGTACACAATATCCTCGTTAATTTCTTGAAGGTCAGCCTTAACCAACGATCTGGCACCTAGTATCTGGAAGAATTAAGACAAATAAATTATCATCTCAACAATACCAGACTCCAAGAAGGGTCGAATACCAATCGGAATGAGTTGTTGTAGCAAAACAGGATAGTCATGGCTCTTCATACCAGAAAAGGTCCACCGTCTGTGCTAACACTCCGGGATATTTTTCCGGAGTACTCGTCGGGAAATTTCAAACCCTACAACCATTGGAGGAATTTTTTCTTATTCTCCAGCGTAAATGTATAACTTGGATGAGCCATGATGTATTTGTCATTGACGACTTTTGGCCACAAATTAGGATGAATCCCCATTTCTTTCATGCCCAGACGAGTCTTTTTTGTCTCCTTTGACTTGCCTTCAATGGATAAAGTCGTTCCCACAACACTCTCAGCAACATTATTCTAGATGTACATAGGATCGGCGATGTGTCTGATTTTCAATTTCGACCAATATGGCAACCGAAAGAATATGATTTTTTTCGCCCAATTTTCCTGTTCGGATGGTTTCGATCCTCGTGTGATGAAGTCATGTATACTATTCTGTTTGGATAATATCTTATCACCGCACCTCTTCTTTGGTCGACCTCTTAACTCTGGTTTCCATCAAATGAGTCAGATTGCATTCGTCATCGATGATCTCAGGGCAGGAACCTTCTCGCACCCAAGTAGCATACCTTAGATGCGTGCCAAAAGAACGTTGTGTCTGGTCTACATGTCGGGAAAGCAAGATAGCCATTGGTGCTCAATCCCGACAACATACCATAAGCAGGAAAATCATTAATTGTCCACATTACGGCCGCTCGTAGGGTGAGCATTTCTCCACTGCACTTGTCATATGTTCGGACACCGTTTTCATATAGATCCACGAGCTCGTCAATCAACGGTCACAAATGCACATCGATGGAATTACTCGGAGATTTGAGCCCCGGTATCAAAGTACTGAGGATTGTGAATTCTTTCTTTTTGCATCTCCAAAGAGCCAAGTTGTACGGAACCATAACCACCGGCCAAGTTCTATAGGGCTTTGAAAAACTCCCAAACGGATTAAGCCCGTCAGTAGCGAGTCCTAATCTGACATTTCTTGGCTCCACAACAAACTCGGGATACATTTTATGAAATTCCTTCCAAGCCTCTCCATCGGCCAGATGCCTCAGTACATCATCATCAATGCGTTTATCCTTATGCCACCTCATATCACGGGCTGTGTGGGATGACATGTAGAATCTTTGTAACCTTGGCTTCAGTCGAAGATAACGCAACACCTTGTTAGAAATCTTGTTCTTTTGAAACCTAGGCTCATTGCACATACGACATTTTTCAAACTGCTCGAATTCACCGTAAAACAATGCACAGTTGTTCTTGCATGCATGGATCTTGATATACCATAAACCAAGGCCCTTCAACAACTTCTTCGAGCTATAATGATCTTTTGGCAGATAGTTGTCTTTAGGGAGCATTCGGATGATGATGTCCATCATGTGATCAAAATGCTTGTTCGTTTGATTATACTCAACTTTCATGTGCATCAACTCCACAACTGCCCCTAGAACCGAAAATGATTTACAACCGAGGTATAATTTACGCTGAGCTTCTTTCAACAATCTCTCGTAATGGAGCTCAGAGTCTTCGGGTTGCAATCTTGGCGCATCATCTTCCATATCATCTAATGCGGGAGGAAAAGTATCGGTTATAACTCAACGACTTGATCATTATCACATCGCCGATCCAAACCACTTTCGTCCTGACGGGTCCCAGCAACCGAAGATGTCGATGCGAAAAATATTTCTTCACCGTGATATATCCAGTTAGTGTAGTTATGTATGATCCCATTCCATTCCAGATGAGTTTGGACCTCATTCAACGGCATCCAACTGCAGTTGTTCCATTTACGGCACGGACACTAGATACGTCTTGTATCACTGCAATGACTATGTGCAAAGGCAATGAAGTTGTCGATCACATCCAAATACTGATAAGAAGATCTATCAAACATTTGTATCCACCCTCTGTCCATTGTGCCTGCTTTCACAACATAGAGTCAAGGTAAGTAATTGAGTTAACATTGTTCCATAACTACAATAAAATCGTAGTTGCCCGACTAGATTTTTCCCGACCAAGACAATCTCACGGGGTAATAACAAGTTGCCCGACGGATAAAAAGAATCGCCAGGTAACCTGTTGGCGGGAAGAGAAAGCCATTGGCGGGCGAAATTGGAAGGTGTTTCCTGACGATATGATCCCCCCGTCGGGTAACAATATATACAACGACGAATAATCGTCGTCGGGTAACATTTGGCATTGACTCTTGGTTGCCCGACGGAAGAAATAGACAAACAACTATTTCCACGTTGGTTTTCCGAGCTTGTAAGTCAAATATTTTATTTGCAAATTAAATTGGTTTTAAGCTTACCTATTTCGTTTCTTGTGTGTATCTTACCAGATGGCACAGCTGAAAGATTTCAACTCCCCAAATTTCAATAAAGAATTAACGCAGCTGGCCATTGGCCTATTCCGAGGAGAAACGTACGCTGGTTGTCACATTAACGGAGTTAAGTTCAGGTGCACAGAACGAGACGACAAGTTGTCTACGCAAAACTACGGGGTCTTCGTGCAGGGGGTTGGGGAAAATACTGATACGGGCTTCTACGGCAAATTGTTAACTGTGGTTAACGTGTTATAGGTAGACCGCAAGGAAGTCATTTTATTCAAGTGTCATTGGTTTGATACAAACCCAACCATCCCTGGCAATGTCATCAAAGATCAGTTATGTAACTCTATAAACACAAACACCCAGTGGTTTGAGAGTGATCCCTACATACTCGCTAGTACGGCGAAACAGGTATTCTATGTGGATGATCCAAAAGCTGGTGGTGGTTGGAGAGTAGCTGAGATGGTGAATCATAGAAACATTTGGGACTTGGATGACCGATACCATTAAGAAGATGGGGAAATAGACGATGACCAAATTGTTTACCAGGTGGATTCCTCGGCATCGACCCAAAACGTGGATGGTGTAACGACCTGCCCCGGAAACACCGGTATGACGACAGTGCGCTATGGCCGCCGAGAATCCTCCCAAAGCGAAGCCCATGGTTAACCACCTTTAACAGTGGAATCTTACCTTCACAAAGGTATTGTTAGTGAAGTCCCCATCCAAATCTCGTAGCTGCGTGTTGATGCAGCATGGGAAGGTGATAGCGTATGCTTCTAGACAACTTAAACCCCATGAGTTGAATTACCCCACACATGATTTGGAGTTAGCTGCAGTGGTGCATGCACTAAAAATCTGGCGACATTATTTGTACGGGGAGACGTGTCGGATCTTCACCGACCATAAGAGTTTAAAGTACTTGTTCACCCAAAAGGACCTGAATCTGAGGCCGAGAAGATGGCTTGATCTAATAAAGGATTATGATTGTACTATAGAGTACCATCCAGGGAAAGCCAATGTTGTGACAGATGCCTTGAGCAGGAAATCCATGGGTTCTTTGGCCCATTTGCACACAATCTACCTACCATTGTTTTTAGAGTTTCGTAGGGCGGGGATTGTATTTGACATGGATAATCAGGGGGCTTTATTGGCTAGTTTCCATCTGAGGCTTGTTCTGATTGATCGGATTATTGAGGCTCAACTCCAGGACCCGCATTATCAGGATGGAGTTGGAGGCTGGAAATAGGCAGGACTATGCGCTTAGGGATGATAGAGCCTTGGTTAGGGATGGCCGGTTGTGCGTACCGAATGAGCTGGAGCTAAAGAGGGAAATTCTTGATGAGGCTCATAGTTCGGCTTACGCTATGCATCCAGGAGGTACCAAGATGTATCATACCCTAAGGAAACACTATTGGTGGACTGGGATGAAAAGGGAAATTGCTGAGTTTGTGAGTAGATGCCTGACATGTCAGCGAGTGAAAGCAGAGAGGTAGAAACCTTATGGGGCACTTCAACCATTACCTATTCCGGAATGGAAGTGGGATAACATTACGATGGATTTTGTGTATAAACTTCCAAGGACACAGAAGGGACATGATGGGATATGGGTAATTATTGATAGACTCACGAAGTCTGCACATTTATTGCTAGTGCGGGAAGATTTTCAGATGAGTCGGTATGCCAAATTGTTCGTTGATGAGATCATACGGCTACATGGGACTCCAGACAGGGATCCTAAATTTACCTCCAAGTTTTGGCGGAGTTTGCATAAGGCTTTTGGCACTACCTTGCATTTTAGTACAGCTTTTCATCCTCAGACAGATGGTCAGTTTGAGAGGACAATCCAGGTTTTGGAGGATATGATGAGAGCTTGTGTACTGCAGTTTAAAGGGAACTGGTATTCACACCTGGCTCTAATGGAATTTGCTTATAATAATAGTTATCAATCGAGTATTGGGATGTCTCCTTTCGGGGCACTGTATGGGAGGCAGTGCATGACACCGTTATGCTGGAACGAAGTAGGTGAAAGGGAACTGTTAAACCAGAGTTGGTGGATACGATTGAGGAAAAGATAAGAATCATCAGAGAAAGGTTGAAGACAGCTCAGGATCCCCAGAAGAGCTATGCAGACCGTCGAACCAGAGATCTTGAATTTAAGATTGGAGACTGAGTGTTCTTGAAATTATCTCCTTGGAAGGGAGTGGTACGTTTTGGTAGACGAGGGAAACTGAGTCCTCGCTACATTGGTCCGTATGAGATTTTGGAGAGGATAGGACCAGTGGCATATCGTCTTGCTTTACCATCGGAATTATCTAGAGTTCATAATGTTTTCCATGTATCCTTGCTCCGGAAATATCTGTTTGATGAGTCTCACGTATTGGAAGAGCAGCCACTTGAGCTGAAAGATGATTTGACCTTTGAGGAGCAACCAGTGTAAATTTTGGATTGGAAGGAGAAGGTACTGCGTAGAAAGAGTATTCCTCTAGTTAAAGAGTTGTGGAGGAATCATAACTTGGAGGAAGCCACGTGGGAAATTACGACTTTAATGCGGGCGCAGTATCCTCATTTATTCCATGGGTAGAGTTGAATTTCGAGGACGAAATTTCTTAAGGGGGGTGGATTGTAACAACCCGAAATTTCAATTATTGGATTTACGTAAATTATTTATGTAAAATGACGATTTTACCCTTGCTTGTTAAGGGCGTGAAAATCAAATTTTGTTTCAGAACATTTTAGGTGGTGTTTTGCATACCGTTGCGTAGGTCTCGAACTCACGAGTTCGTAGACAGACGGCACGCGAGAAACGGAGTTCATGTACGAAAGTTATGGGTCTAGACGTGTAAGGGTAGTTTGTTAATTTTCCATAGAGGGGAGATATTTTTAACTACCCTAATCAGTTTAATCTGATCCACATCAATTCATTATCATCATCCTCATTCTCTCTGTGAAACACACACCCACTCGAACCCGTGCGAAAAACACCTCAAAACCCACAAATTCAACTTTTGATTCAAGGCTTTAACTTCCATTTTTGATCCACTAATCGTATTCTACTCCTTCCCACGATCACAACCGTACCAACCATCGAAGGAGAGGACCACGGGAGACACTGAACTGAGTAAAGGAATAACCGAACCTTCTGATTGATTTTTCGGCTAGCACAGGTACGTGTTTGATGTTTTAAGGTCATATTTGGATTCCTGGGTTCGAGTAGATAGATTTAGACGTAAAATTTGTGAAAATTGGTTGATTTTTGAGCAAGTTATAAAAGCTTGAAGTTTCGGCCAGAAATGGGGGATTCCGGCGGAAACCAAACAGTGGCGCCGGCAGCCGGTCGTCTTCTTCGGCGAGTCACCGGTGACCGGTCGGGTCGAGTAAACCGGTCAGGTTGAGTGAACCGGTCAGGTCGAGTGAACCTGTCGGGTCGAGTTGAACCAGTCGGGTTAAGTGAACCGATCAGGTTGAGTGAACCGGTCGGATCGAGTTGTATCGAGTGAAGCCGAGTTAGGCCGGGTTGGACCGGTCCAGGTGCGTGGGTACTGTAGCAGGAACGTGACCGACGCTTGAGGGCGCGTGTTCCGACCTTCCGTCGGCGCGTGGGGCCGAGTCTGAGGTCACGGTGGCGCGTGACAGCTAGTTTTTGACATTCCGGATCTGTTGGCGTAGGTTTTGGGTCGATCGGACGTTGTTTAGGGGTTGTTTTGGGCGTTTGAAGTTGCTGCGTTTTCTAGGCCAGCAAAGGTGGACTTCCCGGGGTTTAGGGTGTTTATATTTAAGGTTCTTATTATTAGCTGTTAATCCCGATTATTAATTTGGACAGGCGATACTACTCCAGGAACTTCAGGGGAGCGTACATTTCGGGATTGAGCTTGCTTGGACAAGTGTGTGAGTGGACTTTTATAACCAAACTGTGGACCACGAAGTATTTTCATTATACAGATTTTATGTGAGTCCAACTAAGTGGTTTTAAAGAGAAATGGAATTCTGATGGTTTCAAATAAAGTTTTTATATCATAAACTGTTTTATGTGATGCATGCATAGTTTTATAAATGGAGGGGGAAAAAGGTAATATTTCCTTGGAAAACGATTTATAAATGATTATTTTTGTCCACTCACAACTTTTGTGTTTAAACCCCCTTCAGGCTGTTAAGTTGAGTTGACGCGGACACTTCTCTCGAGGCAGAGGCATTAGTACTTTCAGCTGCGCTGTGTAGTTATACTTGAGTAGGATATCTAAATTGTACCCTTGATCCAACTTAGACGCTCTAATATTATATTGTATTTGGTTGGTCATTAATTACGGGAATTATTGAGTGCTTGAATCCCTTGTCTGACAAGTGAAAGTATTTATTATTATTATAATTTGTAAGGATTGAACGGTATTTTGGGAACCTTTCCTTAGGTTGTCAGACGGGATCAGGGTTCTTCCCGGGTTTCGAGGGGAAATTCGGGACGAGTCCTGACAGATGGAGTACGGACCAATGACATCATCTCACCAATTGTGATTGATGACATTTTTTTTTATCTTTGGGAATTAGAACAAATTGATAGTGATTCGGAGGAATCAAGTATTGTACACATATCGGATGACGAGCGTGAATGGGAGGGGGAATCAAGTATTGATTTATATGTATGTTATATGATTTCATTCACAAAAGTTTCAATTAATCTTGTATATATGTACTACTCGGTAGCTTTTCATACAATTGAGGAGACCATACATGCACTCCACAAATTACCCAACTTCAAAAGAAATGAAGATCAAAGATTTAGTCAAATATTTTGATGATAAGTCATGAAGGTCAATTTGATAAATCATGAGGGTCAATTTTTACTCACTAGTGCAATGTGAAAAAAATAGAACCCAACATTAATATTGACCAAATATGATACAACAATTTTTTATAAAAAATATTGTCCATAAAATGTTCTTTGATAATATATTTATTTATAAAAATTGTGAATAAAATTGTACAAATATTATCCATAAAATGTGCTTTGATAATATATCTAAGTCTTCAACCATGGCTTCTCTTCATCACATTCAACCATGGCTTCTCCTCTCTGTCTCTTTTTAATTCTTTCTCGATTCAATGAATGAATTATTTATTATTTGCTGGAGATTCATAAAGGCGTCCAGAACCCTTTTTGAAGTGGAAGTGAAAACTCCATATGATACCAATTTTCCCAACGAATGTATTTATAAATCCGTCGGGAATTATTTACCAAATTAAATTTACATTTATTTATTAAACAATTTTTGTAAAGTAATGTTTCCTGACGATTATTAAACATGTTACCTGACGAATCACAACATT
This sequence comes from Oemleria cerasiformis, assembly GCA_037349345.1. Classification (NCBI taxonomy): domain Eukaryota; kingdom Viridiplantae; phylum Streptophyta; class Magnoliopsida; order Rosales; family Rosaceae; genus Oemleria; species Oemleria cerasiformis. The sequence goes on from JAZGTL010000006.1 coordinate 7,220,606, forward strand.
TGGTCTTACCTGATAGATGCGTAATTATTACCCAACGACTATATGTAAAACTTTACCCGACGGATAGCTAACGGGTTACCCGACGACAGGCCTTCGCTTGTAGGTACCCGTTGAATATACATGATTAATCGTCGGGTATTATTTAGCAGATTAAATTTACATTTATTTATCAAACAATTTTTATAAATTAATGTTGCCCGACGTTTATTAAACATGTTACCCGACGGATCGCAAGAATTGGTGTTACCCGACAGATACGTAAAGGGTTACCCGACGACCGGCCTCCGCTTGTACTTACCCGACGAATATACATGAATATTCGTCTGGCATTATTTAGCATATTTAATTTACATTTATTTATTAAACAACTATTTGGAATATTACTTACAAATTGAAATTGATCGATCTAACCGTCCACATTTATGATAGGTACACATAGATCGCCTACGAGAAAAATTACCCAATTTCGAAATCTCAGGATTAGGTAACGGTGCGCGAAGATTCAACGGTTACTCAACGTATCTTCACGATCGGATGGCTTAAAATCCTCAAAACATCACAATTTTTGACGGGCGAGAGATTGGCACTTAAAAGCAAAAAATGAACGGTTAGATCTGTAAAATTCAATCGATTGAACATCAATATAACCAACACTTCGCAAAATGTATTGAAGTTTCCGTCATGAGTTTAAACTCCTTGGTCAATATGCTTGTTTTCCAATTTTCAATAACTTACAAATTGAAATTGACTGATCTAACCCTCCACATTTATGGTAGGTACCCATAGATTGCCTACGCGAAAAATTACCCAATTTGGAAATCCCGGGATTAGGTAACGGTGCGCGACAATTCAACGGTTACACAACGTTTCTTCACGATCAGACGGCTTGAAATCCTCAAAACATCATGATTTTGATGGGCGAGATCTAGGCACGTAAAAGCAAAAAATGAACGGTTAGATCTGTAAAATTCAATCGTTTGAACATCAATATAACCAACACTTCACAAAATGTATTGAAGTTTCCTTCAAGAGTTTAAACTCCTTGGTTAATATGCTTATTTCCAATTTTCAATAACTTACAAATTGAAATGGACCGATCTAACCGTCCACATTTATAGTAGGTACCCATAGATCGTCTATGGGAAAATTACCCAATTTGGAAGTCTAGGGATTAGGTAACGGTGCACGACGATTCAACGGTTACACAACGTTTCTTCACGATCGGATGGCTTGAAATCATAAAAATATCGAGGTTTTTGACGGGCGCGATCTAGGCACATAAAAGCAAAAAAAAAGAGTCCCGATGTTGATTATTCTTTCGTCGGACCTGGTTTTCAGATTAATGCTAAAAATGACATCAGAAAAGTCAAGCCCGACGAAGAAAGGAATTCATCGGGCAAAAGGTCGTCGGGCTACTTAGAAATGTCATCGGGTAACGAAAATATTTCAAAATTTACGCCTAAATTTTTGCGAAATCTCAAAATTCCAGGTAGTTTTGCCCAACGTATATTGGAACTGTTACCCGACGGTTAGCCGACCGGTGACCTGACCCGACGGAGGTTGTTAAACCATGCCCGATGAACACTGCGCCTAAATTTTTGGGAATCTCAAATGTTACGCGTTTTGTTGCCCGACAGAGTCTGAAATTATTACTCGACGGATAGCCGACCGGTGTCGTTACCCGACGTATTTTGAAAATGTTACCCGATGGATATCGACAGCTATACTTACCCGACGTATTTTGAAAAGGTTGCCCGACGGAACTTCCGCCTAAATCTTTGCAGAATCTCAAAATTACCGCCGAATATTGCCCGACGGATATTTATCAATTACCCGACATATAGTTAAAACGTTACCCGACGAATATGCAACACGTTACCCAACGAAGTTAGGAAAAAGGTTACCCGACAAATATGTAACGAATTACCCGACGAATATCCACTGCTTGTTATTACCCGACGAATCATTAAATTATAGCCCGACGAACATATACGTTGGGCAAGGTCATTCAGACAGATATATCAGACCGACTCTTCTTCTTCTTCCTTGTTCTTCATTTTCCTTATTTTCTCCGTAAACAGCAGCTCTCTGCAACTCACACTCCCGCCCGCCTCGCGCTGTTCCGGTCGCCGTAGCTCCCACCCTTTCTCTCTCTCCCTCACTCTCACCAAATTTCATCAAGGTCGAACTCATTGTCTCTTTCTCTCTCTATTGTTATTGTATATTGGTTATTGTTAATTTTGATTGGTTAAATTTTAATTTTTGTTTGGATTGAAATTGAAATTAAAATTTGGTTTGGATATTATGAAATTGTTTTGAAAAAGGAATTTAAATTTGGATTTGATAATTTCAGATGTGCATTATTGTCAAATTTGTAGATACAACAAGGGAATTATTGTCAAATTTGGATTTGGATTTGATAATTGTGATGTTTGGCATAATGTTGAAATTGATATAATGTTATGATTTTTGTTATGATTTTGGATATGAAATTTATGTGATTTTTGGATATGTGAATTTTATGAATTTTGGATATTTCAATTTTAAAAACAATTTTGTGAAATTTTGATATGGTGTATTATAAGTGAATTTTGGAAATGTGAGTTTTATAAATTTTTAATTTGTGAATTTTAGGATTTGGATATTATTGTTATATGTTTGGATTAATTTGTAAGTTTGATTTTGGTCCCGAAATTTGGATTTAAAAATTTAGGTATAATGTTGTGAATTTTGAGTTTAGTGTGTTTGGATTAATTAGTATTTTAAGTTTAATTTTCGTTTGTGTTGGATTTATTTAAAAAAATTAGAATTTGGTGGTTTTAGTTTTTAGATAACAATTTACTAATTATTACCAAAAAAAAATTATTGCTTTATTTATTTACGTTTATTGGAATTATAAAATGTTGGTTAATTTTAAATGTGATTTTGTTTTTTTTTATTTAATATTTAATATTAAAAAGGTTTGGTTTTTTTTATTTAATTAAAAATATGTTGGTTAATTTTATATTAATTAATTTATATTTGTTATTGTAGATGTCACATCGCACCTTAATCACGTCAAGGACCAGCCCCTACCCTGATCCCGTTGATGATCATGCGTCGGAGGAGGCAGCCCCTGACTCGGTTGCCTCAACAGCAGCGTCGGTTCAGTCATTGTTGTCTGTCCATCAGCGACCCGGTGCCTGATCGGCTCATCGACAGCATAGCAAGAAACGGGTGGAACCCCGTACCGACCCCCAGCCCCTACAAGACGATGTCGGAGTAGACGAAACAGGGCCTAATGTCAGAGACTCCCTAAGGGTAAGTTCATTATTTTGTTATTTAACCAACCATTTTTATTTGTTACTCATTTTATTTACCAATGTTCATCGAATTTGCAGGTAGGTCGGTGAACGTGCGCGGGATAAACCGCGGTTTGACATCCAAGAGAAATTGCAGGACAACAAAGCAAAGATACTGGTGGTGTATGTGTCGCACCTCCGGTCCGCGCCGGTCAAAATTCACAGCCTCTTGGTGCATGACATTGGTGCGATTCTTCACACCAAGTTCCTGATGATGGGGGAGACTTTCAGAACCCAAACCCTATAGGAGATCACGCGTTGTTGGGGAGAGTCATCGGTATGTGTTTTTCCCATTTTTAACAGTAATTTCATATTTTCTAATTATTTTACAAACTTTAAAAATTGATTGTAGATCAATTTTGAGTTCGACTTGGAGAACGTTGTGCTCAGTAGATCCCTGAGCCACCACTGGCAGTTACGGTACGCCTTCCCCGGAGGAAGCTCGGGCAAATCCTCCGGAGGAGTTAAACGGGCCGAAACTGCCAGGGTGGTTGTGGTTGTGCGACCATTTTGTGTCCCCCACCTATCTGGTACGTATTATCTATCTAGTTAATTGAATTATTTAATTTTTATGTTATTTTCCATTTTAAAATATAATTTTTGGTTTAACGAATGAATAGCGGAAATTTTTTCCAGAGGTGGATGCCTGGGGGCAGATGTACGCTGGACGGGGGGATCAAGAGGCTGACAAAATTCACGTAAGTTTTTTTTTAGAACATTAAACATTATTTTATAATTTGATAATTATATTTCTAATTAATATTTATTCGAATTTGTAGGAGGCGATGGAGCAAGACGTCCAGCAGACACAAGCTAAGCTCACCCAACAACATCCGGATGTCCCGTTGCAGCAGCAGCTCCCTAATCTCGAGATGTCGATCGCTATTCTGGAGCGACAACTTGGGAGGCGCCCAGGGAGGATCGTTCGGGGGGCAAGCGATGGGATTGTGCAGGATGTCTCGAGTCAGCCATCGAGTTCATCTCGGATAGGCAATCCCCGGGAGACGTCGGACCTTAGGAGAAACTTCGAGTTCCTCCAAGCCGAAAATGCTCATATAAAAGCCCAATATGCGGAGATCCAAGCCCAAAACCACCAAATCAAGATCGTCCTTGCCAAGGTCTTTGATCGTTCGGGTGACCGTGGATTGGATGACATTTTCTCACCGCCTACCCAACAGCCCCCTCAAGATCCCGGCTACATCGACCCGTCAACTACTAGTTAGAGTATAATATATGTAAAATATTGTTTTAGTATTAATGATGTAAAAACATAACATTAATTTTTATAAATATTAATTTTATTTTATTTTGATTCTTTTAATTGAAATTTTTAATTATTATTTTTTAATTATTTAATTAAATAATTTATTAATAATATATTTTAAATATTCAACGTTTGCCCGATGAACAATCAAGGCGTCGAGCATAGGAATGGAATTTTTAAAAACTGTACCCGACGAAGATTAAGAAAGTTACCCGACGAATGGGGTACAAATTTCCCAACGAATACCAAAACGTTACTCGACGGATAAGTAAAAATTTACCCAACGGATATGTAAATGGTTACCCGACGGATATGTAAAAAGTTACCCGACGTATATGTAAAACGTTACCCGACGGATAAGTAAACACTTACTCGACGGATATGTAAAAAGTTACGCGACGGATATGTAAAACATTACCCGACAGATATGTAAAACACTACCCGACGGATATGTAAATATTTACCCGGATATGTAAACAGTTACCCGACGGATACGTATCGAGTTACCCGACGAAGATTTAAAACGTTACTTGACGAATATTTGAAGGTTACCCGACGCACATTCTCTGTCGGTAATATCTTGTTGACCTTTAGGTTGCTCGACGAAGGTGTAACCGACGAACATCTCCGCCGGGCAAGGTTTAGTTGCTCGACGAACACACTATTGTCGTCGACTAACATCAAGCCCGACTGCACTAGCCCGACGCAGGTTGACCGACGGAGATTCGCCGTTTTCAGAGTTGCTCGATGACATCCTTTTGCCGGGCAAGATGGATTTTCTTGTAGTGCGTAAATAGAACAAGTTAAAATAAAAAACGATCGTCTCCTTATGCCTCCGGTGATTTAGCCCTATCCCATTCGAGAGTGCATGTTCTGTGCTGTGTATTTTGTGACCTACGACGCTAAGTTTCGATCGACGGAAATTTCGGCAACATCTCGCTACAGTTCCCCAAATGCACGACGTATATATTATAAACAAATATCTAGTATGCATTCGGAGAACATTGGGGGGATACAAACCGAATTTCCCACAATCGAAACCTAACCTCTTAGACCACCAACTACACAATATAGTTGTACACCCCCAAACTGTATGAATAAATGGACAATTCAAGAGTCGGTCAATCAACTCGATTCACTAACTCTCAAACAGGTCTAAGGTTTTTCATTGAATTTCATTATACGAAGTTAATCAACTCGATTAACTTCGCATAAACGGTTATAAAATATGAACGTATTTCACTTCGTTGGAACTAAATAAAGCGTTTTACAAAAAATATTACAACAAATTCACAAATACAAACATATATTAATTATGCATAAAACAGAGTTTACAATTTTATAATTTCCTTACATATTTTCTATTCCCCTTTTTTCCTAACATATTTTCTAATTTCTTAACATATTTTCTAATTTCAATAATTTCATTACATATTTTTTATTTTCATATTTTCCTAAAATATTTTCTAATTTCCTAACATAATTTCGAATTTTAATAATTTCATTACATATTTTTTATTTTCCTATTTTCCTAAATATTTTCTAATTTCATAATTTCCTAACATATTTTCTATTTCCCTATTTTCCTAACATATTTTCTAATTTCCAAACATATTTTCTAATTTCAATAATTTCATTACATATTTTTATATTTTCCAATTTTCTACAAAATTTTCTAATTTCCTAACAGATTTTCTATTTCCCTAATTTCCTAACATTTTTTCTAATTTCCAAACATATTTTCTAATTTCAATAATTTCATTACATATTTTTAATTTTCCTATTTTCCAACAAAATTTCCTAATTTCCTAACATATTTTATATTTTCCTAATTAAATACACCACAGCAAAATCCAAGTTGCCCGGCGAAAGGACGTCGTCGACCAACCGTAGGGATTCATCAAGCAACTCTGAAAACGGCGAATCTCCGTCGGGCTTTGATATTAGTCGACGCCAACAGTGTATTCGTCGAGCAACGTTATCTTGGCCAGTGGACTAGTTCGTCGCTGAAGTCTTCGTCGAGCAACCTAAAAGTCAACAACATATTACCGACGTACAATGTGCGTCGGGTAACCTTACAATGTTCTTCGGGTAACTATTTAAATATCCGTCGGGTAAGTTATTACATATCCATCGGGTCAATTTTTAAACGTCCGTAGGGTAATGTTATACACATCCGTCGGGTAACTTTATAGACATCCGTCGGGTAACATTTTTCACATCCGTCGGGGAATGTGTTACATATTCGTCGGGTAACGCTTTACTTATCCGTCGGGTAACATGTTCCACATTCGTCGGGTAAATTTTGAAAATTTTCCGTTTATATGCCCGACGCCTTCGCTATTCGTCGGGCAAACTCTGAATAATTAAAATATATTTTTAATAAAAAAATTAATCAAATAATAAAAAATAAAAATTTTAATTAAAAAATTCAATAAAAAGAATCAAAATAAAATAAAATTAATATTTATAAAAATTAATGTAATATTTTTACATCATTAAATATATAAAAAAAATATTTTATATATAGTACACTCTAACTACTAGTCGAGGGGTCAAATAGGCGGGATCCTGAGGGGGCAGTTGGGTGGGCGGTGAGAAAATGTCATCCAATCCACGGTCACCCAAACATTGAAGGACCTTGTCAAGGGAGGTCTTGATTTGTAGGTTTTGGACTTGAATCTCCGCGTATTGGGCTTTGATCATAGCATTTTCTGCCTCGAGGTTTCTCCAACGATCCGACGTCTCCTAGGGATTGCCTATCCGAGACGAATTGGACGACTGAGTCGAGACATCCAGCACAATCTCATTGCCCGCCCCCTAAACGACCCTCCCTGTGCGCCCCTCAAGTTGTCACTCCAGAAAAGCGATCGACATGTCGGGATTAGAGAGCTACTGCTCCAACGGCATTTTCGGATGCTGTTGGGTGAGCTCAGGTTGTGTCTGTTGGACGTCTTACTCCATCGCCTCCTACAAATTCGAATAAATATTAATTAGAAATATAATTATCAAATTAAAAAATAATGTTTAATCTTCCAAAAAATAAACTTACGTGAATTTTGTCAGCCACTTGAACCCCCCGTCCAGCGTACACTTGCCCCCAGGCATCCACCTCTAGGAACATTGACCCGACGATGCGCCGATCCTCCTGTCGGGCCAATAAGGATCGCGACCCCCCGTGGTGGTTGAATTTCTTCACTCCCGGTTCGATGTGTTTACAATCGATTTCCGCTATTCATTTGTAAAACCAAAAATTAAATTTTAAAATGGAAAATAACATAAAAATTAAATAATTTAATTAACTAGATAGATAATACGTACCAGATAGGTGGGGGACACGAAATGGTCGTACAACCACAACCACCCTGGCAGTTTTGGCCCGTCCAACTCCTCCGGAGGATTTGCCCGAGCTTCCTCCGGGGAAGGCCAAGTCAAGAAGTACTTGTGGAGCTCGTACTTCCAATCGGCGTATCGTAACTGCCAGTGGTGGCTCATGTATCTATTGAGCTCGACGTTATCCAAGTCGAACTCAAAATTTATCTGTAATCAATTATTAAAGTTAGTAAAATAATTTAAAAATATGAAATGAATGTTAAAAATGGGAAAAAAAACATACCGATAACTCTCCCTAACAACGCGAGATCTCCTCCGGGGTTTGGGTTCTGAAAGTTTCCCCCATCATCAGGGACTTGGAACGAAGAATCGCACCAATGTCATGCACTAGGAGGCTGTGAATTTTGACCGGTGCAGACCGGAGGCGCGACACGTACACCACCAGTATCTTTGCATTTGTTGCCCTACAAATCTGCTTGGATGTCAAACCGCGGTTTATCTCGCGCACGTTCACCGACCTACCTGCAAATTTGATGAACATTGGTAAATAAAATGAGTAACAAATATAAACGGTTGGTTAAATAAAGAAAAATAATGAACTTACCCTTAGGGAGTGCTCCGACATTAGGCCATGTTTCTTCTACTCCGACGTCGTCCTGTGGGGGCTGGGGGTCGGTATGGGGTTCCCCCCATTTCTTGTTATGTTGTCGACGTGCTAATCGGGCACCGGGTCGCTGATGGACCGACATCGATGACTGAATCGATGCCGATGTTGAGGTAACCGAGGTAGGGTCTGCCTCCTCCGGCGCATGATCATCAATAGGATTAGGGCATATGGGGGTCCTAGATGTGATTAAGGTGCGTTGCGACATCTACAATAATAAATATAAATTAATTAATATAAAATTAACTAACATATTTTTAATTAAATAAAAAAAAACCAAACATTTTTAATATTAAATATTAAATTAAAAAAATCATAACAAAATAACATTAAAAATTAACCAACATTTTATAATTCTAATAAACGTAAATAAATAAAGGAATTATTTTTTTTAGTAATAATTAGTAAATTGGTATCTAAAAACTAATACCACCAAATTATAATTTTTTTAAATAAATCCAACACAAACGAAAATTAAACTTAAAAAACTAATTAATCCAAACGTACTAAACTCAAAATTCACAACATTATACCTAAATTTCTAAATCCAAATTTCGGGACCAAAATCAAACTTACAAATTAATCCAAACATATAATAATAATATCCAAATCCTAAAATTCACAAATTAAAATTTTATAAAACTCACATTTCCAAAATTCACTTATAATACACCATATCAAAATTTCACAAAATTTTTTTTAAAATTCAAATACCCAAAATTCATAAATTCACATATCCAAAATTCACATAAATTTCATATCCAAAATCATAACAAAAATCATAACATTCTATCAATTTCAACATTATACCAAACATCAAAATTTCAACAAATCTTCAACTATTATATATACATTAACAATAACAATTATATATACATTAATATTAACATTAACAATAACAATAACAATAACAATAACAATTAACATTATATATACATTAACATTAACAATTAACAACAACAATATCCAATTTCGTAATTTCTTTTTTCAAATCAAAATTAACAATTAACCAATATATACATTAACATTAACAATAACAATAAACCAATAACAAATATATATATATATCCAAATATATATACATTAACATTAACAATAACAATATCCAATGTCATAAAACAAATTTCAAATCAAATTTAACAATAACTCGGTGAGAGATCGGTCCGGCGAGGGGAGCGGCGGCGACGGCAAAGCTCGCTGAGAGAGAGGCGGCGTCTTTGACTGCTGGGGCGGCGGATGGAGGGAGAGCGAGAAATAGTGGCGTGGTTCTGATATTCAAACGAAACAGAGAGCAAATTGGGAGAGAAACAAAGAGAAATCGAGAGCAACGGAGGAACTGCAGAAAATGAAGAACAAGGAAAAAGAAGAAGAGTCGGTTTGATATATCTTTGTGGTTAACATTGCCCGACGAACGGGTTCATCGGGCAAAGCTTTAATGATTCGTCAGGTATTAACAAACGGTGGATATTCATTGGGTATCTCATTCGGTATCCGTCGGGTAACATGTACACTATCATCGTCAGGTAACATGTTCGATATCCGTCAGGTAACATGTTTCATATCCGTCGAGTTAATTTAAACATATCCGTCTGGCAATATTAGGCGATAACTTTGAGATTGTGCGAATATTTGGGCGAAAATTCCGTCAGGCTAAATTGTATAACATCCGTCGGGTAAGCACAACGCTCGAAAATCTGTCGGGTAAGAGTTTCAATCTCCGCCGGGTGAGCACAACGGTCGGCAATCTGTAGGGTAAGATTTTCAACCTCCGTCGGGCAACAAAATGCTGGACTTTTGAGATTCCGAGAAATTTAGGTGCAGTGTTCGTCGGGCATAATTCAAAGCCGTCGTCGGGTAAGACCACCTATCGGCAGTCCGTCAGGTAACATTTCGAATATTCGTCGGGTTACACTACGCGAGAAATTTGAGATTTCTAGAAATTTTTAAAAAATTGCCGGTTTTATTAGAGTTACCCGACGCCGTACCAAATGTAGCCCGACGGTTGTTGGCCCAGCGAATGCCTTTATTCGTCAGATAGGACTTTTCTGATGTCGTTTTTACCATTAATCTGAAAAGCAGGTCCATCGAAAGAATAATCAACATCGGGACCGTTCAAATTTTGGTTTTACATGCCTAAAGCCCCATCTATCGTTATTGTGATATTTTGAGGAATTCAAGTCGTCCAATCGTGAAGAAACGTTGCATAACCGTTGAATCGTTGTGCACCGTTACCTAATCTCGGCATTTCCAAATTGGGTACTTTTTCGTGTAGGCGATCTATGGGTACCTACCATAAATGTGGATGGTTAGATCGGCCAATTTCAATTTTTAAGTTTTTGAAAATCGGAAAACAAGCATATTGACCAAGGAGTTTAAACTTTTGATGGAAACTTCAATACATTTTGCGAATTCTTGGTTCTATTGATATTCAAACGATTGAATTTAACCGATCTAACCTTTCACTTTGTGGTTTTACGTGCCTAGATCTCGCCCATTGAAAATCTTGATGTTTTGAGGATTTCAAGCCGTCAGATCGAGAAGAAACGTTGTATAACCGTTGAATCATCGCGCACCGTTACCTAATCCTTGGATTTCCAAATTGGTTAATTTCTCGCGTAGGAGATCTATGGGTACCTACCATAAATGTGGACGGTTAGATCGGTCAATTTCAATTTTTAAGTTTTTTAAAAATCGGAAAACAAGCATATTGACCAAGGAGTTTAAACTCTTGATGGAAACTTCAATACATTTTGCGAATTTTTGGTTCTATTGATATTCAAGCGATTGAATTTGACCGATATAACCGTTCAATTTGTGGTTTTACGTGCCTAGATCTCGCTCGCCAAAAAGTTTGATGTTTTGAGGATTTCAAGCCGTCCGATCGTGAAGAAACGGTGTGTAACCGTTGAATTGTCGCGTACCGTTACCTAATTCCGGAATTTTCAAATTAGGTAATTTTTCGCGTAGGCGATCTATGGGTACCTACCATAAATGTGAACGGTTAGATCAGTCAGTTTCAATTTGCAAGTAATTTTAAAATGTTGTTTAATAAAAACATGTAAATTTGTTCTGCTCAATCATTACCCGACGATTATTCATGTATATTCGTCGGGTAAAACGTTAAATATCCGTTGGGTAACATGTTAATTATCGTCGTCGGGTAATAGTTAAATGTCTGTCAGGTAACACCCATTGGTGTGGTCCGTCAGGTAACCCGTACCATTTCCGTCGGGTAAAGTGTTAAATATAGTCGTCGGGTAACAGTTACGTATCCGTCGGGTAACATGTTAATTGTCCGTCGGGCAACATTAATTTAAACAAATTGTTTATTAAATTAATGTAAATTTAATCTGGTAAATAATTATTTATAAAAATATTATCAAAGCACATTTTATAGACAATATTTTTTATAAAAAATTACTGTATCTTCTTATTTGGTCAAGATGAATGTTGGTTTCTATTTTTTTCACATTGCACTAAAGAGTAAAAATTGACCCTCATTATTTATCAAATTGACCTTCATGACTTATCATCAAAATATTTGACTAAATCTTTGATCTTCATTTATTTTGAAGTTGCCTATTTTGTGGAGTGCATGTATGGTCTCCTCACTTTAAGAAAGTAAAAAAATTATTTTTGTGAATGAAATCATACAACATACATATAAATCAAATTTATTGATTTGAACATGGATATTACATATATGAATGAAATTTCGAATTTACGACTTTCATTCAGATTCGCTTTCCTCCTCCCAATCACGCTCGTCATCCGATATGTGTATAGTACTTGATTCCTCTGAATCACTTTCAATTTGTTCTAATTCCCCCATATCAACAAAAATGTCATCAATCGCAATTGGTGGGATGATGTCATTGGTCCGTACTCCATCCATGTTTTTGGTGGATGCCGATGAATCCACCTGGTAAATGATTTGGTCATCGTCTATTTCCCCATCTTCTTCATGGCATCAGTCATCCAAGTCCCAAATGTTTCTATGATTCACCATCTCAGCTACTCTCCAACCACCACCAGCTTTTGGATCATCCACATAGAATACTTGTTTCACCGCACTAGCAAGGATGTAGGGATCACTCTCAAACCACCGGGTGTTTGTGTTTATAGAGGTACATAACTGATCTTTGATGACACTGCCTCGGATAGTTGGGTTGGTATCAAGCCAATGACACTTGAACAAGACGACTTCCTTGCGGTCGGCGTATAACACCTTAACCACAGTTAACAATTTGCCGTAGAAACCCCTATCAGCATTGTCGTCTTGTTATGTGCAACCAAACTTAACTCTGTTAATGTGACAACCAGCGTAAGTTTCTCCTCGGAATAGGCCAATGGCCAGTTGCATTAATTCTTTATTGAAATTTGGCGAGTTTACATCTTTCAGCTGTGCCATCTGGTAAAATACACACAAGAAACGAAATAGGTAAGCTTAAAACCAATTTAAGAAATTTTGAAATAAATTTTTTGACTTACATACTCGGAAAACCAACGTGGAAACAGTTGTTTGTCCATTTCTTCCCAATTAGAAGGAAATTGACCTTGATTAACCCCTCGTGCTGCTCATGGAAGGGCCAGACTTCGTCACAGTTGTTTAGTATGAACCAATGAGCCACCTCCATGTCGCTATTGATGAACGGCTCCCAGATTGGACCAGTTCCAAATGGTCGTGCGGGTTGGGCAAATACAGAGAGGGTCTCCGGACGTTGACCACCATCGTCGTTGCACGACGCCCTACTGAATGCAGTTTCAACATTTCAAAGGTACATTGCACAAAATGTCAGTGCTTCATTTGCAATGTACGCCTCGGCTATAGAGCCTTCGGGACGTGTCTTATTCCGAACGTACCGCTTGTACGTACCTAACATTCTGCAAGGAAATTTACAATAAGATTCACATATATACATGATAGTAAGGAAATATTATCAAATTGCAGGGATAAGGTTTACCTCTCGATTGAGTATATCCATCGATAATGCACCGGGCCAGCTAGCTTTGGCTCATCCGGCAGATGTATTAGTAGATGCACCATTACAGCAAAGAATGCAGGTGGATATATTTTCTCAAGCCGGCACATGATGCACACAATATCCTCGATAATTGCTTGAAGGTCCCCCTTAACCAACGACCTGCCACATAGTATCTGGAAGAATTGAGAAAAATTAACTATCGTCTCAACAACACCCGCCTCCAAGAAGGGTCGAATACCAATCGGAATGAGTCGTTGTAGCAAAACATGATAGTCATGGCTCTTCATACCAGAAATGGTCCCACCGTCCGTGCTAACAATCCGGGATATGTTACCGGCGTACCCGTCAGGAAATTTCACACCCTGCAACCACTTCAGGAATTTTCTCTTAATGTCCGGCGTAAATGTATAACTTGGATGAGCCATGATGTATTTTCCATTGACGACTTTTGGCCACAAATTAGGCCGAATCCCCATCCATTTCTTTCATGCCCAGACGAGTCTTTTTTGTGTCCTTTGACTTTCCTTCAATGGGTAAAGTCGTTCCTACAACACTCTCAACAATATTCTTCTCGATGTGCATAGGATCGGTGATGTGTCAGATTTTCAACTTCGACCAATATGGAAACCGAAAGAATATGTTTTTTTTCGTCCAATTTTCTTGTTCAGCTGGTTTCAATCCTGGTGTGACGAAGTCATGTATACTGTTCAGTTTGGATAATATCTCATCACCGGGCCTCTCCTTTGGTCGACCTCTTAACTATGATTTACCATCAAATGAGTCAGATTGAATTTGACATCGATGATCCCAGGGCAGAAACCTTCTCGCACCCAAGTAGCATACCTTAGATGCGTGCCAAAAGGACGTTGTGTCTGGTCCACATGTCAGACAAAAAGATAGCCCTTGGTGCTCCATCCAGACAACATACCATAACCAGGAAAATCATTAATTTTCCACATTACGTCCGCTCATAGGTTGAACATTTCTCCACTGCACTTGTCGTATGTTCGGACACCATTCTCCCACAGATCCACGAGCTCGTCAATCAATGGTCGCAAATACATATCGATTGAATTACTTGGCGATTTGGGCCCCGGTATCAAAGTACTGAGGATTGTGAATTCTTTCTTCATGCATCTCCAAGGAGGCAAGTTATACGGAACCACAACCACTGGCCAAGTGCTATAGGGCTTTGTAAAACTCTCAAACGGATTAAACCCATCAGTGGCGAGCCCTAATCTGACATTTCTTGGCTCTGCAGAAAACTCGAGATACATTTTATCAAATTCCTTCCAAGCCTCTCCATCGGCCGGATGCCTCAGTACATCATCATCAATGCGTTCATCCTTATGCCACCTCATATCACAGGATGTGTGGGACGACATGTAGAATCTTTGTAACCTTGGCTTCAATGGCAAATACCGCAACACCTTTTTACGAATCTTGTTCTTTTGTAACCTAGGGACATTGCACACTGGACATTTGTCAAGCTGCTCGAATTCACCGTAAAACAATTCACAGTGGTTCTTGCATGCATGGATCTTGATATAACCTAACCCAAGGCCCTTCAACAACTTCTTCGAGCTATAATGATCTTTTGGCAGACAGTTGTCTTCAGGGAGCATTCGGATGATGATGTCCATCATGTGATCAAAATGCTTGTTCGTTTGATTATACTCAACTTTCATGTGCATCAACTCCACAACTGCCCCTAGAACCGAAAATGATTGACAACCGGGGTACAATTCGCGCTGAGCTTCTTTCAACAATCTCTCGTAATGGAGCTCAGAGTCTTCGGGTTGCAACCTTGGCGCATCATCTTCCATATCATCTGATGCGGGAGGAAAAGCATCGGTTAATAACTCAACGACTTGATCGTTATCACATCACCGATACAAACCACTTTCGTCCCGACGGGTCCCGGGAACCGAAGATGTCGATGCGAAAAATATTTCTTCACCTTGATAGATCCAATTAGTGTAGTTGTGTACGATCTCATTCCATTCCATATGAGTTTGGACCTCATTCAACAACATCCAAATGCAGTTGTTACATTTACGGCACGGACACCTGATACGTCTTGTATCACTGTAATGACTACGTGCAAAGGCAATGAAATTGTCGATCTCATCCAAATACTGATCAGAAGATCTATCAAACATTTGTATCCACCCTCTGTCCATTGTGCCTGCTTTCACAACATAGAGTCAATGTAAGTAATTGAGTTAAAATTGTCCCGTAAATAGAACAAGTTAAAATCAAAAGCAGCTCTTCTCCTTATGCCTTCGGTGATTTGGCCCTATCCCATTCGAGAGTGCACGTTCTGTGTTGTGTAGTTTGCGACCTACGAGGCTAAATTTCGATCGAGGGAAATTTCGACAGCATCTCCCTACAATTCCCCAAATGCACGACGTAGATATTATAAACAAATATCTAGTATGCATTCGGAGAACATTGAGGGGATACAAACCGAATTTCCCACAATCGAAACTTAACCTCGTAGACCGCCAATTACACAACACATAGTTGCGCACCCCCAAACTGTCCGAATAAATGGATAATTCAAGAGTCAGTCAATCAATCTGATTCGCTGACTCTCAAACGTGTCTAAGGTTTTTCATTGAATTTCATTATACGAAGTTAATCAACTCGATTAACTTCGCATAAACGGTTATGAAATATGAACATATTTCACTCTGTCGGAACTAAATAAAGCGTTTTACAAAAAATATCACAACAAATTCACAAATACAAACATATATTAATTATGCATAAAACAGAATTTACAATTTTATAATTTCCGTACATATTTTCTATTTCCCTATTTTCCTAACATATTTTATAATTGCCTAACATATTTTCTTTTCAATAATTTCATTACATATTTTTTATTTTCATATTTTCCTAAAATATTTTCTAATTTCCTATCATATTTTCTATTTCCCTAATTTCCTAACATATTTTCTAATTTCCAAACATAATTTCGAATTTTAATAATTTCATTACATATTTTTTATTTTCCTATTTTCCTAAAATATTTTCTAATTTCATAATTTCCTAACATATTTTCTATTTCCCTATTTTCCTAACATATTTTCTAATTTCCAAACATATTTTCTAATTTCAATAATTTCATTACATATTTTTATATTTTCCTATTTTCTAACAGAATTTTCTAATTTCCTAACATATTTTCTATTTCCCTAATTTCCTAACATTCTTCCTAATTTCCAAACATATTTTCTAATTTCAATCATTTCATTACATATTTTTAATTTTCCTATTTTACAACAAAATTTCCTAATTTCCTAACATATTTTCTATTTTCCTAATTTCATAACATATTTTCTATTTTCATATTTTCCTAACAAATTCTAAATAATTTCTACACATTTTCCACAATAAATACAAAATTTCCTAACACAATTATATCCAACATTCTTATCAAAATTAAATTGAGAGGTAAACACACATACCTTTTTATAAGTATTCCTTCAAATCAACCACAAAATTCCTACAACACAAAACATAATTAATTCCTAATCAAAAATCAAAATTTCGAAACTAAAAAAAATAAAATGTTCAAACCTTAATATTTGATATTTGGTGATTGATAGAGAAAAAGGATTTGATTGGTAGAGAAAATAGAGTGAGTGAGTGAGAGATTGAGAGAGAGAGCAGAGAAGTGCTGAAGCAGAGAGGAGGAAGAAGAAGAATATAATATATTTTCTATTTTCATATTTTCCTAACAAATTTTCTAATTTCCACAAATTCTAAACAATTTCTATACATTTTCCACAATAAATACAAATTTTTCTAACATAATTATATCCAACATTCATAACAAAATTAAATTGAGAGGTAAACACACATATCTTTTTATAAGTATTCCTTCAAATCGACCACAAAATTCCTACAACACAAAACATAATTAATTCCTAATCAAAAATCAAAATTTCAAAACTAAAAAAATTACAATTTTCAAACCTTAAAATTTGATATTTGGTGATTGATAGAGAAAAAAGATTTGATTGGTAGTGAAAATGGTGATGAGATGATAATGTTAGGTAGAGAATGAGAGTGAGTGAGTGAGAGACTGAGAGAGAGAGCACAGAACTGATGAAGCAAAGAGGAGGAAGAAGAATAAGAAGAAAAGAAGGAGTCTCGGGTATTTAGTATGTTTAGACTGTTACCCGACGAATCACATTCGCAGGGCAATCTTTAATTATTCATCGGGCAATATAGAGTCAACGTCAAGTGTTACCCGACGACGATTATTCGTCGTTATAATATTGTCCGACGGGAGGTACATATCATCGGGCAACACATTCCTATTTTGCGCGCCAACGGCTTGCTCTTTCCGCCAACAGGTTACCCGGCGAGTCTACCTATCCGTCGGGCAAAAGATTCTTACCCAGCGATATTGTCTTCGTCGGGCAAATTCTAGTCGGGCAACATCGTTATTCTTGCAGTGGTTGTGTGGATGAGTAATTAAAGAAAATAGAGATGAGTTTTGCATAAATAAGAGACATATACGTACGATTCCTAACAAGTGCTTCTTAAGTGCTTTTTAGAGAAGCCACTAAACGACCGCTTAATTATTTAAAGCTTTGCAAGACCTTGAGCAAACACAGAAGCAAAACCTTGCATCTCATTCTTTTCCATAACGAGCCCAACTTCCACTCCTCCATCTCCATCCTCAGATTCTGAAACTGACATCGCTCCCGTCCTTTCTATCGAAACGATCTCCACCTTCTTTGGTCTACCCCATCCAAAATCCGTACCATAAATCTCAAACCGAGCCGAACCGGCAATCGTAAGTAGGACCGGCCCAGAAGCCCCAGATGAGTACATTATTGGAATCAAATCCTTTGCCCCATCCCAAACACTTGCCGAATTCACAATCTTGACGGCTTTATTAATCGCATTGACTGCAATCACCAACCCTTCGTCTCCCAAAAGCCCTTCAGTTTGATCTGTAAATGCCAAACTTAAAGCTACGCAGTTTCCGACGTAGTTTGTCGGAATCGGAGGGTTTAAGCGTGACCTACAGTCGATGGAAAAGGCGAAAACTACATGTGCTTGTGCCGCCTTTGCTTTGCAAACCCATGTGTACGCGCATGTCACAACAAATGTTGATAGCGATCGAACCAATTGATGATCATATTGTTGTTGTTTAGTGATGAAATCTTTTAGGGTTTGTATGTTGGCACGTGTGAGCACAAACGTGCCTCGAACTGATGATGACTTGTCGGGGAGAGCTGATGAAGCAAATTTGGAAGCAACCTTCAAGCTTCTGTTGTTGGGTCGGTCCAAATTTAGAAGCTGGTTTGAGCAAATTGGTTCGAGGCCTTCCGGGGCTTGGATCACCCTCCTGTCAAAAAATGGTTTGAGCTGGTCCGGCAACGAAACGACGACATTATTGAAGCAAAGTTGATGATGATCATGTTTGCATATGTG
Source organism: Oemleria cerasiformis (assembly GCA_037349345.1). NCBI lineage: Eukaryota > Viridiplantae > Streptophyta > Magnoliopsida > Rosales > Rosaceae > Oemleria > Oemleria cerasiformis. The sequence goes on from JAZGTL010000006.1 coordinate 7,239,653, forward strand.
GGCCCATGATTTCACGAACATGGTCGATGTCTTGCCGTCTAGGATTGCATGATGCATGGATGTTCCAATGCAAAAGCCACGGTCGGGAAATATGGTGACTTGGAATGCCATGGCGGCAGCTTTTTCATCAGAGGCTGTTAGATCGGGCACCAGAGGATGATAGTCTTTGGCTTTGATATCAAAATCGTTCTTTTTTGAAATTAAATGGTCGAAATAATGGTGATCATCGGAGTTAGCAATTCTGAGTGAGACGGTGTCGCCGTGGACATATGTGAGAAGGGGTTTGGGTGAGTGCGCGGGCCAAATGACGTTTCCGGCGAGAGGTAGAAAGTGTTGGAGGGTGAGAGAGAGGGAGGTCTTGAGGTTTGGAACGAGGATGGAATCGAAGAAAGATGGGTTGTTGATGAATTTGGAGGAGGGGATTTTGTAGAAGAAAAGGCGTTGAACGGGTGGAAATCTTAGCCAAGTTAAATCAAATATGGTTAGAGGAAGGGAGTCCGGTGGCGGCGGTAGCGTGGTTGTGTCCGATGAGCCTGCAGGTGGTGGTTGTAGTGGAGCTACCTTGCAAACCTCCACTAGTTTCACTGTGAAATTTGGGTGTGACATTATAGAGAAATCTAAGAAAGGAAAGGAGACTTAGATAGCAGCTAGGTTCAGTTTGAGCTAATAATAACCAACTGAAAATGAGCACGTACATATATAAGGACATGCAATTTGTGATAAGAATGCCTCCACGTCCAAAAATCCAAATGACACGTTCATTCCATATGAAAATACATGTGGTGGACGTGCTTCTAGCCACATTTGACATAAAACAAAAAGAACATATATTTGGAAGAAAAAAAAAATAATCCAAGAATATTAATTAGATATGGTGATTATGCATATTGAATGTCAACTTTATTTTTTACGATAGTCGAATTTGAAATTTTTTACTATACAGTTGGATGAGTAAGAATATAATTACTAAGAGTTGGATTCGAGACTTCCTACTATATAGTGGGATAAGTAAAAATATTACCAACGAGAGTAGAACTCGAGACTTTCCACTGTATAATGAAAGAAATCATGGAACCTTATTCAATTGAGAGTAGGTTAGTGTAACAATGGAATTTAGGTATGAATGTTAGTGATGAGGAATAAGATTCACAGTTCAAACAAGAGAATAAAAAGAGAGAAAGTTATGAGAGTAAATTTGGTAATCTTTATTATGTAAAATATTTCAATCCATTGAATAACTCTCACATTCACTTTATATACTAAGACTAATACAATGACTTAATACAATAACTTAATATTGCTAACATCCCCCCTCAATCTCATGTGGAGAAGCTCCATTATGAGATTGGGACAACACAAGACAATATGAGCAACAACAGCAGTAACAACAACCCAAAGCACCAGCAACGCAACACATCAATGGAAAGAACAATCTGATCAGGGCAATATCAGCAAAAGCAACAGCAGGCATAGTCAGGGCATGAAAATGTACCACCATCAATCTCTGCAGCAAATTAGTAGAGTCCACAACAGCTCAGACATGAAAATGCAGCTCATACCAGAGTGCATCAGCACATACCAAAATCAACGAACTCAACTCAACCAGTATATCTCAGCATCAACAATGAACCCCACACAACACCACAATGCACAGCAGCCCCACTCAATAATAGGCCAAAAAACCACATCAGCGCAGCAAGCAAACCCCACACTAACGAGCACAGAAAGCAGTAGTCACCAGCAAACAACTCAACTCAGCCCAAAACAATCTGACTGCTAGTCCAAAATATACAAACACACAACTCATTCATGATAACTCAGTAGCATACCCCAAACACAGCAGCATCAGTAAAACGCAGTATCATCCATTCCAATACAATTTGTCAAACACAATAGCTGAGGGCAAGCATCTCATCCCAGATTAAAACATAACTCAAGTTCCCAGCACAGAAAGCAGATAGACTGAGAACAAATTCACTGAACAAAAGTGCTCAAATCACAAAGAAGACATGGAGGACAAGATTTAAGTGAGGCAGACAAGCAAGATGGAAGAATTGAAGAAAGGAAAATGAGGCAGAATCAATTTCAAGAATCAGATAGGCAAAATCATGCCACATCCATAAGAGACAGAACCGCATCCATAAGCCATCCAGATACGCAAACATGCCTAGGATAACCGTGAAAATATTTTGGGTTCATCCCAGAATGCATCACCAAATTAATAGCTCATCTCATACACAAATCAATATAACTCAGACACTAACCAATAGTTCATATCAGAATACATCACCACAGAGCAAACACAATCACAGCAGCACAACTCACACTTCACAATAGTAGCAAGATACAATTAGCAGTAAACACCAGTCTCACAGAAGAAGATCAGAGGCATATGGGGCCAAAACACAGCAGAAAGCTGAACAGATATTCTCCAGCATACTCAGACATAAGTCATTCCAGGACAATTTGACACAACACAATATGGCAGTCCAGAATTCAACCGCAATGACCAAAATTATCACTCATCTCAAACCAATTGCATCAGCATATTACAGACATCATATCATCAGCAGAAACCAGAATGCAATCATTCAACTCAAATAGGATAACTCAGCTCATTTCATGATTTAACACGAAGATATTGCGAGCCTTTTCTTGTGCGAATTTGGCTTGATTCTTCGATCTAATTCTTCTATTTTCAATGTCTTCTTCGGTCTGATTCTTGCCTTCAATCTTGCCTATTCTTGTTCTTCGATTCTTGCTTCTTCTTGATTCTTCGACTCTCTCAAATTTCTTCTTCGGTCTCAAATTCTTCTTCTTCGGTCTCAAATTCTGATCTTCGATCTTTGATTCTTCTTCTTCTTCGGTCTCAATTTCTATTGAATTTTTCTACTATAACATATTCTTTCTTTTCTATCTCAAATTCTGCCTTCAAGCTATCTGCTTTCTTGTTGAGCTGAGTTAATTGTTGCACTAAGGTGTATTGTTTGAGCTGAGTTCTCCTGTCTGGATGACCTGCAGTCTTGTATTAGTGTTAGTATATAAAGTGAATGTGAGACTCATTCAATGTATTGAGATATTTTACATAATGAAGATTACCAAACTTACTCTCATAAATTTCTCTCTTTTCCTTCTCTTGTTTGATCTGTGAATCTTATTCCTCATCACTAACATTCATACCTAAATTCCATTGTTACACTAACCTACTCTCAATTGAATAAGGTTCCATGATTTCTTTCATGGTATCAAAGCTACAAAGCTAATAGCTTGTGATCTTGATATTTTTTTGCTTCCGTTGCTATGTAGATTTTTAGCTTTTGTTTTCAATTTCTGTTTACCAAAAATATTATGCCTTGATTTCAATTTCGATGGCTGTGACTCTTCTGTGAAACCTTCACGATTCAGTCTCTGCTGCTTCGAATCCTCAAGCTTCAACTTCTGATTCAAGTCTCGGCTCTCTCTGCGATTCTGCACTGGAGACTTGTTCGATTGAAATTGGTACAGGTTTTGACCTAGATTTTCTAGTTCTTGACATCGATCGTGAATCTTCATCAAACCTGCTCATCTGCGATTGCCTCTGCTTCGCTCTTGCTTTCTTACGATGGCTTCGTGTTCTCCGATCCATTGCGGCTGCGATTTCCTGCAATCTTCAAGTTCTGTTTCGGTCTCGACTTCTTCTCCAGTTTTGCATAGAAAATTTGTGCGATTGATTTTGCAATTGAAATGCTCATCCTCTTTATTCTGCTCTTCGACTGCGGTGGCTTCGTCTTCTCAGTTACTTCAGCTTCTCAGACTTCTTCGACCTTGGAGTTCAGTTATCCCAACTCTTATTTACAAGTCTCCAGTGCAGAATCGCAGAGAGAGCCGAGACTTGAATCAGAAGTTGAAGCTTGAGCATTCGAAGCAGCAGAGACTGAGTCGTGAAGGTTGCACAGAAGAGTCACAGCCATCGGAATTGAAATCAAGGCATAATATTTTTGGTAAACAGAAATTGAAAACAAAAGCTAAAAATCTACATAGCAACGGAAGCAAAAAATATCAAGATCACGAGCTATTAGCTTTGTAGCTTTGATACCATGAAAGAAATCATGGAACCTTATTCAATTGAGAGTAGGTTAGTGTAACAATGGAATTTAGGTATGAATGTTAGTGATGAGGAATAAGATTCACAGATCAAACAAGAGAAGGAAAAGAGAGAAAGTTATGAGAGTAAGTTTGGTAATCTTCATTATGTAAAATATCTCAATCCATTGAATGACTCTCACATTCACTTTATATACTAACACTAATATAATGACTTAATATTGCTAACATATAATAGAATGAATAAGAATATCAAATAATAATAATGACTCTGATAATACATTTCGAACTAAATTAAGCACATACTCTATATTAATATCAATATCATTTTTAGCTAGTAATAAATGGAGTATTGCCCCATATAAACATATATCTCCCTTAATTCCAATGTTATTATTTATTTATCAAAGAAAAAAAGTTCTTATTAGACAAGCAATTAAGCATTACCAAACGGTGGCTTAATAATTCAAAGGTTTGCAAGACCTTGAGCAAACATAGAACCAAAAGCTTGCATCTCATTCTTTTCCATAACCAACCCAATAACTTCCACTCCTCCATCTCCATCCTCAGATTCTGAAATTGGCATCGCTCATGTCTTTTCTATCGAAACTATCCCCACCTTCTTTGTGTTGGAAAGGTCGAAGATCAGAGAAAGACGATTTTCAGAAGATAAGAGATAGAGTTGCACAGAAAAGAAGGCATTAGGATAAAATTAGATTTTACTATTTTTTTGTAAGTTTAAAGAGTTTAAATTTGGATAACTATAGAAACAAGTTTTCAAAATATATCAAACATGTCACTTAATGCTATGAGCTAGCAATTGTTTCTGCATATATTATATGAAAGATCTCGAATTCTACATGTCACTTAATGCTATGAGCTAGCAATTGTTTCTACACATATTATATGAAAGGTCTCGAATTCTACTATCGTGTATATTTAGAGGACTTAGGTGAATGGAGGACGTTTTGTAGGTGCAATATTTATGGACCATTTGTCTCTGCTTCACTTAGGTGCATGGAGGACGTTTTGCAGGTGCAATATTTACGGACCATTAATTTGTCTCTGCTTCACTTAGGAGCATGGAGGATGTTTTGTAGGTGCAATATTTATGGACCATTTGTCTCTGCTTCACTTGCTTGTGCGTACAACTCTATTATTGCACTAATCAGTACGTGCAACTCTATTATTGCACCCCATTTATGCCTTGTCTCAATCCATTTCATCATATTCACATGCACTTGTCGGAAACATATATGTAGACAACAATTCAATGCTCTGATTTAAATAATTCAATGCTCTGATTTAAATAATTCAATGCTCTGGTTTAAATAATTCAATGCTCTGATTTAAATAATTCAATGTTTCTTCATTTTCTCCATCTGTTTTTAAGTACATGCCGTTAATTCTATTTTATTAAGATTAAATTAAAATTTCAGTAAAAGACATAATATCGTATTAATCTCTTTGAATTTTACTTCACAAAACTAAGGGGGTGTATTGAATTCATATTTATACAAATAATTGTAAAAAATTTTGAAGTGATCAAGTTTTACAAATTTATTAAGTTTTATAAATTTTTACAGAGTTAATAACGGAATTATATAGAGTTACATGACATAGTTTTGCAGTATATCGTGATTGAGTTTTGCAGAAAATGATATTGAGTTATATAAGTTGATGAATATTTTTTTGAAGAATTTTATAATCAAATCATAATTATTTTTTTACTAAAAATCCTCTAACCACTACAATAAAATTCATCTTGCCCGGCGAAAGGACGTCGTCGAGCAACCATAGGTGTTTGTCGAGCAACTCTAAAAACGGCGAATCTCCGTCGGGCAACCTGCGTTGGGCTAGTGCAGTCGGGCTTGATGTTAGTCGACGACAACAGTATATTCGTCGAGCAACTAAAGCTTGCCAGGCGGAGGAGTTCGTCTCTTACATCTTCGTCGAGTAACCTAAAGGTCAACAAGATATTACCGACGGAGAATGTGTGTCGGGTAACCTTCATATATTCGTCGGGTAACGTTTTAATCTTCGTCGGGTAACTCGATACATATCCGTCGAGTAACTATTTACATATCCGGGAATATTTACGTATCTTGTAACGTTTTACATATCCATCGGGTAATGTTTTACATATCCGTCGGGTAATGTTTTATATATCCATCGGGTAACTTTTTACATATCCGTCGGGTAAGTGTTTACATATCCGTCGATTAATGTTTTACATATCTGTCGGGTAACTTTTTACATATCCGTTGGATAACCGTTTACATATCCGTCGGGTAAATTTTTACTTATCCGTCGGGTAACGTTTTGGTATTCCTCGGGTACAGTTTTAAAAAATTCCATTACAATGCCCGACGCCTTGACTGTTCGTCGGGCAAATGTTGAATATTTAAAATATATTTTCAATAAATTATTTAATTAAATAATTTAAAAAAAATTCAATTAAAAGAATCAAAATAAAATAAAAATAATATTTATAAAAATTAATGTTATGTTTTTACATCATTAAAACTAAAACAATATTTTACATATATTACACTTTAACTAGTAGTCGACGGGTCGAAGTAGCTAGGATCCTGAGGGGGCTGTTGGGTGGGTGCTGAGAAAATGTCATCCAATCCACGGTCACCCAAACGATCAAGGACATTGGCAAGGGCGGTCTTGATTTGGTGGTTTTGGGCTTGGATCCACGCGTATTGGGCTTTCATCTAAGCATTTTCAGCTTGGAGGAACTCGAAGTTTCTCCTAAGGTCCGACGTCTCCTGGGAATTGCCTATCCGAGATGAACTCGACGACTGACTCGAGACATCCTGCACAATCTCGTCGCCCGCCCCCCGAACGATCCTCCCAATTAGTCTCTTCAGAATAGTGATCGACATCTCGAGATTAGGGAGATGTTGCTCCAATAGCACATCCGGATGTTGTTGGGTGAGCTCAGTTTGTGTCTGCTGGACGTCTTGCTCCATCGCCTCCTACAAATTCGAACAAATATTAATTAGAAATACAATTATCAAATTAAAAAATAATGTTTAATCTTCCAAAAAAATAAACTTACGTGAATTTTGTCAGCCTATTGATCCCTCCGTCCAGCGTACACCTGCCCCCAGGCGTCCACCTCTGGGAACATAGACCCGGCGATGCGCCGATCCTCCTGTCGGGCCGATAACGATCGCGACCCCCCGTGGTGGTTGAATTTCTTCCCTCCCCGGTTCGATGTGTTGGCAATCGATTTCTGCTATTCATTCGTAAAACCAAAAATTATATTTTTAAATGGAAAATAACATAAAAATTAAATAATTTAATTAACTAGATAGATAATATGTACCAGATAGGTGGGGGACACGAAATGGTCGCACAACCACAACCACCCTGGCAGTTTCAACCCGTCCAACTCCTCTAGAGGATTTGCTCGAGCTTCCTCCGGCGAAGGCCAAGTCAAGAAGTACTTGTGGAGTTCGTACTTCTAGTCGGCTTACCGTAACTGCCAGTGGTGGCTCGGGTATCTACTGAGCTCGACGTTCTCCAAGTCAAACTCAAAATTGATTTGCAATCAATAATTAAAGTTAGTAAAATAATTAAAAAATTATGAAATTAATGTTAAAAATGGGAAAAACACATACCGATAACTCTCCCGAACAACGCGTGATCTCCTCTGGGGGTTGGGTTCTGAAAGTCTCCCACATCATCAGCGACTTGGTGCAAAGAATCGCACCAATGTCATGCACTAGGAGGCTGTGAATTTTGACCGGCGCGGACAGGAGGCGCGGCACGTACACCACCAGTATCTTTGTATTTGTTGTCATGCAAATCCGCTGGGATGTTGATGAGCCAAAAATATACTTGTATTTCTCATATATTTAATTAGTTATTATTATTATTTTAGGAGGAATTGATACTCGAATTTATTATATTGACAGATTTATTCTAGAAGGAGTATTTGGAGCAAAAGAAGGAAGTATATCAATGAAATCCCAATTCAAGTAGGAGAAGGCATATGCTTGCCTATTTCTGTTCAAACTAGTAATTAGATTTTCTTATTTATATTTTACTCCTTTTCAAAGTAGGATTAGGAATCTTTCCTTATAAATACTCAAGCTTGGCTTAGATTTAAGTAGACCAGAATTCAGATTACAATTCTCCATCTAAGAGCACGGCAAAGCTGGGATTTCGGCTACCCTTGTTCTACAAACTGTTTGTTCTCTTAACTTCAATTTTAATGAAATTATTTCTATTCATTATGAGCATGAGTAGCTAATTTTCTCACTAGGGTTAGACCTAAGCCTTAACATGATTATGTGATTTATCCTTTTTCCTATGTTTTCGTATATGCATGCTTTGAATCTTTAATCATTGTTTAAAACTATCTTTATGTCTTAATGCTTGATCACCCTTAGGATATTTAGACAAGTAATTTGATGCAATTTTATAGGAATGCCCACCTAAAAATTGGGATTAGCTTCTTGTGATTAAGGATTGTAATACATCTAGGTTAAATGCCATAACTAAGATATTGCATGGTTATAAAAGATTTTCATGAACTTAATGAATCTTGCATGTAGAATTAGATCTAAATGCCATAGACTAATCGCATGTTAGGTATACGTTTTCACTTGAATGCCCACGAGGAAAATATGCTTTCGAAAAATCTAACCTTCAAAGTTGCATGTATTGATTCATAGATTCTTTTCTAAGTCACATATGATTGTTAATGGTGAAGGTTGAACCCTAGTACTTGTTTAAATTGTTTACTTCATTTTTATTCAGTCACCAAACTTATTGCAATTATTTTATTATTACTTAAGAGTGAATTTTAAAAATAAGAATTATCCATATCAGTCCCTGAGGAAATCGACTATGCTTTCAGTGCTATACTACAACAGCCCTGTACTCTTGCAGGTATTATTTGTGTGATTTTCACCCTTGTTTTACAGGTGGGAAAAATCTTATCAGATGTCAAACATCGGTTTATCCAGCACAGGTTCACCGACCTACCTGCAAATTCGATGAACATTGGTAAATAAAATGAGTAACAAATAAAAACGGTTGGTAAAATAAACAAAATAATGAACTTACCCTTAGGGAGTGCTCTGACATTAGACCCTATTTTGTCTGCTCCGACGTCGTCCTGTGGGGGTTGGGGGTCGGTACAGGGTTCCCCCCGTTTCTTTCTATGCTGTCGACGAGCCAATCGGGCATCGGGTCGCTGATGGACCGACATCGGTGACTGAACCGACGTCGCTGTTGAGGCAACCGAGTCAGGGGCTGCCTCCTCCGGCGCATGATCATCAACGGGATCAGGGCAGGGGCGAGTCCTAGACGTGATTAAGGTATGATGCGACATCTACAATAACAAATATAAATTAATTAATATAAAATTAACCAACATATTTTTAATTAAATAAAAAACCCGACATTTTTAATATTAAATATTAAATTCAAAAAATAAAAATAAAATCACATTTAAAATTAATGAACATTTTATAATTCCAATAAACGTAAATAAAGAAAGCAATAATTTTTTTAGTAATAATTAGTAAATTGGTATCTAAAAACTAAAACCACCAAATTCTAATTTTTTTAAATAAATCCAACATAAACGAAAATTAAACTTAAAATACTAATTAATCCAAACGTACTAAACTCAAAATTCACAACTTTATACCTAAATTTCTAAATCCAAATTTCGGGATCAAAATCAAACTTACAAATTAATCCAAACATATAATAATAATATCCAAATCCTAAAATTCACAAATTAAAAATTTATAAAACTCACATTTCCAAAATTCACTTATACTACACCATATCAAAATTTCACAAAATTGTTTTTAAAATTCAAATTTCCAAAATTCATAAAATTCACATATCCAAAATTCACATAAATTTCATATCCAAAATCATAACAATATATCAATTTCAACATTATACCAAACATCAAAATTATCAAATTCAAATTTGACAATAATTCCCTTTTTATATCTGCAAATTTGACAATAATGCACAATCTGTAATTATCAAATCCAAATTTAAATTCCTTTTTCAATACAATTTCATAATATCCAAACAAAATTTAACTTTAAATTTCAATCCAAACAAAAATTAAAATTTAACCAATCAAAATTAACAATAAACCAATATATATACATTAACAATAGAGAGAGAGAGAGGGACAACGAGTTCGACCTCCAAGGAACTCGGTGAGATATCGGTCCGGTGAGGGGAGCGGCGGCAACAGCAAACCTCGCTGAGATAGAGGCGGCGCGATGGACTCCTCGGGCGGCGGATTGAGGGAGAGCGACTTGCGACGACCGGAACACAGCAGGCGGGCGGGAAGGTGATATTTGCAGAGAGCAAAGAAGGAAACTGAGGAAAATGAAGAACAAGGAAGAAGAAGAAGAGTCGGTCTGATTTATCTGTCTGATTGACATTGCCCGACAAACGTATCTGTCGGACAAAACTTTAATGATTCGTCGGGTAAGTACAGATGTCAGTATCCGTCGGGTAACATTTTCAAAATATGTCGGGTAACGACACCGATCGGCTATCCGTCGGGTAATAATTTCAAACTCCATCGGGCAACAAAATGCAGAACATTTGAGATTCCCGAAAATTTAGGCGCAGTGTTCGTCGGGCATGACTTAAAAACCTCCGTCGGGTCAGGTCACCGGTTGGCTAACCGTTGGGTAATAGTTCCAATATTCGTCGGGCAACACTACGCGGGAATTTTGATGTTTCGCGAAAATTTAGGTGCAAATTTTGAAATATTTCGGGGAAAAAAATTGCATGTTTTATTTATGTTACCCGACGGACTTTTGCCTGGAAAATTCCTTTCTTCGTCGGGCTTGACTTTTCTGATGTCATTTTTAGCATTAATCTGAAAACCATGTCCGACGAAAGAATAATCAACATCGGGACAGTTCATTTTTTACTTTTACGTGCCTAGATCTCGCCCGTCGAAAATCTTGATGTTTTGAAGATTTCAAGTCGTCTGATCGTGAAGAAACGTTGTGTAACCATTGAATCGTCGCGCACCGTTACCTAATCTTGGGATTTCCAAATTGGGTAATTTTTCGCATAGGTGATCTATGGTTACCTACCATAAATGTGGACGGTTAGATCGGTAAATTTCAATTTGTAAGTTATTGAAAATTGGAAAACAAACATATTGACCAAGGAGTTTAAGCTCTTGATGGAAACTTCAATACAATTTGCGAAGTGTTGGTTATATTGATGTTCAAAAGATTGAATTTTACAGATCTAACCGTTCATTTTATGCTTTTACGTGCATGGATCTCGCCCGTCGAAAATCGTGATGTTTTGAGGATTTCAAGCCGTCCGACCGTTGAAGAAACGTCCTAATCCTGGGATTTCCAAATTGGGTAATTTTTCACGTAGGCGATCTATAGGTACCTACCATAAATGTGGACGGTTAGATCGGTCAATTTCAATTTGTAAGTAATATCCAAAAAGTTGTTTAATAAATAAATGTAAATTAAATCTGCTAAATAATGCCCGACGGATATTCATGTATATTCGTTGGGTAAGTGCAAGCGGAGGCCGGTCGTCGGGTAACCCTTTACGTATTCGTCGGGTAACACCAATTCTTGCGATTCATCGGGTAACACCAATTCTTGCGATCCGTCGGGTAACATGTTTAATAAACGTCGGGCAACATTAATTTATAAAAATTGTTTGATAAATAAATGTAAATTTAATCTGCTAAATAATACCCGACGATTAATAGTTACCATCCATCGGGTAAGACCAATTGTTGCGATCCGTCGGGTAACATGTTTAATAATCGTCGAGCCACATTACTTTACAAAAATTGTTTAATAAAAAATGTAAATTTAATCTGGTAAATAATTCCCGACGGATTTATAAGTACATTCGTCGGGAAAATTGGTGTCATATGGAGTTTTCACTTCCACTTCAAAAAGGGTTATGGACGCCTTTATGAATCTCCATCAAATAATAAATAATTCATTAATTGAATCGAGAAAGAATTAAAAAGAGACATAGAGGAGATTAGAGCTAGAGAGAGAGGGGAGCTTACAAGTTTGTTGTCTCTTGAGAAATCATTTATAATGAGCTCGAAAAAATAAGGTTTATTAAAGGAAAGTGTTGGAATGTGATGAAGATAAGCCATGGTTGAAGACTTAGGATAAGCTATTCAAAAGCTTGATTTTTGAGAGGTATTTGAAATGAAGGTAGCTAGAATGGGCCATGAGAGAAGAGCATGGACTCATGGAACTAGGGAAATGGAAGAGATAGAGGCTTGGGGTTTGAGAATGGTGAGTGTGGCCATAAATAGAAGATGGGAAAAGATTTTGGACGGAGCAGTAATGTGGTGACTACTGACTAGACTACACTCTGATGCAATCAATCCTTTAATCTTTCATCTCTGACAATTTTTTTTTATGGGAAGAGAAGCCATGATTGAAGACTTAGATATATTATCAAAGCACATTTTATGGAAAATATTTGTACAATTTTATTCACAATTTTTATAAATAAAAATTTTATCAAAGCACATTTTATGGACAATATTTTTTATAAAAAATTGTTGTATCTTATTTGGTCAATATTAATGTTGGGTTCTATTTTTTTCACATTGCACTAGTGAGTAAAAATTGAGCCTCATGATTTATCAAATTGACCTTCATGACTTATCATCAAAATATTTGACTAAATCTTTTACCTTCATTTATTTTGAAGTTGGGTAATTTGTGGAGTGCATGTATGGCTCCTCAATTGTATGAAAAGCTACCGAGTTGTACATATATAAAAGATTAATTGAAACTTTTGTGAATGAAAACATACAACATACATATAAATCAAATTTATTGTCTTGAAGATGGATATTACATATATGAATGAAATTTCGAATTTACAACTTTCATTCGGATTCGCTTTTCCCCTCCCATTTACGCTCGTCATCCAATATGTGTACAGTACTTGATTCCTCCGAATCACTATCAATTTGTTCTAACTCCCCGAGATCAATAAAAATGTCATCAATCGCAATTGGTGGGATGATGTCATTGGTCCGTACTCCATCCACATTTTGGGTCGATGCCGAGGAATCCACCTGATAAATAATTTGGTCATGTCTGTTTCCCCATCTTCTTCATGGTATCGGTCATCCAAGTCTCAAATGTGTCTATGATTCACCATCTCAGCTACTCTTCAACCACCATCAGCTTTTGGATCATCCACATAGAATACTTGTTTCGCCGTACTAGCGAGGATGTAGGGATCACTCTCAAACCACCGAGTGTTTGTGTTTATAGAGGTCCATAACTGATCTTTGATGACACTGCCTAGGATACTAGGGTTTGTATCAAACCAATGACACATGAACAAGACGACTTCCTTGCAGTCTGCGTATAACACCTTAACCACAATTAACAATTTGCCGTAGAATCCCATATCAGCATTTTCCCCATCCCCATGCACGAAGACCTCGCTGTTTTTCCTAGACAACTTGTCGTCTCGTTCTATGCACACGAACTTGACTCCGTTAACGTGACAACCAGCATACGTTTCTCCTCGAAATGGGCCAATAGCCAGCTGCAATAATTCTTTATTGAAATTTGGCGAGTTGACATCTTTCAGCTGTGCCATTTGGTAAGATACACACAAGAAACGAAATAGGTAAGCTTAAAACCAATTTAAGAAATTTACAAATAAAATATTTGACTTACATGCTCGAAAAACCAACGTGGAAATAGTTGTTAGTCGATTTCTTCATAATTAGAAGGAAATTGGGCCTTCATCAACGCCTCGTGCTGCTCGTGGAAGGGCCAGACTTCGTCACAGTTGTTTAGTATGAACCAATGAGCCACCTCCATGTCGCTATTGATGAACGGCTCCGAGATTGGACCGGTGCCGAATGGTCGTGCAGGTTAGGAAAATACAGATAGGGTCTCTAGACGTTGACCACCATCGTCGTTGCGCGACGCCCTATTGAAGGCAGTTTCAACATTTTGAATGTACATTGCATAAAATGTTAGTGCCTCATTTGCAATGTATGCCTCGGCTATAGAGCCTTCGAGACGTGTCTTGTTCTGAACGTACCGCTTGTACGTAGCTAACATTCTGCAAGGAAATTTACATTATGATTCACATATATACATAATAGTAAGGTAATATTATCAAATAACAGGGATAAGTTATACCTCCCGATTGGGTACACCCAACGATAATGCACCGGGCCAGCTAGCTTTGCCTTATCCGGCATATGTATTAGTAAGTGCACCATTACATTAAAGAATGCAGGTGGATATATTTGCTCAAGCTGGCACACGATGTACACAATATCCTCATTAATTGCTTGAAGGTCCGCCTTAACCAACGACATGGCATATAGTATCTGGAAGAATTGAGAGAAATAAACTATCGGCTTAACAACACCTGCCTCCAAGAAGGGTCGAATACCAATCGGAATGAGTCGTTGTAGCAAAACATGATAGTCATGGCTCTTCATACCAGAAATGGTCCCACCGTCCATGCTAACACTCCGGGATATGTTGCCGGCGTACCCGTTGGGAAATTTCCCAACCTGCAACCACTTCAGGAAGTTTTTCTTATTGTCCGGCGTAAATGTATAACTTGGATAAGCCATGATGTATTTTCCATTGACGACTTTTGACCATAAATTAGGCCGAATCCCCATTTATCCCCATTTCTTTCATGCCCAGACGAGTTTTTTTTGTGTCCTTTGACTTGCCTTCAATAGGTAAAGTCGTTCCCACAACACTCTCAGCAACATTCTTCTCGATGTGCATAGGATCGGCGATGTGTCTGATTATCAACTTCGGCCAATATGGCAACCGGAGGAATATGCTTTTTTCGTCCAATTTTCCTGTTCGGCTGGTTTCGATCCTCGTGTCACAAAATCATGTATATTGTTCAGTTTGGATAATATCTCATCACCGCACCTCTCCCTTGGTCGACCTCTTCACTCTGATTTACCATCAAATGAGTCAGATTGCATTTGCCATCAATGATCCCGGGGCAGAAACATTCTCGTACCCAAGTAGCATACCTTAGATGCGTGCCAAAAGAACGTTGTGTCTAGTCCACATGTCCGGCAAGCAAGATAGCCCTTGGTGCTCCATCCCGATAACATACCATAAGCAGGAAAATCATTAATTGTCCATATTACGACCGCTTGTATGGTGAACATTTCTCCACTGCACTTGTCGTATGTTCGAACACCATTTTCCCACAGATCTACGAGCTCGTCAATCAATGGCCGCAAATACACATCGATGGAATTACTCGGCGATTTGGGCCCCGGTATCAAAGTACTGAGGATTGTGTATTATTTCTTCATGCATCTCGAACGAGGCAAGCTATACTGAACCATAACAACCGGCCAAGTGCTATAAGGCTTTGCAAAACCCCCAAACGGATTAAACCCGTTAGTAGCGTGCCCTAATCTGACATTTCTAGGCTCAGCAGTAAACTCGAGATGCATTTTATCAAATTCCTTCTAAGCCTCTCCATCAGCCGGATGCCTCAGTACATCATCATCAATGTGTTCATCCTTATGCCACCTCATATCACGGGCTGTGTGGGACGAAATGTAGAATCTTTGTAACCTTGGCTTCAGTAGAAAATAATGCAACACCTTGTTAGGAATATTATTCTTTTGAAACCTAGGCTCATTGCACACGGGACATTTGTCAAGCTGCTCGAATTCACCGTAAAACAATGCACAGTTGTTCTTGCATGCATGGCTCTTGATATACCCTAAACCAAGGCCCTTCAACAACTTCTTCGAGCTATAATGATCTTTTGGTAGACAGTTGTCTTCAGGGAGCATTTGGATGATGATTTCCAACATGTGATCAAAATGCTTGTTCATTTGATTATACTCAACTTTCATGTGCATCAACTCCACAACTGCCCCTAGAACCGAAAATGATTTACAACCGGGGTTCAATTCGCGCTGAGCTTCTTTCAACAATCTATCGTAATGGAGCTCAGAGTCTTCGGGTTGCAACCTTGGCGCATCATCTTCCATATCATCTGATGCGGGAGAAAAATCATCGGTTAATAACTCAACGACTTGATCATTATCACATCGCCGATCCAAACCACTTTCGTCCCGACGGGTCCTGGGAACCGAAATGTTGATGCTGAAAATATTTCTTCACCGTGATAAATCCAATTAGTGTAGTTGTGTACGATCCCATTCCATTCCTAATAAGTTTGTACCTCATTCAACGGCATCCAACTGCATTTGTTACATTTACGGCACGGACACCTGATACGTCTTGTATCACTGCAATGACTACGTGCAAAGGCAATGAAGCTGTCGATTCCATCCAAATATTGATTTGAAGATCTATCAAACATTTGCATCCACCCTCTGTCCATTGTGTCTGCTTTCACAACATAGAGTCAACGTAAGTAATTGAGTTAACATTGTCCGGTAAATAGAACAAGTTAAAATCAAAAGCAACTTTTCTCCTTATGCCGCCGGTGATTTGGCCCTATCCCATTCGAGAGTGCATGTTCTTTGCTATGTAGTTTGCGACCTACGAGGCTAAGTTTCGATCAAGGGAAATTTCGGCAGCATCTCCCTACAGTTCCCCAAATGCACGACGTAGATATTATAAACAAATATCTAGTATGCATTCGGAGAACATTGAGGGGATACAAACTGAATTTCCCAAAATCGAAACCTAACCTCGTAGACCGCCAATTACACAACACATAGTTGCGCACCCCCAAACTGTCCGAATATATGGACAATTCAAGAGTCAGTCAATCAATTCGATTCACTGACTCTCAAACGGGTCTAAGGTTTTTCATTGAATTTCATTATACGAAGTTAATCAACTCGTTTAACTTCGCATAAACGGTTATGAAATATGAACGTATTTCATTCCGTCTGAACTAAATAAAGCGTTTTAAAAAAAATATCACAACAAATTCACAAATACAAACATATATTAATTATGCATAAAACAGAGTTTTAAATTTTATAATTTCCGTACATATTTTCTATTTCCCTATTTTCCTAACATATTTCCTAATTTCCTAACATATTTTCTAATTTCAATAATTTCATTACATATTTTTTATTTTCATATTTTCCTAAAATATTTTCTAATTTCCTAATTTCCTAACATATTTTCTATTTCCCTATTTTCCTAACATATTTTCTAATTTCCAAACATAATTTCGAATTTTAATAATTTCATTACATATTTTTTATTTTCCTATTGTCCTAAAATATTTTCTAATTTCTTAATTTCCTAACATATTTTCTATTTCCCTATTTTCCTAACATATTTTCTAATTTCAATAATTTCATTACATATTTTTATATTTTCCTAACATGTTACCCGACGACGATTATTCATCATTGTATATAATGTTACCCGACGGGGGGTACATATCTTCGGGCAACACCTTCCAATTTTGCGCGCCAACGACTTTCTCTTCCCGCCAACAGGTTACCCGACGATTCTTTTTCTCCCTCAGGCAACCTGTTCTTATCCCGCGAGATTGTCTTCGTCGGGTAAAATCTAGTCTGGCAACAACGATTTTCTTGTAGTGAAAATCAGGCTTGCCCGGCGAAAACTATTTGTCGAGCAATGTTCGGAATTTGTCGGGCCACATTAAAATCGGCGAATCTCCGTCGGCCAACGTTCGTCGGGCTACTGCAGTCGGACTTGATGTTAGTCGACGAAAATAGTGAATTCGTCGACCAATTGTAAGCTTGCCCAGCAAACTCATTCGTCGCTTATGATTTGTCAAGAAATGCAAAAGTCAACAACGTTTGTCTGACGGACACCTTTCGCCGGGCAAAGATACAGAAATTTGGCATGTGTTCATCGAATTTTCTTACTGTGCCCTACGAAATGATTATTCGTCGGGTCAAATCTTAATATTTAAAAATATAATTTTAATAATTTATTTAATTAAATATATATATATATAATTTAAATAAAAATATTTTTAAAAAATACAATTAAAAGAACAAAAAAAATCAAATTAAAATAAAATAAAATATTTAGAAAGATTAATGTTATGTTTTTACAAAATTAAAGCTAAAACAATGTTTTACATATTACATTCTAACTACTTGGTGACGGGGGCTGAGGCTGTGACAGAAGCTCATCCAGTCTACAGTCACCCAAGCGGTCAAGCACCTTGGCGAGGGCGGTCTTGATTTGATCGTGTTGGGCCTGGATCTCCGCGTATTGAGACTTGATCTCAGCATTTTCGGCCTGGATGAACTTAAAGTTTCTCTTAAGCTCTGACATCTCCTCGGGATTGCCTGCCCAAGATGAACTCGACGAGTGACTGGAGACATCCCACACTATCCCGTCGCCCACCCCCCGAACGATCTTCCCTGGACGCCTCCCAAGTCGTTGCTCCAAGATGGCGATCGACTTCTCGGGATCTGAGAGATGCTGCTCCAACGGCACTTCAGGATGCTATTGTGTGAGCTCAGCCTGTGTCTGCTGGACGTCTTGCTCCATCGCCTCCTTCGAATAAATATTAATTAGAAATATAATTATCAAATTAAAAATTAATGTTTAATCTGCAAAAAATAAACTTACATGAATTTTTTCAGTCTCTTGGTCCCCCCGTCCAGCGTACACTTGCCCCCAAGCATCTACCTCTGGGAACATCGACCCGTCGATGCGCCGATTCTCCTGTCGGGCTGATAAGGATCGGGACCCCCCGTGGTGGTTGAATTTCTTCGCTCCCAGGTTTGATGTGTTGGCAACCGATTTTCGTTGTTCATTCGTAAAAAAAAAAATTATATTTTCAAATGGAAAATAGCATAAAAAATAAATTAATTAATTAACTAGGTGGATAGTCCGTACACATCATAAGTGGGGGACACGAAATGGTCGCACAACCACCCTGCCAGTTTCGGCCCGTCCAACTCCTCCGAAGGATTTGCCCAAGCTTCCTCCGGGGAAGGCCAGCTCTTGTAATACTTGTGGAGCTCGTACTTCCAGTCGGCGTACCGTAACTGTCAGTTGTGTCTCTGGTATCTACTGACGTCGACGTCCTCCAAGTTGAACTGAAAATTGATTTACAATAAATTATTAAAGTTAGTAAAATAATTTAAAAAAAATGAAATTAAGGTAAAAAAAGGGAGAAACACGTACCAATAACTCTCCCCAACAGTGCGTGATCTCCTCCAGGCGTTAGGTTCTGAAAGTCTCCCCCATCATCATGGGCTTGGTGCGAAGAATCGTGCCAATGTCATTCATAAGGAGGCTGTCAATTTTTACCGGCGCAGACCGGAGGCGCGGCACGTACACCACCAATATCTTTGCATTCGTTGTCCTGCAAATCCGCTGGGATGTTAAACCTCGGTTTATCCCGCGCACGTTCACCGACTTCCGTGCAAATTCGATGAACATTCATACATAAAATGAGTAACAAATAAAAACGGTTGTTTAAATAAACAAAATAATCAACTTACCCTTAGGGAGCGCTCCGACATTAGTCGTTGTTTCGTCTGCTCCGACGTCGTCTTGTGGGGGCTGGAGGTCGGTACGGGGTTCCCCCGGTTTCTTGCTGTGTTGTCGATGAGCCGATCGGGCACCGAGTCGCTAATGATCCGACATCGGTGGCTGAACCGACGCCGATGTTGAGACAACAGAGTTAGGGGCTGCCTCCTCCAGCGCATGATCATCAACGGGATCAAGGCAGGGGCGGGTCCTAGATGTGATTAAGGTGCGATGCGACATATACAATAAGAAATATAAAATAATTAATATAAAATCAACCAACATATTTTTAATTAAATAAAAAACACCAAACATTTGTAATATTAAATATTAAATTTTAAAAAAACCACATTTAAAATTAACAACATTTTTTAATTCCAATAAAAATAAATAAATAATCAAATTTTTTTTTTATTAAAAATTTAGTAAATTGGTATCTAAAAACTAAAACCACCAAATTCTAATTTTTTTAAATAAAACCAACACAAACGAAAATTAAACCTAAAATATTAATTAATCGAAAAGTACTAAACTCAAAATTCACAACATTATACCTAAATTTCGAAATCCAAATTTCGGGAATAAAATCAAACTTACAAATTAATCCAAACATACAATAATAATATCCAAATCATAAAATTCACATATTAAAATTTTATAAAACTCACATATCCAAAATTCACATATCCTACACCATATCAAAAATTCACAAAAATGTTTTTTAAATTCAAATATCCAAAATTCATAAAATTCACATATCCAAAATTCACATAAAATTCATATCCAAAATCATAACAAAAATCATATGCAAAATTCATAACATTATACCAATTTCAACATTATACCAAACATCAAAATTTCAACAAATCTTCAACTATTATATTCCAATCCAAACAAATCTTCAAAATTTCAACATTATACCAAACAAATATTTATATTCCAATCCAATCCAAAATCACAATATTCAACTAATCCCCCTAAATTCTCAATCTGCAAATTTGACAATAATGCACTATCTGCAATAATCAAATCCAAATTTAAATTACATTTTCAACACAATTTCATAATATCCAAACCAAATTTAAATTGAAATTTCAATCCAAACTAAAATTAAAATTTAACCAATCAAAATTAGCAAAAACCAATCTACATTAACAATAGAGAGAGAGAGAGAGAGACAATGAGTTCGACTTTGAAGAAACTGCCGGCGAGGATAGGGGCGGCGACGACACCTAACCTCGGTGAGAGAGAGGCGGCGCGAAGGATTGATGCGGCAGCAGAGTGAGGGCTAGAGTCTGAGTGAGAGAGAGCGAGAAAGGGCTGGAGTTGCGGCGATCGGAACGGCTGGAGTGAGGGTTGCAGTATGAGTTGCAGAGAGATGTGGGTTCGGGAGAAAATAAGGAAAATGAAGAAGAAGGAAGAAGAAGAAGAGTCGGTCTGATTGACCTTGCCCGATGAACAAGTTCGTCGGGCAGACTTTTTAATGATTCATCGGGTAATAACAAGCGGTGGATATTCGTCGGGTAACTATTTACATATTCGTCGGGCAACGGTAAGCAGTGGATACGCGGTAAGTTTGAGATTTCGCAAAAATTTTGGCAGAATGTTCGTCTGGCAAACGTTTAAAAGCTTCGTCGGGTAAAAACAAGTGTTGGATATCCGTCGGGTAACATTTTACATATTCGTCGGGCAACAATACGCGGTAAGTTTTACATTTCGCGAAAATTTTGGCAGAATTTTTGAAATTTTCGGGGAAACAATTGCCCGTTTTATTTACGTAGCACGACGACGTTGCTATTGTTGCCCGACGAATAATTACATATTTCCCGGCGAATAGTTCACTTCGTCGAGCTTAAGTCTTATGATGTTGTGTTTATGATTGATCTGAAAACCAGGTCCGACGATAGAATTTTCAACATCGGGATCGTTCAATCTTTGGTTTTACATGCCGAAAGCCCCATCGATCGTTATCATCATGTTTTTCTGAGCTTATGAGCCTCGATCGTAGTTTGTGAATTTCAATGGGTTTTTCGTAGTTTTGGTTCAATTGATATTCAAACGATTGAATTTCAAAAAATTGACCATTCAATAGTTACTTTTAAGTCTGTAGACCTCACCCGTCAAAAATCTTTATGTTTTGAGTATTTCAAGTCGTCCGATCATGAAGAAACGTTGTGTAACCATTGAATTGTCACGCACCGTAACCTAGTCCCGGGATTTCCAAATTGGATAATTTTTCGCGTAAGCGATCTATTGGTACCTACCATAAATGTGGACGGTTAGATGGGTCCATTTCAATTTGTAAATTATTAAAAATCGGAACATAAGTATATTCATCAAGGAGTTTAAACACTTGATGGAAACTTCAAAACAATTTTCTAAGTATTGGTTCTATTGATATTCAAACGATTGAATTTTATAGATCTAACCGTTCATTTTTTGATTTTACGTGCCTAGATTTCTCCCATCGAAAAACTTGATGTTTTCAGTATTTCAAGTCGTCCGATCGGGAAAAAACGTTGTGTAACCGTTGAATCGTCACTCACCGTTACCTAATCCCGGGATTTCCAAATTGGGTAATTTTTTGCGTAGGCGATCTATGAGTACCTACCATAAATGTGGATGGTTAGATCGGTCCATTTCAATTTGTAAATTATTAAAAATTGGAAAATAAGCATATTCATCAAGGACTTTAAACACTTGAAGGAAACTTCAAAACAATTTTCGAAGTTTTGGTTCTATTGATATTCAAACGATTGAATTTTACAGATCTAACTATTCTTTTTTTGTTTTTATGTATCTATATCTCGCCCATCGAAAAGTTTGATGCTTTGAGGATTTCAAGTCTTACGATCGTGAAGAAACGTTGTGTAACTGTTGAATTGTCGCGCACAGTTACCTAATCCCGGGATTTCCAAATTGGGTAATTTTTTCGCGTAGGCGATCTATGAGTACCTACCATAAAAGTTGACGGTGAGATCGATCCATTTCATCTCGTAAGTAATTTTAAAAATTTGTTTAATAAATAAATGTAAATTGAATCTGGTATATATTGCCAGACGAATATAGACGAATATTCGTCGAGCAAAATCTCTCAGTTCGGCAACCGCCGACCGAACAGAGAAACACGTACTAATGATATTTGAAGCCTTTGCCCGACGGATGTAAAAGTATTTTTGTCAGGAAAACGTCTGTTAATTTTTAAAAATTCAAATTAGATTTAGTTTAATTTTATTATTATTTTTATTTTTTATAATTAATTGTTCGTTGTATACACTATTTTATCAAATAAGATGAAATGTTGGGAAGCCGATTCAAGGATGAGGAAAATTTTGAATTAAAAAAAAAAGCATAAAAATGTGGTAAGAAGAACGCAACAGTTGCTCATAAATTATCATTAATTCTAAATTCAAAGTTTGGGTGTAGTTATTTTAGGGGTAAAGAAACAATGAGGAATGTATCCCAAAAAAAATGTATCCCAAAAAAAAAGTGAGGAGTAAGGGTGTTAATCGGTACATTCGGTTCGTTATTTCATCAAAATCAAAATCGAATCGAATTACCCATTCGATATCGGTACCGGTATGGTACTTGCATTTTTCACCGTTTGGACTAGAATCGGACCGGATCAGTCGGTTCGGTTTGGGATCAGTTTTTTTTGGTACTTCCTCATTCATGCGAGAATAGTCTAGAGACAGAGAGTGAAAAGAGACAGAGGTAGGGACTCCATCTAGACTTCATCTCTAATCTAGAGATTCGCTTCTTCCAGAGAGACAGAGAATAGAGACTTGAGATGAGAGAGAGGGACGGACAAGTCAAGAAGAGAGACTCGAGAGAGACGACTGGATTGAGAGGGACTGAATACCTGAGCTAGTCGAGTGGCTGAGCTGAGATGGAGGAGTCGTCGACTCACGATAAATTCATCACCGACTCGCGATAGAGGCGTTGCTAACTCGCAACGGAGGTGTCGCAGACTCTAGATAGGGGCTTCCTTAACGCGAAGAGGCAGCCACCTAGCTTGCCATTCTGAACATTGGTATTGAGTGTGCGTGAGATTCTCACGGTGATAGTGAAGCAGAATAGCAGATCAACATCAATATTATCAAAAAAGGATGAAAGGTTTGGCCAAACGACGTCGTTTTGGTTTAAGGTAAAGTTACTGTACAATAGTCAAAATGACGTATTTTTGACTAAAACTGGTTCGGTTCGATTTTTCGGTACTGGAGAATCGGAAATTGAAACTGAACTGATTCCACTTCAGTTTAGTCTGATTTTTCTGTTTCGGTTACAGTTTATTCGGTACATTTTTTCTTTCGGGACAATTCAGTTCGGTCATTCGGTCGATTTTTCGGCTTCGCGCAACACCCCAAGTGAGGAGAGATGAAGTGAGGGAGGGGGAAAGAGAAAAATTATAGGAATGAGAGGATACGAGGTTGGTTTCAATATGATTTTCTGTTGGGTGGGTAGCGAATCTGGCGATGGTGTGGATGGGGTGGGGGAGGATAGGTTTTTTATTTTTTCTTTTTCTTTTTCTTGAATGTTTTCTCGTTTTATTTTTTATTTTATTAGAAAAATAGTGGTAATATGATATTAAGTTCGAGTGTGATGTGTCATGTTTTAGATTGTTAAATTAATCAAATAGTTGAGATGAAGTGAAATATATGCGGGTAAATGCGTGAAAACTAAAATCGTCCAAATTAGAAAACTCCAAAAATCATATGTCAAAGGACAAATTGTAATGACCCGGAAATTTAATTCGTAAATTTTCGTAAATTAATTTGGGAAAAGGCGAAATTACCCTTGGTTTCAAAGGGGGCTCGGAAGTCAATTTTGTGTGGAGACACATTTGACAATTTTTCGGGTACCGTTGCATAGGTATCGGACTCACGAGTTCGTAGATAAGCGGCACGCGAAAAACAGAGACCGTGCATGAAACTTACGGGTCTAGATTGTTCAGGGGCATTTTGGTAAATTCCCTTGGGTCTATGTATTTAATCCAGACTTCACGAGTTCATTTTCATTTTTTCCTTTCACAAACCCGTGACACCACCGACCGAACCAAAACACAAAAACTTCGATTTAGACTTTCAATTCAGGGCAACTTTGGCCAATATGGTTAAATTCATCAAACTCTACTCATTCCCGCGAGCAAAACCGTACCCAATATGCTTTCTTCTCAATAACTGCAAACATCTACCCTGCATCTTTTTTAAAAATTAAGTTTTGAAAAATTTTATGACCGGTTGTAACTTTCCAAAACCAATTAAAACCGTCACCATCTACTGCATTCATCATCAGAACAAGCACCGCCTTATGCCGGCACCCGGAACCACAGCATTGTCCCGCTGCAGCCACTTCTTGTGGCCATTGGCTTAAGCCGAATTGTGGGTAAATAAGTATCAAGTACAAATCAACTTCTGATTTGAAAAAAACCTGCAAACTTTATGAATGAAACACACAAGAACGTGCCAAATGCAGTACCCAAGATATAAAGAGAACATGAAAAAAAGACTAGATCGTGGAAGAACATGATTCACACCTTCATCTTCAATCTTGAATTTGATGCCACCGACTCCTCCCAAATCATGGCCGACCCTAAAGGAAGACGTCTTAAAAGAAGAGATTGTAATTAAAGAGATTTAAAAGAAGATATGGTGGTAGATTAGAAGATGATTGTTGCAGATAGAAGAAAGCCGATGACAAAATTTTGGCTGGGGAGGAAGTGGGGCTGGAATAGGAGTCTAATCTGAACGCACTTGGTGAAGGATTGCAGAGAGATGAAGAGGGAGCCATAGAGTAGAGATCAAGATATGGTGGTATAATACAGAGACTATTGGTGATCAAAACCTATCAACATATTAGACTGTCTTCATTTACATATTGTGATTAGTGTTGGAGAAAAAATACTATTTAAGTTTTTCGTGGATAGTGTTCTTCATCAACCTCAATGGAATTGGCATCTAGAAATATGATATTCTTTATTTTTTTGTTATTTTTATTTCTTTGTTCGTCACTTCTTATATAATCTCTTCATTCTCAAAGCTGGACAGACATTTTGTAGATCCATCATCCCTACTTTTTCTCTCATTTGACAATTTCACTTGTCTCTATTTATCTGGTCTATATGTTGACAATAAAGTTAAAAAAAAAAATTCTGAAATAATTTATAGTGCTCTTTCATTTCTGCATATGGATTTTTTTTCACATGTGGCTTGAGAAAAAAACTTGTAAGAAATAAAATCACAATAAAGTGACCCACATTGGTGATGTTAAGAGACTCAAGAAGCAATTTGAATCATCATAGTAAAATGCATTTTAGTTGCAAAGATTCAAACTTTGGTGAAAAGATTCAACTAAAAACTGATGAGAGATCGAAGCCACAAGATTGAGGAGCTTAAGCATTGCCCTTTTGCAGAAATATGTTTGTACTTTACCGATACTTGGGAGCAATTTCGGATTAATGGAACCAATGGATGTGATTGATGGATCAAATCCTGACCCTATAAAACTTCAGAAAAGAGAGAAATCTTGGATTGGCGGTTCTCTGAAATCAAAACTGCAATGTTGGGAGGCAAATTACTTGAATCTGAAGAATAACCAGAGGCAAACATTTACATCCACACAAGTCCCAACGGAGAGAAGTTAAATGTGAATTCTAATTGCTCAATTGAATTCCCTTGGGATTTTTTTATTGCCGTTTAAAACATCAATAAATTATAATAGTATTCACATGTAAATTTTTAAAATTTTTTAAAATTCTCTATAATTCCAAAATTGAATCCACCCCCATTAATCAATTTTGCCTATTAACACTCTAATTGAGGAATATAATGGCCATTGCAGGCATTAACCCTAAAAACAAAACTTGACATCACACACACACACTCGTATCAATATATATATGTAATTCATTACTATTTATTTTTCTCAGAAAAATAAAAAAATAAACATGAAACCACTAAGGGTGATCTAGTAGTGAGGACACAAATTTGGAATGTCTCAGATGTTGGAATTGAATGTGTTGCGTCTTAGATACGTTTCCTTAGATAATAGAAAAAAATTAAACATGGTCATCTTCTTAATTACATTGAAGATGTGAATTATTTATCATCTCATAAGAGACGAATACGTACGTAGCTAACTCATGCTACGTTGTGGTTTGTTTGATAGAACTGCAGAAACAAAGTCATCCAATGACTTAACAGAAGATCCCTTTTCTTGACCCTCCTCCTTCCTTGTTGCTGCACTCATCTTCTCCTTCACCTCCAAAGCCCTTTTCCTCATCTCACCACCTTTCCCACTTTCATCCGTAGCAAGATCTATCAATCTCTTCACCCCCTCCACCACAACGCCGCCGTGCGGACCCATTGCCAGCTCCACACTCACGCCCATAACCTCCATCAACATCTTTGAAATATACGTCTGCTCAGCCTCCAGTGGCCACCCTAAAATGGGCACGCCGTGGATCAAACTTTCCACGGTTGAATTCCACCCACAGTGACTTAGAAACAGCCTTGTGGACTTGTGTGACAAAATGTCCAACTGAGGCGCCCAATTGTGCACCAACAAGCCCTGATTGCTATTACTCATTCTATCCTCAAACCCTTGAGGGAGCCACTCTGCCTTGAACCCTCCCTTCAAATCATGCCCATGGGGAGGCCTTATCACCCAAATAAAAGGCCTTCCACTTTCTTCCAACCCCATTGCCAATTCCTTCATTTGGGTTTCACCAATGGTGTTCTGAGAACCGAATGAGACGTAAATAACTGAATCCGGGCGGTGTGAATCAAGCCACTGAACACATTTCTCAGCATCTGCCCCGAATTGTTTCCCGCTGTTGAGTAGTGGAGGAGGAAGCTGAAGAGGCCCGACTGTCCAAGCATTAAGCCGGAAATGATTCCTCAATATGCCCAATGCCATAGGCTCAATTTCCTCGGCAGTGTCAAGCAGCCAGCCGAATGATCTCATTGAAAGTGAAAGCTGCGATTGAAAGAATTTTGACCAACGGTCACTACCGTCTGCATCTCTTAAATGCAGAGGAAGCCGAGACGTATGAAAACGAGCCACAGAGTCTGCAGCTGGAAACCCTGGTAGAGTAAAGTATCCATCATCATCAGAGTTACTTCGGTGTGGGAGGTTAAGCCAAAGAGAGATTAATGAAGCAGTGCCAAAGGCGCTATTTGCGAAGGTGACATTAACGGTGCCTAAGCTGTTTGCTACACCAGTAGCCCACCCGAAAAAGAAGTCGGAGATTAGACAGAGTGGCGGGCGGCCTTCCTTTTGAACGATGGCCGAGATCACACGGTGGGTGGGAGCTTCAAGATTGACTGAAGCGAGGATGAAAGCTCCAATTTGGTGGTGGGGGAGGCTTTGTGTGTTCTCACAGTTTGGGGGGAGGCCATAATCTGAGCTGCAAAATGGGATCTCAGCCAGGTGGATTTTGAAACTGTTGTTTTTGTGTTTAGAAATGGTGGTTTGGAGGTATTTGATGTTGAAGGGGGTGGTGGCAATGGTGACTTTGAAGGCCGTTGTTTGGTGGATATGGGTTGCTAGTGTGAGAAAGGGTTTCAGATGGCCCTGAGCCATGAATGGCAGCATCACAATATGATGCTCCTCCTGGACCTCAGTATTACAATTTGATTTTGATGCCATGTCCACGATGGTGTCCTTCATCGGTTGGTTTTTGCACCTTTGGGTTGGGTTATATTCTTCACCAACCATCACCATTATCTCAATTATTATAAGAGACCGTGATAGATAGTTCAATTGTTCTATTAAAATAGTTCAAATATCATTTCTCTAATTATATAGTTAAGAGAGTAAGCTTCAATAAAATATTTTAGACGAAAATACCCTTGGGTACTAATTTTTTTTTAAAAATAATAATTTAATAAATTTGGACAAAATAATAAAACTAAATATTTTAAATTAAAATATAAACATTTTAGTAGGAGAGTGGGTGGTTACTTCATTTATAAAATTAAATATTTTATATTTTGAATTTATTTTTATTTATCCTTATTTTTTGAAAAAAAAAATTCAAAATAAAAATAATTAACGCACACACGTACACGAGTGCAAGAATCTAGTATATACATATAGCAACCAACAAGTGCCAATCACTGCGTCATAATATAAAACCAACTATGTGTTTGATCTCAGTTTATAAAAATAATATTACAATTTAACAAATCTTTTGATAAGTCCTCCTTCAAGAATAATTTATTTAAATTGGTAATGGTTTGATTATTCAACATTGAAGTCAAATATCTACATAAACAGTTCATAGTATGTTCTATAACTCAATGATGTTCATAAAAAAAATTGAATACCTAACTAAAAAATATGGATTTGAGTGAATATCTATATATGTATTAATTAAACTAATAATTTATTATATATAATTAACCTAATTAATTACAATGAAAGGGACCTTTATCATCGCGGTAAATTTTTATTGCGAATGCACATCAAACCAAACACAACCAGACAAAAACAGGAAGAGGCTTTTCTTGCATGCGACCATTTAATGTGTTGTCCACCTTTCGTACAAGACTGGGGACCAATCATTTAGGAGTGAGATTGAGACTTTATTAATTTTTTGTTTCTTCCATATTAATTTTTTTGTTTTAATGAGGCTACAGGCAGTTGGTGCGGTAGCTTTTATTTAATGTCACGTGGCCACTACATTTTATCCAGCTAGCTTTTCTGCGTGGTACTCCAAACCTATAAAGCGCTGAGTTGAAGAGGGAACAAGTCCCAAAATGATAATGATTTCAGTTAGGCAACTAAGGCAATTATAAGTCTACCAACCTATTGCGGTGTTGTAATTTGGTTTGCCTTTGGCTGTTTGTTGCTTGGTTCCCCAAGCTCTGTTTGTTTCTGTTCTCTAGCTTTTGCCTTCTTAATGTTAGTTTGATTTACCCAGAAAAAAAACACCAACATTACTCTGTTGATTTCCCTAAACATGATTATGGAATTTGGCCTTCATCTCTAACTCAAAGTCGAAAAACGAATTAACTCTTATTAACCTACAATGCCAGCCAATCTACTAGAGTTTGAATGAAAACTCTTAGCCTATTAACTCCGTTGTTCACACAAATTATAACACGTAGTATAGAATACAATATGACATTTGTTCCAAGTATATATAAATATTTCTCCTTCGTTTTGCCTTACCACTGATGTCGTGTTTGACGGGAGCTAAGAGACGCCTTGCCGTCTTCTAATCATGATTCTTGTTGAAAATGCACAATTTTTGCGCATTTGACATACTCGTACTCGTTTTTGTCTACTTTAAGGGCATGTTTGGATGAGGAACTTCAAAATACCAAATAATTTACACAATATTATTAAGAACTGCACTATCAACAATTGAATAGAGTAATTGCAAGTAACTAGTTGAGCAATTAGAAAGGTAACACATGCACATGAGGGTAACAAAACCACTAATTAAAAAAAGGATTTTCAAAGTAACATTTATATCAAGGTGTTACTTAATACTTACAAATTCCTCTAAATGTCTTGCATCTAATAATTTTGAAATCCTCTTGATATTTTGAAATTCCTCATTTTTAACTAATTTAGTCTAAATCCTTAGTATTTTAAAATTACTCATCCAAACATATAGCCTCATAATTATTTTCTATATGTCAATTCCCTATCGGTTTACAAATCATTTCTCCCACACTGCCCAATTATCATGGATCTGGTAGCAAATCTAAAAAAGAAATGGTTACTTCTGTTGGGCAGTGATAACTGATAAGTGACATTGGAAGATATATAGTTTTTAATTGATTTTGTTCAACCTACTAATCCACTTCCATAAATTGGAAAAATATACAGTAGGAATTAGAATGGTTTATGTATTCACTT
Source organism: Oemleria cerasiformis (assembly GCA_037349345.1). NCBI lineage: Eukaryota > Viridiplantae > Streptophyta > Magnoliopsida > Rosales > Rosaceae > Oemleria > Oemleria cerasiformis. Next base: position 7,270,120 of record JAZGTL010000006.1, read on the forward strand.
GCATTTAAATTTTACGTATTTTTTTTATATTTTATTTTATTTTAATTATTTATTTAATTTAACAATCTAAATAATGACACATCACATTTTAACTTAATATATATATATATATATATACTTTAATTTTTTTTTATACAAAATATCTTTTAACTGAGTCTAAAGTAAATATATAAAAATCATCAATAAAGAAGTAAAAACCTATCAGCCACCCATAACCCAACCGAACCCACTCCACCGGCGGCCACCCTTTCGCTACTCACCACCATACAACGAACTGGTGTTCATCCATCTTAGTTCCCTGCAATACATTCAAAGGCGCATCTAAACCCAACACAAAGCATATCAACCTCTCCAGAAAACCAAATTAATTTGAAACCTTCAACCTCTTTATAAATCTGACACCTTAAATTTTCTTTTTCCTTGAAATCTCTGTGAAATCCCACCTAGGGTTTTCCGATTCAACCAAATAAAAATTTGGATGCAAAATTAGAAATCATTTAACTACTTAAGGCCGTGAAATTTGAATTAAAAAAATGCACAAAAATGTGGTAAGAAGAACGCAACAGTTGCTCATAAATTTTCATTAATTATAAATTCAAAGTTTGGGTGAAGTTATTTTAGGGGTGAAGAAACAGTGAGGAGTGTATCAAAAAAAAAAAATGAGGAGTAAGGGTGTTAATCGGTACATTCAGTTTGGTATTTCACTAAAATCAAAATCGAATCGAATTACTCATTCGATATCGATACCGGTACGGTACTTGCATTTTTCACCGTTTGGACTAGAACTGGACCGAACTAGCCAGTACGATTTGGGATCGATTTTTTTCGATACTTCCTCATTCATGCGAGAAGAGTCCAGAGACAAAGAGTGAAGAGAGACAGAGACAGAGACTCCATCTCGACTTCATCTCTAATCCATAGATTCGCTTCTTCTAGAGAGGCAGAGAATATAGACTAGAGATGAGAGAAAGGGACGGACAAGTCAAGAAGAGAGACTCGAGAGAGACGACTGGATCGAGAGGGACTGAATACCTGAGCTGGTCGAGTGGCCTAGCTGAGATGGAGGCGTCGTCGACTTGCGATATATTCGTCGCCGACTCGCGATAGAGGCGTTGCTAACTCCCAATAGAGGTGTCGCAGACTCTAGATGGGGGCTTCCTTAACGCGAAAAGGCGGCCAACTAGCTCGTCATTCTGAACATTGGTTTTGAGTGTGCGTGAGATTCTCACGGTGAAAGTGAAGCAGAATAGCATATCAACATCAATATTATCAAAAAAGGATGAAAGGTTTGGCCAAACGACGTCGTTTTGGTTTAAGGTAGAGTTAATGTACAGTAGTCAAAACGACGTAGTTTTGACTAAAACTAGTTCGGTTCGATTTTTTGATACTGGAGAACCGGAAATCAAAACTGAACTGATTCCAATTCAGTTCAGTCCGATTTTTCTGTTTCGGTTACAATTTTTTTCAGTACAGTTTGTCTTTTGGGACAATTCAGTTCGGTCATTCGGTCGATTTTTCGACTTCGCGCAACACCCCAAGTGAGGAGAGATGAAGTGAAGGAGGGTGAAAGAGAAACATTATAGGAATGAGAGGATACGAGGTTGGTTTCAATATGATTTTCTGTTGGGTGGGTAGTGAATCTGGCGATCTTGTGGATGGGGTGGGGGAGGATAGGTTTTTTATTTTTTATTTTTCTTGTTCTTTAATGTTTTATTGTTTTATTTTTTATTTTATTAGAAAAATAGTGGTAATATGATATTAAGTTGGAGTGTGATGTGTCATGTTTTAGATTGTTAAATTAATCAAATAGTTGAGATGAAGTGAAATATATGCAGGTAAATGCGTGAAACCTAAAATCGTCCAAATTTGTACGACCCAGAAATTTAATTAATGAATTTTTGTAAATTATTTTGTAAAAAGACGATTTTACCCTTGGTTGTTAATGGGCGTGAGAGTCAAATTTTGTTTCGAGACACTTTTAGCTGTGTTTCGAGTACCGTTCCGTAGGTCTCGAACTCACGAGTTCGTCGACAGGTGGCACGTAGGAAACAGAGTTCGTGTGTGAAAGTTATGGGTCTAGATTGTCATGGGCATTTTGGTAATTTGGTAAGGGTAGATATTTTTTTTACCCCTAAAAACATTTGATCTCATCCTCATCATCTTCAGTTTTCACTCTCTTTGGAAGAAACAACCGCGGGAGACGCCGAACCGAGGAAAAGTTAGAATCGAAACTTCCGATCGATTTTTCAGCTAGCACATGTACGAGTTTAATGTTTTAAGGTCATCTTTGAACTCCTGGGTTCGAGTAGATAGATTTAGACGTAAAATTCGTGAAAAACAGTTGAGTTTTGAAGAAGTTAGAAAAGCTTGAAGGTCGGCCGGAAATGGCGGATTCTGGCGACGGGGAAGTCGACGCGGCAGCGATCCGGTCGTCTTCTCAAGCCAGACTTCGGTGGGATTCCGGTAACGGTGACGACGGTCCGGTCATCTTCTCCAGCAAGTTGTCAGCGATCGATCTTGTCGAGTGGACCGGGGTCGGATCGAGTGAATCAGGGTCGGGTCGAATGGACTGGATCAGGTTAGACTGAGTCAGGCCGAGTTGGATCGGGCTAGTGCATGGGTACCGTAGCAGGTGCGTGGTCCAACCTTTTACCGGCGCATGGGATCGATTTCGAGGTCACGGCGACGCGTGGTTAAGGTTTTGGGACGTTACTGATCGGATTTTGATAGTTTTGAGGCCGTAGGAGTTCATTTAGAACTCCGCTTGGGTAATCCCAACGGTAACGGTTAACCATGGAGCAGGTTTTGAGCTCGGGAGGTCAAGGTAGTTGGGTCAATATTGTGTCAAAAGTTCCTTGGGGCTAAAGTGTCCATAATTTGGTATTTTTTTCGCGTTGTGAAAAGACTAGGGTTCCGGGATTGCATGGGTATGCATACTTCTAGGTATTCGGTTATACCATGGGATTCTCCGGTGATGGGCGTGGAGGGTGTTTTTATCCGTTACATTGTTAAGGGTTCTCCGATTGGCGTTAGAAGGTATGTCTCCGCCAAATCGTCGAGGGGTTCTCCAATGTTGGCATTCGAGGGATCTTTCTCCGCCATATCATTAAGGTTTAAGGTAGCTCTAGAGGAGCACGAATATCGAGTTATCACTCGGGCTGCTCTGGAGGAGCAGGGACATCGAGTTCGACTCGGGGCGAGTCAGTGAAACTCAATTCAACCAAGTCTAGTTCCTTCGTCATCCGGGTCAGTGGGATGCTATGGGCGGTGACCCAGATTGACAAGCCAGTTGTCTTGTGTTATTACAGTAGAGGTTTCAGCAGTGTCTAACCTACTAACAATTGATGTCAGAGCGTGTTACCTTTTTGGACCACCACTATTCCGAGGTTTCGGTGGTGACCAGTAAGCTATCATGCGTCTGACATGTAGATGTGGTTATTAAGTACAGAGAGGTTATGTCGGAAACGCTGTAAGGTTTATTTATTATATTTAAGGATAAAGGGTATTCCTGATATTAAATTTGAGGAAAACAAGAGATGTTAGACGGGATAAAGGCTTTTTGCGAATTTCAAGGTGAAATTCGGAAAGGGTCCTTACAATTGGTATCAGAGCTCTAGGTTTAACTTCATGCAGACCGCATACTTGTGTACAAATTATTTAAGGATTCTTGTTAATGAGATGCCTCTGAGATGTTTACCTCTTCAGCGACCTTGAACTGAGGGAGGCGGACGTCAGGTGATGCACGGGCGAGGTAGGCATCGTTGTTGCTGGTGAGTGGACCCTAGTTTTGTAGATGACAATGCATGCATACACGTATATTTGAATTAAACTCTTTTATGTATTTTATTAATCTTACTGGAAACAGGTTTTCAACATTTCAATGAAAATGTGTTTTGGGGAAATGGCCTGGTTTTTTGACTCGGTTTTGATATCGTTTTGACGTGGAAATTATTGAGTCCATGATGAATATCGGGTGTGCATGGTCATAGTTTTCTCCGACTGGCGTTGAGGAGTTTTGCTCCGCTGGTTGTTGAGGGTTCTCCGATGTTGGTGTCGAGGGTGTTCTCCTCTAGATCGTTGAGGTTGTCTATGCATAGTACAGTGTTCTGCACAACTCGAGGTATATTGAGTATGTGGAGGGTAAGGACTCTTCCCTAATGTAGCCTTGAAATCCACGAAAAGTCCTTATCCCGTATGACAGCTCTTTTTCCTCAAAATTTAATGCCATGAATACCCTTTATCCTTGAATATATTTAGTAAACTTTACAGGGTTCCCGACAGAACCTCTGTACTTACTGACCACACACTCTGACACCAAATTCTAGTAGGTCAGACACTACTGAAACCACTACTGGAATAACCCAAGACAACTAACTAGTCAGCCTCTTGTGAACCGTCCCTAACTCGTCACTCTAGGTCACCGCCCACACCAACCCACGGACCCAGATGACGAAGGAACCATACTTGATTAACTTAAGTCTCACTGACTCACCCCGAGTCAAACTCGATATCCCGACTCGTCCTGAGCCCCCAAGTGGTAACTCAATATCCATGCTCCTCCAGAGCACCCCGAGTGATAACTCGATAACCATGCTCCTCCAGAGCATCCCGAGTAATAACTCGATAACCATGCTCCTCCAGAGCATTCTTGGACCTCAACGATATGGCAGAGAAAGATCCCTTGCACGCAAACGTTAAAGAACCCCTCGACGATCTAGCGGAGACATACCCTCTAACGCCAATCAGAGAACCCTCAACAATGTAGCTGAGAAAAACACCCTCCACACCAATCATCAGAGAATCCCATGGTATAACCCAATACCCAGAAGTATGCATACCCATGCAATCCCGGAACCCTAGTCCGCTTACAGTACCTCCAAAATACCAAGTAGTGGATGCTCTAGTCCCAAGGAACTCTTGACACACTAATGACCCAACTACCTTGACCTCCCGAGCTCAAATCCCGATCCATGGTCAACTGTAACTACTAGGATTGCCCAACTGAGGCTCTAAACGAACTACTATGGCCTCAAACCATCAAAATCAGATCCGAAACTTCCCAAAACCTTGGCCACGCGTCGGCGTGACCACGAAATCGGCTCCACGCGCCTCCACGCACCGAGAGAAGGCCGGACCACGCGCCCACGCGCCTGCTACAGTACCCACATGCCTGGACAAGTCCAACCCGACCCAACTCGCCCTAACCCGATCCAAATCAACCCGACCAGTTCACTAAACTCGACCTAGTCTGACTCGACCTGACCCGATCCGCTCAGTCCGATCGGTTGTCGGTGACTGCCAGAGAAGATGACCAAACCACCGTCGCTGTTGTCGGAGTCTGGCCGGAGAAGACGGTTGCGTCGCCGCTCCGCCGCCGTTTGCCTCGCCAGAAACTGGAAATTTCTCGTCGAAAATTGCCATTTTCGGTGAGCTTCCAACTCCTTCAATTCTTGAACGATTTTCACGATCCACACATGTAAATTCATCTACTTTTTACCATGAATGTGAATATGAGATCAAAATTCCAAGATCATACCTGGTTTGGTCGAAAAATGACCGAGAAGATCCAGTCCACCTCCCCCTCCGTCTGTCACCTACGACGGTGCTCCTGCTCCGATGAATACCCCGAAATGCTCATGGGGTCCCAGGGAAGATCCTCCCGACCTTGGTTTCAGTCAAATCGAACCAAAATCCGTCCGATGGAAGGGGGGTTTCGGTGTTCGCACGGGGAGATATCATGTAGGAGAGAGAGACTGAATGGACCAATCTCTCGAGGAGAGAGAAAAATATCATATTTATAGTTCCAAATATTCCATAATTACCAAACTACCCCTGAAGCTTCTAAACCCGTAACGATCTCATCGGGTCTCCATTTTTCACGTGCCACTATCTACGAACTCGTGAAATCGAGACCTACGCAACGACTCAAGAAAAATTCCCAAAAGCACTGCTAGTCAAAAAGTGACTTCCGAACCCGTCCAAAATCAAGGGTAAAATCGTCCAATTCTCAAATTAATTTAATTTTTGGTCCGGGTCGTTACAACTCACCCCCCTTAAAGAAATTTCATCCCCGAAATTCCCTTAACTCAAGTTAAGAACCAACCTCCTGTTCATTTCCTCTTGCGTCACCACTGACACGAACTTAGCCTCAGACGCGATTCCCAAAAGATCCCGTGCACTCTGCACATTTCTTCATTCTAATCTCGATAACAAACCGTAGGCGAGAACTACATCCAGGAGACATCCTGGAGGCACCAGTATCCATTCAACACTGAACATACCTCGAAACACATCTCTGAGTCTATGAAGTCCATTGTGGGTCCTACTCCCAACATGACTTCATGACGTCACATGACCGAACATACCTCGAAGCCAGGTGTCAGATAGGGGTACGTACACTACATGCAGTCAACCTCAACGATCTAGCAGAGCACTATCTAAAACGCCCGCATCGAAAAACCAATCAACGATATGGCGGAGAACTACCCTCCTACGCTAGTCGAAGACGATCTTGACGAATATGTGCTGGAGAAGACCCTTCATCATGTATAAAACAATGCGTGCATACACAACTTTCTTTTCAAACAAGTTCACAAAGATAAGCCAAAAGCTTACAAGAGAAATAAATCCATCTTTGTAAAAACATTCGGTGGGACCCACGAAATTCAAAAAAAAATGAAAACATTCCATGGTCCGCAACCCTACTTTGAAAACCCTCCTCAAAAGAGTTCAAAATCATTTAATTCAACCTGGATACATAATATCTCAAATCCACTGTTCCCGACATATCCACACCACACCATGGTATCCCTTGAGATGTGCTAAAATATGTACTATGCGTAGACAGCCTCGCGACTCGGCGGAGCAAAACTCCTCGATGCCAGAATCGGAGCCCTCAACGAACCAGCAAAGCAAAACCCTCGATGCCAGTCGGAGAAACAGTAACCATCGGGACAGAAAACTAGTGAAAACCAAATTCTTTGAAAAATCACCTTTTATATTGGAGGTTCACCGGGTTCACCGCCGACAGTGGATCCTGGCCCCGGATCCTGGTTCCCCTCAAATTGGTGATGTTTATATTAGAGGTTCACCGAGTTCACCGCCGAGAATGGATCCTGGACCCCCTCAAATCAGTATTGTACCCAAAACCAGGGACTGTCAAATCACAAAAAAGGGTCCAACCCAAAATCATGGACTATATAATTTCCACGTCAAAACGATATCAAAACCGAGTCCAAAAACCAAGCCATTTCCCAAAACACATTTTCACTTAAATGTTAAAAACCTGTGTCCAGTAAGATTTTTAAAATACATAAAAGAGTTTAATTCAAATATACGTGAATGCATGCATTGTCATCAACAAAACCAGGGTCCACTTACCAGCAACAGTGACGCCTACCTCGCTCGTGCATCACATGACCTCCACCTCCCTCAATTCAAGGTCGATAAAGAGGTAAACATCTCAGAGGCATCTTGTTAACAAGAATCCCTAAATAATTTGCACACAAATGTGCAGTCTGCAGGAAGTTAACCTAGAGCTCTGATACCACTTGTAAGGACCCTTCCCGAATTTAGCCTTGAAATCCGCGAAAAGTCCTTATCCTGTCTGACAACATTTTATCCTCATAACTTAATACCATGAATACCCTTTATCCTTGAATATATTTAGTAAAATTTACAGGGTTCCCGACAGAAGCTCTGTACTTACTGGACCACACACTCTGACACCAAATCTCAGTAGGTCAGACACTACTGAAACCGCTACTGGAATAACCCAAAAGACTAACTAGTCAGCCTTTTGTGAACCGTCCCTAACTCGTCACTCTAGGTCACCGCCCACACCAACCCACTAACCCGGATGACGAAGGAACCATACTTGATTAACTTGAGTCTCACTGACTCGCCCCGAGTCAAACTCGATATTCCAGCTCGTCTTGAGCCCCCGAGTGGTAACTCGATATCCATGCTCCTCTAGAGCACCCCGAGTGATAACTTAATAACCATGCTCCTCCAGAGCACCCCGAGTGATAACTCGATAACCATGCTCCTCTAGAGCACTCTTGGACCTCAACGATATGGCGGAGAAAGATCCCTCGCACGCAAACATTGAAGAACCCCTCGACGATCTGGCGGAGACATACCCTCTAACTCCAATCGGAGAACCCTCAACAATGTAGCGGAGAAAAATACCCTCCACAGCAATCATCAGAAAATTCCATGGTATAACCCAATACCCAGAAGTATGCATACCCATGCAATCCCGGAACCCTAGTCCATTCACTGTACCTCCAAAATACCAAGTAGTGGACGCTCTAGCCCCAAGAAACTCTTGACACACTAATGACCCAATTACCTTGACCTCCCGAGCTCAAAACTCACTCCATGGTCAACCGTAACTGCTAGGATTGCCCAACCGAGTCTCTAAACGAACTCCTATGGCCTCGAAACCATCAACATCAGATCTGAAATGTCCCAAAACCTTAACCACGCGTCGGGGTGACCTTGGAATCGGCTCCATGCGCCGGCAGAAGGCCGGACCACGTGCCCACGTGCACACTCGCCGGTAGAAGGTCGGAGTCTGGCATGATAAGACGGTTGCGCCGCCACCGTCTGCCTCGCTGGAAACTGGAAATTTCTCGTCGAAAATCGCCATTTTCGGCAAGCTTCCAACTCCTTCATTTCTTGACCCATTTTCACGATCCACACATGTAAATTCATCTAATTTTCACTAGGAATGCGAATATGAGATCAAAATTCCAAGATCATACCTGGTTTGGTCGAAAAATGACCTAGAAGAACAGGTCCACCTCCCTCCCCCGTCCGTCGCCTATGACGGTGCTCCCGCTCCGATGAATACCCCGAAATTCTCATGGGGTCCTGGGGAAGATCCTCTCGGCCTTGGTTTCGATCAAATCGGACCGAAATCCATCCGATGGAAAGGGGGGTTTCGATGTTCGCATGAATACCCCATAACGATCTCACCGGGTCTCCGATTTTTGCGTGCCGCCTATCTACGAACTCGTGAGATCGAGACCTACACAACGACCCAAGAAAAATTCCCAAAAGCACTGCCAGTCAAAAAGTGACTTCCGAATCCATCCAAAACCGAGGGTAAAATCGCCCAATTCCCAAATTAATTTAATTTCTGGTCCGGGTCGTTACATGGAGGGACTTACGGGAACTGTGGTTTAATGTTTCCAGGCTGATTTACATAATTTGAACTCCTTTGAGGAGGGTTTTCAAAGTAGGATTGCGGACAACGGAATGTTTTCATTATTTGTATTTCGTGGGTCCAACTGAAAGTTTTTACAAAGATGGATTTTCCGGTAAGCTTTTGGCTTATCTTTATGACCTTGTTTGAGAAGAAATGTTGTGTATGCATTCATTATTTTAGACATGATGAAGGGTCTTCTCCATCACGTATTCGTCAAGGTTTTCTCCGACTAGCGTAGGAGGGTAGTTCTCCTTTAGATCGTTGACGGGTTCTCCGATGCTGGCGTTGCAAGGTAGTGCTTCGCTAGATCGTTGAGGCTAACTGCACGTAGTGCACGTGCCCCTATCCAACACCTAGTTTTGAGGTTTGTTTGGTCAACTGACGTCATGATTCGAGGTGATGTTAGTCTTGTTGGGAGTAGGACCCGCGGTGGACTTCACGGACTCAGTGACCTGCTTCGAGGTGTGTTCCGAGTTGAATGGATTCTGGTGCCTTCAGAATGTCTCCTAGATGTAGTTATCACCTTTGGGTTGTTGTCGAGAATGGAATAGGGAAATGTGCAGAGTGCACAGGTTCTATTGGGAATCGCATATGAGGCCCCGTTCGTGTCGGGGGTGACGCGAGAGAACATGAAACAGGAAGTTTGTCCTTTGACTTGAGTTAAGGAAATTTCGGGGACAAAATTTCTTTAAGGGGGGTGATTTGTAATGACCCAAAAATTTAATTATTGAATTTTTGTAAATTATTTTGTAAAAAGACGATTTTACCCTTGGTTGTTAAGGGGCGTGAAAGTCAAATTTTGTTTCGAGACACTTTTAGCTGTGTTTCGAGTACCGTTGTATAGGTCTCTAACTCACGAGTTCGTAGCCAGGTGACACGCGGGAAACAGAGTTTGTGTGAGAAAGTTACGGGTCTAGATTGTCAGGGGCATTTTGGTAATTTGGTAAGCGTAGATATTTTTTTTACCCCTAAAAACATTTGATCTCATCCTCATCATTTTCAGTTTTCACTCTCTCTCTGGAACAACCAACCCCACCCCCCGCCCCCATTCCCCAAAAACACCAAGAAACTCAAAATCATTGACTTAGATTAAAGGCCATGTCTCCCATTTTGGTTGAACTAATCGGGATCTCCTCCTTCCAATGAGCACAACCGTACAAATCATCGGAGGAAACAACCGCGGGAGAAACCAGGCCGAGGAAAAGTTAGAACTAAAACTCCTGAAAAAAATTTCGGCTAGCACAGGTAGGGGTATAATGTTTTGAGGTCATTTTTGAATTCTTGGGTTCGAGTAGATAGATTTAGACGTAAAATTCGTGAAAAATGGTTGTGTTTTGAAGAAGTTAGAAAAATTTCAAGGTCGGCCGGAAATGGCGGATTCCAGCGAAGGGACGGCGGTTGTCTGATCGTCTTCTCCGGCCAGACTCCGGTGGGGTTTCGATAACTACGATGGCAGTTTGATCGTCTTCTCCGGTGAGTCGCCGACAATCGGTCAGGTCGAGTGGATCGGGGTCCGATCGAGTCGGGTTGGATCGGGTCCAGCCGAGTTGGATCGGGTCATCACGTGGGTACTGTAACATGTGCGTAGCCGCTGCGTCGCGACTCATGGCCAGCGCGTCGCGCGTGGTCCGGCCTTCTACCGACACATGGGATCGATTTCGAGGTCACGACGACGCGTGGCAAGGGTTTTGGGACGTTCCGGATCGGATTTTGATGGTTTTGAGGCCGTAGGCATTCGTTTAGAACCCCAGTTGGGTAATCCCAGTGGTATCGGTTGACTGTGGAGCGGGTTTTGAGCTCGAGAGGTCAAGGTAGTTGGGTCAATATTGTGTCAAGAGTTCCTTGGGGCTAAAATGTCCATGATTTGGTATTTTATTCGCGTTGTGAACAGACTAGGGTTCCGAGATTGCTTGGGTATGCATACTTCTAGGTATTGGGTTATACCGTGGGATTCTCCGATGATTGGCGTGGAGGGTGTTTTTCTCCGCTACATTGTTGAGGGTTCTCTGATTTGCGTTAGAGGGTATGTCTTCGCCAGATCGTCGAGGGGTTCTCCAATGTTGGCGTTTGAGGGATCTTTCTCCGCCATATTATTGAGGTCTAAGGTAGCTCTAGAGGAGCACGGATATCGAGTTATCACTCGGGCTACTCTGGAGGAGCAGGGATATCGAGTTCGACTCGGGGCGAGTCAGTGAGACATAATTCAACCAAGTCAGATTCCTTCATCATCCGGGTCAGTGGGATGGTGTGGGCGGTGACCCAAATTGACGAGCCAGTTGTCTTGTGTTATTATAGTAGAGGTTTCAGCAGTGTCTGACCTACTGACAATTGATGTCAAAGCGTGTTACCTTTTTGGACCACCACTATTCCGAGGTTTCGGCGGTGATCTGTAAGCTATATTGTGTCTGACAGGTAGATGTGGTCAGCAAGTACAGAGAGGTTCTGTCGGAAACCATGTAAGGTTTATTTATTATATTTAAGGATAAATGGTATTCCTAATATTAAATTTGAGGAAAAAAAGAGCTATCATACGGGATAAGGGCTTTTGCGGATTTCGAGGTGAAATTCGGGAAGGGTCCTTACAATTGGTATCAGAGCTCTAGGTTTAACTTCCTGCAGACCGCACACTTGTGTACAAATTATTTAAGGATTCCTGTTAATGAGATGCCTCTGAGACGTTTAACTCTTCAATAACCTTGAACTGAGGGAGGTGGAGGTCAGGTGATCCACGGGTGAGGTAGGCGTCGTTGTTGCTTGTGAGTGGAACCTGGTTTTGTAGATGACAATGCATGCATACACGTATATTTGAATTAAACTCTTTTATGTATTTTATAAATCTTACTGGACACAGGTTTTCAACATTTCAGTGAAAATGTGTTTTGGGGAAATGGCCTGGTTTTTAGACTCGGTTTTGATATCGTTTTGACGTGAAAATTATTGAGTCCATGATGAAGGGCAATTTTGTCATCTCAGGCCATAAGGTTACGAATGGGGCACTAAATACAAATTACGCTGCAAATTAGGATGAGCATGAACAAATTTGAAACCATTTATAATTCATCCCAATTTGTTCATAGATGTCCCAATTTACCGCATCATGTGTATTTAGTGTCTCATTCATTACCTCGGGGTCTGAAATAATAAAATTGCCCCTGATATTGACGACTATGGGATGAAGTTAACGAAATTGGTTCAAATTTTTATATGGAGAATGAATTTTTGGTGGTAATTAAGTAAGAAAAATAAGCGTTTTAAGTGTAAAGTAAGATTAAAATTATAATTTTAAGTACATTTTGACTAAAAAGTCATTATCGAATGTACATATAATAATTAAAGTTGATGTTGACGATTGTTAATTCTTATGGATGTGGTACCACCTTTTAAAATTTTAATTTGTCAACGTCCAAAGATGGTGAAGATTTCCAATTCTTATGGATCTGGTACCAGCTTTTTAAAATTTAATTTGGTGGCCTGGTGGCCTTTTAAAATTTAATTTGGTGGCCTGGTGGCCTTTTAAAATTTAATTTGGTGGCCTGGTGGCCTTTTAATTTAATTTATTAATGAAAATTTGGGGGCCCGTTTAGTGTAAGAAAATATCGACAATTTTTTTATCTCTCTTAAAAAATTTACCCAATAATCACAAGAATCGGATAATACACTTTTAGCCAAATCAAATATAACAATAATATGTTTTTCCTCCCCTTATGTTCATTAATTAAAGTATAAACCACATTGGTAAAAACAAGTTTTTTTTTGTCAAATCATTGTTAAAAACATGTTGAGCAACTATAATTACTATGATTTAGCTAAAAAAACTATAATTACTATGAACATAGTAAAAATTAAAATTAGGATAATACTTGCATCTTATCCTGATAGTATATTATCGTATCACCCTTTTGATTTATCGAATAATCTTTATACATATATAATAATCGACATCATTCAACTCATAAATAGTAATTTCAAGATTATATGTGCAAAAAATAAACATCATTAAAGTTCGTTTAGTTATTTATATGTATCAAACAAATAAGCAATATTGATAACAATGAAGATTAACATAGTGAACCGTTTATTTAGTTTACACATATAAATAGCTAAATGATCTCCAATTTGATTGATTATTTGTATAAATGATCTGAAATGATGAATTAGGAGTTAAACAATTTCAATTATGATATATGTATTAGGATTATTATATATATATAAATCGAAATAGTGGTACGAGAAGATACCACTAATGATGGAACGCAAATATTATTCTTAAAATTAATACCAATTAATTAAACGTGTATATATTCCCAAAATCAATTTACTCATGTTTAACACTAACTAAAAGCAATGAATCATCCACTCATGTTTCTTTTGTACCCTCCTTTCTTAAAGATGTTCGATCATCAATCAATATCGTTTTCACTAAATTACACCTTAACTAAAACCCAATTATATGCTTGTATATTAATCGTCTCAAGTAAATGATCAATCCAAACTCGCTAACTTTATATACTAACTTTATATACGTGAAAATTATTAAGGCCCTATTTGGATGAACATGAATTTGAATTTGAATTTGATTTTAAATTTGAATTTGAATTTGAATTTGAATTTAAATTTGAATTTGAATTTGAATCTCTAAATTCAAATCCACTTATTTGAATAAGAATAAATAGGGATGATTCACGATAAAGAAAATTGAAGAAACAAAAAGAAGATTCATATATATATTGGCAACTTGAGAAACATTTAGAGCTTGTTCAACAAGGTGTCAGGGTTTAATTTATTTTATTCAGAATATTGGTATAAAGACTTTATTAACTAGGGTTTCCATTATATATACTGTATACAATCTTGTAAATTAATTCTTAACTTGTTTTGTGACGCAAGGAAAATGGAGCTCACATCAAGTGAAAATCACCACCATGGCGCAGCAGCTGCGATCCAGGCCAACATCCCTGACCGCGCCACCGAGCTGAAAGCATTCGACAAAACAAAATTGGGAGTGAAGGGACTCATCGACGCAGGTGTCACAAAAATCCCAACCATTTTTCACTCTAAACAACTCACCGTCGACGACAGGAAGGTGGCCGGAGACCATGTCCACTTGAGTATTCCGGTCATTGATCTTACAGGCATATTCGACAATGAATCAGTTTTACGAGGTGAAGCCATTGAGAAAGTTAGATACGCCAGTGAGAAATGGGGGTTCTTTCAGGTGGTTAACCATGGAATTGGTGTGGAGGTTTTGGATGAGATGATAGAGGGAATGCGTAGGTTCCATGAGCAGGATGATGAGGTGAAGAAGGGCATGTATTCCAGAGAGCATGGGAAGAAAGTCCTTTATTCCTCCAATTACGATTTGTACCATTCTGTAGAAGCTAACTGGAGGGATACCTTGTCTTGTTACATGGCTCCCCATCCACCCAAACCAGAAGAGTTACCTTCAGTCTGCAGGTATATATACGCATGCATACGTGCGTGCTTGGTAAACTTAATTTTATATCAGCCTATTTCTCAAAATGGACCACTAAATTTTGATTTTTTTCAATTTACCCCAGTCATAAGGTTTTCAAAACACGTCTATTTACACCCTCCATTAATTTGCCCGACTTGCTTACTGAGTCTTTTGATAAAGAATCAATAACAATTTTTTTTTAAGTTTCTTTTCCTAAATGCGTTGTTGTGAACAATTAGAGAAACAAAACTATATATATTAATGGGTTTTTATTTCCAAGTCAATATAAAAGTTAGAAAAATACCAGATAAACCATATTTTATATATAGGATAACACTTGCATCGCACCATGATGGTACCTCCTCATACAATCCTTTCGATTTATCTAATTTCCGTTCAACTCCTAAATTATCATTTCAATATCGTTTACACAAAAATTCAATAAAATTGGAGATTATTTAGTCACTCATATACATCAACTAAATGGACGGTCATGAAGATTTTAATTCTTACAAAAACCGTTGATTTATTTACTACCTATGAATCACTAAACGATCTCTAATCTTGTTGATATTTTACAGAGATGATATTGACATGATGATTTAGAGAATGAACAGTTATGAGTAAGGTATATATACAAAGATAATTCAATAAATCGAAAGGTACCACCAAGGTGAGATGCAAGTATTATCCTTTTATATACCACATTACACTAATGTTGGCAGACCTTACTTGTGTTAATGGGTTCTACCTGTATTATACCGTGTTTACAAATGTGATCTAGCTACTTAGTGCTATAGTCTAGTGGTATTCCTCTCCACACGTTATGTTGAAGATCTCGGGTTCAACTCTCATAAATGACGAGGTCGATACCCAATGTGTATATGTAATCTCCATCCCCCAATATCATTTTATCAAAGAAAAATGTGGTCTAGGTCTACCTAGCATTTTCCTAAAGTTAATACTGTCTATTTCACGTGATGTTTTTAACTAAAAACTAATTAATGGTCAAACTACTTGAAAATGTAAATTGGAAAATCAAAACGTAATGATACATTTTGATAAACATTCTTAAATCTTGGGGTGTAAAATAATATTTTCCCCTTTTCTTCATATCAGCCATACACTAGCTACTTTAAATTTTAATTTGATTAGTTGGAATCGCAGGGACATAGTGATTGAGTTCTCAGAGCAAGTGATGAATTTGGGACTTACTTTGTTTGAGTTGTTTTCTGAGGCTCTTGGGCTGAATCCAAGCACACTTAAAGACATGGGTTGTGCAGAGGGCCAATTTTTCCTGGGTCACTACTATCCATCATGCCCTGAACCACAGTTGACTTTGGGCACTAGCAAGCACACTGATGGGACCTTCATCTCTGTACTTTTGCAAGACCAAGTGGGTGGCCTCCAAGTTTTGTATGAGGATCAATGGGTTAATGTTCCTCCCAAGCATGGAGCTCTGGTTATCAACATTGGAGACCTTATGCAGGCAAGTCATTCCTTATAATTCATGCAAAACAAAAGATGCTAATCTCGTCGTCTCTCTTATTGTGATAAACAAATCTTTACTATATTTACATATTATTTTTGTGCAGCTCATCACAAATCACAAGTTTATTAGCGTTTACCATAGAGTTATAGCACAAAATGTGGGCCCAAGAGTTTCAGTGCCAATTTTTTTCCGACCATATGTTCAAGGAGGAAAATCGCATGTTTATGGGCCAATCAAGGAGTTACTATCGGAAGAAAACCCTCAAATTTATAACGAGGTTGATTTCAAAGATTATCTAGCCCACTACCTCACAAAAGGGATAGATTTTATCTCCCCACTAGAGAAATTCAAGCTCTAACAATGTTGATGCTCAACAAATTTGTATGTCAGATCAATAAGTTCCTATTTACAGGTCATGAAATAAACAAAACAAATAAAAGTTGGGTCTGCTTTTTATATCTGCCAGGGTGCTTTGGGATTTATTTTTTGTTACATTCGGCTTTTGAGCTGCAACTTGTTTGTAATCCTAGGGTCCTAATTATAAATAAAGGAATTGTAATGTTACAGTCTTAATACCAAGGCCACATTACATTTTACTGTCTCATTGCTTTCTATTTCTCTCTTAATTGTTGTCTTTGGTCTCTCAATCTCGATTAATTCCATGTTCCAATTGCTCTCAATCTTGGTTAGTTGTTGTTGATAAGTCATGTGATTTTTCAGGCCCAATTGAGAACCTGGGTTCTTGGTGGTGTGAAATGTTGTTGCTATTTCTCTTAAGGCCGGTCCAAAAAATTCAAGGTCTAATACGAAAATTTTAAAAGTGCGCACATCGACTACATTTACACACAATATATATATATATATATATGTATATACTTTATAAATTTTTAATTTTTAATTTTTTTTCATCTTACGTGTAATACACAAAAAAATTTCAAGAATTTGAATACATTACTCATACATTAAAACACATATTCACATTTTAATACTTTATTATAAAGGAAACGTGAAATTTCATCAAATATTAATATATATATATATATAGCTGAACTGAAAGTAATCTAATTCATTTTAAATAATTATTTGTCTGAATTCTAGTGTAACTCAATAATCATTTAATAGCCAAGAAGACAATATATATACAAGATGTTGCTATTAGAGTTAAAGTGCTAATAATTTTACAAGATATGTATAGATAATACTCAACACAAGCTTGATAATTATGCATCAATCACGGTAACCTTTATCAATACTTTTCAAGAATATGAGCTCAATTTATTAATAAAATATTAAATTTAAAGTCTTCTAACTCAATTTAAATAAATTTTAAAAAAAAATTTAAGCATTCTTTAATTTTTTTTTCCGATACAAATAGAATTAATTTAACATTTTTAGGCCCTCCTAGTCTGTGGGCCCAAGGTGGTCCCCCTTGTTGCCCTAGTCCAGGGCCGGCTCTGATTTCTCTCATAGTTGATGTGTTTGTTGGCCATTTTGTGGGTTCGGTTTGGGTATTAGTGGTATATTTGATGTGTCTGTTTTTGTAAAAATTCCACAGCTTACATTAAAAAATCAACGGATGAGATTAAGATAGAACAACCTTATCTAACAGGTCATATTATACGAAATCTCATCTTGTCAGAATTTGGAATATGTGCTTAGTCGGTTGATCAAACGGTTGATTGTAAGACCACTCTTACCTTACCAAATTTAATTTTTTTTCATTGAAATGTTCGTAAAAAAATATATATAGATGACTTCAAATTAACTTTTCATAATATTTTTTTTAGCATCAATATATCTAGCTCCATCATTGTGAGCTATATATTTTTCCAGCACAAAATTTTAAATTGAAGTTACATAAACACAATCCAACAACACTTTTATAACCCCTAAATGGTTGTGCATTGTGGGTGGCCTTAATAATATAGAACATTTTGGATCTTTAGATGCTCAATGAACGCTCCAGATCAAAATACTTAGTAAGGTATTATTTAAAAAAGACATTTTACTTAAAATGCCCCGCGAACCTCAAAATTAGCCTCAATTTGTCCCATGAACCTGATTTTGTTACAATATATCCCCTGAAATCCCTATCTTTTGTCAATATGCCTCACTTTCGTCATCTTGACTAACCTGCAGTTAAATAAATATAAAGACAAAATTGTCAATTCGTACAACTGAGCATTTGAGTTGGCCATTCATCAGGGGGAGCATTTTTGCTCACCACGTGTTGAGCAAAATTTGCTCAATAGTTCACTCTAAGAATGACACGTGTCATTTAACATAACTGTAGTTAATTTTTTCATTAAATGATTTCTTTATATATTAAAAACTAATAAATTTTATAATTAAATCTAATTAAAATACAATAACCCTAACCAGCCATAGCTTCGGCACGCATGCCAACCTTCCCCTCATTGCCGACAGCCACCTCACCGATTCCCAAAGGCGGTAATGGCACCTTTTCTTTGTATTTTTTTTTTGTTTTCTTCTCCCCTCCCTCTTCCCTATCCCTTTCTTTCCTTAAACATATGCAGGTGCCTCCAATCCCCACTGATCTAATCAGGGCGGCGTCCCTTAGATCTCTTTTCAGGTACACAAGGCCAAAAATTACAGGGAAAGTTTGATTTTGTGGCTTCTATATTGGGTGAATTTGGATTTTGTGACCGTTCTCAGTTGAATCAAACAAAATACACAATCACGAAAATCATCCAAAATCAATATTTGGCGGCGTTGATGGCAAAGGCCGTGCAGTAAAAGCTTCTATGTTGGATTCGAAGAGCATATGAGAAGATATTGGGGATGTCGACCTTCTCGACCCAACTGCACATTATCGAAACCATAAGCTCCATCGTCTCCTTATCGACCCGTTTCTACTTCCGGAGCCACTCAAACACCTCAAGGGCACACCATGACAATTTTGCCTTGCATTTAAAGATGGATTAGCAAAGATGCCGAAATTGGGGCATATTGACATAAGATAGGGATTTTAGGGGGTATATTGTTACAAAATTAGATTCAGGGGTCAAATTGAGACTAGAGATTTAGGGACATTTTGAATAAAAAACCTTGAGAAAATCAGGTAGAGAATCCCATCCACCGTTTATACTATAAGCCTCATTTTTCCTCTCCTTTCATTTTTCCTTCTTGTATTGATCATAAAACCATGGAGGGAAATAATTTTGGCTTGAAAGCTCCACCAATGCATTAAAGTTCTTCCTTTTGCTTGCCATTTCCATCCACAACATTCCAAAATTATAAACATCAGCTTTGAATGAAACACCGCCAATGTTTTTGGAGCAATATATCCCATTGTTCCCCTTTCTGCTGTCATAGGGACAATGCTATCATCTACCGGATATAATTTTGCGAGACCAAAGTCAGAAACCTTTGCATTAAAGTTCTCATCAAGAAGAATGTTATGAGGGTTGATGTCGAAATGCAAAATTGCCTTTCGCAACCTTGATGTAGATAGTTGATCCCTTGGGCGATTCCAAGAGAAATCTCATACATTTTCTTGTAGTTTAAGGGGATACTTCTAACTTTGGAATAACTGTACTTATCGAGAGACCCATTAGGTATGAAGTCATATACTAGAGCACGCTTTAAACCCTCAACACAATAACCAACAAGTTGAACCACATTAGTTAGCATGGTGAAACCTTCCGATGGTAGCTACTTCATTAGTGAAGTCTTGCCCATTACCTTTGGGGTTGCCCAAACTTTAATTGCCACAAAACGGTGACTGTGTAACGTTCCTTTGAATACAGAGCCATGACTTCCTTCACCTAATTTGTCCTCAAATTTACTAGTCATCTTCTTAATTTCTAAGTAAGAGTACCTTACTGGAAAAAAGTTGTTATCACTTTGTAGAAAATCTTCTATGCTGTTGTACATTGATAAATGCCTCATCCGCCATTTGTAGATAAAAAACCCAAGCACAAATGGACCTCCAAGAATAACCCTTGCTGGAAAAATTAGGCCTGCGTATTATGAAGAATTTCAACATTCTCGTGCCACATATGGATCAAATGACATGCTTAGTTCCTCATATTAGTACATATAATAGTTTTTTCTTGTCAATAACATCCGACTTTTGTTTTCATTTTAATCGTTTCTTCTCATGCAAGATAAGGGATCTAAGGAATGGTTGCTTCCACTCTAGAAAAATCAATATGCAATTCATCTTTTACAAATATTTTTTTACTTAAAAAAAGTGGCTGAATGACATTTTAAGAGTGTCAAATAACACCCAGTTCATCGAGTAGTAAGCATGTAAAAACATGTGCTTACTGATGCTAATGATAATGAGTAGTATTCATCCGCGCACTGTAATAAATAAACCAAAACCGAATGAAATACATGTCATAAGTTTGAGAAGTTCATACTGTCATGAACAAAACAATTTAAAACTTGATTATACAATTATAACTATACTCAAACAGAAGCATTAAAACACTGTTCATTAAACAATGCATTTCCATTTTTACCCTTCATGCTGTAAATTTCCACTTTTACCCTCCGTTTTACATTTTCCTTCTGTTATTTGTATAGTGTTCTTCCCAAAATGCCCTGGATGTACTCTAAGTTGTCAGCTGCCTCTTCCTTCTCTGCGATTTCTCACTCTCTCTTCGACACCTTCATTCTCATCGTTCTTATTGTGGCTGCTCTCCTCTATCTGTCTATCTGAAATCGCACTCTCTCCCTCGCTGCCTTCAACCAACGATCATCGATCCCAGCAACCACCGATCATCGATTCTAGCCACCAGCAATCAGCGAACTCGGTCTTATTTCTGCTTTGCTTTGTCTTCGTCTCCGTCACAAGTAAAAGATCTTCTGCAAATTGCTAGGTGTGAATTTTTGGTTACTTTATTTTCTTCTTTTATTGAGATGGATTCTATTGAGTGTTTATAAAGTTTTGAATGTTGTTTTTTGGAGCACATAATCTTCAGATTTGGAAGAATTTTCGGGTGAAGTTTTGGTTTTTCAATTTTTTAGAAATCTGTCGAAGGTAGCGTCGTTCAATTCGATTTTGTTTGATTGTATATGGGTTTTGTCTCTTTGTATGCGAATTGTCTTGCATGTATGATTTTCTGGTCCAGATTGTTTTTTGTTTTTCGTTTTGGGGTTTACATGCTTGATCACTGATCGGTTTTTGGTGAAACCCAGGCGTCTGAAGCATGGTATTGGAAAGTGGAAGGACATCCAGAAAGACCCTGAGTTCAAACCCTCAGTGTTAGAATTCTTCACTCTTTGGCTTCGGCTTGCGATCATCTCCAGCAACAAGGTTCTTCACTCTTTGCATGTTGGTTTTTTGGTTTGGTGGGTTCATCATGGGTTTGGCTGATTTGTGAGGTAAAGTTTTAATTAGGTTATTGTTTGTGTTAATTTATTTTTCAATTAGGTTATTGTCATGGATTTTGAAAGGATTAACCAAGAAACTGTTGAGCATTTGAAGAACTTTCAGGAATTTGCAAGATAAGTTTCGGGTTTTAGTCAATTTATAATTTAGCAAGCTTTCATCAATTTCTCTATGGGGGTTTGTCAATTGATTATTGCGTTCATACATTGAGCAGTAAATTTTTGTTTTGTTTTTTTTTTCACTGCTGATAGGATTCCGGCTAGAAGGTATGAGAAGAAGTTGTTTTTGAAGGTAAGATTTAGTATTTTAGTCTAGAAGTTCATTAAAATTTTAGATTTAACACTGATGTCCCCTTTTTTGGGATAGGGTTCCATTTTGTGTAATTTGGAGCTTTAATTGTTATCCTTTTAACCCGTAGGTGGCATGCTGTTGCTTCATGGACATGGGATGCACAGGATGAAACATTTGGGATTTGTAGGATGGCATTTGATGGTTGTTGACCTGATTGTAAACTGCCAGGGGATGATTGCCCACTAAGTAAGTCACTAACATTATTGGCTTTGCCTTTGCGTAATATTTCATGTTTCACCAAATTCTATGCTTCTCAATTATTAAGTAAGATCCAAGTCAACAAACTGAGTTTCATACGGATCTGTAAAATTTTCTGGTTGAGAAGTAAAGCACATGTCTGTATCCGCATTCTCTTATGCCTTTTTTCACACTTTTCTATTATGGTTTATGTGGGTCTTGCTACTCATTCATCTATTGGAATTCATTCATAGCAATGTTTCGTCGGAAAATATTATGGAATTTACAGTTCATTATTAAATACATGCATCAGATTTTGGATTTCTTTCTTTTTGCTCCATGAACTAACATGATATCTTATGATGACATCTTACAACATCATCTTACAGTCTTACACATGGTTTGCAAGGCACAGATACCATGATATGCTCGCTAACTAACAGTCAAACCCTATGTTCTTTGTCTTTCATCAAGCAGGCCAACTAATTTGTTTATAGTAGATGCTTTTATGAAGGGAAACCCTTTATTATTTTGTGCATCCAATCAACTAGATTATGACAGTTCAGATTTTGCATTAGTAGTCTAATTTGTGTCTGTTTTGATTTATTTTTATTTTTTCAGGTTAAAAGGTTATAACTTCTCTTGATATTATTTAGTTTGTCCATTTTGTTTGGAACTTTATGTTAATTCGATACATTATTCTTTAACCTCACAGTTTGGAGAGCATGCAACCATGCGTTCCATCTTCACTGCATCTTAAAATGGGTAAATTCAGTCTTCGCAAGCACATTGCCCCATGTGCCGCAGGGAGGGGCAATTCAAAGGATGAGAGGAAAATTAGAGTCACTTTTTGGTAATTCCAGCTTGCTTTCTCCCTATTTCAAGTGCAGGAGTTGCCAATGCATGCTTCCAATTGTTTGATTGTTTGTTGGTTGATGTAATTGAGGCAGCATGTATTGGCAGTCCAATAATCCAGATGTTTATCTGTTCGTTAACAGATAGTGCAATTACTTCTCTTAGCAATATAATACACACAAAAATTGACATTATTCTTAGTTATAATCTACATAACGCTCTTCTATCATTTTATCATTATATCGTACCTTTTGCGTACTATTTTGACAGTTTAACTTGATATTCTGATGCATTAAATATGCTGTGTGGACAAAACAGTTCTACTTTTGAATGTGAAAAGGGTTTAAACATAGAGCAAGTGGAACAGATGAAAGCAGTGGAGAAGAATCTAATAGGGATGGCAAGAGAAGTAGAAAGGTTGCGTAATAAGGTCATGAGTGCAGAAAAGAGAACCAGTGGTAAGTTTCCTTGCCTGTCTATATTGTGTTGGTGTTCGTATCAGTTTAAGCTTTCAATGGTTTTCGTTCTCATACTTTTGATATTTATTATAGCACCAAAAGCACAGGCTGGTGGTTACATGAATTAAGATTCTTGTTACCAAATTAATGTGCCAGGTGGTGGTGCTTATTTTGACGGTTATGGAATTGGAACTTGATTTCTGTGATTGGTGGGTTTGAATAGTTGGATTGCTTCAGATTTTGAAGCCAAGAGAGTTTGAAATTTGAGAATGATTTGAAGGCCTTAGCTACCTATTCTTGGTCTGTGCCGTTGCATGTTGATTCGGAGTCCGTTGCCCCCCTGCACCACTCTCGGTGGAAGAAGAACAAGATCTTCCTCAAATTTGCAGGTAAGGTTTGTTTGTCAGTTTATTTAAAATCGCTTTTAATTAATTGATGATTGAGTTGGGTTATTGAGATGAATTATGTCGGCTGTTTTTAAAATCTTCCATGTTGGGTTTTTGGAAGGATTGAGGAAGAAATTGTTGGGTTTTAGAGAAATTTTCAGGTAAAGCTTTGTTTTTCAATTTATTTGAAATTGGATTAAATTAGTTAAGAGTTGGGTTTGTTAACTGATTTTAATATATTTGTTGTTTTCGTTCAAGGTTTGAAGAAGGTGTTGTTGGGGAATCAATCCCCAATTTCAATTTCGACTATTGCAACTGAGTGAAGGAAGCATTTTGTCATCACGCCTCATCATTGATGCAATGGGAAATTTCTCTCCCATTGTAAAACAGTTAGCTTTTTGATTTTCTACATAACTGGTGTCTGCTGTGCACATTTGACTAATTTGCTTCGGTTTTTGCTGTAGAAGTGGGAGTGGCTTCATACGAGAAGCCTATGCAATCAGCAGCTGTATTTTCTTCTCTAAATGGGTTTCACACAGAATCTCTGCCTTGAGCTCTTTCACTTGTAAAGCACTCCTTTTGAAGGTAAGTTTTCTCTGCCTTCTTTGAACACACACACAATTTTGTAACTGTTTCTTCACTAAACCATTATCCCAAATTGGGAAATTGACTTTGTAATGGTGTATAACTTCAAAGTTTCTATTTTTTGCGTAACAAGAAATGGTGGTTAAGAAAAAACATTACACAAAGGCTTTATCTACATAATTTATTATTTTTTTTCTTCAGAAATTAGGCATTAGCATTTGTAAAATCAGATGAGATGAAGTTGACTAAATGATCCAAATATTTATCCTTTGAATTAATGCCCATGTCCCGATATCTTTTGATAATCAAATTGCATTTCAATGAAAAAAATTCAGTAGATTTATCTGATGATATTGTTGTTTGAATGTAGCTGAAGATTTATCTGTGATCGTCCAAATTTCAAGCTCCAATACCGTTGCAAATTATTTTATTTTAATTTTAAACAAAAAACTCAAGAACCGTTTTCCTCCTTTATTTATTTCACTAAAAATTGTTTTTATATATTTATATTATAAATATGTAATTTACAAATATAATTTTCCATAATTGATATTAATTAAGGCCGGATTTCATACTTGCAATTCAACAAAGTTGTAGACTTGTAGTCCATTTACTCATCAAACTGAGATCAACTGAAGAGACTGAAACTACATTTTTCAAAGAATACTGAAAATGACCATAATAATAATTGTTTCTCTCCAAAGACCCTAAAAGTGGAATTAGAAAGTGTAAATAAGTAAATACAATTAAGAATTGACATGCATACCTGTGATTTGTCCAAAAAAATTGCCATTACGATTCCATTTTCCTGGACATATGGAACTGCTGGATCCGAATACAGCAAGCGAATATTCAACCTCAAATCCATTGATGAGTGCATTGTTTATGAAGCTGGCGTTGTACTTATACTTGTCCCTAATAGGGTTATGATCAAAGGACGCGAAAGCCGCAGCCTCTGCACTGCAACCTTTGCTCCATTTCTCCAACCTCCATATCCCCCACCTTAGAATATCTATACATTTTTGTTGCCTTATTAATCAAAGAATATCTATTATTAAAGCATGGAATATGTTGTGGTATTTGAGCTCAGTCGATTTGGAATTGCAGCTGCAACTCAGCCATGCTCACAGGTATGATCATTCACTCAATTTCCTAGCTGAACTCGGATGGTTTAGGATTAGATTAGGACTCTCAATACCTCTCTTTGCAATTTTAGCATCTCCTTCTTCCCCAATATGGAATCGTAGGTCATCCCCATCTTCTAGAAGATTGTAGATCCATTCTGGGTAATGAATTTCATTCTTGTTCTCTGTGGTTGAACCAACATTCTTCCTTCCACCTACCATCTCAAACAACGCCATACCAAAACTATACACATCTAACTTGTAAGAAACTTTCCCGAAATTCCTAAAGAACAGTTCGGGCGCAATGTACCCTATCGTCCCCCTAGCTGTTGTCATTGACACTATACTTTGATCCTTGGAACATAACTTAGCCAAACCAAAATCAGAAATTTTTGGAACCAAGTTGTGGTCTAGTAAAACATTATGGGGCTTGATATCGAAATGGAGCACACATTGATCGCATCCTTGGTGAAGATATTCGATTCCTTTGGCTATGCCTATGGCAATACCTTGCAACTTCTCCCAACCAAGGAAACTATCCTTACTATCTGCTGATCTTGAAATGAAATCCTGCAGCGAATCGTTGGGGAAGAACTCGTAAACAAGAGCTCGTCGATATCCATTAGCACAAAAACCTACCAAGTGAACCACATTGACATGGTGGTTATGACCCATTAATCCCACTTCGGTTACAAACTCTTCCCCATTTCCTTTGGAATTGTTGAGTAGTTTCACAGCAACAAAGAACTCAGATGAAAGCTTTCCCTTGAAAACAGTTCCATATGCTCCTTGGCCCAAGTTCTCACTGAACTGATTTGTAATCCTCTTAATATCTCCATACGAATATCTGCTTGGTTTCAGAGCTTTGTAATCGGCTAAAGCTTTCGATTTTTAATAGCTTTTCCTTTTCCTATCTATTAGCAGAATAGACATGATAGACTGCAATGGACAGTACTAACACAACAAATGAACCCAAGGTTGCACCTGTAGTCACATATGCTCTTGTTTTGCCTACAAAACAATATTGCAAAATTAATTAGTGTTGAAGCAGAAATCGAACACGCTTGAAAAGTTTTCACGATCGCTACAAACAGTAAACAAGAGACAATTGAAGTCAAGGTTGAGGCTCAGGGCGTTGTTCAACTAAGAACGCTCCGATGCTTAAGTAAGCTTTAAGAGAGAAATCAGAAAAAACTTTTGAAGCGAGGAACAAATTACCTTAGAAGTGAGGACGTTTATTTATAATGAAACCTTGAGAGTCGTGGGACGTTCTGATTGGTCTATGGATTTTGTAATTGGTGATGCATAAAATGTATCAACCTAAACGTAGGAAGACACGCACTCATCCAAGAACATAAGCATGTACGTGATTCACCAAAATCGGGCTACGTCCATGGTGTTACCCCATTCTCATTAGTATAATAATGTTTACTTGTACATGATACAATAGGGTTAGAGCCTTCTAGGGAGAAAGTGATAAATGTAGAGAGAAGTGAGAGCTCTCAAGGTTAGAGAGAGAGTAGTATCTCTAGTGAGAGAGTCAGATCCCTCAAATGAGGGTAATAGTGTTCCTTATATAGGCAAAATTAGGTCTTGATGGTGGGACCCAACGATGGGCTTTAGTGATGGGCTTTGGTGGTGAGCCTTGTTAGTGGGCCTTAGGGATGAGCTTGATGTGATCTTCTAAGTCTTCTGTACGGGCTCGTAGTTTGATAAGATATGGTGTCAACAGAAGTTCCCCAAGTTCTTGACTGAGGTGAACTACCTCGGTTGAGGACTTTTAACAAAAGTGCATTGACCGAGAAACTCCTTTGTTTCCATCGACTGCTCCACTCGATGCACTATCACCAGTCCCCCAAGTCCTCGGTCGAGGTAGGATGCCGAGGAAAAAACTCACTTGTAGTTGTTGTATGCCTATTTGTGATGATAAATGTGTTGGTATGATAGTGATTGCATCTTGCTTGTTGTGTGTGCCAGTTGGCATGTTTAACTAAGTTTAGCTTTCAATATTGTGTTTGTCATGTTTGTTGAGCGAATGTGTGCTCGGTGTTGAGCGAAAGTGTGCTCGGTGTGTTGATTGAATATATACTCGGTATGTGTTGAGCGAATGTGTGCTCGGTATGTGTTGAGCGAATGTATGCTTGGTATGTGTTGACCGAATGTATGCTTGGTATGTGTTGACCGAATGTATGCTCGGTATGTGTTGAGCGAATGTGTGCTTGGTATGTGTTGAACAAATATGTGCTCAGTATGTGTTGAGCGAATGTGTGCTCTGTATGTGTTGAACGAATGTATGCTCGGTATGTGTTGAAAGAATGTATGCTCGATATGTGTTGAGCGAAAGTGTGTTCGGTATGTTGAGCGAATATGTGATCGGTATGTGTTGAGCGAATGTATGCTCAATTGTTTTGTGTCAATGACAATGTTGTGAGTATAGTGATGCACATGACTGAAAGGTAATGATGTGATGTCAATGTGTTTTAGAAGTAATGGTGAAAGCATGATGCTTGTAATGGTTATGATAAATTGTTTTGAAGTGTTACCTAGTTGTGTTGAGGCTTGTCATGAGGATTGTGTTGGTGTGAGCCAAGTTGTTGCCATGGGGTCTGTAAATGTGAGCCCATGTTGGTGACACTAGTTGTTGGGAAGACCCATGGAGTGGCGAGTTGAGCAAGTGTTTGTCATTGCCTCGGAAGAGTTGTGGTGGTGCTGACCCGTGGAGGTGTGGATCAGTAGATGATTGAAGAGGGGAAAATGGAGTCCCCATTTGCAGAGTTGAGAAGCTATATTGCGTTAGGGAGACCAATGCCTTATATGAGCTTCTTTGAGGCATTTGTTCTAAGTCTTGATTTTGTAAAGGTTTGAGAGCATGCAGAGTGGAAGGTTTGAGTTTTAAAGCATCCAATCCGATCGGTCATTGTGACAAAATATGTGAAGGGTGCTGCCCAAGTGACCAATGATGGTGTGGGTCTGTTTTCCATTTGAAATAGAAGGCTTCATTTTAGAGTGGGCTCAACTCAAGTGGGCTGGTCGGTCTAGTATCGATTGTTGATCAATCAACCTTGAATTATGCTCTTAATTTTCTGGAATGGTTCTCCGTTGATCTGAACCGCTCGGTGAGCTGTGACGATCGGCGTAGCTATGTCTTTTTGGAATTGTGCTCAGTTTGAGCTTTGTATTCTGCCTTTATTTGGGTTGATCCCTAGCAGGTCGGTGAATTGCATGGATTTTTGGTGAAGATAACTGTATGTGATTGAAGAAGTTGGGTGTGGGCTGATCGGCCCATTATCCCTTTTCTCTCCCGGACCTGCGACTGGGAGCCTTCGTACGCCTGGTTGGGCCTCAGATCCTCTGCCCATTGGGTTTTGGTTTGTTCGATTGACAGAGTCATCGATCGAGATTCATCGCGTGGGTGGGTGTGAGGAGCAGGTTCTCGATCGCGTCGCCGTCGCACTGGTCGACACGCAGACAAACTTAAAGGTGAGGGCGAGTCGGCATGGTAGGTTGGCGTCGGTTTGCGATTTTGGGGTCAGTGAGCTTATGTTCTAGGACCGATCGGTGTCTGCGTAGCGGGGCTCGCGAGAGTCGCTGAGACTCGCCGAAGAAATCGGTGAGTTTGTTTTCGCCGATCGCCATGGTGGGTCTGCTCGTTGGATGGATTGGCTCCGATCGGTGTTCATTCCCCTATGTGTCTTCGACGACAATGGTGGTGGGTGGTCCGATTCACTCAATCCGCAAGTGGGTTGTCAACGTGACGAACTGGTATCGTGCATATGATTTTGTTTTCATGCTGGTTTCTGCTTGTTGGCCGGTCGTGTGGGATCGATTAAGCCTCCCGCGTGAGGGTTATGTGAAGATTGAATGGGCCGGTCGGCCCATCAATTGTTACCGAGATTGAATGTGCTCCAACTTGTTGGGGGACTTCGTATACCTGTGGATGAGCAATCAGCGTGAAGAAGCAGTGATTGCGATGGATGGTCCCTTCTTGGTCGGCCAAGCTTGTTAGGCCGATCGGTCATGGTGATCGGCGAGCGGACCAGGTTTGCAGAGCAGGGGTTGCGGTGGATTTTGGTCAATTGAGTTGTTGGGTCGGTGGATGATCGCGTAGGCAGAGTGCTGCTCGGATTCTTTATGGTTCGGTGTGACTTGCGAGGGAGGTTCTCCATATTTATTGGCGACAAGGTCTCGCCGATCGGCTACCGCTCCACCGAGCAGGGTTGTAGTTTTGGAGGCTCCAATTTGTTGAGTCAAGATGGGTCAACACGGCTCCAACCGGGGTTTGCAGGGTGTGCGAAGACGATGAGAGGAGGGTGGAGCGGTCATCCCCGTCAGTGGAGATGCATCAACAAGTCGGTTTGGCAGGTTGGGGTTCCATTTACACAGACTGGGTGGGTCGGATTAGAGGTGAGACGAATAGGGTCTTCGCGCTGGGTTCCTTGCCTTGTCGATTGGTGAACTCTAATTATGCAGCCGATCGAGTGGGTTGGCTTGGTGGGCCGGATTGGAGGTGCAGGCCCGGCCAATCTGTCCTTTTGTGAGCTTCGGTCGACGGCGAGCTCTGCTTGGTCGAAGGGAGCAGCGATCGATGTTGAGCACGGGGGCTTCGACCTGTGGGTGTGACTCTGGTATGCTTGTTTGCTGAGATCAGACTTTGGGCTTGGGCCCATTCTTGCTGATGCTGGACTGGGCTCCTCGTCAATAAGTGGGGTGTTAGGTGATCGGCATGTGTCGATCAGCCTTTTCTTGGGCTCACGCCCATAAGCCTTCTCATGTTAATACCCATCCTATTGGGTTCGCAAAATGTTCCCTTGACAATCTGCCGAGTGTGTCTGGATGGCTTGAGAAAAACTTGGCAGAGAGAGAATGTCTTTCTTGGATGACTAGAGTTGATTTTGTAGTGAGGCAATCGGTGTTCTTGGGCTCGCGGGTTTCAACGGTTGTGAGGAAGAGAGGGAATCGAAATAGTTTTTTGTTACGATTCCCACAGACGGCGCCAACTATTGATGCATAAAATGTACCAACGTAAAAGTAGGAAGACACACACTCACTCAAGAACACAAGCATGTACGCGATTCACCCAAATCGGGCTACGTCCACAGTGTTATCCCATTCTCATTAGTATAATTATGTTTACTTGTACATGATACAATAGGCTTAGAGCCTTCTAGGGAGAAAGTGATAAATGTAGAGAGAAGGGAGAGCTGTCAAGGTTAGAGAGATAGTAGTATCTTTAGTGAGAGAGTCGAATCCCTCAAATGAGGGTGATAGTGTTCCTTATATAGGAAATATTAGGTCTTAATGGTGGGACTCAACAATGGGCTTTAGTTATGGGTCTTAGTGGTGAGCCTTGTTAGTAGGCCTTGGGGATGGGCTTGATGTGATCTTCTAAGTCTTCTGTACGAGCTCGTTGCTTGGTTAGATATGGTGTCAATAGAAGTCCCCAAGTTCTTGACTGAGGTGGACTACCTCGGTTGAGGACTTTTAACAAAAGTGCATTGACCGAGCAACTCCTTTGGTTTCATCGACTGCTCCGCTCGGTGCACTATCAGTAATTAATAAATGATTCTTTTAATAGAATTTTAATAATAATTCATCTTCAAGAGAACATTATTATTATTGAGGCTTTAACCCGATTAAATAATATATTTAGTTGGTAAATACATTATTTAATGTGTGAGTGTCTGTGAGCCGTTAATATTATTACTAGGGATAATTTGGACATTATATGAATTATGGGCCATGTGGCAGCTTCACAATTTTCGGGTGATTTTGGATTCCACAAATGCCCCCACATTGCTTAGGAATTCAGGGAATCCTAAAGGATGTACATTTTTGTCAAGACCCTTCCTAAATTTCCCCTCGAAACCCGAGAAGAGCCCTGCTTCCGTCTGACAACTTAAGGAAAAGTTCCCAAAATACCCTTTTATCCTTACAAATATAATATGACTATCTTCCACCTATCAGACAAGGGATCCAAAGCACTCCAAAATTTCAGCAGACAATAACCATCCAAAAATATATTATCAGAGCATCTAGGTAGGATAAACAATACATAATTAGATATCCTACTCGAATTTTAGGTACAATGCGCAGCTGAAATACAACTAATCCCTCCGCCTTAGAAAGTGCCCACGTCAACTCCACAGCTTAGAGGGGATTTAAAACACAAAAGTTGCGAGTGGGCAAAAATAATCATTTATAAATCATTTTCCGAGGAAATCTTACCTTTTTCCCCTCCACGAATAAAACCATCCATGCATCACATAAAACAGTTTATGATAATAAAACATCATCTGAAAATCACGGGAATTCCATTTCTCTTTAAAACCACTTGGTTGGACCCACGCAAAATCTATATAATGAAAACACATCGTGGTCCATAGTTTGGTTTGAAAATCCTCATCAAAAGAGTTTGGACACACAATATATCAAAACCATTATTCCCGACATATCCACCAAACACTTGAAGTGTGCTGAAAACCCGTACTACGAGTAGACAGCGTCAATGACCCGACGGAGAACACCCTTGACACCAACATCGGAGAATCCTCAACAACCAGCGAAACAAAACCCCTCAACGCCAGTCGGAGAAACTTTTACCATTGGGACAGAAAACCAGTGAAAACCAAATCCGTATTTTAAAATCTTTGTTTCTTGGCCTAAGCCAAATTCTTTGAAAAATCATTTATGGCCAAAGTCAGTAAAATCATAATTTCGGGTCTAAACTCAAATTACGGACTCAAATAATTACCACGTCAAAACGATATCAAAATCGAGTCCAAAAACCAGGCTATTTCCCAAAACACACTTTCACTAAAATATTGAAAAACTTGTGTCTAGTAATCATTTCTAAATTCCGGAAATTCATTGCAACAATACATAACAGTATTTAAATCAAAGATACATTTATGCATGCATTACAGTTTATAAACCAAAATTTCACTCACCACACGTCCAAGCAAGCTTAATCCCGAATCGTACGCTCCTGTGAAGTTCCTAGAGCAGTATTGTCTGTCCAAATTAATAATCGGAATTACCGGTTAATAATAAAAACCTTATATAAACACTCCCTAAACCCCGGGAGGTCCGATTGCGTCGCCTTAAAAACGCAGCAACTTCGAACACCCAAAATTACCCCTAAACGACGTCCGATCAACTCGAAACATGTGCCAATAGATCCAGAATGTCAAAAACTAATTGACACGCGTTGCCGTGACCTCAGAATCGGCCCCACTGCCGACAGAAGGCAGTACCACTCGCTGGCCACGCGCCTGCTACAGTACCCACGCGCTTACTCAGTCTAACCCGGCCCAACTTGGCCTGACCCAGTCTAGGTCGACCTAGTCCACTCGACTCGACTCGATTCGACTCAACCCAATCCGATCCACTCTACCCAACTCGGTCCACTCGATCCGACCAGGTCCAACTCGACCCGACCCAATTGCTGGCGTCTCGCTGGAGAAGAAGACTGCGCCGTCGTCTTCGTCGCCGAAATCCTCCATTTCCGGCCGACTTGAGCTTTTTCTTAACTTCTTCAAAAATCAACCATCTTTCACGAATTTTACATCTAAATCTATCTACTCGAACCTAGGAATCCAAAATGACCTCAAAACATTAAACCCGTATCTGTGGTAGCCGAAAAAATGATCGGAAGGTTCAATTCTTCTTTCCCTCGGTCCGGCGCCTCCCGTGGTTGTCTCCTCCGATGGTTGGTACGGTTGTGATCGTGGGAATGAGTAGATTCCGATTAGTGGAACAAAAATGAGAGTCTAGGCCTTGAATCAAAGTTGGAATTTGTGGGTTTTGGGTGTTTTGTGTCGCACGGGTTCTGGTAGTTTAGGGAGAAAATGAGTGGTCTAGAGAGAAAGAGAGTGAAATGAAGATGAATTGATGGTTTGGGGCTTAAACATATCTACCCCAAGCCAAATTACCAAAATGCCCCTAACAATCTAGACCTGTAACTTTCGTACACGAATTCCGTTTTCCGCGTGTCACCTATCTAGGAATTCGTGAGTTCAAGACCCACGCAACGGTATTCAAATCACAGCCTAATAAGTTCCGAAACAAAACTTGATTTCTACGCCCCAAACAACCAAGGGTAAAATCGTCTTTTTACAAAAATAATTTACATAAATTCAATAATTAAATTTTCAGGTCGTACATTTTTTTGGAATTCACCATAAATCATGTTTTCTGATGTCGGACTTTTGTCTGGCATTGTTCTTGTACCGAAAATTTTTGTTGGATTCAGAACGTAGCATCAAACTGATACAAGTAACCATTGGGCTTAGAGCTTGTGTGATTGGGTTTAGTTTGGTCCTTATATAATTATCTTCTCATTGATGATTGGAGGTTTTTATTTTGAAATTTATTCCCCTATTGATAGTTGGAGGTTTCATATATTTTTTAGGCTTATTACTCCAAATGCACCATGAACAAGCCAACGATTCTCAAATTGCACCAATAACTGAAATTTACCTCAGTTTGCACCCAGAACACCCATTCCGTTACTTCCGTTGCACCATCCGTCAGTCTTTGTTATTAACGCCGTTAAAAGTGCTGATGTGGTAGTAATATTACAAAATTTATAGGGGCAATTAAGACATTTGTTATATTTTATCAAATTTTATATTAAAATTATTTTTAAAAAATTAAAACAAACCTAAAATTACCCAATACGTCCCCAACCCACCCTATTCGGCAGACACCCACCGGAATCTTCCTCTTCCTCAATCTCATCTCCTTCTTTGGATCGCTCCCACCAAGTTTGCCGACTGCAACAAAACCAGCACCACCACTGCCCACCCACCCACCAGAAGCACCTGACGCCGACCACCCTAGAAGCACCTCGGAACTCTTTCGGAGGGAACCTCAAATTCCCTCTCAGAACAGCCTCAAAGATCTTCGACGCCGACTCGCCGTAAAACGGCGGAATCCCACCGAGCATTATGCACAGCATCACTCCGGCGCTCCAAACGTCGACCTTCTCATTGTACTCTCTCCCCATCAAAACCTCCGGCTCCACGTAGTACGGCGTCCCCACCACACCCTCCATGGACCCGCCGTCACTGATCCACTCCGCTGACCCGAATCCGCAAGCTTCAAATTGTTCCTCGAGTCGAACAAAATGTTCTCTGGCTTCAGGTCACGGTGAACAACCCCGAGCCGGTGACAATGCGAAATCGCTTCGAGCAGCTGCTTCATGAGAGAAGTGGCTTCGGGTTCCGAGAGATTACGCTTAACAATTCGATCGTAGAAAGTGGCGCGGTCCAGAGAAGGTGACGAGGTTGAGGAAGAGGAAGATTTCGGTGGGTGTCTGCCGACTAGGGTGGCTTGGGGACGTATTGGGTAATTTTAGGTTTGTTTTCATTTTTTAAAAATAATTTTATTATAAAATTTGATAAAATATAACAAATGTCTTAATTGCTCTTATAAATTTTGTAATATTACTGTCACATAAGCACTTTTAACGGCGTTAGTAACAGAGACTGACGGATGGTGCAACGGAAGTAACGGAATGGGTGTTATGAGTGCAAACTGAGGCAAATTTTAATTTTGGGTGTAATTTGAGAATCGGTGGCTTATTCATGGTGCATTTGGAATAATAAGCCCTTTTTTTTTATTTAAGAGGGTCATTGGTAACTCCACTCTCAAACATTGAGCGGCTGGGCATGTGAGGAAGATGGAAAGATCTTCTTTATTGTTTTACTTCGTTGCTGCAGTTGAGAGAAGAAGAATTCATCACCTTTTATTCTTCCCTTCCTTCTCTGTCTCTGCTGGTGAAGAAGAGAATATATATTTTTTATTTTTCTCTTGCCTTGTGTCTCTGCAAATGGGTGATTGAGAAAGGAAATTTTTATTATTAATTTTCTTCATTCACTTAGGTTATATCTTTGCAGGTTGGAGGCGGAAACAAGTAGCGAATGCAGGTCGCGTCAGAAGATGATGGCTGGACGAGTCGGAATCGCGCATTGGCGTGCTAGTGGAGAGCGTCTGCAGTGGATCCCAGCTTCAAAAATCTGCAGAAGTTGTCGGCGCACAAGGCACAGATGTTGCTGACGTCAAGAGTGCATCAGCGCAAAGGAGAGGATCCGGTCCGGCATGGAGAGCAAGGGGCGCAGATGGTTGGTTGTGATGTGGCGTGTGCATGGCATGCACACACTCATGCGAGTAGGAGCTATGATGAGGTCCCGCGCGGCAGAAGGCAGCAGGGGCTGTTTGGTGGCTCAGCGAAGAGGTGGCTCAGCAGCTTGGCGCCGGATCTTCTGCAGGAGGCGTGCATTGGCTGGCGGCTGCAAGACACGCGGCTTGGCGGCTGCTCCTCCCTCTGGCCTGATGCATCATTGTCTCCCTCTTCTTTATTTTTAGGGAAATTAGCGGCTAAAGAACCGGCTCCACAAATATATTCAAAAATAAAATTTTATGAAAGAAATTACAAAAATACTATCTATAAATTCTAAATGTTAACCATGTAGTGCCCAGGTGAACTATAGCACCGAATCTAACATTCCCTCCCTCCCACGAGATCGAATCGTACCTCCCTCCGACAAGATCGCACCCTCCGTCCCTTCCCACGAAATTGAACCCTCCCTTCCACGAAATCGAACCCTCCCTTCCACAAAATCGAACCTTCCCTTCCTCCCTCCCACGAAATTGGACCCTCCCTCCTTCCCTCCCATGAAATCGAACCCTCCCTCCCTCCCACGAATTCGAAGTGACCTATCCGCTCATCTTTGAGCTGTGAGCTCAACATCCAGTCGCGACCTCAAGGACGTGTTCGAAGTAGTCGGCTGCCACTCATCTTCTCTTTGCTCTCGTTCATCATCAGCAACGACTTCAAGTTCCACCTCAAGTTCCGGTCAGTTCATCTTTCATCTTTCTATTTCTCCAATATTTTTCTAAATCATGAAAAAAAGGGATCATGTTGGATAGGAATTTCGATTTTCTGGGTATTTTGATGTTAGATTTCTAGGGTTTCCTGAAAAAAAAGGGATAATGTTTCAGTGGCTTGATTGATTATGTTATGAGAGTTTGAGAGTAAGTTTGATTTTCTGATTAGTTTGTGTAGGTGTTTGGTTGCTGTTTTGGTTCTGGGGACGTGTTGGTCTGTGGGACCCCTCTTGTTGCCTTCAAGCTCTGCTTCTTGTTTATGGACTTAGTTCCTGTTTTAATCCAAGTTTATTTAAAAAAAAAAAAAGATACGAATTTCTATTGTTGAGCATGATTTTAATGGTAAGATGATTGATGTGTAAAATTTTTTGTTTCGTAAAGCTAACGATTATTTAACAGGAAGTAGTGAGCATGCCTAAGCAGAAATGCAAAAATTTATCATGTTGTTTTGGAAGTAGTATTTACTGCTTTATTTCGTTTTGTTTCATTCTCAATTTGTTACATTCAACGGAGGTTATTTTGTGTTTGCTTGGATTGGTTTCTATGTTAGCTAGGATTCGGAAAATTTTGTTTGTCAAAATCAAGTTCTGGAAAATGGAACTTCAAACTTTTAAGTATTTTGTGTTCAATATGATTGCTATCTCCCTTTTCCTCCTCTTTTGTATCATAGATTTTGTTGATCTTCCTCGTTGAAATTCTCGTATTTCCAAGAAATACTGGTATATAGATTTGATGGTTTTTGTTTAATGAATGGACTTGATACAAGGTTTTGTTCAATTTCGTCAATTGGATCATCACTGGCTATTGGATTCTCAAATTTCCTGGTCCTAAAAACAGCCCTAGATTTTATTATCTAGTTCTTCTGGCATTTATAAATGAACACCCTTTTGTTTGATTGATGTGTTGTTGTAATAGACATGTGGTTTAGTTAATTGGATCAATAGCCATAACAATGGTGTTTCAGTGTCAGAAATCATAGTTTAATTCAATCTTTGTTGAAAATATGTGTTATTTCTTTCTTAAATTTGATTTCTTTTTAATGGATTTGATTCCAGGGTGGCATTGGAGATGATTGAAGATGTTAGATCAGTTACTTATATTTACCAGAGGATTTGATTGAAGATGTTAGAAAAGTTGATTGGAGTTGAGTGAAGATGTTAGAATAGTTGCTTATGTTAGAACAATTTCTTTTTAATGGATTTGATTCTAGAGTGGCCTTGGAGTGGCATTGGTTTTCTCTTGTTAAAGGCGTTATTTGTTGTCTTTGTTTTCTAAATTATAATTTGTGGTGGTGAAGGTTTAAATCCCAATTATAATAAATAGCTAGATTAGTTTTTTCATTTTGTTTTAATAAGTATATATTAATTATGCTATGGCTTAAATCCCAATTATATTAATTCATTTTGTTTTAATAAGTATATATCTTTGTTTCAATATCAAAGATTTCAATTGTTTGTTCCTGCAAATGGTGTTGATTAAATTAATTTGTTATTGCAAAAGGAATTGGAGTTAGATTTGGATTTAGATTGATTGTATTTCAGTTTAAATGTTGGTTATTCATTCTCATGTTTTAAGATTTGGCTTTGGTGTGACAAGTAATTCTTGTAACAATGTTGTTGACTCCTTGCTATGTGAATTGCAAAATCTTATGATATAGTTGACTTGGACACTTTGATCATAGTGCGATGAATGATAATGGATGATATGCTGGTTTGCATAGGGATGCCACATGTTTCGAACTTCATGGTAGTGTCCCCATAGTACCCCCGTAGTTCTTCAGTGCCCTTATAGTAACCCAGTAGTTCGGGAATGTTCTTATAGTGAATGTGCAAGTCAAACACGAAAATGGGGGTATTATATGCATAATGGGGGGTGTTCCTACTCATATTTTGATAGATTAATTTTGCAGGTCATGAGTATGAATTACAAGCTAGTAGTTCCAGAGGACCAAATATTCACAACAAAGGTACAATGCCTTTGCCAAACAAGGCAATGCCTTAAACTAATCAAGAATGAACTCGGGGATGCATTGGCTCAGTTTGAGACCACTTTTTTTGGACATCTGCTTCACATAGATGAGCTGGAGTGGAGCCATGCCGTAGTGCACAGACTTTTTAGTGCGCAAGGTAACAGGACATGGCCTAAAACAAAATGAAGGGGTATGTATTCTACTCGGGGGACGTGTGAAGCAGTTCACAGCAAGGAATTTCTGTTTGATTACGGGTCTAGAGGATGGAAAGCCTTCAGAACCTAACGCCTTTTATGGAGAAAGTAGATTGAAGAACTTGTACTTCAAGGAGATGAGGACTGTATCAATTGCCCATGTGGATGAGGCATTCAAGGTTTGTCAGCATTCAGGTGATAAAATGAAATTAACCCTGGTTTATTTTGTTCAAATGGTCTTGCTCGGGTGGGAAACATCTAATAACAATTATCCGTGGGGAAGAGTTTCATTTGAAAAAACAACTGAGTCTCTAGCGAGGGCGCTAGTTGGTTTTTATAAGAAGAAAAAGAATGTAATTGAGGAGGAGAGTGATGAAGAAGAGAATGAAGAGGATGAATGAGGCAGTGAAGGAAAAGAGGGGAGAAATAAAAAAAAAAAGGCTAAAATTGAGGGACGAAGATATAAGCTGCGTGGGCTTACTTATGCTATTCAGGTATGTCATAGAAGTTACTGAGATATGTTTTCATTTAGTTTCTGAATAAGTATGTAAGTAGCCATTTTTATTGTGACTAACTGTTTTGTCTTGCTTCAGACTTGGGCATTTGAAACATTCCCCGCTTTCACTGAACTGGGGTATGTTGAAGTGAGTAGAAATAGCAAAGTTCCCCAGTTACTGCACTGGAAGCATATGAAAGCTGCCCAATTTCACAAGCTCTAAACTCTGATATTCCAGTCTATGGTGGTAAGTGTCATAGTTGATGTTTCCTTCATTGATGCGGGTGTTTTTCCAAACAATAGTGTATGAGCAACTAAGTATATATGTTGGTGTTATTGCAGGTTGAAGTGCAGAGTTTATTTCCATCCAACGAGGATGTTGGTGGGCCTAAAGCAATGGTTGTTGGGGAACCATCCGGGAGCAAAGATGTGATGGAGGGCGATTCTAGTCTCCCTGATTTGACGATTCCAGCAGGGAATGATTTGGGAGCATGGCAGCAAATTGTCTAGAAGCTTGTGAGTTCAGTTCGAAAGCTTGCAATGGAGAATAAGGAGTTGAAGAAGAAGGTTTACAGGCTTGAGTTGAACAAGGAAGTACATGATCTTCGCCTCAAGCATGCTTCCTTCGAGAATGATGTGCAAGTCAAGCTTTTTGATTTTAACAAATGCCTCACCGAATTGGCAGCTAGTCATGGGGATTCGAGCATCACCTCACCACATCACGAGGAATGTGAAGATGAAGGCTTTACAAGCATCCCCTCGCCACTTCACAAGGAGCCTGAAGTTGAGGCCTTCAGAAGTAGCCCCTCACGACCTCACATCCATCCTCCGACTGAACCCGTCGAGGATATTGCGGAACAGCAAGAGGCCAAGGAGGATGTCGTAGTTGAGGAGGGCCAAGGAGGGACCCGTATTGAGGTCCCACAAGATTTGCAAACCTCTGAGCAGTATTCCTTGTTTTTCCAACAAATTGCTGCATTCTAGAGCCTTGAAGCTGAGTATCCTATTGAAACTCCAAGAGAAGCCCCCGTAGGTGGCGAAGGAAATCAAACCATCATCATAGCAGATCCAGACACCCGAAGCGCACAAGAGTCAGGATGAAACGTAAGGTTGCAGCCTTGCTCTTCCCATTTACTGAGCTTGGAAGGAAAAACCAGGGACGGGGAGATAGGTTGGATGCAGCTGACAAGTACGACCCTTGTGCTCCTCTGGGAGGATGTGGTAATTTTCGCTGAATTTATGACAAAGTGGATAACTACACCTCTGTAAGTATTTTCCTCCATGTGTTGGTTATCAAATAGGCAAGATTAAATTTGAATCATGGTATTTACTATGGTATTTATTACATTAGGGAGCTACTTGAGGTAGATGGGTTCAGTGTGGATTTAAAAAATTTCTCCGACTTGTTGGACACCTCAAGTTGGATCACATATGAGGTTAGTAAGTGATTTGACAAATGTCTAGTTCACTAGGGGTTAGGTTGTAAAAAACTATTCAATGATCATAATTTTATATTGCAGCACATGGATATGGCATTGTATTTGTTTACGAAACGGCAATATGAGCATCCGGATATATTTGGCACACATTGGACGACAACTGACTCCTTTTTTTAGGTATGAATTTGGTTTCCATGTGTTTATGTGTTATTTGGTTTGTTATGATGTATTTAATAGTCTATTCTTTGCTGAAAATTTGATGCTTTGTAGCAATATTTGGAGGGGTGTGCGAATGAGACATTGCCAACCTCGGATGAAGTCCGATCAAGTTGTCCCCTCTCCCGAAATGTGAAGGCTATACAGAACTACGTTTCGGGAGCTTTCCCAACAGGTTTTGCTTCCCCATGGAAATTAGAGAGTTGCATATATTCGCCATATATGTTGGGGAGTGTCCATTGGGTGGTTGTTGAGTTGGACCTCCTGCATAGGACGGTAAATGTTTTTTTATTCTTGTTTGACGAACACTTCCCAAAAGGAAGTTGGAGAAAAGATGAAACCCCTTCTGAAGACCCTTCATCGGCTCCTTCACGCGATGGGAGTGTATGACATTACGTCTCCCAAAGGAACCTGAAAACCTCTCCCTGTCGACTACATAAAGTCTTGGACTCATAGGAGGTTCCAAAGGAATATTCCACAACAACAGGACGAGTTAGATTTTATATCCATTATTTATGTTTTCCTCATTAATTTTCTTAAATTTCTGTTACACCGTTGATGACAAGGTTCGTGGTGTGTTTTATTTCAGCTATTCTTGTGGTGTTTTTGCTTTGAAGATCATTGATAGTTTGGTTTCTGGGAAACCAATAGCAACTTCTTGTGAGCAGGGGCAAGTGCCTTCATTCAGGTTGAAGTTGGCAATTGAAACATTACGAAGGGAGGCATATTGGTAGCCTTGTTTAACCAACACAATATTAGTTGATGATGTTTTTGTATGTGTTTTGAAGTTAATGTGATTAGGTATCATGAAACAAAGTATTAGTTAATGATGTTTTGGTATGTGAAAGAATTGCATATTTAGGTCTTTGACAATTGCATTGTTTGATAAGTGACAATTACATTTTTGATATGTGATGAT
This sequence comes from Oemleria cerasiformis, assembly GCA_037349345.1. Taxonomy (NCBI): domain Eukaryota; kingdom Viridiplantae; phylum Streptophyta; class Magnoliopsida; order Rosales; family Rosaceae; genus Oemleria; species Oemleria cerasiformis. The sequence continues at coordinate 7,311,702 of JAZGTL010000006.1, forward strand.
TGCATCAAGGAATGTTCTATTCTGTCCTCATAATCAGGTAGTGTCCTCATTGGCAGGTATGTGACCTGTTGCACTTTTTGGGCAGTGAGATTTGGATATTTTTGTCTGAAATTGTCATTAAAATTTGCTCTTTTCTGTCCTCATAATCAGGTAGTGTCCTCATAGTCAGGTAATGTACTCATAGACAGGTCTGTGAAAATTGCTTTTTTGGGCAGTGAGAATTGGATGTTTTGGTCTGACTTTTTCAGCAAATTATGCTCTTTTTTGTCCTCATAGTTAGGTATGTGAAGATTGCTTTTTTGGGCAGTGAGAATTGGATGTTTTGGTATGACTTTTTCATCAAATTATGCTCTTTTCTGTCCTCATAGTCAGGTAGTGTCCTCATAGTTAGATAGTCTCCTCATAGTCAGGTATGTGAAACTTGCTTTTTGGGTAGTGAGAATTGGATGTTTTGTTATGAAATTTTCATCAAATTATGCTATTTTCTGTCCTCATAGTCAGGTAGTGTCCTCATACCCAGGTAGTATCCTCATAGTCAGATTTGTGAAACTTGCTTTTTTGGGTAGTAAGAATTGGATGTTTTGTTCTGAAATTTTCATCAAATTATGCTCTTGTCTGTTCTCATAGTCAGGTTTGTGAAGCTTGCTTTTTTGGGCAGTGAGAATTGGATGTTTTGTTATGAAATTTTCATCAAATTATGCTATTTTCTATCTTCATAGTCAAGTAGTGTCATCATAGTCCGGTCTGTGATAATTGCAAAGTTCTCAAACAAGGCTCTATTTCCAACAACATAAACAAGTATTTTAAGCATATGAACGATATTGAACGATAACCAACCTCAGTAATTGTAACTTAACCAAACCTAGACAGAAATTTAAAAGCATGAGAATAGACGCCCATTGAACAAAAGTAGGTTATAGAACCTAATGGTGCCAACAAAAAACAACAAATAAGGAAATGCATTTTCCTTACAAGCTTGATACATGACTATTCGAAATCCTCACAACTTGGCTTTTTCCTTGCCTCCAGAACATGCTTGTTACATTCCATGTGTGAAGAGAGCTCGCCTTCACACACTTCATTTGAATTAATAAGGTCCTATTTCCTCTTTGAATCCACAAACATGAGATAGTTACGACATATCTCAAACCCTTCTTCTCTTGAAGCTAGCATTTCATCACGAAACTCAGCACTTTTCTTGAAATCCTCAATCGCCTCTTTTTTTTTTAGCCTCCACCTTATTCTTCAGTTCCTCCAACTTGGCAAATCTCTGCTCAGCCTTCATAGTTTGCTTCATCTCTCGATAAGTTGCCGCATTCACCTTATCCTTCAACCTACCCATTGCTGATGCATGGATGTGCACTTTGTGCTCCCACCACACTGTTGCATTGGTTTGGTAACTCAGAGCATTCTTGACATCATATATGCGGCCTTTAGGGTCATCGGAATCTTCGTCGCTACCGGAGGACGTGTATGTAGGGTGGGTTAAAGAAGGGATGTCTTGAAGTGTAGGGAAGTCCACGTGCCAGGAAATGTTCCCATCATACAATGGGCCGTCATTTTTTGGGCGGATATCAGACATGGTTTAGGAAGCAATGAAATTTGGTTGTAAGGAATATGGCATGTGAAGTTTCTGACTGTTCAGAAGGTTTTAAGCAATAAACATATATACAAGGGAGGTTAAAGAATGAGAGGTACAATGTTGGTCGAAGGACTTACTACATTAGGGTGTTAGGTGTTGAAAATTAATATGGAGTAGGTGAGAGGGACTAATCTATGAAGTGACTTGATACCTAACTAATATTGCAAACTGAGCATGCATAAATGTGAAAGGACTTCCATCAGCTCTTATTGAAGTTTCCTTACATCATTGGATACTAGATATGTCACCATAATTGATGAAATTGGAACAACAATTGATGCAAAATTAAAATTAAATATTATTATTAACATTTAATTTTATTTATAACTAAATTTATAAATACATATAAAAATTTAAATTAATTTAAAATAATGGATACTGGATATGTCACCCTACTATTTGAAAAATATAAATGAAAAATTAAAATTTAGAGCCTAATTAAAGGGATTTTTAGCATTAGAGTATCCTAGAGTATATATAGGAAGTGATTTGATTCCGCTTACATCACACCCATGCTTGCAGAAGGTTTAGGCGGGAATGTCATTAATTAGTTGCACTTTTGGGAGGGAAAAAGTAGCGCCAATTGGGATATTTGGGGGGAAAATTTGCTGGCAGCTATGCACTTTACACTCTTTGTAACGACCAGGAAATTTAATTATTTAATTTTCGTGAATTATTTTACAAAAGGACGAAATTACCCTTGGTTGTTTAAAGGGCTTGAAAGTCAATTTTTGTTTCGAGACACTTTTGGCTGGATTTTAGGGCCCGTTGTGTACGTCTCGAACTCACGAATTCGTAGACAGACGGCATGCGAAAAACGGAGTTCATGTGAGAGAGTTGTGGGTCTAGAATGTTCAGGGGCATTTTGGTAATTTGGCCTGGGTAGATATTTTTTAAACCCAATTTGATCATATATTCCTCATTTTTCACTCTCTCTCTTCGCGACTCACCCCAAAACCGTGACTTCGAACCCATAAATCCCAAAAATTCAAACTTCAATTCGAGGCAAGATCGTCTATTTTAGTTCCACTAATTAGACTCTCCTCCTTCCCACGATCACAGACGTACCAACCGTGGTTGAAAGAAACCATGGGAGACACCGAATCGAGGAAAGGAAAACCGAAATCTTTCGATTGATTTTCTGGCCAACACAGGTATGGGTTTCGTGTTTAGACTTCATTTTTGAGTTCCTGGGTTCGAGTAGATAGATTTAGACTAAAACTTTGTGCAAAACGGTTAAGCTTTGAGAAAGTTAGGAAAAATTGAAGCTCGACTGGCAAGGGAGTTTTCCGACGACGGCGGCGCACGGTGAAGCTGTTGTCTTCTCCGACGACTAGTTCGGTCAGAGGGTGGCTGACGTGGCATGCCACCTGGTAGCCGCGTGGAGCCACTTGGCAGCCACGTGGAGGCCACCTGGCAGCCACGTGGGTGCCACTTGGCGGCCGAGTCAGCGCCGAGTCAGACACGTGGGACACTGTAGCAGCGCAAGGGACACTATAGCAGGCGCGTGAGGTACTGTAGTCGACGCGTGGTCCGGCCTTCCACCGACACATGGGATCAGCTTTTGGGTCACGGCGATGCGTATCGACAAGATTTCGACGTTCCGGATCTGTTGGCGCAGGTTTCGGGTTGATCAGACGTCGTTTATGGGTAGTTTTGGGCGTCCGTAGTGGCTGCATTTTTAGTAAGACGCAAGCAGACCTCCTGGGGTTTAGGGAGTCTAAATGTAGGGTTTTAATTATAGTTGGTAATCCTGGTTATTACTTTTGATAGGCGATACTGCTTCGAGAACTTCAGAAGAGCGTACGACTCGGAATTGAGCTTATTTGGACGTGTGGTGAGTGGATTTTAGTTTTGTAAAGTATAATGCATGCATAAAGGTATATTTGATATAATTGCTTATTACGAATTGTTTTGGCAATTTTCTGGATATTATTAAATTATTACTGGACACGGGCTTTCAATAATTATTTGGAAATGACATTTTGGGCTATGGCCTGGCTTTATGGTTTCGGGTTTTATATGGTTTGACTTGATTGATTTTGGGATTTCGATCGAGTCCACGATTTTGAGTGTAAACCCAGTTTTTCAATGAATTTGGCCTAAGCCAAGAAACAAGGATTTCAAAACATGGATTTTGGTTTTCACTGGCTTTTTGTCCCCGATGGTCAAGGTTTTTTCCGACTGGCGTCAATGGTCTTTCTCCGCCAGATCTTTGAGGGTTTTCCGACGCTGGTGTCGAGGGGTATTTTCTCCACCAGGTCGTTGAGGCTGTCTACGCGTAGTACATGTTTCTACACAACTTGAGGTAGATTGGGTGTGTGGAGGGTATCGTGCTACGACTCGGGATTTCATTCGGGAAGTAATGGGATATGTTGTGATGTATATTTTGTGTCCAGGTATGCTTGCATGATTTTAAACTCTTTTGAGGAGGGTTTTCAAAGCAGGGTTGTGGACCACGAAATGTTTTCATTATTCAGATTTTTGTGGGTCCCACCAAGTGTTTTAACAAAAGATGAATTTTTTCGGTGGGTTTTCAGATTATCTATATATTATATCTTTATACAAAGGGATTTTATGTTATGCATGCATGGTTTTACTCATGGAGGGGGGAAAGGTATGTTTTCCTCGAAAATTATTTTTAAATGATTATTTAGTCCACTCACAACTTTCGTGTTTTAAGTCCCCTCCAGGCTGTTATGTTGACGTGGGCATATCCAGAGGCAGCAGCATTAAATTTTCAGTTGTGCGTTTACCTAGACTATCGAGTAGGATATTTATTTATGTATTTACTTATCCTATCTAGATGCTCTGATAAGTCTTTTGGACTGATTGTAAATTGTGGTTACATCGTTGGATGGTTGACCTTATTGGAATTTGGATCCTTCGTCTGACAGGTGGAAGACGATTAACCAGTCCTTAAGGGGAGATTCTGCCAGGTTTTTGGCAGAATTCTCATAAATAAATTGCAAGGACTTAAGGGTATTTTGTGAATTTTATTAAGTTGTCAAACGGGAGCAGGGCTTTTCCCGGGTTTCGAGGAGAAATTCGGGAAGGGTCCAGTCAATCCTACTATATAAGGTTAAAGTTATGGTTGTAAGTCATTAATTGTCTTAACCTCCTAACGTAAAGCCTATCACCTTGTTTGTCAGTTGCAGCATTCAATCAGCCAAGAAATGGCCCCAACACTCCCAACCACCAACAACACCCTCCTAAATGCCCAAAAATCAGCACTTGAGGGAAGTCTATTTCGACCTCCAGCTGTGTTTACCTTGTCATCCCATGAAATTGATGACCAAACAAACACTGACTGCTTCAACACATGTTTGGATACCGGGATAGCAAAGTGTGTGGATAATACACTTGTATGGAAGACCATGCACTAGAATATTATGCAGCAAATAGTAGTTGACCAAGATACTTTGGTTGACATTCGGAGAAGAACCATCCGAAAAAGGCAACATGCAAGGCTTAATGTCCATGCGATTAAGGGAATGAAGAAGAAGCTTGAGTCTGCAATGGCATCTGCGCTGTGGGAGTTTAAGGAGTCCGAAGAGATGGCAAAATTGAAGCTTAAGTCTCTGGAAAGTGGCTTCAGATTATTCAAGAAATTTTCAAATTGGGTTGATTACGATACACTAGGTAAGTGTGATGAAATCACTATCGAAGGGGCCAAGAATTTGTTCGGTGGTGGACGTCGTTGAATATGGGTGCATGTGAAGTTGGTGTTTTTTTGGTTGTATGAAAAGGAAACATGTTCGTTGTTTTTCATGTTTTGGTTGTGTGATGTAAATTAGTCAAGTTTCCATGTCTTTATGTGTTTAATTAACGCAAGCTTTTTATGAAATGAAATCTAAGAATTAGTAAACATAGCATGGCCTTTTCATACATAATGTTAGAATGGATACTAGATATGTCACCATAATGTTAGACAAAATAAAATTAAAAATGAAAAGTTAAAGACATTTTCAACATCAGAAAAGGCAAATCCATATCCATTTTCAATAGTGACCCTGTAGTGACTTCAAAGTGCCCCCATAGTCAGGTAGTGTCTTCATAGTGCCCTAATCTAGATCCAAATACCCCACTTTGTTCAATGAAAAAGTTACAGTGTGTAGGAGCAAGGTTAGGGGCAAACTCGATAGCAAGACGTCTTGTGCTTTTCGTAACGTTCTTAGGCTCCGGCCTTTCAACATTTGAACATGTTGCAACAACCTCCTCATCTCTAGATAAGAACAACCTTGAATTAATGCAATTAGCCTAAGCTAACCCCAATGTGGGAGACACCCTTCTGCTAGATGTTTGGAAGCAGGACAAGTTCCCCATTTGTACCCTATTGATACCATCAGCTGGCCCAAAGAAATCATAAAGCTCATTTGTGACGACAATGACAAGATTGAACCGGTGAGCCAAAGCCCTCAATTTTTCGGAAATCTTGAAGAAAACCTCTAAACGACTTTTAGTGCCTTTGGGGTTGGGTCAAATTGGGACCTAAAGAGGGCAGTAATTGAATCTATGATAATGAGGTGGACTGGCAACTCTGATTCACCCTTCTTCATCAACGCTTCAATTGAAGGCAGAATTGCTAGCATTTGATAAGCATCTTCGACAACCTTAGGGAATATTTGGGCACAAAGGTTGCACCGACGTAAGCTTTCATGAGACGCCTGCAACTGGTCCGCCATTTGGTGAAGTTGACGGTACAGGAAGGTATATTCACTGTGAAGGTAGATGGATGATCCAGATAGTCCACCATTTGAGGGAGGGAGTTGTTCTGTCAGAGTGAGTTGCAGACATATTTGAGTCTTTCTGGAACCGCTCTCTCCCAAGAACTCTGTTATTGGGTTGGAAAGGACACCTCCTCCCAAACAGCAATCCAACATCGAACAACCCATACTCAATATGGTGGTGGGTTTAGGACGTTGGAGTAGTGACCTCACATCCATTGCTATTGTATGAGTTGTGAGTCCAAAACCCTTACTGTCGTTTATAATGGGTGTGGATGTAAACACCCCCAACTGTCATTTAATGTGAAAGTACACAATATGGGTGGAAGCTGCCAACCTTTTCTGTCTAGGTTTGGTTATGTTACAATTAGTGATTAGGAGGACACTACATGACTATGAGAACAGAAAAGAGAATAGTTTGATGAAAATTACAGACCAAAAACATCCAATTCTCACTACCCATAAAAAGCAATTGTCACAAACCTGACTAGGAGGACACTACTTGACTATGAGGACACTACCTGACTATGAGGACAGAAAAGAGCTTAGACCAAAAACATCCAATTCTCACTGTCCAAAAAAACCAATTCTCACTTTCCTGACTATGAGGACACTACTTGACTATGAGAACACTACCTGACTATAAGGACACTACCTGACTATAAGAATTGAAAAGAGCTTAGTTTGATGAAAATTGCAGACCAAAAACATCCAATTCTCACTGCCCAAAAAAATCAATTCTCACATCCCTGACTATGGGGACACTACCTAACTATGAGAACACTACCTGACTATGAAGATAGAAAAGACCATAGTTTGATGAAAAGTTTAGACCGAAACATCTAATTTTACAAACTGAGCATGCACAAACTGACCAATCTTTTCTGGTAACCATATGTTGACCATATAGTCATCCTAGTAACCACATAGTAACCATATAGTCATCCTAGTAACCATATAGTCAGCGAAAACTTGATTAAGACAACAACACATCAATTTCATATTTAACCTAAAGTGAATATCACAGAGTTATTCATTCAAATTGAAAAACCATCAATGTCATAATCTCCAAATACATGCCCTCAGTCTAACATTCAGGCAACATAAGGATTAAAAACAATTTTAAAACAAGTTGGCTTTCACACAAGCTAAAGGTCCAATAACATAAATCCCATGCGCTTAATTAGGTGAATATCTAACCATTGAACAAAAATATAGTCCATGGTGTGAAACCCTACCATAACTTAAATCACATGAACTTAATTAGCTGTCTACAATGGAGTACGAAGTAGAACTTGGCCTTTACATGTCGCTTTATTGTGACTACGACCACCACACCTGGAACACTTATAGGTAGGTGTAGCCTCTCCTTGGGATGATATTCTCAACTTCTTCCGTCGACCCAGCAAGACCTTGCATATGGGAGGGTGAACAACATGATTGAGGACTTCTTGTGGTATTACCCATGTCGCCCTATCTCTCGGAACGAGATAATTAGATTCGGAATAAGCATCCAACCATGTCATTCTAGTATAATACCGAGAAGCAAACAAGTATACATTAACTCTCAAGAATCGACATACTGCAACTACATGCTTGCACGGAATCTGCTCAAGTTGAAACTTCCTACACATCCACGTTTTGCTTCGCAAGTGCACCAGTCCATCCATATCCCCATCCAGTACGTTAAATTCTTCAGGATTGATCTTGATGACATTCGTTCTGGAAGCCTCCTCAACTTTGTTTCTCAACTTATTTTCCCTAAAATCAGGGCACTAAGTAGTAGTGCGCTTTGTAGCCAAATCATGACATTTGGTAAACTACTTCACAAGAACATTCACAGTTTCATCTATCAAATGTACCACTGGAAGAATCCTTGCAAATCGAAGAACAGAGTTCACAAATTCAGCAATGTTAGTGGTCATGACATTGTAACAACGTTCATCCATATGAGCCCTTGACCACCTTCGAAGGTCTTCTTCTTTTAGATACTTGGCTACTCTTGGGCTTGCTGCAATCTTCCGGAAATGACGATTAAATTCAGCAACTTGATAAGATTTTGCAGCTTGCTCAAAATACATCATCAAATCATCGTTCTTTTTTCAAATGGAGGAAGTTCTTCATGTGATAGAAACAGAAAACATGCTCTATGAAAGGGAATTTTATCCTCAACACTTTCTCAATGCTTATATTCCTATCAGAAACAACAACAAGATTAGGACACTCACCAATGGTTGATAGCAATTTACTGAAAAACCAATGCCATGAAGCGTCCGTCTCCAAATCCCCAATTCCAAAAGCAATGGGATAAATGTTGCAATTACCATCAAAAGCGTTTGCAACGAACAACACAACCTTATACTTGCACTTCAAATAGGTAGCATCAACAACAATAACTGGCTACATTGAAGACCGAAACCCCCTTACACATGCACCAATTGCCATAAAAAATATAAGAAGTTGTTGTTTTCATCAGTTAGGATGTGTGCCTTCGTGCTCGGATTCATTAGTTCCAATTGATAACAATAAGCAGGTAGAAGAGCATACGAGTCTTCCGGTCTAAAGCCGATTCCCTTGCCCTCCACGTTTTGCATATGGAATGCTAACACCAAGGTTGTGTTTCACATTTATCATTAAGTCATTCGGCGTGTATATACTGCGTGAATCCTTGAACTTCCTTTTCACAGAATCTCCAAGTAAGGCTACAGTTGCTTAACGATGGTTGTCATTTAAATACTCAATATCACATTCATATGCTGGATTGTATTTGGAAATCATGAAGTTTTCGTCCTCTATCTGGGATGCACGAAGACGCCATGGACACCGGGTTTATGAACAACTAACCCCCAATCAGACCTTGGAGGAATACCTCACTTTGTACTCAAAGTGACATCTAATTGCTATCAACTGTAACTCCCTATTCAACGCTTTCTTCGATGAGAAAATTTTACCCATTTCTAACCATGCATACCAATTTACTCTTGAGTATCGATGATCACAATTGGCTTATTCTTCAGTCATCATATCCAAATTTGTCCCATGCTACTCCGATTCTTGTCCTCCATTTTCTTGAATAGAACCTTCAGATAACGTTGCATGTTCACGCTGTAATGGAGATGAATAATGTCTTCCTACTGAGTCCCTTTCTACACCGAATGCGTCTGCATCAATGTCAAGAACTCCGTCAAAATTAATCGTTTGTATCACATCATTCCCAAGCTCATGTCTCCCTTGCTGAATCACATTTGTATTGTCATGCATAATTTGATTACTCTCATCTATGCCATTTGAATTAGGAGCTAATGGACCAACTTCCCTCGTGATATTCAAATTCACCCCTCTAGCACATTCCACTTATGTTTCTTCTCTACTAACCAGTAAGGGCACAACTTTGGATGATATGGTGTCAGTATAGTACATCAAGAAATATTGGACATCATCATCATCCACAATTTCAATATGCTTGTATTCAATGGATGTTACAGGAACTGAGAACTTCAAACTGAGTTTTTGGCAAAATTGTTTGGTTGGGAAATAAGGCGAACACAGTTTATAAGTTCATCAAACGTTGTAGCCCTTGGTACTATAATGCCTTTCATATCGCCCCTTTATACATGCACTTCTTTTCAGACCTCAACCATTTTCCATTGAACCAAACCATAATTGCAACCGATTCCAATCCTGAAATTGCATACAATAAAATGTATTACAATAAAGTTAAACTTGACTACATAACGATGATTACACTATGTGACTATTGGGGCACTATGAGTACACTACAGGACTATGGGGGCACTATGAGGACATTACAGGACTATTAGGGCACTATAAGACTACATCTGCAAAACCAGCGGGGCACTATAAGACTACATCTACAAATTAGCCCTGGTTTCTATGGCTTTCTACCCACCTGACCTCACAACTCCAAATTCATCTTCCTCACTTCCCAATTAGTTATTTGCTTTAATTTCTTGAATGCCCAACACTTGTGGTTCATCCACCTTAACAAAAATCAAACATAGGATTGAGACCAATATTTTGCTAACCTTGAATGATGCCCAACACGTTATGGAGAGGAAGATGAGAGAACGATGCAGCAATTGAATCTATGCTTTGCTAACTTGGAATGAAAATTGGTTATTTGCTTTAATTTCTTGAATTCCCAACACTTGTGGTTCATCCACCTTAAAAAAATCAAACATAGAAGATAACGAATGTAAGGACCCTTCCCGAATTTCACCTTGAAACCCGCGAAATGCCCTTATCCCGTCTGACAGCTCTTTTTCCTCAAAATTTAATACCAAGAATATCCTTTATCCTTAAATATATTTAGTAAACCTTCCAGGGTTCTAGACAGAACCTCTGTACTTACTGACCACACCTACCTGTCAGACGCATGATAGCTTACAGGTCACCCCCAAACCTCGGAATAGTGGTGGTCCGAAAAGGTAACACTTTCTGTCCTGAGCTCTGATACTAATTGCAATGATCATGATTTGAAGTTTATAGGCCTCTGCTAACAAGCTTTGATACCAATTGTAAGTCAGTCCCTTTCGAACTCTCTACAGTAATAACACAAGACAACTGGCTCGTCCATCTGGATCACCGCCCACACCAACCCACTAATCCAGATGACAAAGGAACCAGACTTGGTTGGATTGAGTCTTATTGACTTACTTCGAGTCGAACTCAATATCCCGGCTCATCCTGAGCCCCCGAGTGATAACTCAATATCCCGGCTCACCATGAGCCCCCAAGTGATAAATCCATATCCCGGCTCACTCTGAGCCCCTGAGTGATAACTTAATATCCCGGCTCACTCTGAGCCCCAGAGTGATAACTCAAAATCCCGGCTCACTCTGAGCCTTCGACTCCCAACAATATGGTGGAGAAAGATCCCTCGAACGCCCACATTGGAGAACCCCTCGACGATCTGGCGGAGACATACCCTCTAACGCCAATCGGAGAACCCTCAACAATGTAGCGGAGAAATTACTCTCCACACCAATCATCAGAGAATCCCATGGTATAACCCAATACCTAGACATATGCATACCCATGAAATCCCAGAACTATAGTCCGTTCACAGCACGAATAAAATACCCAAACATGGACGCCCTAGTCCTAAGGAACTCTTGACACAATATTGACCCGACTACCTTGACCTCCCGAGCTTAAAATCCGCTCTATGGTCAACCGTTACTGCTGGGATTACCCAAACGGGGCTATAAATGAACTCCTATGGCCTCAAAACCATCAAAATCCAGTTTGAAACGTCCCAAAAAGTTAGCCAGGGGCCGTGATGACAAAGGAATCGACCCCACGCGCCGCCATGCCCCGACAGAAGGCCAGACCACGCGCCACGCACCGGCAGAAGGCCGAACCACGCGCCACTCACCGACCACGCGCATCCACGCTCCCTCATGCGCCTGCCACTCGCTGCTACAGTGTCGCACGGGCCTGACCCGGTCCGACCTGGCCCTACTAAGCTTGACCCGGTCTTACCCGACCCTACTCGGCCTGACCTGATCCAACTCAACCCGTCTAGTTCACTCGACTCGACCCCAGTCTGACTCGACCTAACCCAGTCTAACTCAACCTAACCCGGTATGACTCGACCCGATCGGTCACCAGCAACTCGCCGGAGAAGACTGAATCCAAACCTGTACCGATCATAAAATGGATCGGAAGACGTCAATTTCTTTTTCCTCCGATCGTTGTCTCCCACGACTGCCTCTTTAGGTGGTGGGTAAGGGTTTGCTCGCGGGATGAAGCAGAAGATGATGGTTTTCACCAAATTGGCCGACGTTCCTTGGATTTGAAGGTCCAAAATCGGATGTGTTTGGTTCGGTCGGTGAGTCGGGGTCGCGGTCTGATGTGGTAAAGGATGATTAACATGACAACTCCCTTCTGCAGCCTAGGTTGAAGGTTTAAATACATAGACTCAAACCAAATTACCAAAATACCCCTGAATAATCGAGACCAGACATTTTCTCGTACGGTCTCCATTTTTCGCGTGCCGCCTATCTACGAACTCGTGAGTTCGAGACCTACGCAACGGTACCCGTAAAAACTGTCAAATGTGGCTCTACACAAAATTGACTTCCGAGCCCCCTTTAAACTAAGGGTAAAATGGTATTTTCATAAATTAATTTACAACAATTCAATAAGTAAATGTCTGGGTCGTTACAAGGTAGATTAGAGGAAGATTTCTCTTTGCTCTCGTTCTATCTTTCTGTCTTTTGTCTTTCTATCTTTCTATTTCTCTTTGCTCTCGTTCTATCTTTCTATCTTTCTATTTCTCTTTGCTCTCGTTCATTCACACCAAGTATGACTGTTGGGCACTATGAGGTTAACATCCCCTTTATATAGGTTCTATTTTTGCAATTGGATTGATGAGAGTTCTATTTTTAAATAAATTTGTGGAGCCGGTTTCAAAGCCGTTAGTTTCCCTTTTTTTTTTTTCTTTTGTCTGCTGTCTCACAGCGTTTTTTTTCTTTTTTCTACCGCAATGTACATCTCCCTTTATATAAACATATATAATATTACAATTTTTTAAGTTTTACTTTTTCGACGATTCCGGGAGCTGTGGGACTCTAATCGCCATTATTCAAGTGGCAATGTGCTCTACTTTCAGAGACGGTCATTTCAAGATGCAAGAAGGCATGCTTTCAGTGAAATCTCGAAGAACTCACTTTGTGAGAGTTGCTGATTTCAATAGGTGGTGGAGCCAACATCAAGATGGATGGCTGAGATGTTGGCAAAGACTATCTGGCGGGTCCCATTCATGTCCTTGTCAGAAGAACTGATATGTTGGCAAGGACTGTCTCGCGGGTTCCAATATCAGAAGAATGGCTTTCGGCTAACGTCAACCCTACAACGGGTGATGTTAGTGTGGCCTTTTTGTCCAACATGTGTGAAGATGGATAGTTGGGATATGGTGCGTGCATTCCACGCTCTCATCTTGTCATCCATGCAAGTGGCTGATGTGGCGGGTCCCATATGGTAGAGGTGTTGTCGGTTGGTGTCTGAAGAATGGCTTTCAGCTGACTTCAGCATCGCAGGGCTGACGTCAGTGTGTCATGTGAGCTCTTGACACTCGTGAGACTTGCCACAGTGCGAGGTTAGACTTCCCCCAGCGCGGAGTTAGACTTCCCCCAGCGCGGAGTTAGACTTCCCCCAGCTCGGGGTTATACTTTCTCTAGCGTAGGTAAGGCTTGACCTTGAAGGCCCCCTTGAGCTTGAGATGGGGTGGTACCAAGGTGGGATTCGATACTAGAGGATTGGGCAAGCCCTGTGGAAGCCTGTGACGTAGTACCTTATTATCCTAACCCAGTGACGGAGGATAACAAGTGCAAGTCTTCAGGTTTTTCAGGTGAAGGAGCAAAAAATACCTCCATGAAGTTGGAGGTTGTTGCAAAAGTTTCTGAAGTGGCTGACCAGTTGAAGGAAGAGAACTTGGAAGTTCCGTCTATGGAGGCGAAGCTGACACACTCAGTGAAAAATGTCGACGCCATCTCCATCGTGAGAAACAAGGGAAATGGTCCTTCATCTTAAGGCGAGTGGCGTGATGACACGGAGTGCCAAAGCTGCAGTCGCCGTTCAGGATGATGTCGAAGCTATTCGTGAAGCCTACCGATGCCAAAGCGAGTAGAGCTAAAGTCGTTGCCCCCATTGTTCCGGGAAGGAAGATCAAGTTCATGGAGCTTTGAAATAATTGATACCAATGTTGAACTCGAAAAGCTGAAATTCGAGCCATATTTTCCGTTGTATGCCCCCAAACTTCGCATCAAACTGAAGACTATGCTCCTTCAACAAGTATTGAAACTTGAAGACTCCGTGGGAGATTCGAGGTGGAAGTTGCTTGTGGAAAACTGCAATGAATATGGATTGTGTGACTAACGAATCCACGATAAGCCTTCGAAGTGATGTCTCCTGTGTCGGAATCTTGTGGCCAACTTGTTCCTTCCAACTTAATAATCCTTGGGATTTTTTCTATGTGTTGGGACCTTTGTTTTGCCACTTTTTTTCATGGAAAAAGAGACTTGGTTTATTCAAATGGCCCCGTTCTTTTGCCATGAGCATCAAACGATAGCATTTTGACTCCATTTGCCTCTCGGAAGAGGGCTTCGTTTTGCCTACCGGAGAAGGGTTGTGCATTGCCTTCTAGGAAGGACTTTTGGTTTTTTTCAAATGCCACCATTGTATCCTTGGGCATTCGATCTTGGGGCTTTGATTCAACTTGCCTCTCAGAGGAGGGCTTTACTTTGCCTTCAAGGAAGGGATTCTGCTTCTCGGAGGAAGACTTGGAGCGCTTCCCAGGGGAACGCTTGGTTGCTTCGCAGGGCGAAGGCTTAGATGCTTCAAATGGCGAAGGCTTGGTTGCTTCGTAGGGAAAAAGTTTGATACTTCGCAGGGCGAAGGCTTAGATGCCTTGCAAGGTCAAGGCTTAGATGCCTTGCAGAGCGAAGGTTTAGATGCTTCGCAAAGTGAAGGCTTAGATACTTCGCAAGGCAAAGGCTTAGAAGTTTCCCGAATGAATGCTTAGTTGCTTCCCAGAGGAAGACTTGGTTACTTCCCGAAGAAAGGCTTGGTTGCTTCCCGGAGGAAGGCTTGGTTGCTTCCTAGAGGAAGGCTTTGGGGTTTCCATTGCTATGCAAAATTATCTAAGTAAAATTTCAAGTTCTTGATAATTTTATTGAAGAAAATAATACAATTGATACATAAATTAGCGCGGATCCTTATTCATTTATTATGGAATTGTTGCGGATCACCTTCGAATTAGGCTCCTTGAGGTCTTCGTCACAGAGATGCTTTGCAGCCTTGTCGGTGATGTATTTGTTGCAATTCCCTTCCTTGGCGAGGTTCTGCAAATACCTACCGAAAGTGCTTCATGTACTAATAGTGTGACCATAGCAGTCGTGATAGCGGCACCACCTAGTCTTGTCGGCATTTTCTTGATCACCTTTGACAGGTGCTGGCTTCTTGAACCAAGGTTCGTCCTTGATTTCGTCATAAATTTGATGGACGGGCACTGAGAACTGTACTTTGGAAGTTGAGACCGCTTTGCATTTGCTGGACTTGCTTGGTGTAGTTTTGGAATTTGTGTCATCGATGGGCGACGCCGACATCTTAGATGTTTCCTCGCTTGGTCCAGTGCACTCCTTGGCTTGTATGGCGTTTTCCCATCCTCCCAGCATGCATGTCGCTCTGCCAGAGAAAGCATCTTAGAGAGACTATGAATATTTCTCATGACAATGTCGCCATAAAGCTGGCTATCCTGGAAAAGTCCTTGTTTGAATGCCATCGCTACAATAAGGTCACTGCAACCAACAATGCAAGACTTTTCCTCGCAATATCTTCGAATGTACTGTTGGATGGTTTCCTTCGATCACTTTCTGATGGTAAAGAGATGATCATCCTTTACTTCGATAGTGCGAAGTTGTGAATACTCCTTTATAAAAGCGAAAGCTAGCTCTTCGAAAGAGGCAATGGATCTCCGGGGGAGATGGTTGAACCATGTCATGACATGGCCTTGCAAAAAGGCCTGGAACACCTTGCACATGAGTGCATCATTAGTTCAACATGTTTTACCGGGTCAGAAGTCCCCTTGAACTAATTAAAGTTCAGAGTTGCAAACCGTTGACGGAACGGTTCTTCCTCAATGTCCTTCACAAAAGGTGAAGTCGTCAATGCCTGAATTTGACGACAAGGATCATCTTCTAGGTCTCCATCACGTTGGACGCCTTGGAGGCGTCGATCCAACATTCTTTGGACATCGTCAGCTTGCAGCACGCCTCGATGAGGGGGGAACTAATTACGAGCCAAACATCATCGACCTCCCTAAACCTAAGATTCTGAGCTCTGAGAGTGTGTTGGCGAGTATGTCTCATCCTCTTCACTGCGATAGTCAACACTCCCTAGGCTGATCTGAGTGTCTCGGGAAGCTGCGTGTTGTCTCTGGCTTCCATGCGGGCATTCAGTACGTGACAATGCCCCAACACGCCTTCCAAGTCGCTCATGTGCATATGGCCTTGGACGTTGTTGGCTCCTTGCCCGGGGAGTGTGACTTTCTTCGCTAGAGTCACTTAGTGACGTATCATGAGACATTGTCTGGCACTGGAGGATAGATTTTCCATTATGCCTTGGAATGTCTTCCTGCCCACTCCGAGGTGAGGCACGCCTCTCAGCAGCTTGAGTTATTTTGCTCCCGTGCAGAAGTAGTTGTAGAAGCTCCGACTGAACCTGGACTTGGTTGCTCAATCGTTAGACCTGCTGTGACAAATAATCTTGAGGGGATGTAGGCCGAGCTGTTCGCGTATGACGCGTTTTACATCGGGGCCATGCCTCGAGCTCTATTCTCGGCGATCCACGTCGTGCTCCTCTTGTGTTTGATTTTTGACCTAGTGTGTCACGAAGACCATCCAGGAATTTTCGAAGATCTTCATTAGCAGGGAGTCGATTTAGGGTCTTCCTGGACGTTTCTCCCACAAATCGTCCATCTGTTTGCTGGAAGGTAGCTGTTACAACTCCCGATGGAGGCGGTGGGGGAACAGGAGTTGACGGGATAGGAAAGGTTCTGAAGCCAATTGCAGGAATCGGTCCTTGTGTCCCGATAGGTGCTTGTATCGTCACGCAGAGGGAATTTCCTAGCTGTTCATTTTGGTTCCCAGCGTGCGTCCCGTTCCCAGCCTGAGCTATACAGACAGAAGTAGCAGCTCTGGAGGAACGAACTGATTGTCTTGTTCTTGCCATGATGATCAGCATTGATGATCGATGAAAAAGCTTTGATGAACAATGAACGAAGTTCAAGAACGACAAATGAAGTTCAAGAACGATGAACGAAGTTCAAGAATGACGAACGAATTTTTAAGTTTTTGAGAAAGAATTAGATAGTACTCTTTGAGTATTTCTCAATTCGGCTCTCAATGAAAGCACCAATTGTTGAAGCAGAAATCGGATATGCTTGAAAAGTCTTCACGATCCCTACAAACAGCAAACAAGAGACAATCGAAGTCAAGGTTGAAGCCCCGTGGGGTTGTTCAACCAAGAACGCTCTGATGTTTAAGTAAGTTTTGAGAGAGAAATCAGAAAAAATTTTGGAAGCGAGGAACGAATTACTTTAGAAGTGAGGTGATGACCTTTATTTATAGTGAAATCTTGAGAGTCGAAGAGCGTTCTGATTGGTCGATGGATTTTGTAATTAATAAATAATTCTTTTAATAAAATATATTATTTATTAATTAAATTTTAATAATAATTAATCCTCAAGGAGAACATTATTATTATTGATGCGTTAACCCGATTAAATAATATATTTAGCTGATAAATACATTATTTAATGTGTGGGTGTCTATGAGCCGTTAATGTTATTAACAGGAGAAATTTGGACATTATATGAATTATGAGCCACGTGGCAGCTCCACAATTTCGGGTGATTTGGGTTCCACAATTAATATCTGGAAAACATGATAATATATGCATGTCAAACAAGATTTAAAATACCTTGGTTTTTTCAGGTGAACACATTGCATTTCACTTGTGGTGCCATTGTTGCTCAATCTGCACCTCTTGCCCTCAGCTTCACATTGTGTACAATTTGGTTTAGACAAGTTGAATTGAAGAACTTCTTTTTTATTTTTTCCCGCAAAGTCACCAAATGGGACTGATAAAACATCATACATCTTTGTACAAGACTGTAGATCCAAGAAGCTATTAAACAACCCAAAGAATGAAGAGACAGCATAAACTGTGTAGCCAGGGCCGCCGAGGCAGGGGACTTGGTACGAATATGTAGCTCCTCCAAAGGAATAGGGCAATGGAAGAAGGTGATATTACGTGAAGGAATACTCGACCAAGACAAGGGAGGGGTTGGCATGTTGGTAGTTTCTAAAGGCATTAAAACCAAGCAATTTTCTGGGTGGTATACAACAATTTCCGGTCTCTTGTAGTCTATGTGCTTGAAAAAGAATTTTACTAGTGCTGTTCACTGTTCAAGAGATGTGTCCTGTCTCCCACCACATTCAAGCCCTGGATCGCTGCCGTGATCCCCGCAGTGGAATGGAAAATAAACAGCTGGGCTTGATCATCGCACATGGATTCGGTGCACGCACTTTGGCTTCCTCCAACCAAGTAAGCCAGTAGCAATATGCAAAAGGAAGATATGAGCATCTTTGGGTGAATAGAGGCCAGAAAAAAAGGGGGAGATGAGCAATTGATTGTTCAATGCATAGGTAGAAAACTAAGAATAGTACAGATAGAACATCATAGTCAATAACAAGAGTAAGTCAAACAAAGTAAGGCAGAAATGGTCCATTATTAATTAAATATGCCTATATTTTCCATTGACTGACTCCAATTCGTCACGGCTTACCTACTTACACCTCATAATCAAGGTTTCTAAATAACATAATTTACTTACGCATTGCATCAATTTTTTTTGCATACCAAATTGGCTCTCTGATATTTCTCCATGGGAATAAGTGGAAGCAGCAGCTCCATCACCTTCTCTGCATAGCTTTTAATTCTAGCCTTGCTTGTTCTTGGCTTCTCCGGCAAAACTTGCAACGCCAACGGAGGAAGTACCAATTGCACCACCTCCTGCGGCAACATCCACAACATAAGTTACCCTTTTCGACTAAAAGATGACCCGAAACACTGCGGCCACAAACTCTATACCCTCTCCTGTGACAACGACATTACAGTACTAGACCTTCCTTCCTCCGGAAAATACCATGTCCAGGCAATCACATACCATAACCAAACAATCCGACTTCTAGATCCTGGCCTTCACAACAACAACTGCTCCTCCATGCCCCGAAATGTTCCACCCACGTTTTTAACATTACCATATATTATCTAATGCTAATGCTTCGATTATCTCGATTTTTTCAACCCCTGTATGGCGCATTGGCTCGCTTCTTCCAACCCCTGTATTTTACATCAAGTGTCGGAATCCATTGAATTCATCTATGTTGGTGGACACAACCTCATGCTTAAATGGTTCTGTTTCGAGCCAAGAAAAATCGTATGGGTGGTATGTCAAGGTTGGGGATATGGATGTAGGGTATGTGAAGCCAGGTTGTAGTGTAGAGTGGATGGCTTTCGGGTATGTGAACACCTCTTATCAATCCATACACAACTCACTCATGTATGGCTTCGAGCTTCAGGTACTTTGGGTTGAGGAATTTCGTCTACTCCGCCGAGGCCAATGGTTTCGGAATGATAAATGCTTTCCTCACAACATAGCAGGTGCATCAATTCTCAAACAGATATGTTGTTTTTCTTATATAATATTGTTTCTACATACGAATAGACTGTTTCTACATACAAATAAACTGATTTGACATGTTTATTAAACTCCCATGAATTGTGTGCTTCTGTTATCTTTTTGCCATTGTTGGTCCCTTTGGATTTCTATGGGAAGTAATTCATGGTAAGAAAGAAACTAGTCTCTTGCTTTTCTACAGCTTTACAATTTTTGGTACATAATATGTAATCAAGCAATCTCTCTAGGAAAGTGGGAAGAATGCAGATTATATGCATGTTTTATTTTCAGTTTTGATGTACCACAAATTTGAGGGCAATATATATGTATCAGAACTTGAATTTGAATTCTCAGGACTTGTTGTGCTAATGCATTTTCTTTTTTGGCATCAATAAATGTAGGTTTCCTTGGTCGTGAAGAGGTGCACTTTGGTAAGGCAATAGCTGTGACTCTAGTTTTTGTGCTCTCATGAAATTTTAAAGTGACTTTTCTACAAAGAGATAACAACTTCTTGCCAATAAGGTACTCCTATTCCGAAATTAAGAAGATGACTAACTAGTAAATTTAAGGACAAGCTAGGTGAAGGTGGCTTTGGCTCTGTATATAAAGGAAAGTTACGTAGTGGCCGTCTTGTAGCTATTAAAATTTTGGGTAAGACCAATGGTAAAGGGCAAGACTTCACCAGTGAAGTAGCTACCATTGGAAGGATTCACCATGCTAACGCGGTGCAACATGTTGGTTATTGCGTTGAGGGATCAAAGCGTGCTCTAGTATGACTTCATGTCTAATAGGTCTCTAGACAAATACATTTATTCCAAAGATGGAAGTATCCCCTTAAATTGCAAGAAAATGCATGAGATTTCTCTTGGAATCGCGGGAGGGATCAACTATCAACATCAAGGTTGTGAAATGCAAATTTTGCATTTCGACATTAAGCCACATAACATTCTTCTTGATGAGAACTTTGATGCAAAAGTTTCCGACTTTGGTCTTGCAAAATTATACCCAGTAGATAATAGCAGTCTCTTTGGCTGCGGCAAGTGGAACAATGGGGTACATTGCTCCTGAGTTGTTCTACAAAAATATTGGAGGGGTCTCGTGCAAAGCTGATGTCTACAGCTTTGGAATGTTATTGATGGAAATGGCAAGCAGAAAGAAGAATTGGAATAGAATGGAAACGGTGGAGCATTCAAGCCAAAGTTACTTCCCTTTATGGGCATACGACGAATATAATAAGGGAAATGAGTTGGAAATGGGCAATGTTACTGGGGAAGAAAAGGAAACCACGAGAAAGATGATTATTACGGCCTTGTGGTGTATCCAACTGAAGCTGAGTGATCGTCCTTCAATGAACAAAGTCTTAGAGATGCTTGGAGGAGATGTTCAAGGCCTAAAAATGCAGAGCTAACATGGACTTTGTCAGCTAAGTGATCCACAAAGTGTTAGAAAATGTAGTAATTTTGTTCATTAATTTTTGAATTCTGAAGTACTTTCCAGTTGAAAAATATGAAATTTCAAACTTGAAAATTTATCGATATTTTCCTAAATTTCAAGGTGATGCATAATAGAATGAAAATGTTAATGAGATTCTCTCAAAAGAGACGTATTTAATATCGTTTTATGTTTATTCAATAGCTTATTGTTATTAGATTTCATCATATTTTTATTAAGCCTAAATGAATATGACCATGGAATACATGTCATTTATAAAGCCTTGATATAATATATATTTAGAATGAAAGAAGAAGACGGGTGTTTTGGACCTAAATTTAGAACGTACACATACATTTTACTGATGGAGCTTAGTCTAATCTCATAGTTGGTGGGTTTCATAAGCACACGCTAAAGTCTAAAAAAAAGAACTTGGATATACTAAAGGAAACACGGCGCCGATATAAAATTAGCTATATATATCAACAAATAAACACGTCAGAGTAAAAGAAGACATGATAACAATTATAGAACAGGGTTAATTTGTCAAATGGTTCCTGAATTATACCTTAAGTATCAAGCTCAAACTCTACCGAATGTCTCAGACTAGTCCTTCTTAATCAATTTTGTCTATTTTCAATCTAATTGAGGAATATAATGGTGACACACCCCGATTCATATAATATTCGAGATATGCGGGCCGACACATAGACCATAAAGTCCATGTGACGAAACCCTCAATAAGTACTATAGGAAGTATCCAATAAACATAGTAATGATATATAGGGTCAAAAACACCACGAATAACGTTGTGATTAATACAGAGCATGTCTACATAAGAAATGTGCATGATTAATCAACAATTAACACCAAATGGGTGTATACAACAACGGTTAGAAACCCATACACAGACCCGCAAAGTCTGGGCTGCCACTAGCAAAAGTCCTCCTCACACTTGGAACTCAACACTACTTAGCTCCTGGTGGGCGAAAAACAAGAGTGAGTGAACCCAAAACTAAACTTAGTGAAAAACGTTTGTAAAGATAGATACTAACCCCTCAGTTGAGAACTGAGGTTTGCATGCATATCATACACACAAGTATTTATGTACGTATATAAGTCCAACAATCAAAACAAGTAATCAAAATAATACTTTCTATAAGAAATTCATATGGACAGACCGACAAGTATCCCCTGTCAGACACTTAAAATCCATAACTTAGACATAGGCTTAACACCCACCATAATCCCACCTGAAGACCATAATCATGCCATAATATATTACCAAGACATTTAACATTCAAGTCACCACAAATGACTTATTATCATACTCAAAATGTATGCGGTACCCCTTCATGGTACTTAGCATTCAAATCCACTCATACAAGCACATATGTCGTTTCATATTTGGCATCTCAAACACATATCACATTCCAACAAGTCTGTACTCTCAATGGAACTTTCTGAAACAAGACCTCCCTCGGGATAATATCACATCAACAATATAATCATCTGACCATCGGTACCATAGTCGCACGAATCACTCCCACATGACAGGACTAGGTATCTTCGCTTTGTACCTACGACCACGTGAAGGCTGGGTGCGAAGCACCATCTCCACATGTCCCTTTAGGGCCCCGGGACAAGCTAGCGCTATTTAACTAGTATAGAACGAGCGCAGGGGACCGATCATGTGGAGGCTGGTCTATGGCCACAAACATGTACGATATCAGCGACTACCGAATGGTCCATGTCTCATCAATCATAATAGTAGCTCGGCATACTCCTCGAGCTCACAGATACACGTTTTTCATACTCACATGACTCAATGCAGAATACCGACAAGACTAGTGGCCACTAGTTCTCATTTCAAGACTCATAACCATACTCGATTCATGATGACGCACGTGGAAACATATACATCTCACATGTAGCAAAAATTCCATCAATCAACACACCAAGCACTCTTTTCACGAATACTCATATATATACTAAGTTAAGTTCTCCAGGGTACTTAGCCAACCAAATATGATCCGACTTCAGCATGTCATACACAATTTCATATACTCTCCATAAACCAGGACTCATCATAGTCATCAACCAATCCAAGATATTCAGACTCAATCCTGTCCTAACCGGACCCACATAAACAATTTCACAGACTCAATCTCAATACATCATTCAAGATCATTATTGGCAGTCACACGCATTCATGCATATAATATTTATATATATGAAAATAAACGGGTCCACTCACAGTACTCAGGAATGACGTCACCCTTCGATCTTGAGCCTTAGTAGCTCCCGCGCTGTCACATGCCTGAAACAATTCGGCGACTAGTTTAGAACCAACTTAAGTAATTAAACCCGTACTGATTCTCTTATTGGATTAACTCTAATACGGGGTTAACTTAAGATTAATCGTTCCATTAAACAAAGACATATCTAAGGGAACCTAAAGAATAACCCGTGCGCCGCCGTGCGCCGGAGGTGACGTTACTGCACACCTATCACGAAGATTAGTGGTAGGTTACTGAGATTAAAACTCTAGAAAAAACGGTGGCACCACCCTGACTACCGTCGTGACTGCCACTGTGGAAGGCGGCGCACCAGCCGGAGACGGCTAAGGCTCGCCGGAAACCTAACTTCGTCCAAACTTCTCCAAAAACTTTGATCCAGCTGTCTAATCTCATCTACCAGACCTCATGAGTTCGAATATGAGCTTGGATTAGTGAAGTTTTACCTGAATCGGAGAGGAGGTGGCCAGGAAGTCTCGGACGCCGTCGACTTTCGAGCTTCAATTCGTGAGCTACAGACTCCAATGGTCGTGAAGGAGGGCAAAGTTAGCTTTATCTCTCCCAAACGAAGCATTTGGGTGTGGTCCCGTGAACTGAGTCGGTCGGAATCGCCGTCGTTGCTACATGGTTTCTCGGCGGTGATTTCGCCTCCATGACGCGTTTTCGACGATGACTAGGGACAAGGGTGAGATCGTCTCGTCCTGGGGAAGTGTTTTCACGAGGTGGTGTGGCTATATTTGACCAGGAACGTCGTCGATGACGACGGCGAATTGCTAAGTTTTACGGCCCTAATTCGTCTTTTCCAATGGAAAGCATCGGTGAAGGGAGCAGGGATGTGCTCACCTGGAGGGTGGAGTCAATTAGAGAAGACGGCAAGGTTATTCTCGACCGGCACTGCTAGCGGTGATGTTTGGTGGTGCTGTGTTTGCAGGAAAGATCAAGGAAGACGATGAAGATGATCATCGGAGAGAGAGAGTTTAAAATAAGAGAGAGAGCACAAATGGTGAAATTGTATTGGTGGGTTGTAGATATTTTAGGAATAGATTTTAATAAAATATGATTAATATTTAATAATTCAATTAATCAATACTAATATTCTCGATTCCTCCCGAACTAATTTATTATCGAATCTTCTATAATTACAAGGGAAATTCGGAGTCTAACTCCCAAATTAGTTCCGTTTTCTAACTAAGAAATCTTTACATGGATTCGATGATTAGTTTCGAAGGGTAATTTGGTAATTTAATAATTTCGACTTTAAAATTTCAGAACCGGTCGTATTAGTCTACCCCTCTTAAAGAAAATTTCGTCCTCGAAATTTAATACGTAGGTACTTTATGGTATTAAGTCCTCAGGTAGCAACAGGCGAGAGTTTCTTTCCCTCTCACTTGATCCTCCCATTCCTAAGTCACCTCTCCTACGACATGTTTTTCTCCACAGTACCTTAAACAAGGATACCATCTTAATCCTTAACAAATTACCCTTTCGATCCGTTGTCTTGACTAGTAGTTCTTTATTTATAAGATCGTCATCCACGTCAAGAGGCATTGAAGATATCAATACACAGCATGACCCAATACCTGGCGTCCTATCAATGACACATAAAATACGGAGGTAATTGCAACAACTGCAACGATAACTTCAGACGATAGGCTATTGTTCTCACTTCCTCAACAAGAGAATAAGGGCCAATTATAGCGAGGGTGTAGCTTTTCTCCTTGTCAAAATGTGCCACACCCTTCCATGGTGAAAGTTTCAGATACACTGGAGCTTCCACTTCAAAAGATCGATCCTTGGAACATCCATCTACCACCTTGTTTTGTTTTTTTTGTGCAGTCTAGAGATTACTGGGGACTCCTTGTACTTGATCTTTAATTTGATCTACTAAATCTAGACCATCAATAGTTTGTTCCCCAAATTTCTGACCAACACACCAGTGTTTTGCACTCTTTCCCACATAAGCTGTAAAAGGTGCTATGTCTAGATTAGAGTGGTAACTATGATTGCAGGCAACCTCCATAAGAGGAAGGTATGGATTCCTATCCGTAACAATGATAAGTGATGTCCCATGGAGCCTAACAATCTCATCCAGAACAGCTTCACTAATTGGCCCAACGAGCATACAATTCCCTAGTTATACGCAGCTCCAGTTGTTCACCACTATTAAGCCGCAAGTTCTACAACTTCATGCTAAGTAGTAACTGGGCTTGTTCAAACATCAAGCCCCAACAGTTTATCTTTGACTTCATAGTCACCTTTTACCCATTTTGATCTTGAAGATATACTTTAATGACTTTCTTTTTACTTCAATTCCGACCAGGCCATCCTTTACTCAATCAACTAAAACTCGTGTCTTTGAGGACCTTCTCTTGCTACGTCTACTTCCTGGCACAAACATCCATATTACCCCGCTAGACTTAAGAAGTTTCTAGTTCTAGTGACGCTCTGGGTACGTTCCCATTTCGGCATTGCTCCCGCTTTCATTGGATCCCCAAGGGTCCACAAAGCTGAGACTTCACGTCTTAGAACTCCCACTTCATACCACTAGTGCTGATACTTCTCGGATTTCGCAAGTGGTTATTCATGTCCTAACCTCTTCAAAACTGGTCTCAAGTGTTTGACGTGTTCCTCCTGCCCTTTCGAATAAATTAATATATCACCAATAAAACAATGACAACTAGACCCCAGTAAGGTTGGGACACTCGGTTCCTCGAGTCTGTGAGTGTTGGTGGGGCGTTACTCAACCCAACGGCCTCACCTGGGGTCATAATGACCATGGCTAACAGAAACAGGTGCAACTATCCCACCATCTCAAAATTATACTACTACTTCCAAAAGCAGATAAGTCAGTCTTTTCCTCCTATGGTCTTGGAACAAGGCATTGTGCTTTCCTTTGTGGTCGTTTGAATTGCATCCAAATCCTCAAAATAACCATTGTGATTTATCACATTAGGATGAATAAACTACCTCCACCAAAGGCAACAGTTTGACAACTTAGATGTGGTCGTTTCCAAGTCTATCAACATCTTCATCCTTATAATTACCGCAAGACTCTACCTAGTCATCACTCTCAACTAAAACTGAACGATTCCGAGTTTCCACCACTTCGTCCTTATTCTAATAATATCCATAAGAGCACTAGCGACCAAGATCTTCATGTCACATTCTAGTCTAGACATCAAACACTAATTTCTCTCATTCTTTGAATTATATCAATCAATCTACAATTGGAAGTAATCTGGTGATACTGATAAGGTCAGACTTAGTTCCTAACACTAATACAAGCCTAGAGAGTTCTAATGCTCTAGTTCATTCAACTTATCCTCTCAATGAAAGCAGAGTTCGATAACTCCTTCCTACATAAAAGTAACTGCATATCATGGACGTCTAGGAATCTCTCATGGGCATTCTATCAAACACGTGGGGAGCATAACCCGATTTTCGCATTTACAGTAACTATCTATCAATGCATCGCCAAAGAGACGTCATTTTCAACACCCATTTTATTTATCACGGCGTGAACTTGTTTTTCCTTTACTTAAATTTATCAACCAACACAAACTTTAAATATGACAGGGAAAGTAAACTTGTTGCTAACAATTCCCAACTTTCGTAACCAATAAAGTACCCGATCAAACAAGTTCATAGTTTCAAAACATCAATCCCCAAGAGCAATCCAACCATCATTATTACCTCACCAAAACATCTAACATTCATCTACTTAGCTCACACACACCAAAAGCTATCACGTAACATGTTCCCATTGTCATCCTGGCTCCAATTCATTATCTATAAGGTTTCATGTAGCTTCCTAAAGATTCCATCAGTTGATACAACATGAGCCAAGTAATCGTGGCATCATTTCTTCAACATCTTCTTTGCCTTAGTTGCAGAAATCAATCCAACTCGAGATCCTTCTTCTTCACCAATAAAGGTCACTATAAGTTGACCAAGTTTACTGGAAGTTATTATTTTGCACTACAATCAAGATTAGTATAATATGTTGATACACACTCCTTGCCAAATATCACATCAAAATCCATAATTTCCAAGGTACGAGGTTAGTCATTAACACCTCACAATCAAGCGTTCAAACCTATCCCACAAGTATCTAAGTACCTAAGGACCCAAAATGCTGGAGGAACGAATGTCTAATCATACTTAGAGTTCTACCTACGTAAGTCCCTCAAAGTTTTCCCCCTTGTACACACTTATGATATCTGATCAATTCATGATCTCATAGTATATAGATTTCCATAACAATTCAAACATCAATATTATTGAATCGTAACATTTATTATTCACGAACATCACCATAGGATCCTATGTCAAACTCAATCAACTTGACTCCTTTGCCTGGTACTCAACTATCCTCATTGTCATATGTGACATAATCTCAAAATCATCATCATAATCGATTCATAATTTCGAAACATCCATTTAAATATATATATATATATATATATATATATATATATATATATATATATATATATATATATATAACTACACCAAACCATCTGTGTTGTATCACCAACGACAACTTAACTCACTCTGGACGTACTCGTACTACACCATATAATTTACTTCCACGTAATTGTACTCATAAAAATCCAAATACTTCCATTGTAACGACTTTATCTCAGTAGTGTCGATAAGGTCTGTAATCTTGATAACACTTTATCACTTAACTCATCATTGAAAGTGGCACTTTATAACCTTACAAGCAAAACATCGAAATTCCAACTCAAACATTTCACATGACAATCCGTCAAAATCTCCTAACAGTCTCAAACAACTGGGAAGTAACGGGTCAATTTCATGCATGGCCTCTCATGCCCCATAATTAATCGACTTCCCTGTCTAATATGCAAGAATCATCCCGCAATCCACTCACATAACCTTTAGGTATGAACTTATCCTGAAACCTCTATTAAAAAGCTTCCAAGTTAATACAGTTTTCAGAAGATAACCAATGCTTTTCAGCTCTCCACCAAAACTTTAGTAGCAGTACGAAAAGAAAAGGCTACTATGACCATCCACGTTCCACGTGATGTGGACAAAAACCTTACTAGTTTCTTTTACTATAACAATCCCTTTTTTGGGGCACGTCAAGGAGGTATAACATAAACACAAAAACAGCAGCAACCAATGATCATCAAGCAACAACTCAAACACATTGGTGTCAAAACTTCCTAACTAGCTCTAATACCAAAAGAACACACCCCGACTTAGATAATACAATAAATATATAATATTCGAGGTTTGCATGCCGACACATGGACCATAAAGTCCAAGTGACGAAACCCTCAATAAGTACTATAGGAACTATCCAATAAACATAGTAATGATATATACGGTCAAAAACACCACGAATAACGTCGTGATTAATACAGAACATGTCTACAGCAAAAACGTGCATGATGAATCAAAAGTTAACACCAAATAGGTGTATACAATATAGGGTTATAAACCCATACATAGACCCACGAAGTCTGGGCTGCCACTAGGAAAAATCCTCCTCGCACTTGGAACTCGAGACTACTTAGCACCTGAGGGTCGAAAAACAAGATTGAGTGAATCCAAAAATAAACTCAATGAAAAACGTTTGTAAAGATAGATACTAACCCCTCAGTTAAAAACTGAGATTTTTATGTATATCATACACACATGTATTTATATACGTATATAAGTCCTTCAAAAAATCAAAACAAGTAATCAACATAATACTCATTCCATAAGAAATTCATATGGACAGACTGTCAAGTATCCCCTGTCAGACACTTAAAATCCATAACTTGGCATAGGCTAAACACCCACCATAATCCCACCAGAAGACCATAATCATTCCATAATATATTACCAAGACATTTAACATTCAAGTCACCACAAATGACTTATTATCATACTCAAAATGTATGCGGTACCCCTTCATGGTACTTAGCATTCAAATCCACTCATACAAGCACACATGTCATTTCATATTTGGCATCTCAAACACATCACATTTCGATAAGTTTGTACCCTCAATGGAACTTTCTGAAACAAGACCTCCCTTGAGACAATATAACATCAACAATATAATCATCTGACCATCGATACCATAGTCGCACGAGTCACTCTCACGTGACCGGACTGGGTATCTTTGCTCTGTACCTACGACCACGTGAAGGCTGGGTGCGAGGCACCATCCCCACATGTCCCTTTAGGGCCCCAGGACAAGTTGGCGCTATTTAACTAGTATAGAGCGAGCACAAGGGAACGATCACGTGGAGGCTGGCATGTAGACAGGTACGATACCAGCTACTATCGAATGGTCCATGTCTCATCAATCATAATAGTAGTTCGGAATACTCCTCAAGCTCACACATACACGCTTTTCATACTCACATGACTCAATGCACATTACCGATAAGACTTGTGACCACTAGTTCGCATTTCAAGATTCATAACCAGGCTTGATTCATGATGACGCACGTGCAAAAATATACATCTCACATGTAGCAAAAATTCCATCAATCAACACACCAAGCACTCTTTTCACCAATACTCATATATATACTAAGTTAAGTTCCTCAGGGTACTTTGTCAACCAAATATGATCCGACTTCAGCATGTCATACACAATTTCATACTCTCCATAAACCAAGACTCATCATAGTCGTCAACTAATCCAAGACATTCAGACTCAATCATGTCCTAACCAGACCCACATAAACAATTTCACAGACTCAATCTCAATTAGTTTTGAAGGGTAATTTGATAATTTAATAATCCCGACTTTAAAATTTCAGAGCGGGTCGTATCAAATGGCCATTGTTGTAAATAATTGTAATTATGTGGTTATTTCCATATAAGGGTAGATAAGTTATTTTGTCATATATTCCTAAAACTCTAGCATATATATTGTTTTTTTATTGCGTTAATTAAAATGATATTCTATTATTCTGACAACCTCGATAAACAAACGTTCTTTCCTTTTATACGTTTTAATCAATTTTCACAACACGTTATCAGCACGAAGAGCTCAAGAAGGAATTGGAAATCGTTCGTTGAAGAGGTGGATTATGACTCTACAACAAGTATGTTTTTGAAATTCAATTCAATTTCAACATGTTCATTTTTATTATTTTATTATTATTCAAACCCTAGAAACATGAATTCTAGGATTATTTAATATTGATGATTGCATGAATTTATTTATTATATGAATTATTTGTGATTAATTGAATTGAAACAAGTGTTGAATTATATGTTTTTCGAACCTCTTATGTTTGGATTCATGCTTGCGATTGATGATGATATTATAATGATGATGATGATGTGATGATTATGGCATGATGATTATCATGGCAAAATTTGCCTAGATGCCTACACGCCAGAAGGCGATGAACCATGGTGAAAAAAAAATTATTCGAGTTGCGGCTGCTTGCTTTGGGTATTATTGTAATGGACGTCTAGGGTAGCATGGATTGATGAAGCCAGAAGCCTCATTCGGCTAAGGCATGAGGCCCAGAGAAAAAAAAAAAAAAAGGCTTCGGATGCGGTGAATTTGTTTAAATTGGTCAATTGCATTGGTGCTGAATTTGTTTCAATGCGGCTGTATTACTAATATTTAAGTTTCATCCAACATTCAAACCTTATGAATGGGCTTTAAACTGAACATGGTTTGTCCCCGGAAAACATTATTCATTGGAATTGATAATTCCCAATGTTACGCAATTAATTGGAGCGGTGTATGAATGGGCTTGTGCAAACCCTATCCTTGCACAAGGCTCAGTACATGCCCAAGCCCATCTGTAGTTGGAGCCAAGAAGGCTTCCCACTTTGCCCAGAAGGCTGCCCACACCGACCTACCCAGATGGACCACGTGCCACTTGGCTGAAACCCAGAAGGCTGCCTACTTGAAGACAGTACGTAGGGCTGGCAAAGGGTCATGTCGTGTCGGGTTCATGTCGTGTCACATACTCTGTTTTAACCATTTAAGTCCAACATGACATGACTCATTTATTAATCGTATCGAGCTATATGAACACGAACCTGAACTATTTATTAAACAGGTAACCCGACCCGACATGTATAACTCGTTTATTAAACAAGTCGTGTTGAATAACCTAGTATTTGTTTATCCTATTTAACCTGTTTAATATATTTAACATGTTAAATAGGTTAAACAAGTTAACATGTTTAACCTATTTATCAACATGTTTAACATGACATGTTTAACCTGTTTAACTTGTTTAACTATATAAATGATATAGTACTTGCCTCAAAACAAAATTTTCCACTAAACTATCAAACACTATTAACAAACTTCATAATTCATAAGTTCATAGCAATCATTTAGAGTAAATAACCAGCAATGCAACATCATCAATGTAATTCGAAGTTCCAAAAGAAATTAAGCATCACATTTGTTCATTTAGTACATAATATCAAATAAAAATAAGTCAAACTAAATTAGCAAACTCCAAAGGAAAAGTTCCAGCAAAAAAAAAGTATTAAACTTGATTGGATCTTCATGAATTGCACACCAAAGCATCAACTAATCAACACCTACTATAAAACAAAGAAGAAAATATTATTGGAGCACTCAACAAATTGAGAATTATTGATTTTAATTTCTAATTTGTTGATATCCTCGGTGAGATCTTCCAACTTAGGTGCTAGTGCAAAGTCATCTAAAAAATAGAAGATTTGAATGAAGTGATCAAGTAGTCTTTCACAATCTTGCAACCAAGAAGCAGCTTAAGTAATCAAAAGATTCTAACAAGCTTTGAAACTGAAAACATACCATCCAATTCAAATTCTAAACACAATAACACCCAATAACCCTCAAATATTAATAATTTATCGATGCACTAACTAGAACATAAATCATAATAAACAAAATATTTAGATGGAAACATAGGGTAGTTTACAATACACAGTCTATTTCACCATCCAACCAAACAAAAATGCATTAATATATTTAGTCCATCAATCGAATTACATCCAGAAGATGTTGAGACACTTTAATGAGGATAAAGCGAAACCTTCAAGCATGCCCATGATCATCTGTAGTCTAGATACTAAGAAGGACCCGTTTCGTCCCCAGACGATGACGAAGAGATATTGACACCAGACGTTCCATATCTAAGTGCAATAGGCGCATTATTGTACTTGGCTCAATGCACTAGACCAAACATTTCACTCGATGTGAACTTGCTAGCTAGTTTTAGCTCTCCTCTAACACGGCGCCACTGGAATGGTATAAAAGACATTTTCTGGTACCTCAGAGGTACGACGGATATGGTTTTATTCTATCCCTATTCATCAAGGAATGGATCAAACCCTCTTGATCGTCGGAATGATGCACGCCTTGTTGGGTATGTTGACACGGGTTACTTATCAGACCCACACAAAGCGCGTTTCCAAAATGGTTATGTCTTTACCATTGGGAACACAACAATATCTTGGAGGTCTACGAAATGGACACTTGTTGCCACCTCTTCGAACCATGCAGAGATTCTAGCCCTTCACGAAGAAGTTCGTGAACATATATGGCTAAGAGCCATTACGGGGCATATTCGAAGTACTTGTGGACTACATTCAACTAATAATGAACCGACGATTATCTACGAATATAATGCTGCCTGCATCGAGCAGATGAAGACCGGTTTCATTAAAGGAGACAACACCAAGCATACTGCTCCAAAGTTTTTCTTCAACCAATCGCAACAAGAGCATCAGAAGATTGAAATCAAGTCAATTAGACCTCAAGACAACCATGCATACCTTTTTACCAAGTCATTACCAAAGGCGACATTCCAGCAGCATGTTCGAGATATTAGCTTATGTAGACTGGCTGATCTACTTAGTCTGTAGTTTTCAGGGGCAGTATCCTGAAGCATATCAAGTATCCCAAAGTATACAGAGTATCCCGAAGCATACTTACTTGACCATCGTGTACTCTTTTGTCCTTCGACCAAGGTTATTTTGTCCCATTGGGTTTTGTTACTTGGCTAGGTTTTAACAAGGCACACTTTTTGGTATGGTCACCCCATTAACACTGCATCCTGAAGATGCCACGATTCGACCCTTATGCATTTGCTCATCTTTTCCCTTCGACACCAGGTTTTTCCCACTGGGTTTACAGGGCAAGGTTTTGGTATAGCAACTCTAATGCATCTTATCTCATAGACGTACTATCTGCTCATTATCCAAAAGAGACGACTTCATCTATCTCCGGAGGTTCTGATGCGACTACTCTGTATCCACACGCGTTGCACTCTTTTTCCTTTGACCATGGTTGTTTTTGGCCCACAGGGTTTTTATTACATGGCAAGGTTTTAACGAGGCAACAAATAGGCGCGCAGCCAAGTAGCACTATTACATGAAATATCCAAGGGGGAGTGTTGTAAATAATTGTAATTATGTGGCTATTTTCATGTAAGGGTAGATAGGTAATTTGTCATGCATCCCTAAAACCCCAACATATATATTGTTTTGTTATTTGGTTAATTAGAATGCTATTATATTATTCTGACAGCCTCCAGAAACAAACGTTTTTTTTATACGTTCTACTCAATTTTCACAACAGCCATAACTCTAAAAATAAAACTTGGCATCACTCACCACACACGCCGCCGCCCACCCCCACCACCCTCAAGAATAGATTATGAAAAGTACATCATACATAAGAAAGAGCTTTAATACTAGAAAAAGTACATTTTCTGCTCTGGAATCGCCAAAAGGGAGGAACACACACTTGTATCCATATATATATATATATGTGTGTGTAACTCATTACCTTTTATTTTACTTAGAAAAATAAATATAAAAATAAAAATAAACATGAAACCACCAAGGCTGGTCTAGTACGTGGTGAGGATACAAACTTGGGATGCCTCAGGTCTTGGGCTCGGAACCTCTTGGGCTATTATTGTGTGGCCATCCTCCAAGGTCATAGGGGAGCTGAATCGACGGGAGGACTCCCATGTCTTGGGTTCGAAACCTCTTGGGCACGAGGTGTGAATGTGGTGCGTCTTAAGTACGTTTCCGTAGATAACCAAAAAAAAAAACATGCTTCATCTTCTTAATTACATTGAAGATGTAAATTATTTATCATTTGGCCAGAGATGAATACGTAGCTAACTCATGCTACGTTGTGCTTTTTTTGATAGAATTGCAGAAACAAAGTCATCCAATGACTTAATAGAAGATCCCTTTTCTTGACCCTCCTCCTTCTTTGTTGATGTTCATATCTTCTCCTTCATCTCCAAAGCCCTTTTCCTCATCTCACCATCTTTCCCACTTTCATTCATAGAAAAATCTATCAATCTCTTCACCTCCTCTGCCACAACGCCGCCGTGCAGACCCATTGCCAACTCCACACTCACCCCCAGCACCTCCACCAACATCTTTGAAATATACGTCTGCTCAGTTGCCAATGGCCACCCTAAAATGGGCACGCCATGGATCAAACTGTCCATGTTTGAATTCCACCCACTGTGACTCAGAAACAGCCTTGTGGACTTGTGTGACAAAATTTCCAACTGAGGCGCCCAATTGTGCTCCAACAAACCCTGATTGGTATTGCTCATTCTATCCTCAAACCCTTGAGGGAGCCACTCTGCCTTGAACCCTCCTTGCAAATCATACCCATGTGGAGTCCTTATCACCCAAATAAAAGGCCTTCCACTTTCTTCCAGCCCCATTGCCAATTCCTTCATTTGGGTTTCACCAATGGTGTTCTGAGAACCAAATGACACTTCAATAACTGAATCGGGGTGGTGTGAATCAAGCCAGCTAACATATTTCTCAGCATTTGCCCCGAATTGTTTCCCGCTATTGTGTACTAGTGGAGGAGGAAGCCGAATAGGCCCGATTGTCCAAGCATTAAGCCGGAAGTGATTCCTCAAGATGCTCAATGCCATAGACTCAATTTCCTCGGCAATATCAAGTAGCCAACCGAATGATCTCATTGAAAGTGAAAGCTGCGATTGAAAGAATTTTACCCAACTACTGTCTGCATCTCTTAAATGGGGAGGAAGCCGAGATATATGAAAACGACCCACAGAGTCTGCAGCTGGAAACCCTGGTACAGTAAAGTATCCCTCATCATCGGAGTTACTTCGGTGTGGGAGGTTAAGCCAAAGAGAGATTAATGAAACAATGCCAAAGGCGCCACTTGCGCAGGTGACATTAACGGTGCCTAAGCTGTTTGCTACATTAGTAGCCCACCCGAAGAAGAAGTCGGAGATGAGATAGAGTGGAGGGCGGCCTTCTTTTTGAACGATGGCCGAGATGACACGATGGGTGGGAGCTTCAAGATTGACTGAAGCATGGATGAAAGGTCCAATTTGGTGGTGGGGGAGGTTTTGTGTGTGCTGACAGTTTGGGGGTAAGCCATAATCTGAGCTGCAAAATGGGATCTCAGCCAAGTGGATTTTGGAAGTGTTGTTTTTTTGTTTTGAAATGGTGGTTTGGAGGTGTTTGATTTTGAGGGGTGTGGTGGCAATGGTGACTTTGAAGGCTGTTGTTTGGTGGATATGGGTTGCTAGTGTGAGAAAGAGGCTCAGATGGCCCTGAGCCATGAATGGCAGCATCACAATGTGATGCTCCTCTTGGACCTCATTATTGCAAATTGATTTTGATGCCATGTCCACCACTGTGTCATTCCTTAATTTGGTTGGTTTTTGCATTTTGGGTTGGGTTCTATTCTTCACTAACCATATATACATGTAGGAGATTAGGAAACCACATATGCAGGAAAAGATCTCGAGGTCCCAATCTATGAAATCAGGCTCATGTCGTTAGTGGAGCGGTTGGAGAGGGCGGCTAAGAGAGAGTCGGGTCCACCAGCTTGATTGTTGAGATGGTGGTTTCGAAGAATTTGTCGCCGACTTTGAGCTTGATATGATCATCGGTGCTAGGGGCAATACGAGAATTTCGTTGTCCATTAATGGAATACTAGGCCGCTGAAGGTTGAAGATGGTTTTACAGTCTTCAACTTCATAGGAATTAGGAACGAGAAAGGCATGAGGTCTGGGGAGCTATCGAGTGTGTGGCGGCCATGGCCGCTGGGATTGAGTTGGGAGAGACCGAGATGAATGGTGTAAGGGGTTGAGGGGTATTTTTTTTTTTAATAATTTTGTTTTATAATTTATTTTAAAACTTTATAATTATTTTTAATATATCAATTTTTTATTATTTTTTTGTCTACATGGCGTCCATATCAGCATAAAAAAGGGCCCCACTAATGCCACTTAAGCACTTAACGGATTTTTTTAACAGATTGTTAACGGTGGGTACCTAAAAGTTGTATTTTGATAGTTTTGGTACCTAAATGCCAATTTTTGTAGTTGGGGTACGAACTTGAAATGACCCTTATAATTTATGTACTTTTCTGTAGTTTATCCTACTAATAATTATCTACAAGTCTACCAACCAATGCATAATAAGAAGTCTCCACATTTCTGAAGTGATCAAAGGCAATTAAAAGAAGAAAACACCACGATCAATAAAACACCAAGATAACTCTGTCAATTTTCCTAAACATGATTATGGAATTTGGCCTTCATCTCTAACTCAAAGTCGGTAAAACGAACTCCTGACCTACAATGCCAGCCAAGCGACTAGAGTTTGAATGAAAACTCTGAACCTATTAACTCTGTTGTTCACACAAATTATAATACGTAAAATAAAATACGACTTGATATATTGTTCACACAAATTATAATACGTAAAATAGAATAGAACGTTACATATGTTTCAAGTGATGTTGATGATTGCCATTATCGGACGTACATGTAATCAAAGCCGGCCCTAGCCTAGGACAACCAGGGCGATCGCCCTGGGGCCACAGACCAAGAGGGCCCAAAAATTTTAAAATGATAAACTACATAAAAGTACCCAAACTATAGGGGTCATTTCAAGTTCATACTCCAACTATGAAAATTTTCATCTAGGTATCCAAACTATCAAAACACAACATCTAGGTACCCATTGTTAACAATCTGTTAAAAAAACATGTTAAGTGCCCAAGTGGCACTTATGAGACCCTTTTTCATGCTAATATGGACGCCATGTAGAAAAAAATAAAATAAATTTTGAATATTTTAAAAGTAATTAATAAAATCAAATAAACAAAAAAATAAAAACAAAAACAAAACAAAAATCCAAACTCTC
The DNA here is from genome assembly GCA_037349345.1 of Oemleria cerasiformis. Classification (NCBI taxonomy): domain Eukaryota; kingdom Viridiplantae; phylum Streptophyta; class Magnoliopsida; order Rosales; family Rosaceae; genus Oemleria; species Oemleria cerasiformis. The sequence goes on from JAZGTL010000006.1 coordinate 7,349,238, forward strand.
CCCAGCTCTCTCTATCTCCATCTCCCTCTCTCGACAAAGACACACACACAACCGAACTCCACCACCACCCTCGAATCCATCAATCGCCTCCACGCCATCCGAAACCCACGACTCCCCAGCTCTCCAATTTCCAACTCCACTCACCTTTTCGACTTCGACCCCTTTCTCAAAACCCCACAAACCTAACCCTAATTCTGATTCCAATCTTAAACAGGGCTCTCTCGAGTCAAGCTCAGATGACGGGGCTATGAAAGACGACTTGGTTGAGGAATTCTTTGCTATCCTTAAGCAGATACACGTGGCCGTCAAGCAATTCAAGGCGGACAGCGATGGGCGGAAGTTTGGCGACGGAGGAAGATCTTGATTGAGGGCGATGTTTGAGAGTAACGTGAAAGTAAAATTGGGGCCCATCAGGGGTGAAGGTATGAAGGAGGAGGAAATGGGCTTGGATTTGAACGAGGATCCAGATCTGGAAACTGATCCAAGTAAGATGGGATTTTGACGTTCGGAGTTTGAGTAATATGTTGCTTTTTATCAAATTACCTATAATTTTATATTTTTAATAAGATGCGAGTTCAATCCTACTGCATATGATTTATGGTCATGCTTGAGCTGACCAAGAATAATTTCAATTCATACCAAACGATCCCAGGCAGAAGCGACGTAGCTGCAGCAGGAAACAACGCAGCCAGTCGACGACCTTGGCGTCGCCGACCTTGTTGAAGACCAAGAAAAGAAGGGAGTCCGGGAGGCGATCAAAGTGGTTATTGACGATAGAGGAAATGGTAGGTTTTGGGTTACAGGAGGACGGAGAAGATGAAGCAATATCAAGAAGGAAGTTGGGTCTTGTTTTGGTTTTTTTTTAATTTTGGTGTTTATTTATTTTAAGATTTTATTAATTATTTTTAATAATATTCAAATTTTATTATTTTTTTGTCTATATGGCATCCATGTCAGCATAAAAAAGGCTCCACAAATGTCACTTGGGCACTTAACAGATTGTTAACGTAGGGTATCTAGATTTTGTGTTTTGATAGTTTGAGTACCTAGATGAAATTTTTTATAGTTCGGATATGAACTTGAAATGATCTTATAGTTTGGGTATTTTTATTTAGTTTATCCTTCAAAAAATATTTAAATTTTTTGAAAAAATATTTAAATTGAGTTAGAAGACTCTAAATTTAAATTTTTATTAATAAATTGATAAGGTTTATTGAAAAAATATTTAAATTGAGTTAGAAGACTCTAAATTTAAATTTTTATTAATAAATTGATAAGGTTTATTATGATTGATGTGTAGTTATTTAGTTACCTTGTATCGAGTATTATCAATTCATGTCTTGTAAAGTCACTATGATTCTAACTCTTATATAGCAACTTGTGATTATGACTTTCTATGTATAAGTAATGTATTTAAATTCTTACATTTTTTTTTTTGTGTATTCCTTAAAATATGAAGAAAAAAATTAAAAATTTATAAAGTATATAAGTATATATATATACATATACATATATATTTTGTGTAAATATAAAGTAAAAATTTATTGGACCGGACCGGCCCTGCATGTAATAGTTAAATTTGATGTTGACGATTGCCAATTATTATGGATCTGGTACAACCTTTTTAAAATTTGAACAGTAATTGCAAACTTGCAGTAAGGAAATTGACATCCTTACCTTTCAAGTGGGCAATAAAATAGATACACGTGTTAATCAAAAATTCATTATTTTCGTAACCAAGCACACAAAACTTCTCCTTACTACCCATAACCAAACAGCTCTTTTCTCTATCACTAACAAACATACAGCCACGACCCACCTCCAACGGCCACCACCTTCATCTCCGCACACCATCCACCAAAATCAATCTGTGGAACTGAGACTTTTGAGTTACTGGAGTTTTACATGAATTAAGGGGAGAAAAAAAAATAGAGCCATCATCTCTCACTTGACCAGCCACTTCTACAGATTTACATGGGAATCCCACCAAAGAACAAATTTTGATGAACTTTAAACAAAAAAAAATTGCCAAGCCTGATCTGTCAAATTTTCCATTATTTTAGCCAAAAAAATTACATTTTTTTTATAAGAAAAAAAAATCCAAATGAATAAGCAGACCCATCAATGGAGATGGGAGTCGTCAGAGACAAAACCTCGTCGTCTTTTGCACATCCTACGTCCTTGTCAATTTGGATAGTCTGCAGATTCGCAGCCCCATATATTTGGATGGTGACGTGGAGAAGAGGGAGGGATAAAGAGAGGAAGGATGTATCGTCAGGGGAGAGAATTTGTGCCACCGATGAGAGGAAATTAGATATTCTCCGTCGGTTATGGTGGTGGCGACTGGGTTTTCAAAATTTTCAGAGGATGCTTGGGAGCGGGCTTAACTCGATAAACATGATGTTTGGTTACTGATTTATGAAACACAAAGTTGAAAAACATGTCTTTTATTATTGGGCCACATGGACGGTGAGGATATCAATTTCATTACCAGTTTGGACCTAAGTGTCGGTGTCCAAAAAACACAGCTAATAAATACTGTGGTGTACTGGTGGCCTTCCCCAAGTAAAAATATATGGAGGTAATAGCTTATCAATGAAAATTTTGGGGCCCGTTTAGTATAAGAAATTGAAGAAAATATCGATAATTTTTTATATCTCTCTTAAAAAATTTACTCAATACATCCTGAATTTGTATAGAAATAGAGCCTCGGAGGGGTTGGAGAGCATCATGGTTAGGACTGTAGAGCCGCAACCTTTGGATGTTGTATTGGTTGTATAGGGACACCACTTCTCGTGGCGGAGATAGGTTGTTTCCGAGTGTTCTGTTCCATAACAAACGCCAATCTTTGCTCCTGCATTGATCATCAACGTTACTCGTATGTTTAATTTAACAAATTCAAATATAAATCCAACAAAATTTAACTAGATTAATAAGTTAAAATGAGAATTTTGATAAACATAATGTTCATGTTTCATTGACACAATACAAACAAGAATCATTTTAAGAAATAAAAAAAACTTAATGGAGTTCTTCTCATCCATTTCATCATCAATAAGAAAGTCACGGTACAAATCAAAATACCATTAGCACAACCATCATCAACACTATAATTATCGTCCATATGAGTGAGATATACTTAATCAACATCATCAACATATCTTCATCATTTGGAGTCTTTTCTTTTCTTCCAAAATTATTTACTTAATAAACTATTTGATTGCAAATTTATAACAAATGAATTTAGTAGATGTGTCCAAGATTTTTCTTATAACTTATTTTTCACCACGAAACCATTTGCAGTGAATCATAGTACACTCCTAATAAGGGGAAGTAGGCTTCCTACTAGAGTTTGAATGAAAACTCTTAACCTATTAACTCCGATTTTCACACAAATTGTAACACGTAGAATAAATACAACGTGATATATAGGTCACATAAATTAGAACACGTAAAATAGAATACAACGTTACATATGTTTCAAGTGATGTTGATGATTGCCATTATCGGACGTACATGTACGTACATGTAATCAGAGTCGGCCCTAGCCTAGGGCAACCAGGGGGACTGCCCTGGGCCCACGGACCAGGAGGGCTCAAAATTTTAAATTAGACTTATTTTTATGGAAAAAAAATTAAAAAAATGTTTAAAATTTTTGAAAAAATATTTAAATTGAGTTAGAAGACTCTAAATTTAAGTTTTTATTAATAAATTGGGCCTATATTCTTGAAAAGTATTGATAAGGGTTATCATGATTGATGTGTAGTTATCTAGCTAGCTTGTATTGAGTATTAACTAGTGCTCATCTTCGTGATTTCAGCTTGCATAGCTGCTTGTCTTTCGGCGTCATAGTTACGCCTCTTTTGTGTGATTGGTTTGAATGATGGATCAATGGTGAGTCTATGGCAGATGACATCTGTGGAAATGCCCGGCATGTCTGCGTAAGACCACGCAAATACTTCAACATTTTCTTTCAAAAACTCTACGAGGGCTGTTCGTATGATGGGTTTGAGCTTTGATCCTATTCTGACCTTCCAATCCTTGTGTTGGTATGATAGAGGTATTGCCTCTGTTTCTTCTACAAGCTCTGCTTGTGGCATGTTGGATAAGTCAAGTGGATATTCCGGAGGGCAGCTCCGGAGTTCCTCAACTACTTTGGGATCGATGGGAACGTCGCCAAGAGCGATTTCGGTCATCGATAGAGTTTCTGTCTAATCTTGGCTGCTGGTTTTGGTTAAATCTGTGGCATAGCATGTTCTTCCAGAGAGCTTATCTCCTCTTACTTGTCCCGTTCCCATCACGGTTGGGAATTTCATCAGTATTAATTGGGTTGCTGTAATGGCCTTCAGTTGATTGAGTAAGCCTCTTCCGATGATGGCGTTGTAGGCTGTGGGACAGTCAACTACAAGGAATTTAGTGATGGTCGTGGCTATCTTTGGGGTAGTTCCCATTGAGATAGGTAAGGAAATGATGCCCTTGGGTAAGACTGAGTCTCCGGAGAAACCCAATAGTGGTGTGACTTTTTGATCAAGTTTCTTCTCATCTATTCCCATGCACTCGAAGGCATCCCAGAAGAGTACGTTGATTGAGCTTCTGATATCCACGAGTATCCTTCCCACCCCGAAGTTGGAAATTTGGGCTCTGATGATGAATGGGTCTTCATGTGGAAACACTATACCTTTCTCCTATTCCTCCGAGAATGTGATGGGTTCCCATCCATTCTTGGCTACTTTGGCCACTCGATTTGAGTTGATGCTGAACACTTGTTGGTTGCATTGGGTGGCTCGAAGAAAGTTCTTCTTGGCCCTGTTCGATGTGAGTGGGGAAAATAGGCTCGGTCCTCCGCTGATGTTGTTGATTTGTGGATGTCCCGCTGGAGGTGGGGCATGTTGAAGGAATTGGTTGATCTTCCCATCCTGGACCAGTTGTTCCACAATGTCTCGAAATGCGATGCATTGGTCAATGGTGTGTCCATTGTACTTTTGGTACTGGCAGTAAGATTCAACATTGTGTTTTGGGCGATAGTTGGGATTCTTTGGTTTGGGTTGGGGTATCATGTCCTCCACGTTTAACAATATGTGATCCAAGGAGGTGTTCATAATTGTGTATGTTTCGAAATGAGGACTTGGGCCAGTGTTGTCTCCCACCAAGCCTCTCATTTCTTGGTGTTGATTGTCATCTCGCTTGAACCCTCGGTCATCACGATCTGATCGACCCTTCTTCCCTTGGTGTTTTCCATCATAGGTAAGGTTTCTCTTCCCTTGGTGTGATTGGTTGGACCCTTGGTTGTAGCCTCATGGGTTGCAGTTGGTTTTGCCGTGGATGTTGTTGTTGCTTGGGAGAGTTGAGTAGGAGGATGTCTTATTCTCCTTGGTGGGAGTATGGAAGAATTCTGCTTTGGCGTGGATCGCCGCCCTTCGCATGGCCTCATTGTAGTCCTTCCAATCTTCAGTACGGGCTACATACTTGAAGGGGGATTCTTTAAGGCCGCTCCGGAAAGCATTGAATGCAGCCTTGTCATTCGTATCCCTACAGCGGGAGTATTCAAGACTGAATCTGGCAACATATTTTTTAAGTATTTCTTCCTCTCCCTACCTGATGGAGATGAGATCTTCCGTAGAGACTAGCATGTCCATTTGGATCATGAATTGGTTGAGGAAAGTTGTCTGTAATTCCTCAAAAGAAACAATGGTGTTGGGAGCCAAATGGTAGAACCAATTGAGGGCCGTGTCAGTAAGAGTAAAGCTGAAGATGAGACATTGAACTTCGTCTGTCATGTTCTTGTATGCCAAAGCAGAGACATAGTTGTTCAGGTGGGTAACGGGATTGCCCTTTCCCGTGTAAGGGGCTATCTTCAAGGGCTTCACCTCGGTGTTATGTCTTGACCGGATGATCTGATTGGTGAAAGGACCGGTGCTGGTCTTACCCCATGCCGGTGCCTTGCCTTTGTCTCTTTTTGTTGGCGTTCCACTTTACCATTGTTTCTCTCCTAGCGGTCTATGTTTCTCCTTCGGCCATGAGAGTAACTCCCATCGGTTGATTCAGTCTCATCTTCTATTTCACGGGTGTTTGCCTGTTGTTGCGGTTCAGGGTCTCTCGCCATCTGATTCTCCTGGTTATTAGCTATGCCAGACGTGCGTCCTGTCGCCTATCGGCTAGTCGCTTCTAAGATGGGTAAGGGAGGTTTTCCCACGACCCTTGTGTCTGATGTAGCATAAGTTAGGCGGATGGGTTCTATCTCAATTTGGCGATCTTCTAGTAGTTGGCGGGCGTCCCGATAGTTCCTTGGTTGTGACGGATTGGCACCACTAGGTGGTTGAATGAGAAGTCACCCTCTAGATGAGGTAGGGTTTGCCCTTGGTTGCTGCTTCTTGTGCTTATATGAGGGATTCGTTTGATGACAGGTTGGTCGACTGGGGTGCTATCGGCCAGAGGTTGGTCGGCCGGTCCTTTATCTCGTCCTTGATCGCGTTGGGACATCCTTACAAGGGCGAGTGTGCTCTCGTACTGATCATATAGAACCTGGTTCTTAGCATCCATTTTGGCGTTGTGAGCCCTAAGCTCGGCCACTTCCTATTGGAGGTCGTCCAACGTTTGCCTTAGTACGTCAGGGATATTGCCCCACGAGTTCCTTTGCAGAAAGAGGGTGTGCTTTTGTTCTCCTTCATCTTGATCGTCTAACATGATACTCGAGGGTGTTGGGACAACCATAGTTGTATTTGAGTTAGGGGGAGGTTGTTTCAGAATTCCCAAAGACGGTGCCAAACTGTTGATACCAAAAATGCATCAACTTAGAGTTTCCTCGCTGAGCTCGCTTGACTCGCTCTTCTCGGTGATATGAAGACCTGCAGGGAAAAGGTAAGAGCAAAGGAGCACCGGTGTGGTGCTGGCCTAACATTCTTCGATGCCTAAGTTAGTTAGGTGAGGAGGGTACTGTAGTAAATTAAGCAGCGTAAAGGCAAGAATGTCATTACCTTTTTTAAGGAGGTGTCCTTGTATTCATAGTGGCATTTAATGTTGTAGATGAAACATTTTGATGTGGGCTAAATGTCCCTGATTCTGGTACTCACACGTGTTCTGGTGGACCCAGCTCCCCTGGTCATGCTGATCTGGTCGGCCAGAGGTTGGGTAGGCCGACCAGTTTGGTCGGCCTTGTGCCTTTTGGTGTGTTTTGTCCATGGGAGAGTTGTTGGGACATTGTTTGATGAGATCATATTTGTTGTATTTCTGTTGAGCTGAGGGCCAATAATGGTTTTGGCGGGACTGATCAGCCTTTGTCAGGTTGACCAAATTAGGTACGAACAGGGTATGAACTTGAAATTACCCCTATAGTTTGGGTACTTTTATGTAGTTTATCCTAAATTATTATAATACAAAACAAAACAAAAAAATTAAAAGAACATAAAAGAAAAAGAAAATCCAAATCCCAAATACCCATCCCCAATTCGTTCGTCAATCATCTTCATCGAACAACAAAAGAAATTAAATTTCCCAAGTTCGAATTCACGAACCAGCCTCCCACCCCCAACGACAACGATGAACTCCCCACACCACCTCTCTCTTTTACTTCATCCCTCCGATCTTGTATCTTCTTCATGGGAAGGTTGTCATCTTCTTCATCTTCACTGTGCTCAGATCTTGCAAATTACGACTACGGTCGATGTATTTTAGGTTTCCCCTGTCCAGATCTTGCAGGTTGCGACTGCGGTCGCCGGCGGTGGGTCGGTGGTTGGCGTAGGCTGTAGAAGCTTAAGTATTTGAGTTTGAGATCTGTTGACTTGGTTTTTTTTTTTTTGGTTCAGCCAATATTAATCCCTCCCTTTGAAATAAAGAGAAAACGACTAGTCATCTTTCCTCCCTTGAAGCATTCATTGAACTTTGCATCTTCCTTGTCTTTATTTTCATTTAGAGTCTTGAAAAGGGGTCTATCCCTCTAGCAATACCATCTTCAACTCGCTCATTGCTTGTTTTCTTCGCTTCATCCGACTGTTCCTCATAAACGAAGCTCATAATCCGGGGTGGGGTGCGAAATCTTCAGCCATTTCCGAATCCTAACAAATCAAAATTCTTTCACATTTTCCTCTAAGATTTTAGGGTCTTTTGCTTCCGCAGGAATTTGCTTCTTCGTTCGTCTGCTTTTTTTTTGTTAATTTTGTTTTGAAAGATATTATTGAATTAATTTTTCTTATATTTTTTATTTTTATTGTTTTTTATCTACATGGAGTTCATGTCAATATTAAAAAGGGGACCCACAAGTGCCACTTGGCACTTAACAGATTTTTTTTAACATATTGCTAATGGTAGGTACCTAGATGCTGTGTTTTGATAGTTTTGGTACTTATATGAAAATCTTCATAGTTGGGGTATGAACTTGAAATGAATCCTATAATTTGAGTATTTTTATGTTGTTTATCCTAATTATAATTTCATCCCCAAATAACCTTACAATTATAAAGATTTAATAGGTATATAGGTAGGTAAATGAGTAGATATAAGGGTTAGTGACTAACACGTTTATTAAATGGATTAATATGTCATTACACGAGTTAACATGTTGACCCGAAACACGCCCGTTTATTAAACGGTCATAACTGGCTGACCCAAAAATAACCCAAAATTTTAATTTTGCTAATTTCAAATCATTTATCGAGTCATTTCAAAAATTGTCACCCCTAACAATACTTAACACAATTACCACAAAATATACACACTCCGAAATTTCCACCCCTTAGGGGGTTTCTCGCCCGTTTTAGCGTGCTACGTGGTGCTTGCCGCGATCTTCTCATCTTCGCAACAAGCATGTTGCTTAGTTAGGGAGAGCATTTTGGTGAGACTGCAAGCATTGTCCATCACAATGTCGCTGTAAAGTTGGCTATCCATGGTAGCCCTGGTTTGAAGGCCATTGCAGCGATAAGGTCACTGCAACGTACGATGCGAGACTTTTCGTCGCAAAACCTCCAAATGTACTAGCGGTGGGATTCCTTGGATCTCTTCCTTATAGTGAAGAGATGGTCATCTTTTACTTCGACAATGTAAAGTTGCGAATACTCCTTAAAAAATGCAAGTGTCAGTTCCTCAAATGAGGCAATGGATCTCCGAGGGAGATGGTTAAACCAAGTCATTGCTTGTCATTGGAGTGAAGCCTATAACACTTTGCACATGAGTATGTCATTGTGCCTATGTGGCACCATGATGCCGCTGTAGTAATCAGTGTGGTTCACACGATCCGTCATTCCTTTGAACTATTTGCAATTCGGAGTTGTGAATCTCTGTGGGATTGGTTCTTTTTCGATGTTCGGAATGAACGGTAAAGTTAAGGAGGTTCTGTGTTGGCGACGCATGTATTCCTTTAAGTTTCCAGCGCCGACTCCCCCGCGATGTCATTTTCGAGCTTGACTGTAATGGGTTATATGTCTCGTCTTTCTCGATGCGATACGTTGAACGTTTGGAAATATCGTCGACTCGTCTGTGGATCGAGTGTGCGTATTCTGAGATGTTATCCTTTGAGAGGAATATTCATAAGGGATCCCAACTTATGATCGTGTGCCGACACGTTCTCCTAGTCGGTCATGAACTAAAGGCCTTTGACGAGGACGATCATTTTCATCAGAAGTATAGCTTTCTCCGTCAGAGTCGCTTAACGAATCGTCTCGCGACATTATCTAACAACGTACATGTTCTTTGTCGAGCTGTAACGGGACGTTGTATTGGGAATCCAGTGTCATAGTGCGCCTTTCGGTGGCCCGGGAGGCCCCTTTTCGGCCAACTTGCTGTGATAAGTTAGCTTGTGGTGGTGATCTCCGGGAAGTGCACGCATTATGCACGGCATGCCTCCCGGCCTTCCCGGTTGTCTTGCCCCCTTGCAATGGGAAGGTTTTCTAGGATCCTTCGTAGGTCCGTGTTAGTCAGCTGCCAACTTGTGGCTTGGGGGGACGCCTGTCCTACGAATCGTCCATCCGTATGCTAAAACTGTGTCGGTTGACGATCAACTTCAAGCTTAATGACTAGGGCACCGAGGCCGGCCGTTGACGCGAGAAGCTGTCCAGAGCACTAGGTCGAGTCGGAGCTAGATTGGATGGTCGGGGGACCAAATTTAGAGCCTGAACCATGGGGCCTGTGGTGGCCTGGGTCGTTGGGTTGGCCGATCCTTGAGCTTGGGCAGTAGGGCCTACGGCTATGGTTGCCAAGTTGGCTAGGACTAGAGCTTGGGCTGTGGGGCCTGCTGCGACTAGGGCTACTAGGTTGGCCGGTCGTGGTGCTTGCAGCAGAGGCTACTCCTCGGGTTGCCGACCTGGACGTCCTCCGGAACGAGAAGCGACGACGGACGTGTTGGTCTCGTTAGATCTGGTGGATCGTCGTGTTTTTTCCATTGTTGAATTAATGAAGAACAATAAAATGATGAGAAAAGTATGAACTTTTGAATCGAAAGAGGAAACTTTGAGTATTTCTCAGCTCGACTCTCAATGAAACACCATCTGTTGTTGCAGAAATCATGTGGATTGATATTCGTAGTTCAATCCCTACACATAAGAAAGTAGACAACTGAGGTTAAGGTTGAAGCCTTAGATGGGGGTGGTTCAACTAAGATGTAACAACCCGGAATTTCAATTATTGGATTTAAGTAAATTATTTATGTAAAATGACGATTTTACCCTTGCTTGTTAAGGGGCGTGAAAGTCAAATTTTGTTTTGAAACATTTTTGGTGGTGTTTTGGATACTGTTGCGTAGGTCTCGAACTCACGAGTTCGTAGACAAGCGGCACGCGGAAAGCGGAGTTCGTGTACGGAAGTTATGGGTCTAGATGTGCAAGGGTAGTTTGGTAATTTGCCACAGAGGGGAGATATTTTTACCACCCAAATCAGATTAATCTGATAATTTCTTCATCCTCATTCTCTCTCTGTGACAAACACTCCCAAAACCACCTGAAACCGTGCGAAAACTCACCGAAAAAACCCACAAAGTCAACTTTTGATTCAAGGCTCTAACTTCCATTTTTGATCAACTAATCGTATTCTACTCCTTTCCACGATCACAACCATACCAACCATCGAAGGAGAGGACCACGGGGGAAGCCGAACCGAGTATAGGAAGTTTCGGATATTCCGTTCGATTTTTCGACTTACACAGGTACGTGTTTGTGGTTTTGAGGTCATATTTGGATTCCTAGGTTCGAGTAGATAGATTTAGACGTAAAATTTGTGAAAAATGGTTGAGTTTGAGGAAGTTATAAAGCTTGAAGTTTCGGCCGGAAATAGAGGATTCCGGCGGAAACCAGACGGCGGCGCCAGCAGCCGGCTGTCTTCTCCGGTGAGTCACCGGTGACCGGTCGGGTCGAGGTGACCGATCGGGTCGAGTGACCGGTCGGGTCGAGTTGAATCGATCGGGTTAAGTGAACCGGTCGGGTCGAGTTGAATCAGTCGGGTTGAGTGAACCGATCGGGTCGAGTTAGACCGGATCAGGCCGAGTTGGGCAGGGTTGGACCGGTCCAGGCGCGTGGGTACTGTAGCAAGCGTGTGACCGGCGCGTGAGGACGCGTGGCGGCGCGTGGGCGCGTGTTCCGACCTTCCGTCGGCGCGTGGGGCCGAGGTTGAGGTGACGGTGGCACGTGACAGCTAGTTTTTGACGTTTCGGATCTGTTGGCGCAGGTTTTGAGTTGATCGGACGTCGTTTAGGGGTTGTTTTGGGCGTTTGAAGTTGCTGCGTTTTCTAGGCCAGCATAGGTAGACCTCCCGGGGTTTAGGGGGTTTATATTTAAGGTTATTATTATTAGCTGGTAATCCCGATATTAATTTGGACAGGTGATACTGCTCCAGGAACTTCAGGGGAGCGTACAGTTCGGGATTGAGCTTGCTTCAACAGGTTTGTGAGTGGACTTTTGGTTTATAAATTATAATGCATGCATAAATGTATCTTTGATTTAAATACTGTTATGTATGGGTGCAAAGAATTTCTGGAATTTAGAAATGATGTTGGACATTTTTTCCAATATTTCAGTGAAAGTATGTTTTGAGAAATGGCTTGGTTTTTTGTACTCGATTTTGATATCGTTTTGAAGTGGTAACTATTTGAGTATGTGATTTGGGGTTTAGACACGTAATTATGATTTTACCGATTTTGGCCATAAAATGATATTTCAAAGAATTTGGCTTAGGCCAAGAAACAAAGATTTCGAAGTATGGATTTGGTTCACTGATTTCTGTCCCGATGGTTACTGTTGCTCTGACTGGTGTTGAGGGGTCTTGCTCCGCTGGTTGTTGAGGGCTCGGACTTTGGTGTTGAGGGGTCTTGCTCCGTCGGTTCGCGAGACTGTCTATGCATAGTACAGAGAGTTGTTGTACAGATTATAACACATCTCAAGGGATACCCTGGTGTGTTGTGGATATGTCGGGAACAGTGGATTTGAGATATTGTGTCCAGATTGAATTAAATGATTTTTAAACTCCTTTGAAGAGAGTTTTCAAACCAAACTGTGGATCACGAGGTATTTTCATTATACAGATTTTATGTGATTCCAACTAAGTGGTTTTAAAGAGAAATGGAAATTTTGGTGATTTACATATGATGTTTTTATATTATAAACTGTTTTATGTGATGCATGCATGGTTTTATAAATGGAGGGGGGAAAAAGGTAATATTTTCTCGAAAAATGATTTATAAATGATTATTTTTGTCCACTCAGAACTTTTGTGTTTAAACCCCCTTCAGGCTGTTGAGTTGAGTTGACGCGGACACTTATCTCGAGGCAGAGGCATTAGTATTTTCGGCTGCACTATGTAGTTATATTTGAGTAGGATATCTAAATTATACTCTTGATCCTACTTAGACGCTCTGATATTATATTGTATTTGGTTGATCATTAATTACGGGATTTATTGAGTGCTTGAATCCCTTGTCTGACAAGTTGAAGTATTTATTATTATTATATTTTGTAAGGATTTAAGGGTATTTTGGGAACCTTTCCTTAGGTTGTCAGACGGGATCAGGGTTCTTCCCGGGTTTCGAGGGGAAATTCGGGACTGGTCCTGACTGTAAGGACCCTTCCCGAATTTTCCCTCGAAACCCGGAAAGAACCCTTATCCCATTTGACAGCTCTTTACTTCAAAATTTAAACACCAGAATTACCCTTTGTTCTGGAATAATTTTTATTAAACCTTACAGGGTTCCCGACAGAACCTCTGTACTTACTGACCACTTATACCTGTCAGACGCAGGATAGTATACTGGTCAAAACCAAAACCTCGGAGTAGTGGTGGTCCAAATAGGAATACCCTATGACACCAAACGTCAGTAGGTCAGACACTGCTGACATCTCTACTGGAATACCACAAGACAACAGACTAGTCAAATACTTGTGAACCAACCATAATTCGTCCCTCTGGGTCACCGCCCACACCAACCCACAGACCCGGCTGACGAAGTATTTTCATAGGTTGATTAAGCCCATGACCATTGTCGTCTGTTTCATATTAGAGCCGGATATATCATCGGCTATCATATCGTATCATCAGCCGGTATAACCTTCGGCTATCATAACATATCAGTCGGCATATCTCTCGACTATCCTGTCCCTAGCCACCAGGGTATCCCTTGGGGTGTGCTAGTCATGTATTATATCATATCAGTCGGAATATCTCTCGACTATCATAACATATCAGTCGGCATCTCTCGACTATCATATCATATCAGTCGGCATAGTCGGCATCTCTCGACTATCATATCATATCAGTCGGCATCGTCGGCATCTCTCGACTATCATATCATATCAGTCGGCATATCTCGACTATCATATCATATCAGTCAGCATATCTCGACTATCATATCATATCAGTCGGCATATCTCGACTATCATATCATATCAGTCGGCATATCTCGACTATCATATCATATCAGTCGGCATAGTCGGCATCTCTCGACTATCATATCATATCAGTCGGCATATCTCGACTATCATATCATATCAGTCGGCATATCTCGACTATCATATCATATCAGTCGGCATATCTCGACTATCATATCATATTAGTCGGCATAGTCGGCATCTCTCGACTATCATATCATATCAGTCGGCATATCTCGACTATCATATCATATCAGTCGGCATATCTCGACTATCATATCATATCAGTCGGCATATCTCGACTATCATATCATATCAGTCGGCATATCTCGACTATCATATCATATCAGTCGGCATATCTCGACTATCATATCATATCAGTCGGCATATCTCGACTATCATATCATATCAGTCGGCATATCTCGACTATCATATCATATCTGTAGGCATATCTCCACTATCATATCATATCAGTCGGCATAGTCGGCATCTCTCGACTATCATATCATATCAGTCGGCATATCTCGACTATCATATCATATCAGTCGGCATATCTCGACTATCATATCATATCAGTCGGCATATCTCGACTATCATATCATATCAGTCGGCATATCTCGACTATCATATCATATCAGTCGGCATATCTCGACTATCATATCATATCAGTCGGCATAGTCGGCATCTCTCGACTATCATATCATATCAGTCGGCATATCTCGACTATCATATCATATCAGTCGGCATATCTCGACTATCATATCATATCAGTCGGCATATCTCGACTATCATATCCTATCAGTCGGCATATCTCGACTATCATATCATATCATATATTGGAGGTTCACCGGTTTCACCGTTAATAACGGATCCTCGTCCCGAGTCCTAGCCTCCCTCAATTTGACCAAATCCGATAAACTCATGTAACAGGGTCAAAACCCAAATCATTGACTCTATAATTCCCTCGTCAAAACGATATCAAAATCGAGTCTAAAACCATGATGTTTCTCAAATCACACTTTCACAGTAATAGTGGAAAACATGTATACAATAATCATTTCTCACAATACAGAAATTCAATGCCACAATACATAACAGTATTTAAACAAGGATATTTGGATGCATGTATTTCAGTTTATAAAACAAAGTCCACTCACAACATCAACCGACCCTTAATTCAAGGACGCTCTAGCCCAAGCAACACATGCACAATAATGTCCCAACTACCTGGACTTCCCGAGCTCAAAACCGGCTAATACGGTCAACTATTACCGCTGGGATTACCCAAAACCACCTCTAAACGACGTCTGATCAACCTCAAACCTGTACCAACAGATTCGGAACGTCGAAAACTAGTTCCCACGAGCCGCCGTGACCTCAGTCTCGGCCCCAAGCGCCGCCACGCGCCGCCGGAAGGTCGGCACACGCACCCACGCGCGCTCACGCGCCGGTCACGCGCTACTACAGTGTTAACGCGCCTGGACCGGTCCAACCCGGTCCGGCTCAACCTGACCCGGTCCAACTCGACCCAACCGGTTCACTCAACCCGACCGATTCACTCAACCCGACCGGTTCACTCAACCCGACCGGTCACTGGTGACTCGCCGGAGAAGACGACCGGACGCCGTCACCGTCGCCAGAGGCTGGCCGGAGAAGATGACCGGACCGCCACCTCCGCCGCCGTCTGGTTCGCCGGAATCCCCCATTTCCGGCCGAAACTACCAGTTTTCTAACTTCTTCATTTCTTAACCGTTTTTCACGATCTATACATGGAAATTTATCTACTTTTCACCAGGAATCCAAATATGAGGTCAAAGTTTCGAGATCGTACCTGGTTTGGCCGGAAAACGGCCGAGAAGTTTCGGTTCACCTCCCTCCTCCGTCCGTCGCCTACGGCAGTGCTCCCGCTCCAATATCTACCCCAAAATGCTCGTGGGGTCCTGGGGATGATCCTCCCGACCTTGGTTTCACTCAACTCGGATCGAAATCCGTCCGATGAAAATCAAGCTTTGTGTTCACACGGGGGGTTTTCGGGTAGGAGAGAGAGAGCCCATATTGACCAATCTGCCGAGGAGAGAGAAAATATCTACTATATAGTTCCAACTTCTCCAAAATTACCAAACTGCCCCTGAAGCTTCTAGACCCGTAACGAACTCACCAGGTCTCCGTTTTCCGCGTGCCGCCTGTCTACGAACTAGTGAGTTCGAGACCTACGCAACGACCTTAGAAAAATTCCCAAAAGTCATGCCAATCAAAAAGTGACTCCCGAACCCATCCAAAACTGAGGGTAAAATTGTCCAATCCCCAAAATAGTTTAATTTCTGGTCCGGGTCGTTACAATCAACCCTCCTTAAGAAATTTCGTCCCCGAAATTCATTCCTAACCATGAAACAATGAGGATATTGTGCCCACATTAGTTCCGCGATTTCCCACGTGGCCTGCTCCCCGTTATAATTCCTCCACAACACTTTAACTAGAGGAAAAGTCTTTCTGCGAAGTACCTTTTCCTTTAAATATAGAATTTGCACCGTCACTTTATTTACCTGCCGGTAGTCGATACACAATATCAGACCACCATCCTTTTTCCTCACAATTAATACCGGCGCACCCCATGGTGAAACACTTGGGCGAATAAATCCCATATTCACCAAGTCCTGCAATTGAGTCTTTAACTCTCGCAATTCTGCCGGTGCCATCCTGTACGGTGCCTGTGAGATAGGTTGAGTACCTAGTAAAAGCTCGATTGTGAACTCAATCTCACGGTGTTGTGGTAATCCTGGAAGATCATCTGGAAACACATCAGAGAACTCACTCACCACAGGAATATTTTCCCCTCTCATCGGAGTATTCCGAGCATCTATCACATGAGCCAAGTAACCCTCACAACCTTTTCTCAAAAATCTCTCAACTGTTAACGCTGATATTACTCCATAGGGTAGTACCCTATGATCTCTCCGAAATGTAAAATTCGGTAATCTTGGACTCCGGAAAAATCACTGTCTTATCATAACAGTCTATGGAGGCATGATGCATGGACAACCAATCCATCCCCTGAATCCCATCAACTCAAAAATATCTAAGGGGATTAAATCTGCCTCCAAACCATGGTCTTCAACCATCACCGGACAACTGCGAATCACTAGGTTCGCCACTAACATATCTCCGGTAGGAGTACTAATACCCATGTCCCAACCAATTGGAGACAATTCTCTATCCGCAAACAATGCAAAACCCCGAGAAATAAAAGAATGAGTTGCTCCCGGATCTAATAAAACACAAGCATTGCGGTTAAAAATAGATAACGTACCAGTGACCACATCCGGTGCTACTCGAGCTTCCTGTTGCGTCATGGCAAACACTCGAGCTGGTGTACCAGAAGATCAACCACGATCCCCATACCTGCCTCTAGCACTGCTGGTCCCACTAGCTCTACCAGCCCCACTGAAATGGGTCTGCCTCTCAGCTGCAGTATCATACATCTGTCCTGCACTCGGGCTAGGATCAGTCGCACCACGACTAAAGGAACTACTGCCCGGACGTCGTTGTGGACAGAATCTCTTGATGTGACCAGTCTCCCCACAGAAATAACAAGTGGAATCACTGAAGCCACTAGATCTGCCACCCTGTCTCCTGTTGAACTGCACTGAGGCACCCCGAGACTGTGCAAAAGATTGTCGTGTCTGACCAGCTCCGCCACTGCCTGTACTAGATCTCCCAGAAGATCCAGAACTATGACTGCCTATTTTTGATGGTCCCTGACTAGAGGATCCGGCAGTCCAGTGATCTCGACGTCTCCTGTTCCCACTGTACTGCTGTGGCATTGGGAAACCCAAACTCAACTCTACTCGAGCTACAGCATCAGCCAAAGTCCTCAACGAAGTGTGGTCCATAGACATAACTGCTGACCGAATCTCACTCCGCAGTCCACTCTCAAATCTGTGGCACTTGTCTGACTCGGTCGCTACCAACGTCGGTGCAAAGCGACTCAGCACTATGAATCTCTGTTCATACTGGACCACCGTCATGTCTCCTTGCTGTAAATGCAAGAACTCGGCCTCCTTAACGTTCCGGTGTGAGCGAGGGTAAAACTGCTCCAAGAAGCGTTCCCGGAAAGTCTGCCAAGTAAGCGTATGGACATTCCAACCTGACACCTCCAATGAGTGCCACTAGTGGCAAGCAGAACCACCTAGTAAAAATGTAGTCAACAAGACTCTGTCTCTTAGAAGACATCTCATAATCAAAAACACCATCTCCAAGCGAGTAATCTACTCCTCAGCCTCATCTGGGCTAGACTCGCCCATAATTATCGTCACCCCCATTCTCTGGGCTCTCTCAATATCAGAGACTTCATGAGAAGTCCTATCCTGGATTACAGAAGCTAAAGTCTGTCCCAGCTGTTCCAGTGTCTGCCACAACTCAGGCTCCACTGCAGGTTCATGGTCATCTCCACCATTCCCCGACCGTTGACGGAACTCACGTCTCGGAGGCATCTTGTTAACCGAAATCCATAAATAATTTGCACACAAGTGTACAGTCTGCAGGAAGTTAACCTAGAGCTCTGATACCACTTGTAAGGACCCTTCCCGAATTTTCCCTCGAAACCCGGAAAGAACCCTTATCCCATCTGACAGCTCTTTACTTCAAAATTTAAACACCAGAATTACCCTTTGTTCTGGAATAATTTTTTTTAAACCTTACAGGGTTCCCGACAGAACCTCTGTACTTACTGACCACTCATACCTGTCAGACGCAGGATAGTATACTGGTCAAAACCAAAACCTCGGAGTAGTGGTGGTCCAAATAGGAATACCCTATGTCACCAAACGTCAGTAGGTCAGACACTGCTGACATCTCTACTGGAATACCACAAGACAACAGACTAGTCAAATACTTGTGAACCAACCATAATTCGTCCCTCTGGGTCACCGCCCACACCAACCCACAGACCCGGCTGACGAAGTATTTTCATAGGTTGATTAAGCCCATGACCATTGTCGTCTGTTTCATATTAGAGCCGGATATATCCTCGGCTATCATATCGTATCATCAGCCGGTATAACCTTCGGCTATCATAACATATCAGTCGGCATATCTCTCGACTATCCTGTCCCTAGCCACCAGGGTATCCCTTGGGGTGTGCTAGTCATGTATTATATCATATCAGTCGGCATATCTCTCGACTATCATAACATATCAGTCGGCATCTCTCGACTATCATATCATATCAGTCGGCATCTCTCGACTATCATATCATATCAGTCGGCATCGTCGGCATCTCTCGACTATCATATCATATCAGTCGGCATATCTCGACTATCATATCATATAAGTCGGCATATCTCGACTATCATATCATATCAGTCGGCATATCTCGACTATCATATCATATCAGTCGGCATATCTCGACTATCATATCATATCAGTCGGCATAGTCGGCATCTCTCGACTATCATATCATATCAGTCGGCATATCTCGACTATCATATCATATTAGTCGGCATATCTCGACTATCATATCATATCAGTCGGCATATCTCGACTATCATATCATATCAGTCGGCATATCTCGACTATCATATCATATCAGTCGGCATATCTCGACTATCATATCTTATCAGTCGGCATATCTCGACTATCATATCATATCAGTCGGCATATCTCGACTATCATATCATATCAGTCGGCATAGTCGGCATATCTCGACTATCATATCATATCAGTCGGCATATCTCGACTATCATATCATATCAGTCGGCATAGTCGGCATCTCTCGACTATCATATCATATCAGTCGGCATATCTCGACTATCATATCATATCAGTCGGCACATCTCGACTATCATATCATATCAGTCGGCATATCTCGACTATCATATCATATCAGTCGGCATAGTCGGCATCTCTCGACTATCATATCATATCAGTCGGCATATCTCGACTATCATATCATATCAGTCGGCATATCTCGACTATCATATCCTATCAGTCGGCATATCTCGACTATCATATCATATCATATATTGGAGGTTCACCGGTTTCACCGTTAATAACGGATCCTCGTCCCGAGTCCTAGCCTCCCTCAATTTGACCAAATCCGATAAACTCATGTAACAGGGTCAAAACCCAAATCATTGACTCTATAATTCCCTCGTCAAAACGATATCAAAATCGAGTCTAAAACCATGATGTTTCTCAAATCACACTTTCACAGTAATAGTGGAAAACATGTATACAATAATCATTTCTCACAATACAGAAATTCAATGCCACAATACATAACAGTATTTAAACAAGGATATTTGGATGCATGTATTTCAGTTTATAAAACAAAGTCCACTCACAACATCAACCGACCCTTAATTCAAGGACGCTCTAGCCCAAGCAACACATGCACAATAATGTCCCAACTACCTGGACTTCCCGAGCTCAAAACCCGCTAATACGGTCAACTATTACCGCTGGGATTACCCAAAACCACCTCTAAACGACGTCTGATCAACCTCAAACCTGTACCAACAGATTCGGAACGTCGAAAACTAGTTCCCACGCGCCGCCGTGACCTCAGTCTCGGCCCCACGCGCCGCCACGCGCCGCCGGAAGGTCGGCACACGCACCCACGCGCGTTCACGCGCCGGTCACGCGCTACTACAGTGTTCACGCGCCTGGACCGGTCCAACCCGGTCCGGCTCAACCTGACCCGGTCCAACTCGACCCGACTGGTTCACTCAACCCGACCGGTTCACTCAACCCGATCGGTTCACTCAACCCGACCGGTTCACTCAACCCGACCGGTCACCGGTGATCGCCGGAGAAGACGACCGAACGCCGTCACCGTCGCTGGAGGCTGGCCGGAGAAGATGACCGGACCGCCACCTCCGCCGCCGTCTGGTTCGCCGGAATCCCCCATTTTCGGCCGAAACTACCAGTTTTCTAACTTCTTCATTTCTTAACCGTTTTTCACGATCTATACATGGAAATTTATCTACTTCTCACCAGGAATCCAAATATGAGGTCAAAGTTCCGAGATCGTACCTGGTTTGGCCGGAAAACGGCCGAGAAGTTTCGGTTCACCTCCCTCCTCCGTCCGTCGCCTACGGCGGTGCTCCCGCTCCAATATCTACCCCAAAATGCTCGTGGGGTCCCGGGGATGATCCTCCCGACCTTGGTTTCACTCAACTCGGATCGAAATCCGTCCGATGAAAATCAAGCTTTGTGTTCACACGGGGGGTTTCAGGTAGGAGAGAGAAAGCCCATATTGACCAATCTGCCGAGGAGAGAGAAAATATCTACTATATAGTTCCAACTTCTCCAAAATTACCAAACTGCCCCTGAAGCTTCTAGACCCGTAACGAACTCACCGGGTCTCCGTTTTCCGCGTGCCGCCTGTCTACGAACTCGTGAGTTCGAGACCTACGCAACGACCTTAGAAAAATTCCCAAAAGTCTTGCCAGTCAAAAAGTGACTCCCGAACCCATCCAAAACTGAGGGTAAAATTGTCCAATCCCCAAAATAGTTTAATTTCTGGTCCGGGTCGTTACACTGACAATTAGTATCAGAGCCCTAGGTTAAATTCCTGTAGACTGTACACTTAGTGTACAATTATTTTGGTATTGATGAGTTATACTTGACGTAATGCCTCCGAGACGCGAGTCTCGTCAACGGTCTGGAAACAGTGGGGACACACATGAACTTGCAGTGGAGCCTGATATGAAGCAAACACTGGAACCATTGGGTCACACTTTGACTTCTGTACTTCTGAGTAGGACTACTACTGAAGGTTCAGACATAGAGAAAGCCCAGAGATTAGGGGCTACAATATTTATGGGCGACTCATTCTTTCATTTATCGGGGTTTTACATTAGTTGCTGATAGAGAATTGTCTCCAATTGGTTGAGACATGGGTATTAGTACTCCTACTGGGAATATGTTAGTGGCGAATCTCTTGATTCGTAGTTGTCCAGTGTTAGTTGAAGGTCATGCATTAGAGGCAGATTTAATCCCCTTAGATATTTTTGATTTTGATGTGATTCTGGGGATGGATTGGTTGACTATGCACCATGCCTCTATTGATTGTTATGACAAGATAGTGGATTTCCGGAGTCCAGGTTTACCAGAACTTACATTCAGGGGAGATCGTAGGGTACTACCCTGTGGAGTGATATCAGCTTTGACCGCTGAGAAATTACTGAGGAAAGGTTGTGAGGGTTACTTGGCTCATGTGTTTGATTCTCGGGATACTCCGATGAGAGTGGAGGATATTCCAGTGGTGAGTGAGTTCTCTGATGTGTTTCCAGATGATCTTCCAGGATTGCCACCTCACCGGGAGATTGAGTTCACCATCGAGCTTTTGCCAGGTACTCAACCTATCTCACAGGCACCGTATAGAATGGCACCAGCAGAATTGCGAGAGTTGAAGACTCAGTTGCAGGATTTGGTGAATATGGGATTTATTCGCCCAAGTGTTTCACCTTGGGGTGCACCAGTGTTATTTGTGAGGAAAAAAGATGGTGGTCTGAGGTTGTGTATCGACTACTGGAAGCTAAACAGGGCTACGGTGCGGAATAAGTATCCTTTGCCAAGGATATATGATTTGTTTGATCAACTTAAGGGGGAAAGATATTTTTCGAAAATTGACCTTCAATCCGGGTACCATCAGTTGAGGATCAGAGAAGGGGATGTTCAGAAAACAGCTTTCAGGACTCGTTATGGTCATTATGAGTTCCTGGTGATGCCCTTTGGGTTGACTAATGCCCCAGCAGCATTTATGGATTTGATGAACAGGGTGTTCCAAAAGTATTTGGATCGGTTTGTGATTGTGTTCATCGATGACATCTTGGTGTATTCGAGGAGTGCTAAGGCACTTGAGAAGCACTTAAGGTTGGTGCTGAATATGCTTAGGAAAAAGCATTTGTTTGCCAAGTTCAATAAATGCTAGTTTTGGTTGACCGAAGTTGGATTCTTAGGTCATGTGATTTCGGCTGAGGGTATCAGCGTAGATCCCAAAAAGGTTGAGGCTGTGGCAAACTGGGAGCAACCGAGGACAGTGACAGAGGTGAGGAGTTTTCTGGGTTTGGCAGGATATTATCGACGGTTCGTAGAAGGATTTTCTACGATAGCAGGGCCGTTGACTCGGTTGACAAGGAAAAGAGTCAAGTTTGACTGGGGAGCTGATTGTGAATAGGGATTTCAGGAGCTGAAGAGGAGGTTGACTTCTGCTCCAGTATTAACCCTTCCTGATGATACTGGGGGATTCGAGGTGTATAGTGATGCATCATGCGGGGTATAGGCTGCGTGTTGATGCATCATGGGAAGGTGATAGCGTATGCTTCTAGACAACTTAAACCCCACGAGTTGAATTACCCCACACATGACTTGGAGTTAGTTTCAGTGGTGCATGCACTGAAAATCTGGTGACATTATTTATACGGGGAGACTTGTTGGATCTTCACCGACCATAAGAGTTTAAAGTACTTGTTCACCCAAAAGGACCTGAATATGAGGCAGATAAGATGGCTTGAGTTAATAAACGATTATGATTGTACCATAGAGTACCATCCAGGGAAAGCCAATGCTGTGGTGGATGCCTTGAGCAGGAAATCCATGTGTTCTTTGGCCCATTTGCATACAGTCTACCTACCGTTACTGGTAGAGTTCCGTAGAGCAGGGATAGTACTGGACATGGATAGCCAGGGGGCTTTGTTGGCTAGTTTCGATGTGAGGCCTATTCTGATTGATCGGATTATTGAGGCTCAACTCCAGGACCCTACATTGTGCATTATCAGGATGGAGTTGGAGGCGGGAAACAGGCAGGACTATGCGCTTAGGGATGATGGAGCCTTGGTTAGGGATGGCCAGTTGTGCGTACCGAATGAGCTGGAGCTAAAGAGGGAAATTCGTGATGAGGCTTATAGTTCGGCTTACGCTATGCATCCAGAAGGTACCAAGATGTATCATACCTTAAGGAAACACTATTGGTGGACTGGGATGAAAAGGGAAATTGCTGAGTTTGTGAGTATATGCCTTACATGTCAACAAGTGAAAGTAGAGAGGCAGAAACCTTATGGGGCACTTCAACCATTACCTATTCTGGAATGGAAGTGGGATCTCATTACGATGGATTTTGTGTATAAACTTCCAAGGACACAGAAGGGACATGATGGGATATGGGTAATTGTTGATAGACTCACGAAGTCTACACATTTCTTGCCAGTACGGGAAGATTTTCGGATGAGTCGGTAAGCCAAATTATTCGTTAATGAGATCATACGGCTACATGGGACTCCAGAGTCAATTGTTTCGGACAGGGATCCTAGATTTACCTCCAGGTTTTGGCGGAGTTTGCAGAAGGCTTTTGGCACTACCTTGCATTTTAGTACAGCTTTTCATCCTCAGATGGATGGTCAGTCTGAGGGGACAATCTAGGTTTTGGAGGATATGATGAGAGCTTGTGTACTACCGTTTAAAGGAAACTGGGATTCACACCTAGCTCTGATGGAATTTGTTTATAATAATAGTTATCAGTCGAGTATTGGGATGTCTCCTTTCGAGGCACTGTATGGGAGGCAGTGCAGGACACCATTATGCTGGAACGAAGTGGGTGAAAGGAAACTGTTAACACCAGAGTTGGTGGATACGATTGAGGAAAAGATAAGAATCATCAGGGAAAGGTTGAAGACAGCTCAGGATCGCCAGAAGAGCTATGCAGACCGTCGAACTAGAGATCTTGAGTTTGAGGTAGGTGACTGGGTGTTCTTGAAACTATCTCCTTGGAAGGGAATGGTACGTTTTGGTAGACGAGGAAAACTGAGTCCTCGCTACATTGGCCCGTATGAGATTTTGGAGAGGATAGGACCAGTAGCATATCGTCTTGCTTTACCATCAGAATTATCCAGAGTTCATAATGTTTTCCATGTATCTTTGCTCCGAAAATATCTATTTGATGAGTCTCACGTATTGGGAGAGCAGCCACTTGAGCTGAAGGATGATTTGACCTTTGAGGAGCAACCGATGCAAATTTTGGATTGGAAAGAGAAGGAACTACGCAGAAAGAGTATTCCTCTAGTTAAAGTGTTGTGGAGGAATCATAACGTGGAGGAAGCCACGTGGGAAACCGAGGAACTAATGCGGGCGCAGTATCCTCATTTGTTCCAAGGGTAGAGTTGAATTTCGAGGACGAAATTTCTTAAGGGAGGTAGATTGTAACAACCCGAAATTTCAATTATTGGATTTAAGTAAATTATTTATGTAAAATGACGATTTTACCCTTGCTTGTTAAGGGGCGTAAAAGTCAAATTTTGTTTTGAAACATTTTTGGTGGTGTTTTGGATACCGTTGCGTAGGTCTCGAACTCACAAGTTCGTAGACAGGCGGCACGCGGAAAACGGATACGGAAGTTATGGGTCTAGATATGCAAGGGTAGTTTGGTAATTTTCCATAGAAGGGAGATATTTTTTCCACCCAAATAAATTAATCCGATCATTTCTTCATCCTCATTCTCTCTGTGTGACAAACACTCCCAAAACAACCTGAAACCGTGCGAAAACTCACCCAAAAAACCCACAAAGTCAACTTTTGATTCAAGGCTCTAACTTCCATTTTTGATCAACTAATCGTATTCTACTCCTTCCCAAGATCACAACCGTACCAACCATCGAAGGAGAGGACCACGGGGGAAGCCGAACCGAGTATACCAAGTTTTGGATCTTCTAATCGATTTTTCGGCTTACACATGTACGTGTTTGTGGTTTTGAGGTCATATTTGGATTCCTGGGTTCGAGTAGATAGATTTAGATATAAAATTTATGAAAAATAGTTGAGTTTTGAGGAAGTTATAAAGCTTGAAGTTTTGGCCGGAAATTGAGGATTCCGGCGGCGCCGGCAGCCGATCGTCTTCTCCGGCGAGTCACCGGTGACCGGTCGGGTCGAGTGACCGATCGGGTCGAGTTGAACCGGGCGGGTTAAGTGAACCGGTCGGGTCGAGTTGAACTGATCGGGTTGAGTGAATCGGTCAGATCGAGTTAGACCGGGTCAAGCTGAGTTGGGTTGGGTTGGACCGGTCCAGGTGCGTGGGTACTGTAGCAGGCACGTGACCGGTGCGTGAGGGCGCGTGGCGGCGCGTGGGCGCGTGGGCGCGTGTTCCGACCTTCCGTCGGCGTGTGGCGGCGTGTGGGGCCGTGTTTGAGGTCACGGTGGTGCGTGACAGCTAGTTTTTGACGTTTCGGACCTGTTGGCGCAGTTTTTAAGTCGATCAGACGTCGTTTAGGGGTTGTTTTGTGCGTTTGAAGTTTCTACATTTTCTAGGCCAGCATAGGTAGACCTCCCGTCGTTTAGGGGGTTTATATTTAAGGTTCTTATTATTAGCTGGTAATCCCGATATTAATTTGGACAGGCGATACTGCTCGAGGAACTTCAGGGGAGCGTACAGTTCGGGATTGAGCTTGCTTCAACAGGTTTGTGAGTGGACTTTTGGTTTATAAATTATAATGCATGCATAAATGTATCTTTGATTTAAATACTATTATGTATGGGTGCAATGAATTTCTGGAATTTAGAAATGATGCTGGACACATGTTTTCCAATATTTCAGTGAAAGTATGTTTTGAGAAATGGCTTGGTTTTTTGTACTCCATTTTGATATCGTTTTGAAGTGGTAACTATTTGAGTATGTGATTTGGGGTTTAGACCCGTAATTATGATTTTACCGATTTTGGCCATAAAATGATATTTCAAAGAATTTGGCTTGGGCCAAGAAACAAAGATTTCGAAGTATGGATTTGGTTCACTGATTTCTGTCCCGATGGTTACTGTTGCTCTGACTGGTGTTGAGGGGTCTTGCTCCGCTGGTTGTTGAGGGCTCGGACTTTGGTGTTGAGGGGTCTTGCTCCGCCAGGTCGCGAGACTGTCTATGCATAGTACAAAGCGTTGTTGTACAGATTTTAACACATCTCAAGGGATACCCTGGTGTGTTGTGGATATGTCGGGAACAGTGGATTTGAGATATTGTGTCCAGATTGAATTAAATGATTTTTAAACTCCTTTGAAGAGAGTTTTCAAACCAAACTGTGGATCACGAGGTATTTTCATTATACAGATTTTATGTGATTCCAACTAAGTGGTTTTAAAGAGAAATGGAAATTTTGGTGATTTACATATGATGTTTTTATATTATAAACTGTTTTATGTGATGCATGCATAGTTTTATAAATGGAGGGGGAAAAAATGTAATATTTCATCGAAAAATGATTTATAAATGATTATTTTTGTCCACTCACAACTTTTGTGTTTAAACCCCCTTCAGGCTGTTGAGTTGAGTTGACGCGGACACTTATCTCGAGGCAGAGGCATTAGTATTTTCGACTGCGCTGTGTAGTTATATTTGAGTAGGATATCTAAATTATACTCTTGATCCTACTTAGACGCTCTGATATTATATTGTATTTGGTTGATCATTAATTACGGGAATTATTGAGTGCTTGAATCCCTTGTCTGACAAGTTGAAGTATTTTTATTATTATATTTTGTAAGGATTGAAGGGTACTTTGGGAACCTTTCCTTAGGTTGTCAGACGGGATCAGGGTTCTTCTCGGATTTCGAGGGGAAATTCGGGACGGGTCCTGACATAAGAACAATGGGATGTCTAAGTCAGTGTAATCGTAGAGATAAAGCTGAAGAGCAAAATAATTGATTATTTTTTGTGTACTTGAGAAGTGAGCGGAAACCCTCTATTTATAGTCGAGACCAGAAGGTTTTCAGAGCTTCTGATTGGTTGAAAGGAGTTGCAATGAATAATTATTCATGTCTGGAAATAATTAGTTGGGACAGATTGGTCATTATGTAAATTATGGGTCACGTGGCAGAGTATTGGTGTGAGTGCCAGTTTAATCGAGAGAATAAACCAGCAGAGTATTGATATGAGTGTTGTGAATTACCTTTGAAAGTGAGGTGAGACCCTCTATTTATAGTGAAGTCTTGAGAGTCACCAGAGCATCTGATTGGTTGAAAGAGATAGTGTTAAATAGGTGATTCTACTGAAGAAATAACTTATTATTAACTACGTAAATAATAATAAATAACTAGCGGGGAGATTATTTATTATGAGCACTGATCTGATTAATTAATATATTCAACTGGTAAATATATTAAATTAATGAGAAGACCGTGTCATGCCGTCGTCGTCTATACTAGGGGTAATATCTACATTATGAGAATTATGGGCCACAAGGCAGCTCCACAATTTTCGGATGATTTATGGTTCCACAAATGCTCCCACGTCACTTAGGAATTCATGGAATCATAAGGGATGTAATTTTTATTGTGGTCCAAGTAAACCATTTTGAAATAAGACTCCATCTTCAATATTCACCGCACATCTGTTGGAATTCCATCGGGCCTAAGTTACCAAACCAAGTTGAGGTTGTAGGTCCCGGGCTTAGGATCTGCTCCAGATTGATTTTTGGAGCCAATAACAATTAGGGTTTTTTGTTATTTAATGAGGGCAATTGTAGCCTCCATTCACAAAATTCCCTTTGTATGTGGCTGAGAACATAAGGGCGTGACCGGAGTTTTCTTGAGCGTCGAAGGAAGAAAAGTAAAAATCTCTCCATTCTTCCTTTTCTATGGTTTTTGGCAAAAGCTGAAAGCATGAAGATATGCCCCATTTTTTTAAACTTATTTCCCTCTCTTTCTCTTTCTGACGCTGCAGGTTGGAGGAGATGAAATAGAAGGTTGGGAGGAGGTGCCAAGTGGGGCTGATGCAGGGTAGGAAGGCATCAGCAGCGGCATATGTGGGTCCATGCGCGTCAGCGCTGCAGAGGCCGTGGGTGCGATAAGAGAGGCGGCTCCGGTTCGGCACGGCGCGAAGGCGGCTTGGCTGATCTTCTCGGCTGGAGCGGCACGTCATGCGGTGCAGGCTGGGCGAGGTGACTCGGTGCATTGGTGCGGCTCGGCAAGCCGAGCTTCCTCCTGGGAGCTTCCTCTTTTTAAATTTTTTTTGTATTTCTTATGTATTTTACAAAAGCAAATGTATAATAAATATATTAGTATATATTTATTGTTATTTTGTATTTAATATATATATGGATATATATATATATATTTTTCCTTTTTTAGCTTCCCATTTTCGAGGATTTGGGAAACTCGTGGAGTCCGATTGCAGTGATTCAAGCGGTGGTGTGCTCTATTCTCCGAGACGATAATTTCAAGATGCATGAAGATAAGCTTCCAGTAAAATCTTGAAGAACTCACTTTGTGGGAGCGTAGAAGCTCAAGAGACAAAAATCCATCTTGTGACGTTCATCAGACTTTGGTGGAGTTGTTGACTTCAAGTGCTGGTGAAACCAACATCAAGACATTCTTCCTAATGACTTGCACGTGATGCTTGGCGAATAGGAGAGCTCGGTGTAGTGATGGGGTTTTCGTCTTCAAGGGCTGGTGAAGCCAACATCGAGATGTTCTTCCCAATGACATGCATGTGGTGCTTGGCAGATAGGAGAGCTCGGCACATTGATGGAGTTTTCGTCTTCAAGTGCTGGTGGAGCCAACATCGAGACGTTCTTCCCAATGACCATGCACGTGGTGCTTGGCGGATAGGAGAGCTCGGCGCATTGATGGACTTGTCGTCTTCAAGTGCTAGTGGAGCCAACATCGAGACGTTCTTCCTAATGACCATGCACGTGGTGGTTGGCGGATAGGACAGCTCGGCGCTTTGATGGACTTGTCGTCTTCAAGTGCTGATGGAGCCAACATTGAGACGTTCTTCCCAATGACCATGCACGTGGTGCTTGGTGGATAGGAGAGCTCGGTGCATAGGGAGCGGGGCGTGCCATGACGCATCGAGGCTTTCAATAGCGAGAGGCGAGGCGTCCCATGACTTGAAGTGAGGCGTGTCACAGCTGCAAGGCAATGAAAGCTACAACTACAAGGCAAGGCATGCTACGGCGCAAGGTGAGGCATGCTACGGCGCAAGGCGAGGCATGCTACTGCGCAAGGCGAGGCATGCTACGACGCAAGGTGAGGCATGCCATAGTGCAAGGCGAGGCATGGTTGGAGCGCGAAGCGATGCGCTATATGACATGAGGCAAGGCGTGCCACATCGCAACGCGAGGTGTCCCATTACACGAGGTGAGGTGCGCGTGGTACCATGGAGTGACTGAAGCTTACCGATGAGTTGTTTTGGCTGGTGGAAGACCTTTTAGAGAATCGATCTCGAAAGCTCCGTTGTGCTTGAAAAGGGGTGGCAACAAGGTGGAACACAACAATGGGGGATGGATCATGCCCCATGTGAATCCCGTGACGTAGTACCTCGTTGTCTAGTTGAAGAAGGAGAGCTTGGAAGTGTCATCCAAAAAGGCAAAGCAAACTTTCCCCGCGAAGGTGTCTACTCCATCTCCTTAATGAAAGACAAGGAAAGTGGTCATTGATCTCAAGGCGAGTGCCGTGAAGACACAGAGCGCCAAGCCACTGTTTCCGTTCTGGAGTTGAAGTTGCTTTTGCGGAGTCAAGCAGTGTTAGAGTGAGTGACGTTGAGGAGGTTGCCCTCATTGCTTGAATGAGGCCATAGAGGATGCATCATGAGAAGTCCGTGATGGAGTTATCGAAGGCCTCCAAGGTTAAAGCTCGAAGGTTGACGAGGAGACTCTGAGGTCGTGTCAATCTTGATGATGAGCTTCATGGCTTGTCTTGGCTTGTAGCTAGATCTCAGCGTTGAATAAATGGTTGAGCATTCTACTTGTGAATCGCCAAATTTTTCAATTTTCATTAATAGAACATTTCCGTTTTATGAGTGTTTTGCGATTCTCGACAGATTTGACCTTTATGTGCTAATTTTGGTCTTTAGACTTCGTTTTAACTTGGAATTGAGTGTTGTCAGTGGGGTTGGAAAGTTGACTTCCATACCTTTCCGATGCCACAAAGCACTTTCTGAGGAGGTATTAATTGAGTTTGGTAGACCCGAATGAATCTCAGACTTGTGCGCTGAAATGCGCAGGACCCTCACGCACTAAAACACTTGCCCAAGATTCATCATGACTCAAAATTGAGTGCTACCAGTGGGGTTGGAAAGCTGACTTCCATACCTTTTTGATGCCACCAAGCACTTTATAAGAAGGTAAAACTTGAGCTTGGTAGGTTAGAATGAATCTCAGACTTGTGTGCTAAAACGCGCAGTTGACCCAAGATTTGTCATGATTCGGTTATTGCTCCCTTTGGTGGAGTTGGGAACCTATCTTTAGTAGTTTTTCCAATTCAACCAAGTCCATTTTTTGGGTTCAAGTGATGAATCCTTGGCGATGTTCGCAAGTAGTATGTACCTTACTGTTGGTTAACTGCC
The DNA here is from genome assembly GCA_037349345.1 of Oemleria cerasiformis. Classification (NCBI taxonomy): domain Eukaryota; kingdom Viridiplantae; phylum Streptophyta; class Magnoliopsida; order Rosales; family Rosaceae; genus Oemleria; species Oemleria cerasiformis. Next base: position 7,380,402 of record JAZGTL010000006.1, read on the forward strand.
TCGAACTTAGATATCGAGAAGACATTTTCTAAGTTGCTTTAGGTGTTGACTTAGCTCTTTTTTTGCATAGAGAATGAGAGCTTGATAATTTTTCCAATGCCCCTATTCCATCGTTTGGGTTTTGCTTTGACTTGCCCCTTAGATGAAGGCTTTACTTTGCCCTTCGGGGAAGGGCTTCGAGTGCTTGACAATTGTAGGCTTTGAGTGCTTCGCAACGGAAGGATGACTGCTTCAAAATGAAAGGCTTTGAGTGCTTTGCAATGGAAGGCTTTGAGTGCTTTGCAATGGAAGGCTTTGAGTGCTTCGCATTGGAAGGCTTTGGTGCTTCGCTGTGCAAAGGCGTTGATGCTTTGCTGGCTGAAGGCGTTGATGCTTCTCGGGGCAAAGGCGTTGCTGCTTCGCGTGGGGAAGCCATTGATGCTTCGTGAGTGAAGGCATTGATGCTTTGGTAGGTCGAAGGCCTTGCTACTTCGCGGGCGAAGGCATTGCTACTTCGCGGGGCGGAGGCATTGATGCTTCGCAGGGCGAAGGCGTTGATGTTTTGCGGGGCGAATGCGTTGCTGCTTTGCGGGGCTAAGGTGTTGCTGCTTCATAGGGTAAAGGCGTTGACACTTATCGAGCAAAGGCGTCGATGCTTCGATGGGCTAAGGCGTTGATGCTTTGCGGGGCGAAGGCGTTGCTACTTCACGGGGTGAAGGTGTTGATGCTTCACTGTGGAAAGGCATTGATGCTTCGCGAGAGAAGGCGTTGATGCTTTGAAGGGCAAAGGCGTTGATGCTTCGCGGGGAGAAGGCATTGACGCTTATCAAGCGAAGGCGTCAATGCATCGGTGGGCGAAGGTGTTGATGCTTCGCAAGGAGAAAGTGTTGCTGCTTCGCGGGGTGAAGGTGTTGATGCTTCGCGGGGTGAAGGTGTTGATGCTTCGCGGGGGGAAGGCGATGATGCTTCGCGAGCGAAGGTGTTGATGCTTCGACGGGCAAAGGCGTTGATGCTTCGACGGGCAAAGGCGTTGATGCTTCCCGGGGTGAATGTGTTGCTGCTTCGTGAGACGAATGCGTTGTTGCTTCGTGAGCGAAGGCGTTGATGCTTCAGTGAGCGAAGACGTTGATGCTTCACGGGGCGAAGGCGTTGCGGTTTCGCGGGGCAAAGGCATTGAATTTCTTTGCAGTATGAGGCTTTGAATTGCTTCGTGGTGGAAGGCTTTGATGCTTTGTTGTTGAAGGCTTGGATGCTTCTTGGGAGAAGGCTTAGATGCTTCTCGAGAGAAGGCATAGATGCTTCTCGAGAGAAGGCTTAGAGTGCTTTGCAGTGGAAGGCTTGGTTGCTTCTCGTGAGAAGGCTTAGACTGCTTCGCAGAGCGAAGGCTTGGATGCTTCTCAGAAGAAGGCTTAGAGTGCATTGCAGGGCAAAGGCTTGGATGCTTCTTGTGAGAAGGCTTAGAGTGCTTTGCAGAGCGAAGGCTTGAGTGCTTTGCAGAGCGAAGGCTTGAGTGCTTCTCATAAGAAGGCTTAGATGCCTCCCGGAGGAAGGTTTAGATGCTTCCCGGAGGAAGGCTTGGATGCTCCCTAAAGGAAGGCTTAGAGTGCTTCCCGAATGAAGGTGTGAAGTGCTTAGTAGGGGAAGACTTGGTTTCCAAAAACCATGTAAAATTGTCTAAGTAGAAGCTCCCACTACATAAACTCCGGAATCAGTCAAGATACCCCCTATTGACCCCCAACGGCCATGTTGGACACTATATATGGACGAATTTGCTTGCTACAGTGGATCAGGAGCCGGACTAGTCCTCACTTCCCCAGAACAGGTCAAGTTAGAGTACGCTCTACGTTTCAGCTTCAAAGCATTCAACAATGAGGCTGAATACGAAACATTGTTGGCTGGCCTATGCCTAGCTAAGGACATGGAAGCCAAACAACTCAGAATCTACAGTGACTTGCAATTGGTGGTTAGCCAAGTCAATGACAACTTTGAAGCTAATAACATATCCATGTCCCTTTACCTAGTCTTAACCAAACAACTCCGCCAAAGCTTTTAGGCCTATAAAATCAGCAAAATCCCAAGGTCCGAAAATAGCCATACTGATGCTTTGGCAAGACTCGCCTACTCTCTAGACGAAAAGGAGAAATGAAGGGTGCTCATAGAGGTACAACACACACCAAGCACCAGGCCACAACCAGTGTATGCAATCAACACTAGCCCTACCTGGATGGATCCCAACAAAGCTTTCCTCCAAGACGGCACTTTACCAGGAGACAAGATGGAGGCCAAAAGAATCAAGAGACAAGCAGCTAGATACACCATCCAGCATAACCATCTCTACAAGCGTGGATTCACCGCCCCACTATTGAAATTCCTAACACCAGACATGGGTGACTACGTGCTAAGAGAGATGCATGAAGGCATTTTTGGAGATCACTGCGGAGCAAGAAGTCTGGCTCAAAAGGCCTTCAGACAAGGATACTACTGGCCTTTCAATTGAGAATGGACTTCAAACAATCAAAGCCTTTCAAAAGGACTCCATATCACAAACCATTAATCTAATCAATTGTAAAACCCAACAGTTATCTTATCTTAAGGAAGAAATCAAATTTAAAAGAATTGAAGAACAGTTAAAACAGGAAACACTTCAATCTAAAATACAATCGTTTGAAGCAAGTATCGAAAGTAAAATATGTGCTGACCTTCCCAATGCTTTCTGGCATAGGAAGAAACATTTAGTGCGTCTTTCCTATATTAAAGACTTCAGTGAAAGTAAAATACCTACAAAAGCAAGACCAATCCAAATGAGTCAAGAAACAATGGAGTTCTACAAGACAGAAATAAATGAATTACTCAGTAAAGGAATAATTAGGAAAAGTAAATCCCCATGGTCATGCGCTGCATTTTATGTCCAAAAGCAAGCCGAATTAGAACGAGGAGTCCCCAGGTTAGTAATTAATTATAAACCTCTTAACTCAGTTCTCGAATGGATTAGATACCCAATTCCTAATAAAAGAGATCTAGTCAACCGTCTCGGAAATGCCGTAGTATTTTCAAAATTCGACATGAAAAGCGGATTTTGGAAAATTCATATTCATGAAAATGATAGGTACAAAACTGCATTTGTCACTCCTTTCGGCCATTACGAATGGAATGTTATGCCATTTGGTCTTAAGAATGCGCCTAGTGAATTCCAGAACATAATGAATGAAATATTCAATCCATATAGTGAATTTTCCATAGTTTACATTGATGATGTCCTTATCTTCTCTCAGTCAATTGAACAACATTGGAAACATCTTAGTAAATTCTTAGAAATTGTCCAGAAAAATGGTTTAGTTGTTTCCGCATCAAAAGTTAAGATATTCCAAACCAAAATTAGATTCCTTGGTTTTGATATATTCCAATCAACAATCAAACCAATTAATCGTGTCATTGAATTCGCTGATAAATTTCCAGATGAAATTCTAGATAAAAGTCAACTCCAACGATTTCTCGGATCCCTAAATTATGTCTCTGATTTTTATCACGATCTGCGAAAACAGTGTAAACCTTTATTTGATCGTCTCCAGAGCAATCCTCCTGCCTGGACAGTCACTCATACCAACATAGTCAAACAAATCAAATTGCATGTCAAGACCCTTCCCTGTCTTGGTATTCCTTCAGTCAATTCTTTCAAAATTGTTGAAACAGATGCTTCTGACGTCGGTTATGGCGGTATTCTCAAACAAAGAACTCCCCAGAGTCAATCAGAACAAATTGTTCGTTTCCATTCCGGTATTTGGAACCAAGCTCAAAAAAATTATAGTACTATTAAAAAGGAAATTTTATCTATAGTATTATGCATCTCAAAATTTCAAGATGACTTGTTAAACCAAAACTTTTTAGTCAGAGTCGATTGCAAAAGTGCCAAGCATGTTATTGAAAAAGATGTTCAAAATATTGCATCCAAACAGATTTTTGCACGATGGCAAGCTATATTAAGTATCTTTGATTTTGAAATAGAATATTTGAGAGGGAGAGACAATTGTATTCCAGATTTCTTAACTAGAGAATTCTTGCAGAGTAAACATGTCTGAGAAGGCTCCGGACAAGCAGTCAACCCGGAGGCTCCCTGCCTCCTTAGCACCAGTCAAATAGGAGTCATTCACTCCTTCATCCCTAGTCCCTTATCCTGGTCATTCACCAATTCCTATCAGAAACCAATACACTGACCTTGGTTCTACCTTGGGCCAGTTCAGGCCTAATTATCAGTCAGACCTGGTTTCCAGTTACGATCCTTTTCAATCTCTAGTAAAACCCTAGTCAAGCCCAGTCCCTTATTCTCAATCTTCCCCTTATATTCCTAAAGACCCTAGTCACAATCTATTCTTCGTTGAGCCATCCCTTAGTCAACTCAAATCTGCCGAAGACATTGCAAAAACCATTTTCCCTCCCAATTGGCACTTTGCTCCCGTTCACCCCAAGAAGTCAATTAAATTTTACATGGAGATTCTCCTCCATACTGCATCTATTCACCTCAAGCCAATTCATGACAAAAGCAATCCCAGTAACATTCTTTATCATTCAATCTACATTATGAAAGTAATCAGCCTGTCCCAGTGGAAACGTCCCCTTTTGGTATCAGAGCCATAAGTGTTGAGATCTTATTTCTGTCTGGTTAACTCATCCGCCCAAGTGGCTGGTTATCTCTGTCTATCTTGATTCTGCTATTATCGTTTATTCTGTTTATTCATATTGACCTCATAATCTATTGTTCTATCTTTTCTCCAAACAGTAGGTCCGGACCCAAACAATAAGTCCCAGGGAGAGGCATGAGCGGGTGGTGCAAGAGCGGAGATGAGTGAACAGCAGTAGGTTTTAAGGTAATTATGAATTTGAGATATAAGCGTTGTTAGTTTAATTAAGATATTTAGGATAACTGAAACTTTGGAAATATGAGTAGGCTGTTCAGAAGTAATTCTTCAACTAGCTCTAGATATAGTATGCCCAATTTAACAAAAATCCCAGATATAGTCAATGAAGAACAGGTAACTTATTCTGTTAATGAAGAAGTAAACTTCCATGACTGGAATATACCCAAAATTCCAACCAGTGAAATTTATAAGAAAAAATGGTCAATTTCCTCATTTAAAAATGAACATCATGTTAAGACAGTAGAACAAGTTTATGCTTTAAGTAACGAACAAGAAACCTGTCAATTGTTTAATGCTGAATCCTTACGAAAACACAGAAAAGATGGTCATAACTTCTTACATATCGGCTTAGTCCAAGTCGCAGTTAAACCCCTAACAAGATTAGGTCTTAATGCTTCAGTATTATTATGTCTCCGAGATGCAAGATTCACTGACTTTAGTGATAGCACTCTTGGAATGATTGAGTCAAGCCTGTGTAATGGACCAATCCACTTTGATTGTTATCCAGATTTCACAATCAGTCTCTCTGATCCCCATGTCTTAAAAGCTTTAACTTTAAACATTAAAACCTCAGGATATCATATACTTGAAGGTAGTCAACCCTTAGCCTTAATATTCCGAATTTATTACAAAACAACTGGCACAAACATGAATTTCCAAGCTCTTAATAAAAGCCCAAAAGATCAAACATTGCTAATACAAAGTAACCAAGGAAACTCAAGAATTCGAGTCCCACAGACAATTAGTTGGTCGGATGTTAATCTCCCTTCAGAATGGTCATTAGTCAATGAAAGTCAGCCGCTTAATATACAACGAAACTTTACAAATTTTGATGATATTCAACAATACTTAGATGGTGAAGTAAAAATCAAATTTGATAGTCAAAGACCCAGGTCTAGTGTCCAACTAAGAGACATCGATGATACTTCCTCTTCTGCCAAAGTTGACCCTTCCAGGCATTCTTTTGCTGGGACTGCTTCTACCATGACTGAATCCATAAGAGATCATGACATCAACCAAGAATTAAAAACCTTAAAGTTAAAAGGTGTCCAAACTAAGTCTCAAGTTAGCTACGGTACTTATAAAGAACCAACTTCACCAACCCAGTCAGACTTTGAAGTCCATTCTCAATTGTTAACAATGACGAAACCATTTCAAATTAATTGGAAACTCCTAAATCAGGATATAGAGTCAATCCACAATATTGAACGAAGAAATGTTTTCCGAAAAAGATTTAATTCGCAAGAAAAAGAAAATATATTTCAACATTGGGAGAATTTCATGAAACAAACTCAAACTAATATATTTTTCCTCGATTTTATTGATAACCATTATCCAGAAGTTAATAACTTAAAAGTCATTACCCAAGAACATTGGGTTAAGCAAGATTCAACCCAAGTAACATCTAGTCATCCTCCTCCTGAAACAATCATACTTAATGTCAATCAAGCCAAAGTTGTCGCTACACCGTTTAAAGTTGTCACACAGGAAACAGGTCCAGATTTTAAGAAATTAATCGAACAAAACAACTATACAAATCAAAGTCTTACAACAACATTAGAACGATTTAATAAAGTTAAGAAAGAAGTAACCATCCAAGATTTGCATTCTGAAGTCAACAAGATTAAAGAAGATATCAAACAGTTAAAACTTACAAGTCAAGAGTTACGAATTGAAAATCAAGAAATCAGAACTCAGTTAATCAATACCAATAATTTAGAGGCAGAACAATCCTACCATGAAGCAGATCTGCCTAATTAACTGTAAGAGGTGAGGAACATTCTTCAATTCTTTTAAATTTGTGGCTTCAATCACACTAATTAACTGCTTCCTTGCTTCCGTCCCCTTTTGGTATCAAAGCCATAAGTGTTGAGATCTTATTTCTGTATGGTTAACTCATCCGCCCAAGTGGCTGGTTGTCTCTGTCTATCTCGATTCTGCTATTATCGTTTATTCTGTTTATTCATATTGACCTCATAATCTATTGTTCTATCTTTTCTCCAAACAGTAGGTCCGGACCCAAACAATAAGTCCCAGGGAGAGGCATGAGCGGGTGGTGCATGAGCGGAGATGAGTGAACAGCAGTAGGTTTTAAGGTAATTATGAATTTGAGATATAAGCGTTGTTAGTTTAATTAAGATATTTAGGATAACTAAAACTTTGGAAATATGAGTAGGCTGTTCAGAAGTAATTCTTCAACTAGCTCTAGATATAGTATGCCCAATTTAACAAAAATCCCAGATATAGTCAACGAAGAACAGGTAACTTATTCTACTAATGAAGAAGTAAACTTCCATGACTGGAATATACCCAAAATTCCAACCAGTGAAATTTATAAGAAAAAATGGTCAATTTCCTCATTTAAAAATGAACATCATGTTAAGACAGTAGAACAAGTTTATGCTTTAAGTAAAGAACATGAAACCTATCAATTGTTTAATGCTGAATCCTTACGAAAACACAGAAAAGATGGTCATAACTTCTTACATATCGGCTTAGTCCAAGTCGCAGTTAAACCCCTAACAAGATTAGGTCTTAATGCTTCAGTATTATTATGTCTTCGAGATGCAAGATTCACTGACTTTAGTGATAGCACTCTTGGAATGATTGAGTCAAGCCTGTGTAATGGACCAATCCACTTTGATTGTTATCCAGATTTCACAATCAGTCTCTCTGATCCCCATGTCTTAAAAGCTTTAACTTTAAACATTAAAACCTCAGGATATCATATACTTGAAGGTAGTCAACCCTTAGCCTTAATATTCCGAATTTATTACAAAACAACTGGCACAAACATGAATTTCCAAGCTCTTAATAAAAGCCCAAAAGATCAAACATTGCTAATACAAAGTAACCAAGGAAACTCAAGAATTCGAGTCCCACAGACAATTAGTTGGTCGGATGTTAATCTCCCTTCAGAATGGTCATTAGTCAATGAAAGTCAGCCGCTTAATATACAACGAAACTTTACAAATTTTGATGATATTCAACAATACTTAGATGGTACAGTAAAAATCAAATTTGATAGTCAAAGACCCATGTCTAGTGTCCAACTAAGAGACATCGATGATACTTCCTCTTCTGCCAAAGTTGACCCTTCCAGGCATTCTTTTGCTGGGACTGCTTCTACCATGACTGAATCCATAAGAGATCATGACATCAACCAAGAATTAAAAACCTTAAAGTTAAAAGGTGTCCAAACTAAGTCTCAAGTTAGCTACGGTACTTATAAAGAACCAACTTCACCAACCCAGTCAGACTTTGAAGTCCATTCTCAATTGTTAACAATGACGAAACCATTTCAAATTAATTGGAAACTCCTAAATCAGGATATAGAGCCAATCCACAATATTGAACGAAGAAATGTTTTCCGACAAAGATTTAATTCGCAAGAAAAAGAAAATATATTTCAACATTGGGAGAATTTCATGAAACAAACTCAAACTAATGTATTTTTCCTCGATTTTATTGATAACCATTATCCAGAAGTTAATAACTTAAAAGTCATTACCCAAGAACATTGGGTTAAGCAAGATTCAACCCAAGTAACATCTAGTCATCCTCCTCCTGAAACAATCATACTTAATGTCAATCAAGCCAAAGTTATCGCTTCACCGTTTAAAGTTGTCACACAGGAAACAGGTCCAGATTTTAAGAAATTAATCGAACAAAACAACTATACAAATCAAAGTCTTACAACAACATTAGAACGATTTAATAAAGTTAAGAAAGAAGTAACCATCCAAGATTTGCATTCTGAAGTCAACAAGATTAAAGAAGATATCAAACAGTTAAAACTTACAAGTCAAGAGTTACGAATTGAAAATCAAGAAATCAGAACTCAGTTAATCAATACCAATAATTTAGAGGCAGAACAATCCTACCATGAAGCAGATCTGCCTAATTAACTGTAAGAGGTGAGGAACATTCTTCAATTCTTTTAAATTTGTGGCTTCAATCACACTAATTAACTGCTTCCTTGCTTCCGTCCCCTTTTGGTATCAAAGCCATAAGTGTTGAGATCTTATTTCTGTATGGTTAACTCATCCGCCCAAGTGGCTGGTTGTCTCTGTCTATCTCGATTCTGCTATTATCGTTTATTCTGTTTATTCATATTGACCTCATAATCTATTGTTCTATCTTTTCTCCAAACAGTAGGTCCGGACCCAAACAATAAGTCCCAGGGAGAGGCATGAGCGGGTGGTGCATGAGCGGAGATGAGTGAACAGCAGTAGGTTTTAAGGTAATTATGAATTTGAGATATAAGCGTTGTTAGTTTAATTAAGATATTTAGGATAACTAAAACTTTGGAAATATGAGTAGGCTGTTCAGAAGTAATTCTTCAACTAGCTCTAGATATAGTATGCCCAATTTAACAAAAATCCCAGATATAGTCAACGAAGAACAGGTAACTTATTCTACTAATGAAGAAGTAAACTTCCATGACTGGAATATACCCAAAATTCCAACCAGTGAAATTTATAAGAAAAAATGGTCAATTTCCTCATTTAAAAATGAACATCATGTTAAGACAGTAGAACAAGTTTATGCTTTAAGTAAAGAACATGAAACCTATCAATTGTTTAATGCTGAATCCTTACGAAAACACAGAAAAGATGGTCATAACTTCTTACATATCGGCTTAGTCCAAGTCGCAGTTAAACCCCTAACAAGATTAGGTCTTAATGCTTCAGTATTATTATGTCTTCGAGATGCAAGATTCACTGACTTTAGTGATAGCACTCTTGGAATGATTGAGTCAAGCCTGTGTAATGGACCAATCCACTTTGATTGTTATCCAGATTTCACAATCAGTCTCTCTGATCCCCATGTCTTAAAAGCTTTAACTTTAAACATTAAAACCTCAGGATATCATATACTTGAAGGTAGTCAACCCTTAGCCTTAATATTCCGAATTTATTACAAAACAACTGGCACAAACATGAATTTCCAAGCTCTTAATAAAAGCCCAAAAGATCAAACATTGCTAATACAAAGTAACCAAGGAAACTCAAGAATTCGAGTCCCACAGACAATTAGTTGGTCGGATGTTAATCTCCCTTCAGAATGGTCATTAGTCAATGAAAGTCAGCCGCTTAATATACAACGAAACTTTACAAATTTTGATGATATTCAACAATACTTAGATGGTACAGTAAAAATCAAATTTGATAGTCAAAGACCCATGTCTAGTGTCCAACTAAGAGACATCGATGATACTTCCTCTTCTGCCAAAGTTGACCCTTCCAGGCATTCTTTTGCTGGGACTGCTTCTACCATGACTGAATCCATAAGAGATCATGACATCAACCAAGAATTAAAAACCTTAAAGTTAAAAGGTGTCCAAACTAAGTCTCAAGTTAGCTACGGTACTTATAAAGAACCAACTTCACCAACCCAGTCAGACTTTGAAGTCCATTCTCAATTGTTAACAATGACGAAACCATTTCAAATTAATTGGAAACTCCTAAATCAGGATATAGAGCCAATCCACAATATTGAACGAAGAAATGTTTTCCGACAAAGATTTAATTCGCAAGAAAAAGAAAATATATTTCAACATTGGGAGAATTTCATGAAACAAACTCAAACTAATGTATTTTTCCTCGATTTTATTGATAACCATTATCCAGAAGTTAATAACTTAAAAGTCATTACCCAAGAACATTGGGTTAAGCAAGATTCAACCCAAGTAACATCTAGTCATCCTCCTCCTGAAACAATCATACTTAATGTCAATCAAGCCAAAGTTATCGCTTCACCGTTTAAAGTTGTCACACAGGAAACAGGTCCAGATTTTAAGAAATTAATCGAACAAAACAACTATACAAATCAAAGTCTTACAACAACATTAGAACGATTTAATAAAGTTAAGAAAGAAGTAACCATCCAAGATTTGCATTCTGAAGTCAACAAGATTAAAGAAGATATCAAAAAGTTAAAACTTACAAGTCAAGAGTTACGAATTGAAAATCAAGAAATCAGAACTCAGTTAATCAATACCAATAATTTAGAGGCAGAACAATCCTACCATGAAGCAGATCTGCCTAATTAACTGTAAGAGGTGAGGAACATTCTTCAATTCTTTTAAATTTGTGGCTTCAATCACACTAATTAACTGCTTCCTTGCTTCCGTCCCCTTTTGGTATCAAAGCCATAAGTGTTGAGATCTTATTTCTGTATGGTTAACTCATCCGCCCAAGTGGCTGGTTGTCTCTGTCTATCTCGATTCTGCTATTATCGTTTATTCTGTTTATTCATATTGACCTCATAATCTATTGTTCTATCTTTTCTCCAAACAGTAGGTCCGGACCCAAACAATAAGTCCCAGGGAGAGGCATGAGCGGGTGGTGCATGAGCGGAGATGAGTGAACAGCAGTAGGTTTTAAGGTAATTATGAATTTGAGATATAAGCGTTGTTAGTTTAATTAAGATATTTAGGATAACTAAAACTTTGGAAATATGAGTAGGCTGTTCAGAAGTAATTCTTCAACTAGCTCTAGATATAGTATGCCCAATTTAACAAAAATCCCAGATATAGTCAACGAAGAACAGGTAACTTATTCTACTAATGAAGAAGTAAACTTCCATGACTGGAATATACCCAAAATTCCAACCAGTGAAATTTATAAGAAAAAATGGTCAATTTCCTCATTTAAAAATGAACATCATGTTAAGACAGTAGAACAAGTTTATGCTTTAAGTAAAGAACATGAAACCTATCAATTGTTTAATGCTGAATCCTTACGAAAACACAGAAAAGATGGTCATAACTTCTTACATATCGGCTTAGTCCAAGTCGCAGTTAAACCCCTAACAAGATTAGGTCTTAATGCTTCAGTATTATTATGTCTTCGAGATGCAAGATTCACTGACTTTAGTGATAGCACTCTTGGAATGATTGAGTCAAGCCTGTGTAATGGACCAATCCACTTTGATTGTTATCCAGATTTCACAATCAGTCTCTCTGATCCCCATGTCTTAAAAGCTTTAACTTTAAACATTAAAACCTCAGGATATCATATACTTGAAGGTAGTCAACCCTTAGCCTTAATATTCCGAATTTATTACAAAACAACTGGCACAAACATGAATTTCCAAGCTCTTAATAAAAGCCCAAAAGATCAAACATTGCTAATACAAAGTAACCAAGGAAACTCAAGAATTCGAGTCCCACAGACAATTAGTTGGTCGGATGTTAATCTCCCTTCAGAATGGTCATTAGTCAATGAAAGTCAGCCGCTTAATATACAACGAAACTTTACAAATTTTGATGATATTCAACAATACTTAGATGGTACAGTAAAAATCAAATTTGATAGTCAAAGACCCATGTCTAGTGTCCAACTAAGAGACATCGATGATACTTCCTCTTCTGCCAAAGTTGACCCTTCCAGGCATTCTTTTGCTGGGACTGCTTCTACCATGACTGAATCCATAAGAGATCATGACATCAACCAAGAATTAAAAACCTTAAAGTTAAAAGGTGTCCAAACTAAGTCTCAAGTTAGCTACGGTACTTATAAAGAACCAACTTCACCAACCCAGTCAGACTTTGAAGTCCATTCTCAATTGTTAACAATGACGAAACCATTTCAAATTAATTGGAAACTCCTAAATCAGGATATAGAGCCAATCCACAATATTGAACAAAGAAATGTTTTCCGACAAAGATTTAATTCGCAAGAAAAAGAAAATATATTTCAACATTGGGAGAATTTCATGAAACAAACTCAAACTAATGTATTTTTCCTCGATTTTATTGATAACCATTATCCAGAAGTTAATAACTTAAAAGTCATTACCCAAGAACATTGGGTTAAGCAAGATTCAACCCAAGTAACATCTAGTCATCCTCCTCCTGAAACAATCATACTTAATGTCAATCAAGCCAAAGTTATCGCTTCACCGTTTAAAGTTGTCACACAGGAAACAGGTCCAGATTTTAAGAAATTAATCGAACAAAACAACTATACAAATCAAAGTCTTACAACAACATTAGAACGATTTAATAAAGTTAAGAAAGAAGTAACCATCCAAGATTTGCATTCTGAAGTCAACAAGATTAAAGAAGATATCAAACAGTTAAAACTTACAAGTCAAAAGTTACGAATTGAAAATCAAGAAATCAGAACTCAGTTAATCAATACCAATAATTTAGAGGCAGAACAATCCTACCATGAAGCAGATCTGCCTAATTAACTGTAAGAGGTGAGGAACATTCTTCAATTCTTTTAAATTTGTGGCTTCAATCACACTAATTAACTGCTTCCTTGCTTCCGTCCCCTTTTGGTATCAAAGCCATAAGTGTTGAGATCTTATTTCTGTATGGTTAACTCATCCGCCCAAGTGGCTGGTTGTCTCTGTCTATCTCGATTCTGCTATTATCGTTTATTCTGTTTATTCATATTGACCTCATAATCTATTGTTCTATCTTTTCTCCAAACAGTAGGTCCGGACCCAAACAATAAGTCCCAGGGAGAGGCATGAGCGGGTGGTGCATGAGCGGAGATGAGTGAACAGCAGTAGGTTTTAAGGTAATTATGAATTTGAGATATAAGCGTTGTTAGTTTAATTAAGATATTTAGGATAACTAAAACTTTGGAAATATGAGTAGGCTGTTCAGAAGTAATTCTTCAACTAGCTCTAGATATAGTATGCCCAATTTAACAAAAATCCCAGATATAGTCAACGAAGAACAGGTAACTTATTCTACTAATGAAGAAGTAAACTTCCATGACTGGAATATACCCAAAATTCCAACCAGTGAAATTTATAAGAAAAAATGGTCAATTTCCTCATTTAAAAATGAACATCATGTTAAGACAGTAGAACAAGTTTATGCTTTAAGTAAAGAACATGAAACCTATCAATTGTTTAATGCTGAATCCTTACGAAAACACAGAAAAGATGGTCATAACTTCTTACATATCGGCTTAGTCCAAGTCGCAGTTAAACCCCTAACAAGATTAGGTCTTAATGCTTCAGTATTATTATGTCTTCGAGATGCAAGATTCACTGACTTTAGTGATAGCACTCTTGGAATGATTGAGTCAAGCCTGTGTAATGGACCAATCCACTTTGATTGTTATCCAGATTTCACAATCAGTCTCTCTGATCCCCATGTCTTAAAAGCTTTAACTTTAAACATTAAAACCTCAGGATATCATATACTTGAAGGTAGTCAACCCTTAGCCTTAATATTCCGAATTTATTACAAAACAACTGGCACAAACATGAATTTCCAAGCTCTTAATAAAAGCCCAAAAGATCAAACATTGCTAATACAAAGTAACCAAGGAAACTCAAGAATTCGAGTCCCACAGACAATTAGTTGGTCGGATGTTAATCTCCCTTCAGAATGGTCATTAGTCAATGAAAGTCAGCCGCTTAATATACAACGAAACTTTACAAATTTTGATGATATTCAACAATACTTAGATGGTACAGTAAAAATCAAATTTGATAGTCAAAGACCCATGTCTAGTGTCCAACTAAGAGACATCGATGATACTTCCTCTTCTGCCAAAGTTGACCCTTCCAGGCATTCTTTTGCTGGGACTGCTTCTACCATGACTGAATCCATAAGAGATCATGACATCAACCAAGAATTAAAAACCTTAAAGTTAAAAGGTGTCCAAACTAAGTCTCAAGTTAGCTACGGTACTTATAAAGAACCAACTTCACCAACCCAGTCAGACTTTGAAGTCCATTCTCAATTGTTAACAATGACGAAACCATTTCAAATTAATTGGAAACTCCTAAATCAGGATATAGAGCCAATCCACAATATTGAACGAAGAAATGTTTTCCGACAAAGATTTAATTCGCAAGAAAAAGAAAATATATTTCAACATTGGGAGAATTTCATGAAACAAACTCAAACTAATGTATTTTTCCTCGATTTTATTGATAACCATTATCCAGAAGTTAATAACTTAAAAGTCATTACCCAAGAACATTGGGTTAAGCAAGATTCAACCCAAGTAACATCTAGTCATCCTCCTCCTGAAACAATCATACTTAATGTCAATCAAGCCAAAGTTGTCGCTTCACCGTTTAAAGTTGTCACACAGGAAACAGGTCCAGATTTTAAGAAATTAATCGAACAAAACAACTATACAAATCAAAGTCTCATCACTCTAGGAAAACAGTTAGATAAAATTGAAACAAAAATTGATAAATCAGTAATTGAAGAGAAAACCCCTAAACCCAAACAAGAATCACCTTTACTAACATTCTCTGGCAGTAAAAGAGGATTACCACCCAAACCTTCATCGTCCATTGTAAAAATAGAACGAATGATAAAAGACTTAACTTTCCCTCAATCGAAAGATCCCCAGAAAAGTTTACAAGTAATTGACCTTTACAGTCAAGAATCTGAGAGTTCAAGCTCCCATGAGTCTGATTCAAGTAATATCAGTAAAATTGAAAATTCTTTTAAAAATCTTGAAATAAAAAGACTATCTCATAAGATAAACCCAACAAGTTTAACTAAGAACTGGTATAATAGGCCAACACCCCCAGACATTCAACATGAAGAAAGAATCTTTCAAAACCAATTCACGGTGTCTGTTGATAAACTTTATGAATGGAATATAGATGGTTTATCTGAACAAGAAATATTAAATAAATTACAACATATGACAATGGTTGCCAACAGCTATGCTACCAACCATAACCTCAGTCAACCAGAGATCCTTGATCTCTTCATTACCGGATTTTCCGGCACCCTACGTGCTTGGTGGGAAAAACATCTCACTGAACATTCTAAACAAGAAATTATACATTCAGTCCTTCATGACGAGGAAGGCCTCCCTGTCTTTGATGAAAGAATTGGAGCAGGAGTTCCTGATGCAGTTAACACTTTACTTCTCACGATAATTGAACATTTCATAGGAACCCCAAGTAATGTCACTACAAGAATTCACGATCAACTTAGTAACGTAAGATGTCCAACATTAAGTGATTTTAGGTGGTATAAAGATGTCTTTATATCTAGAGTAATGCTACGAGAAGATAGTAATCAATCATTTTGGAAAGAAAAATTTATTAATGGTCTACCAAATCTATTTGCTCATAAAATTCGCCAAGTCCTCAGTAATGAACAAGGTCACATTAATTATGATAAACTCACCTATGGAAACATAGTAAGTGTCATCCAGAAAGAAGGCCTAAAAATGTGTATTGATATGAAAATAAGTCGGCAAATTAATAATGATAAAAGAAAAGCAAAATATGAATTAGGAAATTTCTGTGAACAATATGGTTTACCTCCTATTCCCCCCTCACGAAAAAATAAACATATTTCTGAAAAGAAACATAAATACAGTAATAAGCAATATTTTAAATCTTACAAACCATATAATAAAAACAAATTCCAGACTGATAAATTTTACGAGAAGCGAAGACCAAGAAAACTTTGGCAAAACAAGTCAAAAAATTGGATACCCAAAACACGCAAAGACAAACATCCAGCTAAATGCTATAAGTGTCAAAAACCTGGTCACTTTGCAAATAAATGCCCAGTAAAAAACAAGATTAACCAGTTAAAAATTACTAATGAAGAAAAAGAAGACTTAATACGAATATTAGAATTATATATATATATATATATATATGCAGGCGAGACCCCACGGTCCCACCAAAATATACTTGTTCACAAAAAAAAAACTACAAAGGCCAACGGCTGAGCAAAAAATAGGTTACAAACTACGGGGCATTCCCTTGATCATTCTCACCACCCTCATCATCGGCATCACCTTCCTCTTCCTCAAGGTAATCTTCTAGCTGGGGAGAACTCTTCAGTTAGGGGAACCGCACAGGCAGATCGGTGTTGGCCAGAAGGATGAGTTTGTACAGATTATCTTCTAGCTCCGCTCCAAACTTCTAACACTCTCGGCCATAGTCAATGGACACCTTGTACTCCTTAATACCCACATTTTTGGCCAACACTAGCTACTTGGCTAACCTGGCATTGGCTGCTTCATGATCAGCCACCTTAGCCTTGCTATATGCTTCTTACTCGGCTAGTCGTCTCTCCAGCTCCTTCAGCTTGAGCTTTGCATTAGCCTTGGTGAGCACTTAACCAAAGAACTGTAAAACGACATAACCAAAGGACCAACAATACTCAAACATTAAAATCAAATAAACCAAGGCCGAGCAAAGCTTACAACAGCACCGGTACGCATGGTCTTGTCGCAATGATCAGCAAAGTCCTTCGGCACCGGGGTGGCTTTCTCACCCAACTCATACTTAGACCCACGAACAACACTGTTCATTAAATCAAGCTGAGACGGATGGAAGGCTATGGACAGCTACTTCCAGGACTTATCCACCTCATGCGTCCTAACCATGTCAAGCTCTCAGTCAGCGTTGACAACGTAGGACCGCATGGAAGGATCCAGAGTCGGCTTTCTTATACTCTTGGGCACTTACCGACCATCTAGGTCAGACGATATACGAGGAAAAATCGTCTTACTAGCTTGCTCCAACACCTCCACCTCCTTCCGCTTATTCTGCTAAAGCATGTCCTCAGAATCACTAACTGATCCTTTGCGCTTCTTTGTCTTCGACCTCCTGCTCGCCATCATTTGACGACGCTCTTCAACCTCCTCATCCAAGCCTATCATAGGAGGAAATGGAGGCCAACTAGATGATGGGACCGAAGAAGAGCTCAGCTGGACAGTGGTCGACCCTGTGGCAGCCAGAGGATCCACCTCTTGATGAGTCTGGGAGTCCAACCCTGTAGAAGCTGTGTTATCAGGCCCCATAGACCGATCAGAACCACCAACATCGTCTGCTGGTATCTCTGTCATCGTCTTCAATGAGACCATGTCTTTGGAGTACTGAGCCCTCACAAGCTGACGAAAATCCCTCTTTCCAGGAGCCATGTCGGCTTTCTCAACCTCGGCCTTGGTAGACTCGGCCTTCTTGTACGTCTCTGTGATTTTGTCCATCTTAAGTTTTAGTTGTTCGGCTGCAACATCAACAAAGTCGGCGTCCGCTGCAAAACATCAAAACCAAGTTAGATTATTTCTTCTTAGATACCTCAAAACATTAAGGCAGAAACACTTACGCAAGGAAATAGTAAGACCGTGCTCGTACCGATGATGCGGTAGCCGAAGAAAATCCCTACTCCTTTCAATACAAGAAAGCTTCTTTCGAACTTCCTCACAATCGGTTTCATCCGTGTCACCGAACTCACCAACCTTGAAAACGTCTACAAGATGGAAAACACATATCTGGTTAGAAGCCGATCGGCCAGAAGACAGATCAGAACACATAATAGAAGGAAAGCAAAAACTTTTGGACTGATACATGCGAGGCATGTGTTTGTCTAAACTAGACAGCTCTAGACCCTCCCAAGGTTCTGATACGAAGCAAAACTTATGCTTCCACACCTTCTGGGAGGTCGACATGTCCTCAATGAATGCACCCCTCTCTTTCTTCTTAACCGTCTCAACATTAACCCAGCCACTCGACTCCTTAACAAATTTATAAAGATAGCTAATGTGCCCCCATGTTGGTTTTCCTTTCCCGCACATCTTGAAAGACACATACACTGAGGTTAACATAATCCAAACATTTGGATTGAGTGTCCCAAATGCAACGTTGATCTCAGATGCCATCTTCTGCAACTAGGGGTGAAGCAGCAGAATTACCCCATGCCCCAAATTATCCACATGGAAGGTAGCCCAACCGACTGGAGGGTCACTCAGCCTCTCATTCTCACTGGCCAACCTCATTTTTATATAATCTAAAATGCCGAACACTGCCCTATAGGCATCTAGATCATCCCAAGTCAACGTACTCCACTACTGATTGATCTCATATGCAGAGCTTGCAACTGTCACAACACGCATAGCCTCAGCCACATCAATTTCCAAGGGTATAGAACTTTAAGCCACCTGCATCTCAGCAGAAGTAACTTCAACATTGGAAGAACTAGCCTCATCACCGGTCGATCCAAATTTATCACCGATTACTTGAAAAGCCCTTTCAAGTGAATCTTCCAAATCTTGGGCCGATTGTCCTTGAACGCTATTCTGCTCAAGGATCGGCTCCCCTACATTCTTATCCACCTCTAGCTCAACCCAAGGGTTTGGCCGAGGGGAACCAGAGGCTAATTCAGAAACATTTAATCGTGAATAAGAGCTGGCTGAGCTAGCCTCTGATTCACCACTAAATGCAACATAGGACTGATCCTTGGATCCTTCTGAATCATCTACAGTAGATATCTACAATGTGTAATAGAACAAATCTAAGAAGGGAAACATGCTAGACGCAACAGACAGACGCATGGAAAGATCAAATAAGCACACTCAACAACGTTCATCACAATTGCATGCAAAAACTTGCCTCTCAATCGAAAAATAAGACAAGAAACAAGAAAATACCTTGTTTTATAGGAATTTCGTTGCAAACACCGTCGCAAACAGCCCATCGGAAATCGCCTTGATCGAAATAAGTTCGCCTGAAATTGCCTTCAAACTTTTACTCCTCTCTCTAAAAAATGCCAAAGTATCAAATAAAGGGAGAATCAAGACTTTATAGCGTCGAAATGGGACTGTTACAAATCCACTCGGTTAGAGGAAAAGTTAGGCACACAACCCAAGACAATGCATGTATAACATGTGGCATACCCACTAACATCTTGTTAGAGGCACTATCTCAAGTGGCAGTCGATCGGCCCTGAACAACTTATAGCCGATTAGCCACATGATTGTCTGAGGTTCCACATTCGTGGTCTGTACGAGGTAGCAAAACACCCTACCTCAAGTGGCACTCGATCGACCTTGAACATCTTCTAGTCGATCAGCCACATCATTGTTCGAGGTTCCACCTTTGTGGACCATACGAGGTAACAAAACACCCTACCTCAAGTGGCACTCAATCGGCCCTGAACAATTTCTAGCCGATAGGCCACATCATCGTACGAGGTTCCACCTTCGTGCCGTACGAGGTACCAAAACACCCTATCTCAAATGGCACTCTATCGGCCCTGAATATCTTCTAGTTGATCAGCCACATCATCGTGTGCGGTTCCACCTTCATGGACCATACGAGGTAGCAAAACACCCTACCTCAAGTGGCACTCAATCGGACCTGAACATCTTCTAGCCGATTAGCCATATCATCGTTTGAGGTTCCACCTTTGTGGACCGTACAAGGTAGAAAAACACCCTACTTCAAGTGGCACTCGATCGGTCATGAACAACTTCTAGCCAATCAGCCACATCATCGTGTGAGGTTCCACCTTCGTGGATCGTACGAGTTAGCAAAACTCCCTACCTCAAATGGCAGCTATCAGCTCTGAACATCTTTTAGCTGATTAGTCATATCATCATGTAAGGTTGGACAGTATGAGGTAGTAAAACACCCTACCTCAAATGGCACTTGATCCGCCCGAAACATCTTCTAGCCGATCAGGCACATCATCGTGCGAGGTTCCAACTTCGTGAACTGTACAAGGTAGCAAAACACCCTACCTCAAGTGGAACTCGATCGGCCTTGAACGTCTTCTGGCCGATCATCCACATCATCGAGCGATTTTCCACCTTCGTGGACCGTACGAGGTAGCAAAACACACTACTTCTTGTGACACTCGATCGGCCCTGAACATCTTCTAACTGATCGACCACATCATCATGCGATGTTTCCACCTTCGAAAATCGATTGAACAAGGCGTCTCGCCTCGGCCAAGGCCTTGGGGGACTAAGGACTAGTACATGAAATATATCCGTACAGGTTGACAGGTAAACAACAAGCCCTTAACTGAGGAAATCCACCTCAGTCAACGACTTGGGGGACTTCTGTTCGTACCTAATTTGGTAAACTTGACAAAGGCCGATCAGTTCCGCCAAAACCATACTTGGCCCTCAGCTCAATAGAAATACAACAAATATGATCTCATCAAACAGTGTCCCTACAACTCTATCTTGGACAAAACACACCAAAAGGCACAAGGCCGACCAAACTGGTCGGCCTACCCAACCTCTAGCCGACCAGACCAGCACGACCAGGGGAGCTGGGTCCACTAGGACACGTGTCAGCACCAGAATCAAGGACATTTATCCCACATCGAAAAATTTCACCTATAACATTCAATGTCACTATAAATATAAGGACACCTCCCCTAAAAAAGTAATGACATTCTTGCCCTTACACTATCTAAATTACTACAGTACCCTCTTCACCTAACTAACTTAGGCATCGGAGACTATTAGGCCGGCACCACACCGGTGCTCCTTTGCTCTTACCTTCTCCCTACAGGTCTTCCTATCACCGAGAAGAGCGAGTCAAGCGAGCTCAGTGAGGCAACTCTAAGTTGATCCATTTTTGGTATCAACATACCCCAACTATGAAAATTTTCATATAGGTACCCAAACTATCAAAACACAACATTTAGGTACCCCCCGTTAGCAATCTATTAAAAAAATCTGTTAACTGCCTAAGTGGCATTTGTGGGGTCCTTTTTTATGTTGACATAGATGTCATGTAGACAAAAAAAATAATAAAATTTGAATATTATTAAAAGTAATTAATAAAATAAAATAAACAAACAAAAAAATTAAAACAAAAACAAATACAAAATCATGAATTTGTGGGACAACGACACGTCGTTTCCCGAACCCTGCATAGATCACATAGCAGACAAGTTGGAAAGTACAAAGCTTTGGCTTGGCTCTATGGCGGTTTAAGCTGCTTTGCTGGTTTGGGTTTGTTGGCTGTGTGGAACGACAAGGCCTCAATGATTCCATTTGCTCCTAAAGTGTACCCATACGATAATATACGAGTGGAGCTCGGTGGAGAACCTTAGGTACATCCGGTGATTTCTTACTGTAATTGTGTTGTTATTGTTTTTTCAGATGCGCCTTTTGTTGATCTCTATGTTTGATATGCTGGTTCTAAATCATGCCCTGTAGCTAAACGGAGACAATTGGTCTATTTTGGGAACTTTGATCTTCAAACATGCATTACCCCTAATTGAAAACCCAATCAAACAACTACAAGTCCAAACCCAATTCGAAGCAGCGGCGGCTCTCGAACTCATGCTCCAGCTACTTGAGCGTCAGATCTCGCAGTACGTTGCCGCCGACCATCTGATTTGGTCCGACTCGGCTGATTCCTTCGCCTTCCTCGACTCCATCGATTATCTCATCGCCACCATCTGAGGCTGGACTCCCATGGTCGTCGATAAGTCCGCCAGGCTTTGACTCCCACGCCATGGTCATGTCCATGATCATGACCAAGCATATCTAAATCATCGTCATCTCCACCGGCGGCTGGTGCAGGTAATGGTCATTGTTGCGAGAGAATGTTGAAGGCGACCAAATAAATATATATTTGGGTTAGGATTAATATGTTAGGGTTGCATTTTTTTTATAAATTTTGGTTGTCTTTTTTTTTTTTTTTTTTTTTTTCTAATTTTTGATATTTTAACAAATAAATATATATTTTATTAATTTTTTGGTCTAGGTGAACTTCTTATCATAAAATATTTTACTAAAAAATGCCACATAAGCATTGACTAACGGATTGACTAACAGTTGACTGATGGAAGGTAACTGATCTGTTTTGATAGTTTGGGCACATAGATGAAAATTTTCATAGTTGGGTATGAACTTGAAATGACCCCTATAGTTTGGGTACTTTTATGTAGTTTATCCAATAATTTATTTATGATTATATTAATTTTTTTAAAATATTCAATTTTATTGTTTTTATCTACATGATGTCCATATTAGCATAAAAAAAGGGACTCACAAGTGTTACTTGAAAACTTAATAGATTTTTTTAACATATTGCTAATGGTAGGTACCTAGATGTTGTGTTTTGATAATTTAGATACCTAGATGAAAAATTTCATAGTTCTGGTATGAATTTGAACTGACCTATATAGTTTGGGTACTTTTTTGTAGTTTATCCTTATAATTATTGATGATATTTTGTAGTATATATTGAATTTTTAGGGTGTATAATATAAATTCATAAAGTTAGAAAGTCAAATAGTTTAAGTAGGTTAAACATGTGATAGGTTAATTGAGTTTCAAACACGACCTGTTTATTAAATATGTTACACGGGTTACCTGGTTCGTTAACAGGTCGGATTCAGGTTGGACATCTTTGACACAATTATTAAATGGGTCAAATTCAAGTTGTGCATATTTAAGTAAAATAGAGTTTATGACACGACACGAACCGGATACAATCCGACCCCGACACGACCCTACCAATTGCCAGTCTTAGGTATTGTCTAACAAATTGTTTATCAATAACTAAAGAATGTGAACTTTCTACTTATAATCGACACAAATTGAATTATAATCAAATTGCTTTGGGTCGTTTACCAATATCAGTAATGACGATTATCCAATTCGAATAACTTTTAATTAGCCTAAACAAAAAAATAAAAATAATGTTTAACTGGCCCCAATTACAAATTGAAGCTACATAAACACAAGCCAACATTTTATAACCCCAAATGTGGCTGTCCATTGTGGATCTCTAGATGGTCAATGAACGGTCTAGATTAAAGGACGTGGTAAGGTATTACAGATAAAATCAGGCAGAGAACCCAATCCACCGTTTATACCGCAAGCTCATTTTTCCTTTCCAGCCGTTAAGATGGAGTTCAACGGTTCAGATGTAACTTAATTAACAAACCTCTCCAGAGGGTACTCACTGGAGAATTTATGTGATGACCCCTCTTAAAACCCTAGGATCCAACCAGAATCAGATCGTGCTAGCATCCCAAAATCAGCCATGTCAGTGTGTGAAGAAAATGCCAATATTCGAGACCACCATCGCCGGTTGCTGGCGGCCAAGTTCGAGCTCAGACGAAATCTGTACAAGGCTCTCTGCAAGGACACAAGCCTTCCCAGCGACCTTCGCGAGGAGAACCGCTTCAAGCTCTCCAAGCTCCCCAGAAATAGCTCCTTCACGCGCCTAAGGAACCGCTGCATCTTCTCCGGCCGTGCGCGCGCCGTCTATGAGACGTTCCGCATGTCCCGTATCGTCTTCCGCACTCTGGCCTCTAAAGGCATGCTCAACGGCGTTAAGAAAGCATCTTGGTAGCGACCCATGGTGCGTGTCCGTCAATCTTCCCTTTTTTGTTCCCAAATTCGAAGAATTATGTTGCATTTTTCCGTTATTAGAAATGGATTTCTTGTGATATTGAAATTGTCCTTATTCCGTGCTTCATATCGGTTAATTTTCATGCTTTTGCAATAGTTTTTAATTATTATCAGGCACTTTTCCTGAAATGGCTTTCTTATGAATTCGATATACTAGTGCTGAGCAGGGGAAGAGTTTTTTCTTTTGTTAAGTGCTGTGGAAGAGATGAGGAAATGATGAAAGGATGTTTAATTGGGAAGTGATAGTCTTAGTTTGCTTGTATAGTAAGTAGTTTGGGCTGTGTGAGAGCGCGGGGATTCAAAGATTTCAAATATGCCAATATCGGCGAAATATTTTGTTGTCTTTTGATTGTGTTGCATATTTCTGAATTATTTCTATCTTTTTTATGTTTCTTTGGGTTGATTTGAACATGAATTGCCTTGCCTGTCTAATTTTACAATGTTTTCCCAGAAAATTTTTAATTGCTTTTTCCTGTGAAGTATAATTCTTGCGAGAGGAAATTGTCCATGAGAGAGTGGAACACAGATACTTTAGTGAGAGAAATAAATTAGAAATAGGTTCTGAATAAGAAGAAAGGGAATACTGGTTTTGGAAAGTGGAACAGAGGAGCAGCTTTGTATCGCTCAATTGACTTTTAGGAAAAAGAGGAGAAGAAATTGGATGTACTGAAGTTCTTGCAGAAGCTACTTTCCAAAAAATAAAGGGTTTTAGTCCCCCAGAATTGAAAATAAGCATGGAACTTGCTAAAGGAGAAAGACAAGGAAGACGAGTTTAGTTCAATGTATTTTGAGTAAAGGGCGCTATGTCACTGACTCATAGTTTCTGGATTTACAAGATTTAGTAGTGACAGGGAGAAATAGAAATACAGGTGGCTTATAAAAGAAATACTAATTGGTACACCTTGAGGATAGTGGGTAAGATGACCATGACTTAGTTTTTTCTATACAAATATGGTCTCTTGGATGTTAGGGGTCTGAATCCCAAAAGAAATATGGCTGGTTATATAGAGGCGATGTATTGGTGTTAAATTCCTAGAGAGATGTTTTGGACCTAGAGGATTAAAAGGTTGGACTAGTTAATTTGTCTATTCAGTGGCCAGGGTGCACCTATTTAAAGATAAAATCCTAGTTTACTAGCTTCAATCCTCATGATGTTGAGATTTGAGGCAACCCAAAGTTCATTTGGCAATGAAAAAGATCCTAACCTCGCCCCCATAATCTTGTTTCCAAGAAGTCTCTACAATCATGTAATGACGTCTGATTGCTTGTAGATGACTTGTGTGTGGCCATATCATTTATACTTTGATTGCTCTCTAGATAAGATCTTTAGGTATGTTATTTGCATTTCTGTATATTAAGCAGGCAATAAGGAAAGATTGAGTCCTGAGTTCCAGTGGTTAGTTAAGATGTCGCCACTGTTAAAAAATTTCTGGTAGTTATCAAGTCCATGTAGAAGCAGTCTTTATAAAGTCAAGCAGGACTTCTTTACTCTTCTGATTCTACTTGTCATCGCCAATCTCTATTGCAGTTTAGTTCTCGGTTAATATTGATCTTATTACTTGGCTGCTGCTTTGGCAATTTGGTCTGATCTACTCTTGCTCTTCTGTTGAGTAATATCTTGTTTATCCATACTAATAGAATCTCATCTAAATAACTTTGTTAGCAGTTCATACTTTAGTTCGTGCTTTACATCCGAGTTTGATGCATTTTACTTAATATATTATAGGGCAAATTACACTTTACTACTATGTGGTTTACACCTTGTAACAGATTCATACATGACCTTTCAAATGTTGCAATTACCATCCTGAACTCTTCAAAACGTTACACAATGGCCCATTCGTTAATTATTCCGTTAAACTTTCTGTTAAATGCTGAAGTGAACAAAATAGGACCTACCGTTTAATTTAAATTAGTGACAACTAAGTGCCACATGAAAAAAATAATAAGTAACTAATTAAAATAATAAATAAATAATAATTGATTAAAAAAAAAAAATAATAATAATCTCTATCTCTCCTGTTTCTAGCTCCCGATCCCGATCCCTCACATTTGAAGCTCGAAAACATGCGAAGGAGAAAATAAAAGTTGGAATATTTGAGAGAGAGAGAGAGAGATAGCGAACCAAGATTGGAATATTTTAACAGCTATGGAGATTAACCATGAAGCAGTGACAATCACAGCATAAATTTTGACTTACATGTACAATTTTCATGAGAAGACTTTGGGTAGGAATTATTTTCTTGAGTTGGTATTCGCAAAAGGTTAAGAAACTAATCCGACCATCTCAATGAAGTCCGCTGGATTATTGAAAGAGGTGAGGGTGAAATGAAGGGGTGGCTGTGGATGAGCAGATTTTTTTCCTTTTCTAGAATTGCTGGTAAAACATATGAATGTCTTGAATTTTTTGTCACTAAAGGTGTCTTCACCTTTAATGACGAATTATCTGATGAACAACGTTGCAAAAAAGAGGATTTCTTCAGCTTTTGTGATGCTGTTCATCAGAAATTTCGTCACTGAAGGCATTTGTAACCTTTAGTGACGAAATATTCCAAGACATTGATACTTATTTCCAGAAAATTTCAAATGTTTCTGATCTAATTCTCTCCTTCATCTAGTTACCCATTTGATTCTGTCTTTCTACTCTCGTTCTCTATGAAATCTATTCTTCTGGTGTCATTCAACTCTGCAACAACAACAAAAGCAAACCTTTTTCCTTTTATTTCATGTAATATTAAATTAAAGCCAACATCAAAGTTTTAGAGCGTCAAAGATTTGAACTTTAAGATGGTTTTGGTACCGTACTCGGACCCAAGCTCTGAAACAGCCTCTGCAAGCCATTGATGGCAGGACTTGTTCGGATCTCAATTCCAAAATCTGCAACACGTGAGCCCCAGGCGCCGCTGATTGACTAAACCATTGGCTAGGGTGGGGTTGATTTGGGGGCCTTCCAGAAATAGGAGAAAGAGAGATTAATTTTTTTTTCTAATATTTTAGTTTTAGTTTTAAATTAATTATTTTAATTAGTTAATTATTATTTTTGCCACATGGCGTTTAGTTGTCACTAATTTAAATTAAACGGTGGGTTCCATTTTTCCACTTAACAATTTAACTGACATTTTAACGGAATAATTTATAGTGTAACATTTTGAAAAATTTAAGATTGTAATTACAACATTTGAAAGGTCAAGTATGAATATATTATAAGGTGTAGATCACAAGATAATAAAATGTAATTTGTCCAATATAATATATATATAGTCTTTTGAACGAGCTGACTTTTTGTTTCCTTCTTTTTTTGATGATACATGGTTATCCTGAAGTAATTTTTTCATTTCACTATTTTGTTCTCCTTGCAGGTTGCTGCTGAGAGTGCAAAAGTTAGTAGAAGTGTCATCTGTTGCTACGTTATCATTTGGTAAATGACTAACTGGTTATTCCCGCCAACTTGTTTTACCGGGAAAAAAGGTTATATGCTTATTGGTGAGGTGATGAATAAAATTTGATGGCTAACGATTTTGTTGTTCCGAAAATTGAGCGTAGTTTTGTATGAACTATGATATATAATTGCAGCACTTATCTACTCTGTTGAATGAAACTTCGTAAATTAGATGTGGTTTTTGAATTAGGATAGGAGGGGCATTCGAGCTGAATCCCAAACAGATAAAAAAAAATACCGAAGTTGTTATTTGATGTCTGACAAAAAAAAAAAAAACCTGAAGGAAAACCAAGGATAACAAGCAAATGGTCTGAGTAGCTCATGACACTGTCCTATCAAGCTAATGCCCAGAAATGTGGGATTTTGGAAAGCCAACCTTGTTACTACAGTATTTCTAAATTGTAAAACCAAGTAATCGCAATGAAATAAGGAGTGGTTTTTCTAAACGTCAGTTTTTTTTTTTGAAAATTCTATCCGAGTGAAGTAAGGTTATGGAATCCTAGTTAGTGTAGGAGAGGATGAATCCTATGTAAAACGGAGACCTAACCGTAGCTATCTATATAAACCCTAAACAAACCCACCTCCACTCTATATAAGCACAACTTTTCAGTCTCCAATCTGACCATCTCCATTCTCCGCAACAAGGCTCTTGCTTCCTTGAATAATATTCCAACATTTGCAATTAAGCATCGTTGCCATGGCCGGTAATGGAACTTGGGAACTGTTGGGTGACCCTTACTCCGAGACGACGCTAGTAGAGTTTATCGAACCCGAAAAGCGGTTGCCATGTAGCAAGTTCGTGATGAATTTCGAAGCCATTATCAGAAGACTTGCTGTTGATCCAGATGATCAGATTCTTGGTGATGAGGATGACGCCGACGACCTGCCATTGTTTATGGAAGACAAAAACTGGAATATAGATCAGTACGAGGCCAAAATCGAAATCGAAATCGAAGACAATACTGCTGCTGCTGCCGCCATATCCGAAACCCTTTCTGGGCTTCAAGTGCCGCCGCAGGCTCATCCCTCCATGGTGGAGAGGATATTGTTCCAAACCCGTAATGAACAAAAGTGTTTTGATAATGGCGCTCCCAAGGTTTTCCATATGGCGGTTTTTATCGATGTCTTTGTGTCTGATAACCATAACTACCAGGCCGTATTTCGGGATTCATGATCATCCATGTCATCGAAGCTGGAATTTACTTCATTGAAGGAATTAGGAATTTGTAATAGAGAGATTGAGTAATCTGTTTTGTTTCTTTCCAAATTATAGTCAATTCATTGTTTCAGTCTCTTACTTTAGCAGTCCATATATGTTTTGTTTTGTTTTCTTTGAATTAACTCCTCATATACAAATCAATCTCAAACATAAAATCAATCTCAAAAAAGAAAGAAAAATTAAACAAGTCCAATTCGACCCACAAAATGTGCCCTTTAATTTCAAATGAGGAAACCACAGAAGCTCAACTCAGGTAATTATGGTCAATTGCAGTAATTCAGCATAAATTTGCATCATTACTCTGTATTTACACAACACTCAATCTGGCTTTAAACTTTCAAAGGAGCCATTGACCAAACAAGAAGTTCAGTTTAAATTTGAGTTTGAAGTAGAATATGAATGGACCAAAATTGAGGGTGAAAGTGAGAGCAGAAGGCACTTCAACTTAAAGAAGGGTAATGAGAATGAAAAGAAGAACAGCGGCTATGAAAGAATACTTAACGGCAGCAACAAGAATAGCCAATGCAATGAACAACAGCTGCCACAGCACCTGCACACTTGCCCACGTCAGCAGCCCCGTCAATCCGACGGCCAAGATGTTGTTAGGATCTGGGTCCAGCAGCAGATCGCCCCATCTGATGTTGCCGAATAAAGCCCCTCCATTCTTCTTCAAATCATCATCATCATCACCGCCGTCTGATCCAATTCCTTCTTCTTTGCCTTTCTCTTTCTCCTTGGATTCCTGATTCAACCCATTGTTTCTGTTTGCAAGAACTACAAATCTATTGGGTTTTCTTGGAATTGGGATTGGGGTTTGAAGTTTGAGTAGGGAAGAAGAAGAGAAACTGAGGTGGGTATGTCTATGATGTGATGAGGGTGTAGACAGAGGTTTTGCGCTGGAATTTGAAGCAGATGGGATTGGTTGGGGTGTGAGCGCAGTGAGCCCTAACATTTTTTCCTGCTCATCCAAATTTTCCAGGAAAATGGGGACAAGGGAAAGTCAGTCAACCCATTTTGCCCTTCCTTTTTCCAGTTTTTTTTTTTGGCCAGAAACTTTTTCCAGTTTTATTTGGTTGGTCGGTTTTGATGTGAATTGGAATTGGATGACGGTTTCATATTCTGGGCTTGGGTTCCGAGTAGTTTGGGGTTGCACCTTTCTTGGGCCTTGACCCAGAAATAAAAGGCCGAAGCTTTTGTCTCACATTTCATTGTGCTGGTGAAGGACAAGCTTCATAATTGGGTCTCCTCTCTTCCACTCTTAGCAGAATTTATAAGTTTGGTGTGTTTGGTTGATGCCAGCACCTCCTTCAATGAATACTCACATTTTCAACCCAAAAAAAAAAGAATTTATAAGTTATTTTATTTTTCTTTTACCAGTGATTTCGACCTAAAATAAAGTGGACCAATATGTGGATTGGATAGATTATACTAGTATTGGACATAGTTCGGTATTTGGTCGATACTGAAATCATACCGTTAATTTTAACCGGTTTGGTATTTTACAATTTAAAATTGAAATCAGATCATACTATATCAATTGTGTTCAGTATGATTTCGGTTCGGTTCGATTTTGAGCCAAAATTTTAATGAATTGTCAATGAATGAAATGTTATACTTTGCTGAAATAAATATTGATCCTCAAAGATCAACATCATCCTGCAGCCTTGATTAATTATGCTTCCCTGCTTTTATGTAGATATGGTTCAGTTGTTGCAGGTGTTGGGGCAAATGCTGGTGAGGGTGTTTCTGCAGATCATATTTCTTCTATTCATGTTGCAAAGGAGTGTTTGTTAACATCACTAAAAGAAGATCCTAAAACAGCATATATATATATATATATGGACTAATCTTGCTAATGCATATTATATGATTGGTGATCATAGAAGTTCCAGCAAGTGCTTGGAGAAGATGCTCATGGCTCATTGCTTCAATCATATCATACCTTATTTCTTGAGGTTGTTCATTGGCGTCCTTATCTTCATTTTCAAGCATGGAAAATGATGCCTTCTGTGCATGTCTTTTACTTTTTCCTTTTGTTTTTTTCCAAACAAGTACAAAAATTGAAAACCAATCAAATAATAATATGTGATTTGTATAAAAAACAATTAAAAAAAAAATCTAATTCGGTACAGTACGGGATGATACAATATTTCAAAACTAAGAATCGAAATCGCATCGAACCAAACCAGTTTGGTTCGGTACCGTACCAAACTTCCATTCAGTTTTACTATTCGGTATTTTTTTTCAATTTGATTTGATCCGGAACGGTTTGATTTCAATATTTCAATATTTTAGTTATATATACCTAGGACTAGATTAGACATCTAAAAAATAAAATGGAAAAAACCGTATGGAAAAGGAAAATTCTTCAGTAGGGAGGTCGGACCAGGTAGATGGTCCGACACTCCTCACAAATGATGGACCCCTCTTCATTGTGTACAATTCTACCCACCCTACCCCCACCCCATGCGAGAGGGCTGCCTTATAAGGCTGACCTACCAAGACCTTCTCATAGGGGAGGGGAACAAAAAGGGGAAGGCACATCTTTTTTTGGTGTTAATCATGTGATTTATGAGAATGATATGAAATGATGAGTTTGAAAAGAGGGCTCTGTTTTCTTTGTTGGAGTATCCTATTTGTCAAATACATCCGTACAAAGGGTGAAATGATAGGCTGTGATGTCCAGCTGTGAGAGAAGTGAGAGGATAGAGGGGAGTGGGAGTGGGAGTGGGAGTGGGAGTGCGACTGGGAATGGGGCCCAATCAATCAATCCCAATTAGGCAAACGCAAACACAGTTGCCCAAAGCAGCAATGCTCACAAAAATCCATCAATCCGCCTTCTGAAAAACCACTTTTGCTTTTGCTTCATTTGTTCAAATGCGGACTCTGTATGCGTCTGACTTCAATTATATGCACTAGAAAGCTTTCCAGGTGGGAAGTGGGAACTGCTTCTTCAATTCTTACCGTTTTTTAATTCACGAGTGTATTAAAATTCTCATAAAAAAATGTATATTAAAGTTATTTGAGCTAACAAATGTGTAGCTCAATACTTTTTATTAGACCACAAGGAATGATCTAATAGTTTAAATATTAGTCTAATTTGACTTCAAGTCAAGTTCAAATCTCACATGCTATATCTTATGGTCACTGGAGGCGTAAAGGGTGTTCCTGGTCTAATATCCATGTCATGTGCACTCCCGAAAGACTTGTGCATCTCATTTTTTAAATCATTATTTTAAGTTCATTTATGCATAAAAAAAATGTTCGAGATACATGCATTGGGACGGTTTTGGAGTTATATTTTCATATTTCTTTAAATCATCGTTTTAAGATCATCTCTGTTAAAAAAAAAAAAAAAAAGCCTTGGTTTCAAGAGGTTGTTAGGAAACAACAAAATTTATTTTGTGATACGTGCATTGGGTACAGTTTTGGAGCTAAAATTTCAAATTTCTTTAAATCATCATTTTAAGATCATCTCTGCTAAATGATAATAATAATAATACACTAGATTTAATGAGGTTGTTAGGAAACATCAAAATTTAGTCCGTGATACATGCATTGGGAACAGTTTTGGAGCTAAATTTTCAAATTAAATTTCATTGAATATGATTGTAGGGAATAGGGATAAGACTTATTTTCTTTCATTTCAAAAAGCTTCAATTTTTTTTTATACAATGATGTTGGGGGAGGTGGTGTACATTATACACATTGAGTATTGACCACGTCTTTTACTAAAATCGACTGACTTTCATAACACATTGTAATCCCCTCCCCCAATATCATTGTATATAAAAAAAAAATATAGAGGTTTCCACTATATAGGGCAATTAAGTACATGCAAATTTTCCCTATGAACTTATGAGATTGCTACAATTATTCCTCAAATCTTATTTTGTACCAATTCACTACAAGAAATCAGATGTTGCCCGATCAAATGTTGTACAACCAGATGTTGCCCGACGAAGGCCATTTCGTCGCCTAAAGAAACTTTTATGGCGAAAAAATCAGTTTTTTTTTTACCGAAACATCAAGAACTTTATTAATACCGAATAGAAACACTAGCATCACAGGCTAAAGTATCAAACAACCAATCCATCCCCAGTTCATCTCAACAATGATACCCACCTACCCGAGTAACATAGGCAGCTACTACATGCGCTGCTTTGTCAGCCTGCTGAGATGCATACACATACTGAACACTTTTCAACTGCAAAACAAGTGCATGGATATAAAAATGAATACAGCCCAAATCAGCATCACCTGGGCTCTGTCCCAGAAGAGTGCTAACAAGACCCAAAGCATTTGGCTCACGGAATTCAGCCACACAGTTGGTAAGGTTAACAATGGTCTCCTCTGGTGGCACAGGAATTCCATCAAACACCATATGATTCCGGCACTTCCAAATCCTCCATAGACCAAAAGTAAGCGTCTAAATCAGCTCATCATTATGAGTAAAAGGTGAAATGTAGCAACCAATCGCTGCCAGAAACCTGGAAAATCCTCCCCAACTAAAACACTGACATCAAGCATAAGAGGGCTTCCAAACCAGAAGACCCTGGCAAACGGACAGTGGAAAAATAAATGGAGCTCGGTTTCCTTAGCAAGACCACAAACAGGGCAAACATGATCCACAAACAAACGTCGGCGTAAAAAATTTGACCGAACTGCAAGGGTGATATTACAACCCCTCCAAACAAACTGTTTAAGCTTCGGTGGAACCTTCATAGGCCATATCTGACTCCAATTTGGGCCCTGAGCGGGAGGGGAACTGGGCTCCCCCTGCTGCCTAACTCACAATTTCTATGCAAATACAAAGCATCACCATCAGCCGATTTCACTTAATAACAACTATTTTTGTTAAAATGCCACATCAACCGATCCCCCCAGCTCCCCCCCCCCCCCCCCCCCCCCCCCCCTCGGCTGAGGGGAAGCCGAAGAATCACATGGGTTTCCTCCTTACGAAAGCACAAAGTTATAAACTCTACCCTCCAAGTGTGGGTGTCCTGATCAATCAAGTATTTCACATATAGAGGAATATCAGGATGTGGAGAAGTCACCTTAAATGTATATGGAGTAGGCAGCCAAGGGTCGGACCTAGATCGGACCTGGGCACCATCACCAATCCTCCACCTCAAACCTGCAATTAGGATTTTCCGACCGTGGATAAGGCCCTTCCACCCCCAAGAGGTCCGGCAGCCCACAAGTGCATGTAGGAACGACCCATTGGGGTAGTAATTGTCTCGTAGCACCTGTGAGAGTAACAATGAAGGATCATGAACGATACACCATCCAATCTTCCCAAGAATTGCCAAATTGAAACATTCCAAGTCAAGGAAACCCAGCCCTCCCACCTTATTCACCCGTGACACCTTCGTCCACGCCACCGAATGTACACCACGCTGCCCAAGCTGTTTCCCCCACCAATAATTGACAACCAGCCTCTCAATTTCCCGGCACACACCAATCAGAAGTTTAAAGCACGACACAGCATAGTTAGGCATGGCCATGGCCACCGCCTTTATCAAGATTTCCTTACCAGCAGGAGAGAGAAACTGCTCCAACCACCCTTGCACTTTACTGGCAATTCAATTCCAAACTTCGTCAAAAACTACCCGTTTGGACATACCAAAATCCGTCTGAAGATCAAGATACTTCCCAAACCCGTCTCGGGCCGCGATCTGGCATCTTCGAGACAACTTACCCCGAAGGCACTTGGAACAGTTCCCCCCAAAGAACAGGGAACTTTTCTCCAGAGTAACAAGCTGGCCGGATGCCTCTGCATAACAATCAAGGACACCACTCACTGTATCAATCTCCCTACAAGTAGCAAGGCAAAAAACAACCGCATCATCAGCAAAGAAACGATGGGAGATCCGCAAAGCACTGGACTCCACCAATCGTAACCCATGAATGGAACCCTCCTCCTCTCGCCGGCGAAAGATAGCAGAAAGCTCTTCCGTACAAACCAGGAAAAGAAAGGGCGATATGGGATCACCCTGCCGGAGCCCCCTACTAGGCGAAAAGTACTCGGTTCCCTCACCATTGACCAAGACACTATAAGAGACCGAAGCCATGCATTCAAAAATCAACCCACAAAACTAATCAAGCACCCTAAGGCCTTTAAGCATATCGACCAAGAAACTCCACTCCACCCTATCATAGGCCTTAGCCATACCAAGCTTCAGAGCCAATTCCTTATCTTCCAGTTTACCGCGATGCTTCATAGAATGAAGAAGCTCCTGGACAACAAGAATATTATCCTGTATTTTCCATCCCGACACGAAAGTTGACTGATTTATACTAATAATCCGATCCATCACCAATTTCAACCGATTAGTAAGGAGTTTCAAAATGACCTTATAAATAACATTACAGAGTGCAATAGGGCGCAACTGGGGACATCTTGACCGGGCTAGGGACCTTGGGAATCAGACAGAGATGAGTGTAATTAATTTTCCGAAGCAGCCGCCCTACCACCAAAAATGCATCACCATCTCGCAAATATCTCCTCCCCCGCCCGCCCCCCCCCCCCCCCCCCCCCCCCCCCCCCCCCCCCCCCCTATAACCATTGAATCCGAGCCTTTTGTTTCCAATAGAACTCCTCCACTCGGATCAGGCGCTTCAACTCCAGTTCCTTTTGCCGCACCCAAACCCCATCAAAGGAAGGGTGCACATAAGCACTACGAAGTTGCCACTGTAAGTCCTAAATAAGTACCTTACTATTGCGCTAGTAACTCTTCCTCCAGCCAAGAAGACCAGACCTCACCCCCTTCAGTTTTTCACAGACTTGGAAAGCCTTTGAACCCCGAGTCTCATGTAGCCAACACTCCTAATCACCTGCCGGCATTCCTATTCATTCCCCCATCTAGAATCAAAGACAAACCTCCTCCTTAATCACCCGCGTTGTTTTGTTAAGTTTGCCCGATGAAATATTTAGTAGGGCTAGAAATATTCGTTGGGCAAGATTTGTGGTGCCATTAAAAAAAATGGCGCGTAATTACAAAGCTTGCCCGACCACGAGGTTCGTCGCTAGTTTCTAAAGTTCGTTTGGCAAGGTTGCGCTTTGATTGGCATGGAAATTTGATATATATGAAATTAAATAAGTATGGAAATTTGATATGAAATTAAATTAGTATGGAAATTAATTTGGTATGGAAATTTGATATGAAAATTAATTTAGTATCGAAATATGATATGAAAATTAATTTAGTATCGAAATTTGATATGAAAATTAATCTTTGAATATTAGATGGAATATTGGCTAGATTCGTCGATGTGAATTAATTTGATATCAAATTTATTTTATATGGAAATTAATTTGGTATTGAAATTTGATATGAAAATTAATTTCGTATATAAATTTGGTATGGAAATTAATTTCATGTCGAAATTTGATATGGAAATAGCCTATATAAAGTGGATGGAATGAGCATTCTCAAACCATCCTTCAAGCATTCTCAAATCATTCTCAAGATCAACCCCATCCATTTTCCGAAAAATTAGAAGAAAAGGACAAGGGATAGGCATGTGGTCGGAAGGGTGAAATTTGGTTTGGAAAGTATTTGAGTTCTCTCTTTTCAATTTTCAATTCGACAGACCAAGTGCCCCAATTCAAACTCGAACCACAATGTGTTTAGAATTGATACCATGCAATTCTAGTGACGTTGTGCTTCAGGTTTTGGATAG
Source organism: Oemleria cerasiformis (assembly GCA_037349345.1). NCBI lineage: Eukaryota > Viridiplantae > Streptophyta > Magnoliopsida > Rosales > Rosaceae > Oemleria > Oemleria cerasiformis. The sequence continues at coordinate 7,416,777 of JAZGTL010000006.1, forward strand.
GAGAACTTGGTCTGTTGAATTGAAAATTGAAAATGGAAAACTGAAAGATTTTCCAACCCTTTCCAAACCAAATAGTACCTTTCCCGCCACATGTTTGTCCCTTATTTTTTTTTTCGTGGTACATCTTGCCCGTGAACCTGTATAAATAAGTTTGCCTGGCGAACCTGAGCTTCGTCATGTAAACCTGTATAAAAAAGTTTGCCCGGCGAAGCTGGAAACCCTTGCCCTACGAAACCTTGTAAGAATTTGGTGCGAAGGGAACTGTTTTGGCGTGTGAAATCAACGTGGCGATGCCATATTCGCCGGGCAAAGTTTTACTTTTTCGGGCAAACTGTTCTATATATGAGGTTGCACCGAAGTCATTAAACTTTCCCCGGCGAAGTCATGCGTTGGGCGATGATCTTAATTCAAATTAAGACGGCTCTGCCCTATTTTTCTTCTTCTTATTTCCTTTCTCTACTTCAGCGCACTGCTTCTCTTTCTCTCTCTCTCCAGCTCACCAACAACCATCATCTCATCACCATTTTCACTACCAATCTCACCCTCTTTCTCTCTCAAACACTAAACTCCATCAAATTCCAAGCTTGAAGGTTTGAGAAATTTAATTTATTTAGTTTTGTATTTTTGATGTTTTGATTGGAAAGTAATTATTGTTTATTTTTTAGAAATTTGAGATTGATTTTGGAGGAATGCTTATAAAGAGGTATGTATATTTGCCTCTTAATGTAATTTTGGTAAGAAATTTGAATATGTATTTACGGCATAATCATCCGAATGCCCCCTGAAGACAACCGTCTGCCTGAAAGTTGAATATAATCAAACGAACAAACATTTTGATCGCATGATGGACATCATCATCCGAATGCTGCCTGAAGACAACTATCTGCCTAAAAATCATTATAACTCGAAGAAGTTGTTGAGGGGTCTCGGTTTAGAGTATGTCAAAATCCATGCATAACAATTGTGCATTGTTTTACGGTAAATTCGAGCAACTTGACAAATGTCTCGTGTGCAATGAGCCTAGGTTTCAAAAGAACAAGATTCCGAACAAGGTGTTGCGTTATTTTCCAAGGAAGCCAAGGTTACAAAGATTCTACATGTCATCCCACACAGCCCGTGATATGAGGTGGCACAAGGCTGAGCGCATTGATGATGATGTACTGAGGCATCCGACCGATGGAAAGGCTTGGAAGGAATTTGATAAGATGTATCCCGAGTTTACAGCGGAGCCAGTAAATATCAGACTAGGACTTGCTACTGACGGTTTTAATCCGTTTAGGAGTTTTTCAAAGCTCTATAGCATTTGGCCAGTGGTCATGGTTCCGTATAACATGCCTCCTTGGAGATGCATGAAGAAAGAATTCACAATCCTCAATACTTTGATACTGGGGCCTAAATCACCTAGTAATTCCATCGATGTTTATTTTCAGCCGTTGATTAATGAGCTCTTGGATTTGTGGGAAAATGGTATCCGAACATACGACAAGTACAGTGGAGAAATGTTCACTCTACGAGCGGCCGTAATGTGGACAATGAATGATTTTCCTACTTATGGTATGTTGTCGAGGTGGAGCATCAAGGGTTATCTTACTTGCCCGACATGTGGACCAGACACAATTTACTTTTAGCAAGCACCAAAAGTATGCAACTTGGGTGCGAGAAGGTTTCTGCCATGGGATCACCGATGGCGAATGTAGTCTGACTCATTTGATGGCAAAACAAAGCTGCGAGCATGACCAAGGAAGAGGTACGATGATGAGATATTGTCCAAATTGAACATTATACTGGAGTTCGTCAGACGAGGACCGATACCAACTGAATAGAAAATTGGACGAAGAAGAGCATATTCTTCCATTTGGCGTACTGGTCAAAATTGAAAATCAGACACATCGCGGATCCTATGCACATCGAGAAGAATGTTGCTGAGAGTGTTGTGGGAATGACTTTACCCATTAAAGACAAGTCAAAGGACACAAAAAAAACTCATATGGTTATGCAAGAAATGGGGATTCGGCCTAATTTGTGGCCAAAAGTCGTCAATGAGAAATACATTATGCCTAATCCAAGTTATACATTTACGCTAGAGAATAAGAAAAAATTCTTGAAGTGGTTGCTGAGTGTGAAATTTCTAGACGGGTACGCCGTCAACATATCCTGAAGCGTTAACACCGACGATGACACCATGTCTAGTATGAAGAGCCATGACTATGATGTTTTGCTACAACGACTCATTCTGATTGGTATTCGGCCTTATTTGGAGCCTGGTGTTGTTGAGTCGATAGTTTCTTTGTCTCAGTTTTTCCAAATACTATGTGCCACATCGTGGTAAAGGCGGACCTCAGAGCAATTAACGAGGATATTGTCTACATCATATTCCGGCTAGAGCAAAAATATATGCCAGCATTCTTTGATATAATGGTGCAACTACTAATACAACTATCAGATGAGGCAAAGCTAGCTGGCCCGGTGCATTATCGTTGGATGTACCCAGTCGAGAGGTAAACTTCATATTGTTTTTTGTACTATTTCCTTACTATGCTATTAATATATGTGAACTATCATAATATATATTTCCTTGCAGAATCTTAGGTAGGCACAAGCGGTACGTCCGCAACAAGACACGTCCTGAAGCCTCTATAGCGGAGGAGTACATTGCAAAGGAGTCACTGACGTTTTGTGCAACGTACCTTCGGAATGTTGAAACTTCCTTCAATAGGGCCTCGCACAACGACGACGGTGGTCAACGTCCCGAGACCCTATTTTTATTTCCCAACCAGCACGACCATTCGGTCTCGACCCAATGTCGGAGTCGTTCACCAATAGCAACATGGAGGTGGCTTATTTGTTAATACTGAACAACTGTGACGAAGTCTGGTGCGCCCTTCCACTAACAACACGAGGCGTTGATGAAGGCCAATATTCTTCGAATTGGGAAGAAATGGACCAACAACTGTTCCCATTTTCATTTCTTGTGTGTATCTTACCAGATGGCACAGCTGAAAGATGACAACTCGCCAAAGTTCAATAAAGAATTAATGCAGTTGGCCATTGGCCCATTTCGACGACAAACATACGCTAGTTGTCACGTTAACGAAGTTAAGTTTGCGTGCACAGAACGAGATGACAAATTGTCTACTCAAAACAGCAGGGCCTTCGTGCCGGGGGATGGGTAAAATGCTGAAACGGGGTTCTACGACAAATTGTTAAGTGTGGTTCAGGTGTTATACGGAGACTGCAAGGAATCCGTTTTGTTCAATTGTCATTGGTTTGATACGAACCCATGTATCCCAAGCAGAGTCATTAAAGATCATTTATGTACCTCTATCAACACAAACACCCGTTGGTTTGAGAGTGATCCCTACATCCTCGCTAGTACGACGAAACAAATATTCTATCTGGATGAACCAAAAGCTGGTGCTAGTTGGAGAGTAGCTGAGATGGTGAATCATAGAAATATTTGGGACTCAGATGACCGATACCATCACTACAAGAAAATGAGTCTTGCCCGGCGAAAAACGCTCATCGAGCAAAGTTCAACGTTCGTCGGGCAACTTTATACTCGGCGATTCATCGTCGGGCAACGTCGGTCGGGCCACACCCGTATAGCTTGAGGTTAGCCGACGGGAACACTAAATTCGTCGAGCAATTTAAAGCTTGCCCAGCGGATCCATGCGTCGCAAATGAGTTGTCGTGCAATCCAAAAGTCAACATAGTTTGCCCGACGACAACATTTCACTGGGCAAAATTGTTAAGTAGCCCGAAAAAATGATTATGCGTCGGGCAAAATGTTAGTAACTAAAAAAAATTAATACTTTATTTAATTAAATAAAAAAAAAATTATATATATATATATATAATTAAAATAAAAATATTTTAAAAAATATACAATTAAAAGAATCAAATTAATCAAATGAAAATAAAAAAAATATTTTAAAAAATTAATGTTATGTTTTTACATAATTAAAACTAAATAAATGTTTATATATTAAATTCTAGCTACTCGGCGATGGGTCGGGGTGGTCGGGGTCCTGGACGGGCTGTTGGGCTGGGGGCTGAGGCTGTGACAGAAGCTCATCCAACCCACGCTCACCCAAGCGGTCAAGCACCTTGGCGAGGACGGTCTTGATTTGATCATTTTGGGCATAGATCTGCGCATTTTGAGCCGTTATCTCAGCATTTTCGGCCTGGAGGGTCTCAAAGTTTCTCTTGAGCTCCGACATCTCCTCGGGATTGGCTCCCTAAGAAGAACTCGAAGAGTGACGAGAGACATCCCGAACTATCCCGTCGCCCGCCCCCCGGACGATCTTCCATGGATGCCTACCAAGTCGTCGCTCTAGGATGACGATCTACCTCGCGAGATCCGGTAGCTGCTGCTCCAACGACACATCGGGATGCTGTTGTGTGAGCTCAGCCTGTGTCTGCTGGACGTCTTGCACCATCTCCGCCTATAAATTCGAATAAATATCAATTTGAAATATAATTATCAAATTAAAAATTAATGTTTAATCTGCAAAAAATAAACTTACGTGAGTAGTGTCAGCCTCTTGGTTGACCCGGCCATCGTACACTTGCCCCCAGGCATTCACCTCCGGGAACATCGACCCGGCGATGCGCCGATCCTCTTGTCGGGCCGATAAGGATCACGATCCCCCGTGGTGGTTGAATTTTTTTGCTCCCCAGTTTGATGTGTTGGTAATCGATTTTCGATGTTCATTAATAAAAACAAAAATTATATCTTCAAATGAAAAATAACATAAAAAATAAATAAATAATTTAACTAGGTGGATAGTACGTACCACATAGGTGGGGGACATGAAATGGTTGCATAACCACAGCCACCTTGCCAGTTTTGGCTCGTCCAACTCCGCTGGAGGATTTGCCCAAGCTTCTTCTAGGGAAGGCCAGCTTTTGTAGTACTTGTGGAACTCGTACTTCCAGTCGGTGTACCGTAACTGCTAGTGCTTTATCAGGTATTTACTGACGTCGGTATCCTCCAGATTGAACTCAAAATTGATCTACATTAAATTATTAAAGTTATTATAATAATTTAAAAAATGAAATTAATGTAAAAAAAGGGAGAAACACGTACTGATAACTCTCCCCAACAGGGAGTGATCTCCTCCGGGGGTTGGTTCCTAAAAGTATCCCCTATCATCAGGGACTTGGTTCGAAGAATCGCGCCAATGTCATGCACCACCAGGCTGTAGATTTTTATGGGCGTTGACTGGAGGCGAGGCATGTACACCACCGGGAACTTTACATTCGTTGTCCTGTAAATCCGTTGGGATGTCAAACCCCGGTTGATCCTGCGCACGCTCATCGACTTCCTTGCAAATTCGATGAACATTCCTACATAATATGGGCAAGAAATAAAAACGGTTGTTTAAATATGCAAAATAATCAACTTACCCTTAGGGAGTGCTCCGACAACAGTCACCGGATCGTCTGCTCCAGTATCTTCATGTGGGGGCTGTGGGTCGGTACGGGGTTCCTCCCGTTTCTTGCTGTGCTGTCGACGAGCCGATCGCGCACCGGGTCGCTGATGATCCGAGATCCGTGCTTGAACGGACGCCGCTGTTGAATCAACCGAGGCAAGGGCTGCCTCTTCCGCCGCAAGATCAACAGGATCAGGGCGGGGTGGGTCCTTGAAGTGATGAAGGTGCGATGCGACATCTAATATAAGAAATTTAAAATAATTAATATAGAATTAGCCAACATATTTTTAATTTAAAAAAAAACAAAAATTTTTTAATATTAAATATTAAATTCACATAATAAAAACAAAACCACATATAAAATTAACCAACATTTTTTAATTCGAATAATAAATAAATAAATAAAACAAAATTTTTTTATTGAAAATTAGTAAATTGGTATCTAAAATCTAAATTCTAATTTTTTAAAATAAAACCAACACAAACTAAAATTAAACCTAAAATACTAATTAATCCAAACAAACTTAAACCTAAATTCCTAAACTCAAAATTCACAACATTATACCTAAATTTCTAAATCCAAATTTCGGGAATAAAATTAAACTTAAAAATTAATCCAAACATACAAAAATAATAATATCCAAAATCATAAAATTCACATATCAAAAATTTATAAAACTCACATATCCAAAATTTATAAAACTCACATATCCAAAATTCACATATCCTACACCATATCAAAAGTTCACATAATTTTTTTTAAAATTCAAATATCCAAAATTCATAAAATTCACATATCCAAAATTCACATAAAAATCATATGCAAAATCATAACAAAAATCATACGTAAAATTCATAACAAAAATCATATGCAAAATTCATAACCAATTTCAACATTATACCAAACATCAAAATTTCAACAACTCTTGAACATTAACCCTAAATTCCTAAATCCAAACAAACTTAATAATTAAACCAAATATTTATATTCCAATCTAATCCAAATTCACAATATTCAAGTAAAAGTCCTAAATCTGCAAATTTTAGAAATATGCACAATCTGCCAAAATCCATTCCAAATTTCAATTCCAATTTCATAATATCCAAACCAAATTTCAATCCAAACTAAAATTAAAATATAAACATTCAAAATTAACAACAACCAATCCACATTAACAATAAAGAGAGAGGGAGAACGAATTCGACCTTGAGATTTTTACCACTGATAGAGAGGTGCGGCGGTTCGACCCAACCGCGGCGAGAGAGAGGAGGCGCGAGAGAGAGCTACGGCAGCAGAGTACCCGGCGGAGTCCGAGTGAGAGAGGGCGAGAAAGGGACGGAGTTGTATTGGACGCCGGCGACCACCACAGAGAGGGCTGGTTGTGTTGCAAAGAGATGGGGGCGATCAGGAGAAAACTGGGAAAATAAAGAAGGAAGAAGAGTCGGTCGCGATTTATCTGTCTGAATAACCTTGCCGGACGAACTCTACGTCGGGTCAATTTTTAATGAATTCGTTGGGTAACAAAAATCGGTGAATATTCGTCGGGTCAAAGTTTCACATTCCGTCAGGCAAATAAACGCGGTAGGTTTGAGTTTTCGCGAAACGTTTCGCGGAATTTTTGAAATTTTCATGAAAAATAAAGTGCGCATTTTGTTTACTTTGCCCGACGACGTGTGTATGCTTACCCGACTATTGATTACATTTTTCTCGGCGAATACTGACCTTCGTCGGGCTAAGTTCTTTGTCATTATTGGTGAATGGCTCCGATATTGGACCAGTGCTAAATGGTCGTGTGGGTTGGGCAAATACAGATAGGGTCTCTAGACATTGACCACCGTTGTCGTTGCGCGATGCCCTATTAAAGGAAGTTTCAACATTCCGAAGGTACATTGCTCAAAATGTTAGTGCCTCCTTTGCATTGTACGCATCCGCTATAGAGCCTTCGGGACGTGTCTTGTTCCGAACGTACCACTTGTACGTACCCAGCATTCTGCAAGTAAATAAACATTATGATTAACATATATACATGATACTAAGGAAATATTATCAAACTACAGGAATAAGTTATACCTCTCGATTGGGTACATCCAATGATAATGCACCGGGCCAGATAGCTTTGCCTCATCTGGCAGATGTATTAGTAGGTGCACCAGTACATCAAAAAATGCAGGTGGATATGTTTGCTCTAGTCGGCACATGATGTAGACAATATCCTCGTTAATTGTTTCGAGGTCCGCCTTTACCAACGATCTGGCACATAGTATCTGGAAGAATCAGACAAATAAACCATCATCTCAACAACACCAGGCTCCAAGAAGGGCCGAATACCAATCAGAATGAGTCGTTGTAGCAAAACATGATAGTCATGGCTCTTCATACCAGACATGGTCCCACCGTCGGTGATAACGTTTCGAGATATGTTGCCGGCGTACCTGTCGGAAAATTTCACACCCTACAACTAGTTCAGGAATTTTTTCTTATTCTCCGCCGTAAATGTATAACTTGGATGAGCCATGATGTATTTGCAATTGACGAATTTTGGCCACAAATTAGGCCGAATCCCTATTTCTTGCATACCCAGACGAGTCTTTTTTGTGTCCTTTGACTTTCCTTCAATGGGTAAAGTCGTTCTCATAATACTCTCAGTAACATTCTTCTCGATGTGCATAGGATCCACGATGTGTCTGATTTTCAATTTCGACAAATACGCCAACCGGAAGAATATGCTCTTTTTCGTCCAATTTTTCTGTTCAGCTGGTTTCGGTCCTCGTGTGACGAAGTCATGTATACTATTCAGTTTGAACAATATCTCATAACCGGACCTTTCCCTTGGTCGAGCTCGTAACTCTGATTTCCCATCAAATGAGTCAGATTACATTCGCCATCGGTGATCCCACGGCAGAAACCTTCTCGCACCCAAGTAGGATACCTTCGATACGTGCCGAAAGGACGTTGTGTCAGGTCCACATGTCAGGCAAGCAAGATAGCCCTTGGTGCTCCATCCCGGCAACATACCATAAGTAGGAAAATCATTAATTGTTCACATTACGGCCGCTCGTAGAGTGAACATTTCTACACTGCACTTGTCGTATGTTTGGACACCATTTTCCCATAGATCCACAAGCTCGTCAATCAACTGCCGCAAATACACATCGATGATATTACTCGGTGATTTGGGCCCCGGTATCAAAGTACTGAGGATTGTGAATTCTTTCTTCATGCATCTCCAAGGAGGCAAGTTATATGGAACCATAACCACTGGCCAAGTGCTATAAGGCTTTGCAAAACTCCTAAACGGATTAAACCCGTCAGTAGCAAGCCCTAATTTGACATTTCTTGGCTCCACGGAAAACTCGAGATACATCTTATAAAATTTCTTCCAAACCTCTCCATCGGTCGGATGCCTCAGTACAACATCATCAATGCGTTCATCCTTGTGCCACCTCATATCACAAGCTGTGCGGGACGATATGTAGAATCTTTGTAACCTGGCTTTAGTGGAAAATAACGCAATTCCTTGTTCGAAATCTTGTTCTTTTGAAACCTCGGCTCATTGCACACATTAGAGATTTGTTAAGCTGCTCGAATTCACCATAAAAGAATGCACAATTGTTCTTGCATGCATGGATTTTGATATACCCTAAACCGAGGCCCTTCAACAACTTCTTTGAGCTATAATGATCTTTTGGCAGACGGTTGTCTTCATGGAGCATTCGGATGATGATGTCCATCATGTGATCAAAATTCTTGTTCGTTTGATTATACTCAACTTTCATGTGCATCAACTCCACAACTGCCCCTAGAACTAAAGAGGATTTACAACCGGGGTACAATTTGCGCTAAGCTTCTTTCAACAATCTCTCGTAATGGAGCTCAGAGTCTTCGAATTGAAACTTGGGTGGCTCATCGTCCATATCATCCGATGCGGGAGGGAAAACATCAGTTAATAACTCAACGACTTGATCATTATCACATCGCCCATCCAAAGCACTTTCATCCCGACGGGTCTCGGGAACCGAAGATGTCGATGCGGAAAATATTTTTTCACCGTGATCGATCCAATTACTGTAGTTGTGTACGATTCCATTCCTTTCCAGATGAGTTTGGACCTCATTTAACGGCATCCAACTGCAGTTGTTACATTTACGGCATAAACACCTAATACGTCTTTCATCTCTACAATGATTACGTGCAAAGGCAATGAAGCTGTCGATCCCATCTAAATACTGATAAAAATATCTATCCAACATTTGCATCCAGCCTCTGTCCATTGTGCCTGCTTTCACAACATAGAGTCAACGTAAGTAATTGAGTTAACATTGTCCCGACATTAGAACAAGTTAAAATAAAAAACAGCTCGTCTCCTTATGCCTCCGGTGATTTGGCCATATCCCTTTCGAGAGTGCACATTCTATGCTGTGTAGTTTGCGACCTACGAGACTAAGTTTTGATCGATGAAAATTTCGGCAGCATCTCCCTACAGTTCCCCAAATGCACGACGTAGATATTATAAACAAATATCTAGTATGCATTCAGAGAACATTAAGGGGATAAAAATCGAATTTCCTACAATCGAAACATAACCTCGTAGACCACCAACTACACAACATATAGTTGAGCACTCCCAAATTTTCCGAATAAATGGACAATTCAAGAGTTAGTCAATTAACCCAATTCACTGACTCTCAAACGGGTCTAAGGTTTTTCATTGAATTTCATTATACGAAGTTAATCAACTCGATATTAACTTCGCATAAATGGTTATGAGATATGAACATATTTCACTCCGTCGGAACTATATAAGCGCTTTACAAAAATATCACAACAAATTCACAAATACAAACATATATTAATTATGCATAAAACAGAGTTTACAATTTTCTAATTTCCGTACATATTTTCTATTTTCCTATTTTCCTAACATATTTTCTAGTTTCCTAACATTTTTTCTAATTTCAATAATTTCATTACATATTTTTTATTTTCCTATTTTCCTAAAATATTTTCTAATTTTCTAATTTCCTAACATATTTTCTATTGCCCTGATTTCATAACATATTTTCTATTTTCATATTTTCCCAACAAATGTTTTAATTTCCTAAACATTCTAAACAATTTCTAATTTCCGCACATATTTTCTATTTTCCTATTTTCCTAACATATTTTCTAATTTCCTAACATATTTTCTAATTTCAATAATTTCATTACATATTTTTTATTTTCCTATTTTCCAAAAATATTTTCTAATTTCCTAACATATTTTCTATTTCCCTATTTTCCTAACATATTTTCTAATTTCAATAATTTCATTACATATTTTTTATTTTCCTAAAATATTTTCTAATTTCCTAACATATTTTCTTTTTCCCGAATTTCATAACATATTTTCTATTTTCATATTTTCCTAACAATTTTTGTAATTTCTAATTTCCACAAATTCTAAACAATTTCTATACATTTTCCACAATAAATACACAATTTCCTAACATAATTATATCCAAAATTCTTAACAAAATTAAATTGAGAGGCAAACACAATAAATACACATTTTTATAAATATTCCTTCAAATCAACCACAAAATTCCTAAAACACAAAACATAATTAATTTCCAATCAAAAAACAAAATTTCAGAACTAAAAAAATTAAATTTCTCAAACCTTCAAAATTGATATTGATGATTGAAAGAGAAAGAGATTTGATTGGTAGTGAAAATGGTTATGAGATGATGAAGCTAGAGAGAGAAAGAGAGAGAGAGAGAGAGAGAGAGAGAGAGAGAGAGAGAGAGAGAGAGAGAGAGACAACTGTGAGATTGTGAAGTAGAGAGGAAGAAGAAGAAATGAGCGGATGGGTTATTTAATAGCTTTAGACTTTTGCCCGACGAATAATACTCGCAGGGCAAAGTTTAATGATTCGTCGGGAAAAGTTTAGTCAACGGCAAGTGTAACCCGACGAAGAATATCCGTCATTGGATATCAACTTACCCGATGGAAAGAACAACTCGTCGGGCTAACCCTTCCTATTTTACGCGCCAACTCCTTGTTCTTCCCGCGAACACCTTATCCGACGAGCATTCGGCTTCGTCGGGCAAACTATATTTACGCGGTGAAAACCACTTCGTTGGGCAAATGTTTATCGGGCAACCTCGATTTTATTGTAGTGCATGAAGAAGATGGGGAAACAGATGATGACCAAATCGTTTAAGGTCGATTCCTCGGCATCCACCCTAAACGTGGATGGAGTACGGACCAACGACATCATCCCACCAATTGTCATTGATGGGATTTTTTTTTTTATCTTGAGGAATTAGAACTAACTTAAAGTGATTATGAGGAAACTAGTATTGTGCACATCTCGGATGACGAGCGTGATTGGGAGGGGGAGAGCGAATCAGACACTGAAGGAAATTTGTAAAGAAATGATTTAAGTTAAATATGTAATATCCAATCTGTTATATTATGTTTTGATTTACATTTATGTTTATATGTTTCAATTAATCTGAACCATTTCTTCCCTTCTGAGGATGACATGGCAAATCCTCCAAGATATCAACACTTTCATCATCAACAACTTCCTTCATTATTTTCTTCCATCTTAGGACATGTTATAGGAATGTTGGGAATGATTGCAAAATTAGTTTGTTTGATAAAATAGTGTATAGAATTTTGACAAAAAAAAATGGGTCAGAAGCTTTGCCCGATGAATAACCATGGAATATTCGTCGGGTAAAGCTTATTTTCCACTTTGCCCGACGAATAATTTGGACAAATTCACCGAGCAAAGCCTCTTTTCCGCTTTCTGTACTTAGAACTATCAGCTGCAATGAATTTGAGGAATCGGGGAGCTGTTGGAGAATTTTTGGTTAGTGAAGCCAAATATCACCCTTCCACCTCCAATTCTGTGAGCTGAGATGCTCCCGGCTTTGATGGAAGAACAACTTCCAAACCTTTGATTTGCTTCAGGTTCAGAGTCTCAGGGAACTCCAAAGTGACCTTCAGTAAGTGAACCACATCTTCAACAGACCATATTGATTCATGGAGTATTAGCACCAAACCCACTATCTTCATTCATTCATTTATTGCATGCACTTCAAACTATGTACGAAATTCATTCAAAAATGGGTCAGAATCTTTGCCCGACGAATGTACATGTACACTTCTTTGGGAAAAGTGTTTCAGTATGCTGAGGTTCTTCGCCAAAAATGTGAATTTGTATTAAGTGGATGGATGATGAAAATGTGAAAATTTGCCCGACGAATGAGCAGTATTTTTCCGGCCATATATACCAGATTGAATTTACATTTAATTATTAAAAAATGTTTTGAAATTACTTATGAAATCAAATTGACCGATCTAAGCATTCACATTTATTGCACGTACTCATAGATCGATCACCTACGGGGAAAATTACCCAATTTGGAATTCCCGGGATTAGGTAACGGTGCACGCTTTTCGACGGTTATAAAATATTTTTTCACGATCGGACGACTTTAAATCCTAAAAATCTAATGATTTTAGATGGGCGGGATCTAGGCACGTAAAATCATAAAATGAACGGTTAGATCGGTCAAATTCAATTGTTTGAATATCAATTGAACCAAAACTTCGAAAAATGTATTGAAGTTTCCTTGAACTGTTTAAACTATTTGATGAATAATCTTATTTTACAAATTTCAATAATTTAAAAAATGAAATCGATCGATCTAACCGTCCACATTTATTGCACGTACTCATATATCGCCTACGCGAAAAATTAGCCAATTTGGAATTTCAGGAATTAGGTAACGATGCACGACGATTCAACGGTAACAAAATGTTTTTTAACGATCGGACAACCTTGACACCTCAAAACCTCAATATTTTCGACAGGTGAGGTCTACGCATGTAAAAGCACAAAGTGAATGGTCAATTTCTTGAAATTCCATCTGTTGAATATCAATTGAACCAAAACTTCAAAATATTCCTCGATATTCACAAACTTAACGGTCGAGGTAGGTAAGCTCCGTAAAACGTGACAATTTCTGCCAGTGGGGTTTTTGGCACGTAAATTCACAAAGTGAACGATCCCGATCTTCAAAATTCTATTGTCGGACCTGGTTTTAGATCAATCATATTATCATCAATATAACCATTTTGCCCGACGATTTCACAGTATTCGTAGGGAAAAATTAAAAAAATTCGTTGGGTAATGCTAAGAATTCGTCGGGCAGGATTAAAAACTCGGGCAATTTTTTTTTGGCGAAAATAAAAAAGTAAGCCCAAATTTCACGAAAAATTAAAAATGGCGCCTTTTATGGCCTGGCGAATTCATTAAAAGTTACCCGACGAAGGGTTCGTCGGGCAAGGCCTTCACTCAGACTTAAACAATCGCGGCACTTCTTTTCCTCTTCCTCTATCTCTCATCATTTCCTCCACTGCTTCATTCTCTGCAAAAAAAAAATGTCTCTCACTCACGCACTCTCCCTCTCTCATCTCCATCTCTCTCAGCAACCCAGCAACCTCAGCCTCACCATCTCTCTCTCTCTCTCTCTCTCTCTCTCTCTCTCTCTCTCTCTCAGCTGCAAAGGTCGTCGTCGCCTCTCTCGGACTCCCACTCTCTCAGCCGCAAAGGCCGCCGCGCTCTCTCGGACTCCCTCACTGTAAGTCCCTTTCTCTCTAGGATTATTTGATTAATTGAAATTTATAATTTGAATGTTGATGAATTTTTGAAATTGTGATGTTTGAATGGTGATGAATTGTTGGACTTGATTTTGTTTGAATGGTGATAATATTAATAATGATACTCATGATGAATATTGGATATGAATTGTTGGACTTGATTTTTTTGGAATTTTGGATATGAATTGTTGAATTGTTGGATATGATTCTTGGATGTGAATTTTGGATATAAATTGCTAGATATGATTTTTTGTCATAAAATATTTTGTTCAAGATTTATGAATTTTGTGAATTTTGGATTTAGCAATTTAGGGTTAAGATTGTTAGGATTTAGTAATTTGGGTTTAATTTTGTAAATTTTGATTTTAGTAATTTAGGTTTAAGTTTGTTTGGTTTGTATTGGTTTTATTTTAATTTTTGTGAATTTATTTTGAAAAATTAAAGTTTGGTGTTTTTTTTTTTGCCAATTTAATAAATTTCAATTAAAATTTTTTGGATTTTTTATTTATTTACTATTCAAATTTAAAAAATGTTTGGTTAATTTTATAGGTGGTTTTATTTAATTTTTCTGTATTTATTATTAAAAATTAAAATTAGGTGGTTTTGTTTTTATTTTGTGAATTTAATATTTAAAATTAAAAAATTTTGGTTTTTTTTTATTTATTATTAAAATTTGAAATTACTTGGTTAATTTTATATTAATGATTTTAAATTTCTTATTGTAGATGTCGCATCGCACCTTGATCACATCTAGGATCCGCCCTCACCCTGAGCCTATTGATGATCATGTGGAGGAGGAGGCAGCCACTGCCACAATTGCCTCCACGGCGGAGTCCGTTCAGGGACCGGACGCCACCTCGAAGTCAGTGCGACCTAGTGCACGAACGGCACGTCAACTCCACAGCAAGAAACGGGGGGAACCACGTATCGACCCCCAACCACCATAGGCCGCCAACCCCGAGCCCTCACAGGACGCCGGATCATCCGAACCGGAGATTGGGGCCGGAGTAATCCCCTAGGGTAAGTAGATTATTTTGTTTAGTTAAAAAACCGTTTTTATATGTTACTCATATTTTGTTTTGTTTAGTTAAAAAACCGTTTTTATATGTTACTCATATTTTGTACTAATTTTCATCGAGTTTGTAGGGACTTCGGTGAACATGTGCGGGATCAACCGGGGTTTGGCATCCCAACGGATTTGCCGGACAACGAACACAAATATACGTGCCTCGCTTCGGGAAAGCGACCCAAAAAATTCACAACCTGGTGGTGCACGACTTGGGTGCGATTCTTCGCACCAAGTCCTGAATGATGGCAGATACTTTCAGGAAACAAGAACTGGAGGCGCTCATCTAGTGTTGGTCTGAGTTATCGGTATGTGTTTCTCCCTTTTTTAACATTATTTTCATTTTTAAAAATATTTTACTAACTTTATTATTTTATTGTAGGTCAATTTTGAGCTCAACCTGGAAGACCTCGACGTCAATGAGTACCTGCATACTCATTGGCAGAAACAGTATGCCGACTGGAAGTACGAGCTCCACATGTACCACAAGAACTGGAGTAGCTAGGAGGAAGCTCGTGCAAATCCTCCATCCGAGTTGGATTGGGGCCTCGGGTGCAAGGGTGGCTGTGGTTGTGCAACCATTTCGAGGAGTCTTCATATTTGGTACTTGCCAACGAATTTAATTGTTTCTTTATTTTTTATGTAATTTTACATTTGAATATATAATGATTGCTTTTACTAATGAACAACGAAAATGGGTTGCCAATACAGAAAATTGGGGGAAGAAGAAATTCGAACACCACAAGGGGTCGCAAACCTATGCGCACCGACAGGAGGATCGGCGCAACGCCGGGTCCTTGTTCCCGGAGGTGGATGTCTGGGGCCAAGTCTACGCTGGCTGCGGCAACCAGGCAGCTGATTTAATTTACGTAAGCTTATCTTTTGCTTATTAAATATTAATTTTTAATTTTATAATTATATTTCAAATTAATATTTATTCGAATTTGTAGGCAGCGATGGAGCAAGATGTCCAGCAAGTGCAGGCTGAGCTGTCGCAGCAACAGCCTGAGGTGCCGTTGGAGCAGTAGCTACCGGATCCCGGGAGGTCGGTCGAGATCCTGGAGCGACAACTTGGTAGGCGTCCAGGGAAGATCATCTGGGGGCGGGCGACGCGATAGTTCCGGATGTCACCAGTGGCTCTTCAAGTTCTTCTCGGGGATCCAATGCCGAGGGGTTCACGGAGCTTAGGACAAACTTCGAGAACCTCCAGACCGAATGCGTGAGCGTCAGGGCCGAAAATACGACCATCAAGTCCACCCTCGAAGTAGTGCTTGAAGGCTTGCATGCGCGTGGGATGGATATTCTTCTGCCAAAGCCTCATCACCCGGCCCAGTAGGCCGCCCAGGAACCCGACCACTCTGACCAGCACCTCGACCAATCGCCGAACACTTAGATATAGGACGTTGTAAAACATTAATTTAGTTTTAATTATGTAAATATTAATTTTTAGAAATATTTTTCTTAATTTCATTTGATTCGTTTTATTATTTTAATTATATTCTTTAAAAAATATATTTAATTTAAATATATGTATATATTTATTTAATTATATAAATTATTAAAAAAAAAATTAATTGAAGGCTTGCCCGACGAAATTATTTCGGTGGGCAACATTAAAACGGGTTCAATGGACTGCTGCTGAATTAAAGCGATTGAATTCGGTGGTATGTCACCGTTTATTTCACAGTTTGCCCGATGAAATATGTTCGTCGAGCATGGTTTAAGGCTTTGCCCGGCCAAGGCTCTGTCTCATCGCGCTAGAGACATTGACTTTTGAGATTGCTTGATGAACCATGCGCAACCATTTATTTTCCTAGGGCAAGTTTCACTTTGCCCGTCGAATGAGCTTTTTTCGCCGAGCAACATCATGCCCGACGGCAATGGTCCGACGAATTTTGCCCGACGGAGGTTAGCCGGAGATTAGTTTGCCCGATGAATTTCCGTATTTGCCCGACGAATTTCTGTATTTACCCGACGAATTTCCATATTTTCCCGGCAAACCTATTTCGCAGGGCAAAGTTATTTTCCCTGTAGTGATTTAATCTTCGAACTTGTGAAATTTTACGTGTTGAATAGGGCAAAGGATCACACTCCTAACAGAATTTGACATAGTAACCACTTTTGAAAAGCATACGATCGATCGATGATATATATATACACCTCTCCACAACATTTTCTTTTCCACTCATCACCTATTTAGCAATACTAACTGGATTAGCTACTAGGTATATTCAACTCCACAAAAGGTTTCGGTAAAAAGGAAAAGAACAACTCCACACAAGGGTAAAAAGTGTTGTTTCATGCTTATTGGACATCATTAACAGCACCAACCAATACAATCATATCATGGACACTAAAACTACTGTGTCCCTTACATTAAAAATAAATTATAAGCAGGTAAATGGATATAGCTCAAATGGTTCTAGTTTTGACTTGCAGACTAATGGTCTCAAGTTCGAACCCCGACGGCATATCGTGTGATAAAATCCCCCTTCTTTGTAAATAACAGTAATTGGACTGTTTTCAAAAAAATAAAAGAGTAAATTATAAGCTAAAATCAATCTCCTAATTTTAGTTCCAATTGGCTCCTTGACTTCAGATATAAATTAGAGTTGAAATGAGTTGACCTAAGTCGAATATAATGTACTCAAGCATGATTCCAACAATATTATTAAGTTCAACATGTACTTTGTAATCAATCTCAACTCGATCGCATGATCCTCTCAAAATCAAATTCAACGTTCCAATCTAAACATAGTAACAAATTTAACTATATGTTCTAACGAGTAAGTTGACCTCGAAATTGTTTTTATTTGTCACATAAGAAATTACGAGTTTCTTATAATTGAGCTTTTTGAGCCAAATATATCTAATCTCAAGGTTGGCTCATTTTTCTTAACCACTCTAATATTTTGTTTGATTTCGCCTCGTTTTCTTTATACAAAAAAAAAAAAAAACCGAACATCGGTCAAACTCAAACTTTATCTAATTTATAGGCACTAAATAGAAGAGAGAGAATGGAGAGTATGGGGGTGGGGGTGGAGGGGAGAGAATTTTCTCGATGAATATATGAGTCACTGTAGGTGTACGATTGATAGTTAATTTTAACTTTTTCCAACGAAACTAACAGTAAGGCTAAAGTGAAACACAAAATATGATCGAGTTGAATAAGGAGAGTGGCAATATGGAATTTAACCCTACTTTGAGCATTTGATTTGAGCCAAATGATCAGTATTGCAGTATTGCAGTATTGCAGTATTGCTATTCAAAAAGGAATAGGAGAAGGTACAAATCAAAGTAAATGTCTGAGAGAGTTTGAGTGAAATGGAAGACGGAGGTAGACGCTGCCATGCTTAATTGCTTGCTTGAGTTATAAAGGTCAGTGAGGCAGTAAGTCAAAACTGAAAGCTGCCAAGGTAAAACCTACACACGGGGATGCTACGTACTGATCTATTTGGACATATTATGATTTGTACCACAAATTAAATATATATATATCATCCTCGTGTAATTTGTCTATTATCTTTAGATGTACATATAGTTGGAACACATATTACGTGATACGATCCGTTTAAAGATTAAAATATATACGAGTGAATAATAATGTTCACAAACTCAATTTTTAAAATAGGGCTTATGATAGAGATGGTTCTTGACAATATTTTCTTTTTAAACACAAGGACACAATACCAATATCTTAATAAATAAGGATAATTCAACCTTCAAAATTGACAACCAAGGACAATATAGTTCTAACAAACACCAAAAAATACACATATCCACAAAATTTAAAATCCTAACAATGGCGCCGTACGTAAACCAAAAAACTATCGAGTTAATCACTTATGGATTAGGATCTAGCCTCAAGTTTTGGGGTCTACCCAAAATCCGAGGACTAAACCCTAATCCATGACTCCACCCCCACCCCACCTATCCATAACTCCCCCCTTTCCCCCTCTTACGTAAACCAAAAAACTATCGAGTTTTGGGATCTGCCCAAAATCCAAAGACTAAACCCTAATTCGGCCATAGCTTCCCCCTCCTCCTTAAACATTCTAAAATCTTAAATCATAAAAACCGTTCAGTCGTAGACAACAATCTTGAGATTTCCTGTGAGGCAAATAAGTAAAATCACAATTATAAAAAAACTTAGTTGCACTTGGAAATTAACTCCATTTATTCCTTTACAGATAAATAAGTAAAATCACAAAGACAATATTTGTATCACACCTTTGTGGTACCTTCTCATACCACCCTTTTGATTTATTAAATTGTCTTTGTACATATATCATAATCGGAATTGTTCATTCTCTAAATCATCATGTCAAGATCATCCCCGTAAACAATAAAATGTCAAGATCATCCCCGTAAAAAATAAACAAGATTTTAGGTCTTTTTGTCATTCATATATATCAACTAATTAAATGGACGGTTCGCCATGAGGATCTTAATTCTTACCAAAATCGTTGATTTATTTGATACATATGAATGACTAAACGACTTCCAATCTTGTTGATTTTTTACGGAGAGAATCTTGACATGATGATTTAAAAAATGAATGATTCTAATTATGTTGTAGAGAATGAACGGTTCCGATTATGTTATATGTACAAAGATAATTCGATAAATTAAAAGGGTGGTATGAGGAGGTACGTACCACTAAGGTAGAATATAAGTATTTTCCAAAGCACAATTATTAACAAAATGAATTTACCTTAGCTAGGTTGTATAAAAAAAATTTTGATTGTTACTAACTCTCTTATTATAATTGTGAATTTAAATGCAATATTGTCATTGAATTGAAAAACAACCGGGTGATATTTGACGATAGGGTTAAACTTACTGGTTGGTGTGCTCTTTTTGGTCTGTCTCATATGGGCAGAGAGTGAGTGATGCAAGAGTGACGAAAGTTGCGTTAGACTCGGATCCTGTCTCCACTGCCAAGACCTTTGTCACATTCTCCCAACACAAAAGCAACACCCCTTTCTCATCCAATTCCAATTCCTCCTCTCTCTCACTCTCACTCTCACTCTTTTTCTCTCTCTCATCTACTTATCTAATTTGCTATAGCTAGGGAGCTGCAAACACATGGATGACTACGGACTTCCAGATCTCCGGCAGCTCATGGCTTCCAGAGCCAACTTTGGCACGCCCGGCACACACCTCCCACCAGACCCATTTCGACATTTCACACCTCCTCCTCCACCGCCACCCCATTTTCTAGTGGTAGGCGGTGACCAGCAGCAAGTTCTTCCAGGTGGCGGCAGCTTGGTTGATCATCATTACAATAATAATACTCTCACCACCGCCACTTCAGCCGCAGCTCCTCCGCATCCACCAACTGCAATGTTGTATGGGAATAATGGGAGTGATCAGTTAGAGCATGTATCATGGAGTAATAATAATACTATGGATGATGGAGGAAACAATAGCAGTAGATGGCCAAGACAAGAAACTCTCACTCTACTTGAGATTCGATCTGCCCTTGATTCCAGCTTCAAGGAAACCAATCACAAAGGACCCTTGTGGGATCAAGTCTCTAGGTATATTTTTTTTCCTTCATTCATCTGCAATTATATATCCAAGTGGTTTTTTTTTGGTTAAATCGGAGCTAGGTATTCGAATCCTGCGTCTTTGTTGGCCACTTGAACTAACCACATGAGCATTTGGTGTGTGTTTTTATTTATTTATTTTTTTTTGTTGTTTCAATAATTTTTTCTTATTTTTTTCTGGTTTTGGTATACAAATTGAGCTGAGGGACCAGCTTATTCTTGCTCAATTAGGGCATTGGAATGATTTGCTTAACACTTAAAAGCCCATACAACATTACTCCACCATATAATGACATCACTGTAAGGTGTAAACGTTTAATTAATTTAATACTAAACGAATTGTTCAAATGCGTAAATTAAAAAAAAGAAAAAAGAAAAAAACCAAGCTGAATATAATACTTTAGTAAACAATTTCTCATGATCATATATATAATGTTTTTTAATTAATTAAAATTTTAGATAGGACTCCCTTCTTCTTTGTGGTCCTCGCTCTGAAATACTTAATTTGTTTATGTAGAATAATGGGTGAGGAGCACGGATACCAGAGAAGTGGGAAGAAATGCAAAGAGAAGTTTGAGAATTTGTACAAATACTACAAGAAAACCAAGGAAGGCAAAGCTGGGAGACAAGATGGCAAGAATTACAGGTTCTTTCGTCAGCTTGAAGCAATTTATGGAGATCATCATCAAACCAATCTTGCTCCTCCTACATTCATAAACCCTCTAGCTCCAAATCGCGATTTTCACTTGGAAAATAATCAAGAAATAGTTGTTCATCAACACCATCAACTCCAAGGTCTTGATAGTTTCTCCAACAACTCAACTGAATTTGATCAAACCTCATCCTCGGAGAACAATAGTAGTTGCGTAAGGCCGTTGGTGAAGAAGAGATGGAGAGAGAAGGTGGAGGGGTTTGTGAGTTCACAGATTGGGAAAGTGATGAAGGCTCAGGAGGAATGGATGGAGAAGATGGTGAAGAGCATTGAACAAAGAGAAGAGGAGAGGATGGTTGAAGAAGAAGAGCGGAGGAAGCGAGAGGCTGCCAGGTTTGATCATCAAGTTCATGAGTTTTGGGCTAAGGAGAGAGCATGGGTTGAAGCTCGAGACGCTGCAATGATGAAGGCTCTAAGTAAGATTACAAGAAAAGAAAATGTTCATAGTTGGAGTCAACATGAGGTTGCTAGTTTGATAGAGGTGAGAACTAGTTTGGAACTGAGCAGAATTCAAGAAGAAGGCGGCCGGCGGTGTTTGAAGGAGGGGATTTGGGAGGAGATAGTTATGAAAATGGGGTGTTTGGGGTATAGAAGAAGTGTAGGGGAGTGCAAAGAGAAATGGGAGGGTATAAAGAGTAATATGTACTTTAGTCAACTCTCTTGTTATGATCATGAAGGGGACGAAGTTTCAAGAGAAAGGTGGCCGGAAGGGATGATGAGGCTTCAACTCATGGATGATCAAGGGATTTCACCTTCGAGTTCTAAACTGGATGTGAGCTCAAGCTCGTTTCGGATTCCGTCGAATGGAGGAGAAAACTTGTGGGAAGAAAGCAGGTATGGATGAACTGTGGAGCTGATGATCAGCAAGAGAACCATTAGTAGTAAGCTGAGAATAATTACATGGGAAATTAAAGAGAATATTTGATGACTTCTCTTTGTTCGTGTAAATATGTGACTTCGTAATTAAGGTAGAGTTTTGACAGTAGGGTTCTTGTTGCTTGGGGAATTAATTTGAAAAGGTAGTACGTCTAGGGATTATTTCAATCTTTATGGTCTTTAAATATTGATGCATGCTTGATTTATTTTTTTCTTAAAGAATGTGTGTACCCATTTCATAAATTACTTTTGTTGTTTTAGATTGAATTAGAGATTGGATAACTTACGTGCGTACTATAATTATACTGAAAGGATCGATAAAGAAATTTTAATTGTTCAGACTAAAAATAAATGATGAATTATTTATGAAAAAATAACTTGAATATATTCTTAGTTATCGAATATATATAATCCAGTTTAAAAAATCATCACCAAATTAAGGAAGTTTTCCTTAAGGCTTTCTTTTCTGGAAAGTGTTTCTCATCCTTCAGAGAGGAGAAGCTAATTATTAAGTGCAGGTTTGGGAAGTGTGTAGCAAGACCAGCATGTAGCTAAAGTCAGAACCTTTCGTTTTTAGGGTTTTAAAATTTCTTTAGGTGTAATTTTGACAGTATCGAAACTGATGCAGATCGATTTCAGCATTCTTTTTTACTGCAGTACTTCAAAAATATTACATAATCATCCCAGCAGAGTGGTGTTAGAGTTTGTTGTACTTGCCATTTAGATTTTGAAATCTTTAGAAAAGCTAAATTGCATAATATATACAAACTCTAAACGTATTGTACTCGGTCTGTGTAGATATATTTTGAAAATAATATTCCTCATTTTTAGTGATTTATTCAACTAATTATCCACAATATATGATATTCCTCCGTGTATATATATGCTTATTTGTTCTATGTTTGAATTATCGGTAAGTTTTTCCATATTCAAGTGTGATAATATATCAGAACCATTACTTTCTTAAAATATAATGTAAAGGTTATTTCTTAAAAAATATCAACTAAATTGGAGATTATTTGATAGTCCGAATGTGTTTAAATCATAATCAATTTAATGTTTTGCAGAGATAATCTTAATATGGTGTTTTAAGATTGTAACGATTCCGTAATATATAATAACGAACATTTGGTAATCATTCATATATAGATCCACCTTAAATCGAGTGGATACTAGCTAGTTTGTCTAGTTTGCTCAATATAGATTGGTACCCTAAAATACCGACAAATCCATTATTATTATTGCAAGATGCAGATGCAATTGCATGCATGTACCAAAATCAATTAGAAAAAAAAAAAAAAAAAAGTAAAAATAATAGGAACTCGAAAATATTTTACCTGAGGAGTGAGGAGTCTTAAACTATTCACTTTAAGAATCACCTGGAAAATTTACCTGCACTTTCTGTCCATTAACTGGTCATACACATAAAAGCCGGCCTCTTACAGTACGTAGTGGAATAGTAGACATACGCGATTCATGCCAGTATGTAGCCATGCACGTACCATTTCATATATAATATTTTTATTTTTATCATAACAATTATAATATCCATCCTTGTATTCTTCTTCACTCGTAAAGAATTAACTTTGAAAAGAATCTTTAAAAACTTTATTTTTATTTTGTGCGTACGTACGTAACGTGCTCATATGGACTTATAACTGAAGTGCATACGTTACCTGGGCAGTGGCCTGGGACTGTAAAAAACGTCCTTTCATGGAGATGGGGATGGAGATGAGCCCTTTATATGAGTACGGCAATAAAAATTGAGAAAAATTTATTTGAGTTGCTCTCCCTGCATGCTGAGATATCAAATATAAAGATCCAATTTGAATAGGATTTGCCTCAATTCAAATCTGAATTCATTTATAATTAAGCGGATCAATATATAAATTCATATTGTATATATAGGGATTATGGGATTGAACTCATAAGTTCATATCCGATGGGCATCGAATTGGATAATAATTCGATTTTTTAAGACCGACCATCTCCAATTGGGATGTCTAAAAGTGAAAATTTTGCCACAAGTACTGATGTAGTGGTATTCCTATTCACCGTTAGTAATAGAAAATATCGGGTTTTCGGTGGATATTTAATTATGTATAACATTCTCCCTAATATCGATGTATTAAAAATTAAAAAAATTTACATTAATTTCGGACCAAATTCATATCAAAATCTAATTTATTAACAGTTGTAGTTGATATATATATGGGTATGCGTTTGAAAATCATTCCTCCTTCACTTATGTTAGGCATTGTGAATCAAATGCACGTGTGGTACATTTGTATGTACTAAGGCATTCCAGTATGATTCTTAAGGCACAATTGTTTAGGACATGTCTTATCTTTATTGTACTAGACACCAAAGATATTGATATAAACACATCATATTATGTCATAAGGCTTAAACAATAGGCACTAAAGAATTTGTAAGAATTTTTATTACATGGAAGCACAATTAATCGTGCCTATAAAGTTGGAAGTAAGTCAATCATCCAAACACAAAATCCTAACGGTTTCCAGCTGACCTCTATTTAAATGTTATTATATAAAGGTGAAAATGCTTATTCCATTATCCATCTCTTATTATTATAGGTTTTTTTGTTTCTATCCAAAAACCATGAAACCAACCAAAAAAAACCTCTAACCTATTTTATGGAGATAGCTCAAAAAAAAAAAAAACCAACTCATCAATTGGTTCACATAGACCATCCATAAATGAGGTATCAAAAAATCCGGAAGTGATTGTTATTGAAGATAGCCCACCAAGACATGTACGCCAAGTTTCGGCAAATAGAGAGACCGTACAAGTACCATTTCTTCAAAAGAATCGAAATTTCAACAAGGAGAAGCACACCAAAATCTCATCTTCGATCTCCAACGACACTAAGTCCAAAGTTAACACCAGTCAACGTAATGGTCAAGAGATCGATTAAAGATAGTGTTGGACCATTTAACAAATTTGGCGCATAAAATAAATATGATTTCAATGCTCGCTGAATGAAACATGTGTAAAAGCCTTGCTTAATAGATTGGAGTGAAATTGGAAGATATTTTGGACTGAAGAGTTGGGTTGGGCTGAGCATGTATATATCGGTAAACAAATAAAAAAGTATAGGTATTTTTAATTTTTTTTGTGGGTCCCTTACTATGGAGTGCTTCTGGTATGGCTCATCGTCCTATTGATAATCCACCTTGGTTATTATAAATATTTATGAGATTTATATATATGACGAATGAACGAGTAGTATTTCATGTATAATGTTGATGCATAAAATGTACCAACTTAGAAGTAGGAAGACCGCACTCACCCAATAACACAAGCATGTACGTGGTTCAGGCACAACATGTCTTATCTTTATTGTATTAGACACTAAAGATATTGATATAAGTACTTCTTTTTCTGAAAAAAAAAAAACATATCTTATTATGTCCTAAGGCCTAAATAATAGGCACAAAAGAATTTGTCAGAATTTTTACTAGATGGAAGCACAATTAATCGTGCCTATAAAGTTGGAAGTAAGTCAATCATCCAAGCACAAAATCATAATGGTTTCCAGCTGACCTCTATTTAAATGTTTTTATATAAAGGTGAAAATGCTTCTTCCATTGCATGTCCATCTCTGATAGTTTTTTTGTTTCTATTCAAAAACCATGAAACTAGCAAAAAAAAACCTGTAACCTATTTTATGGAGATATCTCAAAATAAAAAACCAACTCATCAATTGGTTCACATAGACCATCCATAAATGATGTATCAAAAATTCCGGAAGTGATTGTTATTGAAGATAGCCCACCAAGACCTTTACGCCAAGTTTCGGCAAATAGAGAGACCGTACAAATACCATTTCTTCAAAAGAATCGAAATTTGAACAAGGAGAAGCACACCAAAATCTCATCTTCGAATGCCGACGTCAGTAAGTCCAAAGTTAACACCGGTCATCGTAATGGTCAAGAGATCGATCAAAAGATAATGTTGGACCATTTAACAAATTTGGCGCATAAAATAAACATGATTTCAATGCTCGGTGAATGAAACAAGTAAAAGCCTTGCTTAATAGATTGGAGTGAAATTGGAAGATATTTTGAGTTGGAGAGTTGGGCTGGACTGAGCATGGGGTACATATGTAAATATCGATAAACAAATAAAAAAGTAAAGGTATATTTAATTTTTTTTGTGGGTCTCTTACTATGGAGTGCTTCTGGCATGACTCATCGCCCTATTGACAATCCACCTTGGGTTGTTTAAATATTTATGAGATTTATATACATGAAGAATGAACGAGTAGTATTTCATGTATAATGTTGATGTATAAAATGTACCAACTTAGAAGTAGGAAGACCGCACTGACCCAAGAACACAAACATGTACGTGGTTCAGGCACAATTGTTTAGGACATGTCTTATCTTTATTGTATTAGACACCAAAGATATTGATATAATTACTTTTTTTTCTAAAAAAAAAAAACACATCTTATTATGTCCTCAGGCTCAAACAATAGGCACCAAAGAATTTGTCAGAATTTTTACTAGATGGAAGCACAATTAATAGTGCCTATAAAGTTGGAAGTAAGTCAATCACCCAAGCACAAAATCCTAATGATTTCTAGCTGACCTCTATTTAAATGTTGTTATATAAAGGTGAAAATGCTTCTTCCATTGTCCATCGCTTATTATTATAGTTTTTTTTGTTTCTATCCAATAACCATGAAACCAACCAAAAAAAACCTCTAACCGATTTTATGGAGATAGCTCAAAAGAAAAAACCAACTCGTCAATTGGTTCACATAGACCATCCATAAATGATGTATCAAAAACTCTGGAAGTGATTGTTATTGAAGATAGCCCACCAAGACCTTTATGCCAAGTTTCGGCAAACAGAGAGGCCGTACAAGTACCATTTCTTCAAAAGAATCGAAATTTAAATAAGGAGAAGCACACCAAAATCTCATCTTCGAACGCCGACGTCACTAAGTCCAAAGTTAACACCGGTCACAGTAATGGTCAAGAGATCGATTAAAGATAGTGTTGAACCGTTTAACAAATTTGGCGCATAAAATAAACATGATTTCAATGCTCAGTGAATGAAACAAGTAAAAGACTTGCTTAATAGATTGGAGTGAAATTGGAAGATATTTTGGGCTGGAGAGTTGGGATGGACTGAGCATGGGGTACATATGTATATATCGATAAACAAATAAAGGTATTTTTATTTTTTTGTGGTTCCTTACTATGGAGTGCTTCTGGCATGACTCATCGCCCTATTGACAATCCACCTTGGTTTGTTTAAATATTTATGAGATTTATATACATGAAGAATGAACGAGTAGTATTTCATGTATAATGTTGATGCATAAAATGTACAAACTTAGAAGTAGGAAGACCGCACTCACCCAAGAACACAAGTATGTACGTGGTTCAGGCACAATTGTTTAGGACTTGTCTTATCTTTATCGTATTAGACACCAAAGATATTGATATAATTACTTCTTTTTTTGAAAAAAAAAAAACACATCTTATTATGTCCTAAGGCTCAAACAATAGGCACCAAAGAATTTGCCAAATTTTTTACTAGATGGAAGCACAATTAATCGTGCCTATAAAGTTGGAAGTAAGTCAATCATCCAAACAAAAAATCCTAATGATTTCCAGCTGACATCTAATTAAATGTTGTTATATAATGGTGAAAATGCTTCTTCCATTGTCCATCTCTTATTATTATAGGTTTTTTTTTGTTTCTATCCAAAAACCATGAAACCAACCAAAAAAACCCTCTAACCTATTTTATGGAGATAGCTCAAAAAAAAAAAACAACTCATCAATTGTTTCACATAGACCATCCCTAAATGAGGTATCAAAAATTCCGAAAGTGATTGTTATTGAAGATAGCCCACCAAGAACTTTACGCCAAGTTTCGGCAAATAGAGAGACCATACAAGTACCATTTCTTCAAAAGAATCAAAATTTGAACAAGGAGAAGCACACTAAAATCTCATCTTCAATCTTCGACGACACTAAGTCCAAAGTTAACAACGGTCACCGTAATGGTCAAGAGATCGATTAAAGATAGTGTTGGACCATTTAACACATTTGGCGCATAAATAATGCTCGGTGAATGAAACATGTAAAAGCCTTGCTTAATAGATTGGAGTGAAATTTGAAGATATTTTGGGCTGGAGAGTTGGGCTGCGCTGAGCATGGGGTACATATGTATATATCGGTAAAAAAGTATAGGTATTTTTAATTTTTTTGTGGGTCCCTTACTATGGATTGCTTCTAGCATGGCTCATTGCCCTATTGACAATCCACCTTGGTTGGTATAAATATTTATGAGATTTATATACATGAAGAATCAACGAGTAGTATTTCATGTATAATGTTGATGCAAAAATTTTCCAACTTAGAAGAAGGAAGACCACACTCACCCAATAACACAAGCATGTACGTGGTTCAGGCACAATTGTTTAGGATATGTCTTATCTTTATTGTATTATACACCAAAGATATTGATATAAGTACTTCTTTTCTGGAAAAAAAAAAAACACATCTTATTATTTCCTAAGGCTTAAACAATAGGCACCAAAGAATTTGTCAGAATTTTTACTAAATGGAAGCACAATTAATCGTGCCTATAAAGTTGGAAGTAAGTCAATCATCGAAACAAAAAATCCTAATGGTTTCCATCTAGCCTCTATTTACCTGTTGTTATATAAAGGTGAAGATGCTTCTTCCATTGTCCATCTCTTATTTTTTTAAGTTTTTTTGTTTCTATCCAAAAACCATGAAACCAACAAAAAAAAAACCTCTAACCTATTTTATGGTGATAGCTAAAAACAAAAACCAACTCATCAATTGGTTCACATAGACCATCCATAAATGAGGTATCAAAAATTCCGGAAGTGATTGTTATTGAAGATAGGCCACCAAGACCTTCACACCAAGTTTCGGCAAATAGAGAGACCGTACAAGTACCATTTCTTCAAAAGAATCGAAATTTGAACAAGAAGAAACACACCAAAATCTCATCTTCGATCTCCGACGACACTAAGTCCAAAGTTAACACCGGTCACTGCAGTGGTCAAAAGATCGATTAAAGATAGTGTTGGACCATTTAACAAATTTTGCGCGTAAAATAAACATGATTTCAATGCTCGGGAAACATGTAAAACCCTTGCTTAATAGATTGGAGTGAAATTGGAAGATATTTTGGGCTGGAGAGTTGGGCTAGGCTGAGCATGGGGTACATATGTATATATTGGTAAACAAATAAAAAAGTATAGGTGTTTTTTTTGTGGGTCCCTTACTATGGAGTGGTTCTAGCATGGCTCATCGTCCTATTGACAATCCTCCTTGGCTTGTATAAATATTTATGAGATTTATATACATGAAGAATGAACGAGTAGTATTTCATGTATATTGTTGATGCATAAAATGTACCAACCTAGAAGTAGGAAGACCGCACTCAATCAAGAACAAAAGAATGTACGTGGTTCACCCAAATCGTGCTACGTCCATGGTGTTACCTCATTCTCATTAGTATAATAGTGTTTACTTGTATATGATACAATAGGCTTAGAGCCTTTTAGAGAGAAGGGAGAGCTCTGAAAGTTAGAAAGGGAGTGTGTAGTATCTCTAATTAGAGAGTGGAGAGAGCCTAAATGAGGTGATAGTGCCCCTTATATAGGCAAGATTAGGTCATGATGTCGACCCACTGATGGACTTTAGTACTGGGCCTTGATGTTGAGCCTGATTAGTGGGCATTGGGGATGAGCTTGATGTGGTCTTCTGAGTCTTCTATATGGGCCTGTTGTTTGGTCAGTCTTGGCATGAACAAAAGTACCCCAAGTTCTTGACTAAGGTGGACTTCCTCGATTGAGGACTTGTAAAAAAGTGCTACTGACCGAGCAAATCTTTTTTTTTTGTCTACTGCTCCGCTCGGTGCATTATCATCAGTCCTCCAAGTCCTCGGTCGAGGTGGGATGCCTAGAGTAAAACTCACTTTTAGTTTGTTTTATGTCTAAATGTTTTGGTATGATAGTGATTGCACTCTGGCAGTCCCCTGGTGAGGGTGGAGCCTTGTTGATGAATTTTGAATATTTGCAAGCGTTACTTGCTGAGTGTGTGTGCCAGTTGCCACATTTAGCTAAGTATAGCTTTGAATGTGTGTTGAGCGAAAGTGTGCTCGGTATGTGTGTTGAGCGAATGTGTGGTCGGTATGTGTTGAGCAAATGTGTGCTCGGTGTGTTTTTGTGTTTGCCATTTTTTGAGCTAATGTTTGCTCGGTATGTCTTGTTTGCCATTTGTTTGAGCTAATGTTTGCTCGGCATATCTTGTATTTGCCATTTGTTTGAGCTAATGTTTGCTCGGCATGTCTTGTGTTTGCTATTTGCTTGAGCTAATGTTTGCTTGGTATGTCTTGTGTTTGCCATTTTTTGAGCCAATGTTTGCTCGGCATGTCTTGTGTTTGCCATTTTTTTGAGCTAATGTTTACTCAACATTGTTTGAGCTAATGTGTGCTCGGTATGCGTTGAGCGAATATGTGCTCGGTATGTGTTGGGCAGATGTGTGCTCCGTATGTTTTGTGTCAATGGCAATGTTGTGAGTATAGTGATGCACATGACTGAAAGGTAACGGTGTGATGCCAATGTGTTCTAAAAGTAATGGTGAAAGCATGATGCTGATGATGGTTAAGATAAATTTTTGTGTATTTTGAAGTGTTACGTAGTTGTGTTGAGGCTTTTCATGAGGTTTGTCTCGGTGTGCGCCAAGTTGTTGCCATTGGACATGTAAGTGTGAGCTCATGTTGATGACAAGTTGCTGGGAAGACTCATGGGGTGACGAGTTGAGCATTTGTTTGTCATTGCCTCAGAAGAGTCGTGGTGGTACCGACCCATGGGGATGTGATCGATGGGTAGATGACCATAAAAAGGAGATGGGAGTCCCCCATTTGTTTGTTTTGAGAAGCTTTGCTGAGTTGGGAGGACATCGGCTTGTATGAGCTGATTGACGCATTTGTTCTGAGTCTTGATTTTGAAGAGGTGCGAGGGCATGCCGAGTGGAAGGTTTGAGCCCTAAAGCACCCATGCCGATCATGTAACAAAATGTGACAAATGGTGATGGGTATGTTTTTCATTTAAAATAGATAACTCCATGTGGACTCAAATGGGTTGGTTGGTCTTGTATTGAGTTGCGCTGATCAATCAGCCTTGGATTGTACTCTCAATTTTCTGGAATGGTTCTCTATTGATAATGAGGGCACCTGTGGAGCGCTCGGTGAGTACATGGGCCGACCAATTGTGTCCCTGCGTTGGATGTTGCAATATTGGATTGTGTGGAGGCTTATGACAACATCTCAATGCCCATAAACTTGGGCTCATGGACATTCAGTGTAATGGGCTTTGGGTATTTTAATTGGACCGGATCTATTTGTGTAATGGGCCGCTCAGTGAGGTGTGATGAGGGGTGCTATGGTGGATAACCAGGTCGGCAGATCAGAGTGATGACGAGGGAAAAAAGGGTTTTGCTTCTCCATGGGTTTTGGTGCTACGAACGATGATGCGATGAAATTCAGTCGGTTCGGCATGGTGGATTGTGAGCCATGGATTTATGGTGGTCGGCATGGTGATGGATTGGTTCCGTGAGTGACAAAACCATTGATCGAGGCTCATTGCGTGGGCATGAAGAGCAAATTTTCTCAATCATGTCGACGTCATGGATGGTCGATCAGCGTTAAGTTGGAGGCCGATCAGTCTGATCAAGTAGTGCGGAGTCGGACTCGCAGGTTGCGGTGGATGGCCGCTCATGGTCAGCATGATGTGTAAGGCCGATCGGTGAGTTCATGAGTGATTGAATTGGGACTCCACTTTGTTGGGTTGGTGGATGATCTTGTGGGTGGCCTCTGCCTTGTCGGTCGGTGGAATACCAGCCGATCAGTGACTGTCCCCTTGAGAATTGGTGTTCTTGTTTGCGTATCTTCGTGGTTTCACGTCTATCAATGGGTGATGAACGGCGAGGAAGATCTTAAAAATTGGTCAGCGAGGAGGTTCTCACGCTCAGTGATGGAGGCGACCAATCGGTCTATGTGCGCATGTAGATGACCAAGGCATTGAGTGATGGAGCCATGATCCGGCAAGTCTCGCTGTTTGCGAGTCGCGGTCGGCGTGGTGGTTCACCGTAGGTGGGTCGGATTGGAGGTGCAGATCCGAAAAGTCACGACCGACGAGTGGGTCGGCGTAGGTGGGTCGGATTTGAGGTGCGACGAATTGGGTCTTCGCACTGGATTCTCTGCCTTCTCGATCGGTGAGGGCTCTAATTATGCAGACGACCGAGTGGGTTGGCGTGCCGGTGGGCATGGTGGGTTTTGAGCGATGGCTGTATGTTAGTAGGCGTGACGAGGATGGCATATGTCTCGTTGGGGAGCTTCAGGTCATGGATGCATTTTGAGGTTGGTCTGCATGTGCGTGTATCTTGTTTGTCGAGGTTGTCATCGCGCCTGGGAGTCTGAGCGGTGTGCGTGGTCTCTCAGTAACAAGGCCCTTAAAGCTTTGCTCGGTTTGAGTCTGTGGCTGGTAGTGTCCGTATGTGGGGGATTGGATTGTTGACTGGTGAGTATAGAGAATTGGGACTGCAAATGGCTAGTGCAGACAGGGACTCGAGGATGAAGGCGAGTCAGTGGATGCGTTGAGGGTGAAGATGAGTGGAGATGTTTGGGAGTTTTAATTGGTCATGTCTACCCAAGTGGGCTTTGCCAATCCGTACGGGTAGTTGGGTTGTTTGTGTGATGGAGGGTCTAGATCTGCCTATATTGGATATTGGGCTTGAACCCAAATTTGCTGGGGTTAGTTGTTGTGAGTGGGCTCTTCCACAACAGGTTGGGTGTTCAGTGTTAATACCCATCTGCTTGTTTTTTTTTTGAAGTATCGGGGGCTACAACTTGACTCATACCGATATGTCGCGTGAGTGTTTGTGGCTTTAGAGAGTTTGGCAGAGACAGAATCTCTTGAATGACCAGATCTGATTTTGTAGTGGGGTGCTCGGTGTTTTTGGGCTCGCGGGTTTCTTGTAGGTGTGAGGAAGAAAGGAAACTGACATAGTCTTTTATTACGATTCCCAGATACCGTGCCAAACTGTTGTTGCATAAAATGTACCAACTTAGAAGTAGGAAGACCGCACTCACCAAAAAACACAAGTATGTACGTGGTTAACCGAAATCGGGCTACGTCCACGGTGTTACTTCATTCTCATTAATATAATAGTGTTTACTTGTACATGATACAATAGGCTTAGAGCCTTTTAGAGAGAAGGGGAAGTGTAGAGAGAATGAAGAGCTCTCAAGGTTAGAAAGAGAGTGTGTAGTATCTCTAGTGAGAGACTGAAGAGAGCCTAAATGAAGGTGATAGTGCCTCTTATATAGGCAAGCTTAGGTCATGATGTGGACCCACTGATGGGCTTTAGTACTAGGCCTTGATGATGAGCCTTGTTAGTGGGCATTGGAGGTGAGATTGATGTGATCTTCTGAGTCTTCTATATGGGCCCGTTGCTTGGTCAGTCTTGCCACGAACAGAAGTCCCCCAAGTTCTTGACTAAGGTGGACTGCCTCGGTTGAGGACTTGTAACGAAGTTCTACTGACCGAGCAAATCCTTTGTTTTTGATCGCACAAAGTGCTACTTGATGGTAGTGCACCCAGCGGAGCAGTAGACAAAAATAAAGGATTTGCTCGGTCAATAGCCCTTTGTTACAAGTCCTCAACCGAGGTAGTCCACCTTAGTCAAGAACTTGGGGGACTTCTGTTTGTGCCAAGACTGACCAAGCAACGAGCCCATATAGAAAACTCAGAAGATCACATCAAGCCCATCCCCAATGCTCATCATCAAGGCCCAATACTAAAGCCCATCAGTGGGTCCATATAATGACCTAATCTTGCCTTAAGGGGCATTATCACCTTCATTTAGGCTCTCTCCACTCTCTCACTAGAGATACTACACTATCTTTGTAACCTTGAGAGCTCTCCCTTCTCTCTACACTTCCTCTTCTCTCTAAAAGGCTATAAGCCTATTGTATCATGTACAAGTAAACACTATTATACTAATGAGAATGAGGTAACACCGTGGACGTAGCCCAATTTGGGTGAACCACGTACATGCTTGTATTCTTGGGTGAGTGAGGTCTTCCTACTTCTAAGTTGGTACATTTTATGCATCAACACACATTGATTCCACAAGCAAAATACTCACTAGTGAAGAATGATAGTTCCACGGATGCACTCATCTAATGGATTCTTTATCTAATGTACGTTATTCAATGATCATATAGTAACAAAATTGAAGATAATCAAATTAAAAAACTTAACCAAAATTCACACTTGGATGATGAATCCATTTGATGGATACATCCATGAAATCATTTCCGACTAGGCAGTACTCAACAACTATTGTCTCCTTAGCTATTAATTGCTCATATTCATCGCTTTTCTTTTTCTTACTTTCTAAATATTTTGATTTCCGGATTTCAGTTTCATGGGATAGTCGAAACCAAAGTCGAAGGTTTAAATTTTTTGACCCAACGATATTTTTACTTTAGTTACTTAACTCAACATAATTATAAATATTTTTTTTCTATTATTTATGTGATTCGAATATAACTCATCTCACATATCATATGAACACGATATATTCTACCAAATATAAGAAATGGATATTTTATTTCCTTCCAATTTAGAAGACAAGGGCTTGATTTCTCATAAACACCTTCAAATGTGGTTCCAGTATGTATCAATTAATTTTGCTGAAAATACATTAACTTCATTTACTACAAATCCAAATGCATTATTGGACCACAGAGACCTGTCCATGTATTTTCTACTGAAATGCAATGAAGATAGTTAGTAACACACATAATATGAATATATGAAAATACAAAATACGATAATAAATTTGAAATATATATGTTTGGTAGTTTTGGAAAGAAACAACTTTCCAATATACATTTGAAACAAATTAATTTGAAATATATAAATTTGAAACAAATTAATTTACAATATCTTTTCTATATACATGAAAATATCTTAAAATAGGTGTTGATTTTACCTAAGTTTGTTAGTCTTCATGCTTCCTTTTTTCGTTTATCGCCATGGCGTCGATCATGGTCACAAGTTTCGGCGTCCCGACGGATCAGGTTGCCGGTGAAACTCTTGTCTTCAGGAGCCTGATCTGACTTCACAGGGTTTTGACTCGTGATGCGGCTTAGTGGGTTTTGATCGAGCCATCGCGGTCCCCCATTGGTGGTGTGGTGTCAATCACGGTGAATTGCAACATCCACGGTGGATTCAAACATATGCGATATGGTAATGGACGGTATCCTCGTCGTCTTCGAAATTCTGCGGAGGCGGCAATAACGGAAGTGATAAGTAGCAACAACGGTGCAAGTGGCCCATTTGTAACTTTTGTTAGGTTATTATTTTTTTTCTTTTTAGTTTGCTTTGTGCAAATAAGTGCGGCTGCTCTTATTTCGGGTTAGTTGTGTTAGGTTTTTCCCTTTTGTGGGATTGCAAAGATTAGTTGTTAGGGCAGTAATGGCCTAGATGGTACTTAAAGGATTCAAGTTATATTATTTTGTGCGTTATTCCCTCTAGATCGTTTCGACAGATATCGAACCTGATCACTAGAGGTATTTACCCATGTTTGTCGTCAAGTTATTGCAGTATATGTCACATCCCGTTCCGTAAATGCAAAATTGAAAATTTTAAAAAGACCAGAGTACCCCTGTAAGTTCTTGTTGGGCCTTGTTTACTTAGCATAATTAGGTTTTGTTTTGTGTAACTTGAGCCCAAGTTGATCCCACGCCCAATTGGTAAGCCCAAACCCACTAAATAGCCTAAGCCCATACTCATTTCTTATTGGTCTCTATTGAACTCTCTCCTACCTCACTCTCTCCCTCTCGATATTTCTCTTCTCCACGGAGACAAAAACACACACACAGAGACACCTACCACCTCCATCACCATCTTCGAAATCCGAAGTATTGGTGTAGTTCAGACATGTACAGGTAGTTCTAGACCACGATTCTTTTAGCATTGGATTTCTTGAGTTGTGTAGTTGGTTTTTCATGTGTTTCATGTGTGTTTTTGGTGGATGATTCGTTGGTGGAGGAGCTGGACGGAAACTGAGAATTCCCAGCGCTCCTCGAGGGTCACCGGGCTATTTCTAGAGCATTGGGTTGGAATCAAACTTCGAGAGGTTTGTTTTCGAGGTCCTAGCACTCTAATGAGTCGAGTAGTGGTCGTAGGAATGAAAACAGAGTTTGGGGTTGTTTTTCTAGTGAGTTTTCCAGAAATCGGCAATCATGTATGATGGCGATGGCGACCGTGTACGGCGGAGCTGGTCACTGGCCTGCGACACATGTGGAAGCCACGTGACGGACACGTGGGCACTACTTATAAGCCACGCGAGTGCCACTTGTCAGCCACATGGTAGCCACGTGGCAGCTTACTCAACAATCGCATGAGCGCCTGTGGCGACGTGTGCCACCTCCGGCCGACGCGTGAGGTCACTTCCCGACTTCCAGAAGGCGCGTGGGGCCATTTTTTGGCCTACGGTGGCATGTGGGCTTAGTTTTGGGACGTGCCGGATTCGTTTAAGCATATTTTCGATCCGTTTAGAGTTGTTTTTGTCCCTTTTTGAGCAACCCAAAAGGGGTTCCTTTAGCGTTTACTTTGCAAGGTATTTGTAACCTTTGTGGTTGGTTTTGTTTAGGGTTTTGACAAGCTTTGGAGCTTACGTGGTATGGTACCATTGGGTGATTTTGTGTCCCCGACTAGTATGTGATGAACCTCTTTCTCAAACTTTGTTTTATCATTACTTTTACTTGTACCTTTTCTACGTTACATCATTGAATGCATGACTAGTTATACTTTGATCCCGAGTTTGACTTATTTGACTATGAGTGGCGAATTTTCATGCTGAAACATGATGACAGAGGTTAGTTTGTTCACATGCTATTATGGTGATGTTAGATTTTTGGTGTGACAACAATTATTAGTTAAGACTTTTTGTAGTGACAATTTTATCCTCGGTCATGATTTGCTTAGATATTATTATTTGTGTACTATTATGGAATTACTCGTGCTTGCATTAGCTTCTCGAGGTATGTTTATGGGCATGTGAATGTGTTTTAAAGGTTTTCCTCATGACTAGATATGTTAGAAGTTCCGAGCATGATATATTGATTATGGTTGAACATCGTATTCCCGAGAATGCTTGTTTGACTATGTTGGTTATATTCCCGAATATGACTTGATTGAGATTGATGGTGAATTGCCACTATAAGAGTTGTGATGTACGCACGTTACACATGAGATGTGTAGTACCCACATAGGAGTCGTCGGTATATTAGTACCCGTATGTTAGCCACAGACCAGCCTCCACGTGATTGATCGCCCACGCTCGCTCGAATACTAGTTAAATAGCGCCAGCTTGTCCCCGAGCTCTAGGGGACATGAGGTGACGGTGATTAGCACCCATCTTTCACGTGGTCGAGGTACACGAGCGAACAATAGATACCCAGCCTGTCATGTGTGCCTGACTCGAGCGACTAAGGAGTATAACAAATAGTGGGTTATACATTCTACACTTATTGCTTCGGGATGCTTTTGAGACTGCATATAATTTTATGATTATTTCTCGTAAAATGTGCATGTTTTTTGTTTGTACATTATTAGTATCTTGAAGTTCCTTTCCAAAACTAAGGGGATAAATTACGTTTTTAACTTACAGTTTTACACTGAAATAACTTATAAGGTCCACTTACCCTTCTGTTTTTGTACCTCTCAGGTCTTATCTGTACTTCACGCTTATTGATGAGGAGTTCGTAGTCGCTACTCTGACTTTCACACAGATGCCTTTGAGTGTGACCGCTCAAAAATCGGGATAACTCAGGTAGTTGTTAAGCTTTATGATCATTAAAGTTGTGTACTATGCTCTGAACTTCCGCTGTCGCGGTAAATTTTCGACTGGTTTTTACTAGTTACACTTCACAAGACCTTCTAAAACTCACCATTTTAATCTTTTGTCCTCGTCATCTTGACGTCACCGTTCAGATGTCGGCTAACATGCCTCGATTTTGGTGTCCTTGTGGACTTACCAGGCTGGGGTGTGTCAATTTGGTATCAGAGCATAGTTTTAAGATGTGTCGCTAGATGCGTATACTTGATGATTTTAAATCCGGATTTCGCATGTCAGAGCATTTCCTCGAATGGTAAGTGTAGTTAGCTAACACTTGACTTTACCCACTTGCGAAATGACTCAAGTAATCAACAAGCAGTAAAAAGGTTTTGAGTTTAGCTCGACTTTTCTTCGGTTGCAAGTTAACTAGGTTTTTCGTCGAATTTCGCTTTCGGGTGATGTTCACGAGCTTAAGACTCTTCTGGGTGGTGTGAGCGAGTTTTTCGACGGTATATGTGACAACTTAGTTGTCATGTGATCAGCTAGGTTCGAGGGATAAGATGAGATGTGAGATCTCATAAACGGTTCTAGAAGATTGGGATTTTGAGGACCATTTTTTCGAAATGTATCGTGGATTTCCAGGCCATTCTACCGAAGTGAACTTTATTCAAATCCATGACACTCTACGAAGCTTTTCACGTATATTGAGCTAGAGCTTGTGACTAGTTGTTTCCTTTGTGTGGCAAATCTTGCTTAATTCTGAGTGAAGCTCGTAAAACCGGGGCTCTTATGCTAAGAAGTACCTTTTGAGTGGTTTCCTTGCATTCGTGACAGGACCCTTCCCGAATTTCGACTCGAAATCTGCGAAAAGCCCTACTCCTATATGAC
Organism: Oemleria cerasiformis; assembly: GCA_037349345.1. NCBI lineage: Eukaryota > Viridiplantae > Streptophyta > Magnoliopsida > Rosales > Rosaceae > Oemleria > Oemleria cerasiformis. The sequence goes on from JAZGTL010000006.1 coordinate 7,455,903, forward strand.
ATCCCTTGACCACAATAATTAATACATGAAATACCCTTAATTCTTGGAAGTATCAAATAAAAATTTACAGGGACTCCAACTAACAGGACCATGTGCTTGATTAACCTTAACCCACCTGTCAGACGAAGAACAAACTAGTAGTTCACAAACTACCCCAGGTAACCTTCTCCGAAATCGCACAAGAAAAATGACATATCACCCCCGGGTGGACCGCTAACAACTCGTCAATCTGGGTCACCAACCACACCACCCACTGACCTTGATGACGAAGGTACTAGACTTGGTTGAATTGAGTCTCACTAACTTACCCCGATTCGTAACTCGATATCCCAGCTCATCTTGAGCACCCCGAGTCGTAATTCGATATCCCGGTTCATCCTGAGCCGTAGCTCAATATCCCAGCTGCACCCTGAGTCGTAGCTCAATATCTCGACTCATCCTGAGCACCCCGAGTCATAATCGATATCCCGGTTCATCCTGAGAGTATGATGGAATCCTCCATAACATACCTCAGATCATTTATCAGGGTTAAAATCCAAATTACAATCCACGGTATAACATAATACATAGTAGTACGCATACCACGCAATCCCAGAAACTCAGTCCATTCACAGTATATCCAAAGTACCAACTCAAGGATGCCCTAGCCCCAAGGAATAACCCAACTCCCTTACCGCTTGAGCCAAAACCCGCTTCGTGGTCGTCCATATAGCTGGAATTACTCAAAACGGGGATCTTAATGGACTCCAACAGCCTCAAAATTGCCAAAATCCGATCCGAAATGCTCCAAAACCCTAGACACGCATCACCGTGGGCCAAAAAACCACCCCACCCGTCGTCACGCGTCAGTAGAAGGTCGGACCAAGCACCGGCCACGCGCCCCCACGCGCGTTTGTACATTCACGGTGGAATATTCCGTCGCTCTGACGAAATATCCAGATGGAATAGAAATATTCCGTCTAAACCAACGACATTAAGGTTCCGTCATAACGTCGTTACCTTTTGATGGACAGCTAACTGTGATGCCACGTGGTAGCAGAGTCAACTGATGACTAGTCGCCACATGGCTGCCATATGGCATGCCATATCAGCCACCGCAGTTCGTACCAGTCATTGGAGTACGCGAGGATGACGATCGGCCATCACCTCCGGCACTGGTGGTCAGAAACTACAAATTCTCGTCGGAAATCGCCATTTTCGACGAGCTTCAAACTCTTCCCAAACTCCACCAATTTCTACGATCCACACCTCTAGATTCATCTACATAACACCAGGAACTCAAAAATGAAGTCGGGAGTTCGAGATGATACCTGGTTCGGTCAGAATATGATTGAGAAGTTTCAGTCCACCTCCCATCCTCCATCCGTCGTCTACGACGACGCTCTGCTCAAGAGGTTGAGGGGAAGACTTTCCCGGCCTTGGATTTGGTCGAATCGACCCCAGAATGGGATGATGAAGGTAGGGGTGGTGCAATGATCGCATGGGGTGAGAGAGAGTTTTCGAGGGAGGAGAGAGAGAGTCTGAGTTCGGGCTGAGCAGAATCTCCGGAGAAAGAGAAAAACATCCCCCTATTTTTGGACTTTTCCAAAATGACCAAACTGCCCCTGAAGCTTTTAGACCCACAACGTTCTCACCGGGTAACCATTTTCCGCGTGCTGCCTGCCTACGAACTCGTGAGTTCGAGAACTACGCAACAACCCAAAAACACTTCCAAAATTACTACCAGACAAAAAAGTGACTGCCGATCCCTTCTGAAACTGGGGGTAAAATCATCATTTCCTTAATTAAATTCTTGAATTACTTTAATTTCTAGTATGAATCGTTCCAATTTCTCCCCCTTAAAGGAACCCCGAAATTCCCTTAACTCAGGTCAATTGAACCTCTGCTGTAATTCCCAATGGAACATGTGCACCCTGCACATGTCTTTGTTTCCGTCTCGACAATAAACCTTAGGCGAGAACAACATCCAGAAGACATCCTTAAGGCACTAGAATCAATCTAGCCTGAAAATTACCTCAAATAAAGGCTCCTAGCCCGAGAGGTCCACCGCGGTGCCTACTCCCAACATGACTACAGTTACCTCAAGTTACCTCAAGTCATGACGTCACATGCTTGAATATACCTCGAAGTCAGGGGTCAGATAGGTACATGTGCATCCGCAAATATTACGAAGTCAAGCATATCCCTATACTCCGTGTAGTCAGCTTCAATGCTCTGGTGGAGAAATACCCTGCTACGCCAACATCAGAGAACATCGACGATCAGGCGGAGGAAAAGCCCTACCACGCCAGTCAAGGAGAAATCCCTCCACATATCAGAGCCTCTCAATATATACGGGTCCCTGTTCGATGCATAGACATCCTTAACGATGTGACGGAGAAATACCCTGTCACACCTTCACCGGAGATACCCCTCAACAATCTGAAGGAGAAATACCCTCCAACGCCAGTTGGAGAAACTTCAACGATCTGGCGGAGAAATACCCCCTAACGCCAGTCGGAGAAATCTCGACGATCTGGCGGAGAAATACCCTCCAACGCTAGTCGGAGAAACCTCAACGATCTGGTTGAGAAATACCCTCCAACTCCAGTCAGAGAAACCTCAACAATCTGACGGAGAAATACCCTCCAACGCTAGTCCGAGATACCTCAACGATCTAGCGGAGAAATTCCATCGAACACCAATCGGAGAAACCTCAACGATCTGGCGGAGAAATACCATCGAACACCAATCGGAGAAACCTCAACGATCTGGCAGAGAAATACCCTCCAACGTCAATCGAAGAAATCTCACGATCTAGCGGAGAAATACCCTCCAACACCAGTCAGAGAAACCTCAATGAACATTTGATGGGAAAATACCCATCATCATGTGCTAGAGAAGAAAAAACCATAACCCTTGAGGACAACAATTTAGTGAAAACCAAAATTCCTGTTTTGTTAAAACACTCAGTGGGACCCATGAAAACCCGAATAATAAAAACATCCCGTGGTCCACAACCCTGCTTTGTAAACCCTCCTCAAAGGAGTTTAAAAACCATGAAACCAACCTAGACATAAAATATCATCAACCTGACTCACCGCTCCCCATATGAAATCCCAAGCCGTAGCTCGCCTCAACGATCTGGCGTAGAAAGACCCTCGATCCAACCATCGGAGAAAACCTTGACCCTCAGGGACAGTAATTCAGATCTATGTTTTGAAATCCTTGTTCCTTGGCCTAAGCCAAATTCATTGAAAAATTGGGTTATGTCCAAATTCAATAAAATCACAAATCCGGGTCTAAACCTAAAAATAATGGACTCAACCGAAACCCAAAATCTATAAGGTCAAAACAACATAAAAACAGAGTTCAAAAACCAGGCCACAACCCAAAACATCATTTCCAATGAATTATTGAGAACCCGTGTCCAGTAATTTCTAAATTCCATAAATTTGCCAAAAACAATACGTAACATTAAATTATTTCAAATATACCATTATTCATGCATTATAATTTTCAAAACCAAAGTCCATTCACCTGCAACAGCGATGCCTACCTTGCCCATGCGTATCATGACTCACATCTCTCCGCCTCCCTCAGTTCTAAGTCGCTAAAGAGACAAACGTCTCAGAGGCATCTCGTTGACAAGAACCCTTAAATAATTTGAGCACAAGTGTAAGGTCAGCAAGAAATTAAACCTAGAGCTCTGATACCAAAATAGCAAGACCCTTCCTGAATTTCGACTCAAAATATGCGAAATGCCCTCCTCTCGTCTGACATCCCTTGACCACAGTAATTAATACCTGAAATACCCTTAATTCTTTGAAGCATCAAATAAAAACTTAATGGGACTCCAACTGACAAGACCATATGCTTGATTGACCTTTACCCACCCGTTAGACGAAGGACAAACCAGTAGTTCACAAACTACCCGGGTAACCTCCTCTAAAATCGCACAAGACAACTAACGTGTCACCCTCAGGTGGACTGCTAACAACTCGTCAATCTGGGTCACCGCCCACACTACCCACTGACCCTGATGACGAACGTATCAGACTTGGTTGAATTGAGTCTCACTGACTTACCCCGAGTCGTAACTCGATATCCCGGCTCTTCTTGAGCACCCTGAGTCGTAACTCGATATCCCAGTTCATCCTGAGCCGTAGGTCAATATCCCGGTTGCTCCCTGAGCCGTAGCTTAATTTCTCGGGTCATCCTGAGCACCCCGAGTCGTAACTCGATATCCCAGTTCATCTTGAGAGTTTGATGGAATCGTCCATAACATACGTCAGATCATTCAACATGGTCAAAACCCAAATCTCAATTCGTGGTATAACATAATACATAGAAGTACGCATGTCACGTGGTTCCACATGGCTCCACGTGGCAGCAAGTCAACTTCTGACGGATTGCCACGTGGCAGCTTGATGGCATACCACGTCAGCCATCGCAGTTGGTACCAGTAATCGAAGTATGTCAGGGATGACAACCGGACAGCCACCATCGCCGCTGTCGCCGGTGGTCGGAAACTGGAAATTCTTACCGAAAATCGCCATTTTTGGCGAGCTTCAAACTCTTCCCAAACTCCACCGATTTCTATGATCCACACACGTAGATTCATATACGCAACACCAGGAACTCAAAAATGAAGTCGGAAGTTCGAGATCATACCTGGTTCGGTCGGAATCCGGCCGAGAAGTTTTGATCGACCTCTCCTCATCCATCCACCCTCTATGGTGACGCTCCCACCTCGAAAATGATACCAAACCGCTCATGAAGTCGAGAGGAAGACATCCCCGACCTTGGATTTGGTCGAATCAGCCCTAAAATGGAACGATGAAGGTGAGGGTGGTGCGGTGATAGCACAGGGAGAAAAAAGGTTTTCGAGGGAGGAGAAAGAGAGTTTGAGTTCGGGCTAAGCATAGTGTCCAGAGAGAAAGAAAAATACCCCCCTAATTTTGGACTTTTCCAAAATGACCAAACTGCCCCTGAAGCTTTTAGACCCACAACGTTCTCATCGGGTCTCCGTTTTCTACGTGCTGCCTATCTACGAACTCGTGAGTTTGAGACCTATCCAACAACCCAAGAAAAACTTCTAAAAATACTGTCAGATAAAAAGTGACTCCCGAACCCCTATGAAATTGAGGGTAAATCATTCTTTCCTTAATTAAATTCTCCAATTACTTTAATTTCTGGTCAAAGTCGTTACAATTTCCTACTCTTAAAGGATTTTCGTCCCCAAAATTCCATTAACTCATGTCAATTGAACTTCTGCTGCAATTACCAATGGAACTTGTGCATCCTGCACATGTCTTTGTTTCCGTCTCGACAACAAACCGTAGGCGAGAATAACATCCAAGAGACATCCTGAAGGCACCAGAATCCATTCAACCCAGAAATTACCTCAAAGCAAGGTTGTGAGCCCGAGAGGTCCACTGCGGAGCCTACTCCCAACATGACTACAGTTACCTCAAGTCACAACGTCACATGCCCGAATATACCTCGAAGTTAGGGGTCAGATAGGTACACGTGCATCTGCAAATATCGTGAAGTCATGCAGATCCATGTACTCCGTGTAGTTAGCTTCAATGCTCTGGCAGAGAAATACCTTGCCACGACAGTATCAGAGAACATCGACGATCTGGCGGAGGAAAAACCCTACCACGCCAGTCTAGGAGAAATCCCTCCACATATTCGAGCCTCTCAAAATATACGACTCCCTGTACGATGCATTGACAGCCTCAACGATGTGGTGGAGAAACCCCTCAACGATCTGGTGGAGAAATACCCTCCAATACCAGTCGAAGAAACCTCAATGATCTGGCAGAGAAATACCCTCCAACGCTAGTGGGAGAAACCTCAACAATCTGGCGAAGAAATACCAACGCTAGTCGGAGAAACCTCAATGATCTAGCGGAGAAATACACTCCAACGCCAGTCGAAGAAACCTCAATGATCTGGCAAAGACATACCCTCCAACGCCAGTCTGAGAAACCTCAACGATCTGGCGGAGAAATGCCTCCAACCCCAGTCGGAGAAACCTCAATGAACACATGATGGGAAAATACCCCTTATCATGTGTCGGAGAAGAAAAAACCATGACCCTTGGGGACAACAATTTAGTGAAAACTAAAATCCATGTTTTGTTAAAACACTCAGTGGGGCCCACCAAAACCCAAATAATAAAAACATCCCGTGGTCCACAATCTTGCTTTGAAAACCCTCCTCAAAGGAGTTTAAAAACCATGAAACCAACCTGGACATAAAATATCATAAACCTGACTCACCGCTCCCCATATGGAATCCCGAGCCGTAGCTCGCCTCAACGATATGGTGGAGAAAGACCCTCGACGCCAGAATCGGAGAAAACCTTGACCCTCGAGGACAGTAATTCAGATCCATGTTTTGAAATCCTTGTTCCTTGGCCTAAGCCAAATTCTTTGAAAAACTGGGTTTATGTCCAAATTAAATAAAATCACAAATCCGGTTCTAAATCCAAAAATGATGGACTCCATCGAAACCCAAATTCTATAAGGTTAAAACAACATAAAAACATAGTCCAAAAACTAGGCCACATCCCAAAACATCATTTCCATTGAATTATTGAGAACCTATGTCCAATAATTTCTAAATTCCATAAATTTTCCAAACACAATACGTCACAAGAAATTATTTTAAATATACCTTTATGCATGGATTATAATTTACAAAACCAAAGTCCACTCACCAGCAACAGAGACGCCTATGCTCGTGCATATCATGACTCCCAACTCTTCGCCTCCCTCAGTTCTAGGTCGCTGAAGAGACGAACGTCTCGGAGGCATCTCGTTGACAAGAACCATTAAATAATTTGCACACAAGTGCGCGATCTGCAGGAAGTTAAACCTAGATCTCTGATACCAAATTGACAGGACCCTTCCCGAATTTCGACTCAAAATCCGTGAAAAGCCCTATTCCCGTCTGACATCCCTTGACCATAGTAATTAATACCTTAAATACCCTAATTCTGGGGATCATCAAATCAAAATTTACAGGGACTCCAACTGACAAGACCCTATGCTTGATTGACCTTTACCCACTTGTCAGACGAAAGACAAACCAGTTGTTCACAAACTACCCCGGGTTACCTCCTCCGAAATCGCACAAGACAACTGACATGTCCCCCTTGGGTGGACCGCCAATAACTCGTCAATTTGTGTCACCACCCACTGACCCTGATGACGAAGGTACTAGACTTGGTTGAATTGAGTCTCACTGACTTATTCCAAGTCATAACTCCATATCCCAGCTCATCTTGAGCACCCCGAGTCGTAACTTGATATCCCGATTCATCATGAGTCGTAGCTCAATATCCCAGCTGCACCCTGAGCCGTAGCTCAATATCCCAGCTCATCTTGAGCACCCCGAGTCGTAACTCGATATCCCGGTTCATCCTGAGAGTATGATGGAATCCTCCATAACATACCTCAGATCATTGATTAGGGTCAAAACCCAAATCACAATCCGTGGTATAACATAATACATAGAAGTACGCATGCCACGCAATCCTGAAAACTCAATCTGTTAATAGTTTATCCAAAGTACCAACTCCAGGAAGCACCAGCCCCAAGGAATAACCCAGCTCCCTTACCCCCCGAGCCAAAACTCGCTCAGTGGTCGTCCTTATAGCTGGAATTACTCAAATGGGCCGCGAAACGGACTCTAACGGCCTCAAAACTGCCAAAATCTGACCTGGAATGCTCCAACACCCTAGACACGCGCTGTCGTGGGCCTAAAAACTGCCCCCACGCGTTGTCGAGGGCCTAAAAACTACCCCCACGGGCTGCCACGCTTCGATAGAATACTAGACCACGCGCCATGCGCCAGCAGCGCCTCCACGCGCCGCAGCGCTCCCCATGCATGTCTGTACTGTTACTGTGGAATATTTTGTCGCTCTGACGGAATATTCCGTCCAACCTGACAGAATCGAAATATTCCATCCAAACTAACGGCATGAGATTTCTGTCATAATGTCGTTACCTTTTGACGGAATATGCTAACACCGTCAGCATATTCCATCAAACCTTGACGGCGTCAGTTGACCAACTATCAACTAACTACTGACTGGACCGCTGACGGTGTTCCCACGTGGCTCCAAATGGTAGCTAAGTCAGTTGCTGACTAGTCGCCACATGGCTGCCATATGGCATGCTATGTCAGCCACCGTAGTTTGTACCAGTCACCGGAGTATGTCGGGGACGGTGATCGGACCGCCGCCATCGCCGGTGGTCCAAAATTGGAAATTCTCATCGAAAATTGCTATTTCCAGCGAGCTTCAAACTCTTCCTAAACTCCACCGATTTCTACTATCCACACATGTAGATTCATCTACGCAACACCAAGAATTCAAAAATGAAGTCGGGAGTTCGAGATCATACCTGGTTCGGTCGGAATCCGACCGAGAAGTTTTGATCCACCTCTCCTCCTTCATCCGGCATCTACGATGACGTTCCACCTCAAAAATGACACCAGACCGCTCAAAAATTCGAGGGGAAGACTTACTCGACCTTGGATTTGGTCGAATCGGCCCCAAAATAGGACGGTAAGGGTGGTGCGGTGATCGTACGGGGAGAGAGAAAGTTTTCGAGGGAGGAGAGAGAGAGTTTGAGTTCGGGCTAAGCAAAGTCTTCGGAGAGAGAAAAATATCACCCTAATTTTGGACTTTTCCAAAATGACCAAACTGCCCCTGAAGCTTTTAGACCCACAACGTTCTCATCGGGTCTCCGTTTTCCATGTGCCGCCTGTCTACGAACTTGTGAGTTCAAGACCTATGCAATGACCCAAGAAAAACTTCCAAAAGTAGTACGAAACAAAAAGTGACTCCTGAACACCTCCGAAACCGAGGTTAAAATTGTCCTTTCCTTAATTAAATTCTCGAATTACTTTAATTTCTGGTCCAGGTCGTTAGAATTCGTTAGCTGGAAGGGAGTGCTTAAGGTTGCAAGGAATTCGTTTAGCCCATCGAGCCCGCTTGGTGTAGTTGACGAGGTCTTAGAGACCAGATATTATGGTCAAAGCTAACGATAGTAGTTGTTGTTGACTTTGACCTTTGTCAAGTTACGTTGAACGGTATTTATGGTGGAAGTAGAATTTCGGGTAGTAGTACTTGGAGTGTCACTAGTCCTTGTTGTTTCGAGGATTGTGGGAATCCTTACTAGAAGGTTGAACCTAACTATAGTTTTAATTGGATGCTTTGCTCTTTGAACCGTTGGTTGTTCTGATCAACTCACTAGGGGTTCTGTGCCAATTAGTAACTATTTCACTTGCTGTTAGCTATTAATGCTAGATCATGAAGTATCCTATTTAGGGTCGAAACCTACATCTGTCTGAGCTTGCAATTGCACCCTCGCCTTAAACTGATTTGTCTATTATTTCCTAGACTTGTTGAATCGAGTATGTATCTTGGTCTACTTGGATCTTGGAGAAGTGTTTCTCGATGGTGGGTAACGGGTTGAGTAATCTTTGTAGAATCTCGGTGGCAGTTGTTGGGTTCACAATTATTATCCGATGACTTTGCCTTGTCATATTAGTTTGACAAACCTATGTAGAGCTTAGAGTCTGAACCACCTCTTAACTTGGGGAGAAAAACCAACCTAAGACAACATCCGTGAGTGAATTCATTATCTGACCTGTTTGGAACGATTGATTTTCATTCCAGGTAGTCCTAACCCCATGGCAGATGTGCATGGTTGGGACTCACTGGAACACGTGATTTTCCTCTAAACTATGGCACCATCCCTGTCTTTTCGATTGATAGAGAATGGTGTTGTGGTGATAACTTACTTCGAATGAAGCTAGTGTGCGTTTCCCCCAAATTAATCTGCCTAATTGCTTGTATAATAGTAGTTGGGAAAAAGTGTTTTTGCTGAGCATTTGGTTGTTGAAGCAGGTTACAGTTGGACTAATCTAAACCTTGGTATGTGTGCCATACACTTTGGAAGTTTGAGGACGTGTCAAATTATTCGACCATCTTGGCTTGATCGAGTTTGAAGTCTTGTGAAAACCTTAACCCCCTTTTGATCTTTTGTGGATGTAGAGATATGACACCCCATAATTATGTTCATGTTGCTTCATACGAATCTTGGGCGTGACATTCTTTGACTGATCGTTGATCGTGTCAGAAATCATTGCACTTTTTACCAATACTTGAGAATTTACCTTTTGTTTGAACCGACTAGGTTGGGCGAGGATGAAGTCAAACTTTAACTCCGGAACTGAGTTTCTAAATTTCCAATTGAGAACCTTGAACCACCTCCAGATTTGGGAAACCTTTCTTTCAGCCATAGGTTTGGTTGCCTTTTGGCGTCACCTCTCACCTACAAAAGGTCTGACAATCGATTTGAACAAATTGGACCCTCTTAGTTGGAAGAGACTTTTCGCTAAGAGGAGCTTTTTGTTTAGGCTAGTTGTAGGTGCTATTTAGCCAAGTTCCTGTCATTTAGGATTTTTACCGCGTGGCGAGCATTTTGAGACCTGATTGACAAATTAGTAGATTCGACTGGTTTTACAAATTTTGGGATATTGGTGGTGTTGGTGGTAACATAAAAATCAGTAGGTAAGTTTTATACTCTGAAAACGTTTAGCCGCTAACCTACTTTGGGTTGTGGTTGATGACTGAATTCGTTAACATTTGGAAGGAGAAGTAAAATTTAGGTTCACTAATCGAAATGGTTTCTTGGTTAGGAAAACCTTAGCATGGAGAATTGAAGGTATTGTTTATGGTTATTTTGTTAATCATAATGAGAAATGAGAATGCAAGGACGGGAAGACGGAGAGGTTGAAGTGTGAGTAACTTTAACGGCATAGTACCTTGGAGGCAATCCTCAGATGTTTAGAACGATTTTTCACCTTGGGCGTGAATTTTTAAATTCTGCACTCCGAATGAGTTTAGTTGTTAATCTTTTCAAGAAGGTCTAAGCGGTTTTACATTGGAGGTTGTGAAATTATCGACTGGTCTCGAGTTTTAGAAATTGGCCTTGACGTTCTAAATTTCCTTTTGGAGACTAGTTAAGACTACACGATGAATGGTTTTATGTATCACTAGAGTGGTGGAGTGACACTCTTAAACTTCTGACGATTTCGTTATTGAATTGGATGGTAATGAAACCAAGGTTGTGTTTGAAATAGTGCTAGATGAAGAGTTTTCGGAGTGAGTGGTTCTAGTAGGTGAATAGATTGGGAGATGAAGTGAACCTGAAAGTTTTAGGTTTGGAAGGGAAAATACAGTGAACGGAATTAATCGGAATACTCACCTTGGAAAGTATCCTTAGGTAACAAAACTAATTGTCTTGTTGTTACGGCACGTATCTTCTGTCCAAGAGTTGAGTTAATTGGTGGAAGTTTTTACACCAGTCTTGGACATAAGAGCTAGGGGAAACTTTTGCACAGTCATTACCTCTTACGTGGGCGAACCATCTAGTAGAGATGACTACCTGGGGAAAACCGAAGAACTAACAAGTGAGTTGCGTCCTCATTTCATTCTTCAGTTGCGAATCTAGTGAGCCAAGTTAGTTTTACTTCCATTTTTGGTGGAGTTAAGAAACTTTCAATACAGTTGAGTATTCGATCACCGATTAGATCTTGAAGTTTATGCTCAATTACCCACACTAGTACTTGAAGTGCGTTTTCAGGACGTTATTGGAAGAAATCTCTTCACAACTCTTAGTCGTTATTCGGGGATATTGAGAACTCGAGGTGGCACATTTGACGGAGTTGGATATTGTAATCACAAGAAATGGGAGTTGTTGAAGGGATTAGTTGGCACTTACCGAAGGGCCCAGTGTTCAGAATTGACATGCACGGTATTAGTAGCTGTCACCTCGATACTCGTGTTTAGGGGTAGTAAAATGTGGATTAGAAAGATCTTGAGACGTAGTATGATGCGAAACCGTTGGGGACTTAGAAGTTTTGTCGGTCGCTTGACCCACCTGAACCGTTAGTAGTGGATGATTTATTATTTTAGAAGGGTTCAGTGCTAGTGGGGAAGATTCCTTCTTTTGGACAGTCCCATTAAAGGTTTGAACTTGCGTAAAGGAGGTTGAGTCCCGTGTGAGTAATGGCATGAGGAAACTCGAGAAACTGTAAGAATTTTTACCTTTTACATACGCGACCAAATTTTGAGGTTGAAATTTCTTTTAAGGGGGGAAGATTGTTACATCCCATCTGTAAACGCAAAATTGAGAATTTTAAAATGACCAGAATACCCCTGTGAGTTCTTTTTCGGCCTTGTTTATTTAGCATAATTGGGTTGTATTTTGTGTAACTTGAGCCCAAGTTGGTCCCAAGCCCAATTGGTAAGCCCAAACCCACTAAATAGCCCAAGCCCATACTCATCTTTTATTTTTCTATGGTGACCTCTCTCCTACCTCACTTTCTCCCTCTCAATATTTCTCTTCTCCACGGAGAGAAACATACACACACACACACACACACACACACCTACGACCACCTCCATTGCCGTCTTCGAAATCCGGTGAACCAACCTTCGCCGTCACCATCATTCTACTTGTCTCGGAGAAACCAGACCAACCCAGTCACCCATTACCGTCACCTGCTACCGTGGGTCGAGATGGGAGGTAAAATCGAGGGACGGTCACGAAGCCCTTGGAGCAAATCTCGATGACCCAGGCTTCATTGTCACCACCTATTGATGCAAATCAATAAGATGAACCCAACCCAATTACTCTCTGTCCTTGACGTGTGACGTGGTGTGAGAATCGAAGAGAATGAGGTGGCGGCGCAGAGCCTTTCGACAAGTCTTTCGAGGTTTCTAGGTACGTTTTGAAATCGATTCTTACACCATTCGATCTTCTATCAAGAGTAGATAATTTTTGATGGATTGTATGTGAAAATTATTGAGGTTTGGATCGAGAACGGAGTTGGAACTTCTTCGTCGGAATCCAAAATGTTGGTGTAGTTCAGACATGTACAGGTAGTTCTAGACCACCATTCTTTTAGCATTGGATTTCTTGAGTTGTGTAGTTGGTTTTTGATGTGTTTCATGTGTGTTTTTGGTAGAGGAGCTAGCCAGAAATTGAGAATTCCCAGCGCTCCTCGAGGGTCTTCGGGTGCTTTCGAGAGCATTGGGTTGGAATCGAACTTCGAGAGGTTTGTTTTCAAGCTCCTGGCACTCGTGCAAGTCGAGTAGTGGTCGTAGGAATGAAAACGAAGTTTGGGATCATTTTTTCAATGAGTTTTCCAGAAATCGGCAATCACTACGACGGCGACGGAGACCGTGTACGGCGACGCTAGTCACTAGCCTGCTACACACGTGGAAGTCACGTGATGGACACGTGGAGCCACACGGCAGCCACCTGGCCACCACCTGCCAGCCACATGGGTGCCACCGGTCAACCACGTGGGCACCACCTGTTAGCCATGCGGGTGCCACTTGTCAGCCACGTGGGTGCCGCATGGCAGTCGCGTGGCAACTTACACAGTAAATGCGTGAACGCGCGTAGCGACGCGTGCCACCTTTGGTCGGTGCTTGAGGTCATTTCCCGACCTCCAAGCGACACGTGGGGCCATTCTCCAGCCTACGGCGGCGCGTTGGCCTAGTTTTGGGACGTTTCGGAATTGTTTAAGCACGTTTTCAATAGGTTTAAAGTTGTTTTAGTCCCATTTTGAGCAACCCAAGAGGGGTTTCCTTTAGCGTTTACTTTGGAAGTTGTTTGTAACCTTTGTGGTTGGTTTTGTTTAGGGTTTTGGCAAGCTTGGAGCGTATGTGGTATGGTACCATTGGGTGATTTTGTCTCCCCGACTAGTATGTGAGCGGACTTCTTTCTCAAACTTTATTTTATCATTACTTTTACTTGCACGTTTTCTACGTTACATCATTGAATGCATGACTAGTTATACGTTGATCCCGAGTTTGACTTATTTGACTATGAGTGACGAATTTTAATGCTGAAACATGATGATAGAGGTTAGTTAGTTCACATGCTCTTATGGTGATGTTAGATTTTTGGTGTGACTGCAATTATTAGTTAAGACTTTTTATAGTGACAATTATACCCTCATGCATGATTTGCTTAGATGTTATTATGTGTTTACTATTATGGAATTGCTCGCACTTGCATTATCTTCCCGAGGTGTGTTTATGGGCATGTGAATGTGTTTTAAAGGTTTTCCTCGTCGCTTGATATGTTAGAAGTTTCGAGCATGATATATTGATTATGATTGTCATATCATATTCCCGAGAATGCTTGTTTGACTATGTTGGTTATATTCCCGAATATGACTTGATTGAGATTGATGGTGAATTGTCACTATAAGAGTTGTGATGTACGCGCGTTACACATGAGATGTGTAGTACCCACATAGGATTTGTCGGTATCCTAGTACCCGTCTATTGGCCACATACCAGCCTCCACGTGATGGATCACCCGCGCTCGCTCGAATACTAGTTAAATAGCGCCAGCTTATCCCCGAGCTCTACGGGACATGAGGTGACGGTGCTTAGCACCCAGCTTTCACGTGGTCGAATTACACGAGTGAACCATAGATACCCAGCCTGTCATGTGCGCATGACTCGAGCGACTCAAAAGCATAACAAATAGTGGGTTATACGTTCTACACTTATTGCTTTGGGATGATTTTGAGACTGAATATTAGTTTTTATTATTTCTCGTAAAACGTGCATATTTTTCGTTTGTTCATTATTGGTATATTGAAGTTCCTTTTCAAAACTAAGGGGATAAATTACGTTTTTAACTTTACACTGAAATAACTTATAAGGTCAACTCACCCTTCTGTTTTTGTACCCCTCAGATCTTAGCTATACTTCACGCTTATCGATGAGGAGTTCGTAGTTGTTGCTCTAACTTTCACACTAGTGCGTTTGGGTGTGACCGACATGACCCTTCCCGAATTACCCCTCGGAACCCGAGAAAAGCCATGCTCCCGTCTGACAACTTAAATAAATTCGCATAATACCCTTAAGCCCTTGCAATGAATTATGTGAATTCTTCCAAAAATCCGCAGAGTCTCCCCTTAAGGACTGGTTAACCGTCTTCCACCTGTCAGACGAAAGATCAGATAATTCTCCAAATCCTAAGTCACCAAATAACCATCGATGTAGTCATAATTTAAATTAAATCCAAAGAACTTATCAGAGCATATAGGAAGGAAAGGGTAAATACAACAATAAAAATCCTACTCAATGGTCTAGGTAAAGGCGCATCTTAAATGTAATGCCTTCGCCTCTGGATGTGCCATCGTCAACCTACGGCCTGGAGGGGATTTAAAATACGAAAAGTGTGAGTGGACAAAAATAATCTTTTAAAACAATTTTTGGGGAAAACATACCTTTTCTCCCACCATGAGTAAAACAATGCATGCATAATATAAAATTCCTTTTCAACAAATCCATAAAGATAAGTCGAAAACGTACTGGAAAATCCATTGTTTTTGGTAAAACACAGGTCGGACCCACGAAAACTCGAATAATGAAAACTTTCTGTGGTCCACAACCCTGCTTTCAAAAACCTGCTCAAAAGAGTTTAAAAAAATCATTTAAACAGAGCTGGACACATAAATATCACAAACATGTCTCACCGCTCCCTGAATGGAATCCCGAGTCGTAGCTTGATATCCGAGCTAATTGACCCGGCTCCAACTCTCCAAACACCCGATATACCTCAAGTGGTGCAGAACCCTGTACTTCGCGTAGACAGCCTCAACGACCTGGTGGAGAAATACCATTCGACGTCAGCGTCGGATAACCCTCAAAGATCTGGCGGAGAAATACCATTCGACGCCAGCATCGTAAAAACCTCAACGAACACGTGATGGGAAATACCCCACATCATGTGCCGAAGAAAAACCATAACCCTCGGGGACATTATACATAGTGGAAACAAACCCGTAAAGAAAAGTCCAAAATCCATGTTTGAAATCCTTGTTTCTTGGCATAAGCCAAATTCATTGAAAAACCGGGGTCTATGCCCAAATCCAATAAAGTCACAATTCTGGGTCTAAGCCCAAAAATCATGGACTCGACTGAAACCCAAAATCTATCACTTCAAAACCACAAAAACATAACCCATAAAACCGGGCCATAGCCCAAAATATCGTTTCCACTTAATTAATGAAAGCCCGTGTCCAGGAATAAATTACAAGAATAATTATTCTAAATTCCAGAAATTTGTCAAAAATAATACATAACAAGAATTTATTCAAATATACCTTTATGCATGCATTATAATTTACAAAACCAAAGTCCACTCACCGACCGTCCAATTATGCTCAATCTCGAGTCGTACGCTCCTCTGAAGTTCCCGGAGTAGTATCGCCTGTCAAAAGTAATAATTGGGATTACCAACGGTAATTAAAAACCCTACATTCAGACTCCCTAAACCCCGGGAGGTCCGCACGCATCTGACAAAAAATGCAACCACTTCGGATGCCCAAAACTACCCCTAAACGATGTCCGATTGACCCGAAACCTGCGCTAAAAGGTCCGGAAAGTCGAGAGCTTCGAAGCTCATGTTCGCCAGAGCTCGAGGAGGTGCTCCACACTCTGGTGGACGGTCAGGACTCCTTCCCCCACACGCGACTGCATCACATACTCGTCTGGCACTATTCACAGAATATTCCATCAATCTGACGGAATATTGTAACGGCGAAGGAATATTTCGTCAATCTGACGGAATATTCTAACGGCGAAGGAAGATTTCGTCAATCTGACGGAATATTCTACCGGTGAAGGAATATTCCGTCTGTTACTTTACCTTTAGATTTAACAGAATATGCTAACACCGTTAGCATATTTCGTTAAACTTAATAGCGTCAGTCTTAACTAGAGCAACGGAATATTCCATCGTTGATGGAATATTCCATCACCGGACCTCCATGAACACTCGAACTTCAAACCTTTGTATCTCTCTCAATTCTCAACCAAATTCTACGTTCTAATTATGGAAATATATCTACTCGAGCTAAGGAATCCAAATCTCAAGTCCAAATTGAGAACCCATACCTGTGGTGGCAAAAAACTGGCCGATAAGTTCTGTTCAATGTTTAGAGTTTTGCTCCGTCATCGACGGCGATCCCCTCGGCTCCCGGAGGGTATGGTTTTGCTCATGGGGAGAAGAGGAAGATGCTGATGTCCTTAGTTTGTGGTGGTTTGGCCTAAATCAAAAAGTATGATTTAAGGGTTTGGGTTTGTTTCACGGCTTGGATGACAGAGAGAGAGGATAACAATGTAGAAAAATATGGAGTAGGACTAATTTAAAATATCTACCAAGGGTAAATTACCAAAATACCCGTGAACATTCTAGACCCACAACTCTCTCACACGAACTCCGTTTTTCGCATGCCGCCTGTCTACGAACTTGTGAGTTTGAGACCTACGCAACGGTTTATGAAAAACTACCAAATGTGTCTCCACACAAAAGGTGATTTTCGAGCCTCTTATAAAATCAAGGGTAATTTCGTCATTTTGCAAATTAATTTACGAAAATTCACTAATTAAATTTCCGGGTCGTGACAGTGATCGTCCGGAAATCGGTATAACTCAGGTAATTGTTAAGCTTTATGATCATCAAAGTTGTGTACTATGCTCTGAACTTCCGTTGTTGCGGTAAATTACTGACTGGTTTTTACTAGGTACGCTTCACAAGACCTTCTAAAACTCACCATTTTAGTCTTTCGGCTTCGTCATCTGGACGTTACTATTCGGATGTCGGCCAACATGCCTCGATTTTGGTGTCCTTGTGGACTTACCGAGTCAGGATGTGTCAGTCTAGCTTGTTTTTGCTTTGTATCTTTGTTTAATCAAATAAATTTCGCAGCTTCTCAAAATATATATATATATATGTGTTAATACAATAAAATTCTTGTAAATTAATACTATTGGGACTAAAAAATTAAATTTTTATTTTTAAGGGATATATTACTTATAAATCGATTAATGAATTCATTTAATGATGAAAAAATATTTCATTCTGAAGGAGTTTTATGTATTTTTTTTATAATACTTGCATCTCATCGTTAGGGTACTTTGATGTACCACTCTTTATACTTATCAAATAACCCTTTTACATATATTATTTAGTCATTAATATACATATATCATAATCGAAACTGTTTAACGTTCCTATATCACTATTGCAAGAAAATTATACAAAAAATCAATTAATTGGACATCATTTAGTCATTGATATGAATAAACTAAATAGAAGGTTCACCATGAGGATTTTCATTGTTACTAATACTTTTGATATTTTTTATACATATGAATGACTAAACAGCTACCAATGTTGTTGATTTTTGGAGCAACTCTGATTATGATATATGTACAAACATTATTTAATAAATCGAATGAGTGATACGAGGAGGTATCCTAAGGTGGAATGCAATGTTATTTAAAAAAAAAATTGTATTTTTCATTTTTCTCTAGTGTATAATACCTTGAATTTACGTCCTAATAACTAAAGTAATAAAGTAAGTATGAAGAAAAAAAAAAAGTGCGAAATAGGCGTTGAAATAAATGGAGTAGTTGCCACTTCTTTATATCCTTCAAGAGTCTGCAAAAAATTTCCAAGGTTGAGGCAGCATTTAACAATCCACACCCACCACCTACACTGCAAGAACCTCCCCCTTTGAAAGAGCTTTTATTGATCCCACCTGCAATTTCAAGCATTACCCATTTTATATACCCATCCCTCTCTTCCCTACACTTCACTTCATAAATCTCCCCACTTTCTTCACGCTCTATCTCTCACACACAAAAACACAAACGCATAGAGTGCGCTCTCTTATTTCTCTTCTTCAATGGCTTCTCTGTCATATTCCTCTGCTTCACTTTCGCCTTACTATCACCTCATTTTCACTGTCTTGGCATTCATCATTTCTGGCCTAATCATCTTGCTCACCCAAAAATCCAAATCCAAGCACTCCAATCTCCCTCCTGGACCCCCGGGCTGGCCTATTGTCGGAAACCTCTTCCAATTTTCCCGCTCTGGAAAACAATTCTTCGAATATGCCAACGACTTGAGGCTCAAGTACGGTCCAATCTTCACTCTCAAAATGGGTACCAGAACCATGATCATTCTCAGCGATGCCAAGCTGGTCCACGAAGCCTTGATCCAAAAGGGCGTTGTGTTCGCCACCCGACCCAGAGAGAACCCCACCCGAACCATCTTCAGCTGTAACAAGTTCACAGTCAACGCAGCAATCTACGGCCCGTTGTGGCGCTCCCTGAGACGCAACATGGTCCAGAACATGCTCAGCTCCACCCGGCTCAAGGAGTTCCGAAGTGTTCGAGAAAATGCAATGGACATACTCATCGACCGAATCAAAGCCGAGGCCAAAGCCAACGACGGCGTCGTTTCAGTTCTCAAAAACGCGCGTTTCGCCGTGTTTTGTATTCTTTTGGCGATGTGCTTCGGGATCGAGATGGACGAAGAGACGGTAGAGAAAATGGATCAGGTTATGAAAACAGTTCTGATCGTACTCGACCCGAGAATCGACGATTATTTGCCGATTTTGAGCCCCTTTTTCTCCAAGCAAAGGAAGAGAGCTTTGGAAGTGAGAAACGAGCAGGTGGAGTACATAGTCCCCTTCATCGAACGACGTCGTAGGGCGCTCGAGAACCCCGGGTCGGATCTACAAGCGACATCGTTTTCGTACCTGGACACACTGTTCGATCTCAAAGTAGAAGGGCGAAAATCGTCACCGTCGCATTCGGAGTTGGTTTCGCTTTGCTCGGAGTTTCTGAACGGCGGGACCGACACGACGGCGACGGCCCTGGAATGGGGAATCGCGCAGCTGATAGCGAACCCGGAGGTTCAAGAGAAGCTTTACATGGAAGTGAAGGCGAGCGTCGGAGTTAGAAAAGTGGACGAGAAAGATGTCGAGAAAATGCCATATTTGCAAGCTGTGGTGAAGGAGCTTTTACGAAAACACCCTCCGACTTATTTCTCCTTAACCCATGCAGTCACTGAGCCCACTACCTTGGCCGGGTTCGACATACCCACCGATGCAAATGTCGAAATTTACTTGCCTGGCATTTCGGACGACCCAAAATTGTGGTCCAACCCGGAAAAATTTGACCCGGACCGGTTTGTTTCCGGTGGGGAAGACGCGGACATAACCGGGGTCAAGGCGGTTAAAATGATGCCGTTTGGGGTCGGGAGAAGGATATGCCCCGGTTTGGCCATGGCCACGGTTCATGTTCATTTGATGCTGGCTCGGATGGTGCAAGAGTTTGAGTGGATTGGCTACCCGGTTGGTGAGAAATTGGATTTTGCTGGTAAGTTGGAGTTCACTGTGGTGATGAAGAACACGCTTAGAGCTATGATCAAGCCTAGGGTTTGAGTAATTAGGTTTAAAAAACAAACTAAATAGTTTTGATTAATACTCATATATTGGATTTGTGGTATGTAGAGTTGTTTTTATATTTTATTTTATTTATAATCACTTTTTCCTTTTATCCCTAATGGGCTTTTTTTGTTTTTACTTTGTAATTTGTATTATGAATGCGGATCACTGTTTTGTATTTCAATTATATAGAGCTTTCGTTATTCAATCATCTATTTTATGAAAATAATGGATTCGACTCTTCTTAGGGGAAGTCGATATCTAATGTTTATATAATGTAATCTCTCTCCTCTAATATCTATAAAAATATATATATATTATTTTTTCGATAAATACTACGAGGTGTCCCCACATTTGAAGGGTGGGCTAATCCTCACTCAAAGTGCGACTTGTTCCGGGCCATAAAGTACTCCCAACGAGTTTCGAATTCCTGCCAGTTAGGCACAAGAAAATTCGTCATCTAGAAATAACAATTTACCAATTATATCATACATTGTGGTTATAGATCCGCATATTCACTATCCAGAATGGAACCAATTTGGCGGCTTTGAATGGCTTTGGCTTTCTTTTGAGTAGGATATGGTATATCATGGAAGAATGCTTCGAAACTCTCTATAATCAACAAAAAATCCTTGTGGCAAAAGTGGGTAGTAAAATATCTCGATTTCGATTCTAATGGCTAATAACATCGATTGGATATTTACCGTATGACCAATTTAATGCAGGAAATTCCACCGGACGATTATGTTAAGAATGGTGCCGAAAGCTTTGGATTTAACATCAAGTTGCATTAATTAATAATGAGTTGTGCACTGATTATTTCGACTGAAATTCCAATAACGAGGTTATGAAAAAATATTAGGTTAGATTTAATCCTATTAAATGCATCCAAAATTAAGAAAGATCGTATTAGGTTGGAAACCTCATACTTGGTTACCACTAATTAACTAAGCAATCTTATTTATGGCCAACCAGGTTGGGATGTTTTAGTCTCTTAAATTAGTTCTCGAATCTAGTATGGACCCGAGTCACCCGACCCGATAAAAAATATGGAATTTCACACGCAAATTTACAAATTTTCGTCTAGGGCCGCCTAGGTGCTAGATGCTCCCTTCTCGCTCTAATTTTGGACAAATTCACTTAGGCGCCGTCTAAGTAGCTGACTATATGCTAGGCAGCTGGACAACTACGTGGAACTATTTTATTATTTTTATATAAATATTTTATATAAATACTTTGTTTCTTTGGATTAAAATTAAAATTTTTAAATTTAAATTTCACTTAAATTCTCATATTTTTAATGTCATATTTTTTTCATTTTGCATGTTTATATTTCTAGAACTTCCATTTTGCACATTAACCACTATACAATTATTTTATCTTTAGAAGTACTCATTTTATATTTAAAAAACCACGCCCAGGCCTTTAGACACTAGGTACCATCCCACCGCCGATCACCACTTCGCGACATTTTAAACATTGTACTAAGTTTTAGAACATTGGACTCCAGCAATGACAATGCTACCAAATTTTTATATCAAGTATCATGCAATAGTATTTAATTTGTTATTTATTTAAATACCCATGTATTTCTAACAAATGAAAAATGACCACATCAAACTTGATATAAAAAATTAAAAGCCAATCATTTATGAAAACAAGGAAAGTCGACGTACGTCCTTGAAGCAATTCCATGGAGAAGTACAGACAGCTAGCGAGGGAAGATGATGAATCCCATCCCAATCCCATGTGATCCACTTCAACTTTGAAACCGACTCTTGAGTCTTGCCTTAGGCCCTAACCATTATTAGCTACCTAATTTATATGTCTGCACGTACCATTATTATTAATTCATCATCTAATTTATATAACCAATTAATGCAATTAATGTACGGCCGTGACGCCTGACGAGCTATGCTCCTATATCCTCGTGGCAATTTTTGAAACGATTCGAAATCTGCACGAAATTTACCAAGTCAATTCGCACGATTAAAATTTTGGGCCATTTTCGGGTCAATCTATTATGATACGTTTAATAAATTGGTGAGTTTCAGATCAACATGTTAACCTGTTTAATGATCTAACCCGTTTAATGACCTATTAATCCGTTTAATAAACGTGTCAATCACTAACTCATATATCTACCAATTTACATACATATATACTTATTAAATCTTTATAATTTTGAGATTATTTGGGGATGAAATTATTATATATTGATGATATTTTGTAGTATATATTGAATTTTTAAGGTGTACAACATAAATTCATAAAGTGAGAATGTCAAATAGTTTAAATAGGTTGACAGGTTAAACATATCATAAGCTAATTGGGTTTCGAACACGACCTGCTTATTAAATGGGTTACATGGTGTTGACACCATATTGGACCAGACTCAATGGGCCAAACAAATCAAACCCAAGCCCAACAAACAAGCCCATAAACTAAATGAACCCAAGCCCACAAGGCAAATGATCCCAGTAAGGACCAACAATACACTGACACGTGGACACATATCCACCGCTCATCTGGACGCCACGTGTCAGCCCCACAGCAGAAGTGCATTTATCCCACATCGAAACTATTCATCAAACCTCCATCAACCAACAATACAAAAGGGAGGCACATTTCCCAAAAAGGTAACTAAGATTCACTATTTACCCTTACTCTGTCAAAATTACCATTTACCACATTCCTATTACGAACGCAGTCCGCAATACTGATTTGGGCGTCGAAGACCCTTTAGGCCGGCACTTCACCGTTGCTAATCCCTAACCGACGAACAATTTACTCTTCCTTTTATAGGTATTCTTATGAGCACATAT
Organism: Oemleria cerasiformis; assembly: GCA_037349345.1. Lineage (NCBI taxonomy): Eukaryota > Viridiplantae > Streptophyta > Magnoliopsida > Rosales > Rosaceae > Oemleria > Oemleria cerasiformis. Next base: position 7,479,071 of record JAZGTL010000006.1, read on the forward strand.
CACACATTGGTTGAACATAGTACTATATCTAAGTTGGTACATTTTATGCATCAACACACGGGTTACCTAGTTCATTAACATGTCGAATTCGAGTTGGACATCCTTGATACGGCTATTAAACGGGTTGGATTTGAGTTTGACATATTTTGGTAAAACAGAGTTTATGACACGACACGAACCCGAGACCCGACCCATTGCCAACCCCTACTTGTAACCAAGTGCACATCTTCAAATATATTCTCAATAGTGTGGCCTAGTATATAATTTGTCAACCCATCATAAAACTAAACTCAAAACCAAACCTAACTAGAAAATAACCCGTCTCTAATTTCATTATCGTTTTATATAAATAAATTTCAAAAACTAACTAAACGGTTCCAATTTTCAAACTTGCAAGAAAAGGAAGGAAAGTAGGAGAAGAAGTGAGACGAGTAAAAAAAGCAGCTAAATTATTATGGCATGAGGATTCACGAGACGAGAGGGTGGTGAAATTGAGCAAATTGATGATCCAAGTGGGATATGTGGAAAATGGAAAATGGACCCACCATATAGCTAGTCATGGTACATTGGTAGCAATCAATATATGTGTGTCTTGCGTCGTGGCAGCATCTTCATTGAAAGGCCGAATAATGTAGTTGGTCTTTTATTTGATGTGATCATATTCATCTTCTTGCCTTGCAAAACCTTTCCTTCCATTTCAACTCTCATACTCACATACAAATCAAGTCATTGCCACCCTTTTCTTTTATCTTCACTTTACTTTGCAACTCGCAATTCACATGTAAGTACCGCTTTCCAGACACGATTCAAATCTTTATATTAACCTTATATACCGCACTTTACCATAATGTATACTAGCCCTGGGCACCGGTTCGGTATTGGCTCGATACCGAAATCATATCGAAAATTTTAATCGAATCGGTATGATTCGATATTGCACAATTTGAGGATTCAAATTGGATCATATCATACTAATTGTGTTAAATATGGTTTTGGTACCAATTCGGTTTTGGACCAGATTTTTAAAATTTTCTTTTTGGGTCAATATTATTTTATATTTTTCAATTCAACATAGACTACAATTCATTGCAAAACCCATCAAAGGAGTAATTCCCCACCCATCTTAGTAACAAATGATGATTAAGATAGTTTAATTAACAATCATAAAGAAACCAATTTGCACAATATTCCCACTTTCAATTGCTACAAACAGTAAGTGAAACTCATACCAATCGACAAGGACATGGGTTAGACTACCGGAATCTAAAAAAAACATTAATATAATTGCATTCAATGCTCTGATATCTCCCAATTTGAAATATGATTAAGTTAATGCCTAAACAAAAGATAAACAAAAATAGAACACTTTGAAGGTGGAAAGCAAAGTACATGTCTAAGTAAACCACATGTTTGTCTAAGGCTTTGTCAAGAGAAATTGTGACCTCAATTTCCAAAAAATAAAAATCCTAGTAAGTTAACTTTGCATTCAACTTCTTACAATGCAACAAACCATTTTGCTAAGGTCTTTAAATAAGGAGGTCTTTTTGTATCGTTTTCAAAAGCAAATTGAAAACATTAAGAAAATTCATTAACTCTATAAATCTAATGAAGCATTAAAAAAAAAAAAGTACAACAACACATTAATACAACACAAAATATATATTAATTTAAATTATATATTAAAGATTAAAAAAAAGAAGTCTAATTTGGTACGGTACAGGATAATACGGTATGTCAAACCCTTGAACAAAAACCATACCGGACCAAATCGGTTCAGCTCGATATTGTACAGAATTTTAATTCGGTTTGCTTATTTGGTATGAATTCGGTTTTTTCTAATTTGTAACGGATTAGTTTCAGTTTTTTGGTTATGTATGCCTAAGGCTAATGTATACTTTGGAGGATAGGGCTAGTGCCTTACAGGCTTGCTTTACCCCCAGAACTTTCAAAGCTACACGATGTATTCCATGTATCCATGCTCCGGAAGTTTCTATTTGATGAATCTCATGTATTAGAGGAGCAACCAATAGAGTTGGGAGATGATTTGAGTTTTGAGGAGCAACTAGTGAAAATTCTAGATTGGAAGAAAAAAAAAGTATTGCGCAGAAAAACTATTCCTCTAGTTAAAGTTCTATGGAGGAATCATAACGTAGAGGAAGCCACGTGGGAGCCCGAGGCACTGATGCGGGCACAACATCCACATTTGTTTCAGTGACATGTATAAATTTCGAGGACAAAATTTCTTTAACGGGGTGAGTTGTAACGACCCGTAAATTTAATGGGTGAATTTTTGTAAATTAATTTAGGAAATGACGAATTTACCTTTGGTTTTATAAGGGGCTCAGAAGTTACTTTTTTATTAGACACATTTGGAAGTTTTTCTTGGACCGAATTCGTAGACAGGTGGCATGCGAAAAACGGAGTTCGTATGAGAGAGTTGTGGGTCTAGAATGTTCAGGGGCAATTTGGTAATTTTCACTAGGCAGATATTTTAAATCAGACCATCTCCAAATTTTTCATCATTTTTCCTCTCTCACTTCGCAATTTCTTCATCAAAACCGTTAAACACACACACAAACCCTCAATTAGTGATTTTTGATTTAGGCCAAACCACCATAAACCATTCACTTCATCATCTTCCTCACTTCATTCTGAGCTTGGAGGTGTTAGGAGAAGGAGATTCGAAGGTGAACAGTAACTTCCACCTTCACGGCCACCACAGGTAATGAATCTCAATTCAAACTTCATATTCGGATTCCTTGGCTCGAGTAGATAGATTTCCATTATTAGAACATTAAATTTGGTTGAGTATTGAGTGAGTTATGGAGCTTTGAATTTTCGGTTGGTTATGGAGGTTTTCTACAAAAATGAACAGTGTATGAATTTAGAGGTTGAAGGCGAGTAAGGGGTGCAGTCGCGCCTGTTGGCGCTTGGGGGAGGGAGTCTTGGCCGTCCACCGGCACGTGGCGGTGGGTGGAGCTCCTCCTCCAGCTCCGGCAAACAAGATTTTTTAAGTTCTTGACGTTCCGGACCTGTTGGCGCATATTTCGGGTCAATCGGACATCGTTTAGGGTAGTTTTGGGCGTCCGAAGTCGCTGCCATTGTAGGTTTAATGTGTACACACGTCTGGGATTTAAGGGGGTTGGATTTAGGGTTTAATTATTGTTGGTAACGCCGATTGTTACTTTTGACAGGCGATACTACTCCGGGAACTTTAGAGGAGCGTACAACTCGGGATTGAGCTTAATTGAATGTTCGGTGAGTGGACTTGGTTTTGTAAACTATAATGCATGCATAGACGTATATTTTAAAGTGATTATTAATGTTGACAAGTTTTGGGATTTAAAATAGATACTCTATTAATTTATTTTTGGACACGGATTTTCAATAACAAATTGGAAATAGCGTTTTGGGCTAAGGCCCGACCCAATAGACTTCATTATACCGGATTTGGGCTTTGGCCCTGGGTTTTCTATGAATTTGGCTTAGGGCAAGAAATAAGGATTTCAAAAGTGGATTTTGGATTTAACTTTCCGGATTTGCTTCCACTATGTATACCGTCCCCAAGGTTCATGATTTTCTCCGGCATATGATGTGGCATATTTCCCATCACGTGTTCGTCAAGGTTTCTCCGATGTTGGCGTCGAGGGTATTTCTACACCAGATCGTTGAGGTTTCTTCGATGCTGGCGTCGAAGGGAATTTCTCCATCAGATCGTTGAGGCTGTCTACGCGTAGTACATGGTTACATCTACACAATTCGAGGTATTATTAGGTGTGTGGAGTGTAGATCCCCAGGTCAGTTAGCTCGAATATCGAGTTACGGCTGGAGATTACATTCGGGGAGTGATGAGATATGTTTATGATATTTTTGTGTCCTTGTCTTTTTGCATGAGTATTAAACTCCTTTGAGGAGGGTTTTCAAGGCAAAGTTGCTAACCACAAGATTTTCATTGTGCGTGTTTCCGTCGAGTTTTATTTTATAAATGGATTTTCCGGTAAGTTTGTTTTGTGTTATCTTTATAGATTACTTGTTCTAAAAGGAATTTTATATTATGCATGCATTGTTTTACTCATGGAGGGGTGATAGGAGCATATTTATGCGACGTTTTATATTACTTTCTTATGCTTTTCTTAGCATGTTTCCTATGTTTTCTTAACTTAGCTTGTTTTCGTGTTTTGTAAGATTTTTGGAAGCAAAGTTACAAAAGGAGTTAATGAGTGTTGTTTGGGAAATCTAAAGAGGAAACTTTGAAACAGACTTCAGCAGATGTGTCAACTTCTCGAAATTAAATGCACCTGCATGGGAAGAACTAGCATATGGGCCATATATCGTTGGAAAGATCTCGAAGTCTAGTTTCTAAGGGAATTTACGGTTCGTGAATTGGAATTGTTTGGAAGGAGTTATGGCCATTTTAGTACAGCAAGGTCAGGCTGCGCGGGAATTCAGTATTCCTTCTATTTCAAGTTTTCTAATCCTTATCAGGCTTGGACGACTAGAAGCCCAGTTTGTTAGGGGTATGGGAGCAGCCGTTTTAATCATAGAAAAGAAGAAAATAAAAAAAAAAGCAGCCACGGAAGGAAGGACTTGGCAAGCAAACAAGCACACAAGAATAAAGAAACGCTTGCTCTCGCTCACAAAAAAAAAAACGTCTCTCTCCCTCATTCAGTGAATTAACATAAATTCTTGGCAGCCAAGGGGCAAAGGGGCATACAATATAGAAGCAAAGAGTCTCCCCCTCACTCACTTTGAAACAACTATTTTTCTCCCTAAAACCTGCAGAAACGTTGGGAGCTCTCGGAGACACAAGGTAGCAATTTCTCTTTCTTTTTCCCTCACTTGGCGGTGACTCAGCCACACCATCCCATTCTGCTCCATCCTTCAAGGTTCCAAGGTCTAAAAGGCTTAGGAAGCAAGGAGGAACGTCAAGGCGTCATCCAATCACTCTTCCTGACCAACACAACATCAAAGAGCTATCTTCTTCCTCTTTTTATTATATGTTTTGTATGTTCTTGCTGTCCATTTAAATTATGGGTAACTAAGTACTTTAGTTAGGGCTCGATTGAAGCCCTAATCATGTTTCTTTAAGGATTTCAATATGCCTTTGCTGTAAACTATTTTCGTGATGCTTAATTGATTAATATCAGATTATATTTTATTCTTTACATACGTTATGTTATGCTTGATCACCATATGCATGTTGTCTATTGAGTTTGTTAAATAGGTAAATTTAGCTGACCGAATCTTGTGCCTGTGAGAGTAACAAAAGAACTAGTTATAAGTTCTTGAAATTAATCATCATGACTAACTAGAAAATATACCATGTTCCAGGAGTTGTGTGTTTGTCGATTTCCATTGTGTTATGCGTTCTTAAAGTGCAACATAGTAGATATCATGCTAAACACTTTAAGAATGAAAAGAGTTAGCGTAGATACCCATACCTAACTTGTTGCTTAGGGAAATCAATAATTTAAAGAGTAGATATCATGCTTTTAGGTTGACAAACATGAGCATCTAAAATTTATTTTGTAGCAGTGTGCATGTCGTTTGCTTAAGGAAGAAGATTAGCGGTGAACATCGAATCCTTAACTAGTTTTCTCATTGTTTTAACCTCGATCAAATTCTATTTTTAATCAAACGCTGTTTTTAATATTTTATTTCGAAATATTCAGTTTTCAAAATCATGTTTAAAATCATCATTTTGAACACTGAGTGCCTTTATGTATTGGACATAAACTTTGATTAGAAATCTTTTTTTTTAGGGTTTTCTTTCACTTCTGCATTCTTAGTTTGTGCCATTTAGTTAGTAGTTCTAGGAAATCAATATTAAACACATAATAATGGAATCCTCGTGGGAATGATCTCGTATTTGCTTTCTATACTATTTTTCTGATCTTGTGCATTTGCGAGTTAAAACGTGCATATAGTTGCGTAATTTTTAGGTTGCTATTTGTTCAAAAAGTTTTTGGCGCCGTTGCCGGGGATTGTATAATTAGTTTGTGCTGAAATTGAGTTTTGGATTTCTTTTACAGGTTGAATTTTTTTTATGCAAGTTCGTCGATCCCAAAATCCAGCGGTCGATGTCTACAATCCTGAGATTGAACTAACTCTTAGACGTCTTCGAAAACAAGCAGTGAGGGCAAAATTTATCACACAAAGAGAAGATTTTGAAGAAGGAGAAAGATCAGAATTAGTGAACGAAATGGGGGATGAACAGGTTCGAAGGCCAATGAAGGACTTCTTTGTCCCTCAAAATCTTAATCAACCATCATGCATTGCCTACCAACCAACTGTGCAAGGCATCTTCAATTTATCACCTCAATTGCTTAACATGGTGCCACACTACAGAGGCACACCTTTTGAGGATCCATACTTGCACATTAGGGATTTCTTCTATCTCTGCAAGACTCAGAACATCCAAGGCTCAACTCCAGAAGGAATCAGGTTAATTCTCTTTCCATTCTCCTTAAAAGATAATGCTAAGTTGTGGTTGAATTCTCTGGCTGCAGGTTCCATTACTACTTGGGAACAATCGGCTACTAAATTTTTGAAGAAGTTTTTCCCAGCCCAAAAGACAAGATAACTTAAAAGGGATATTCAATCCTTCCAACATGGATGGAGATCTTTTCTTTTATGCATGGGAGCATTTCCAGGAGTTGCTTCTCAAGTGTCCACACCACAATCTATCTCAAGACTATTAGGTACAAGCTTTTTATGAAGGTTTAAAAAAGTCTTGTTGATTCAGCTTGTGGAGGTGTGCTTATGGAAAAGAGCAGTGATGAAGCCCTTGAGCTATTTGAGACCCTAAGTGAAAATTCTCAGCAATTCTCATCGAGAGGGAGACAAGGAGTAAAAAGTAAAGGTGTTTATGAAGTTAGCACAAATGGTGGAGTCCATAGTCAAATGGCAACAATGGAGAAGAAGTTAGATATGCTGGTGAAAGCAATGTCAACTCAGAACATCTCTCAAGTTCATTAAGTTACTAAAGTCAAGGTATGCGCTATATGTTCTCATTTTAATCATACTACTCAAACTTGTCCTATGTCTTGTTTTACAGATCATGAGCAAGCTAATTATGTGGGGCAAAACAACTATCATCCCAAGAACAACCCATATTCGAACACTTATAATCCAGGATGGAAAGACCACCCAAATTTCTCTTGGAGCGACAGTCAGAATGTCACAAGGGAAGCAGAAGAACTTCTAGCAGGGAAGTAATTATCATGCTTCATCATAGGTGGCACACCAAATACTGACTAGAAGAAGAATAATCTTGAAGGTGCCATACTCCAGTTCTTGACTGCACAACAACAGACAAATGCTCTAACTAGTCAGGAAATTCAGAAACTAGAAGCAACAACTAGCCATGCTATTCAGAGATTGGAGGCACAAGTAGGGAAAATGGCAAAGGAGTTAAGTGAGAGGAAGAAAGGAGAGTTTCCATCCCAAACCATACCTAATCCGGGAGGCCAGGAGCAGCTCAAGGCTGTGACAATCCTTAGAAGTGGCAAGGTAGTTGACAACAAGGTGATGACAGATGAGAAAGAACTAGAAAATGTTGAACCACCTCCAGCCACAAAGGTAAGTGAGAAGGAGAAGGTGATATTGCCACCCATCCCTCAAAGGTTAGTTAAGCAAAAGAAAGAAAAACATGTTCTTGATAAAAACATCTTCTTGATATTTTTGAAACTTTGAGAAAAGTAGAAATGAACATTCCTTTACTTGATGCAATTAAACAGATTCCATCTTATGCTAAGTTTTTAAAGGATTGTTATACACACAAAAGATAGTTTCAGGAACATGAGAAAGCTGCATTGACTGAGGAGGTAAGTGCGGTTTTATTGAGAAAGCTACCACCTAAACTAAAAGATCTAGGTAGTTTTACTATTCCTTGCAGGGTTGGTGAGCGTCTGTTTGAATGTGCTTTGCTTGATTTAGGAGCAAGCATTAACTTATTTCCTTATACCGTTTATGAGGAGTTGAGGTTGGGGGAGCTCAAACCAACCTCAATTATATTGCAATTGGCAGATAGAAGCATCAGAAGACCTAGAGGTATATTAGAGGATGTTTTGGTTCAGGTAAATGAATTTATTTTGCATGTTGATTTTGTTGTTATGGATATGGAAGATTCCCCTATGCCATCTTCATTACCAATTATTCTTGGTAGTCCCTTTATGGTAACTGCTGATACAAAGATAAGTGTGAAAAAGGGTACTATATGCATGAAAGTTAATGGTAAGAAGATAGAATTCATGTTGTCTAACACTATCAAATTGCCACATGATAACCATGATTGTTTCAAGATTGATGTGGTAGGAAGTGTTGTTCAGCAAGTGTTTCAGGTACATAGCATTGACCCTTTGGAGGCATGCATAGCCCACAACCTCACAAGGCTGAATTATGAACGTGGATGTGATGTTACAGAGATAGACCTCCATGAAGTTGTGCATTCTCTTGAGGTTTCTAAGCCTTATCCAAGTAAGTATGTACCTCCCTTTGAAACTTTGGTGTCTACTAATACTGCTCTTGTCCCTTCAATTGCTAGGGCTCTAGATCTAGAATTGAAGCAACTACCTGAACAATTGAAGTATGCTTACTGGGGAGAGAACCAAACATTATTAGTGATAGTCGCTACAAACTTGAGTTTGATGGAGCAAGAGAAGTTGTTGAGAGTTCTTAGGGAGCACAAGACTGCATTAGGGTGGACCATTGCTGACATCAAAGGCATAAGTCCATCCAAGTGCATGCACATAATCCTCCTTGAAGATAATGCAAAGCCTAACAGGGATGCTCAGAGACGGCTTAACCCACACATGAAGGAAGTAGTGAGAGTAGAGGTTCTTAAGCTCTTGGATGTTGGCATCATCTACCCCATCTCAGATAGCAAATGGGTGAGTCCAGTTCATGTTGTTCCTAAGAAGAGTGGAATCACAATGATGAAGAATGAAGAGAATGAGCTTGTTCCTACCAGGCTCACCACAGGTTGGAGAGTCTGCATTGATTACAGAAAGCTCAACAATGAAACCAAGAAAGATCATTTTCCTCTTCCCTTTATTGATCAGATGTTAGAAAGGTTAGCAGGTAATAATCATTATTGTTTTCTAGATGGTTATAGTGGTTATAATCAGATTTCTATAGCACTAGAGGACCAGGGGAAGACCACGTTCACATGCCCCTTTGGCACATTTGCATACAGAAAGATGCCATTCGGTTTGTGTAATGCACCTGCCATATTCCAGAGGTGCATAATGAGCGTATTTACAGACATGGTGGAGAGATTTATAGAGGTATTTATGGATGATTTCAGTGTATTTGGTTCTAACTTCGATGATTGTCTTAACCATTTGCAGCTTGTTTTGAAGAGATGTGAGGAATGCAACCTAGTGCTGAATTGGGAGAAGTGCGATTTCATGGTACAACAAGGTCTTGTTTTAGGTCATGTAATATCTAGCAAGGGCATTGAGGTGGACAAGCCAAAGATTGACATCATATCAAAATTACCTCCTCCTACATCTGTGAAGGGTGTGAGAAGTTTTCTAGGGCATGCAGGGTTTTACAGAAGATTCATAAAAGATTTCTCTAAAATTTCTAGACCTCTTTGTGCGTTATTGTCTAAAGATGTTGAGTTTGTGTGGATAGAAAAATGCATGAATGCCTTTAACACATTGAAAGAGCTACTCACATCTGCACCCATTATGATGGCACCTGATTGGAACCTCCCATTCGAGCTCATGTGTGACGCCAGTGATTATGCTCTGGGAGCTGTTCTTGGACAGAGAGTTAACAATGTACCTCATGCTATTTATTATGCTTCTAGAACTTTGAATGATGCTCAGTTTAATTATTCTACTATTGAAAAAGAATTGTTAGCTGTACCCATAACATGCTTAATTGAATGAAGCTCAAAACAACCCTTTTGTGAGCTTTTGAGCCTTTATCCTTTGTTTGAGAGAGTTGTATTTGTTTAATCTAACACTTTCTTGTCAATCAAGTTGTTGTATGATCTTATCTTTCTTTGCTTGGTTGCTACTTGAATTGCTTATCATCATTGGAACTAAATGCTAGAACTGGTACTAATTTCTTTTCGAGGCATTGAATTGATTTGCATGACATACTTGAGATGATTAAGGCACCTAGATTACCACCACTGCCAAATGGCCTTTGACCCATGATATACTTTCCTCTAGGTAAACCCGTGTTGAGCCTTTGTTTAAGCCTTTTTGTTTCATAACTCTCATTTTCCTCACCTAGCCTAAACACTTTCATCCTTACCCTTTTTCTTAAAGATTAGTGAAGCATAATTTGTAGAGACTTAATTGTGAATCAAGGGGTGTTAAAAGAGCAAGTTTGGGGGAATGTTTAAAAAAAAAAAAGATTAAAAAAAATAATAAATAAATAAAAAGAAAAAAAATTGGCATTGTGTTTGAACTGTTAATTATGCCCTGACCGTACATGTATTGATTGTTGAAGTATGGTTCATAATGTTCAAATCAGTCATTAAGTGTATGTACTTGCTCGGTACTTATATGATTTTTAAGCCTTGATAGTTATACAAATTCTTATGTCTCTAACATCATTGCATGCTTCTACTATTTCTTTAAGAACCTTGTGTTATCTATATCCATTCTTTCTTTAACCCCTTACCCTTTGGCCTCATTACAATCCTAATAAAGACCTTCTGATCTTGTTTGTTGTGTTTATATCAATATGTGGATATTTGAATGAAGTATGAGCATATGGTATCACTTGTTCTTGCATTTAAGTAGTAGCACTCCTTTCATGAGTCATATTCATAAGAAAAATTCTGAAAGTGCCTTTCTTTCTTGTTATATCATATGTGAGCAATTTGTTTCCAAATTACATCAATCCTCTCACATATAGCTAATATAAGAAGAGTGACTTAACTAAAAAATATGAGGTAAAATCAGAGCTTATTCGGTGTGAATTTTTAGTCAGTTCTTTGCAGCATGTATCTCTCTTTTTACTTTTGCTTTGATTGATTTAATTGTGAGTATGTGTATGATTTCTATGAAGGTGTATTAACTCTCAAATCATGTGGATCAATTCTTATGCTTATGATGAATCTTAATATGTCATGATCCATTGAAAATCTCTTAAACAAATGTTGGAAAGTTTACGTTGAATCATTGAGTCTTTGTTTTTCTTTCATTCTTTATTTCAGTTTTGCTCGAAGACTAGCAAAAGCTTAAGTGTGGGAGAATTTGATATGAACATATTTATGTGACGTTTTATCTTGTTTTATTATGTTTTTCTTTGCATGTTTCTTATGTTTTCTTAATACTTAGCTTGTTTTCGTGTTTTTTAGGATTTTTGGAAGCAAAGTTACAGAATGAGTTAATGAGTGCTGTTTTGGAAATCTAAGGAGGAAACTTTGAAACAGACTTCAGCAGATGTGTCAACTTCTTGAAATTAACTGCACCTACTCGGGAAGAACTAGCTGATGGGCCATATATCGTTGGGAAGATACGGAAGTCTAGTTTCTAGAGAATTTTACATTTTGTGAATTGGAGTTTTCTAGAATGCGTTATGGCCGTTTTAGTACAGCAAGGTCAGGCTGAGCTGTAATTCAGCATTCCTTCTATTTCAAGTTTTCTAATCTTTATCGGGCTAGGACGACTAGAGGCCTAGTTTATTAGGGTTACAGAAGGAAACGTTTTAATCAGAAAAAGGAAGATAAAAAAATAATAAAGGGAGAGGAGCAGCCACAGCGTGAGGATTGATTGAGCAGCGAATGCAAACAGTAACGTCTATCTCCCTCATTAAGAAAATTAACACCCACATCAATTCTGGACAGCAAAGCGGCAGAGACATACATGGGACAAGAGGAAAACACACAGGGAAGACAAAAAGGCAGCCAGCAAAGATTCATTCTCCCACACAAAAAGGCAGAAACGTCTCTCTCTATCTCACTTGGGAAGAAACAACTATTTTTCTCCCTAAAAAAAACTGGAGAAACGTTGGGAGCCCTCAACTCGGTAGCAGGGACTTCTTTCTGCCTCACCTCAATTTGCAACAATGCCCACACCTTGAACTTGGCAGCAGCGTCTCTCTCTCTCCTTCAATTCTGCACAGTAGTGACTCCCTCTACCTCACACAATTGGGCAACAACAGCGTTGCCCTCAGCCTCAATCCCAACAGCCACACCAAGAGCTATCTTCTTCCTCTTTTTATTTTCTGTTTTGTATGTTCTTGCTGTCTATTTAAATTATGGGTAACTAAGTACTTTAGTTAGGGGTCGATTGAAGGCCTAATCATGTTTCTTTAAGGATTTCGATATGCCTTTGCTGTATACTACTTTTGTGATGCTTAATTGATTAATTTCAGATTATATTTTACTCTTTACATACGTTATGTTATGCTTGATTACCATATGCATGCTGTGTATTGAGTTTGTTACATAGGTAAATTTAAATGACTGAATCTTGTGCCTTTGAGAATAACAATAGAACTAGTTATAAGTTCTTGAAATTAATCATCATGACTAACTAGAATAGATACCATGTTCTAGGAGTTGTGTGTTTGTCAATTTACATTGTGTTATGCGTTCTTAAAGTGCAACTTAGTAGATACCATGCTAAACACTTTAAGAATGAAAAGAGTTAGCGTAGATACCCATACCTAACTTGTTGCTTAGGGAAATCAATAATTTAAAGAGTAGATATCATGCCTTTAGGTTGACAAACATGAGCATCTAAAATCTGTTTTGCAGCATTGTGCATGTCGTTTGCTTAAGGAAGAAGATTAGCGGTGAACATCAAATCCCTAACTGGTTTGTTCATTGTTTTAACCTCAATCCAATTCTATTTTTAATCAAACACTGTTTTTAATATTCTGGTTCGAAATTTTCGGTTTTCAAAATCATCTTAAAATCATCCTTTTGAACACCGAGTGCCTTCGTGTATTGCATATTAACTTTGATTAGAAATCTTAGGGTATTGAAATAAGTTTTTTTTAGGGTTTTCTTTCTCTTTTGCATTCTTAGTTTGTGCCATTTAGTTAGTAGTTCTAGGAAATCAATTTTAAACACATATTAATCCAGTCCTCGTGGGAATGATCTCCTATTTGCTTTCTATACTATTTGTCTTATCTCGTGCACTTGCGAGTTAAAACGTGCATATAGTTGCATAATTTTTAGGTTTCTATTTGTACAACAGTTGCAACCTTGGCGCATCATCTTCCATATCATCTGATGCGGGAGGAAAAGCATCAGTTAATAACTCAACGACTTGATCATTATCACATCGCCGATCCAAACCACTTTCGTCCCGACGGGTCCCTGGAACCGAAGATGTCGATGCGGAAAATATTTCTTCACCATGATAGATCCAATTTGTGTAGTTGTGTACGATCTCATTCCATTCCATATGAGTTTGGACCTCATTCAACGGCATCCAACTTTCGTTATTACATTTACGGCACAGACACCTGATACGTCTTGTATCACTGCAATGACTACGTGCAAAGGCAATGAAGTTGTCGATCCCATCCATATACTGATCAGAAGATCTATTAAACATTTGCATCCACCCTCTGTCCATTGTTGTTAGGACCCATCCCCAATTTCCCCTTGAAACCCGAGAAGGACCCTGATCCCGCCTGACAACCTAAGGAAAGGTTCCCAAAATACCTTTCAATCCTTACAAATATAACATGACCAACTTCACCTGTTAGACAAGGGATTCAAAGCACTCAATATTTCCAACAAATAATGACCATCAAATTAAAATATAATATCAGAGCGTCTAGGTAGGATAAATAGTACAATTTAGATATCCTACTAGAAGTTTAAATACACTGTGCATCTGAAATACTAATGTCTCCGCCTCGTAAGAAGTGCTCGCGTCAACTCAATAGCCTGGAGGGGATTTAAACACAAAAGTTGTGAGTGGACAAAAATAATCATTTAAAAATCATTTTCTGAGGAAATCTTACCTTTTTCCCCCTCCACGAATAAAACCATTCATGCATCAAATAAAACAGTTCATGATATAAAAACATCATCTGCAAATCACAGGAATTCCATTTCTCTTTAAAACCACTTGGTTGGACCCACACTAAATCAGAATTCAAATCCAAGTGTGCCCTATTAAAATGAACTTTAAGTGTTTCAGGATTAAGTTGAGAAGGTGCATTGATTTTCAAAAATGGGTTCTTGTATGTGGGCATGGCCTAAGACACGGTTGGCAGCATATTGGGAGGCACAGGCTGGTCCTTGGGTTCTGATGTGGATGTGTCTTGAAGCTTGGCCACATCAATGCGCATCTCAGATGCGCGCTGGGAAGGTTCTTGTGCAGCGGCTAAGAACTTGCCCTGCAGTGAATCAGTTGGCGCATCTTCGTGCGTGGAAGGCGTGCCCTAGACATGTCCAGGTTCTGTGGCGCTGGGCTATGGTTGCGGCAGGGCATTTGGCAAGTCCTGGGACTCAACAGGAACCTGGGTTTGCGGCAGGGCAGTAGGCAGAACGTGGTCATGGTTGTGGGACACGGCTTGGGGCAATGCGTTGCTGCTGGTCAGCACATAGAGCAGGGGCATGGGTTTGACCTAGATGTCCTTGTCACCATCATCCGTCCTATTCACTTCCTCCCAGTTTGTTTTCATTTCGCTTCCCAATCTGTGAGTGCAAGGCAAAGAGGTATAATTAGACATTAAATCAGAATCAGAAACATTATAAAAGGGAGAGTATACTGGAGGGTATGAATTGGGAGCGTCCCACTGCTCAATCTAAGAAGAATCGGGAAACACTGTCATGGCATGGCCTTGGGTGGAATTCATCGCATCCATGGAAAACACTTGTCGAAGTGTTAGCTTGTTGGTGTCCTTATTATGCTCTTCATCTGTGTGATGGTTCTGATTACAAGCCTCAATGCTTTGTATCCTGGTCCACAACAAAGGTTGGGTGGACTTCGCGGACTCCATGTCAAGCAGTTGTCGAAGTGTTGGCTCGATGATAGCTTCATCATGATCACCATTCACGGCCTCACTTGGTGGGGAATGTGCCCTTTCTTTGATTTGTCGCATGTCGAACTCAAACTCCGTCTTGCTCTTTTCCAATCCCTCCTCCATGAGCTAGTTTTCCTCTCGCATTTCTTTAGAAGCGGCTGCCATGTATTTAGTACAAGCCTCCATGAATTGTCTCAAGGCCCTCCACGAAGGTTCGAGGTCAGGAGTTGGTTCTAGTGAGGAACTATTTGAGGGGAGTTCCATGCGAAATTAGGCTCCTGGCACCATCCTGGGTTGTATGTTTATGGGTGTTCTTAATAATGGAATTCCGGCTGATTGCTCCACCCTGGGTTATATAGTTAAGGGTTTTCGTGATTGCTCCACCCTTGATTGAATGAAGAAGGGTATGGATTGTTCCAAGCTCCCGTCTCCATGTATGGATAAGTCCATGGTCCCATATCCAAGTATTAGTTGTTCATGTGTACATGAGAAAGATGACAAGCTAAGTTAGTAAACAATCTAAATGAAATCTAAATAGTTACTATACAAAATTGAGTTAACTAAATCTGAATTAATGGGCACCGTTGAGGGACAAGTCCCCGGTAACGGCGCCAAAAACTTGATAGAAGAAATACTGAGTGCAACAATTATAAACTTTATTTCTACGAAGTATAACTTTGCAAGTGTACAAAATCGACGGAGATAGTATAATGACAAGCAAAGGTCGATCCCTCGAGGACTTGTTAACCGATTAACCCAATTAAGTTCAGATTTTTTAACTTACAGAAAAACACACACACACACACATGCCAAGAAGGGGTTTATGATTGAGAATTGAAACTTAAAAACAAGTAAATCAAAGTTTAGAAAATAACAATGCAAGAATGAAGGGTTGATTGTTTGTTAACTAAGGCGAATTAAGGCTTACTATCCACTCTAACCAATTATAGCTCTTAACCAGATTATCTTGACCTAATAACTATGCAATTCTGAATTAGGTGCCCATGCCTAGGTCCTGACGTTGTTACACTAAACATATATCATTCTCTCTTATTTAGTATGTCCTAAACAGGGCATATGCCTAGAACGTCTATCACCTACCAGTTAAGATGACGCATGAAGTACTAAGAGAATTTAATGACACCACACTAGCCTAGAAAAGTGAGATGCATTCCTAGGTTGTCATGAATTCCGACTACAAGATTGTTTCTTAACCTCAACCTCTTGATGCTAATGAACCACAGGATGATATGGCGGTCACTCAAGCAATTCCATCAATAATTTATGCAAACAAGGTAGCAAGTCTCATAAACATAAAAGAATGGTAGTTAAAGCAGTAATCAAAGTTATTCAGCATGCATAGCAATCAAAATCAAGAACAAAAATCTACTTAACAAGCTAACATGGTTAAGGCTTCAAGAAGCCCTAATTCTAAATGGAACTGCTCACTCATAACGGAAATTGAAACATAAATAATTGAATTCATAACTAAATTGCAATAATAAAAATAAGGTTACATAAGAGATTGTTGAAGAACAAGCACAGCAGAGCCACGACAAAGCCTTCCTCTCCAAGCTCCATGCCCAAAAAGTGCAGAAAATATATATCTCATCTAAAAATATGGTCCCCTATAACACTGAACAAAGGCTCCCTTTTATAGACAAAGGGAAAACCTTGTCCTACAAGGATTGGAATTAACAACCTTAGCCTAGAGTGTTCTAGAATAGTTATTGTACTTCTAATTAATTACAAATTCCCTAAAATCTATTAGAACCAATCAGAACATGGTTGGGAGTGTGAATGCAAGCTGGCAAGTGGGAACACAAGCTGGCCGCAAGCAGCCTGCGGTCTTCCCGCGGTCAGACGCTGGAACTTAGAACTTGGCCCTTGGAATGTCTTAGTCGTAGGGGTATGGGACTGCGCTTTTGAGGCACACCATGAGCATAGTAGAAGCGCATATTCGTTCAAGCTAGGCGCAGAGGAGGAACTTTGATCCACCGCTGGCGCAATAGGAACCAGGGTTTAGGCGCAGAGGCTGAGCTCGGATGGTCGGATGGGAAATTCTTGGGACATGTACCCGACATGTCCTGGCACGACCTTGGCACTTCTAGGACATGAACTTGATGTCATCAGACACAGGTTTGGGACTCGGATGGCATGATCTAAGGTACTTGGTCTAGGACTCAAAAAAGGCGCACTGGCGCACTCAGGACCCAGTTTAGGACCTGATATTTAAATTAGGACATGTCCTTCATCTGAACTCCAATTTGAGTTATTCTTTTTGTTTTCTTCTCAAAATTTACCTATATTTCCAAATCTGCACAAGTCTCACAAGATTGATCATTTTCTACTATTTATGGCACGAAATCATTCAAAAGACATGTAAGAGAGGCATATAAAGATTTCAAAATGATGCATAAATAATGACTGATCAACTCACACCTGGCCTTGATGGAGTTTGCATACAACAACAGCTATCAGTCTAGTGTTGGGATGTCTCCTTTTGAGGCACTGTATGGGAGACATTGCAGGACACCGATATGCTGGAATGAGGTAGGTGAGAGAAGACTGTTGACACCAGAGATAGCTGAAATGACAGAGAAAAAGACTAGAATCAATAGGGAAAGATTGAAGGCCTCTCAGGACTGCCAGAAAGGCTATGCAGAAGGATGGATCAGAGATCTTGAGTTTAAGGTCATTGGGTTTTCTTGAAATTATTCCCATTGAAAGGAGTTGTACGTTTTGGTAGACGAGGAAAGCTGAGACCTCGCTATATTGGGCCTTATGAGATCATTGAAAAGATAGGGTCAGTGGCTTACTGACTTGCTTTACCTAGAGAACTTTCAAAGGTTCACGATGTATTCTTGTATCCATGGTCCGGAAGTATCTATTTGATGAATCTCATATATTAGAGGAGCAACCAATTTAGTTGAGAGATGATTTGAGTTTTGAGCACCAACCAGTGCAAATTCTAGATTGAAAGGAAAAAAAAGTATTGCGCAGAAAAACTATTCCTATGGTTAAAGTTCTGTGGAGGAATCATAACGTGGAGGAAGCCACGTGGGATCCCGAGGCACTGATGCGGGCACATCATCCACATTTGTTCCAGTGACAGGTATGAATTTCGAGGATAAAATTTCTTTAAAGGGGGTGAGTTGTAACAATCCGTTAATTTAATTGATGAATTTTGTGAAATAATTTAGGAAATAACGAATTTACCCTTGGTTTTATAAGGGCTCAGAAGTCACTTTTTGATTAGAGACACATTAGGATGTTTTTCTTGGACCGTTGCGAAGGTCTCGAACTCACGAGTTCGTAGACAGGCGGCACGCGTAAACGGAGTTCGTATGAGAGAGTTGTGCGTGTTTCTGTGGGTTCCGTCGAGTTTTATTTTATAAATGGATTTTCCAATAAGTTTTTTTTTTTTTTTTGTGTTATCTTTATAGATTACTTGTTTTAAATGGAATTTTATCTTATGCATGCATTGTTTTACTCATGGAGAGGGGAATGTATGTTTTCCTCATAAATTATATTTTAAACGATTATTTTGTCCACTCACACTTTTCCGTGTTTTATATCCTCTCCAGGGCGTTGAGTTGAAGAGGGCACATCTAGAGGCGGATGCACTAAATTCTAGATGCGCCTTTACCTAAGACTGTCGAGTAGAACTTATAAATGTTATGTATTTACCTTTCCAACCTAGTTGGTCTGATAAACCTTTTGGACTTATTATAAATTATGATTACGTCGATGCTTATTTAGTGTTGTTGAGAATTGGACTGTTGAGATTGGAGATTGGTATTTAATCCTTTGTCTGACAGGTGGAAGATGGTTTAACCTTTTATAGGGGAGGTTCTGCCGGATTTTTGGCTGAATTCTCGTAACTAATTGCAAGGGCTTAAGGGTATTCTAGGAAATTTATTAAGTCATCAGGAGTTGTCAGGCGGGAGCAGGACTTTTCACGGGTTTCGAGGGGATTAGAGACACAGTTGTAGGTACCCACCGTTAGCAATCTGTTAAACAAATATGTTAAATGCCTAAGTGGCACTTGTGGGTTCCTTTTATTATGCTGACATGGACTCCATGTAGGTAAAAATAATAAAATTGAATATTTTAAAAAAATTAATATAATCTTAAAATAAATAAATTAAAAAACTAAACAAACTAAAATCTTCATCTTTATCACTGGCAACCCCAGCAAAATCCAACTACGCCAAACCTAGCAAAATTCAATTCATCACAAACATAATCTAACTACAATTCTATTCTATCACCAAATATTTGTCATGACATCAAGATAAGAAACGAAAAAATCTAATTCCAATTTTTGGAGATTTCATCACAATCTCACTCAAATCACCTCGGTAAAAAAACTAGCAATAATAATCATGATTCATTAAACTGTATGTATTGGTCCTACAACTGATATGAATGAATTAGAAACCCAGAGGCAAAAATTCACAACCCCACATCCAACATCTTGGTCTCCACCGCCGAGGGCGATCAAAAGCTGCTTTTTCTGTCGCGAGCGCTTTCTCATCGATCAGATCTTCCACAGTCCCTCGGCGTCGCATCCTACAAACGAAATTATATAGAAACAAACAGAATGAAGTAGAGATAAGAGAACATATAAAAGCAGCAAACAATAACCCTATATCTAATTTTCCAGCTAAAAAACAAATTTGTGGGGATTCCAATATTGAATGAAGAAATCAAAGATGAACGGACAAAAATCTTATTTGAAATCGAGCCAATACCCTCCTCGGCTTGGAGATTTGCAGTAGCGATGAGATGAAATCGTGGCTTAAGAAATCGTGGCTTGGAGATTTCCAGAGATTTTTTTTATGAGTTTGCAGATCTATGAACATGGAATTGATGATCGATGAACGACATGTGCAAGTGAAATTTTATTTACAATTGAATCTTTGGTGGAGAAACAGAACAACCTTGAAATGCTGGAGGCGCATAAATTACTTCCACACGCAGATCCCAGATCTGTAAACATCCCAATTCCAAACCCAGACCACAAAATTTGTCATTGATAAAACAAAAACAAAACCAAAGCAAAACAGAGGTTGCGGCAGAGCTCATCAAAGGTCAATTTGGACCCATAGCATTCTAAGAAAATGGTGACATCACGAGAGAAGAGGTCAAGGATGATAGCCTTACGCTGTGAAGGATTGGTAGTAGGATTGTAACGACCAGCCCCGCACGGTAACCCCGACCTTGACGGCATCGTTATGGCCGCCGGGAATCCTCTCAAAGCGAAGCCCCTGGTGGCAGCCTTAAGCACACATACCAGCCCAAAGGTATTGTTAGCGAGGTCCCCATCCAAATCCCCTAGCTGCAGCCTTTGAGGATTGAACCCTGGACAAAGCCTTTTCATTCCACTTAAGGTGGACACCTTTCACCAATTGAGCTGCACCTTGAGTGGAATAAAAAGGCTTGGTCCAAGGTTCAATCCTCAAAGGCTGCAGCTAGGGGATTTGGATGGGGACCTCGCTAACAATACCTTTGGGCTGGTGTGTGTGCTTAAGGCTGCCACCAGGGGCTTCGCTTTGGGAGGATTCCCAGCGGTCATGACGATGTCGTCAAGGCCGGGGTTGCCGTACGGGGCGGGTCGTTACAAAAAAGCGCTTTATGTTACTGGGTTCACCGCTAACCACGGATCCTAACCCCAATCATCCAAGGTATTGTTATGCTTGCCATATTCGCTCCCACTCGCATGCAACCTTATCGGGAGTCGAACCCTCGACCAAGCCTTTTGCTCCCCTTAAGGAGGACACCTTTCACCAATTGAGCTACTGCTCAATTGGTGAAAGGTGTCCACCTTGAGTGGAATAAAAAGCCTTGGTCCATGGTTCGATCCTCAAAGGCTGCAAACTGGGGGATTTCGAATGGGGCCTTGGTAACAATACCTTTGGGCTGGTGTATGTGCTTAAGGCTGCCACCAGAAGCTTCGCTTTGGGAGGATTTCTGGCGGCCATAACGACGCCGTCAAGGTTGGGGTTGCCGTGCGGGGTAGGTCGTTACATGGATTGGGTGTTCATCGTGGGTAATTCGCTCGGTTAGGGAGTTAATTGGGGGTGGCTGGGTTTGGCTGGGTTTTATGCAGGGATGAAGAGAAAGATAGAAGGGGTGTGGAGGCGTTCATCGTTGGGGGGTGGGGGGCTGGTTCGTGAAAAGGGCGATCGATGAACGAACTGGGGATGGGCATTCGAGATTGGATTTTTTTTTTCTTTTATGTTCTTTTAATTTTTTGTTTTGTTTTTTATTTTATTGATGATTATATTAATTTTTTTTAAATATTCAATTTTATTATTTTTATCTACATGGAGTTCATGTCAGCATAAAAAAGGGACCCACAAGTGCCACTTAACAGATTTTTGTAACATAATGCTAACAGTGGGTACCTAAATGTTGTGTTTTGATAGTTTGGGTACCTAGATGAAAATTTTCATAGTTGGGGCATGAACTTGAATTTACCCCTATAGTTTGGGGTACTTTTATGTAGTTTATCCTAAAAATTATCCACATCATTATTAGAAATTTTTTTTTTTTAATCTCTGAAACCTTACTTCTCTTCTTCGCTCTTTCTTCTTCTCTCCTTCATCCTCAGACTCTTCGCTCCTTCTTCTTCTCTACTCAATCCTCAGCCGTTTCAATTTTAGAGAGATAAAAATGACACTTTTGATTGTTTAGAAAGGTAACAAGGGTATGGGTTAAAGACAGGGTTGATATATCCCAATTATAGAGTTTTAGATGATCGAAACTGAACTATATATATATGTCCAAGATGATTGAAACTGCACTATATATATGTCCAAGATGATTGAAACTGCACTATATATGTCCAAGATGACCGAAATTTCACTATACATATGTCTAAGATGACTGAAACTGCACTATATATATATATATATATATATATATATGTCCAAGATAAAACTGCACTATATGTCTAAGATGAGACTACACTATATATCCAAGATGACCGAAACTACACTATATGTCAAAGATGACCGAAATTGCACTATACATATGTCTAAGATGACCGAAATTGAACTATATATGTCTAAGATGAAACTGCACTATATGTCCAAGATTAGACTACACTATATATTCAAGATGACTGAAACTACACTATATGTCCAAGATGACCGAAATTGCACTATACATATGTCTAAGATGACCGAAACTGCACTATATATATGTCCAAGATGAAACTGCACTATAGGTCTAAGATGATACTACACTATATATCCAAGATGACCGAAACTACACTATATATCCAAGATGACCGAAACTACACTATATATCCAACATGACCGAAATTGTACTATACATATGTCTAAGATGACCGAAATTGCACTATATAGATGTCCAAGATGAAACTGCACTATATGTCCAAGATGAGACTACAATATATATCCAAGATGACCGAAACTACACTATATGTCCAAGATGACCGAAACTACACTATATATATGTCCAAGATGACCGAAACTGCAATATATATATATATATATATATATATATATATATATATATATATGTTTAAAATGAGTGAAACAGAACTATATGTCCAAGATGACCGAAACTGGACTACATATCCAAGATGACCGAAATTGCACTATATGTCAAAACTGGCCAAAACTATACTATATGAACGTAACCTAATAAAAAAAATGCATAATTTTTATTAAAAAAAAATAAAAACAAAAAGTGAGGCATAGAAGCAGCATAATAAAATATTAAAATAAATAAATGAAAAAAGGGACACCATATTAGTTTTTGTGATTTGGACATAGGCAATGATGAAAATATCGGCACTATCGCAGATATTTTGCTCGAAATTTCTATAAATTGGGGGGTTGACATCAAAACAGGGGGAAAGAAAATTTTTCCCCCAATATCCATTATTTCAGCAAATATCGACAATTATCGTCGAAATTGATCGATAATTCCCGATATCCACCGACACACATTCAAAGCAAAAAAATAATCGCCCAAAATCCTAATCATGTTCAACTTATCCAGACGAGTAGAATGGTGGCGGTCTCGCGAACTGGGTCCACCAGAAACCTTAAGCGATGTCATCGAGGGTTTCTGGGTTCTTGGCTCCAATTCCTCACCATCGATGATTCTCGCCAGTGATGGAGACCATGGATGAGATAAGAGGGCCCTTCCCGAATTTCATCTCGAAATTCGTGAAAATTCCAGCCAGACGAAATTCGTGAAAAGCCCTGCTAGACGAAATTCGTGAAAAGCCCTGCTCTCGTCTGACAGCCTTTAATCACAAAAGTTAAATACCTGGAATACCCTTAATCTTTGGAGAAATCGAATAAACTTTACAGGGGTTGTAACAACCCGGAAACTTAATTATTGGATTTTCATAAAAAGACAATTTTACCCTTGGTTGTTAAGGGCGTAGAAATCAAGTTTTGTTTCATAACTTTTTAGGCTGTGTTTTGGATACCGCTGCATAAGTATCGAATTCACGAGTTCGTAGACAGGCGGCACGCAGGAAACGGAGTACGTGTACGAAAGTTACGGGTCTGGATTGTTAAGGGCATTTTGGTAATTGTTGGCTTGGGAGTAGATATTTTAACTCCAAACCATCAATTCATCATCTCATTCTCATCTTTTCTCTCTGGACCACACAAACCTCCCGAACCCGCGCGACTTTTACACCCCAAAACCCACAAATTCCAAGTTTGATTCAAGGCCTAGAATTCCATTTTTGTTCCACTAATCGGAATCTACTAACTCCCACGATCACAACCGTACAAACCATCGAAGGAGAGGACTATGGGAGGTGTCGAACCGAGAGAAAGAACAACCGAACCTTTTGACTGATTTTTCGACTAACACAGGCACGGGTTTAATGTTTTGAGGTCATATTTGGATGCCTGGGTTCGAGTAGATAGATTTAGACATAAAATTCGTGAAACATGGTTGAGTTTTGAAGAAGTTAGGAAAAAGCTTGAGTCGGTCGGAAATGGGGGTTTCCAGCGACGGAGACGGGGGCGCTGCGGCGGTTCAGTCGTCTTCTCCGGCCAGACTCCGGCGACGTCGATGGTGGTCCGGTCATCTTCTCCGCAAGTCACCGGCGACCGGTCGGGTCGAGTTGGATCGGGTCGGACCCAGTGGACCCTTCGGGTCGACTGAACTAAGAGTCAGGTCAAGTGAACCGAGTTGGGTTGGACCAAGTCGGGCCGAGTTGGGTCGGGTTGGACCAGTCCAGGCACGTGGGTACTGTAGCAGGCGCGTGGGCGCGTGGTTCGGTCTTCCGTTGGATCGTGGGGTCGATTCCGAGGTCACGGTAGAGTGTGGCAGCTAGTTTTCGATGTTCTGGATATGTTGGTGCAGGTTTCGGGTCGATCGGACATCGTTTAGGGGTAGTTTGGGCGTCTGAAGTTGCTGCATTTTTAGGATACAAAGGCGGATCTCCCGGGGTTCAGGGAGTTTATATTTAAGATTTTTATTATTAGCCGGTAATCCCGATTATTAATTTGGACAGGCGATACTGCTCCGGGAACTTCAGAGGATCATACAATTCGGGATTGGGCTTGCTTGGACATGTGGTGAGAGGACTTTTGGTTTATAAACTATAATGCATGCATAAATGTATCCTTAATTTAAATACTATTATGTATTGGTGCAATGAATTTCTGGAATTTAGAAATTATGATTGGACACAAGTCTTCCAATATTTCAGTGAAAGTGTGTTTTGAGAAATGGCCTGGTTGTTGTTCTCGATTTTGATATCGTTTTGACGTGGTAACTATTTGAGTCTGTGATTTGGGTTTAGACCTGAAATTATGATATTTTCGATTTTGGCCATAAATGATATTTCAAGGAATTTGGCTTAGGCTAAGAAAGAAAGATTTCAAAACACGGATTTGGTTTTCACTGGTTTTCTGTCCCGATGGTTACAGTTGCTCTAACTGGTGTTGAGGGGTTTTGCTCCGCTGGTTGTTGAGTGTTCTCCGAACCTGGTGTTGAGGGGTTTTGCTCTGCCGGGTCGCGAGGCTGTCTACGCGTAGTACATGTTATAGCACATCTCAAGGGATACCCTGGTGTGTTGTGGATATGTCGGGAATAGTGGATTTGAGATATTATGTGTCCAATTAAATGGTTTTAAACTCTTTTGAGGATGATTTACAAACCAAACAGTGGACCACGATGTGTTTTCTTTATACAAATTTTGTGTGGGCCCAACCAAGTGGTTTTAAAAGAGAAATGGAATTCTGGTGATTTTCAGATGATGTTTTATTATCATAAACTGTTTTATATGTGTTGTACAAATAATAGCATAAAAATTACGCAACTATATGCACGTTTTAACTCGCAAGTGCACAAGATCAGACAAATAGTATAAAAAGCAAATACGAGATCATCCCCACGAGGATTGGATTAATATGTGTTTAAAATTGATTTTAAGATGATTTTGAAAACTGAAAATTTCGAAACAAAATATTAAAAATAGCATTTGATTAAAAACATAATTGGATCGAGGTTAAAACAATGAGAAAACCAGTTAGGGATTCGATGTTCACCGCTAATCTTCTTCCTTAAGCAAACGACATGCACAATGCTGCAAAATAGATTTTAGATGCTCATGTTTGTCAAACTAAAGGCATGCTATCTACTCTTTAAATTATTGATTTCCCTAAGCAACAAGTTAGGCATGGGTATCTACGCTAACTCTTTTCATTCTTAAAGTATTTAGCATGGTATCTACTAAGTTGCACTTTAAGAACGCATAACACAATGGAAATCGACAAACACACAACTCCTAGAACATGGTATCTATTCTAGTTATTCATGATGATTAATTTCAAGAACTTATAACTAGTTCTTTTGTTACTCTCATAGGCACAAGATTCGGTCATCTAAATTTACCTATGTAGCAAACTCAATACACAGCATGCATATGGTGATCAAGCATAACATAACGTATATAAAGAGTAAAATATAATCTGAAATTAATCAATTAAGCATCACAAAAGTAGTTTGCAGCAAAGACATATCGAAATCCTTAAAGAAACATGATTAGGGCTTCAATCGAGCCCTAACTAAAGTACTTAGTTATCCATAATTTAAATAGACAGCAAGAACATAAAAAACAGAAAATAAAAAGACGAAGAAGATAGCTCTTTGATGATGTGTTGGTCAGCCAGAGTGATTGGATGACGCCTTGATGTTCCTCCTTGCTTCCTAAGCCTTTTAGACCTTGGAACCTTGAAGGATGGAGCATAATGGGATGGAGTGGCTGAGTCCTTGTGCGAGAGCCCATACGTTTTCTGTAGTTTTTTTAGGGAGAAAAAGAGTTGTTTCTTAGTATCAGATGAAGGGGAGACTCTTTGCTTATCTCTTGTATGCGTGTCTTTGCCCCTTCGGATTGCCAATAATTTATGTGCATGTTAATTCACCGAATGAGGGACAGCAAGAGTTTCTTTTTTTATTCTTTTTAATTTTCTTCTTTTCTCTGATTAAAACAGCTCCTCCCATAACCCTAACAAACTGGGCTTCAGTCGTCCAAGCCTGATAAGGATTAGAAAACTTGAAATAGAAGGAATGGTGAATTCATACGCAGCCTGAACTTGCTGTACTAAAACGGCCATAACTCCTTCTAGAAAATTCCAATTCACTAACCGTAAATTCCTTTAGAAACTAGACTTCCGTATCTTTTGAACGATATATGGCCCATCAGCTAGTTCTTCCTGAGCAGTTGCAGTTAATTTTGAGAAGTTTACACATCTGCTGAAGTCTGTTTCAAAGTTTCCTCTTTAGATTTCCCAAACATCACTCATTAACTCCTTTTGTAACTTTGCTTCCAAAAATCCTACAAAACACGAAAACAAGCTAAGTATTAAGATAATATAGGAACATGCTAAGAAAAGCATAAAAAAAACAAGATAAAACGTCACATAAATATGTTCCTATCAATATGATGCATGCATGGTTTTATTCGTGGAGGGGAAAATGTAAGATTTCCTCGAAAAAGTTTTATACATGATAATTTTTGTCCACTCACAACTTTTATGTTTTAAATCCCCTCCAGGCTGTTGAGTTGAGTTGACGTGGGCACTTTCTGAGACGGAGGCATTAGTATTACAGCTGCGCTTTGTAACTAAACTTCGAGTAGGATATCTAATTTTGTATTATTTATCCTACCTAGATGCTCTAATAGTATTTTTTTTTTTGGATGGTTGTTGTCTATTGGAATTTGGAGTGCTTTTAAGCCCTTGTCTGACAGGTGGAAACTAGTTATTTAATCCCTCAGAGGAGATTCTACCGAACTTTTGGTAGAAATTTCATGTTTTATTTATAAGGATTGAAGGGTATTTTGGGAACTTTTCCTTAGGTGGTCAGACGGGACAGGGTTCTTCCTAGGTTTCGAGGGGAAATTCGGGATGGTTCTTGACAGGGGTTCCAACAGAATCTCCTCTGTACATGTTTGACCTTCACCTACCTGGCAGACAAAGGATAGACCAGTAGTTCACAACTACCTCAGAGGACCTACTCCGCAATCAAACAAGGCAACTGACATGTCACCCTCGTGTGAACCGTCAACGATCTCGTCAATCTGGGTCACCTCCCACACCACCCACTGACCCTGATGACGAAGGTACCAGACTTGGTTGAATTGAGTCTCAATGACTTATCCCGAGTCGTAACTCGATATCCCGGCTCATTCTGAACACCCCGAGTCGTAACTCGATAACCCGGTTCATCCTGAACACCCCGAGTCGTAACTCGATAACCCGGTTCATCCTGAACACCCCGAGTCGTAACTCGATGATAGGACCTTTCTCAAATTTTATCTCAAAATTCACGAAAATCCCTGCTCCCATCTTACAACTTTTAACCACAAAAGTGAATACTTGAAATACCCTTAAACTTTGGAAACATTAAATAAACTTTACAGGGGTTCCAATAGAACCTCCTTTGTACTTGACTGACTTCACCTACCTGGCAGAAGCATGATAGCCTAGTAGTTCACAACTACCTAGGAGGACCTCCTCCGTAATCCATCAAGACAACTGACATGTCACCCTTGTGTGAACTGTTAACAACTAGTCGATCAGGGTCATCGCCCACACCAACCCACTAACCCTGATGATGAAGGTACCGAACTTGGTCGAATTGAGTCTCACTGACTTACCCCGAATCGTACTTGATATCCCAACTCATCCTGTGCACCCCGAGTGGTAACTCGATATCCCTGCTCATCCTGAGCACCCCGAGTGGTAACTCAATATCCCAGCACATCCTGAGCACCCCTAGTGGTAACTCGATATCCCAGCTCATCCTGAGCACACCGAGTGGTAACTCGATATCCCGGCTCATCTTGAGCACCCCAAGTGGTAACTCGATATCCTGGCTCATCGTGAGCACCCCGAGTGGTAACTCGATATCCCGGCTCATCCTGAGCACCCCGAGTGGTAACTCGAAATCCC